>OU015440.1:5000000-7500000 GCA_907164795.1 Hemaris fuciformis | reverse complement strand
ATGAACCCATTCGTTCCCAAATAAATTTAACTCAATGAATACGAGACAACACAGTAACAAAACAAAACATGCGCACATAAATAGCTGATTTTCAGCGAGTTCAATATTAACTTAATAGACGTTTCGAGACAAAAGCCATGTTGGTGGTACCCAGTTGTACCGAATGTCGGGCCGTCTACAATAGATTGTGGAGTGCACCCGCCTCACTTCAATAGACGCCATGTAGCATGAATAATTCATAGAACGGTGCCGTTCGAGAAAAACGCAGATTAAATTTTGCATAACACATTAAACACCCACTAAAAATTCCTTGTTATTAAGTTCACTTTGTCACAGTCTCCGAAAAATCGTGGTGACATTAATTTTCTAGAAGGGGATATTTAAAATTGTTTTTCTAAAGAATATTTAGCGACTAGAGGTTATGTCCGGTTTCTCCCGACAATAAAATTAAATTATAGCTGTCATTTATTATTTTATTGTTTCTCATATATTTTATTTATTTTGTCATTAGTTTTGAATGTTCTCGGCGGTAGCGGGTTCAAACTCCAGGCAAACACCTAAAACATTTCAAAGCTATATGTGTATTCACAATAAATTATTACGTAAGGTAACGGTGACGAAAAACATTGTGAGGAAACCTGCACACCTAAAAGTTCTTAGGAATTTCTTAGGTGTGTAATCCGTCAATGTGGTGGACTAAGGCCTAAACCCTCTCAGCTGTAGAGCCCTGGCCCAGCAGTGGGATGTATATGCTCTGATGATGATATGCATGTAGGATAGTATAATATGTTTTCTAAAGCATACCTTCTTAATTAGCAACTGCTCCTACTTAGACCTTAAAGCAATGCCTCAAATCCCAATACTAGAAAAAAAAAATCCAGGCAAGTCATTAAAATCTGCTATGACCACCTCAAAGCTACATATACATATGTACACTACGCTGTTACTTGAATTTATATACTGTACCATGTCATTTCTTTTTCGATGAGAATTTGAGCTAACGCACAGTGTCGCGACTTCATAGAACATTTTATCATAATTCTAACTTTCGGTAAACTTTTGGTAATTTCGGTAAATTTGATAATTTAAACTGAATATATAGACATTTGACTAAAACAAAGAAGTTTAATTAATAATTTAGACCAAAAATTGCCTTAAATTAGGGTCAAAATTTTTTTTTATGCCTATTTCTTGATCTAATTTTTGATATGAATATTAATAAATTGCTTTCGAAATCATTTATTAATTGAGTTACTCTTTATGTGAGTTTATGTGTTGTATTTCATCGAATCGGAACTAAAGCAGTTAAAATATATTTTTTTAAATAAAAATTCTGTTTCTACCTAATATGACCAGATGAGCCATTGAATCCCCACTTACAGGTCAATAAAGCCTACCGTAAAGGTTTCTTTGCTCCTTTCTGCAGTTTTCACAATAGATTCGGCAGTTTTGTGTAATATGTCTTAAAAAAATACTTCTGCAACTGAACGAACTGCGTTGGGTTAGGTAGCCTGGGTATGGTTTCATTACCCAGACATAAATGTATTACTACCGTATCCATCGGTAAATAGTTATCTAGACAATTTTTATATTTTAAGCTTATTATATCTGATTTTCTACGCCTTGGTCTCCAATACGTACTAGCTCACAAGGAATGTAGTAGTCTTCTTAAAACTATTCCTAAATTAAATTTGGAGACCCTTCAAGACCATTAAAGTCTAAAATATGCTGATAAACAGCATTGTTTTTTTCGTGTGAGTCTGCTGAACGCCAAACGCCGAAATCTTCGTAAATTTTTTGGAGGTTTTCCCAAACCTTAAACGAAATAACTCAAAAAACGCATGTCTGCGCAGACTGAAAGTTTTCCAGTATAAGGTATACTAATTAAGCTAGCACATATAAAAAAATTAGAGATGTGATATGATGTGATTTTTTTAAAACTCGAATCAAAGTTTTAAAATATTGTTATTTTTTGTGTTATGAAAAATGCTCAAAACTTAACGTTTTCACACATCTTGAATCATTATAAACAACAAATTAGACAGCTTACTAACTATTTATGAATAATATACCAATAAAACACCTATAAAAGCTAAATATCACTTTTAAATATAGCAACAATGTTAGTCGTGCGTACCAATACCATTTCAATACATCAACAATGTCGAAGTTTACTTCCCCACATTTACTATAGTATTATTATTAAAAAAATATTACTTCCTACATTTGATGAAATAAGTATTCTAGAAAAAATTGTTGCAAAAATGCATTTATGATAAAGGCTCGCGACACTGTGAACGTAAAGAATTTCTCACCAAGAATTGTTATTTTAAGACTTTACATTGCCCGAAGAATAATTCCACAATGTATATTAATTAAGTAAACGAGAATTTCCTTAAAATTTCAATACGAATTTGAACAGCATCGTTCCAAGCAACTACCGACTTTATCAAATTTGCCATCGACATTCTACGGAGGTATTAGAACGAATGAAAAGGGTTAAAAGGGTATGTAAAAGGTGAAAAGTTTGCAAATTGAGTCCCCGAGCCTTTCAACTAATGTCTTAGTGTTTTACTCAATTACCCATTAAGGCTGGCTTTCAAAGGTGATTCTAAGAAGTTACCCGTGGAGTCATTACTTGAATTTTGCTCTCTAATTTATTTATAGAATCGGATAGTTGATCAGTTTACACGTGGAATTTAACATTTGGATTTTCAGCTACATATTAGTTAACTGAAGGCCTTAACCCTCTCAGTTGTAGATGAGGCCCGTGCCCAGCTGTGGGACGTATATGGGCCAATGATGATGATAATGATTAGTTGATTACCTCGTGGTCTTGCGGCACTGTTTATACTTTCGACCTAAAGGTTCTAAGTTTAAATACCGTTTTAATTAGCTGATTATTTGTTTCTAAGGAATTCCCTCCCAGTCCAGCAATAATTGTTAAATTTTGCATTTAACATTTCCTGGTGTATACTGTACAGAAAAGGACTTAATTTTCTTTTTGCATAGAATATAAGTACCATTACCGAAGTATAAGAAAACACATTCAATAAAGCCATACATTCTATGACAGGTAATCGTTTTCATAATCCAGTCCTTAGGAGTGAATGGAAAATCATTTTCCCAACTTCGAAACAAATATTTGTCGATTGCACTAACATTTGTCTCGGCCCGAGATAGAATTTTCGCCCTCTCATTTCACATCTGATACAATCACTGCGCCACAAACGCTGCCAAATGGAGCTTGTTTTACCCGCAAGCAAATCAGATCATACCTTGTTTCCCAAAATTCAAATAGATGACCTAGTTAACCTAAGGCCGCGGTGGAACAATACTCACTCGGTTTGATTCTCGTAAGAGAAAAGTTTTAGAGATCTTTTGTTGTTGGGGCGTTGTTACCCACCTCAATATAAGTTTACATGAAAAATAAGTAAGAAATATACCTAGACATTTGGATCGTGGTTGCAATTTTACTAGTCACAACTTTACGGTATAAATGGACCGGCTCGACTGCGGTATGAAAACAAACGTAAACATAATCTTTACTGTAGTGTTCCGATTGACTGCATTGATAGTCTTAGAGGTCCTGAATTCGATTCTTGGACCGGGCAAAATGTTATTGGGTTTTCCATTATAATTGCAGGTTGATATTTTTTTTAAATGAATATGCAATTGGGATCGCTCATTCAAATTCAGATGAAAAAATAAATTGTAAAAACTTAGTACATATTGTGACTTTAGTAACAATCTTCATTTACACAAAATTCATTAAGTCAAGTTAATGAGCTTACTACATATAATCCTGTTTTATATGACCTCCAGCAATGTATTAAAAAATAACAACAGTTGAAAAAATCATGTAATTTATTTAGTTGCAGGAAATGAGTTCGATCTTCTAAATAGTTTTTAAACGTTAAGATGATGTTATGGCTGCGAGTCATGCGACCTTCATGTTCACCTGCCACCTAATGCGGCGAAAGGATCCGGTTGTATAATACTCATAGATCTTATACAATATACACGCTATACATTATACATGATGTACATGCCAAGTATAATGACAGTTTGGGTTACAAGTACCTACGTAGCTCTATGATATTTCTTATGACAAAAATCCATGCAAAAAAAGATAATATTACATAAGTCTGGCTGTGACTGCGCCTCTGTGAATTTAAATTTGGACTAATACTATTTATCAGTATACAAGTCGAATAAATTTGACATGCCAAGTATTCACAAAGAAATTCGGAATATAACATCCAAAACCTTTCATGTCAATCAAATGGGTATTGGACATGGCAGGCATACTTCACATAGTAGAGATGTTCAAAACGTTGACCGTTCACCACCGCACGAGCTGTGAGGTTTTTTGCTATCACTGGAAAAAACTAGAATTTCACGTACTCGTCGCAGGAATTGAATGCAACTTTTCAGACTGTAGATAGATGTGTATTGATTTCGAACTATATCGATTAGAAATTTATACTAAAACACGTATCGTCTTCAGGCTTCTAACATTTTTCATTTAAATATAAAATCATAAGATACTGTAATATAAAAGAATAGATAAGAAAAAAAACTGTCGAGCGACAAAAAACGCTATTGTTGATTCTTTGTAAGGCCTTCAAAATTTATTTCTGTTACAATTCCAACCCAAAACTTTGATGACCTAACTTGGGCTTACAAAAAGATCGGAACACAAAAGTGAACAAAAGGAGGCCGTATTTTAGTAAGTACAAGTTAAAGTCAGAGTCCTTGGTTTTCTCCGTTAAAGAAGACACAGGAGTAAAATATTATGTCTAGTTTCTGCAAGACTAATAAATATAAATATTTTATTTAAAGGTTCAATCAACTTACATGGAATTTAATTCGGTCTTTAAAAACCGCGTTTCAGATATGTTTGAGAAAGAATATGTTTAAAATTATTTGTTGTTGTATTTTAAGTATAAAGTTATAAGTAATAATATAATTATTAATGCTTAAAAATATAACCTAAATATTGAATCGATTTTTTAACCTGTAATATATTTTAATGAAGAACATAACTTTTAAATCATTGCATGGTAAACACAAAATGGAAAAAATTTAAATGCTGTTTTTCAAAAAGTAGAAATGTAGGTTAGGCATTTTCCGAACAAAGCGAAGTTAAAGGCATCCCTTCTCCTACGCCTTGTTATTTTCGCGCGGCGTGCCACTTCGCGTCAGAATATCTTAGATCGATGTCGCAGGCGAGATAAAACTGTTATCACTACGGTAACGTACGAAACATCAGAAATAAACAGACCTACAGATGTGGGTTGTACCGTTATCCTCGACACATTCCCACATCAACATTTTGGCATGACCCCGTACGTTTCCAACAATAAAGAGTTAATAAATTGACTTGATCCTTTAATCGTTCTATGTTCTTATTTGCATAAAATAGCCATCAGTGTCAAGGTGATTTATATTGGCCCCAATGTAGGAATGATAAAAATCGGAAATCACACTGAGAAGACCTTTCCGATTGAAAGACTAACAACACCACTGGATTCGGAGCACTCGTGTTATTGCAAAACATTGCAACACCGAAGCGCCCCGCATAAATACACAAGGCAGATCTGCAAAGCTTTAAACTTCCCACGCAAGCTAAATAATATGGGCCATTTGCCGCCGCAAGTGGACTTCACCACTTTAAATGAAACTGCATGCAACATTTGTTACCTAATTATAAATGAAGCGATTGTTCGCCACGTACAAATAACATTAAAGCTTTCAACTACAAATGAGGTTGGAGCGTGTCTGCTGTTTTATTTAAATACGATTTAAATTCAATATGAGTGCCGAAATGACGGGTATGTCGAATTAAAATTAGCATAAATGTATGTTTAATAAAAAAAATAGTCTTAATAGGAACAAAAAATAATGCCAATGCGATGTATCTTGATTTTCATAGACGCTGCCGTTTTTCAGGTACTTCATGGAGGTACTGAGAAACACTTGGCGCGATCCAGGAATCGAACCCGAGATTTCTATAGCGCTCGGCACTTACCTGTGCCGCGAAGCACGAGGCAGTCAGATAAAGATAAACATATCATTCCGAAAAAAGTCCAAACAATTTCGTTTAAAAAATGCATCAGTTTCTTCCTATAAGTTTCTGGAATGGTTGAGCCAGCTCTAGAAAAGATAATAAAAGAAAAGAGCCTAGGTATATTTTCCTTATAGGCCGGCAACGCACCGATGACTCCTCAGGTATTGTGGGTGTCCATGGGCTGTGTTGAGCACTTAACATCAGATTGCTCACTGACTCGTTTGCCTCGTTTACCATAAAAAAATCATTCATAAGTCCAAGCTGATTCGTGTCCCAACATTAAAAAGTAACTATACTGTATGTTGTAAAACAATAGAATCAATTTTAAATTACATACATACATACATAAACTCACGCCTGTGTTCCCCGAAGGGGTAGGCAGAGGTGCATTTCTGCACCCACATTTCGCCAGTCCCACGTAATAGGGGGCGAGCCTATTGCCGTTATTCGGGCACATTTCCAGACTCCGTGCTGTTACCGAGAATTTCCTAATGGAAAAACCCAATAACACTTTGCCCGACCCGGGAATCGAACCCAGGACCTCTAGATCGCACGGCACATACTTGTACCGCGAGACCACGAGGCAGTCAATTTTAAATTAATTAATACAAAGCTGTTTAAAGACATCTGAACAATGACGTACTAGGAAAACATGAGACGCAAATACAATTTCTCCGAACGCTTTAATCCATTAGCATATGTCGAGTAACATTACAACAAAGGGAATCCATACAATTTAAACCTCTTAACTAAATAGTATTAGTTTGTCATGTTATGTAATCACTGACGTTAGCGTAATTAAAGTACCATTTGTAATGGCTGAAAATTAAATGAAACCGTGGAGGTAAGCCGTGAATCCCATTCAATGTCGAATCTAATTATGTGTAGCAAACTTCACAAGGATTTCTATTAGATACTCTCTACCTTTACAAATGATAACACACAACAAGATATCAGCTTTTGAGGTTTTGACTCATACATTTGTTTGTATGTATTTAATTGGTTATTTCGCTAGGCTTACAATATTATTTTTAGAAATGGCTTTTATGTGGATATATTTTGATTTAATAGTACCGTATTTTTTTTAATTCATCATGCTATGATAATCATCATCATAATCATAATATAATGTTTTACTTATTTTTTTCTGATGTTATAGATTATGGTTTTTTTTTTCAAAACCAACATTAAATTTTAAAAATATACATATCAGAACAAATAATTAAGAAAAAAAAAACAAAAAGAACTCTCCGGCGGGGAATCGAACCCCGGTCTCCCGCGTGACAGGCGGGGATACTGACCACTATACTACCGAAGACTTGATGACAATGTCGAAATTAATGATAGTATTTAAATACACCATACAGCTGTTTTATTTTTGTGGAATAGTATTGAGTAAACATGTTTTTTTATGTCTTTACTTTAATTGATAAAGTCACAGGCTTTTCGGACCAAATAAACTCCGGAATATAAAATCCCATAACTGTCATTCTATTTATTTGTTGGCACTCACGTATTTGAAGAAAATCATATATCATAAAATCATCATAACATGAAAAGAAATATTATAGTTTCGATTTATCAGTTATTAATTTATATTTTTTTAAAGTCCGCTATGTAGGAGAGCTAGCGTACTGGTAATTAAATATTCGTAACGCACAAATCATTTTTTTTTTTTTTCTTTGGAAATGTATACATAAGTATAAGGTGAAAAGATTATTGTGGCTCAACGCCGGACAGGGTTGTTGCTAAGAAACATACCACCTCGATACACAATTATTAGTAAGCGGAAACGTGATATTTATGGAAAGGTATTGAGAGCAAATTTCGAAGAATAATACCAGTGGCTACTTGAGGGGCCCAGCTGAAGTTGGTCGTGGTTATTATTAAAATAGACTTTATAGGCTTTTAGGCCTTTGACGAACTCACATTTTTTATCTTATAATACCGAAATTATTAAATTACCGTAAGTGATGACCTCGAAGCTTCGGCGCGCGGTCGAGAATCTTGGCGGTCGCGGCTTCAAACCCCAGGCACACCTCTGACTGGTCGAAGTTATGTGTGTATTCACAATGGATTATCACTTACTTAAGGAAAACATCGCGAGGAATCCTTCATGCTTGTGTTACCTTAACATCGAATTTATTTGAATGTTTTTGTAAGCGTAGAACGAATTGTAATAAAACCATTTGCTTCAACTTTTTATAAAATAAACTAAACTTTGCCTGCTTAGTTTACAAGGAAAATACATCAACTTACTTTATTCAAATTGTATTCCAAGTTATAACAAAATTATCATCACTGTAATAATAACTCCACGCGTTTAATGAGGCATTTAAGACCTATATAACTTAGCAGTAAGCGTTGGGCCACATGGCAAGTGTAAACTGCGGTGTAACAGAAATAGCCTTTGAGAAGAACCCACGAACGTACGTCTAGCATCAAACTCGCTGATTGTAGACCGCTTACAGGGCGCTATAGAAGTCGGTTGAAAGGACTTTTTTCCAGTAGCGGATGCATTGTGACAAATTTTTATATAAGCGAATATTCCAATATTTATTCTTTTAATATGTATATTTAATAGCAGTTCCCCACGGCTTCGGTACCGTTACACAGATGTAGCTAAGTTGTTTCCAATGCAGTTAGCAAAATATAGTTTTCGATACTGCGACTTCATATAACTACGTATTAAACTATCGGGAATCAATACAAGATATGATTTTTTTATATCAAAAAAAAACCTACAACCAACTTGGTTTTACTACCTCACATAAAGTGTGTCATACATACTCTAGACTCATAAAATAATAGTGTAATTACCAGAGCAATGAAACTGTGAAGGTATTATAACAGAAGTATGTAGATGTGGCTTCCTTTTGAAATTAATACAACCAGACTTCAGGTACAAGTATATATTTATATTTTAGCAGAATAACAATTTACTTGCGCTCACTCGAATTTCTACTCAATAATGATCACACGAACAAATTGTCGTCGTTTAAGTTACATTTGATCAATACATTTTCTTTTTATTCTATAGTAATAAAAATATATTAAGTCAATAGACATTCTGAATAAACCGTTGTTATACAATTCAATACCTACTCTTCCTTTATATTTTTAAATTTTACAAATATTAATACAAAATACTACAATAAATCATTTCAATATACCAGATTTATTACAGTATCTTCTCGTTCTTTTTCTCACTGCTACAGTGCGTGATAAATAATTACGAACCCAAACGTTATACCGAAAAGTCAAATAGTTTCGAATTCGTGACCGCCGACGCTTTGCCTCGATAGAAATCGCACAAGATTCTTGAGTCCATTAAAAAATTTACATATAGTAAACAATCATTAAAAGATGCTTAAACAATCATTTATGTATAAATCCTTAAGTGACTAGATTAAAGGACAGAATTTTGTACATACGAGTATACCTATACATTTGGGTTAAAACTCATTAGCAAAATCTCGATAGTCCGCACAAAGATGCTTTCTAAAAAAAAACACGCAAGGAGTCAAATAAGGTGTTAAAACTATTGTATCTATGGGTTTTATGCGCTATACAGAATGGCCACATTGTGCCATCAAGATTTGTCATGACATGTCATCAGGCACATCATTCATAGAGTCATCTGACGTATGTAATTACCGCGCTGTCAATCAAGTCAATGATAGATATCCCAATGATCGGATACACACCCAAATAGATATTACATTTTATTTATGTAAGTGCATAAAACGGTACCAGGTGTTTTTATTATTTACTGCAAGCCACATTGTATGTAGGCCGGTTTCGACTTCAAAATTGTTTCAATTAAGGCAGGAAAAATGATACGACAAATTCTAACATTCAAATATAAGTTCTATGTTATATGAACAATTTGCACAAGCAAAAAAGAATAAACTTTGAAAAAATTTCCACGCTTCAAAAATTCACCAAACTAAAAAAAGCCTTTTTGATAAAGAATCCACTGATTCGCCCGAATTTTTAAAGTTTCGTAATGAATTCCACAGCTGAAAAACTTAAAAGGACATTAATGCTCCGTGAGAGGTCATCAATATTCAGCAATCCCTTTTAATACTTATACAATAAATTTTCAATCGCTCCGTAAAAAAGAACAGGCCCATTTATTGAATCAGATTTTGTATACTACATTATTTAAACATCAACCTGAAACCTGAGAATTCTCAGTAAGAAATTTTTATAGCATATGAAGTCCTCTAACTTGACATTTCGTCAATTAATAATCTCTTAAAGACTTATAAAAACATAGATACCTTCTCGTAACAGGCGAAACGTGGTGTGGAGATCCACCTCTGCTTAAACGTTTAAAGATACAAGCGTGAATGCGTATGTATGTAAATTATTCATTAATCTTGCAAATATAAGCGCTAAAACGAATTTGTGTTGAATTTTGGTATGTAGCTGTTTTATCAACAATTAGCTTTTATCTTCCGGAAAATGTATGGCAATGATTTGTGGTAATTTATATTGACAGTTGATGAAAATAAAATTCATATAACACACTTGAAACTTCAAAAACAAACGAGATCGTCGAATAATGAAGAACTTAAAAACTAATATTGAAAACTCAATAAGCGAAGTACATTTGCCCATCACTAAGTAATGAACGTTCCCCTGCACCAGCATCGCCCTGCACACAATGCAGACTCAGTTGAAGTATTTAAATAAACTAATTTAGTTCCGACGTCGTTAGTCATTGAGAAAAAACTTTTGTACTTCTACGTAATTGCTGGCTTAATAATTAATTGGATAGTGTCGTATGATCACTTTTGTTATTATTTTTAATGGAATATCAAAACATTTAAAATAATAATTCTGTAACAAAAACATCGTGGATGGTTGAATTAATATTCTTTTAGATATGTACAAAGTGCCCTGATGAAACAAAAGAAAGTGAAGGTTCCTAGCATTTTACATACATACATAAACTCACGCCTGTATTCCCCGAGGGGTAGGCAGAGGTGCATTTCTGCACCCACATTTCGCCAAGTATTTATCAGTCCCACGTAAAGCGAGCCTATTGCCGTTTTTCGGGCACAATTCCTGACTCCGTGCTGTTACCGAGAATTTCCTAATGGAAAAACCCAATAACACTCTGCCCGACCCGGGAATCGAACCCAGGACCTCTAGACCGCACGTCACATACTTGTAAAGCGAGACCACTAGGCATTCAAATATATGAGTAATGCACAAATATTTATTTTTGTTACACTGTGAGAAGTAGGTGTCTGCCGAACTAAAGCCTAATATACTCGTAGCTCGTTAAAACTCTAATGGTCCTGAATTGCGACTCTTAAAACAAATTCGAACTTCTATAGTTAAACCTTTCTTAAGTATTATGTTCCGCACTAGGCCAGCGTGGTGGACTAAGGCCTAAACCCTCTCAGTTGAAGAGGAGGCCCGTGCCCAGCAGTGGGACGTATATGGGCTGATGCTGATGCTGATGTTAGTTGTATGTTCACAAGTCATGTTTAGTTTAGTCTATATTTTTAATAACTGGTAGAGCCTCGAAATACCAACATAAAGAACAGCTTTTCTGTCACGTTTTCGTCGGGGAGTGAGATTTATTGAAGAATCACTAGAGCACTGTTACCACATATGCTGATTGTTGTGTTT
Source organism: Hemaris fuciformis (assembly GCA_907164795.1). Taxonomy (NCBI): domain Eukaryota; kingdom Metazoa; phylum Arthropoda; class Insecta; order Lepidoptera; family Sphingidae; genus Hemaris; species Hemaris fuciformis. The sequence goes on along the minus strand of OU015440.1, from coordinate 7,488,278 downwards.
ATTTTGTCAAACAAAGATGAGTAAAATTTCAAGGCTAAGTAATACGATTTATTTACGTAATATACTTTTTTGTAGATACACTACACAAGGAAATATAACAGAAATGACATACAACTTTCTAGGGGAAATAAAAAGCTATATAGCTATATATCAAACAACAGAAAAGATTTCGTCAAAAGCATCTCGTTCCTAACTAAAAAAAACATACTATCTGGACAACTTACATTTATTATTTCCAATCCATACAGATTCACATAAAGCGAGCTCAAAGGCATTAGAAGCAGCTTTGTGAAGGTTCGGATATTCATTACAATAGGGTATCCGGCCGAATCCGCCTGTTCTATGTCACGTGACTGGCCTCGATCATAGAAAATGCCGACCTCTTGGTTCGACGTATAAATCAAATATATTGGAAATAATTTCACGATATGGAATAAACGATATCGTTAACGCTGGCCCGAATGTTCTAACAGCCAATTAAATGCTTGATTTAGTTTATGTTTTCGATTGCCTGTGGGGTATATGGTTTTTGTCGAAAGTTTATTTAGCATGTCATTTTATAGAAATATCTAATCAAGCTTGTCTGACACGAAACGGAATAATAAACTTTCGATTTGATTAATGTCATTCCAATATCAACCAACTAAAGACTATCTTTTTTGAAGTAAAGGAAATCCGTAAGCTACTGCTTCGGTGATTGAAATAAGTTACTGGTTACATTACGAGTATACCAAAACAGTGAAACGCCTGTAGGATTAAGATTAGCAATTTTTTCCAACGTATTCTTTGTTACAATGATATAATAGTTCAATGTGATTTCTGTAATTCGACAATAACTATAAAGTATGTTGTAAAATTAAAGCACTGATACGCACTTACGAATGTAACCACGGAAGGTCAGGCAGAGGTGCATTAATGCATCCAGTTTACTCCAACTGTGTTTTTTATCTCACATATAAGAAGAGGGTCCATTGCGTTTTTTTGAGTACCTTCCTAGATTCTTTGCTAAGATATTCCTAAAAGAAAACCCCAATAACACTTCGCCCAGACTACGAGCTAACGATTCTTTGATGAGCTATATAAGCACATTAAGTATCACACATGCACCTCTTACATTAAATGAATTTTCTTCGTGATTATTTCCTTTATTCATCCAGATATTGCTTCTTACGTTTTTAGTATTACTAAAACACTAAAAAAAATACTATTTGTACATAAATACAAATGCGATAGCCCCGTGGCGCAGTTGGCTTGACACCAGCTTGCGAAACGAGAGGCCGCGGGTTCGATCCCCGCACCGAGACAAATGTTTGTGTGATCCACAAATATTTGTTTCTGATCTGGGTGTATGTGAGACCGAAAAGTCTCTCGTAGTTTCTGATACCCACGACACAAGACTTGTATCTTAGTGTGGGATCAGAACTATGTATGTGACTGTTGGGTGTATTTTATTTATTTATTATTTAAATATATATGATAACTTAATTTTAAATATTTGTCCTAAACTATAGCATTGCTAATAATCACTAAAAGTATCTCGGGTATATACCAGTGGTGGTACTTCCATAGTAGCCCAAAAGCCCATTTTTCCTTACAAAATTTCAATGAATAATCTTCAAGCTTTAAACCTTTATTTAACAACATCAGTTGGACATATAAATGAGAATATCCTGACCCTACAATAAACAATTATAAACTAGACATTACAAAATTAAGTTGTAACGCTTTTGAGCTTCTATGGAAGTACCGCCACTGGTATATACATATTTGCTTCTGCGGGGTCATTAGGAATCGTCAATCTAAAGACTAAAATACCAGTTCACTATCATATTGTTAAAAAAAAGCATTAATACCTACTATTATTTCTCACATTATTTCCAATTATTTGTTAAAAAAAAAAAGCGTGTTGCAAAATACAGGATACTACCTACGTACAATCACACAGAACGCTTAAAAATCCATTTGGAATCGTGATGATACCACGACTTCCAGGTCTCATTTTTCACTGTTCGACCGAATAAATAATTATTAATGGTAAAAGGTTGGAGTAGCTCAGATTTGTATAATGTTGTTATTATATAACAGTTTATTTAATTCTACTTAAAATAGTGCTCAAACTCTAGCAGTTAATTGTACACGGAGATAAGTATACTCGTAGTATAGACTATTTATTGCGTGTCATCATCATCATCAGCCCATATACGTCCCACTGCTGGGCACGGGCCTCCTCTACCATTGAGAGCCTATTTAGGCCTTAGTCCACCACGCTGGCCTAGTGCGGGTTGGCGGACTACACACCTAAGAAATTCCTAAGAAGTTTTAGGTGTGCAGGTTTCATCACGATGTTTTTCCTTCACCGTTAAAGTACGTGATTATTCATTGTGAATACACTCATAACTTCGAAGTCAGAGGTGTGTGCCTGGGGTTTGAACCCGCGACCGTCGAGATTCTCGACCGCGTGCCTAAACCTCGAGGCCATCACGACTTCTGCGTGTAAAACTTAAAAAAAATTTAAAACCTTTAAATTTAATTAATATTAAATTTTTAATGTGTACTCGTAAATAAACATTTTTATGAGCTGCTTGATTTATAATTAAGAAGATCCATCATAAACCACAACAGATCATGAGAACATTACACTAAAAACAACACTTTATCGAATATACGTTTATATTTAAGTAAAAATCTTTAAAAAGTATGTGTGAGTAGCGAAAAGGTAACAGTGAGACTGCCTCGGCGTAGATGCTTAGACACGAGAGGCCGTGAATTTGATTCCCGCACCGAGGCAAATGTTTGTGCTATTCGCAAATATTTACTAAGTGAGAACAAAAGTCTCGCTTACTTTCTGATACAAATGACGCAAGACTTGTGCATCTACAGGGTTAAAACAGACAGTGATCGAATACTAAGACATAATTATGGTGAATGGTGATTATGAGTACAAACAAATTGACGCTAATTTTTTTTGACATTTTCCTTATCACCATAATACCTGGATGACCGAGCTTTGCTCTGTTTTTTTTTATTGTGTTTTTTGGAAATTATATTTAAGTACGAATTACTAATAAAATGATGAAATATGAATAATGTTACTTAACAACGCCATCTGCTGTTGTGTCGTTAAAGCAATTAGTTGCTTACAAAAAATAGTATTATTATTCGCCAATAGATGTCAGGAAGAGTCATATTTTTCAGTTGAGACTACTCAAACGCCTCCTTTTTGTTATTTTTCTTCCAAATGACATTTTCTAAAAATGATTCCTAGCTAGATCGATTTATCGCCCCCGAAACCCCCTATATACTAAATTTTATGAAAATCGTTGGAGCCGATTCCGAGATTCCAATTATATATATATATATATATATATATATATATATATATACAAGAATTGCTCATTTAAAGATATAAGATAAATAAGATAAATTATTACCTGCCTTTTTCGTTCACGGTCTATTCATAGCTAGTATAATATTTATTACAAAATATGAACATTAATTTATTCCTTACACTGTTTTTCGGTATTTTTTAAGCGTCCTAGTGTTTGTTATCACCGTACCTATCATATATATTAGTTTTCGTTCACGGTCTGTTTTCACCCTGTATATCTCAATGTAGATTCAGGCTATGTTTGCTTCTGTTTCGTATATTCTTTATATTATACATTGCCTTTATTTCATACAAATATCATAATAAGCAAACAAACTTATTAAAAATAATAGAGTATTCAACTAAAATTTAAAATTACTCTGGACCTAGTCAACATTCACGGACGGAAAAGTTTTACTAGAATATTAAACGTATGATAATGTAGTCTGGACAAATATTTTTACATAGGTCAGCTGTACTTTCCGTAAAATGTTGACATTAGACAGATTGACTCGATATTTTTGGCTCGCTCGTGAATAGTTAACGATAGGCTAATAAAATTAAAAACAGAGATTCGCGACCTTAGGAGACACATTAATGATTTGAAAAAAATATATACAATATTAGTTGCCTACTGACTCTCGTGATTGAGGAAAAATCGTACAAAATTAATAACATTATTTTTAATTTAAGACAAAAAAGAGGTAACATCATAAGCAGTACCTAATGCCGAGAATACAAAAAAAAGTTTGTGTTGGGGACCCCCATTAAGGTTATAGTATTTGGTAAAAGTGTCCAAAGCATACCACATGGCAATGACCTTTTGAAGTCACATGTAACCCTGGATGAATCGTGCAGTAATCTATCAAAATAAACAGTAAGAGTCAGCTGCGATCAAAGAACAAATGACTGAGATCGCGCTAATACTAGCTTTATTGTAGCATAGTAGAGTTGGATCTATTTCAAACAGCCACGTTGTAGTCATATGAGTGTGCAGCACCTATTATTTCTTACTTTCTTTTTAACTTTACAATAGAATCTGATTGCTTGTTGTTCCTGTAGCAAATATGCTTTGAAATTTAAGTTTGAATTAACATTGGTCTAAGGAAACGCTTGCTCGTCTTCCTATCAATACACCTATACATATAAACACATGGCGCAGTTGGCTAGACACCAGCTTGCGAAACGAGAGGCTGCGGGTTCGATCCCCGCACCGAGACAAATGTTTGTGTGATCCACAAATATTTGTTTCGGGTCTGGGTGTTTGTGAGACCAAAAAGTCTCTCGTAGTTTCTGATACCCACGACACAGGACTTGTATCCTAGTGTGGGGTCAGAACTATGTATGTGACTGTTGGGTGTATTTTTTTTTTTATTTTTTTTATTTTTTACATATTCACTGTACATCGCAATGTTCGACCTCGATGTCGTTTCCGTTGTTATATTTTTCCTGCAATCGAATGAATCACTTTAATTATTACAAGCTGGTAACTTGGTACAACGATGGTAACTTGTGTGTTTCTATAATTAGGTACTTATATTCCTCCTTATTTGTGTTTTACATGCAAAAGTCACTTACATACTACCGATCTCCCACAAGATTTTAAAAACCACCCAATAACGAAGCAAATACTAGTTGATCTTCTTCGATCAAATATAGGTACTTGTTCGAAGTTGATCTTGTAAATATTTGGCACCATATGGAAATCGGAATCATCTCAACTTCATACCTTAACAAGGAGAGAGACGAAAAAACTACTTAGTTTTTGTTTACAATTCTTAATGACATAAATGACCTTCGTATCTTGCAGCAATCGTTCAGATAACTCGCGTTCATTGTAACTCGGACAGATGTGCCCGATTACTCCCGGTTATAGGACGTAATAACGAGATAAAGCGGAGCTTGCGCGAAAGGTTGAGAAAAATTGTCGAACCTACCTCCGACATTAACACAGACATCAGCAATCGTTCTAAATACAGCCTGTTAAGGTACTTCGGGTGTTATGCTCGCTAATCGTTCTATTTACTCGATTAATGACGAAATTAACATCAACACGCCTAGTGTCTGTTATTGCGTATATTTTAATTTCTTTGTTGAATATAAATATAATACTCAGCCTATCGGCGTCCAGTGCTGAACATAGGCCTCACCAAGTAAGCCCTGATCCATCCGTTACCCGCCACCTTTTTCAAGTCTTCGGACTAAATATTAATATATTTTTATATATTTCTATACACATTTGTTAGTATGGGAAGTTTCAGTATTACTAGACTCTAAAAAAGTAAAAATTTGCTTTTATTTTGTTAAGCATACTATACGCCCAATAGTCATAGATCTGACTCCCCATTAAGATACAGCGCATCAAAAAATACGACATACATTGGTAATAACACAAATGTTTGTCAGTGCGGGAAACGAATCTGCACTCTGCAGCTATTCGTTTCGCAGTCTGATGTCATATCTATTGATTACTAAAATTAAATTCATCCAAAATTTACTTTTATACAAAGTATACTTAAATCATTGTTGATTTTTAATTTCTTTCTTTTGGAAATAAATTTAAATACAGCGCTATAACATCTCAGATGCTTCACTTAATTTAACGGCTATGATAATATTTAAGCAAAGGAACTGTATATCATACAGTCAAGCGCAACATGTTTGTATTCTCTTTGAAGCATAGAAATTCATATTATTGTGTCAGCCAATAATTGATATAGGCGAAATTGTTGTCAAAAATTCTAAATTGAATAGAATGCGTCCGGGATGTTTGCCTGACCGACCGTGATAGACTCAAATGGTCGACACAGAAAAATTGCCGACTAGCCAGTTATGCAAGCGGCTGTTCAAATAATGCGACATTTCTTATTTTACCCCTTAAACATCATAAATGATATATTATAACATGGAACATCTAGGTACAATGTATGTACTAATTTAATTATGAGCGCCCTAAGACTATGAATAATAACTAAACAACCAAACTTCGACATAACATTAGACGTAATAACTTTGTTATTATCATGTTTGATGAACATCTTACCAAATCTTACCAAATTATGTAAGTATACATACTCGTAGTATGCACAATGATCGTAAATTATAGTCTGGGTTGCCGTCACCGAAATCAGTGTGGAGGGTTATATAGCCACTGCTATATACCTATATATATATATATATATATATATATATATATATATTTATACATATATATATACCTATATAGTATGCACATTACTTAGACAAGAAATCTATTTAGCAATCACCAAGAATTTCGAAATCTACAGACTCTTTAGCCCTTACAAATAAGAAAGTTTTCTAAAATAGTCTTCAACAAGGCACCAGAACTAAATTACCGTAACCCAAAAAATCCGAAAGACTTTAACAGTATTTAAAAAACTGATCAACGGAAAATTTATTTAATTTACACATTTAAATATCTTATAAATAAAAATACGACTTCTGATACTGTGTTAGTTATTTATTGTAGAAAATTGAGGATAAGTACAGTTTTGGTTTTATGCAGTAAACGAAATTAGATGTGACGATATTTTTTGTTAGCAATTGCATAGAGAGATATAATTATTTCAAGTTATAAATTTTCTTCGGAGGTGCGAAATTGTGATTGAAAATCGTATTATCTTATATATAAAAATGAATCGCAAAATGTGTTGGTAAGCGCATAACTCAACAACGCCTGGACCGATTTCGCTAATTCTTTTTTTGTTGGGTTTGCTATTGTTAGGAGAAGGTTCTTATGAAAGAAAAAGTTAATAAAATTGCGAGGAATATGGTAAAAACAACAATTTAATTTTCTCATATAAACTGTTCTACCTAATATTCTGTCAAACATTTTATGTTTATCCCGTCAATATGGTTAATGGTCCCCTCAAATTAAAGAACGTATTTAAATAAAGATTTTGAATCGACAACATATATCCAGAATATTCGAATAATTGCGTATTTTAGATTTTAAAAATGTAGAATAATGTCAGTAATAAAAAGGGATTGACATATTTATTGGTTGTCAAATATTTATGCGTGCGTTCAGAAATGTATTTTTAAACTCCTTGGTTGTACCTGATTTACAAACGAAGGCAGGTTCGGTAGTCATCACGCTTTGAAATCTAAACACCTACAACTATGCAATGGAATGCGCTTGGTGTTAAGAAAATTGTTGAGTAATGTTATTCACGTGACGATACTGAAAAGACAACTTAGAGATGAATTGGTGCTTGAGAATTCATCAATTAGATTGATCTAAGATTTCATTGATCCTAACGGGTATGACCATTGAGTTCAAACGAATTCAGTTCCCGATTCGTCATGCCTTCGCAATGACGATTAACAAAAGATGTTTGTGATCTTTTAGACAATTAAAAAATATATTAAAAATGTATATCACAAGGTGCATCATCATCATCAGCCCATATATGAACGTCCCACTGCTTGGCATAGGCCTTCTCTGCAACTGAGAGGGTTTAGGCTTCAGTCCACCACACTGATGCTTCAATGAAGAGAATTAAAACCGACTACATCCCATCCCATATGTACATGTTTAATTAAATCATGACTTGCGGAGACACGATTGGTGCATTTAATTTTCGTCTTATTTATTTCTGTATTTTTATCTCAATAAAGTGCTGAACTTAATATTTATTTCCATACAATCAAAAATAAAATTCAGGTAATATGTAAATATGTAACATTCAATGACTGTTAGGGGATACGAAGTTTTCCGGGTCAGCTATTATAAATGTTAATGTTTTGTTTGTTACGCTTTCACGCCAAAACTACTTAACCGATTATCATGAAAATTTGTACACATAGTCTTCGAGATATAAAAAAGGACATAGGATTTCGTATGCAGATAGGTGGGACCCACCGAAGTAACATAGGTGGGAATGGTTATCCTTACTATTATATAAATGTGAATGTAGGGATGTTTGTTACGCTTTCACGCAAAAACAAAAATTTTGGTATCACCATAAATGAGACCCTGTGAAGTAACATAGGCTATGTTTTATCCCGGGAAAATGTAATGTTCCCATTGGGATAAACATATTATTAAAAATACGAAAATAACTGTCAGAGTTTTACTTTTACGCCTCAACCATTTGAATTGATTTGACCTTTTTTTAAATTCAGTAAGTGCATTCGTTCATTTTGGGCACTTGAGGGACGATTTATAGATTCACTTATTATCTTTCTGCGCCCAACCCTGAAGTCTACGCGGACGGAGTCGCGGGCAAAAGCTATAAAAATATAAAAATTGCGATTACAAAACAGGTGTTGTTCGTAGAAAACAAAAACAAAAAATGTCCACAAAATAAATAAAAAACTTTTCGGGTTGGACCACCCTAGGGTATAAAAAATAGATAACCTATTCTCAGACTTACTGAATATACATATAAAATTTCATCAAAATCGGTCGAGCCGTTTCGGAGGCTGTTTCGAACTGTGACACAAGAATTATATATATATAAGTATATAGATATGTATATATGTATATGTATATCTCACTCTATACAATTTTGACCATATTTTTTTGTTTAATTTGTATATCGATCAAAGCAATGACTGTTATACGTATCATTATAATTTTTCAGTGCTATTATCATTTATTTACATTTTAATAAAAAAAAACAAATTAAAATGGTCAGTATAAGATAGAGGTTGATCGTAGAAGGGTGAAAATTTATGATTATAATTAATTTATCAATGCTGAATCATAAAAAATAAAGTCAATAGAAAAATTTACATACCCCTAAATGTTGACCGATTCTCAGACCTACCTACAATATACACACAATATTTCATAAAAATCAGTCGAGCCGTTTCGGAGGAGTTTGCCAAAAACACCGCGGCACAAGAATTTTATATATATGGCAAAACAACGTTTGCCGGGTCAGCTAGTAAATAATAAAAATGACGATCGAGCATTTAGAAAATGCCATAAAGAAAAAATAAGATCCTAACGAAAGTAGGTACCTATCAAAACAACGATAAACAAAGTGAATATTTTTAATCATCGTCAAGTTGATATTGAGTACAATTCCCTATTCTTTGGCAAGAAATTTATATAAAATACCGCGATAACCCGTGTCAATAACCTTTGGATTTTCTCTTTATACTAAAGGCAAAATCTTGGCGCATATGTTGCTACTAATACAGATAAGTAACTGTGTACTCCAAGATCAAAACTTTTAAATAAACTTACATTCTATCTAGTAAAATACAAAGTAAATGTTAGCATTATCTTGACTGAAAAATAAAACTTCTATGTTAGTCTACATACGACCTACTGCTGCTATATAAAGAATATAAAGGGTTTTACCTAAGTCCACCACGTAGGCATGTGCAGGTTGATAAATGTTCAATTGACTAAGCATTTCTTGATGAGAATTAGGTTCGCAAGTTTACCCACGATATTTTCTTTCGCTATTAAATTGCGTGAAAATGCAGTAAGAAAATAAACTTATAAATACCTAAATACACAGTAACAGTCACATACATAGTTCTACTTCTGACCCCAAATTAAGATACAAATCTTGTGTCCTGGGTATCAGATACAACGAGAGAATTTTCGGTCTCACAAACACCCAGACCCTAAACAAATACTTATGGATCACACAAACAATAAATATAAGTGTATGCCTGGAATTGGAACCCGCGGAGGAGGTATTTTGATAGGCCGATCGCATAATGCTCGAGTCTATGGCGATTTTATTGTATGCCGTTAGATCTAAATTGACTGTAACTACCAATACTAAGTTACAAAGCAAGCACGGAAATTCTATAAAACTTAATACTTTACGCTAAGTACCTAGAAGGTGAAAACATGAGGAAACCTTGCAAGGAGCAGGTATTAAATTCTTAACCTCAAAATTTGTGTATTAAAACAGCTGTAGCAGATGTTTATAACAGGTTTGAAATAAACTAGAAATAACCTTTTACATTCAGGATTATTTTAGCATCTTTATATTATTATTATTTTTAAATATCAGAATGTTTTTCTTCTCCTTCTGTAGTTTCTTGGTTTATTTCTTTTATTGGGTTTTTCCATTAGGAAATTCTCAGTAACAGCACGGAGTCTGGAAATGTGCCCGAAAAACGGCAATAGGCTCGCCCCCTATTACGTGGGACTGATACATACCTGGCGAAATGTGGGTGCAGTAATGCACCTCTGCCTACCCCTTCGGGGAATACAGGCGTGAGTTTATGTATGTATGTATGTAAATTATTTCTATAAACTTTTATACATAGTGAACCAGTGTGTAAAATATGTTGTTTTTTTTGGAAGAAAGAACATTCCAATATTACAAATTCTTTAAAAATTACAAATTTCCTTTGTAAACAATTACTACGTTTCTCTTAAATATTTAGAGCGCTAGAAACAGCTGCAAAATGAAACAAAGCGATGACAAATGTCCGTAAATGTGAATCATTCTTCATAAAGTAGGTGGCATAAGGGTTATCACGAACAATCATACATACAGGTTTTATTCAAATGACATTCATGCCTGATGCAAGTTTTAGGACGTAATAATAAGCAAAAGAAAATAGTTTTATACGACCAAAAGTAATTCAATATTTTTTTGGATTTGCATGCTAGTTGTTTGTGTTCAATGCAAGGGTAAACCATGATAATAATTCTCAAGATTTAATATCAATAACATCATCCAACTGACTGCAACATAGATGGAGTTATGTAAACATCTGGATGTAAACAAAAGCGACTTGTCCCCAATCCCGAACTAATTATTTCCGACTGATACAAAACAAATGTTTGCCAATCGTTGTAAAGCGTTCAACCATAATGTCTGTTTACTTAGTTGTATCGGGCGCGCGCTGTGTATAAGTACTCTTATAGTTAACGTTTGGTTGCGTGGTCAAGCAGTGTCTCGCCCTCGCATCCGTATCGTATAGTCCGACGCAATTACACGGCGTGCGAGCACGGATATCGCAAGCCGCAGACGGCCACCGGTTAGTCGTCGCGCCACATTCGTTGGAGCTACGCGTTCATTTATTAACCAACCGACTGTGAAAAAGAAAATAAAGAAGTGAAAAATGACTCTGTCGCGTGCAACTTGTGTTGCGCTCGTGTGCGCGATAGCCGTGGCGGCTGCCGATGTACCTCACCCGTTATCCGACGCTTTTATAAGACTCATAAATAGCAAGCAGACCACATGGAAAGCGGGCCGCAATTTCCCAAAGACGACGCCGTTCGCCCACATCAACAAACTCATGGGACTCATGAAGGACGAGAACATAGCCAAAATGCCGAAAATGAAGCACGACGCTGACCTAATTGCAAGTCTACCCGAAAATTTCGATCCGCGCGACAAATGGCCCGATTGTCCCACTTTAAACGAAATTAGGGATCAGGGATCTTGCGGTAGTTGCTGGGCCTTCGGAGCCGTGGAAGCGATGACTGACAGATATTGTACTTATTCAAACGGAACTAAACATTTCCATTTCTCCGCTGAAGACCTTTTGAGCTGCTGCCCAATTTGCGGGCTCGGTTGCAACGGTGGTATGCCGTCATTGGCTTGGGAGTATTGGAAGCACTTCGGTATTGTATCCGGAGGTAACTACAACTCGAGCCAGGGTTGCGTGCCGTACGAGATTCCTCCGTGTGAACATCACGTGCCAGGTAACAGAATGCCGTGCAATGGTGACTCTAGAACCCCCAAATGCCACAAGAACTGCGAGAGTGGTTACAACGTCCTGTACAAAAAAGACAAGAGATACGGGAAACATGTGTACAGTGTATCAGAGGGCGAAGATCACATCCGCGCTGAGCTGTTTACAAACGGACCAGTGGAGGGAGCGTTCACTGTTTACGCAGACTTGCTCGCGTACAAGAGCGGTGTTTACAAGCACGTGGAAGGCGATGCCCTCGGCGGGCACGCAATTAAGATTTTGGGTTGGGGCGTGGAAAACGGCAACAAATATTGGCTCGTCGCTAACTCGTGGAATTCAGATTGGGGGGATAATGGCTTCTTCAAAATTCTGCGTGGTGAGAATCACTGCGGCATTGAGGGGTCGATCGTCGCCGGCGAACCGTTATTAACCGACGATTAATTCCATCTCATTCAAATGTACTTTGTATATATCGCTCAACGTACATACATATAAGACTTAGAATACCATGTTTATAATATAAATATTAAATTGTATGAATAAACTTTAATTTTGATATGCCAATGTCTCTATTTATTTGCAAAATTCCTGCCATTTAATAATGCTATGAATATTCGCCGACCTACGCAAATTTGTTGTCACTGCAGTGGGTAGTGTATTACTGTGTCGCGAGGATCAATTTAACTTCATTAGGTAATTATCGAGCAAAATAAAAAATCTTTGTTTTGATGCTGCATATATTGTCTTGGTAACTTCGTTCCTAATAATGTATTGTTATTCATAAAAAATGAAAGAATTTTAACTCAAACTAATTATAAAATGAATAATGTTTTGTAAGCTACATATTTGTCCTATAACAAAATCAAACCGAATAAAAAGTAATAAATACACTTTTTTATTTGCCTTATATCATAAATCTGACTATTCGTAGTTAGTAACGAATTTGAATTGAACCGTTGCTTACTTTTTGAGGAAAAACATGACTTGGAATCTGACTTATTCCAAACTTCTTCCTCAAATACGTCAAATACCAATTCTTTGTTTTTTCTTTGCAATTATCACATACGTACATTTAAATTATGTGTAAACCAACGATAATAGTTTACTACCTATATATACCTATATGTATAAATATACAAGCGTTCTTTGCATTAACCACCTTAGAGTTTATTTGTACCTACTTTAACTTGCTAATGTTTTTACCAGTGCCTAAAATTATTTTACTAACCAATGGTTGACGATTGAAAGTCTAAATTCAATTCTGAAATAGATAAAAATTAAAATACACTTTCTGTAAAAAATGATTTTGCTCCAAGGTTGAGCAACGAACCTTACGGTTCACCGTTCATGTGCCATGTAAGACGAATGAGGTGGTGAGAAATGAAATAGGATACGTATTAAATTCTTGTTATTGAAAAAGACGGTAACGAGTATCTATTGTTTTGCAGTTGCGAAAACAAAAGACAGATTCTTAGAATACAACATTACATATTTCTAAATGACATCAATTTTTAATCTTCTTCCTATACTGTGAACGCTTCTATATTAGATTAACGTTTATTAATACAAATTTACATATGATACATAAATACCAATTTTCCTCTAAATGTATTAATATTCCTATTAAAGTTCCTGGTAGTGAGATAGTTGTAGATTTTGATGAATTTAGTGTTTATAAGTTTGAAAATTGGGGATACTTTTAAATCCTAATTTATATCAGCTCAAATGGATTGATCAGGTACGTTAGGATTAGGACACAACTCCCTTAAGTTTTCTGAACGAAAATATTCTACTACCCAAAAAACTAGCACCATCCTTTTATATCGAGGGAAAAGATGATTATGGCTTCCTGCTAGCCCTAGAGGATAGATAGAGGAGTCTTGCACCCAAAAGTAGGACATATATGGGCTGATGTCAAAAGATAACCTTTACGCCAACTTGAAGCGCACAAAAATACACAGGTTTGAATTACTGGTGGTAATGTCATTTGTTGATAGAATATCACGTGATATACAATACACAAATCCGCCCACAGAAATATAATACGATAATAATACAATGCATTCACAACTCATTCGAGATAAAGTTCGTGCTCAATAACAAATAACATGTGATGTTATAAAAAGTACAAATAGGTCAAGAGATTGAATAAATTATAACAGGTTCGATTTTTTTTAATGACATGACAAAAGAACTAAAGTCAAAAAACGTGTATTATCTCTTTGAAGTAAAGTGAAAGTAAAATATTTAAACTTCTTTATAAATTAGGAGATGCGATCGTAAGACCCTGGGTTGAATTTCCAGATCAGGCAAATATTATTGAGTTTGTTCCGTTCGGAAATATATTGGAACGTAAAGGATTATTTGAGTCATCGCGATATGCCTGCCTATTCGAGAAATAAACGCTTTGTAATTCAGAAATAGGGTAAAGTAATAAAATAGTTTATGTATTATTGTTAGCTGTAGCACCGGATCCGCCGCAATTACGAGAACGATCTCAACCCACGAAAAAACTACATCTTTCTAGGATAAAAAGTACCCTACGTCCTTTTCCGAGTTCTTATCTGTCTCTATACCAAAAATCATTCAAATCGTTCCAGCAGTTTAGGCGTGATAGCATAACAGGCAGACTGACTTACAGTTGCTTTCGCATTTATAATGTTAGTATGGATAATGTAATGTATTCTGCAACTTGTGTTCAGTCTACAATAGTATTCAACCATTTCCGTGGTTCAGTCACATTTGTCGCCATCCCCTAAGAATCCAGTCGTATTATTTATTTATTTAACACTTTATTGTACACTAAACATAAAACAAAAACATAAAATAACATACTTACATTGAAAGGTACAAATGGCGGCATCGTTCGTGTCGTATCGTTTCGGCAAGCCTAATTGTCTTAACATTAAATATTATGGTATATTCTCACATTAGCCACTGCTCAAAAATACATTAGCCTCCTTACTTACCAAAGTAATGGCGGAAGCGTATACCTAATAACAAAACACATTTCTGCGAGTAAAGACAAAGGAAGACAGAAAAGGCTAACTTTAATCTCAATTTAATCAATCAATGGTATATATAAATAAGTAACCAATCACTTGTCTCGTGGTCTCGCGCTACAAGCATGTGCCGTTCGACCTAAAGATCCTGGGTTCGATTCCCAGGTCAGGCAATGTGTTATTGGGTTTTTCCATTAGGGAGTTCCCAGTATCAGCACGAAGTATAGAATTGTGCCCGAAAAACGGCAATAGGCTCGCACCCTATTATGTGGGACTGAAATGTGGGTGCTGAGATGCACCTCTGCCAACCCCTTTAGGGAATACAGGCGTGAGGATACGCATGTATATATGTATGTAACCGATAACCGTCTCCAGGGATGAGTCTACCTCTGTATCAAGAATGACCAAAATCGGTTCAGCAGTTTGAGCGTGAAAGAATAACAAACTTATTTAATATTAATTGGAAAAATGATGACTATTTGTGGTACGACCAAAAACATATTAATTACCAAATATTTATTTTATCTACATAGTTTTAACTACTAGACGATACTGAGAATTAATTAAAACTAACTATATACCTATTTATGTACTTTAATGTTTGTGACATTTATCCTGTTAAAATTATCACAAGTTACATTCCGATACCGACCAAAATAACGAACAAATAAGTATCTTATGTTACTAGAAATCCACTACAAAAAGTAAATAATATAATCAGTAACATAACTAAATAGAAACGAAGAATGTTTGATACTATAGGTCTTTACATCGTATTATTCTATAGATTGACATGATAGTATTTATAAAATGTATGTACCTACTTCATAAACTTTACAAGGGGATTTAATGTGCCACGTCTGTTTGTCACGTCAAAAGCTGTGTATACCTACTTTATAGCGTGTTAGTACTTTCAAATATCTTGAAAATCAAACGAAGTTAATCTTTTAAAACAGTTAAAAAATTGTGGGGTCCAGAAATGTATTGCATAGGCCATAGAATATCAGTTGATATAGGTAATTAGATGTTTGTATTTCTTTAAATAAAACACAAGTAGTCACCGGCTGTATTCCCGAAAACATGGGGCATGGGCAAAGTTGCAGTTCTACGCCCACGTTGCGTCGGATATGTTTTAAAGTGTATGAAGTGAATAGGCGGTAAGTCCTTTGCCGTTTTTAGGGAGAATTTTCACACTTCGTGCTGCTACTAGAGCTGTCCTGAAATAGCCAATACCATTTTGCTCAACCCGAGAATCGAATCCGTAACCCATGACGGCACAGTGTCATGCATCACAGCTATGCAACAGAAGCAACCCGGTAGTGCAAATTATTTCTCTAAAACTCTAACCCATTTTTAATGTTGAATATTATGTGTAGATTGTAGAACATCGTGTGTCAGTCTAATCAAACTGTACCTACTTGATATTAATAAACTGTTCTTTTTACATAGATACTATTACGAGAAAGTGGAGTTCGGCAAACCAACAAATCTTTTTTTTTTGTTTTACGTGACAACACTAATATGCAGTAAAATGTTTGCGACTATTTCTATCCAATCGACACAGTTATATTGACCCAATCGCATAAGTAAGTATATAAATCACATTATCTTTGCACATTAAACTAGACGACAGTTATTAAAAACTGGATGTAAAAATTTACACGGCACCCCATTTTAGGCGAATAGAAAACCAATTATCATCATCATCATTATCAGCCTAAAGAAGTCCACTGCTGAACATAGGCCTCCCCCAATGACTTCCATAGTGACCTGTTGGAGGCAGCCTGCATCCAGCGACGACCCGCGACCTTCACCAGGTCGTCAGACCATCTTGTGGGTGGACGTCCTACGCTGCGCTTTCCGGTACGCGGCCTCCACTCGAGAACCTTTTGGCCCCATCGGCCATCGGTTCTCCGCGCTATGTGCCCGGCCCATTGCCACTTCAACTTGCTAATCCGCTGGGCTATGTCGGTTACTTTAGTTCTCCTACGGATCTCCTCATTTCTGATTCGATCTCGTAGGGAAACCCCGAGCATAGCCCTCTCCATAGCTCGTTGAGTGACTCTGAGCCGTCTAATGAGGCCCATAGTGAGAGGCCACGTCTCAGTGCCGTATGTCATCACTGGTAACACACAACTATCGAAGACTTTTGTCTTCAGGCACTGAGGTATTTTGGACGAGAAGACGTCGCGTAGTTTCCCGAACGCTGCCCAACCGAGTTGGATTCGCCGATTGACCTCTCTCTCGAAGTTGGACCTGCCTAACCGGACCACTTGTCCTAAATAGACGTAAAGAAACGTAGAAAACGTAGAAGACGTAGAAAACCAAACCTAGCATATAAATTCATTTGATCCAGTGGCATTGAAATAGATAAAACAACTGAATACGTTTTCTGCTAAACCCACCGAGACCGCGTGCACAATGATGCCATAAATACAGGAAAAGTAACGGTCATTAGTGAAAAGTTTTCCGTTTCGAGACCGTGCTTAAAATTAAGCAGCAAGACAGTTAGCCGCACAAACGCGGCTCATTTAAGGGTCTCGCCGAGTGGGCTATTTAAAACAGTACTCGTGTATTCGTTACGCGATTAAAGAGACTTAACCCAAAGGCACTTAAAACGCCTAGACCGCGCTTAGTGAAGTTAACATTTTAATGAAACACAAAAACGAATATTTATCTGCCCAATGTTCATGGTGATTGCGGAGATGTGCAAACATCATTGGTAAATATTTAATTACCTATTCATTATTGGCGGGCGTAGGTGCAATGACCGGTATACCAAAACTATCATTTTAATGTGGCTTGTATTTATTACCAGCTGTGCCCCGTTGCAACCGCGTCAAATATAATTTTCCGGAATAAAAAGTAGTCTATGTTAATCTAGGGTGTCAGCAACATCCATACATGCAAAAAGGTGTCAGCAACATCCATACATGCAAAAAGGTTGCAAAGATCAAAATCTTTGCAATATTAGTGTGATGATGTACACTAGGTGATATTGCAAAAAATCTTATTGTCGACGTTCAATTGGTTTAATGTTGCTACACTTAGCAATATTACTAAATTACATTGCACCAGGCCTATATATACTCAGCCTATCGCCGTCCACTGCTGAACGTAGGCCTCCCCAAGTAGGCGCCAACCATCCCGGTCTTGAGCAGCCCTCATCCATCCGTTACCCGCCACCTTTCTCAAGTCGTCGGACCATCGTGCTGCAGGTCTACCTACACTACGTTTGCCTAAGCGCGGTCTCCACTCCAACACTTGTCTGCTCCTGCTCCATCGGCAGACATGACCGGCCCACTTCTACTTTAGCCAGGACCAGGCCTAATGAATCTTAAATTTCAACAATCGTAATATCAGAGATCTGATAGGTACCTACTACTAATAGGAAAATGTGCATTCAAAGAATTCACCTTTGCAGGTTTGAATTGAAAATGGATTGGACCGAACTTGTGGTGATCGCGGTTTCGTCTCAAAGCACACAATACAAAAGCCATTTCTCTATCATCATCATCATCAGCCCATATACGTCCCGCTGCTGGGCACGGGGCTCCTCTACAACTGAGAGGTTTTAGGCCTTAGTCCACCACGCGCGCTGGCCTAATACGGGTTGGTGGACTATACACTAAAGAAATTCCGAAGAACTTTTAGATGTGCAGGTTTCATCACGATTTTTTCCTTCGCCTGTAAAGTACCTACGTGATAATTATTTGTGAATACACACATAACTTCGAAAAGTCAGAGGTGTGTGCCTAGGGTTTGAACCCGCGACCGTCGAGATTCTCGACCGCGTGCCTAAACCTCGATCGAGGCCATCACGACTTTCCCTATGCAAACAATTAATTTGTTAAGTATCAAAATTAAAAGGTAACCTGTATTTTAAATGAGAGAGCATAAATAAAGATTTCACGAAGCGGTAAAGCGATAAATTTTGTACGAGCAAAATACAAACAACGAAATGAAACATCAACTCAGTACAAACTCAGCGTTTATGTTAATGACTATTCACACATATTATTCAAAGTAAATAACCCGTGTAAGATAAATGAAACGGTTGAATAATTAGAACATTCATAAGAATTTCGCTGCACGAAAGATTCCAACGGCTTTAATTAGCCCGTGTATTGCGTCAGGAACGTAGGCGGCAACAATTTAACGAATTAAGTACATAGCAGTCAGCAAAGTTGCTAAGCCGACGTAGATAAATAGTCAAAAGTTCATAAGTCTGAACTGGGCGCGTCAGATAAGATATTACCGTAAAACTTTTAAACATACTTTCGTTGTTGTCTGCAGGGGTCATACAGTACTATAAAGCGAACAAATGAGACCACTCTGAACTGCGATAGTTTTATCTTCGTCGAATACTCTTTATTCCGTTGCATGACTTGTGACTATTGAGCGGTATTACGGGTAATCTGTCATGCCTATAATTAGTGTCAAAGATAGTATTATTATATTATGTAGATAACATCTGCAATGCAATTAATTTTGTGAGCTATCGGTGACATCTGAACAACGATTTTGAGCATAAGGTCTTTTGCTTAAAAGAAGCGTGTCGTGTATAATAAGAACATGTCATAATTAATATCCTATAGATCTGAAGTATTTCTACTTGCTTATATATGCCTACTCAAAAACTATTTGGAAACAGACTATAGCCATTCCAACCAACTTACAGTATTTTTATTTTGCATCACTCAAAGCACTCATGACCGTTTTCAGAGTATGAATGAAAGACGAATGTAATTTATTTAGTGTAGTATTGTATGAAGATAGAAGGGAAGAAAAATGTCGCCGGAGGGGAATTAAGAACTTACTTAAATTGAATGAAGACCATATCCAGAGTACTATGTAACCGAAGGTAAAGTGTAATGTGATTAAATAGATGTTGAAGTGAAAAAGATTTGTTTATATGTGAGATTTGAAAAGTGTCTACTGTCTATTCTTGTGTAATAAAGTTACAAATGTGGGGGCGTGGTGTAACAATGTACTAAATTACAAATTGTAGGCTAAAAAATTGATGATTTTATTCATTACAATGTCAATAATTAAATTAATTTACATATAGCAGTGACTGCCTCGTGGTCTCGCGGTACAAGTATGTGCCGTGCGATCTAGAGGTCCTGGGTTCGATTCCCGGGTCGATCAGTGTTATTGGGTTTTTCCATTAGGAAATTCTCGGTAACAGCACGGAGTCTGGAAATGTGCCCGAAAAACGGCAATAGGCTCGCCCCCTGTTACGTGGGACTGATACATACTTGGCGAAATGTGGGTGCAGAAATGCACCTCTGCCTACCCCTTCGGGGAATACAGGCGTGAATTTATGTATGTAATTTACATATAGCACTCACGCCTACATTCCCGGAAGGGTAGGCAGAGCTGTATTAAAATATCTCGCCAGTTAATTTCGTCTTATTCAATATGAAGGGAATCTATTGGCCGTTAATTGAAGTTAATTCCAGACTCTATGGTGTTATGAGATTTTTCTCATAGAAGAGCCCAATAGCTAACCTGACTGGAACTTGAATCGAAGCCAGGACATTGAGATCACACATAAAGAATATCCCAAGGCTTAATTGCTTTTTTTAGATTTCCTTACCTCAATCGTGTCCAGCCTATTTATATTTTGTATCAAATTAAGGAAGTTGTCATCGTTTTCATCACATGATACAATTTAATATTATCAAACCTCGTCTCCAATAGTCTCAAAATTTAGACTTACCTTGCCATTGGTTCTATTGGGTGAGGTAGTAAAAGGGAGACAATAAAACAACTTGATTTACATAACATTTTATTGTACTACATGTTAATTACATACTTGGATCAGAAGCATAACACTATTTAGTTGCAGTCATGGATATTGGACCTTAAAGCACAAACTATATATTTTGGTTGGCGAAAATATCTTCAACATCTCAACTTTGACAAAACTTTTTTTCGACCTTTATTACCTTCCCGATTCTTGTCATAAATTAAGCCATTGCATTCAGACTACACAAAACATAGGCGTATAAAAAATACACAGAATATTTTATTGATTAACAAAAGCATTTAACTGCGTTTTTATATTTGAATTAATTCATTGCGAAAGCGCTCATTTTTTTTCCAATTCAAGACTTACACAAAGTATGTAAACAAATTAAAACTACATAATAACCATAGACACATTGGATATTAGATATTTAAACATTTATTGCATTTTTTGGCATTCAATTTAAATCCTTGACAACCGCGTTATATAAAAAGTAAGCTTGGATAAATAACGTTACATTGTCCACACAAAGACTGAGCCGTAATTTATCACTATAAAAATGTGTATATTTAATACTGTATTTTATTATTCGTAAAACCACACGCATCACTTCATACTCTGCCTAATCAATAACAATATTTGATCATAATTTTGAATACTTTTTTGGCAATTCGTAAAATTAGTTTTACACTTCTGAAGCAAGGCAATTTTAATTAATACTTAATCGCATATATCTAATTTTATTATACCTAATATATCACAAAACACGACTGATCACTTTCAATTTTTGCCGACAGTCCGTTAGCGCTACAATAGATTCAAATTAAATATGTTAAATTACGTTATCGTTGCTAAATAGTATATATCATTTACCAATTACACTATCAAGACTAGATAATAGGAAAGCTTTCAACAATTTCGGATAAATTAATGCAAAAAAAATCTAAATAAAAATGATTGCACTACATAGCTTCTTTTCTAACACAATCTACGAAATACCCCCAGAGATAGTGACTTGTACAGCGAATATATTTATACCCATTTTCTACTGAGTGCTTCTATTTTTTCTACTCTATTAATGTTAACAGTTTTACATATTTTTCAAGTGCACAAGATCGATAGACTTTTTTTGTCGAAGGCTTTTGCATTCACGTAAGTAGCCTTACAGGATAGTGTAATTGTTAACCATTAAAATTACTTATACAATATTATAAAACAAAACAACAATGACAAAAAATCAAATCCCATGTTCACACTTATTTATCTGGCACCTACACAACTGTAATTTTTTTTTTGGTATAAAACTTTTATAGCATCTTTGTTCCTAGACGCGATGACACTGTATGGGAACGATATCACAATCATAAAGTTTTCCTTTCACTGGAATATTAAACCAATAAGAGATCCGCTCGATTATCGATTTTGACTTTGTATACATAACAATCTGACATTTATATAATAGTATAAATAAAAAAATATATGAATCAAAATTATCGCGATCAAATTACTATAATTATTTACAATCATATTAAATACA
The DNA here is from genome assembly GCA_907164795.1 of Hemaris fuciformis. Taxonomy (NCBI): domain Eukaryota; kingdom Metazoa; phylum Arthropoda; class Insecta; order Lepidoptera; family Sphingidae; genus Hemaris; species Hemaris fuciformis. Next base: position 7,465,971 of record OU015440.1, on the reverse strand, counting down.
TCTTAGAATTTCATCGAACCACTCCGTTGTAATGGCGTTATAATATTGACTTCTGAATATACATACATTCGTAGCCTAGATTATCTATATTATCTATAATTGTAATTAGCTCAACATTTATGTCCTACCGAGAGATTGATACAACACTATTTTCGAGCCGTACGATTTATCGATATGAATAATGCGCGCGCTTTCAGACTTAACACGAATTGCTTGTCGACCGCCGAATACATCAACAACTTTCGACCCATTTTGGCGATACTACGCGAGGACTAAACGTTATCAAAATTGGAATGATACACAAATACTTTACAAAATAGCATAACAATTTACAAGTTTATGTCATCGAGTCGTACCTAGTGTCGGGCGTCAGCGGATCGGTGTCGTCACGATGGCCGAAATTGAACGCGTTTCTGAAACTGTCTCGAAGTCGTTCGGTGAACGTCTTGTATTCTGGATTCGCTTGGCCGAAATCGAAATTTGCTACTTCTACTGTATGCCTGAAAATAATTTTATGTTATATTTTAAATAGTTTTTAAAATGGATCATAACATAGTTCAATGTGACCTCAGAAGGTAATGAATAAAAAAATAATGTCTTAGCGTTGCATCTCACCTTGAGGTGTACGTCACGCTAATGATATTATCTTAGAGATGAATTTATGAATTGTATTAGTAAGACTGTCATTGCACTGACCATCGAAGGTAATTTAAACATTTTTACATGCCAGTATGAAAATAATGAGTGCTAATTGCAATGAAATGAACATCCTTGTTTAACCATCAGTACGTATAACTATGATATTATTCACACAAAAAGCATTGTGCACATATATATTTCGCTAAAATAAAATTAAAACGTTAGATACAAAAAAAAACGATTATTGGTCACAATAATAATCTTACCCGTAAAAACTAGATCATTTCAAAATCGTCTAAATAAAATTAATACACAAAGGGTAGTTACAAAACAGAAATAATTAATTATTTTTTATATGTAAATTAACTCATACCTCGATCTGTGTTGATAATATGCTATACCGAACACGACGAGGATCACAGCGACCAAACAGAAGAATACTGGCACCACGATGACCGACAGCTGTGCGTGCACCGACGCTGAAAATAAAACTAATCTCATTTTTGAGCAAAATTATAAACCCGTCCACCATGACACAACGTACTCATGACTAGTGACAGTGATATAGAAAATGTTGCAAAATATGAATGAATGAATCCGAAATCTTTATGTATTATATGGATGTAGCATGAATACCTCCGAATTCTACAAGAATTATTTGAATTTTGAATGAATATTGTCTATGATTTTATTACAGTGCCAGTGTTGTTAAACTGTAAATCGAAACCCTGGGGGTTTAGACTTAGAAAGGCCTGCATAAGAGTTTCGAGTAAAAGAGGAAAGAAAGTGTTTGTAGGATTCACATGATAGAAAACAATTAGGATACATGTAAAAAGATTGTGCTGAATTTTATAGATTTCCTTTTGATGTCTGCTCAATATAAAGACAGAGAGAATCCAAATATTTGACAAATGATTTAAAAATACTTAATTTAAAAAAAATGGAACAGTTTCTAGTTAAGAATATGCAGAGTAATAGGTACTTTATTCTTAAAAGTTGCCATACTTCCATCATAGCTATTTGATGTTTTGTATACTTTCCTCTCTCATCATAAGCCGTAAAAGGAAACGGCTTTAAGTTTAGTTGAGTTTCAAGCATTGTTAGTAAGCAAAACTATTTCAAAGCATCAAGATCTTAATTAACATAAATTTTCATATACATTTCATTCAACATAAACGTTCATATCATTAAGCGTAGCAGTTAACGTACTTAAAACTAAAGATGTTTTGTAACATAAATACGATTTTACTTTAATTTGATTTACATAATAGCGGTGATGCAACTCAAATAAGCTTTTGTGCTTAATAAAAAATAACAATTAGACCATGACCCTATAGGCCTAGATTTCGGAGATGACGATGTTTAGCAATGGGACATCATCAGTATTCTCATTCACATACACAGGAGCATATAAATATACAAACGCAAGATTATATAGTAGTTTCAACTTTAATATGCTCTAAAAACATCTTGGCTACAATCAGCCATTGTCCAGATCTGCCACAACAAAAATTCTACAAGCATTCGTGTTTGTAATGATAAATGAAGAGCGCTAACGTGTGATGGTTATCTGACAGTGAAAATAAAAAAGGCAAATTCAATCCTGCATAAAGAATTAACACCATCTTGTTTAAAGTTAACGACTTTTTTTGTTCCTCGCTAATCAATACTTCATTTAGACTTCACTACGTTTGGTACCAAGCAATACTGCAATAAATTTGACTAAATCTAATAATCTATAGTATAGATAGATTAGTATAGATTCTATAATAATGTAGTTAAGAGGAAAGGGTTTTTTTGTATGATTTTTCGCATAGACATAGACGTGATCTTGGCAAATAACATTAGGCTACTTTTTGACCCGGAAAAATTAAGTTCTCTTGGAATGCACCGAATTCAATTCGCCCCACCGCTATTATGTAATAATTAATAAAAATATAATAAACTAGCTGACCCGGCAAACGTTGTTTTGCCATATATATAAAATTCTCGTGTCGTGGTGTTTTTTGGCAAACTCCTCCGAAACGGCTCGACTGATTTTTATGAAATATTGTGTGTATATTGTAGGTAGGTCTGAGAATCGGTCAACGTTTAAGGGTTTAACATTTAGGGGTATGTTTTTTTTTCTATTGACTTTATTTTCTTTATTTTTTATGATTCAGCATTGATAAATTATTATAATCATAAATTTTCACCCTTCTACGATCAACCTCTATCTTATACTGACCATTTTAATTTGTTTTGTTTTTTATTAAAATGTAAATAAATGATAATAGCACTGAAAAATAATAATGATACGTATAACAGTCATTGCTTTGATCGATATACAAATTAAACAAAAAAATATGGTCAAAATTGTATATAGTGAGATATACATATACCTCTATATATATATATAAAATTCTTGTCACAGTTCGAAACAGCCTTCGAACCGGCTCGACCGATTTTGATGAAATTTTATATGTAAATTCAGTAAGTCTGAGAATAGGTTATCTATTTTTTATACCTAGGGTGGTCCAACCCGAAAAGTTTTTTATTTTATTTTGTGGACATTTTTTGTTTTTATTTTTTTATGATTCAGCATTGAAAAATACATATAACTCCAAATTTTCACCCTTCTACGAACAACACCTGTTTTGTAATCGCAATTTTTATATTTTTATAGCTTTTGCCCGCGACTCCGTCCGCGTAGACTTCAGGGTTTGGCGCAGAAAGATAATAAGTGAATCTATAAATCGTCCCTCAAGTGCCCAAAATGGCACTTACTGAATTTAAAAAAAGGTCAAATCAATTCAAATGGTTGAGGCGTAAAAGTAAAACTCTGACAGTTATTTTCGTATTTTCATAATATGTTTATCCCAATGGGAACATTACATTTTCCCGGGATAAAACATAGCCTATGTTACTTCACTGGGTCTCATTTATGGTCATACCAAAATTTTTGTTTTTGCGTGAAAGCGTAACAAACATCCCTACATTCACATTTATATAATAGTAAGGATAACCATTCCCACCTATGTTACTTCGGTGGGTCCCACCTATCTGCATACCAAAAGTCATTCATATCTTTTTTCAATCATTTTTCAATTCTTTTATCCTCCGTTTTTTTTTTAATAAGAAGAATCCTATGTCCTTTTTTATATCTCGAAGACTATGTGTACAAATTTTCATGATAATCGGTTAAGTAGTTTTGGCGTGAAAGCGTAACAAACAAAACATTAACATTTATAGTAGCTGACCCGGAAAACTTCGTATCCCCTAACAGTCATTGAATGTTACATATTTACATATTACCTAAATTTTATTTTTGATTGTATGGAAATAAATATTAAGTTCAGCACTTAATTGAGATAAAAATACAGAAATAAATAAGTACGAAAATAAAATGCATCAATCGTGTCTCCGCAAGTCATGATTTAATTAAACATGTACATATGGGATGGTATGTAGTCGGTTTTAATTCTCTTCATTGTAGCAGAAGTTGCAGAGAAGGCCTATGCCAAGCAGTGGGACGTACATATATGGGCTGATGATGATGATGCACCTTGTGTTATACATTTTTAATATATTTTTTAATTGTCTAAAAGATCACAAACATCTTTTGTTAATCGTCATTGCGAAGGCATGACGAATCGGGAACTGAATTCGTTTGAACTCAATGGTCATACCCGTTAGGATCAATGAAATCTTAGATCAATCTAATTGATGAATTCTCAAGCACCAATTCATCTCTAAGTTGTCTTTTCAGTATCGTCACGTGAATAACATTACTCAACAATTTTCTTAACACCAAGCGCATTCCATTGCATAGTTGTGGGTGTTTTAGATTTCGAAGCGCGATGACTACCGAACCTGCCTTCGTTTGTAAATCAGGTACAACCAAGGAGTTTAGAAATACATTTCTGAACGCACGCATAAATATTTGACAACCAATAAATATGTCAATCCCTTTTTATTACTGACATTATTCTACATTTTTAAAATCTAAAATACGCAATTATTCGAATATTCTGGATATATGTTGTCGATTCAAAACCTTTATTTAAATACGTTCTTTAATTTGAGGGGACCATTAACCATATTGACGGGATAAACATAAAATGTTTGACAGAATATTAGGTAGAACAGTTTATATGAGAAAATTAAATTGTTGTTTTTACCATATTCCTCGCAATTTTCTTAACTTTTTCTTTCATAAGAACCTTCTCCTAACAATAGCAAACACAACAAAAAAAGAATTAGCGAAATCGGTCCAGGCATTGTTGAGTTATGCGCTTACCAACACATTTTGCGATTCATTTTTATATATAAGATATATTTAGATTAGAACCTCGCTAAATAGCAAACATGAATTCGTAGATATCAGAAGGATATTGTCAATAGGAAGAATATTTAGACTGACACGTTGTCTCGATGCGGAGATCGAAGCCAGAATTAATACCTATATAACGTCACCCCTACGGTTTTCCTTATTTTCTGTATGTATAAAAAACACCGGACTTTCGAGTTTGAGTAATAATGATTTTTTTTTATTTTAACTTTAAAAGGATTTGTCTAACAACACACCAGCCGAGGTATTATAATATTCGGTATTCGGCGTATGACCGAAAACATTATTCGTTGCACGTCTAATTTAAACTTTTTAACACAATACTTGCTAATATAAGACACAAACTACATAAACTTAACCATTTACTACCTTTTTTAATATAACCTTTTAATACTACCTTTTATAATCTTGCGGCCTTTCAAGTGTTACGTAAGCATTATTATGGGGGGTTGCTTATTTTTCATGACATGGGAGATGAGAGGGTTTGGATTGTGATTACGTCAGCGATATATTTTTTTTTCTTTTCCATATTTTCTACAAAATGCAGTCCTGATTTCTTAACAAATACATACTAACGCTAACGTTATAATGCGAGGGGGAATAAAATATTTGGTTACTACGTTTTTGGACGGGTGGTTTTATTCACAACGCTTAATTAGCACAATAAAATTCTCAATGACGTTGTTTTAATACATACCTTTGTAAATATTAACAGTTTCCCTGGACACGATCTTCCCCATGTCGTTCTCGATGACGACAACCACCGTGTGTTGGTCGCCTTCAGAGAAATAATGCACCAATGGGAACACATTGGAGATAGTTCTCGTTTTGCTATTCTCGCCGCAAGTTTCATTGCCGGTCACGTTATACTGGCCGCGTTTGTACATTATACAATAATCGAAGGGTGGGGAGCCAGAGTACTTCACGTCCAAGTGTAGCAGGTCCCCGTGTTGGAGCCAGTTCAGCCCGTCTATGGTAACCGCTGATAGAGGCTCTGGAAAAGATAATGAGTCGAATTAAGGGCGATAAAATCACTCCGCCGCTCCGTCGGTTTTTAGTTTCGTCGATGTTTTCGTGGTTATCTGACTGCATTCCGATTCCGAACAATGATGATGATCTAAGTAATGTATTTGACATTTTATAGATTCAATAAACATTATTTCATTCATTTTCATTTCATATCATTAACTATCGACGCTCATATTTACGCGACTCATATTTACCGAAATTCGACTAGCCGCGTTGAGCGTAAACGCTCTTAATGTGTTATCGCGTACCTATTTAATGAAAGAATTCAGGCAAGTATCTTTTACTTGTTCGTGACTTGTATACGTATTAAGGAATTATCACGCACTTCCATATTTAAGAATGCCATCCATGGTTATGCGAGGTGTACCGACTGATAGTGTGCTGTATCAAACTCAACCCTAATTTAACATAAAATATATTTAAAGTGAGGAAAAAACACGTGTATAATAGAATGATAAAAATAGAGTTAAAATTGAAATTTCCTTCTATTTCATTTTTACAGAACACGCAATACCTTATATCATCCATATCCAAATACAGTTCATATAAAGGACAAAATTAGCTCCATAGACCCTATAAAATAGAATAAATCAGCCACTCGCCCCACTAATTAAAAGATGTTACAATTATTGATAATCTACGTTTGATAAAAAAATACTGCCTCGTGGTCTCGCGGTAGTAGGTATGTGCCATGCGATCTGGAGGTCCTGGGTTCGATTCCCGGGTCGGGCAAAGTGTTATTGGGTTTTTCCATTAGGAAATTCTCAGTAGCAGCCCGGAGTCTGGAAATGTGTCAGGGAAACGGCAATAGGCTCGTCCCCTATTACGTGGGATTGATACATATGTGGCGAAATGTGGGTGCAGTAATGCACCTCTGCCTTCCCTTTCAGGGAATACTGGCGTGAGATTATGTATGTATGTATGTGATAAAAAAAGCAAGAAACAGATCAACGAACTCAGTAATTCAAACATCAATTATTCAGTGTCGTAACAACTCTATATACAATTTATAGTTTATGACAAAAATATTTAAACAATTGTATTTTTAATGGGTACATAGCCGATCGTGTACGACGATAATGTAAAAGGTGGTTATTAAGTCAACAACAAGCATGTGTGAAAGTTGCTGGAACAAAGTGTCTTAGAATAAAGTTATTCTTATATAAAGCGAATATTTTTATGTGTGTTCGTTCGCATTGTGAATGATGCAGACGTGACGAATCGCTGTCGTCGTTCAGCGTGTTGCATCACATGTATCATGGCGAATGCTATTCTCTCGATAACATGACCACTAGCACTACGGAAGTATGCAGTAATCATGTCAGTATGTCGGCGCACGATGTCAAAAAAATATCGTTTTTAATACACTCTCAGAATCATCTATTAGGAAGGCTTTAAAATGTGTGATTTAAAATCATGAAAAGGAGTCAAAATCAACTTGAACATCATCATCATCAGCTCATATACATCCCACTGCTGGGCCTCTTTTACAACTGAAAGGGGTTAGGCCTTAGTCCACCACGCTGGCCCAATGTGGGTTGGTCAACTTGAACATAACATAACAGAACATAATAACATACAGTTTAGCATAACTGTGTTGGCTGGTGAAAATAGTCCTAGCCATTTAGTGCTAATCAACAAAATGCTAGAAAATTAAAGAAAAATATAATAAAAATAAACTTACCCCTAACATTAACAGTTTGTTGATACCTCCCAATTGTGTAACTCTTTCCAACAGGCACTGTGTTATTGCATTCAAACTCTTTATCAGAATTCTTGAATGTTCTATTCGATATGGCACGCTTTTGCACTTTATGTAATGTATTATTGGTGTCAGCAACATTTTTCTCTGTAGTCATATTAGTTTCTGGCGCTGGACTGGTGGCAGGTTTTTGAGTGGTTGTTGGAGCCGTAGTGGTAGGAGCCGTGGTAGTGGTGGGAGGTGGTGTGGTTGTGGTAGTTGTTGTAGTTGTTGTTGGTAATGGTTCATTGTTGGCCACAACCAATGCCTCGATGTTATGCCTACCCATAGTATCGTCATAAGTATAGTTAAGTGCAAAATCTGTAGTTGTATCCAAAAACAAACAATCCAAAAACCAATGTGTAACTATACTCGAGGAATTTTGCTTCAAAAACTGCAATTCGTTGTCAGGTAATTTGACATAGTGGTGCACAGTTTTGTTAACGGCAACAAAATTGTTAGGTCTGTCTGTGTTATTTTGGTTTAATATTAGTTTTCCATTCAGTGATTCTGAAAGAAAGTTATATTGAAAAACTAAAACAGTAATGATAAAATAAATTCTTCATAAATATATTTATATTAATTTTCTTTTTATATTCTCTTTATCTACAACACTTATTACTACTGCAACTAAATGACGATTTTTCCTATGACATAATTGTAAAATAATAAATAAGTACCAGTAAGTTTGAATGTAGTTCTAGCAGTTGCTTCCTGCAGCCATATACCAAAGAAATTCTTCATCAACCTGATATTGGCACTATATTCCCCCTCTTTATATAAATCTCGGGTATACTCCACAGTCCATGTTGATGTATTGGCTTCTTTGGTGATCTGTAAACCAAATTCTCATAAATTTTAAAATGTGGATTAAATTTTCACCAAAAAAAAAGGAGATTAAGGCAGACTGTAAGTTGTGATAGCAGTTAGATTTAGTTAATTAAAGTTAAATTTGTGACGGTCACAGGTTGACTCCCAGGCCTTTCAATTATGAAAATTATGAGTTTATTCATAATGAATAGATTAATAGTGAAAAAAATATTGTGAGAAAACCTTTTATGTTTGTAACAAATAAGCTTCAAATCTACTAAACTGATTCAAATAAATTTAAGTGAGAACATAGACATGACATTGAGAAAAAACATTGGCCTCTATATTTATAAAATTGCCGTTAGGTGGAGCAGGACCACTGGTGTGTAATATGAACCTACAGTAAACTAAATTACGGGAAAAAGTCTAATTAATTATATACAGCATAGGTTACATAAGACAACATTGGAGTGTTATAGAAAAACAAACTACTGATAATGTTATATCATGCATTAGTCACTACTTAACATAGCATGCTCATATCCTGCAACATACCAATAGACTTCATTACATTTTTTAACATCAATATTTAAACTAGGTACCTAAAGACCCATAATATTGTACTCTGGAGAGGTGTTAGTATGCTGCATTTATTGTCCCATTATTTTATACTAATGATTAGGCGAAACTCTACTTAACAAAGGAGCTTATTTACATCCCAGGGTGCTAACTATATGCATATGAAAAATTATTCAAATTAATCAAATAGTTTATAATTTTAGTATAGACATAACAATTAGATATATTGACTCTCATTATTAGCCTATCCCATCTTATATACATATGTGATTGTCTTAAGGGTAAGGCATACATAGAGATTTTTATTGAATAAAGTTTTTTATTCAATAGAACTAATTACTATCATCAATATAAGTTACTAGCAGTAGGCCACACTCTTTCTGGGGCAATTAAATAAATAAAAAAGTAGTATTGATTCTTTTTCAAGTAAGTATTAGCAGTTTTGTACTTTATTCTTTACAAACATACAAAAGCAGAGATTTTTTTCTGTTCATAATATTAGTACAGATTAGTCTTCTCTTCTTTCCCTATTTTAGAAACAGTTTTAAGAAGTGACAGGATATTTGATAACATATTCATGTGACATAATCACTCACAAAATACTGATAACCAAGTATTTGATTTAAAAAACTAGATATTTTTACTCAACAGCATACAACAAATATTAGACCAAAAATAACTTTAAATAAATAGTATGTTAAGGAAAATAATTATTTTGTTATTTTATCCTACACAGTTAATGAAATGCTATTATTCCATATGGGATTAATGTGTTTTTTTTGTGGCAAATACCACTTTATTGTAAGTAGCTCTTTGTTGTAAAATAAAAAACACAAAGCAGTTAAGTTTAAAATAGGAATTCAGAGCCACAATGAGTATTGTTTGCAATAAATATACCATACAAAACTATAGTTTCTTTTTGCTGATTTGATCAGCAATCAACCACTAGGCTATAATCTGATGAGTTAGGGGTAAAAATATACAATTATAGTTTTTTTTTTTACACATTATTCATCAAATTATTGGAAATTTCAGACCATAGAAATTGATAGATTACAGTGTGATTAAATTTATGAAATCTACATTATATACTTTAATCTATTTACTTATATATAAATAGTGAAAAAAGGTTTCCATTTTAAAAAGATAAAGGATAATCTGCTGGCATTCACCTCTAGACGTCTTTGAAGATAACATTTTATTAGCAGACAAAAGGCTCACACACCACATTAATAAATCATTTTTTAGATACTTACTGAGGCACGGTGCTGAGGTTGGACAGTATCAAAATAATCAAATCTAAGTGTTTCACCCGAATACCCAAAGACTGTCGCTATAAACGTGACGTTGGAGCCACGCACAGCTGGTCCGTCGCTGCTTAGTGACACGTCCAAACCAAATACGCCTACAAATAGTCAAATATTACGCATTATTAAAAAAAATTTAAAATGTGAAGTATTTTAAACTTCGTACATCGATGTAAAAAATAAAGGATGGCATATTATTTACCTGTTTCTAATATAAAAGCCACACAAACGTATAAATGTAAAGGGGTCATATCGACACCAAATTACAATTTAGAGAATACAAACAAATTGGCACGTTAACAGTGGCCTTTAAAACAAACACGGTGGTTGTGATAGAGCCAGATTGCGCATGAAAATCATTCGTATTTGGGAAAAAATAGCGAAATATAACTATAAAGCAGAATGGTAAACATATACGTCGTCACTACTACAAATGTTAATTTTTTTGACATTTGCTTGAAGTGTGAAGACAGTGACAGTTCCATGACAATCAAAGACAATACTACTGAGTACTGATGTCGTCTTTTCTGGAATGTAAAGGCAATGTTAGTAAAAACTTAACATGATATGGAAAAATATTATTGCTAAACGTAAATAATAAATAGTTAATATCATAAATACTTTAACTCTCGCAAATATCATATTAAAATGGAACAGCCTCGAATTCGAAGTTGCTCCGTCCTGAATCGTCTCCCGCAAATTTTCAACCTTTTAGCAGTAGGTAGGTCCTTTAATGTAAATTGATCAAATTAGTAATTACCTACTAGAGTTTATTCCATGAGTCTAATAAACACTGAAATAAGTTTATTTTGTTTTATATTTTTTAATTGTATTATTCACAAAACTGCTGTAAGCTGTGCACTAGCTTTGAAGTATGATCTAGAGAGTCACGGTTCGATTACCGAGTCTGGCAAAGTATTTTTGTTTTTTTTCATTAGCAAATTAAAGCACAGATTGAGTGTGTGCCCGAAATACGGTAAAAAGTTCGCCACCTCGGGACTTAAATTTGGCGAAGTGGGTGCAGAAATACACTTCTGGGGTAGAAGAATATGAAGGTACCTAAGTGTGTACTTATGTTTAGTAAATTTATACTGCGTTATAATATTTAAGTAATACATAGGTACTTAGCATATAAATTACTTATAATTTAATGGACTAACTTCATTAAAAAATAATTGCCCATTACACAAATTAATCCAATTTGTTGTTTTATGTAAAGTACAACTCATACAAGTCGTATGATCATTCTATTTTAGAAAGTTGAAGTCGACGTGACTACTGAACATGCATCCTCCTATTTTTGATAATTGTATTGTACCCACATTGATTTGACATTTCTATTTGAAAGCCAAGGAACTAGGAAACTCAATAAGCTACTCTATGGTCAAACTTGTGGCGAGTAGCTTGTTTTTCTTATGTTTGCTTTGCGGTCCCGCAAGTACTTTTAGTGTCTGTCGTCGGAGTAGTATTGATTTTCATAACACAAATATTTTAATACACAATAATGTGCTATTAACGTTGGGTGATTTATATAATTTGTGCTTAATTTAATATCGAAAATGGCTACCGTATTCGATAGTCCATTTATTAGACAACGTATACATCGGCTGCGGAATCGTGACTATGATTTTGATGAAGATCAACGATTTAGAAGATGCGACTGCACCAGTTACTCCTATTTTGTGCTATCCATGGTTCTATTTTCCGTTGGTACAGTTATAACCGTATTGGCCATGGGCGATTCGGAGGGGTACATTCTAAATAATTTAGGACACATGTGGCTTGTTGGACCAATTTTTATATGCTCTGGCATGATGGTGGCGGTCAAGAGCATGTTATATTTACGTAGAAAAAGTGTTATACAGATGCTTCTACATCAGAGAGCAATAATCAGGGTGAGTCACGAGATTGTTATCATATTGATATGAATCTATTGATCGAAAACATTTCTTTTTGGTACAGAGAAAACATAAACAAATATTAATTCTAAGAGCAGATAATTACATTAACAATAATTAGCTTTTGATATACTTTTGCTGTGTAATTTTTAACCATGCATAGATATGTAATGTTTAAAATATATTTTTTTACGTATTCAAGATGCATGGTAAAGCTAGAGCAAATGTCTTTACAATGAAGGTTATTACACACTGTATTATGTTTTACATCTATTTCTTGACCTTTTCCTTGGCTTTGACATTTTTTTATAGTTATGACTGTAATTCTCATTATATCAGAGGTTTTTGGTGGTGTGAATTTAGAAGATTTTAAAACTACTACTGTAGTGCTAAATACAATTAGTCCATATTTAATTTGTTTTGTAAATATTTTTTATGATTAGTCTATTAGGTGAGGCATAAGTTGTAAAATGGTGAAATTTAAACTTTTGCCTTCTATATAATTACAGTAAAATATGATTTTTGTACACAAAAATAATACATGATGTTACTACTAGTGAATCAAGAATCTCTGGTATATATGTTGTAGCTAGCATATATACATTTAAAAATATCTAATGTGTAGTAAATCAAGCAATTATAATGATTACAGCCATAAATTTCTTACAAAGTGAAAGGCTTGTACTTTGTAGACAGGTATATGTATGTAAATATTTAACTCTTACTTTCTAAAATAAAGCACATAGAACTATCACACATAAATAGAAAATGCTATAGCAATCACCTGTTTTATGGTGCATAACTATCTTTAATCAATTTTATATAGTACATTGTGAATTGTATGATACTTTTATATAAGTACTTATTATTGTGTTACTACAAACAGGGCAATATAATGTAATGACACAACTTATTAATGCATTCACACAATCCAGTGGCGGTGCTTCCATAGAAGCTCAAAAGCCTAATTTGCCTTACAACATTTCTAAACATAATCTTTAGGCTTTAAATCTTTATTTAACAAAAGCAATTTGACATATAAATGAGAATCCTGACCCCATAGTTAAAATTATAAACTAGACATTAGGGGCCATTCAAATAAACACTACAGGAGGGTAGGAGTTCTTCTTCTTCTTCTTTTTAATGTAATGGCTCCACCGTTTTCCAGTGATTATAGGGTAGGAGTTATTCCCTTTGCTTATTTTGATGACATCGGGGAATGGGGGGTCTGGATGGTAATCATGTAAACAATTTTCTACAAAATTTCTTGAATAAAAAAAGAAACTCAACAGATTTTAAAAATATGTATACTTATGCAAGCATATGAAGGGGAGTTCGATATTTGCTTACTTTTGCACAATTAATATGTAATGCTTTTGGGCTTCTATGGAAGTATCGCCACTGACACAATCATAGTAAAATTTGACGCTTATTTGTAAACCAAATTACCCACTTCTTTACCTTGTGTATTATAGTTTAAACTAGCTGACTCGGCGAGCTTCATTCCGCCTAACAGTGTTTTTTTTTTGCCTATTATATCCTTATTACATCAGCTATCTGCCACTGAAAGTCCCTTTAAAATTGATCCACCTGTTTCATATGCATTTATTAAAAAGTGGTTATTCCAATATTACAAACAGACACTCCAATTTTATTTATTTGTATAGATGTATAGATAAGATATGAGATTTATGAAAATAACACATTACTAAAATAATGACATCTGTCATCATCATTAGCAGCCTATCTTACTTAAGGTGCTGGACATAGGACTCTCCTATACTAATACTATAAAGAAGAAGATTTTATATTTGTATTAATTGAAAAATATTTACGTAAGCATGGGGGAGGGGGTAAGAGCTTTGCTTACTTTTGTTGAAAAGGGGGATGGGGGGGGGGGGGGGTAAATAATTATGTAATACTTGAATGGCCCCTAACAGGTGATAATATTCAGGCTCATATGCAATGAATTTTATTTATTTACTGTAGTCATGTGGACTAGCTCTGCTCGGACACAGTTTTGAATGTTGTTGTCGGGCACATGTTCATCTCTCAGGAAAAATCTATATTTTTAAAATTAAAAGTAACCTATATTCTGTTTCATGGCCTCATTTGCGTCCATACCAAATATCATTCAAATTTGTAATTTTTGAGTTTATTTATTGTATTGTTTTTTTAATTATTAAAATTATGATATAAAGATAATTAAAAAAAAAAAAAGTAGATTTAACTACCGATGACATAATCATCATCTAGACTCCCCTCCCCCCCCCCCCCCCCCATGTCATCCAAAATAAGCAAAGCAACCCCCCCCCCCGGCCCCCATTGTGCTTACGTAATACTTGAACGGCCCACTACTAAGAAAGAGTATTCTTTTATTTTCATTAAAAATTGGACTTTTGACTGTAAGGAAATATTCATCATAAACAATTTAAAAATTATAAAATATATTAAGTAAACTTTCAAAAGTCAGATATACCTAATTTCCGCTAATGTGAAAACTTCAATAACTTTGCAAATAAATGCCTCAAAATGTTTTTCCATAACAAGTTGTCATTGTTCAATTCTATTTTGATTATTTTGTTTTTAAAATTATTGTAGCAATTAATGTTAAAACAGAAACAATTGTTTTGATATGTTGCTTCTATCAATATTTATACTAATGTAGAGTTCTGAAGCCTGTTTATTAGCATAATATGCACATTAATATGATTGTTCAGAATATTGTGTTTTAAAATATTTTACAAGGACACACAAGTAATTAATGTCATTTATAATGCAGAAACATCATTAATTTTTCTTTCCATGGAAATGTATGTATACATTTTTCACTACATGCTTCTTTGGGGTTAAAGTACCAATAATTTATAATTAAATAACCTTGTAAATAGATTTATAACTTCTCGGGATGATAATTCTTGTATTGACAGTAGAATTTAACATGTGCTTCAACTAGGTCAAGGCATGAGTTTTTGTCATTCTCACAATGTTAGTATATAATTTATCAGTGGAATGTGGGTTTCTTTGTGCAAAAAATTTTCACCTTTCATATATTTAATATATAGACTAATATTAGGATGATTTATATTTCTTTGAACCTATAAAGATAATGTCTGACCTGGTGATATATGACATGTCTAAAGCACCCAGTAAAAACAAAACATTATTTTAACTAGGATTTACTAAGGAGTTTATCTCAGTTTTATACTTCCTTTGTTTTCTTAAATAGATAAGATAAAATCTTCTAGTTACACAACTAAAGTAGAGGTAATTTTTAGGTTTTTACCTGACCTGTATATTTTAATTGATGCAAACATAGTGGTCCTTCATATTAGGAGACAAATTTTAATATTCACAAATTATAAAATTCATATTGACTGACAGCTTGTTGCACAGGTAGACAGTATACAATATATGATTGTGTTTAAACCCTCACTATGCTACTATTTAACCAAAGGACCCAATCCCCTCCAAGTAAGAAAATATGTCAGCCAGAAATGGGATGTTTATATTTATTATTCCTCACAATTAATTGTATGTGTATATAGGAAAATACAAGCCATTTAAAGACTCGTCAACAAAATATTTTCCTCTTTAAACAAGTTTATATGTAAATTTTCAGGATATGGCAGCAGTACAAGCGGAGCAAGCTTATAGTGGACAAGTACCCCGAACAGCCTCGAGTGCGACACTTCCGCCTTCTTATGATGCTTTAATTGCAAATGCAGCTTCTAGCAAACCTCAACCTTCAAGCTCAGAACCACCACCCCCAACATATGACGAAGCTATGTATCTTTTAGATGATGAAAAAACAAGGACACAAAACAGAAATGATGACAGTGCCAAACAGGAAACAAGCACCCAACCTGATACTGTTGACAACAGTAAACCTTGAAAGTAGTGAACTTAAATTATAAAAGCTTGTTTACTATTTACTTAGCTATGTAAGAAAGACTTAATCCTTCCTTTTGTACTTATAATACTAGATATACAGTCACTTCAGTAAAGTATTCTCATATGTGCCTAAAATATTGATTTGGTAGCTGTATTTTTATAGGTTTTTTAAAATTTAACATTGTAAACAAATAATGTGTATTGTGCGAAATTTTACTGCCATTTGCTACAGACTGATAAGAGCAAGGCTATTGTGAAAAATATGACAACAGTTTTTGATAAGGATATAGTGTTGTTCTTAATCTTATACAAATTCAGCTGTGATTTTCACATTTTATATAATCTGATCAATTCTACACTTTGAATGTTGTGATTTTTTTCTACCTAAAATTGTAAAAAAAGTATATTAATGGTTCATGTGTATGTATTTAAATGTTTGTTGGCATTTAAGCATAACTTTATGGCAGTCTATATGTTAAGATATGTTTAATCCAAAAACGCAAGTTGTGTACTATAATAATTAATAGTGATAAAACATTTTATATTCACCCAGTGTTATATGTTTAAGGAAGATGTATCAATTATTCTTAACTCCACTATTTGTGTCTGTGTATTATATGTAAACTTTGCTAAGTGCGAAGACTGATGCATTGTATAAAAATTGTTGCCAATGTACTAATTAAATAAAATATGATGTTGAGAACAGTGTAGATCTGATTAAATTATGCTTGATGTTACTTGAGGATGAAGCAAATTAAGACTAGCTTTGAATTACTGGATACTTTAACAGGGAAATAAGTTGTTCAGATTTTTCATAAAATATACATTTTCTGTTCTCCATCTTGATATATAAGTCAGCATATCTAATGTATGAGCAAGATCAAAATTTATTGGCTTAAATGAATGTAGTTGTAATTTTGTGTTATTTTAAATTTCTATAGACATTCAAATCTTTTAGAATGATTGTTTATAAATTACAATATTGAACATAGTAAGTACTTAACATTGTGATAATTTCAAGTGGAAACATATTTTTAAATGTCTAAAATCAAAACAAATTATTATTTTTTGTAGCTATATTATGTAATTATAAAAAAAAAATCTAACAATACCTTTCAAAACAATAAATTCTAAGTTGCTGATGATAAATGAACATGTGCCTTATTCACAGGGGGACTTGAGATGTCTGTACATGATTGTATCTGTTTTGAAAACCATTGGCCACTTGTGGCAAAAGTAGCGAGTTCAAGAATATACTGTAATTGCTAAATTGAGCCACTTTTATTTTACTCAGGTGTGTGTGGGCATAAATGTTTGATATTAAATGGGAATAGGCGCCAGGCAAAACATGGCAGAGTACCCATTTTGACTTTAATAGGTCTGTTGTAATAAGTAAAATCAAAACATGTTATTTACAAATGGCCCTGCCTCAGTATGAAATTCTGATTGTACTTCTGTTCACTCAGTTTATAATACTAATATAGTGCATGTTAATATAATACTACATCTTGTTTAGCTTGGTGATAGAACATAATATGTTATAATAAATAAATGGGAAGTAGTAAATAGTCCTGATTGATAAAGAAGGAATTGTAGAGAAAAACAATAAATAGTTTAATAAATATATGTTACACAACTGAGGTCTTCTGAAGCAAGGTATCATGGAAATCTATTGCATAAACATTGTTACTTTAGACACAAATAATATTTTGGTTGTGTTAATTTGGAAAATATTAATCCATAACAAAAAAAATATATTATTGTGGATTTCCTTTAAAAGATTGCAAGTTTTCATAATGTTTGACACAGACATTGTTAAGTCCACCTGTAAATGTATTTTAATAATGAAGTGGCCTTACAACTATATATTATTTATTTTTCCCTGTGAGTGATTTGTGTGCACAACTATAAGCTCATGATTTATTGTAGCTATAGAATAAATGTTCCTGTAAGTTTTCAACAGCCACATTGATATCATAATTATTTTTGATATAGTAAAAATAATACCATTTTTACACATTTTGCAGAATCCCTGTTTGTGGGCAAGGGTTTAAATATACTGTACCAAAGCTTATAAGTAATAAAATGTATAATTCTGATCACATGTACATTTCTGTCAAGATAATTATACCAAATTATAAATGCTTAATTTAGATCTGGATGCTGTATTATGGCAGCACTTTGTTATTGTATGCGAATATTTGTATATGGATCTCCCTGGAACTAATATTATACACTTTGAGTTATATTATGTTGTTTTATTCATTCTAACACAGTAAGCAATCATAGGACAGAAAAGTAAATTAATTACTCCTATGTTAGCCTTCCAAAATATTTAGCTCTAAAGCAAACATCTCTTAGCTGTGGCCATTGGACTACAAATATGTCAGCAAAATACTGTAATATTTTTCCAGTTAATGACAATGTTCTTACTCTACACACACTTTCAATAAACACTATTCTACAGTCAATTATAAACAGACATCTTAATAGAAAAGCAACAAGACACACTGGCACACATGTACCAGGTCCATTACAGACTATAACATTTGGCTTAAAATTATAAATTAAAGGTATTGTACATAATGTTGCATATAAAGTGCTGGCAACGGATGAGCTGTATGTTTGTTTCACATTCCTGCTTCTTGGTATTCGACTAAGCTCGTAAGATTGTTTCCCAATTTCTTCTTTATGAATCTTAACCTCACTGCTAATATCATTTTCTGCTATAATATAAAGACGTGGCTTATATTTTTCGCAGTCCAGACTTTTTACAAGACGGAGCATTTCTGTAGTATGGCCTCCAGATCCAATGCAAAAAATTGTGCGAAGGGAAGAAACCGTCTCAAAACCGCAGTCTGTAGTTAATAGGGTATATAATAGATACAATACACGTAGCAGAAATATTGCTATGCCGGTAAGCAATACCGAGGTTACGATTAGTATGATGGTCATGTTTGGGTTCTGAAAAGTTGTAAAACAAACAAGATTAAAATTAAATACCATATAAACAATAACGGAAAATAACATAACGACTTATTCTACCTGTCCCCTATTTTTTTTGTTTATATTTATTATTTATTTACTAATTGGTGTCACTGATCTATGTCATTTGATGTCACTTGTCAGTGTCATCGATGACAAATTGACATCTGTCAATTTTCACTGCCTGCTACCCATTTTTGTTTCAGATCTGCTTGGAAATGTAATTTAAAAAAATTTATTTGTCCCCGTTTTTTTATTCTACATATTATAACGTAACATTGACTGAATTGCGGCATGGTAATATCGCAAAAGCCACAAACTAAGAACTGATTACTGAACTGAACTGAAATTAGGGTTGCCATAAAATAAAAATTGACTGCCGTGTTTAATTTTTTTTTTCAAAATGCATTTAATTCTTTTTAAAATGTATACTTTTGTTTACATTATTCTCTAATGTACCTACTTAAAGTATATACTATATTTATAAGAAAAAATATTTTGTGTCCCACTGCTGGGCACGGGCCTCCTCTACAACTGAGAGGGTTTAGGCGACATTTTGTAATATCGCTATTTATTTCTTCTTCTTCGTCTTTTTTCTTAAATTGTATTTTGCACTATCTTTCATAAAATTTATCATTTCTTTTGTGGCTATAAAGTTTGTACAATTTCCGTGAGCCTGAATGTATTATTTTGTTATAATGATTTTAGCTGTTGCATTCGATTTTGCATTAGTGTTTTGATTTTCCTTTTACTCTGATTGCCGTGTTATATGACACGGCAATGAATGTTCTGCCGTACCTATACCGTGTTTTTTTTTGCCAACTGACCTCAATCGCCGTATAACACGGCAATTGCCGTGCCGTGTCAACTCAATAGCATGAGCATCCCTGACACAGACACTGACTGACGGTGTGTCGGTGCTACCCCGGCAAATATACAGCTGACTATTTTCTATATTATTTTAACAGTATGATAGTTGAAGTTTATGCATGTGACTGACATATATTCCCCCCTCATCAATACAGTTGACGATGATTAAAAAAGAAAATATAATATGATTAAAACAATATTTACCTAACAGAGTTTCACTAGGGATAAAATTCATCGGAGATTATTTTTTTCCAATGACTTTATTATGCTGTATTTTTTGCCCCACCGCTACTGCGACGACTGATGCTCACTTTACTGAGTTCTTAACTTTAAATAATTGTTTGAAATAAAATTAATTCGGGCATAAAATCACTAGAAAAAATAACACACGCTACCACCGGACCCGGCCCGTACATAGTACATACAAATAATTAAAAACGATAAATATTGTCTCTGATTTATGACGTAAACTAGAAATTCGTAGATGATAGAATAGAATGCAAAATAAAAATAAAGCCTGGCGGGCCGCGGCTGGCATTACTGCGCCGACGTGAACGTTCAAATTTATTGATCTCATCTCGGGAGTTATTGGCTAATGGCTATAAATTGAGTGTTCAGTCGTCCCGTGCTTACTGCTTAGTGCTGACGATGATCTCTTAAATAATGACCGTATCTTATAACAGATAATTTAAATAGTGATTTTTGTGTGTTAACTTGAGAGAAATATCAGCAACAATGGGTATATTACAGACACTTCAAATGTCTACTATTACGATCATATGTATTTCGATCTTTTTTTTAGGGCTTTTAAGTTTACATTTTAGTGACAAAAATGAATCTTGCTCCATGACTTATATGTTCGAGTACCCCCAATTTGTGGTACGTATAAACCTTTTTGTAGCTGAATTTTACAAATGACTGAAAACTGAAGCTATATATTTTTCCAGAGGATATCCGTGCATGATAGCGACCAGCCTTCTCAGTATGGATTGTATGCTTACAGTGAGGGGAGGTTTACCGAAAGGGCGAGAAAAATGTGGTACGTTGTATTTAAGAAATCTAGTATTTTTATACCTAATAAAGGCACATATTTATCTTTTTATAAAAATAATAACATCAGTGATGATTGGAAGCACTTACTGAAGGAGTTTTGTTGCATGATCAAACTACAAGTAAAACTTTATAAAGGGAGTATCAAAATGAAATCACATATTAGAAAAACATTAGATTCTGCACCTTGTGATATTAAATTAAAACACATTATTCTAATTGGGTTGTTATCAAACAAATGGATAGTTTTAGAAACACCTATAGTACTTCTAAGCTATGACATTCAACTTGGTGCTCATCATTCATTCATTTTTCATATTTTGAAGTGGTTAAGATTGTAACTCTACCTTGGGTTTCTGCCCCTTTATCACCTTTGAAAATTCTATACCTCCTGGGCAAACTCCTGCCTTGCCTGCTTACACATCTGATTTTAATTTTGTGTTTTTCTATTTATCCATTTTAACATATTTGACATATTGTTTACTTAGACCTCAAACTCTTCCTAACACTGCAAGTTGTCAATACCCTGCATCCCTTAATTCACCATATTTTCCATAACTCATACTATCTTTATTCCTATTTCTTGCCATTCCTTACTATTGCAATCCAACTACTTCATTACCAACTTACAAAAAGGGTAGATTGCGCCATTGCCTTTCAGTTATGTAGTTACTTGTTACATTAACAAATTTGCATTATGTAGTAAGAATTAGTTGTGATTATTTCTTGTCATGCTACACTTACATTTGCAGCACATTGGCAAGGCAGATACTTAGTCTTAACAGGAACAACTCCTATCCCTTTTAATTCCTTTTTATTGTTCCCAAAATTCTCCAATTCTTTGCCCTCTTATGCCATCTTTTTTCCACCAGTCACATCATGATGCATTAATAAGGCATGAAACAAGTTGCCCTTTTTAAACTTTCTTTCACTCTATACTACAATATGAGGTACTTTAAGTAAAACATGATATATAATTCCAGATCAACCATGTATAGCTTTGTATTATTTGATAAATTTAAGATAAATGTTGAAGCTGACATAAAGAATTATAAAACAGGTTTGACGGAGTCCCCGTCCTGTTCCTGCCTGGCAATTCTGGGAGTCATATGCAAGCTCGATCCTTGGCTTCTGTAGCTCTGCGAAAGGCCATCTCGAGTGGAACAAATTTTCACTTTGACTTCTTCACAAGTAAGTGACTGTTATGTCTTGTAGCTTTTATTTTACATTAACATTATAATTGAACGAAAAATGTGTTGATAACCTACACACTTTCCCCTCTTTTATATTTTATTATTTGCTAAACAACCAAAATTTATAAACATTGATCTCCATTGTTGGTGGATTGAATTCACTGCAAAACTCTAACCTATTAGGATAATAATTCTGGCTACATCATATTTGGGGGAAATTATTTGCCCTAATAATCGAAAAAGTATTTTAGACAATTTTAACGGGGCAGTATGAAAAATCACTTTATAAATTGGTTCACTCTGTTTCCTTACATGTATCATAAGTTCGATCTAAAAAATGAAGCAATCAATTTGAAGTTTGTTAGTGATACTCTCAAATAAATTCTTCTATCAATCTATTCATTTAATTTCTTGGTAATGAAGGCTTTTCAGGTTTATTTCGTAACTTAGATGAAATCTCAATCATTACTAATACTATTATTTGTTATCACTTGAAGTTGCATATTTCATTTGAGTGGTTTCATGTTTCGAGCTGCATATTTAGCCGTGAGTTCTATTTTATAGAGTTTATACAGTAAACAAGCAAGTCTCATGCAAGCAAGCAGCCTCAAGTAATAAAAAGTGATTTACTCCCGTCCTATAACAACTACTAGAACAAACATCAAATCATTCCTCTTTATAATATTAGGATACATAAAAGCATTTCTTAGCTACGACGACATCGGAAATGCCTATTGTATCTTCTCCTTTTAGACGGATTTGAACTGTAGCAGAAGTGATTCCATCAGAAAGGTTGCATTAATATCTAAATCTATCATAGAAAACTGACGAAAAACAACAGTCTTCACAAATCACTCAGCTCGAATATTGAGTGTACCTGAAGCTGTTTACTCGACACCCGTTCTCCTTCAATGGCTCGCATCGTTCATATTCGTTGTGACTGACTTTTCAGTGTCGTAGCGTGGGTATCGCCGCCCGGGGCAGGAGAAAAATCTGCCCCCCCCCCCCCCCCTATTAAGCTAATTCTATTTAAAAATCGAAAACATACAGTATAACTTTTAGGCAAGAATAGCCATCGTTATTGTAAATTGTGCAGCTTACAAATAAAATCTTTTATACTGCTATAATGGAAAATCGTGTTGATGTTCCTTTTAAAAGATCCGAATCGAAGATGCGCAAAAATATGCAATGGTTCCAATATTAATGATATTATTATTTATAATACCGACCCCTAAATGTGCCGCCCCGGGCGGGCAGTCCACTTACGCTACGCCACTGACTCTTATGAGTCGAATTTCAAGATCACCTTTTATGCACCTGTACCCAAATGAAATTTAATGTGGAGCCAATTGTAAAGTAATTTTACTTCATTTTCTTACGTTTTCAATACGTTTACATGGAATTGTATTGTAATTGAAAGAAAATACTACTGCCTTGAAATTGAATTAAATTTGTTGTTTGTTTCGAGCTGCTAAAGGCTTTCCTTTCAAGAATAGTCAAAGCCAACTTTTTGATATATTTTTTTATTTTTAAGCCGTGTTAAACGATTATAATCTTAATTAGGAGCCACACGCCACTAAGTTCATGTTAAACAATGTTGTCAAAATTCGATTTTAAAACATTTCTAATTTCAACGCATGCCTGAATAACTTTTACTGCAATGAAGTAATTATGTACAAATCGGAATTTATTTGAATACATCGTCTCGGATTGATATTAAATTTAAAAAAAGTAGAACAACGGGTTGCAATTAATTTGTCGAGTGTAGACTGATAAAAAATATGCCTATCGATTCTCTCCGCTTTGCACTGAGTGTTCACTGTTCCTGGAAAGCCTAGATATGGATTGTGTAGTTATATTATTTTCATAGATTTTAATAGTAATAGTGTTCTATCATTATATTTTATTTACTAGTAAGCTTCAATGAAGAAATATCCGCACTGTACGGAGGAGTTTTGGACAGACAAACTGATTTTGCTGCTGCATCGATATACAGAATACTGAGCTTGTACCATGATAATAAATATACAAAATCGGTACCTACTTCGGTTATATTGATTGGACATTCTATGGTAAGTTGCGTCTGCGTGTTATTATTTATATATGTGTAAAACGGTCAGGTTGGCGCTCAATCGACTACTATCAGCATCAGGCATTGTTTCTAGATGTTTTACACGAGGCTCACAATTTATTCAAATAATGCGTTATTTGAATAAATTGTGAGTAAATACAGTGTTTTCTGGTACAAGGCAACATTTCGTGAACCTTTCTGTGCAATCAATGTATTCTATATCCCATGTGAATCGACATTGTAAAGATAGTCAGATTTGTTGTATACGGGCAGTTATCAAAACAGCGAATTAGGTATCTTTGAGCTGGAAAGGATGCGGGTGTAGGTTTTATTTTATTTATAAAAAGACTAACGATTTTACATTGGTACCTACAGAGTAAACATAAACCACATTAGTTTTTTCTGGTCACTTGCTATTTCAACGTCATTATGAAAATTTTACACAATACATAATTTTTTAGATACAGGTAACAGCACATAAGGGAGATGCGACTCAATATTTGTCTGTGTCGAGTGTTTGTTTATATTTTTTGTCCTGCTTTGTTTGGCAGTAAAGTGTTGACTATTTAAAGCTATCCCGCTAAGATTTGCCGAGTTACCGTGTTCGATGTTAATTTTGTTCATGCTCGTATCCATCCTCGAAAACAAGAGTTGCATTGGCGTATATAGACGGTATAGTCAAATATGTGCTTATTGGTGCATGTGTTTAAAAATTAAATAAATAAATACACTCAACAAATACATAGTTCTGACCCCACATTAAGATACCGAGTTTTTTGTCGGTGGTATCAGACTCTACGAGAGACGTTTCTCTCTCACAAACACCCAGACCCGAAACAAATATTTGTGGATCACACAAATGAAAGTTGTATATAGTAACATAATATATACAATAGTCGTAAATGTATGTTTGAAAACTGCCCCTACAAACCCAAAATAACATCACGAAGTTAATTAGTTAAAGCAATATTATTAGCATTAAGTACTATTTTCATTATGTTAAGCATTGTCAGAGAGCTGAAATTAAATCAGCTATTTTACATAAAATAATAACTTGTATGAAATTTATCAAATGAAAGCTGTCGAGTGAAATCCCGTTTCCCAGATTCGTCGTTGTACTCTCTCCCATTCCGCGCAGGTCTAACCTTTGTGTATCCGGCGCCGAAGTATTGATTTATTACTCAAGGTACCTCTAATAGGTGGTTCGCTACCTCTCCCTATCCCTGCCACTCTTATCTACGTGGTGAGCTCTGATTAATATTGCGTATTGCGCTTCAAATAATTTATTGAAAACTTATGACAACAAAGATGTCTCCCTTGTTTTAATATCAATAATTGAAGTATAGAAAATCATCATCATTTTATATATTTATTTCTATATGACAAAGCAGAATAAAAATAAAACATTAGAGAGCGATATAGGGGAGCTGGGGGGAATTGGAGCCTACTAAGGAAAAAGGTTAATAAAAGTCAAATTTATGGATACTTTAGGAACTTTTTATTACAAACTAAATCCTTACTTATTTGACTATCATTTAATCACAGTTTTAAAGTCACATTATTAGACATTTAGCCACAGATAAGCTTTAAAGAAAAAAACAGAATCGCTCTCATTACCCGACTTTGCGGGAAATGAGAGCCTATAAATTCCCATATGTGTAATGGTAGC
This sequence comes from Hemaris fuciformis, assembly GCA_907164795.1. NCBI lineage: Eukaryota > Metazoa > Arthropoda > Insecta > Lepidoptera > Sphingidae > Hemaris > Hemaris fuciformis. Next base: position 7,439,906 of record OU015440.1, on the reverse strand, counting down.
TACTTAATTATTAAATCAACCTCAAAAATTTCTGTCAGTCTAAAATCTCACTTATTCATATTATGAATTTTAAAATAAACGTAAAAAAAACAAGCAAGCAACCAAGTTCCCTTTTCCTTGGTATTTTGGCATCAGAGCCTTATAAGCTCTGATTACCCGACTACCACCATTTTGAAATAAAATAAAATGATATACTGAATCTAGCTTGTAACGATATTATACGCACAGATACTCAAAATTGATATGATTAGCTATAAAATAGAACAGGTTGGATTGTAACAAACGCATAACTTCACACATACCTGGCCGATGAAATTTCTTATTTTTTATAAGCGCGGACCAAAAAATTGAAAAACGTTCGTGGTCACACAATACGTGGCACTATCGAGTCTAGCGCCACAGGGAGATACGATCGCAGCGTGCCGAAGGTGCCCAAGTGGCAACCGAGTGAATATGAGTTGTAGTTTTGGCTCTAGTCGCACCGCTCCCATTACCCTCTGGCTCCCATTACCCTCTGTTCCCCTAAATGAAAAACAAATTGAAAACAAGAGATCGCAACAGATAGTACTATAAAGAAACGTTTGCATAAGAGATGCTGCGTCAACCTCGCGTAAATTAGAAGGGAGGATGAAAGCCACACTCCTACATTCTACATATAAAAGTAGAATCGACATGAGAGGCTAGTGAGATTTTCGTCTCCGATTTTTGTGGGATTAAAAATTTAAATTGTAATTCTATTTTATGATTAAAAAATATTTACTGTATTTTTGAAATATCTTACTCATAAAAAAACTATAAGGCGAAGTTTAAGGTACTTTTTTATATGAAATAATAAGAAAGATTTGTTTTTAAAGCTATGCTGCGAATATTTTTATAAAATTATTAAACTGTAACTACATTTTAGGGAGGAGTAATTGCGAAGCGTTTGCTATCCCGTCACGACACAATATACGCGACGAAAATTGCGATTGCTTTAGCGTCACCATTGGTTGCGCCGGTTATCAATTTTGACCTCAAAATGAATAGTTTTTACTTGACGATGGACGATGAATGGAATGAAAATATACGTAAGGATGAACACAGGAAATCTAATAAAATGCTGCTTAGCTTTGCTGGTGGGTTTAGCGACGTGTTGGTGCCATCAGGATTGACCTTAGACAACGACAGCTACGTCAACGCAGCGGTAAGTTATTTTATTAAAAACATTTAGTAGCAGTTAATGTTAGCTAATCTGTGGAAGTATAATAGTATTAGGATATTAACGACATTTCGCCAGGTATAGCAGTCCCACGTTATAGGAGGCGAGCCTATTGCCGTTTTTCGAGCACATTTCCAGACTCCGTGCTACTGAGAATTTCCTAAAGAAAAAATCTAATAAAACTTTTTTTCAATCCGGGTATCGAACCCAAGACCTTTAGATCGCAAGGCACATATGTACTTGAGCCGTGAGACCACTAGGCAGTCCCATAATTGTAGGTTGTTTGAGCAAAATGTTAAGAAGCAATTGAGCGGTTGGTAACTAATGGTGTTTAAATCTTTGGCAATAAATTCCTACTTTTGTATTCAGAAGGCGCTTTGCTTAAAACAGTCTTAAGAGTTTCCTTACAACCATCTATCCAAAATCACAATAAACAAGTTGAACGTGTATCAAAGACTTTTTCTCGTAAATTGATATTTTTTGGGTTACCATGGGAACTAAGCTTATGATCGTAATACCCAATTAACCTCGCACTCGGAGTTCCTACAGGTAAACAGTTCCGAGTACCCCTTAAAATGGAACATTAACGAACACGAAATTCTCACAATAATATTTCTCAGAAAAAAATATTAAGAGAAGCTTGTTCTTTTATGAAAACGCAATTCGAAGTATTCCCTATAAAAAATATTAGCAGGAATAAAAAGCAAATTATTCATTTTGATAATCGGTTACGCAACACGATAATTTATTTATTCGATAGGCACAGGTTAGTAACTGATTACAACGCTTTTTGCCGTTGGAATATTGGTTTATTTTCGCTGATAAGCCACACACAGAAGTTCTTCTGTCATTAATTCACCACTCCTATGTTTGTTAGTAATAACAAGGGCTTTTAGCTCGAATGCAGCAGTCTGCTCCGAGCAATTTCCAATAACGCTTCACTCGTTGTTTGTCAAGTACTGTTTATCTATCACATTTCCGGACTCCGTGCTACCTGGAAATTTCCTAATGAAACATTTTGTTCGACTCGGGACTTCTAAATCGCATAGCGCGTAGGTACTGGTTCCGCGAGAAAACGAAGCATTCATTTTATCTAAGCAGAATAAAATCCAAATTGTCTCCATTGAACTGTGTCCTAACTCTTATATTGTTTCAAACAAAAGAGACAAATAAATGATAAAATAATTAGGATATGGCTAAGCTATTGATATGAGTATTCAGTATATGTATAAATTTTCCTGTATTTTTAAATAAGTTGATTTGATTTTACTAGGATTTTCTTTCCAAGCATTTGATTCCGCGCTCCAGATACCTTTATACCGGAATTTAATTAGATTCGTATTGGAGATTTCCTCGTTCCGTTCGTTTAAATACTGTAAACATGACATTGCTTTTTGTAATAGAGAATTACTTTAAATGAATGCTCGTCATTTTAGTTTTCGAATTATGAAAATTACATTAGTTATGCAACATCGTGCAACATTATCATTGGTCTCGCGACTAATCGAGAAAAACAATTCAATGAAATAACTATTGTCTAATACCACGATAATTTTGCAAGTCATACGTAACTTATCGAAATTTTTAGACTACGGCAGTCCCGGGTGTGTGGGTTTCTCCCGACCACGTCAGCATCGTGTGGTGTAAGCAAGTCGTCATGGCGATTAACAGATTCCTCTTCTCTATTGTGGATCGAGACACGCAACAAGTCAACGAAAACATGGAATTGATCAAGTCGAAAGCTAACATGTACTTCAAGGTGAGTTACTTTCTTTCTGCTCATTCATGAATTTGCATAGCATATTATTAGATTTCAATAGTCAATTAAAATTTATCAGCTAGATAGCTCTCGCGCGAATTATAATAGATTGCAAGTATAGGAACCAAGGTAAGCCATTGCACGGTTTTAGAGAAAATATACATATAAGTCATGTGACGAAGATACGTGAAATATTGCATGCCCTAAAATAATTTTATTATGAGTTTAGATATCATTAAATTTCGGCTCGTAATCTTTACTACCACTGCAAATTGCAATATACCTATATCGTTTTTGCTAATCTAACCACTTTACATCCAGTTACTGTTTGTTGTAACGTATAATTTTTCTGTTATATTTTTACTAAAGTATAATCTAATTAATTAATCCACGACACTAATCGAATGCAAATTAGGGTTCATGTCACATCTAAGTTCTTGAGAAAAACTCACAAGCATTTCTTACTATGCTTTCTCTTACCGTTGATAAGAGCAATAAAGACTGATTAATGAAATAATACACGTAACTAAAAAGTCAGAGATGGGTTACCTTGAAGACCTACCATGTAAATCAATAAGCAACAAGGATATTCGATTTCATAAACTACCACAAAATTCTTTCGGGCTTTTATCCTTTAAAAAGAATTAAAGATAAACCTGCGTTTTTTTTTATTTAGATAATTTAGATAATATTACGAAACGAAACGTAACGACGTAGGCACCCTGAGCCGATACTAAAGTTTTTAGACATAGAGTCTATAATAATAGACATAGACAGTAATAATTAAAAGCAATAATAACGGCAGTTTTGTAGCCACTCTTTTATTTCATCTATTCCTTCATTCAGTTATTTTGTAGAGCAAATGTGATATAAATGAGTACCTTAAGTTTTAATATAATAGATTACATTAAAGCGCAGAATAACCAGAATAATAGCAATTTTTAAATGTATTTACTGTTACATAAAATATACTTTTTATCCTTCGGAAAAATGTGGTCCGTAGTTACACAATTAAATGGGTCAGTTGTATCATTCACGTTTTTTTACTATTGTTATAATCATAAGCTCTCTCAAATAGCTGCGATGTAATTTAACTATAGATTGAAAGCGTTTCTGACGATACCTCGTGACAAGTAATGCCTTTCTTTTGAAAAAAAAGATTGATAAAAAATATTAATTAATTTGCGTAGAATCGTAGTTTATCCGTTTTTGATTAGATTTTTTTAGGAGTTAATAAGTATAATTAGCGCGAAATTTCTAGTAAGCGACGTAGTATATTACGCGGTTCTAACTTTTGCTATGCGGTATACTACTATCGCTGATGAAATGTTTACAACGCGGCTGTTTGAGCGTGCTGTAAGTCTGCATGGTATTACAAAATACGCCTGTATTTTAGAGCAATCGATCGATGATCATGAATCCCCGCACAGCGCATGCGAATGCCAACATGACTGCAGATGCATTTTGGTACGAAGACAATCGAAGGTTGTACCAAATCTCCCGGCTCGAGATCGACAAGTAAGCTCATGTTTTTTTGACAGCCATAGATTTCAGGTGGAAGGAATTGGTATTTGCTGCGACTAATGTTTTATTTTAATAATAGTTATTTGACTAATATTTACATACGAAGAATACAGAGGTTTTTGGTTTGATTCCCAGATTGGTAGCTTTCTAAGAGGGACTTGTAACTATGTTTCTACCAGACAATTTCGCTTGTTTCAATTATGCACAGGCCGCTATTTGTCCTTCTGTTCACTTGGCCACTGATGCCGATATTTCTTCACCACGATGATATCTGCCCTTTGGTTTTGTTTGCATTCTGTCATACTATGAAGTCATTACCAAATTTATGTTTACAAATCTAAACAAAAATAATAAATATTCATTCACGCCTGTGAAGCTCTACAAAGGAAAATATCTCCAGCTATTATAAGTCTCATAGATTGGCAGCGAGCGTGTTATCGCTTATCGGGTGCATTATCAGACTTCATGCTGTAATCGAGAATACCCTAATGGAAAAGCCCTTCTCGACTTGAAAATCGAACCCCAGACCTCTTCATCACATGTCGCACATTTACGCCGCGGGAACATCGAGGCTGTCAAAATAATAAAACGTTTTTTTTTGTCAAACTTCGTGCTTGCGTTTGTTATGTAAATAGATGATTCGTTGGTGCGGTATGCAACTTATTTTCTTGTACCATACCTTAATAATTTACGTAGCAATTACATCAACTGGCAAAAATATCAATGGACGGACAATTGATAGAATCATAACTAATAAATACTTGTGTTGGGTTTGGATGTTTGTCACACCGAAAAAAAATTCGGTGTTTCAGATGCGTACAATACAAGATATACCTAATATTAGTGTGGAGTCAGGACTGTGTATGTTATTGTTGGGTGGTTTTCATTTATTTATGTCTATATAAGTATAAATCCATATATTATAACTCTTAGGTTAACTTGGTAGCATCGGGGAAACAGCATGGGCGGTTGTTTTTAATGCATTTGTTTGTATCATTACATTAACCCATTCCTCCCTACTATTTTTAGGACACTAAATTCAAATTTGTTTTTGGTGTTAGGGCTCTTATTTTTATTGTTTCTGATGACATTCGTAATTTAAAACTATTTTTCTAATAAAGTAGTTTTTTTCTCGTTGTAAAAAAAGTTAAGGTGATTTTTAATGTATTTTTTTTTTCAAATTGATAATTTTTGTCGACCAAGGAAGTTATGATCCGACTTCATATATCGCGATTTTTTTTTACTAAGTATGTAATTTTTTTTTCATATATTTTTTTTTCTTAATATATTAAGAACTTAATTTATACATTTCATAAAAAAATTGGAATTTTGTTTTCGATGCTTGGGAAGTACATAATGGGTTAACAAAGTCTGAGTTCTATATTGAAATAACACGCCCATATGCTCTGATTTTGAATGGTTTTTACTAACTAACTTGCATGCCACGGAAGAACTACTTACTAATTTCTCCCTTTTCTTGATGTCGGCTTTGCGATTTCTAAACTTTGTCCTCAGATATAACAGAATTTTTCCCATTTTAGAATGACATACTTGATGATACGGCTAATTTCGTTCCCGTTAAATCGATTCGTCGCCATTGAAGCTATCAACGTGAGTGACAGCGATTGGGTGTATGGATGCAGCGCTCATGAAGTTACTAGCACATACAGATATTGGTAAGTTAGTAGTTAGTTAGTTTAGTTATTAGTTTCGACAGCCCCGTGGCGCAGTTGGCTCGGCACCAGCTTGTGAAACGAGAAGCCGCAAGCACCGAGACATAATGTTCGTACATACATACAAACATAACCTCACGCCTATATTCCCCGAAGAGGTAGGCAGAGGTGCATTGCTGCACCCATATTTCGCCAAGTATTTAACAGTCTCACGTAATAGGGGGCGAGCCTATTGCCGTTTTTCGGGAACATTTCTAAACTCCTTGCTGCTATTGAGAATTTCCTCATAAAAAAACCCAATGACACGGCCCGATCCGGGAATCGAACCCGGGACCTCTGCATCGCACGATACATGCTTGTGCCGCGAGACCACGAGGCAGTCATGTCATATGTTCGTGTGATCCACAAATATTTGTTTCGAGTCTGTGTGTTTGTAAGTCCGAAATTCTCTTAGTTTTTGATACCCACGACACGACTTGTATCTTAGTGTGGGGTCAGAATTATGTATGTAACTGGTGGGTGTATTTATTATTATAGTTTTCTATAGACAAGTTTTCTCGTGAAGTGGTGACATCATCACAAGTTAGCATACCCATGAATGTGGTATTTTCTATTTAACAAGGAGTTCTGCTTTTGCTAACAGAATAATTAATATTTCTGTACAGGCACAAGGTCTGAACACACAACTGACGTCCTTAAAACACTAAAAAATATTCATATTAACATTAAATTATTTAATTGTAGATACAAGCTAATAAAAGTTACCTACTTAATAATTATTGGGATTTAAATTAATTGTGGCTGTTTAGATATACTGACAGCATCTTTTGTTTTAGAAAGATTAAAACGGATAAAATAAATAATGACGCAATACTCTGGTGAATTTGGCAAGGTGCGATAATTACTCATTTATAAATGTCATCATGAAACAGCTAAATATATAAAGAATGACATCAGAATTTATAATATGTATTCATTTCGATTTTTCGTACTTGGATATCATCGTCTGTAACTAAGCCTTGTATTATTCTTATTTGTTGATGGCTTTCACAAACCTAAGATATAGTGTATGTTTTAATATTAGTATAGGTATAAGGCAAGAGGAGAACAGAAGTCGCTTATCTAGCGTGAACTTCTAATCTTTTGGGAAATTTGAAATCCGTATAACGCGAAGATAACAATTTAATAGTTTAATTGTCCTAAAAGTTTGACTGCCTGGTACTCTCGCGGCACAAATATGTGCCGTGCGATCTAGAGGTCCTGGGTTCGATTCCCGGGTCGGGCAAAGTGTTATTGGGTTTTTCCATTAGGAAATTCTCAGTAGCAGCACGGAATCTGGAAATGTGCCTGAAAAACGGCAATAGGCTCGCCTCCTATTACGTGGGACTGATACATACCTGGCAAAATGTGGGTGCAGAAATGCACCTCTGCCTACCCCTTCGGGGAATACAGGCGTGAGGTTATGTATATATATATACTTATATATATGTATGTATGTTAATATTGTCCTAGTCAGTCTTAACATTTCTGTATATTTCCAAGATTAATTCTATATTATTTTTCAGTTCCGAGGCTACCCCGCTAACTGAACTGAGTAGATGGACGGGTGCTGCTCCGAATTATGGAAAGCGTAAATTGGCAACGATTCATTTGCATAGTCTCATGCAGCGGTTCCGTGATTGGACGCACGTCGTGGTAAAAGTATCGCCAACTCGGAAACCTGTAAGTAGATCATCATCAGTCCATATACGTCCCACTGCTGGGCACGGGCCCCCTTTACAACTGAGAGGGTTCAAGCCTTAGTCCGCCGAGCTGGCCTAGTGAGGGTTGGAGGACTACACACCTAAGAACTTTTAGTTGTGTAGGTTTTATAACGATATTTCCTTCACCGTTAAAGTACGTGATAATTCAATGCGAATACAAACGTAACTACGAAAAGACAGACCTCTGTCACACACACCTGTGTGCCTGGGGTTTGAACCCGCGACCGCCGAGATTCTCGACCATGCGCCTAAACCATCACTACTTATAAAAGTAAACCTATATCTTTTAAAGCCTGATAACGGGCTTAAGGAGTGAATGAAGACATGACGGCTGATAGGGATGTTTGGAAGGATAAAACATACTGCGCCGACCCCAAATGAAATTGGGAGCAGGGCAAGGAGATGATGATGAACGGGCTGTATTCCAAATTTCTCGGCTAATTGAACTTCAATTTTCAGGTGATACTAAATGTGGACATAAATGATCTGGATTCCCGTCAAAAAGTTTTCCATATAGGGTGGACGCTTTTGGGAAGAACTGACATAATACCCCGAACAGAACCCGGCAGTTTGTACTATGAAATTGTCTTACCGCTAGTCTCAGAAGTACAGCAAACTTATTATCTGCACATTGAACCGACTTCGGATTGCAAGGCCACCCAATACCATGTTTCGGCGGAAATGCACGTCCCTTGGGCAGATAACTACGAATACTACCATTATTTCACGTGAGTATACTTCAAATATCTAGGTAATAGGTATAAATCAGGAATCACTTAGTTTGGTTCGATAAATTGAAAAAAATATAGTTATAAATAAATAAATTCACCCATCAGTCACATAAATAGTTTTGACCCCACAATGTCAGTCAAAATAACCTTTATTTAAATAGACTTTTACAAGTGCTTTTGTATCAGTCACTATTAGGGTTTTTTTCTTTAAACTATAACACACTAAGATCAAGTCTTGTGTCGTGGGAATCAGAAACTATGAGAGACTTTTCGGTCTCACAAATGAAATGAAATGAAATTGCTTTATTTGGTCACGTAGGCAATCAAATAGCACTTATGACAAGTCAATACAAAAAAGAAAAATCTTTTATTATTACATTATAATTTAACTATGGTTCATTTTATATAATTTGTACAAAAATATTTACGGTTTTTTTTATAATTTATTTTTAGTTTTCATCAGGAAATACATAAAATCTTATTATTATTATTTTAAAGTAAATAACGAGATGGACCTTGTGTATTTCCGAAACGTCACGTATTATTTTAATGGTACCACCGGATCCAAACGCGACCCTGACTGAGAAGACCCGGCGAAACAAACTCAGCGGGCTCACTTTACTACTGGAATTTACAATCACCCAGACCCGAAACAAATATTTGTGGATCACACAAACATTTGTCTCGGTGCGGGGGATCGAACCCGCGGCCTGTCGTTTCGCAAACTGCTATCTAGCCAACTGCGCCACGGGGCTGTCATAGTAATTATTTCAAATGACTTTTATTGTGATAATTATCCAAAAATATTCGGCACGAAGGTCCATAAGGAGTTTAATCATAAATTTTTTTAGACATGCCGACACACCGCCGATGAAAATCCGACTGGTTAAAAGCATACCTCTAAAAGACTATGCAGACAAATCCGTAAAAGTTTTCATACTTTTGGATCCCCAGTGCACGTTTTCTATAAGGTAAGGCGTTTATACATTGTTAGTTATTGTAATGTAGAAGTCTAAGCAGTGGCGTGACTACCATAGAAGCCTTAAAGCCTGGTTTGCCTAACAACATTCCGAAAGATAATTATCTTTAAGCTTTAAATCTTTATTGAACAAGCGCAATATTCACATATAAATGAGAATATCCTGATCCCACAATAAACAAGACATTATATAATTAACGTGTAACGCTTCTAAGCTTCTATGGAAGTATCGCCACTGAGTTTAAGCTCATATATTATAGTTAATTTGATAAAACCAAAATTTTTTTTGGTGTTTATAATTGAGCTGACCGACATAAATTTTATAACAACATTAAAAGTACGTGTCTTGCCTCGATGGCCCCTGCGATCTAGAGGAGACCTCTATTTTAGGAAATTCTCAATTTCAGTTCTTGAGTATGGAAACATATAAGCCGTAATCCGCCTCCTATTACCTTGAACTTAAAACGCAACTAGCTTATATCTTACATACATAACCGCAGCCTGTAGTCCCCGAATTCATTGATAACCCCGCATTTTTTAACTCAGATTTCGCCAGGTACATAATTATGTATATCCCACGGAATAGGAGGCGAGCCTATTGCCGTTTTTCGGTCAATGCCAAACTCCAAGCTGCTACAGAGAGTTTCCTAATGGAAAAACCCAATAACACTACTCGGGAATCAAACCAGGGACATCTAGATCGCACGGGACATACGTGTGCCGCGAGACCACGAGGCAGGCTCATACCTTAGGTCAGGGTTTTTCTCAAACTTTTGGGTTTCACGAACCCCTTAAGCATTAAGTAACTAATGACACCAGCCCGATGATAAAAAAGTCTGTTAAAAAAAGGTTTTTTATATGAATAAAAGATAACAAAGTGCCAAAAGATATCTATTCAATAATAATGTGATGGGTGTGCTTGATTCTTGTCGCAAATGGAGGCAATTTTAACCTTAATTCTGACTCGGTATCAAGTCGATTTGTGTATTTATTTTTTATGACGGCCAGATGTGAAAACCCACTCTCACATTAGTATGTTGTAGCCACTATGTGTACCGCACGGGCCTGCTCAAGTCATCAAGTCGCCATTACGTAAATCTTGTCGCGAACCACCTGCCGTCGAACCCCTAGGGGTTCGCGTACCCCACTTTGAGAAATCCTGCCTTAGCAGTGGCGGTACTTCCATAGAAGCCCAAAAGCCCAGTTTGCCTTACAAAATTCCGAATAATATCTTTAGGCTTTAAATATTTATTTAACAAAAGAAATTTAACGTATAAATGAGAATATCCTGATCCCACAATAAGCAATTATAAACTAGACATTACAAAATTTTCGTGTCACGCTTTGGGGCTTCTATAGAATTACCGCCACTGTGCCTTAGGTCATAGAAAAGTGTCTGCGAGTCTACAAAAGTATATATTTTTATTTCAGCATGTCCCTCTCATGGTACCTACGTATGGCCCAACTGGTCCGCCATTACATCCCAGTTCTGATTTCGTACATAGGCGGGTTACTGTTATTGATTGTGGCGCGTAGCTTCGAGAAGTTCAGCGAGACTGGCACTTGGCTGTCGGTACGGGCCGCCTTGATCTCTCTCGTCAGTTCGATGTTCGACCCACAGGTGTGTTACGGAATTATCACGGGCATCACTGTACTGTTCACGTAAGTATTGAAATGATAGTCATTTATTTTCATGTTGGCAATAATTGCACTTATGACACGTTCATAAAAAGAAAAAAGAAATTAATTTTATTTTTATTAAGACTATGTATTTTAATTTTATTATTGTTTGGAAAAAGTCTTATTTAATATTATATTATAAATTATAAGAGGTATAAATGGACAATAAGAATTTCCGAAACGTCACGATTGTTTAGAGCTACCACTGGATTCAAACGCGTCCCGACCTGAAGATACGGCGAGACAAACTCAACGGGCTTAGTTTTTAATATTGTTTTATAGCAAATAATGCACTGAGATACTGTTTAATTAGATTTATTTGGATTACTTTTCCTTAGTGTAGAAATAAAATGACGTTTCACATAGTAGACATTTTTTATTGTGGCATAGATAAAAATAATGAGTAAGAAAAATAATAAGTAAGGCGCAAAGTTTAAATATTACACTTAAACATTTTTGAAAAAAACGTAAACGACGTAAAAAAATGGAGAATTAAAGCTTTTAGTGTGGAATTTGGTTATTATAAAGTATCATCATCATCATCATCATCAGCCCAAATACGTCCCACTGCTGGGCACGGGCCTCCTCTACAACTGGGAGGGTTTAGGCCTTAGTCCACCACGCTGGCCTAGTGCGGGTTGGCGGACTACACACCTAAGAAATTCCTAAGAACTTTTAGGTGTGCAGGTTTTATCACGATGTTTTCCTTCACCGTTAAAGCAAGTGATAATTCATTGTGAATACACACATAACTTTGAAAAGTCAGAGGTGTGTGCCTGGGGTTTGAACCTGCGATAGCCGAAATTCTCGACCGCGCGCCTAAACCTCGAGGCCATCACTGCACTGCACTTATAAAGTATAAGTTAGAATAGTGTTATTTTTTCTTATTTCCCCTATTTAGTTAATTTAATTGAGCAAGCGGAACGAAATCAAACTAATATGTAAGACTCTTTACGTACCTTTAAGTCTTATTTAAATTTGTATTCAATGTTAACCTTTAGAAGGTTTTAAATGTATCGTCATCACCCCATATACGTCCCACTGCCGGGCACGGGCCTCTTCTACAACTGAGAGGGTTGGCGGACTACACACCTAAGAAATTCCAAAGAACTTTTAGGTGTGCAGGTTTCATCACGATGTTTTCCTTCACCGTTAAAGTACGTGATAATTTCTTCGACAGACAGAAATCGCCGACAGCGATAAGGCCACCATTTGTGACACTACCTTATTAATGGCCGAATACTGAAACGCTACTTAATCTGAGGGCGACTTAAATTTAAGAGGTTGTTATAATTTAAGCAGTATACTCAAACATCATTTATCGGTTTTAAGACTGTGTTTAACTAATGCCCACTTAAATTTCCATAAATGGCAACATTACCACAAAAAGTTCTTTTACATGACAGTTTTTAAGTATATACCGCTTAAATTATAACAGCCACATAAATATAAGTCGCCCTCAGATTAAGTAGCGTTTCATTATTCGGCCATTAGAGTTCTTTATATTGTTTTTATTATATGGTGTACAATATAGAATAAATAAACAAATAAAAAAATCCTTATGAATACACACATAACTTCGAAAAGTCAGAGGTGTGTGCCTGGGGTTTGAACCCCCGACCGTCGAGATTCTCGACCGCGTGCCTAAAGCTCGAGGCCATCACGACTTTAAATGTATAATTATGGGATTTTTATTTCTTTTTATATGGCAGGTACCTCGCGAAGTGGACCCCGATGTTTGTGACCGCCGGTTGGAGCAATCGCGAGCTTCACTTGCAGTTCGTGTTGTCGTTCGGCGTGTTCCCCACTGCGATGGCGGCGATCAGCTTCTTGTACGTCGCTTCTGCCGTCACACAAGCGATCTTCATGTTCTCTTCGCAGATTACACACAGATTCTTCTTTAGGTATACATTATTTTACTAAAATACCAAGATGTATATACGCACATAACCTCACGCCTGTATTCCCCGAAGGGGTAGGTAGAGGTGCATTTCTGCACCCATATTACGCCAGGTATGTATCAGTGGCACGTAATAGGGGGCGAGTCTGTTGCCGTTTATCGGGCAGATTTCCAGACTCCGTGCTGCTACTGAGAATTTCCTAATGGAAAAACCCAATAACACTGCCTGACCCGGAAATCGAACCCAGGACCTCTAGATCGCATGGCACGTATTTTTGCCGCGAGATCACGAGGCAGTCACGAGGCACCAAGATGTATATTTATAATATAATTATTATACATCAGATGTATATTTATGCTTGTTGTTAGAGTTACATTGTAATATTGTATTTATTAGATTTTCATCATCATCATAAGCCTATATAAATTTCATGGCAGGGCACAAGCCTTTACAACTGAGAGGGTTTAGGCCTTAGTCCACCACGCCGGCCTAGTGCCTGTTGGCGGTCTACACACCTAAGAATTCCTAAGAACTTTTAAGTTTACTCACCATGTTTTCCTTCACTGCTAAACTACGTTATAATTCATTGTGAGTACACACTTAAATTGGAAAAGTCAGAGCTCAAATCTCACTACTTCAATTTAAATTGCATTCACCATCACTTGTATAAATAAAATAGATACCAGTGCTAGATTCCCGTATTTTTTCACAGACTAGTGTGGTGGGGAGACGGCAGTATCGCCGAAGGTCTTGCGTCAGGTTTGCAGAAAGTACCTTTGGTAGTGAGCATTGGTCTGTTTTTTGGAGCGCGTTTGTCATGTGGAGCCGCTTCGTTAGTCGCCGGTGCCGCTTTTTACGCTTTCATGGTAACTTCATTTTGTAAATTTTAGATATTAAGGGGCCGTCTAAGTATTACGTAAGGCTTTTTTTCACAATTATCAACCCCCTCCTCCCATTTCATTACGGAAGCATAAGTACATATATTTTTAATATGTGAATAATAAGGACTGCATTTTGTAGAAAATCTGAGAAGAAAAAAATGTGTTACGTGGTCACCATCGAAACACATGGGGGTCATCAAAAATAAGCAGCCAAGACACAAATCAGTGCTTATGTAAAACTGGAACGGCCCCATAACGCTCGTGTTACTTTGATAATTCGCTTGTATTTTTTTTAAACCAGCTAAAATAATTATCACGCTATGAATTTTATTGGAAAAACATTGTAATAAATGCATAACCATCGTACAGACATTAGTAAAAATAAAATTAATAGATCAGCAAACTTTCCACAATTAGGTACAAAACTGGTTACATTGGTACAGGGAAAAACTAGTTAACTATATAACAACAATTTTGCTTTCCAAAAAAAAATCCTAATACCCGCTATGGCTATTTATAAAAATATATCCATACTTTTAGATCTCCAAAATGTACGAGGAATATCTCGAGGATTTCGTCAACAACATCTTGTTGAAGTGTGCCGGATACTTCATCTATAACTTCAGAAGGTCTCGGCGCCAACGTCCTCAAGCGGTCCTGAGGCGTAATAGTAACAGGCGACAAGATACAGCCGAAGAAACCACTCCGGAAACCATTGAACAGGCCAATGAACAATTGAACGAACAGTTAAACAATTTGAACTTCCACATGATGATGTTTCTTCTATATGTAACCGTTGCCACGCTTAACGTCCCCGCGTTGATAACTTGGGCCAGAAATTTCAAGTGAGTTTTAACATATCTATACATACTATGTGTTAAACTCACTCTTGTGGTTCAACTCGCCCTACAATATTGATTTAATCTTAATTCAATCTTCATATTCACTTGCTTTAACATTCTAAATATAATGATCAAAGATTTTTAAATATTTTTTTATGTTTTGCTTTTAGCATTTATTTTTATTATATGTGCCTTATTCACTTTAAGCCTTATTGTAAGTCAATTAAAAAAAATATATAAAAGCTAAAAGAACTTTTCCGTAATTGTTAAGAAACTTTATATGATAATTTAACTTAAATATTGTTTTATGTTTTTAGTGAGGACCGTGTGCTGACATTCGACACTTCCTATTTCATGGGCGCGGTTATGTCTATGTGTTCTATATATTTGTGGCAAATCACCGGTCCAAGAAAGAACTTGTGAGTATAGTTTAACAAATGCTGCGAACTAAAATTTTATTGACTTAGAGTAGATTGAAATAAAATCAAGGACTAGAAGGCCGAAGTAGAAGAAACTTTTTCAAGGAATGGGATGTGTTTGTTCATCGTGAATTCTGATGATAACTAGTCACAAAGTAGTGGTGGCCTCGAGGATTACGCGCGCGGTCTACAGTCTCGGCTGTCGCAGGTTCAAACACTAGGCACACACCTCTGCTCCCGGCCGTCGTCTCTTCGATGGTCGGGAGTCCGAGGTCATGGCGGGCGATGCTCTCCTTCTGCGAACACGTCATGTCGCAGAAGGAGAGTGCGGAGCGGGATCGAGAGAGAAACGATCCCGCCCGCCAAAGACGTCAGAGAAGGAGGCGCCGGGTCAACAGAGATAATTAGACCCGGCGCCCTGCCATGTGGCAAGGGGGCGTTAGAATCCCACCACGGTATCCCCTGCCTGTCGTAAAAGACGACTCAAAGGGGCCCTTGGGGTCGCTGGGCGCGCTGCGGGGGCGGCGGCACTGTGGCCTGTGTACGTCGCGGGCGCCCATCCCTTCCCCGGGGCTGGCGGAAAGTAGAGCCATAAATAGCTTTCCCCTCGAGAACAAAAAAAAAAGCACACACCTCTGAATTTTCGAAGTTATGTATGTATTCATAATGAATTATCACTTACTTTAACGGTGAAGGAAAACATCGTGATAAAACCTGCACAGCTTAAAATTTTTAGGTAGGTGGTTGACTAAGGCCTAACCCCTCTCAATAGTAGAGGAGGCCCGTGCCCAGCAGTGGGTCGTATATGTGCTGATAATGATGAACTAGTGACAGTTTCGAGGTTTTAATTTTTATACATTTCTTACTGCTTGTGCAAATTTGTATATAAATATACAATCACATTATTTATTCTCAGGTTATTTTTACGAGTATAAGTAGACTTTGTTAATTAAAAAAAATATATGTTTTTTGTTTCAGGAATTATAGTGTGGTGAGTCATCTGACCAATTTCATTGCTTTACTTGTATTGTCTTTGGGACCGACTTCATTATATCTCGTCAGCCAAGGGATTACAGTGATTGTTTTAATAATTACTGGTCAGCAACTTTTTGATAGAACTGATGAGGGACACTTTTTTGGCTGGTTTGTATTAGCTAATCAAATGAATGAGAGTTTGACCTCACCAGAAGAACGACCCATGATATCAGAACAGGAGACAACTGCATCAGAAGAAGCGACAGCTGCACCAGAAAGAGCGACAGCTGCACCAGAGGGAGCAAAAGCTGCACCACAAGATAATAAAACTCAAATTGGAGGGAAGAGTAATCTCGAAAAAAAGAAAACGGAACCAGCAAATAAAAATGACCTTGATCAAAAAGAAAAAGTAAAAGGTAAAAAATCAACTGAATTGTTGTCAGATGAACCATCTACAAACAGTCCACAACCAGCTAATGATCCTGGCCAGTCTAACGAAACTGAACAACCTGAAGAAAGTGGCTTGATGAATAAGATAAAGAAACTGAAAGAGAAGTTGAGCTTTGCAGAAAATACTTAAATCATGTATAATTTTAATACAACCATTAACTGCAACTGATACTTAAAAATCCATATCAAATATTTTTATTTCTAATGTTGCTATAAAGATAACATGATATGGTGTAATTTTTTTATGCTATTTATGATGCACTTGAAATGAGAACTTCAATTTTTTTAAGTTACAAAGGTGTATATATTTGTTAATCTCTATTTTTTATTAAATTTATGTCACAGTTTTAGACTGTTGTTGGTATGAAAAAAGAATGAGCTGATACAGAATGTGATTGATAAGACTATAGTCACTTGTAGAATTTTAACTGTATTATTCTCTTTATGAGATTATTTAAACATATAAAATAAAAATGTAGTAGTAATCCAATTGCATTTATGTGTAAGACAGTGGCGGTACTTCCATAGAAGCCCAGAAGCCTAGCTTGCCATACAAAATTCCGAATAATATTAATCTAAGCTTTAAATCTTTATTTCTCAAAAGCAATTTGACATATAAATGAGAATATCTTGAACCCACATTAAACAATTATAAACTAGACATTACACAAATAACAAAAAATGTTTTTGGGCTTCTATGGGAGCACCACCACTGATGTTAGAAAATGTATAACCAAAGATTTAGGAAATAAGTGATATGTGCCACATAAGAATATGTGCTTAGAAAAACATTGACATTAAATTATGATTAACATTAAAACATGTCATTTAATGGATATCATCTTAGATTGTAATACTCATATGTATGTTTAAGAAGCTATAAATTGCATTGAATGATATGTACTTCTTAGCTTTGTATGTTGTGTAATAATTGTCTGATAGATTAATTGTATGTATTATTATGTACTAATAGGAATGTTTGTTTTATTTTATACCTGAATCATTTATGTTGTAATAATGTTAAGTTGTAGAATATTTTGTCTTTTGTTTAAAAAATTATGTATTACAATAACAAGCCAGTTTATTAATTTGATTTCATTTAGATTAGTACTAGGCCTAGAATTTCGAATTTGATGGAAATTTATTGTCTTATAAAGATGTTTGGAAATATGTATTAAGAAATTGTATACTTTTTCTAATGTACAATATATTTAACTCAATGTCTATGTTATATGATTACTGGTAATCAATAAAAGGAATGCAAACTTATAAACTATTTTATTTGAGAATAATGCCGTGAGATACAATTGGAATAAGATAAAACACTATATGCATTCACTTTTTTCCTTTCTTGCCTGATGATTTCTCTTCGATATTCCTTGGAGTCTGCCAGATGAGGGGGTTGCGGCGATACATGGGCCATGGAGGTACAGTCAGTACAGCGGCAAGCAAAAATCCAGCACCAAGAATATAGACAGACTGAGAGAACTGTTGTACAATATAACCCCACACAAAACCGACTATGCTGAACAGTGTAATTATAGCTCTGTAGAGCTTTTCTGCTTTCGCCTGTCCGACGTAATCAATATGAGTCGGTATGGATGAGAAGAAATCCATTTTTTTGTGTTAATCAATAATAAACAGCACAAACGTTTCTTGAGATGCCACCACAACACAATTAATGACAATGGACACGTCAGTTTACGTCACGGCACAGACCGAATGATTTTTTCATTTTTTGACAATCTACTACGGCTTCTACAACAGATTGTTAAAAAAAATAGACACCATAGACCAGGAATAAAAATTATAGAAGTTAAAGCATGTAGGTACGTACCTATCTAGATTCTAAATACCTACCTAATACCTACCTACGTATCTTTAAACATCTCGATTTTAGTGACTAGATTTGTAATACAAATTTTGAATATTCTCTGAATAAACTAGTAGGCTATTCGCTCTTACCATGTTGTGTTATCGACTACAATACCAATTAGAAAATTAAAAATGTAGGTACCTATCTAAATTGAAATGACTCAACAAATTTATCAATTATTAATAATTTTAAATTAATTAACACCGATGATTGTTTCTGTAAATAAATATATTAGAAGAGTAAAAATTAAAGTATCTAAGTAGGTATTAAAAAGCGGTTGCATTAAAAAACAAACGAAAGCAGACAGATTTAATATCTAGCTTTCCTATAAAAAGGAAATTATTACAGTGATGTGTAATAGTTATTTTATATTTTTATTTATTTAATAATATTCGAGTTGGTAATTTAAAGTTCATAATGTGTAGCAATACTGGAATGCATTTTCCCGTCAGTCGATTGTCAACATTCAGTACGATCAGACTCATTAGGTTAATTTTAGTTAAACAAAGATATTTTAGTTTTATTTTACAAAAGTACAATAAATCAAAATTAATTAAACATAATGACAACATTCAAACAAGTTCCTCTCACATGCGGTGGCCATACTAGACCAGTTGTGCATTTGGATTTTAGTGACGTTACAAAAGATGGATATTATTTGATATCTGCTTGTAAAGGTGAGTTTTTGGTACTATTTTGCTTTCGGGGTGCCCTTTTACCTTGGCCTAGATGCAATTGGAAGTTTAACAGGTGTGTTTTGATGCATGAGATGTGTTTTGGTATGACAGATGTTGTGAGTCGCGATGTGTTGCCGAGGCCTTCACTTTTCTTGTTTGTGTGGGGCTGAACGTTCAGCCGGCGTGCATTCTATGCATGTTGTGACCTTCTCTTTCCGGACATGCAGGAAGCACCTTGAGTATCCGCTCGTATGTTTCCTCGGCGGCAGTTTGCCTTGGGGTTTGTGTCGTGCTTTTTATTCACGTAGTCTGTACATGTCATACAAGTTCCACGCCTTTGTTCATGTATGAAAATGTTGTAGGCTCAGAAAAAAATATTCCTATATTGCTTGTTGACATTTCCCCCATTCTAGGTCACCTTGTATCAGGCCAAGGTTTGATGTTCTTGACATTAATGACTGTGATATGGCAAGCAGGAACATGTGACAGATTTACTTTCATCATGTTAAACCTTAAGGAAAATGATTTAATTACAGATAATTGTTCTTCCTTGTATTGTGAACTCACAATTACACATAAATTTTAACATAGTTGTAACATTTCAACATTAATTAAAATCATAATCAATATTATGTATACAAATATGTTTAGACTTTCAGTCATGATATAACCATACTATGGAAATGTTAAATAGCTATATTATAAAATTTAATTTAACATTCAACTTTCACACAAATTTTTGTTGTTCAAATTGGATGTTGTTTATGTATAATACTTCATTCTTCTTCATACTTTTCAGTGAATATAGAAAGTTTCTGATTGGAAGATTTTTGCTTTTATCACTATGATTGAACTGATGATTATAATTATTGATGTTATAAGAACAAAACCTTTGTTTTGTATACTGATAATTGTCATAATCAACACCATGATAACATGTGTCAACTGCATTTATAGTAATAAAAATATATTTTATTTACAATATTTAAACATATGACTTAATTATAAGATTTTTTAATTGTTTATAAAATACTGCATTTAAGTACCAATGATAATGTAATATAAATATGTTACTTTATATTTAAAAAAAACAAAATATGATTACTACTAAATATTCAAGAAAATAAATATTATTAAAACTGGATTTAAATTATTTTATGGAGGCCAAATAATGATTGTTTAGAATAATTATTGAAAACAATAATTGTTTCTATATATTGATAATGTGAATAAATATCAAGATTTGGTTGCTATAAACTAAAATTTTAGTCAATGTTCTGTACTTGTGTAGATCATTAAGAATTAATTATCTTGTCTTTAAAAAATGAAGTAAATAATTAAATTTCATTAGATACTTTTTTGAGGTTCTATCATTTTTCATTTTAGCTTCTTTCTTGTCTCTGGTCACACAACAAAACTATAAGTTTTAAAATCACATTAAAATGATCCATAAAAAAAGTTTAAACATTTATTGAATTTTAATTTCATTCACTATAATATAGCTTAATGATAAGACATGTGTATTAGTTTTACTTGTACAAGTCTAGTCATACCTTATACGGAGTCTTATAGGATTTCATAATGAACTCTTTTGTTAGACCAGTATTACTTACAATGATTTCCTTTTTAGATGGTAAGCCTATGTTGCGACAAGGTGAGACTGGTGATTGGATTGGAACATTTGAGGGTCACAAAGGAGCTGTTTGGGGGGTAGCTTTGACACAAAACGCAAATCTAGCTGCAAGCGGAGCAGCCGATTTTTCAGGTATGTTTAAATAGTTTTTAATTAATTATTTTTATCATGTTTAGTTGCTTTGAAACATCAGAAAAGATATTATTGTTGAATGGTTATTCAAGTCTAGATTGAGTATGGCAGGAATGCTACTAGGTCCTTGAAATAAGCCCTGTGATTAAAAAATACACACAATAGGTATTTTTTTCCTTATAGGGTATTGTTGTTGGTCATATTAGACTAGTGTAAGTCAGTTTATCATTAGTGTAAACTTCTTATTTCAATATGTTGTTTATTTATTAATATAATCCAGAGTCAACACACACAATAAAGAGAAATTAGAAAGAGTATAAGCCTGTTGTGTCGAAATGGTATGGTATGTGCAGAATAATTTCTTTTAATATAAAAAAATGATTTTAAATATAAAAATAGCTCTGGCGCGCCAAATCTGCCGGAAATCTAGCAATTAGAGGTTGATAAATGATTTCTTACGATGAGTCATCACTTTTGCGATGTCTGTAAGCATTAGGAATGATGCAAAATCAAGGGCGCTTGGTGACGTTTGAGTCAAAGCCAAGAGATGTCGAACGATGTTTTTTTACGTAGGAGCTGTTAGTACCAAGGCACAAAGGAAAAGATTTTTCCGTATATAACAAACATACGCATTCACGCCTGTATTCTCCCGAAACAGAATCCAATTCCGCACACAAATTTTGCCTATTATGTTTTCGTGCTACGTGTTCGGGAGCAAGAGTATTGCCATTATTCGGGCAAATTTCCAGACTCCGCACTGCTCCTGAGAATTTCCTTATGGAAACTGAGTAACACTTTGCCAGAGTCTGGAATTTAACCCTGAACCTCCTAGATATTAGGGATGTTACGGATATGATATTTCGGATGTGGATACGGATACGGATATAGGAATAAAATTATATCGGTTTCGGATACGGTTACGGATATGTAATTATTTCGGATTATCCGTTAGGTTCGGATAATTTCGGTTACGGATATTATATTGAAGTAAAATATAACTGTTTTCGACACTCTTGTAAAGGTATCAGCTGTTTGGGTGTTTTTGGTATTTGTTGCTTAATTTGTCCCAGCAATAAAAAAAAACGATCTTTGTACTAATCACTGTGTTTGGATTTTATATGAAGTTTCAGTGAAGGCACTGCCTTCTTTCCGGCTAAACTTTTTATCACACTGTTTACATTTTGCACAATCTACATTACAAAAAAATGTCCAAATTAAAGTCGATATTGGTCGTTTTTTGTCTATAAAAATCAATTTAGTACTTAGCACAAAACTTACTTAAACTATCCGAAACTTCTGAAACGGATACGGTTACGGTTACGGATACATTTTTATTTCGGATATCCGATAGTTTCGGTTACGGTTACGGAGCTCGATAACATCCCTGCTAGATATACTGACTAGATCGCGCGGCACATAATTTTTGCGCTTATTAATATCCGTAATAGCATGTTATGGTGAATGCAGGGCATTTCAAATATATTGTCGAATAGCGAGAATCGAGTATCTCACTACAATCGAAATAATTATGCCAGATTATTCTGTAACGGATATTCATATATGCTGAACCTATAACGCAATACATCTGCTGTAGCTATATTTGGCTTTGCATCTTATGTATGGTGGATACCATTAATCTACTATCAGAAAATCAAACCCAAAAAGATTACTTTATTAATGAGGGATATTGGTGCAACTACAGCCGAGCCGGCACATTCGTGCTGCAGTATAAACGAAGCACCTGCTGACTTCTTAGTCTCGCCTAAGTTAATGTGAAATTATGATTTGCCCTCTGCCCTCATCAGACGTGACCCTTCCCTTATCACTTAGTCTGTTGAATAGCTAATTTCATCGCTGATCATTACTTCGAAGTACGAGGAATTCTCTAAGAAAATTATTTATGTGACGTACGCCGAAGGAAATGCTTTAAGTTGAATATACCATCTCATATTATTTTGACGAAAAAAGATATCGAAAACCTACAAATAAAAGGCCCTAATATGACTATATTTTGTTACAATAAAAAAATTGCTATGACATACATTTCTAATTACGACTTACTTATTACCTTTCACCGTAACCTACATTTTATAAATAGGCCTTAAAAAGCAGTCAAGTATATTTTTTATAAAAAAGATAAGTGAAATATAAAGTAGTCCGATTTTTTATGAGTTTAGGTAATGTGTTTCATAGAATGGGGACTTTACCTTTTTGTTCACACTAAATGCGGTACCTATTATCAATGCGTGTAGACAAATTTATGTGTTAAAATAACTATATAAAAACATGATAGCTGCCACAATGGAACGTTTTTCGCTACGAGTATAATTTTCATATAAAAAAATCTGCCCAATGAACTAATTAGGCTAAAACGTTATTCTCTATTCACCAAGGTGTGCCTGGCTGATAACGGAATATAGTTCTAGTTCTAAAAAAGGCCTGCCTAGTGGTCTCGCGGTGCAAGTATGTGCCCTGCGATCTAGAGGTCCTGGGTTCAATTCCCGGGTCGGGCAAAGTGTTATTGGGTTTTTCCATTAGGAAATTCTCAGTAACAGCACGGAGTCTGGAAATGTGCCCGAAAAACAGCAATAGGCTCGCCCCCTATTATGTGGGACTGTTACATACCTGGCGAAATGTGGGTGCAGAAATGCACCTCTGCCTACCCCTTCGGGGAATACAGGCGTAGGTTTATGTATGTGTATGTTCTAAAAAAGGTCAAGGAAACCGTATTTTTTGCATTTTTTTGTACTCTAGTAGTATGAAAAGTATTATCTGTAATAATTCAATCTGAAATTAAATTATTATCTTGACCGAACGCAGATTGAGCACAGCATTTCTTGTAAAAACTTCAATAAGTTCATTAACATAATATGATTAACAAGTTTTAATTCCATTACGCATTATTGAATGAGCGGGAAAAGTAGTTCATAAATAACAAGCGAGGTGCGTTGGTATCGTTAATATTTACAAGTTTTACTTTAAGAAATGGTGATTGTTGACCATAATGGTTTATTTATTGTGTAGTAATCAGGCACGCAGCGAAAAAAGCGTCTTTTTTTTTCTTTTTTTTTTGAATCATAACAAAACTAGGTAACGAGCGTACGTAAGAAACTAAACACATTTATCAGGCACATACAAGCGGTTGTGCGTGATTGGTATAGAAACAATTACAAATCAAACCAATTACCTGTTAATTATAAGTTAGTCTAGATTGGACGTTCTGCAACCCAATCAATACAAATGTGTGATGTTTCTTATATTATGTTTGCGCACATACACCCTCTTACGTCTGGGTAGGGATAAAACGATACGAGTAAATACAAGTACATACTCGATACTTTTCTCCGACAGCAAGTACTTTTAGTCAGTGGCGGTACTTCCTCCACAGAAGCCCAAAAGCCCAGGTTGCCTTACAAAATTCCGAATAACAATGTTTAAGCTTTAAATATTTATTTAACAAAAGCAATTTGACGTATAAATGAGTATATTATGACCCCTCAATAAAAAAGTATAAACTAGACATTACAAATTAAAGACAAACGTTTTTGGGCTTCTATGGAAGTACCGCCACTGCTTTTAGTATCTATCGATACTTTGAAATTAGGTATCGAGTAGGTATCGGTCAAAATATACTCATATCAGTAATCAGTATACCAATGTCACTATTTCATTTTAACATCGATAGAAAAACCAGTTAGTTTTGTGTAGTTGGCATACAAACACGAATATATTTCAACGTGGTAGGTACCTCTATACCTTGCGAAAGGCTCTTTTTCAAAGCAGGCGCACCAGTCACTGCTTCCAAAAATCGGCTAACCGGCAAATGAAAATTAACATTTTTGAGAAACACTGCAAAAACAGACTTTTTTTCATAAATTCCTATAAATAAATAGTAAATACACCCAACAGTCACATACAGTTCTGACCCCACAATAAGATACGAGTCCTGTGTCGTGGGTATAAGAAACTACGAGAGACTTTTCGGTCTCACAAACACCCAGACCCGAATCAAATATTTACGGATCACACAAACATTTGTCTCGGTGCGGGGATCGAATCCGCGTCCTCTCGTTTCGTAAGCTGGTGTTTAGCCAACTGCGCCACGGGGCTGAAAATCCTATAATTTTGTACTTATTAATAAAAAATACCAATATATTTTAAGATTTTCATTCTAAATTTTCCAAAAACGATTCGATACGAGTAAGTATCGATACTTGCCGACCGATACCGAGTAAGTATCGATACTCGACGACCGATACGGTATTGAGTAGAGTATCGATACCTTAATGGTATCGTTTCATCCCTACTTCTGGGACCCCCAAAGCGCAGGCAGAGATGCACTACTACACGCGCGTTTTGTCAATTAACAGAAGCCGAGCCTTTTGGCATTTTTCAGACACATTTTCATACTCCGAACTAGTACTGATAATTTACTAGTGGAAAGCCCCCATAACTGCTCGTTGGATTCTGCGATGGCACGGCACACGTTTGTGTGACTAATGAGGCTGTCATATTAATACTCAGCCTATTGCCGTGGAGTAGAAAACTCTTTGTTTCTAATTCCTCCTTTATATCATTTTTTCTGATCAACTTCATTGCGAGATCAAGACAAATTAGGTTCCCTTAGATTCGTTGAGCTGCAGTGCTCTCTCAATACTGTGCGTGCCGCAGTTGATCCTGGAGCACAGGAGTTAGGTACAGTGTCGAGTATGTGGTGGGATAGGGCCGTTTTTAGACTATTGTCGTGCACTGATGAATATAATCGTCAACTACCATATTCCCGTATAAAAGATGTGATGGTCTCGAGGTTTAGGCGCGCGGTCGAGGATCTCAGCGGCCGCGGGTTCAAATGCCAGGCACATACCTCTAACTTCAAAGTTATGTGTGTATCCACAATGAATTATCATTTACTTTAACGGTGAAGGAAAACATCGTGATGAAACCTCCACACCTAAAAGTTCTTAAGAATTTCTTAGGTGCGTAGTCCGTCAACCCACACTAGGTCAGCGTGGTGGACTAAAACCTAAACCCTCTCAATGGTAGAAGAGGCCCGTGCCCAGCCAGTGGGACGTATATACGGACTGATGATGATGATGATGATTCCCGTCTTGAGCAGCCCTCATCCATCCGTTATCCTGTCATATGTACATAATTATTTCTTATGTTACAGCTAAACTGTGGGACGCGAGATTCGGTGAAGTGGTACACACGTTCGACCACGCGCACATAGTGAAGAGTGTGAACTTCAACTCTGATGATACGATGCTGCTCACCGCCAGCAACGAGAAACGAATACGGGTGTTTGACCTCAACAAACCTGAAGCTGGACGTGAGTAGGCCCACCGTATGTTATCTTATGACGTCATTAGTCCGCACTGAGCTGAGGAATGGACTGACAACTGGGACTGAATTAAATTGATGATTTAATGATAAAATTCATATCATGTTGATGTTTATTTTAATTTCTTTGGTAGACCAACAAGATATTTTTATGTCTCAAAAACACCCAAACCAGAAAACAATATTTATGCATCACATAAACATTTGTCCTTATACAGGGAAAGAACCTACGGATTTCGTTTTATACATAAACTCTCATCTTTAGTTCCTAAAGGAGTAGCCACAACTGCATTTCTGCACCCAAATTTCGCCAATTGTGTTGTCAAACTGAATAGGGGCGAGCCTATTACCGTTTTTTGGTCATAATTCCAGACTCCGTGCTGCTACAGAAAATTTCCTAATGAAAACCCCAATAAAACTATGCCCGACCCGGAAATCGAACCCGGGACCTTTAGATCGCACAGCACATACTTGTGCCGCGAGACCACGAGGCAGTCGGTTTACTAATAATATAATATAAATATGTAATTTGGTTGCAGCTGTGGAGAGGATTAATGCACACACGAACAGCATCAGACACGCTGTGTTCTTGCACAACTCGCGCATCGTGAGCGTCAGCGACGACCTCACTATGAGAGTGTGGGATCGTAACAGCGGACAGGTAATTGTTGATTTTTTTTTAATACCATTTAAAATTTGGGCACGTGGTCGGGAATCTCGACGGTCGCGGATTCAAACCCCAGGCACACACTTCTGACTTTTCGAAGTTATGTTTGTATTCACAAAGAATTATCACTTGCTTTAACGGTGAAGGAAAACATCGTGATAAAACCTGCACACCTAAAAAGTTCTTAGGAATTTCTTAGGTGTGTAGTCCGCCAACCCGCACTAGGCCAGCGTGGTGGACTAAGGCCTAACCCCCTCTCAGTTGTAGAGGAGGCCCGTGACCAGCAGTGGGACGTATATGGGCTGATGATGATGATGAATACTATTAAATTTCAAGACGCATCGCCAAGTATACTTACTTAAATTGACCGTTTTCAAATAATGCAAACATAAAATTTAATCTATAACAAGTAACTTGTCTCTTGTTAACTTTTTTATTTGATTTTGATGTGTGATATTTTTATACTATAAATTTATTTTCATTATTATCAGTCGCATGAGATCCAATGCTGTCCAGACCTGATATAATAATAAAAAAATATTTAAAATTAATAGAGCTTTAAAAATAGGAATTTTATACCGTATCTTATAGGAATACCTTTGATAATAATTTTAATTGTAACGATTGTAATAGGTATTCGAAAAAATGTTTATTGCTAATAAAAACAATCCTCTTCAAGTTAATATGTTTACAATTTAAATCCATTAAAAAGAATATAAATTTGTTCCGCTCATATATTTAACTTTAACACTATCACGGTGTCAAATATTTCCGCATTTTATTGGCTTAACAAGTTTAAAGATCATTTTATACGTGTATAATTAATATGTAGGCGATAGTAAAAATGCAAAGTCGTTCTAATTAAATCTTACCAAAGTTACGCTGTAGACAGCTTGTACTGCATAAAAAGACCAAAAAACATCTGCGTTTGTTGGTGAGTGGAATTTCAGAAGTTTCTATTTTTGATAATAGTATATACCATCGTAGGTTAGCGTCGTGATCATTTCCGCCATAATGACCTAAAATGTATGGCGCGTTTTGGTATCGATCTGTGTAAATTAGTTATCTATACACCAACAATCTCATATATAGCATATTCCCTCCATTCTTATCAAGATAAAAATCTTATGTTTTTTGATATCAAAAACTATACGTTTCGGTCTTACGAACACCGAAATTAGAAAACAAAAATTTTGGATAATACAAACAATTCTATTAATGAAAAATATTCAACGTAACAATTTTTCACCAGTTTGGACACTTCAGTTGCCTTCAGATCTGAAGTTAGCATCAAGCCGTCATCGTAGAATATTGTTTTAAGAAAATAATAATCCAAAGTTACGATTGTCTTTGCTTTCAGGAAGTCCAAAAGGTGGAGTTCACAACAATCCCGAATAGTTTGGAGTTGTCGCGGGACGGTGCCATATTGACCGTGGCGCACGGTAAGTACTTAATGTGATTAGTCATTCCATTCATGCAACCATTTCATTAGCAGGGTTACGCCTACGCACTATATCAAATCTGCTCGGATTTATTTTAGTGTAACGCACAAGGTTTTTCGTGTACTAAATTTATTTGTACAAATTCTCTTTGTTGTACTGAGAGGCTGAAAGATTTTCAAGCTTGTGACCCTGAAATACGTACATATATTTTCTTATAATCAAAATTTTAACGAATAATGCTCTACTCCTAAAGATCTATACTGACCTATATGCCACTGTTAGGAATAAGGCCTCTTCTAAGATTAAGAGCGGTTAAGATGTAACACGTAGTTCACCACTCTATCTTTCTGGGATTGGTTAATTCAATATACCTAAGATTTTTTATAGAAGACTTTTAGTTATTTGGGTTTCGTCAAGATATTTAAAGTGTTAGATTAGAACGAGCCTCAAATTATACCTTCAATTTTGTATGGCAATGACAAGCGTCGCGGGTTATTTATTATTGTTTATTATATTTGGTTACCGGAAAAGAGCGACCGCGTAGAAAATACAAAGATCAAATTCATGATCTCCTTAAAGGACAAGTTGAGGCAAACATAACTGACGTAATGAAAGTATGTGAGTAAGAAGGTGAACAAAAGTACATATAGGGATGAGAAGATGCATGGCTGTTAAAGAAGCCGAAGAGGTGTGCGTAATTTATTTATTTGGATATCAGGGCCTTAAGAATTTCACCACGAGATACCTTGCCTGTCGTAAGAGCCCACTAAAAGGAGTGATGGGGGTAGTTGGGTCCCCAACTAAAGGCTTAGCTGTCGAGGAAGTCATTTTTAAATGTTTATCTGTGACTAAGATGCATTTTTGTCACGTTTAAGGCACGAACGTGTCGTTCTACTCGTCGGACACGATGCGCAAGATGCGCGAGTTCCCGGTGCCCACCAAGTGCTACTCCGCGTCGCTGGCGCCGTCCCGCGCCACCTTCGTCTGCGGCGGAGAGGACCTCAAGGTCTACAAGTTCGACTACAACACCGGCACTGAACTAGGTGAATATTCACTATTTGATTTTTGAAGTTATACTTCTTTAGGCGCGTTATGAAAAAATGATGAGAGTGAAATTTTAAGATGCGCATCTGTGACACAAAATTAACAGTATGAAGTTGTCTGCTTAAATTAACAGTATGAAGTTGT
Source organism: Hemaris fuciformis (assembly GCA_907164795.1). NCBI lineage: Eukaryota > Metazoa > Arthropoda > Insecta > Lepidoptera > Sphingidae > Hemaris > Hemaris fuciformis. The sequence continues at coordinate 7,410,176 of OU015440.1, read as the reverse complement.
CTGCTTAACCGCTCATTAAGTCTCGAAAAAAAATGTCTTAAAATTTATAAGTTTTACTTCAGTCGTGGGGTATAACTTCTAACGCGTGTACATAAGTACACACACACTTTTTTTTTGTTATGTACAGACTTTTGTATGACCTGTGTTAGGGATGTCTTTTTCGAAAAATATCGATATTTATCGAATGTCATACATCGAAATCTATACATAATGATCATCTACATTTTAAAAGTTATTGCGTGACAAAGTGGACCGAGTTTGAAGACTTAGCTAAAAAACTTAATCGAAATTTGATGGGTCGCTATCTTGATGTTTAAGATTATATGATTCCGAATGTCAATATTAATTTACTATTTAAACTTTAAATTTCTCTGAAAGAAACCTAAATTTGATAAATAAAATATAAATTTAATTAAAAGACAGAAAACCATCGATGCACCAAACATCGATATTAATCGATACTGTTATCGATATATTTGCAGAGTGCAATAAGGGTCACTTCGGTCCGGTGCACTGCGTGCGGTGGTCGCCGGACGGCGAGCTGTTCGCGACGGGCTCGGAGGACGGCACGGTGCGGCTGTGGCAGGGCGTGCCGGGCCGCGTGTACGGGCTGTGGCGCCGCACCAACGAGAACCCGCCCCTCGCCAACGGATTCAAGGAGGTCGCCGCCAACTGACCCCACTACTACACACAACAGGTACCTTTTATCTCTCTCTCTCTGTCTCTCTCTCACAAACTCTCTCACACACTCTCCCCCTCTCACTCCCCCTCTCTCACCCCCTCTCACTCACACTCTCTCTCCCCTCTCTCTAGCTCTCACTCACTCACACCCCCCTCTCTCTCTCTCATTCGCCCCGCTCTCTCTCCCTCCCGCCCCTCTCTCTCTCTCTCCCTCCCCCGTCTCTCTCTCTCTCCCTCTCAACATGAGGAAAATCTATGGAGATACACCTAACAGTCGCATACATAGTTTTGACCCCACACTTAGATACAAGCCCTGTGTCGTGGGTATTAGAAACTACGAGAGACTTTTCTGTCCCACAAACACCCAGACCCGAAACAAAAACATTTGTCTCGGTGCGGGGATCGAACCCGCGGCCTCTCATTTTGCAAACTGGTATCTAGCCAACTATACCACGGGGTTGTCAAATACGTGTGCCTTACGAGATAGACGGGGTATTTCGGATTTTTCCTTTTTTTCTTATCTACAGATTAGTCCGGCGCAAAACCCTGTGATTATAGTGGTTTATTGAATGTCTGCTTTTTTATTATACAACTAGCTTTTGCCCGCGACTCCGTCCGCGTAGACTACAGGGTTGGGTTCAGAAAGAAAATATGTTGTAGTCTATTTTATTTCACAGAGTCCCATTTATGTCCATACCAAAAATCGTTCACATCGGTCAAATGATTAAGGCGTGAAAGCGTAACAGTCATATAGTTATTTTCTCATTTATAACATATTAAGGGTTTTTAAAAAAAAAACTTTTAATATAATTCTTATATTGTGTATACAGGGTTACAGGTAAAGTCGTCCTATATCCATTAAGGGCGTGTAGTTTACATCGTTTCTGACTGATTTGACTATGAGACACCCTATCCTAAATCTAACCGTTTTCGAGATATTTGAATTTAATTGTTTTTTCCAAAAAACCCCCGATTTTCGGCTATCAGCTTAGATATTTTGAAGTCTTATTAATACTATTATTTGATTTTTACATGTAAAATAAGATGCTTTATGACCTCAATAACTAATATTGTACATAAAATGAATAATTAAGTCGCTGTAGACGATTAAAACTCAGAAACTTTAACAAACATTTTGAAAGTTTATTTTTCTCGAAAGGATATCAAAAAATATTATTATGGAACCTGCTTTGCAGATGTGCCTAAAAATATCTACGTTTCATAAGCTATCTAACGAGGTACAACAATCCAGGGTTTTATTAATATTTGGAGAAAAAACTTAGTTTAATAGGCTATAGTGGAGGCAAAAATAAAGTAAAAAAAACAATTGATGAGTACAAAATACTAAATTTATTAAACTTTCCAGATATTTTGTTACATCTTAGTATAAATTTTATGTTTATCATGTCTGCCTCATAAGCAGTGATGGCCTCGAGGTTTAGGCGCGCGGTCTAGAATCTCGGTGGTTGCGGGTTCACATCCCAGGCACACACCTCTGACTTTTCAAAGTTATGTGTGTTTTCACAATGAATTATCACTTGCTTTTACGGTGAAGCGTTGGCGTTTGTGTGCCTGGGGTTTGAACCCGCGACCGCCGAGATTCTAGACCGCGCGCCTAAACCTCGAGGCTTATGAGGCAGACATAATGAACATAAATTGTATACTAAGATATAACAAAATATCTGGAAAGTTTAATAAATTTTGTATTTTGTACTCATCAATTATTTTATTTAGTTTATTTTTGCCTCCCCTATAGCCTATTAAACTAAGTTTTTTCTACAAAATATTAATAAAACCCTGGATTGTTATACCTCGTTGGATAGCTGATGAAACGTAGATATTTTTAAGTACGTCTGCAAAGCAGGTGCCATAATAATATTTTTTGATATCCTTACGAGAAAAATAAACTTTCTAAATGTTTGTTCAAGTTTTTAAGTTTTATTTTAATCGTCTACTGCGACTTATTTATTCATTTTATGTACAATTTTAGTTATTGAGGTCATAAAGCATCTTATTTTACATGTAAAATTCAAATAATAGTAATAATAAGATTTACACATTTCAAAATATCTAAGCTGATAGCCGAAAATCGGGAGTTTTTTGATAAAACTATTAAATTCAAATATCTCGAAAACGGTTAGATTTAGGATAGGGTGTCTCATAGTCAAATCAGTCAGAAACGATGTAAACTACACGCCCTTAATGGATATAGGACGACGATACCTGTAACCCTGTATATATATCATATATATGATGTAATGATGTAATAAAAGCCATATAAAAAAGTTTCATCATTCTAGCTTCAAAAATGACGAATTTCCATACAAACTTTCATCCCCTATTTTTTTTTTACTCCCTTAAAGGTAATTTTTTTACATACTTTGAATGTCATATTTATTTATATCTAATCAACAGCCTAAAATATAAGGTTCAAGTTTCTAGCTTTAAAAATGACAATACTTCCATACAACATTTCATCCCCCCTTTCAACCCCTTAAAACCCCTTTTCGGCAATAAAAAGTAGCCTATGTTCTTTCTCAGGCTCCAAACTATCTGTGTACCAAATTTCATTTAAATCGGTTCAGTAGTTTTAGCAGGAAAGCGAGACAGACAGACAGAGTTACAACCGCATTTATAATATTAGTAAGGATAGTAAGGATTTCCTTGTTTTACTTTGTCGTCCACACCCCCATCCCTCTAATCAGTTTTTTGGTCATAGATAAGATCAGTTCTACCCTAACAAAGTCCGTGTATTCGGGGATAGTAAATATTAAAAACTCGAGAACTTGTATAACTTGACATCACTGAATAAAATTGCCACACCTGGTATCTAGAACAAAGTGCATTTGACTATTTATTATCTATATTTTTTTCCCAGGACACGAGCAGGCAGCAGTGAGAGTGCAATTGAAAATGTTCGCGTGTAATTATCGCGTATGTGGAGTTTAGTTGCCATCAGGCTATGTGCAAAAAGAAATTACGAGAGATTCGCCTGAACAAATCAAGACTTTAAGTATTCGAAACTTTTAAAAACTGTGTTTGTGTTGTTTAGTTTTTGCAACACTGGTTTTTATACTCAAACGTAATGTATTTATTGTAAAAAAAGGAACTAAATAGACTTGATATGCAACAAATAAAGTGATTTGTAAATATTTTATGGATTTTATTAATTTTTTTACGACTGGTCATAAAATAATAAGTCAATGAACTCAATGTTGTTTTTAATAACATTGAAATATATTTTGTATTCTTTTAATATTGATTAGTGTTATTTATGTGTTTTGTATAAATAGTTTAATTCTGTCCGGACGAGGTGCATCTATCTATGTAAAATAAAACAACGATATAAACAAAAAATCGTTATATGTATTGATCTTTTGTTACTGAATGAGATTCACATTACGTTTATTTTATAAAACTTATAAAAATATAATTAACACTATTCATATAATTAATTACGCCAATATTATACAAAATAATTTACAAAAGCTACTTTTCCCTAGGACAACTAGGCAGTGTACATATTCGTAGAAAACTTACTATAATATTACAAATATCATTATTATTATATCCTCTATTATTGGTAACACTGGTATGGTATGAACGGGTAATACTGCCATTTAGATGTTTCGCAGACGAATGAACAGTATCTTGCACGTCTTAAATTAATTGTCGACAAATTAAAGCTTAAGATGGCTGCTATGCTTACAAATCAATTCATGCCAAAATTATAAATTTTACGCGATGTTTTAAACATTAATTTCTGAAATTACAAGGAATACTTTGTCGATTAATATTAGGTCTAGATTAAGCAAAACATTATTTAATTTCTCAAAGTAAAAATGTATCTCCTACGTATTTTACTTTTTAAACAAAACTCGATCGTCATTTGTTAATGGATAATTATGTAAATGAGAAACACTTCCATATGAGTAAGTTTAAAAAATACTTAATATATTATCTTATTTTAAGTATTTTGTACATTCATATTTTATGCGATATATGTATATTCTCTAACTTTAGTTTGATAAAATATTTCTATGTGATATGGATTTTTATTAAGTACAATACTAAACACTGTTGCCAGACTTTTTGGAAAAAATTACGCATTAATTTATGGATTGCATAATTTATGTACTTAAACCTATAGTAGATTCACTTGGTAGATGAGATTTTTGCAAAAATCTGGCAATTATGTTTCCAATCTACGTTTTTTTTGGCTATAGGTATAGTTCTTTCTGAATAATATGTTTTATCTCTGTCGATAATTTGAAACATCTCATACAAAAAACTATCACAAGAAATATACAGGTATTCATTAAATATATTTCATTCTTGGTAGAAAGTTTTTATTTATTTGCATGTTGACTAATTTCTATGGTAACTATTGATATTATTAGGTTAACATAAGTGTCGATGTCTTCGTGATTATTATAAAACGATTGTATAATGCTAATAATGTGGCTAGAAGTGGAATAATTTCTTGAGAGTTATTTATTGCTATAATATTTGTCTAATTCATGGAAACGATCCTATTTTATTTGTCTCCTAAAATAGAGATAGGTTAGTTTGTATTTCTTTGAAAGGGAAAAAGAATGTTCTAACTATTAAAATAAGCCGTCAAAACATGTTGAGCAATATGGCTTAAGATGTCCGTCACACAAATTTAATAATAATATTTTGTGCGACGTTCACTTAGCGCGAATTAGAGATTGTTACTTATTCGTTGTTTTTTTTTTCACCTATAATTCATTATTATCAAAATAATGTAAGTTGCTTGTAAGATATTCTTAGCTATTACGTAATGATGTTGTAAATAACAACAATAGTTAATAATGTTGTTGTTATTCAACACCCCAAATGTCCCAGTGTTTGAGCGATCGTATATTTGCTTCGTGCCCTACATCAGCGTGCGTAATGATAAAACGAACTATCGATCTTAGTTTTATTAAAACGCACCTGTTAGACTAGTTTTTAAGTTTCATATATAAATGAATAAATTAAACTATCGCGCCATATCTTATAACATAATTAAATGTTCAGAAACGTAGACGAATTATTGTAATGGCGTCGATAGCGGAAATATTGGTCCAAACTTTTGTTAAGTCTGAGAGAAAGAGTCAGTTTCAAGAAGTACCACCCTTTCGATAGTCTGACTTTGTATTGAGTCTGTCCCTATACTACGTAACATATGAAATAAATAACTGAACATTATGCTTAATTTTGTATCTTAATAGTTATTTATGCTTAATTTTGTCGATTTGGTAATTCAGCTCTTTATATTCGGCTCCCTGATACTAACATTAACAATGTGACAATCTGTTATTTATTTATAATATTGGGTTTGTTACTTTTCATTTTTGGTGGCTGTAAGCTAACCATCTTACCGGATTTCAATTTGATAAAACAAAATATAAATATTTCTTGAGCCACTATTTGTAAAGAATAGCAACGCTCTCAAATTAAAAGGTGGTAAGGTTACGCAGTAGAAGACAGCGGTGGTGACAAGTCCTGGCTCCACATTTAGCTATCACTTGGCGATGAACGGCGTGAGGTCTGGGAACTTGAAGTTGATGGCGGGTCGAGCGGCGCGCGGAGAGGAGAGTGGCGCGTGCGGGGCGCGGGAGGAGGCGGCGGGGGGGCACTGCGCCGCGCATACGTCATCACGTAGTACCGCCTCTCGGGACCACTCGCGCAACAGCTGCGCGCAGTCCGTTATACGCAGCGATGCACATTGCGCCTATAATACAAAGAGATTTAGGGGTGCGTTCAAAACCGCCACTATTGCTTATATGCATACGCATACATACACACTATCGTACAATAAGCGACGAGCCTATTGGAGATTTCGGGCTATTGCAATGCAATTTTCAAAGATAAAGTGTTAATTTGCTTAATTGTAATGATTTCAGTCCAAAGTTCGGAATGCCTAGAAATAATTATTAAATACACCAGTTACATATAAATAGGCATGGGAAGTAATAAGAATTGCCATATATACCATAAATAACAGTCGCACTGACATCTATGACACGATTAACGGAGATAAAGGACTAAAAGAGAAAGAAAATGCATGTTCGGAATATACACATTGCAGAATAATAACCATTTGATCACAACCGCAGAGGCGTACCTACTCATCTCACTGCTAGGTCCGAACCTTCTCTACAACTCAGAGTTTGGTCCACCACGCTGGCCAACTACACATCCTTCAAGACTATGTATAAGAAAAAGTGTGAAACTCACCCCTTCAACAGTGCAGATGCAAGAAGTGCAAGGCGAAGGGAAGGCGGATTCCCCGACGGAGACGGAGCGGCCCGCGATCAGACAGCCCTGGGTTGAGCTCTCGCGCCACGCGGACAGGTCCAGCTTGGGGAGCGAACCGCATGGCACGCGAGGGTTTCTATAGAAGATAATATAATATTATTAGTATTACCATACTAATAGGTATGCAGGTTACAGTAGATAAATGGGAAAATTCTATCATCATCATCATCATCAGCCCATATACGTCCCACTGCTGGGCACGGGCCTCCTCTACCATTGAGAGGGTTTAGGCCTTAGTCCACCACGCTGGCCTAGTGCGGGTTGGCAGACTACACACCTAATAATTTTCTAAGAACTTTTAGGTGTGCAGGTTTCATCACGATGTTTTCCTTCACCGTTAAAGTACGTGATAATTCATTGTGAATACACACATAACTTCGAAAAGTCAGAGTGTGCCTGGGGTTTGAACCCGCGACCGTCGAGATTCTCGACCGCGTGCCCAAACCTCGAGGCCATCAAAATTCTATACTGCTGTTAATTGTGTACAGTTTAACGAACGTGTTGGTGATTTTTTTCTTCTTGTGCATCTAGCCAATGACAAGTAATTTATATATTAATCGTCAGATTTTTAGGACGTAATGTGTTGGTGTTTATGAATATCAATACTAGTAAAAACCAGTTTAGAAAAGATATCGAACTTACACGATATAATTTATTTGAATATCTTGGTATCAAATTGAATAGTTACTAACGTTATTTTAATCACCATTACCAACAGTTCCTATTTTTTTACTCATTATTTATTACATTCTACATAAAAATCTAAATTGTACTCACAAGAAATTGCTGGGCAGATCGAATGCGGCTCTCTGAATGTCTCCGGCGATGTCAAAGTTCTCACAAAGGATCTTCGAGAGCGTCGCTTTACGTACTTCAGCCAACTGTTGTTCTGTGAACCGTGCTGCGGGGTTGTCGTTCTCATACCTGGAAAAAATGACAATATATAGTAAATATACGGAAATTAAAAATTGGAAATGATAATACTACTAAAAGATAATGTCTTAATATGACAGCCCCGTGGCGCAGTTGACTAGACACCAACTTGCGAAACGAGAGGCCGCGGGTTCGATTCCCGCACCGAGACAAATGTTTGTGTGATCCACAAATATTTGTTTCGGGTTTGGGTGTTTGTGAGACCGAAAAGTCTCTCGTAGCTTCTGATACCCACGACACAGGACTTGTATCCTAGTGTGGGGTCAGAATTATACCTATATGTGACTGTTGGGTGTATTTATTTATTATTTATTACTTTACATCAATAAGAAATAATTCACATTAATACGATTTCAAGTTAGACTTATTCACAGTGGTAGGTTAGAACTCTGCACCACTATCTAACATGAGCACTGCATGATTCTTACCAGAAGCGATCGCATTTTCTCAGTTGTCTGAACTGTATGGCGATGATGCAGGCGAAAGTTGGACCGACGAGACCTCCCTGTAGGGGGCGCTCGCTCATACCGCCCGGGAACAGGTCAATGTCGTCTACTGTGGCGTATATCCGCTTGAACCTGGAAACAATACAAATAATTTATAGTCTGGTGGACTTTTAAGGCCAAAACCCTCTCAGTTGAAGAGGAGGCCCGTGCCTAGCATTGGGACGCACCTATATGGGCTGATGATGATGATGAATTTATAGTCCCGCTGTGTTGTAGGTATTGAAGTATAAGTTGGCGCGATTGAAAGGTTACGAATTTCTAGGATTTGCAAAGTGTTCTCGTTTTGGATATTTTTAACGATATTAGCTTAATAAGAGACATAAAAATACTAACAAAAAGGATGTAGAAATAGAGTTTTGTATAAATATCTGACAATTAGACCTCATTATAATGTTGACTACGAAACGTCACACATTAAATTAGTGAATCAGACAGAGGTCGGTGCTCCAACAAACTTTTCTAACAAAAAAGTTTATAGAGTAAGCACTACAGGTCTTTTTATAGTATTTGTTAAAGTTGGGTGATAAGATTCTGACCACTGATTTGATCTGAATTATGAATACCATCCGTAGCAAATTTCAGTAATCATGTTTAATTCAATATAACAATTAAGGCCTTAATTACAAACACTTATTTTAATTGGTTAGTTATGAAATATTTTATTTTGCAGTACCTATCGGCAGGCGAGCCTAAACAAAACTTATTTTGTTACTATTATGTTAGATCCTTATTTTTTGTCGCTTTAGATAAAGAACACCTTATTATGTAACTATACGGTGATTAGGATTTTCTATTCAATGTTAAGACATAAAAATTTTAATTATAGTAACCTTACCTGGCAATAACTTCATCTGGAATCTCCCTAGCTAAGTCATCGAAGGTGGTAGCTCTCTTCAAGTTGCAAAGCGCTCTGTAGTTGTTGTAGCTCGGGACGCCGTGGTCTCTAGCTCTCTGGATGTTCAGGGCAATCAGATCGATTCCTGAGAAGGGAATGCGCCTGTCCTCGAAGAGATGGTTGGTCACTTCTCCGGTGATGAACTGGTCGAGAGTCTCCATAGGGGTAGATGCGAGACCACGCATAAGCTCGTCTACTAGAGGTGGGTGCTGGAAAGATTTAATATATTTAGATGTATAAAAATAGTAACTATCTAGATATACGAGGGGAGGTCCAAAAGTCCGCGGAATGGAAGAGTTGTCAAATAAATAAAATTACCAAAATATTTTTCGTTCTAAATATAATCCCTCTTGAGCTCAATACACTTTTTACTTCTTGGTATTAACTTTTCTAAACCATCCAAAAAAAAATTTTTTCATTGCCCTGAAAATGTGCTAAAATTGCCTCCTTTACTTCGTTATTATCCGAAAATTTTCTTCCATTTAACTCTTTTTTTCAAATTTAGAAATAAAAAAAAAATCGCTGAGGACTAGATCTGGACTGTATGGTGGGTGGAGAAGAGGCTCGAACCCACACTTGTGTAAGGCATCCATTGCAACTTTGCCCGTGTGAACCGGAGCGCTGTGTTTTAAAAACAGCACACCCTTAGAATTTTTTCCTCGCCGTTTTTCCTTAATAGCATCTTTAAAATTTTCTAACATTGTTGCGTAGTATCTTCCGGTGATTGTGGTACCTTTTTCTTTGTAATCGATTAGTAAAATTCTGTCACAATCCCAAAAAATAGTAGCCATCAACTTCCCGGCCGATTCCGACACTTACATTTTTAGGGGGTGGTGTGCCCTTCTTATGCCACTTTATCGACTTCTATTTAGGCTCAAGCTCGAAGTGATGAACCCATGTTTCGTCTCCAGTAACAATTTTCTCCAGAATCGTGGTGGGTTCATCGCCACACAGCTCCAAAAAGTGTTCAGACGCATTGACTCGCTGTTGCTTTTGAGGCGGCGTGAGTATTCTGGTACCCATCTGGCACTGACTTGTCATACCAATATGGTCATGCAGGATCCTCAAAATGATGGTATCTGATACTCCAATTAATGCACATTACTATTTTTTTTAAATGAGCGTCATTCAAAACAAATTTATCCACTTTTTCAATATTTTCCAACGTGATGACCTCAGTCCACCGTACAGGACTGGAATCGTCTTCAATGGATGATCTGCCTTGTTTAAAAAGTCCATGCCATTTATAAACCATCGTTTTACTAGGACAATGATCACCATAAACAGAACTAATAACGTTTAAAATAGTTTGAACGGTTTTTCCTAGCTTGTTTAGGAACTTTATGACAGCACGAAATTCAATTTGCTCCCTAATTGCAATTAACTTCCCGATTTACTTTTTATTTGGGCGATAACTCGTAAACTAATAAAGATATGATGTTGTAATTTGACATTTAAAGTAATAATGAGTTCACGTATACGACGGTACTAAAAAAATATTTCTACCCCCATTCCTTCATTACCATTCCGCGGACTTTTGGACCTCCCCTCGTATTATAAAAATATTGTTATGATAAACAAAAAAAAAAGGTGATGTAGAAAAGCAATGGATGCGTGTTGCAGTTACCTAAATGCAACAAAAGTTACGAAGCCAAATATTATCTATTATTGAACAGATATTTGCTCTTCACTATGGATTGCTAATAGTTTAGTTCAAGTTACTGGTACAAAAGGTGGTTTTTCTCAAAGCAGTGACAACAGTCATAAAAAAGTCAACTAAAAATTTATGTTCGTCAGTTTTACTCCAAAAATATTTGCTACTAACAGTCATGAAGAGGTCAGGCCTGAAGAATCCGTCTCTCAGCAGTATTGGTGGCTCGACCGGTTGGTAGGTGTGCGACAGTCGCGGCAGATGTGGCCTCAGTAGCGAGTGGCCGATTCTGAACGCAGCCGCACCGAACTCCGTGACGATCGCGGGATTGCAAGTCGGAGAGTACTCTTTGTAGTAGCCTGTGAATAATATTAATGGTATCAGCCCTGTACATATGATGTATTTGGTATATTATGAAAAAAAAAAAATACAATGGAAATTTCTGGAGCCTACCTTGCCACTTGACACTAAAATATTCTGCATAAACATCTTTAATTTTTTATCCTTTTTTATTATTAAAATCGCTTTCAAACTAACCAATAGCGATATTGTTAACTAAAAACGTGTCAATAATCTTCAGAAATTCCACTTATATTTGCATTATGCATTATGCATACGCATACCCCACTTTCATCAAAGACAGTGTCACATGTCTAGATAGATCCCTGCAAATCTTATGATACAAAAGCCATACAGTCAGTTTTTAAACCAGCGGTTTACAAAGGAGTAGGTGATTATTTTACAAAGGAGTAGGAACAATGGACATTATTTTCCGATTCTTCATAAAACAGTCTATTTACCTGAGGGCAGCAGCTTCAGTCCGTAAAGGTTGACAGCGTTCCAGGACAGCAGCCTGGGCAGGAACTCGTTGTAGATGATGTGCGTGAACTGTCCGGCGAGGATGCGACGCGCGTTCTCGAACAGCTGGTCGGCGTCCCAGTGTGGGTTCACGCCGCGGAGACCTTCTACCAATCTGTTGTGCTCACGCATGAAGATTGTGTGGATCGCTGTGAGACCAGGCTGCTCGGAAGCTCTGCCGTCACCTGCGGAAATGTATGGAGAGGTTATATAATGTTGCACTAGATCTCTGTTAATGAACAGTTAAATCTTGGGGTGTAAGCCCTGGCTGCTAAAACATTCAAGCTTAGTTATAAGGGTGTCCGAATTGTATTGTTATACATTTTAAATATCTTATTGAAAGGGTCAGGGTTATTTTTTTTAAATCAAAGCTATCTCTAAAAGTAGATGTCATGAGTGTAAGCGCAAAAAAACATGATAATAAAGATTTATAAATATAGAAAAAAAATATTAACGAAGAAAATGTCATGTAACTTATGACTATTATACTCCATAGTTGTAATTACTTACCGGCAATAAAACAGTATCCACTTGGCGCTTTGCACTCCGGATGGCTGTCAGTCCTGGGCAGCAAGTCCTTGCCATTGTGCGGGTTGATGGTGGAGTTAAGACGTCCATTGAAGCCTCGAAGCTTGCGCACTATGCAGGGGTTCTCGCCGTAGACCACTGATGCGTCGATGTACGCCGTGTTTTGATTCACTTGTTCTCTTGGTCCTGGTGATGATATATTTTGGTTTGTTTCGAGAAATGTTTTGGACTAATAATGAATGAGTATAAAAGTGAAGTGTATCTTGATGAGAAAAAAGAATTTGGGGCCTCGTGTTAGCACCAATTGAGTTGGCCTATTTCTTATACCCACAAGTTGGCGCCTAACCATCGTATAGTCAGTATTCTTTTTGAACTCGCTGTTGGGGGGAGATTTGGTAATAACGTAAGGAAAAATCTTTTCTTCCGATTTTCATTTCAGTGTGTTTGTGTGTAGGTATTTCAATAATAGGTCGATTCTAGTCACAACCATGGAATAGAATAACATATCTATAATTTATACTCACACGTATATTGATACGTTGTGTCCGTTACTTATACACCGTAGAATAGAATAGAAAATCGATAACTCACCCAACTGCTGCTGTCCAGGCAAACTTCTCATGAAGGGAAAGCAAAGCCTCTCTCCGGACGTGACGTTCACTTCGGGGTAGTAGTGGTCTCCTCTAGGCACTGGGAACGGGTTGCATTCAGGATGGACTGTTCTTGGAGAATCACACGAACGACAATCAGGAATGGACTCGTGGAAACCTGGAACAAATGTTTTCGGTTAGTTCTCCGTTATTCTATTAACATAATAAGTTCCTATTTTTATTTATTTATTTATTTACACTTCCTTGTATGTACAAAATATTATAAAGAAACTTATCTATTAAAAATTAGACAAGAGGTCTAACTAGTATTTCTATACTAGTTCCATTAGCTTTCAGTCATGTTTTTATTGTTATTATGCTTTTGTCTAGGAAAAACAATTAGAGGCTGACATCGTAACATAATACATCTAGATTATTACGCATCGTAGGAATATTCCCATTATTTTTAAATTGATGAATACAAAAAAACTCCCTCATTACAGCTGCATATACATACATATGTAGTATTCAATCATTAGAATTTGAAGGTTTTTTTAATGTCCTGAATACGGTATTAAAATCTACGTGCAAAATTATCTGTATCGTAGAGAGGAGAGGCAGTACGTTTCTAGAATTGTAACTCAAAAATTATGCCATTTATTACCTTTATGAATGGGCGTCATAGTAAGTTCATGGTCGAGGAACTGCGCGAACTGCATCACCATGAGTGTGTACCGCGTGTGCAAGTTGGAGATGTCGGGGTGGATCACCGTCGAGATGGTACGAGGGGATGGCAGCGGAGTGCCAGTCACTGAGTTGATGCGCGGACGACTTACACCTGTGGAAGAAGTACCTAATGATCAGTGCCGTAAATAGCCTTTTTTGCGCCCTGTGCGAGATTCTTCTTTTTTTTAGATATTATAGGTACCCCTAGTGCTCGATACTAGAGGCGCAGCGGGAACTTTCTAGGAGCAAACCGTAAAAATAATAGTCCTGCGTGGTCTGACCAATCCTGCGCCCCCCATAATCTACGCCTTGTGCTTGGGCACCGGTGGCACCGCCCTATTTACGGCACTGATGTATATAACATGGAAGTTTTTGGTGAGAACTAAGAATAAATTATGAATCGGTCTTTTACAATATTATGTTCTGTTGACGATAAAATGTACATACTCGTGGTATTATAAAAATCTTTGTACATGTTATGATGCTGATTATCATTAAATAATGGTGTTCCTATGGTTTGACAGCGTCTTTGAAGTAGTGTTGGCGCTCTGAATTTACTAAGCATGTTTCCATTCTATTTTATAATTCTGACAATTGAAATGCGGCATTTAACAAAAATAATCTAATTGGTAACAAAACTCACCATCTTCGTAAACGGGAGGCAGCAACCTGGCGAACGTCGTCAAACTCTTGCCCAAGTTGGGGTTTCTTAGGTTATTACAGTACCCAGTGTAGGAACGGAACGGACTTTCAGCATCACAAGTTCCGGTGTCATCACACTGTGGTTCTATAGAGGGACCTCCGAGCTGGTCCTGTCCTAGGAATCCACTGATGTCCACCGATTGAAGAGAGTCCGCGAAGTCGTTTGTGGTACTGAAGCCTAAGGTGTCGTCGAAGATTTGACGCTTGCGGCGATGCCTGAAATAGATGTTGGAGATCAGACGTTGGTGTTTATGGACAATCGACAGCTTACCTAGACTAGTGTTTGTGATAAAATAGAAAAAATAAGAAATTTTGATAGACATTTAATATCTCTATATAACCATACATACATACATAAACTCACGCCTGTATTCCCCGAAGGGGTTGGCAGAGGCGCATTTCTGCACCCACATTTCGCCAAGTATGTATCAGTCCCACGTAATAGGGGGCGAGCCTATTGCCGTTTTTCAGGCACATCTCCAGACTCCGTGCTCTTACCGAGAATTTCCTAATGGAAAAACCCAATAACACTTTGCCCGACCCGGGAATCGAACCCAGGACCTCTAGATCGCTCGGCACATACTTGTACCGCGAGACCACGAGGCAGTCTATATAACCAACGTTTCCAATATCGGTCACAGTCCGTGGCTTGACAGATAATGTCGAACTGATTTTCTTTGGGTAAAGTAAAGGAGCAATTTCGATGAAATTGGCGACATAGATTGAAATATATGTTACCCGCTGTTTATGGAGTTGAGAAGCTCGTTGGTTGCGAATTCCAAGAACAGCGAGGTATTGGCGAGTTTCAGCGCATATTTGTTGGCCTTCGAGAACGATGCTGCTGTGCCCACTGGCGATTTGGGATCCGCTCCACCCTCTGTAATTAAAATACCATTAAAGATGAATTTTGTAGTTATAACAATACTATTGCTATGATTATTTCTAAGCTCTGTCAATGTTTTTTTGTTACCATGTACGGTAAAATGATTTTACTGCACCCGAAACATTGTTGTTTTTGTAAGACCATTTAATAGCGACAGATGTGGATAATCTCTTGTCGCATGAAACAATTACGACAGAAAAATCACATTAGTTTGACTTTATGATGTCGGGCATAAAACTTCTTATTAACGAAGATAGGTTGCCGAAGGCCTAATAATCTTTGCCACATCATGGGGATGGTTTGGTCATCCTCCAAGTTGATTGGTCATCCTCATTTACATTTTTCTATGCGCATTAAAAACCGAGCTACTAATGAATTCTAAATGTTGTGGATTGTCATACGAGAATAATTATCAGTAATGTTTACTGTAATATGAAGTTATTCTTATAATTATTAAATATTATTTACTTACGAGTCTCCCACAGCATGTATTCGAGTTTTTTTCTGTCAGCCATTTCTTGTTTAGCTTTTTCGATGGCAGTAGTGAGCATGTCTTGGGACAGTCTTTCAGCAGCCTTTGCTCCAGATTCATCTCTCCACGCAGACAATTCTAGGCGGTTGTGTTGCGAGCAATCTTGGCCTGCGTTTCTATAAAATTAAAATGATTTAATTTTTATTACTAAAATTAGCAATTATTCTAACACAACACTTTAGCCACAAGCAAAAAATTGCTAGTAGAGAAAAATATCAAATTGTTTGAAATTTCAACTTGATCATATATTTTTGTCCAACATCAACTTTTTTTACCTTCTCATTTGCCTTTTAAGGATGAAATGAAGCAAGCTTAATAATTAAATAATTTTATTTCTTTACTTACAGATAGGGATCTTCCTTGACGAAAGCTTTAGGTTGTATGTTGATGAGGGACTCCTCGGCGGCGCATAGCAGACCAGAGAGCGACACTTTTCTTATAGCTCCCAGCTGTTCGGGGAGGAACGATGATGGTGGAATATCGTTTTCATACCAGAATCTGTAATGTAATTTAATGAAAATTAATGAATACAAAAGTTACCGTAAGTCAATGTATTTTATGCTGTGTGTTATTTAGAAATATCTAGACGCAATTTGTTAATAAAGGAAATGGTAATGTTATTCTGAGGAATAATAAAATTTATCTTTGTAATACTCATAGAAAAAAAATCAAAGCTGCATAGTTTTCACAACAATATTAACATTAATATGTGTACGATGGAATCAGTAAAAGAGCCTTTCTTACCTATCGCTCTTCTTGAGGCTAGCGAACTGCAAAGCCAGCACACAGGCAAGAGTAGGTCCAATCACAGCGCCAGTAGCCGGCTTCTCCATAGCGCCACCGATCATCAATTCTATGTCTTCAGCGTTCCTAAAATACCACGGGTAATTTTACAAAGAAATTGACTAAGATACTAAGAAAGTTCGGCTGTAAGTAATAGAATTGCCATAAGTTTTTGATAAATATTTTATGAGTAGGTATACTGGATAAACATGTATGTATATGGGATGTACAACTTGTATCGAGAGTTCACTAAAATTATATCTTAGGTATTATGAATTCCACCGACACGCTCTTACGTTATGGACTAAACCCTGAATCCATGGAATAAGCACAACTCCCACAATAAAAAATATTTGTAATGTTATAAAGATGAAAAGTTTGTATTTTTGCATCGAATAAACGCAAAAATTAATGGATGCATTTGAATGATTTTTGAGATGAATATAGATGGGAACTTCCGAAGTAACAAAGGCTACCTTTTTAAAAATTAAATTATGCCCGGGCGGAGCGGGGCCCAAACCGATATGAAATACATTTACGAAATACATTGATCAGAAAGTTATGACAGGCGTTTTGTATTTTTTTTTAAAGTGTTTCCTTGGAATGGGCACGGGATTGAATATACTGAGGATCTTCATAGTCTTACCTGTACATATCAGCCATCATCTCCTGTTGCTTTCTTTCGAAGCCCATTTTCTCCAAGTCTCCGAAGCTCTTCACCATGGCCATGGGTTCACAGAGCCTCAAAGCCCTCAAGTACGGAGACACGCCGTGGTCGCGAGAACGGTACAGATCCCATTGTACTGAGTTCGGGAATCGGGAGACTTTGTGGGCGCTCGTATGTACTAGATGTTCTACTGTGATTGTTGAATTGATCTGTAAGAATTAATTTGTTTTTGTAGTAATTATTTTAGCAATTTAATCATGTTTCTTTGGCTCTTGAATAAGGAGGTTAATTCTGGCAGATAATCTCTTATTATAATACATTATGAAACGATACAAATTTGTATACTCATATCTAATTCGGGTCTTGGTGTTCTGAGACCGGAAAGTCTCTCGTAGGATCTATGTAGCGTGGGTTCTATTTATTTATTTTTATAATTTTTTAGAATTTTTATAAATTTATTTTTGTCGTTGGTAGTTTATACTGCGCAAGAGTGTTCCGTACTGCGATTACAATGAAATATTGAAACAACTAAATAATTACATCGAAAGGATTAAGCAAAAAATAGTATTTACCAATTTTTCGTTCATCATGGCGGTGAAAATAGGTGCGACAGCCACGAGTTCTGTGTAGATACCGGCGCGGTTGGCGCTCGAATACCCCCGCCAGAAACCAAGGGATGTCAGCTTTAGCTCAGCTTTAGCCATACCAACCTGCGAAATTTGAAATTACTTTATAGTCCACTGATATATATTATATTGTTAAAAATTTTAAAGGATTTTTCATCTCGTTAATTCACATTAAATTGATACTATACAAAATTATATTTGTATCTATGTAAAGGCAAAATAAAAAAAATAACTTATCAAGATCTTAACTTATGAAAGAAAGAAGAAGAAAAGAAAGAAAGAAAAACAGTTTTATTATTGGCCATACAAAAAACAAAATAATTTATAAATAAAAGCAGATTTAAGAAAATTACTTACCTCACCAAGAAGAACAGGCAAAAACTCGTTATAAGTGATATGCTGAATAATAGCCGCCATAGCTCTCCTGGTTTCTAAGAAAAGAGTGGTGTCATCCCAGAACGGGTTGAGGGCGTACAGTTCGCCGGTGATACGGTTGTGTTCTGATAACAAAGCTTTGTACAAAGGCGCAGTAGGTGCTCCATCTTTGCATCTGGAATAGAAAAATATAGATTTTATTGTCGAATAGGTTTGACAAAAGCGCATTTCAGCATTTTTTTAAATTGAAAATTATTGTCAATATAGGAGGGCTTTTTAAATTATGAAACGATATTAGAATTGAAAAGAATGATACTACTAGTATTATACTAGGTACTGATTAATAAAATTAAAATAGATCATATACTTAAAGTAGAACCAACTTATACGTATTCAAGACTTTACGTACGTATGTTATAATTAGTTATGTTGATTCGCAGTTTTTAGGGCTCAACAATGTTCAAAACACTTTTGCAAAGACCGGCATTAGTTGCAAGAATCATCAATATCATTTACTTGTAATAAAGCATCTATTAAAGACTATATTTTTCCCTGTTACACAAAACAGAGCACTTCTGGGCTTGTTCATATGGGGCGTGGAGCCAATAAATGCCAATGCTAATATTGTAAAGATTGGAATCTGTACGTGAGAACGCAAATTATCACAAGGTTGCTGTAAGCGCGATTTGCATACAATCCATGTGACGACACCTAGGAATCGCATCATTTTATAGAAGGAGCAGTCGCAATGTTTGCGTTAATGTAAGAAAAATAATTTATGAACGTATAAAATTACTCGTCTGCTATTTTTTCGAGTTTACGATATACCTATCTATTGTATATTATTGACCATTTGGGTACAAACTATTAAATAGGTCTGTTAATTTATGTATTCCTTTCATACAATTAGTTTTCTATTTTTTTTAATCTTTTGCATGTTAACTTTGAGTTTTTACTTAGGAGTAAGTTTTGGATTAGACCCACGTCTAATAAACGAGCAAACGGCTTTCTTGATTGTAAAGTTATCATTCTTGAAATTCTTTTGCTTTGAGATCAGAAAGATATTCTCGTAATCATAATTTTACATATTAAATTGTACAAAAACTTCTGAACTAATTTAAAGTACAAAAAATATTCAATATTAAACTGCCGAATTTCCGAAGATGAGCCAACCTTCAATACAGGAAATTCTACACACGTCAATGCTGTGTGGGCGGTAGTGCTCGAACTTTTTACTCTGGTGATTCACGTACACATCCGTGTCCGTTAAAATACAAAAACAGTTCGGTAATCGAATATTTAGAATATCGTAAAGTTTTTGCGGACTAACAACATCCGACTTCTTGTTAACTGTGAATCGATGTCATCATCAGTGACGTAGAATGCTGACGTTATGCATTCACGCAAAAATGATTGTGGTCAGTGATCGAATCATTTAATGATTCAGAAGCCATTGAAAATTCCAATGTTTTTATGAGTCTCTTATGAACCCCTTTCACTTTTTGTGATTAGATTGTGAGTTTAAGATTTTTTTGAATTAAATTTTTGTATAGCAAAAGAGTAAGTCCACACCTGTTTGATATTTGAAATTTGCTGAAGCAGTCCTTTGAACTAGATCAGAAATAAGAAGAGTAAAGAGAAGAGGAAAGTAATTGAGCCAAGAGCGATGTCAGACTCCTCGTGAAGCACAACAGTAAACTTGGTGCTTCTATTATAGTCAATTCCACCTATTCATACATACATACATGTACCTACCAGTGGCGGTACTTCCATAGAAGCCCAAAAGTGTTAAACGTTAATTTATTATAATTGTTTATTGTGGAGTCATTTACGAGTATATGTCAAATTGCTAATTGTTAAATAAAGATTTAAAGATTATTATTCGGAATTTTGTAAGGCAAACTGGGCTTTTGTGCTTCTATGGAAGTACCGCCACTGATACATACATACATAAACTCACGCCTGTATTCCCGAAGTGGTAGGCAGAGGTGCATTTCTGCACCCACATTTCGCCAGGTATGTATCAGTCCCACGTAATAGGGGGCGAGCCTATTGCCGCTTTTCGGGCACATTTCCAGACTCCGTGCTGTTACTGTGAATTTCCTAATGGAAAAACCCAATAATACTTTGCCCAACCCGGGAATCGAACCCAGGACTTCTAGATCGCACGGCACATACTTGTACCGCGGGACCAGGAGGCAGTCACCTATTCGTATGCGTTAGAACTGACAGTGCAAATGAAATTTATCCGTAAATATAATATTTTATTGCTCGGTGTATCAGTATATAAGGGTAAATTGCAAGTAATTGCGATTATTCCAGGAAAACTAACATGTTAGAAATTCTTGATAGACATGTCAATTAATACGGGTAATAAGGAAATCATACACGTGAGATGCCCTCCTTTCCCATAAATTAAATCTATAAGCGCAGAACAAACAAAGACTGTCAATTAACTCACTACTATATCGCAATATCATTGATTTTGGTGAATAGGTGGCGTGGGAAATATTCACACAGTGCCGGCCATTCAATGGTATCTTACAATCTGTGCTTTATGAGAATATTTCCGTACATTATGATGCAATGGACACAACTTTGTCTTCCTCATACTGACGCTCATTTTTAGATTGCATTAGAGTTCTTTTTTTTTTAATAAACAATGTTTATTATGAAATTCATTAACATTTTTAGTTTAATTTTACATATTTAATTATTTATGTTTTAAAGTAAAAGAAATACCTAATATATTCTTTTTTACATTATTGTTCACTGTTGTGTGGTGACATCAGTCCATTTCGATGGATTAAGATGGACTTCATATACATAAGAAATTCCTTATGGAACACTTTTAAGTGCGAAAATTCATTCACCATATCTTCTTTATCATAAGTGTACAGAAAGTTACACATTACGGCAATCCGTTTGCTCAAGAAGAATAGAAAATTAAAGTATGTTAGTATTTAGATTATCTTAGGGTTTGTACTGTGAGTTTTTAAACTTACTTTCTACAAGATGCTAAGTCCACTTTTCCAGCATCATAAAGTCTTAGCGAGCGAAGTTCTTTCTCTGAGCTGCCGTATAGCGCTGATCCGTCCAGAAATGAGGTGGCCAAGTTCATCTGCTCACGATGTTCTGTGAAAGATAATTTTGTTGTAGGTAGGACAAAATTCTAATGAACACAATACATTTGTATAAGCCCACAGTACCGGAGTTCCAACAGGGAAGTATTTTAAAGTTATCATTTGACAACCCCGTGGCGCAGTTGGCTAGACACCAGCTTGCGAAACGAAAGGCCGCGTTTCGATCCCCGCACCGAGACAAATGTTTGTGTGATCCACAAATATTTGTTTCGGGTCTGGGTGTTTGTGAGACCGAAAAGTCTCTCGTAGTTTCTGATACCCACAACACAAGACTCGTATCTTAATGTGGGATTAGAACTTTGTATGTGAATGTTGGGTGTATTTATTTATTATACCTTACACTGGTTTTAAAATAATCAATGTGGTATATTACATCACATACATACATAAACTCACGCCTGTATTCCCCGAAGGGGTAGGCAGAGGTGCATTTCTGCACCCACATTTCGCCAGGTATGTATCAGTCCCACGTAATAGGGGGCGAGCCTATTGCCGTTTTTCGGGCACATTTCCAGACTCCGTGCTGTTACTGAGAATCTCCTAATAGAGAAACCCAATAATACTTCGCCCGACCCGGGAATTGAACCCAGGACCTCTAGATCGCACGGCACATACTTGTACCGCGAGACCACGAGGCAGTCTGTAGTATATTATATTTTTATAAAATAATAAAAAGTATAATATAAGAGGTATTTTTATTTTCAGCCCTAGAGCCAATATTTTCATTCCCTACGTGTATCATAGGACAGAAAGAGTCATATTAGTTGTTGTGCCTAGTCATGTGTGCATTGTTTTATTACATCATTTTTCCATAGGCTTTGACGAAAGTCTTCTTCACGATCCTCGTATACATATTTGCATATAATATCTCATAAATATGTATTACATTTAATTAATTGCATTGAAGATTATTTATTAACGCCTATTGTGACGCACTAATAATAAGCAAACGCAATAAATTGTAAGCGTTGAATACCGCATGTTATCTCCATCATAATTATGAATTTTACATGCTATGACAAAACACTGCCGTATACATATGTAAATATAAGTGATGGCCTCGAGGTTTTTATCTTAATCTCGGCGGTCGCAGGTTCAAACTTCAGGCACACCTCTGGCTTTTTGAAGTTATTTGTGTATTCACAATGAATTATAACATACTTTAACGGTGAAGGAAGACATCATAAGGGAACCTGCACACCTAAAAGTTCTTAGGAATTTCTTAGGTGTGTAGTCTGCCAACCCGCATTAGGCCAGCGTGGTGGACTAAGGCCTAAACCCTCTCAGTTGTAGAGGAGGACGTATATGGGCTGATGATACATATATAAATACATACATAACCCACGCCTTCCACGAAGGGGTAGGCAGAGGTGCATTAAGTGCACCCATTTTTCACCAGATATGTATCAGACCCACGTAATAGGAGACGAGCCTATAGCAATTTTTGTGATTATGTGAGTTGGAATTTTATTGTCCATTTAGCAAAGTGGAGAACAAAATATAGGGCTCTAGGCTGTATTGAGTTTTGTAAAAGCCAGAAAGTCACATTAAACTCATGCAGGAACTATTTGTTTAGATATATGATCATTACAAAATTGTGAGGTGAATGGAACCAGTCGCCAGTGACTGTCGCTTCCTTGTCGAATGCAACGCTGAGGCCGATTTACATACACAATCCCCGTGAAATGTCCGTCTGTGACCCACAGCTTCAGGGTTGACAAATTGGTAAAATTCTTTTTTGTACAGACAAGAAAACTTTTTTGAAAGATGCCAGCTATGATTGATAGATTTGGGAATATATTGTTTTGAAAATCTGAATTATGGCTTTAGCAAATAATTAGGTAATAATGGATAATATGCGTTGGTTATAATAAAACATATTTTTAAATAGTAACCTAATAGTACAATCAGAATTAGTATCGTACGGTTTTCTATTAATTTTTATATAACACGTACAGGATATTTATCGAATTTACACAAAAATAAACTCATTTCATAAAAGTTTCGAGTTCTACTAGAACCTTTTGTATCCTGTGTATAAAATATGAGCAAGAAAGTAGCGTAGAACGCATCCAATAATATTTTCTGTGACAACCATAATTATGTCCCCTTCACGTGACAAGCATTAACGTATAACCTCTATGAAATAATATGCATATTAATTAACTTATTATGTGATGTCAAAACGCTAATTTTAAAACATTCCAAAATAATAAAGATGAAAGAAAAACTATGATAAATTTTATTAATATTGGAATTTATTAATAGTCGATAATGCGAAAATGGAAATAAGTAAATATTTAGTAGAAGATACATAAATGTTACGGGAAATTTTTAGATGGCCTTAAGGCTTTCAGGCTCTATGCGCTTTGTGCTACAATTATCTTCATTAGTTTTGTAAATAGCGCCATCACCGAAGGGCTGTAGTAAGATACGAATCAGAAGTAAGATTCTCAGTACTACATATTTCCGATGACACAATAATTTAAGAGTTTTTTTTTGCCCTACCTCACCACACACCCGCCACTGTAACTCCTTTGCTCCAGGATCAACAGCGGCAGGCACAGTATCGACGCCGAGCAATGAAGCTCGGCGAATCTAAGGGGACCTAAATTTGTCATAATCCGGCAACGAAGTCAATCAGAAAGACAAATAAAGGAGGAGTTAGAAAACAAAAAGAAAATTATATCTAATGATAATTGCCACTCACCAAATCCACAAGAATCGATGTTTCTAGCTGGTGCCGACCGAGTGTATTCGCATTGGGCTCCACCGCAGTTCTATAACAAAACAAAAATAGATTTAATAGCATTTTTTTTGGAGGGACTGAAATTGCCAAGAGTAGAAGAAGTTCTAGGAGCAGCCTCCTAGATATAGTATCCCTTTAAGATTTTCACTTATAATCGTACTACTTATCTAAGTTTCTACATACTTATACGTAGGTATGTAAAAAAAGGTATTAACAAAAACATGAAAAATATATACCGGATGTTTACAACACGAACAGCAGACGTTAATGCTAATGTTATTACTATAAGCTGGTGGCTCAATACTAAACAGAGAATTTAAACATTTGATTGAATAATAATTATTAATAATACTGTTTGTGTCTTGCATTTTTGCTTACATCTATTTTTTTATACGAACGTTTCTGATGTATACAAATATACCTATGTCAGGTAGTTATACTTAATATTAATTCAATCAAATTTTTATAAAGATTATACAAATTAAGTTTGTGGAAAACCAATGTTTCGAGAGCTTAAGAATAGACAAAAAACTAACTTTTATCAAAATATAGACGATTTTTGGCAGCCTTATTTACCTTTGTTTTTTTTTCTTAAATCGTTTACCTGTTAGTTCCGCTACACCTTATGTAAAATTATGTCTAGAACGAGTCTACTTAATTTTTTCTATTGGAAAGAGACACCTTTAGAGTAAATTGCTCTATCCTATAATTACATTTCGTCCTGAAATTGGGTCCTTTAATAGATTAGGATAGAAAATTAAGATAATAATCCTTCTTTCTAAAGTCAATCAACATTTTATGTTGTCGGTGCTGCAGTTGTCACCAAGTGGAGTTACGTCATTCCGGACCAGAATAAAAATTGTTTGTCCCATTAAGAGTCTCCGTCGTATGCAGATCAGTAGTATCACTATAATATGCAAGTATTTAATTGTTGAGATTATGCACACGCATAATATACGAGTACGTGAAGATGTCTCTAAGTGGTAATATACTACTTGTTCGCATATTAAGTAGGTGTGTGTTTATGATTGAGTTTCATTCCTTATCTTTTGTTTATATCGTGGTATGTTAATGGCAGTATTACTACTTATTTTGCTTATTAATGCTCATCTTGTTATAATAAAGTTTCCTGTTTTTCATAACATACACAAGCGTTTAATAATTACATCACCATCAGCCTATATACGTCCCACTGCTGGGCACGGGCCTCCTTTGCAACTGAGAGGGGTTAGGCCTTAGTCCACCACGCTGGCCTAATGCGGGTTGGTGGACTACACACCTAAGAAATTCCTAAGAACTTTAGGTGTGCAGGTTCCGACACGATGTTTTCCTTCACCGTTAAAGTAAGTGATAATTCATTATGAATACACACATAACTTCGAAAAGTCACAGGTGTGTGCCCGGGGTTTGAACCCGCGACCGCCGAGATTCTCGACTGCGTGCCTAAACCTCGAGGCCATCATTACTTCTTACATGTATATTGATATTATCCAAGAAATTAACCTGGCACACTTCTACACTTTATTCAGCAGAATAAAACTTTTTAAGTAGTAATTTAGAGGATCCTACGGAGAATAAATTCAATAGCGCTTTCCTGACCATGGATTAAACCCAGGATATATCAATTCTACATGCTGCAACGAGAAAATCAATAAACATATTATGTACACACCTAGTGATGGCCTCAAGGTTTAGCCATGCGGTCGAGAATATCGGCTGTCGCAGGTTCTAACCCCAGGCACACGCCTCTGACATTTTGAATTTATGTGTGTATTCACAATGAATTATCACATACTTTAACGGTGGATGAAAACATCGTGAGGAAACCTGCACACCTAAAAGTTCTAAGGAACTTCTTAGGTGTGTAGTCCGCTAATCCGCACTAAGCCAGCGTGGTGGACTAAGGCCTAAACCCTCTCAGTTGCAGAGGAGGCCCGGGCCCAGCAGTGGGACGTATACGGGCTGATGATGATACGCACCTAACAATGTAAAAATTATATGCGTACATCTTTTCTCAGCGAATTCTTTTGTCGCGTGCAAAGCGTAACAATGAAGCCAGTAGCCTAATTTTAAAGAATTATCCTCGGCATGTATGGACAATGAACGAAATAACGTAATTGGTACCAGAACTTTCACTGTACATCTCAAGCATACGTAATTCTGATGAATGGCCTCACTTGAGTAAATATTGCGTAATACCGTGACTATGTCATACGCACAGGTATTTAAATCTGATTGTAATTGGACATGTTTAGGGAAAGCGTGTCTACAATTATGTAGAAACAAGATGGGTTCGTGACGTCGTGCGTTTTTTAAGCGGCAAATGCCTGTTAGGTAATATTTTCATTTGTAACACTTTATTGTACACTCAGAAACAGCTGTAAATCATAAAAATATAATAAAAAATGATCAGAGACTGCGAATATTAATATTCACATTTTCTTGTGGTTCTGCGACTATTGTGTGCGGTGTGATCGTAAAGTATTGGGTTCCCGAGGTGGGCATAGTCATTGGGTTTTTCTATTACATAATTGTCAGTAGGGGTTATAATTAGCCTCGAGGTTTAAGGACGCGGTCGAGAATTTCGGCGGTGGCGGGTTCTAACCCCAGGCACACACCTCTGACTTTTCGAAGTTATGTGTGTATTCATTATGAATTATCACTTATTTTAACGGTGAAGGAAAACACCGTGAGGAAACCTGCACACCTAAAAGTTCTTGGAAATTTATTAGGTGTGTAGTCCGCCAATTCGCACTAGGCCAGCGTGGTGTACCTAGGCCTAAACTCTCTCAGTTGCAAAGGAGGCCCGTGCCCAGCAGTGGGACGTATGTATATGGGCTGATGATGATGATGAATCAGTAGGGTTGATTGTTTCATTAAGTGTAGAAATTGACAGTTAATTAATTAGTAATTTGCTTATGGTGTAAAATATTATAAATTGTATTTGCCTTTGTAACATTAATTTGAAAAAAAATAATTGTATCGCTATTCAGACGCGTAAAAGAATATTGGATAACATAATAAATTATTTCTCAACGAGTTTGATAAAGATGATGAAAAACATGAATAGCTCGCTATTAATGTATTCAAGAAAAGAATTAAGTAAATCGTGTGCCAAACGAATTTTGTTTTACAATACATTTTCGCAAAGTGTTATATATTTCGCCATTATTTTTTCGATTGCACTACTGTTTAATAATTTCACGTGATCATCATAATATTAAGGCAAGATTTATTTTGTCTGTTGATCAAGTCACTTTGTTTCTTTCGTATTTTCGTCGAACTTTTCTAGTTACAGAAATTGTACGACTAAAGTTTCCGAGAAAATAGTTCCGGCTTTGCACAATAGATGGCGTCTCTCTTTATTTAATACGGACATAGTTTTGGCTGAGTCATTGAAGGTACCTGTATGGATAAGCGTACTATTCAATCAAAGGGTGCGTAGAACCGATTGATTACCTTTTCGGACGAGCAAATCGCTTTCACCAACACGTAACCTTCCGAGGCACCTCGCGGATGTCACTTGTATTACGAAACGTTCTACGGGGGCATAACCAACTATTTTTTCTTCCTTTACATTAAGTTCCATAGTATTGCATTGTTATTTAAATAGTTTTTATTCGTTTTATAAGGTAAATAAATATATAAATACATCCAACAGTCACATACATAGTTCTGAACCCACAGTAAGACATGTCTTGTGTCGGGGGTATCAGGAACTACGAGAGACTTTTCTGCCTCTCAAATACCAGTGCTTATTAACCCGTTAACCGCACACATGGGATGTGAAGTGTAGTTAATTCGACACTTTGAGCACAACACGAATCGACAGCTTCCAGAAAGCATTGCAAGCAAGTCACATTTGCAGTACCATATTGCGTTGACTACTTAAATGCACTGTTTAACGTATAATTTGTAACGTGTTAATTTGTTAAAAAAATAACTTCAAGATTTATTAACAAGTTTGTTAGAATAATATTTTTTCTATTTTCATAAATGGATTCCAATTATATTATGGCGTCACCAAGTTTGAAGGTGTTTCCAGAAGTCACGTGCCTCGTTGCATCGTGAGAACAAAAACCACGCTCACCCGCCACCAATTTTAATGTTACGAAAAATGATATCTCGTGATCGACAAAAACTAACCAGCACGCCATTCAAGTTTCAAAAACTGGTATATTTTATGTCTGACAAGTACATACTTGTTTGTTTTCTAGACAGTTATGTTTTTATTACCGCCCTAACAAGTCAGTGCTATAAACACTGCCAATATTGTTATTAGTGGCGGTACTTCCATAGCCAAAGCCCAAAAGCCCAGCTTGCCTTACAAAATGCCGAATAATAATCTTTAAATCCTTATTTAACAAAAGCAATTTGACATATAAGTGACATAATCCTGACCCCAAAATAAACAATTATAAATTACGCATTACACAATTCACATGAAATGTTAATCGGTCGAGAATCTCGACGGTCGCGGGTTCAAACCCCAGGCACACACCTCTGATTTGTCGAAGTTATGTATGTATTCACAGTGAATTATCACGTACTTCAACGGCGAAGGAAAACATCGTGATGAAACCTGAACATCTAGAACTTCTTAGGTGTGTAGTCCGCCAACCCGCACTAGGCCACCGTGGTGGACTATGGCATCAACCCTCTCAGTTGTAGAGGAGGCTTGTGCTCAGCAGTGGAATGTATATGGGCTGATGGCGAAAAAAAATATTGAAATTTAAACTTTGTGTATAGGTATATGTACAATATGTACATACACATTTGTTGTCGTCTTTCTATTTTGTCTTGTCTTGACATTTAGTCGTATGTTACAAAATATATGTATTGGAAACTCAAATAATGTTCTAGAACGCTGTAGCGTATAATGTATTATGCAAAACGACATACAAACATACATATATGGTAGGTCAGATGCCGCGCTATTCATATCCTCGATAATGCGACAAACTCCTAACCATTAAGGTTTGTATTCACGAATAATGAAGTCCTATTATTGGGTACATTCTGTGCCCCGTAAACGGCAATAGGTTGCCCTCCTAATCTGTGGGACATAGTTTGGCGTAATGTGGGACTTAAAATATAGTTTGGCTTAACGTGTGTGTAATAGTTTTAAGCAGTAATTACAATTACATACATACATACATAAACTCACGCCTGTATTCCCCGAAGGGGTAGGCAGAGGTGCATTTCTGCACCCACATTTCGCCAAGTATGTATCAGTCCCACGTAATAGGTGGCGAGCCTATTGCCGTTTTTTGGGCACATTTCCAGACTCCGTGCTGTTACCGAGAATTTCCTAATGGAAAACCCAATAACACTTTGCCCGACCCGGGAATCGAACCCAGGACCTCTAGATCGCACGGCACATACTTGTACCGCGAGACCACGAGGCAGTTACAGTTGCAGTTAATTACAATTAGTAATAGAAATATCTTTTATTTTTGTAACGCTTACACATTTATTATTATCATCAGCCCATATAAGTCCTACTGCTGGGCACGGGCCTCTACTATAACTGATAAGGTTTAGGCTTTAGTCCACCACGATGGCCTAGTGCGGTTTGGCGGACTACACACCTAAGAAATCCCTAAGAACTTTTAGGTGTGCAGGTTTCATTATGATGTTTCCTTCACCGCAAAGTAAGTAATGATTCATTGTGAATACTCACATAACTTCGAAAAGTCAAAGGTGTGTGCCTGGGGTTTGAACCTGCGACTGTCGAGATTCTCGAACGCGCGCCTAAACCTCGAGGCCATCACGAATACACATTTGAATTCTATTTATTTTCCAGAGTTTGGTACAGAGATACAGAGGCTTTAGAGACTGTTATGTAACACTTTTTTGTCATAGATCGAAGTCCATAGTAAGACGAGGGAAGCCTCGGGCTCAAGTTACTTACATGTCTACAAAATGAACGGTGGTATAAAGACATGCGACGGTCTAGTAGACAGCGTGTTGTCGCGTGATAGGCCAGGTCGATTTATTTCTGTATCGAATCTCTCACTCACGGTCTCGCCAATCAATAATTGTTTGATTATTACGTGCCACTACTGTATGACATAATGTTTGTAGTAAACGACGGATACTAGTTGGTATGATAATTGCGCAATAAAATTCTATGTGTGCATGTAAAATACCCGACGCTTTTGTAATCGGTCGGTTATGAAAATAAAATATAAAAGTAACTTGAAGCATTTAAGTAAAAAAATCACAAAAAAGATCACAACAAATCAATCAAAATGCCTAGCATATATTCGTATAAGAATATTGTTTTTTAATACATTAGCTTCAGACTAGAACTACTAGAAGTTTTCGTGCACCACATGATCAATTTATTTATTTGCATTTGCAGAACATTTTGACTTAAAATCATGGTCTCACCTCTACCGGTAAAAGCATTAAAAAACAAAAAAAAAACTTTCATGTGCCTCCAGATCCCGATAATTACTTTTAACATAGATATTGTTCTATGCCGAGACTGAACTTGATATCTATATCTATAGATATGTGAACAGAAAGCTAAATCCGCCGTGCTAATCATTCATAAACATATTTGTCTTCAATCATCAATGAAGAGATACACTCAGTATTCAATAACGCATTATCATGAACATTCAACGCCCACTTAAATTCATTACAATCATAGATAGATAATGAGATGCGCCGTGGATGCATCCGGAGGTCGTCTCGGCAAGTTCAAGTGGAGCTATTATAAAAAATGCAAGTGGCTCGCATCATTAGCAAGATGACTACGCTCGGCTGATGCGTGTCCGTTTGCGACACCATCCGTTCCTCTTAACAAAAAGCATGCATCCGTCGGCCTTCGTGGCGCTATGTGTGAATCCTCTAGGCGTTGACTAAACATTTGGTATTTGCTTTATGGTCATTGAGTGGTTGTGAGGTGAAAAACTATGGAATCTGTTTTAATGCAGGAAAAGATTCTTCACATTCATAATATTTTGCAATTTCGATTGAGCTGATTGTTAAAACTCTTTACCCATCTAACAAACCTATGTTTTGAATAGGTTCTTATGTTCGTGTACTTTATGTAATTTATCGCTTTTTAAATGTAATTATGTAATATATGTTTAATATTTATGAATAGCATTTTTAACTTACGTTGATCATATCAAATAAGTAATAATATAAGTAACAATAATAATTATTATCAAATAAGAATGTTAAAACAAGCTACTATGCAAGCGAACAGTTTTGGTAAGAAGATATTAATCATCAAAACAATACATTACTTTTAATTTTATTAATTCAATAAGTAAATAAAAAGTACCAACAACACTGTACATTCACATTACGTATTATTAACAATTTAACATCTAAACAGAATTTTTAACAAAAAGGCTATTTGTTTAACCTTTATCCTTTATCTAAAAAGATCGCATGTCTAATGGAAGCTGTATGCTGTTTTCTTTTTTGATACCGTCTGTATGCCAACCTTGGCCGTATTTATAAGGATGTTCTGGTAATCAACGTTGATTCATAATATGTCTGTATTCAAACTGACAGATTTGAACCGTGTAGGTATTCTAATGTCTTTAGTATTTACCCTTTTGGTGTGGTCAAACCAGAACACCTGTTATTTCGAGAACATAGACGATGAAAGAAATATTGACAATAATATGCTCATAAAGAATTCATACACTCATAAGGTCAGGACTGCATTAATGGAGTAGGTACATTGTGGTCAATTCAACGGCCTAAACACACCTCTTTCGCTTGTTTAATTTTATCTGATCGTGCATACTCGTCGTGCAAAAAAGATATTTATTAAAATCAACACACACTACATGAAAACTAAAATAAAAAATCGTCCTCCATTATGTGCTACGAGAGAACTATAATATTAGATTGTGACTAAATAGCTGACGACACGTGTTGTAGGGCAAATTTAGGTACTTATCCGTCCCGGAATACAAGTGTGAGAGATCTTTTTGTTTGAAGTTCCACCTACCTTGATCCCATTAGCAGTAGCCACAAGGTCGTCCATGAGCAGTTGTCCCCAGGCAGCCAGCATGCTCGTGACGTAGTCATGGTCTGCTGGCTGGGTCGATTGGGCCACAGCATGGACCGCTAGGGAAGGCTCTGGCACTCGAGGCACTGTTTGAGGTTGGGATACACCTGAAAAGAAAAATAAAGATCAGTGTTTGTAAATTACGATACGATGGTACAATAAAGATTATAATTGTAATCTAAAATAAGTCCATAATATTTAATAAAGGTCTTTAGAATAAAAGGGGGCTTATTAAAATATTCCCGATGCGTAATTTGGACGAAAACAAGGAATTCGCTTGGCTTAGCCTAAATAGTCGATAAAATAAAGATGTCAAGTGTTTTGATAGTTACCTTCTTACCCACGGATTTAAAAACATGCACACCTAGGTGAAGGAATATGAAAACCATTGACTACTATGATTTTTTTGGGAGTATCAGGTACCTACAGTTGTCATGGTCAAGACCTTATAGCAAACTGAATATGTTCTACATATTTAATATTTATCTACTGGAACAAAGAGTCAAAACTAAAGATTGTTGAATAAGCAAAAAACAAGGAAATGACCGACCGCTGTCCTATAAACAGTCTCGAACTTTTGTAACTGAATATTTAGACACATACCGGTTATTGCATGTGCAATAGCTATTAATCATTTACAAATGTTAAGTTTATATATATATAATATAATGTATATAATATAATATATATAATATAATATAATGTAATAATATAATGTAATATAATGTTATTGGGTTTTTCCATTAGGAAATTCTCGGTAACAGCACGGAGTCTGGAAATGTGCCCGAAAAACGGCAATAGGCTCGCCCCCTATTACGTGGGACTGATACATACCTACTTGGCGAAATGTGGGTGCAGAAATGCACCTCTGCCTACCCCTTCGCGGAATACAGGCGTGAGTTTATGTATGTATGTAATATAATGTGTCCTTATAATCATTCATTTGGAAAATTGTTAAAAAAAAAACTTATTCTCAAAGAATTGTGAGAATAAGTAAATTTTTCGACCCGTCATTGGTTATAGCTATAACTAAGGCCTCACTTTTTCAATCATCAGGGAGATTAATTCCAAAATGGAATATAACGTAGCTAATTTAAATATGTTTAGGTTACAGATAATTTATCGTAATCAGTTCCTGTGCGTTTTCATCGCAATAAAAGTTCATTGAAATTAGACACGAGGATTTACATGTGAAATTAATGACATAATGATTGCTTTAGAAGGGAGCTCTACTCTTGATGTTGTTTGTAAATTCTATGCATATTCATTAGTAGCTGCTCCAATTATGAAACGCTTTGATGGTACAGATTAGACATCACATGATTACCATTCGCCGATTTAAATATTTTAATTAATATAGTTCTATACAGGATATATTCAGACCGTGATCGAAAACTAAGGCAGGTAATAGCTAGCTAAATTTTTTATTTATTGTCGAAATTATTTTTAAGGCCAGGGGGTTTATAAAGACCTTAGCTATTACCTGGCTTAGTTTCCGATTACGGTCTGGATACAGTCTGTATATATATTTTACCCTGTATATCAGTTCTCATATAGGTCAGCTTTGTTGCGTTTTTTAGTTATTGTTGAGCATGCCTCTGTTAATCTTTGCATATAATAAGTATAGTGGTGGTCTCTTTAACCAGTTTCTAATAAACTTGAATTATTGGGTCGACTACCTACTGCAAACGATATGCACATTTATTTATTTTTCTTATTAATTATTATACTCGTATTGTACACATCAATTACCCTCCCTTCTATCACTTGTTTTTGTCCATCTTATGGTTGTCTCTAAAAGATCGCCTTGAGCGATAAGACCGCCAATTATAGTTCATTCTATTTGTATATTTATTTTGTTCATAATTTCTTAGTGTACAATAAAGAGTTTATAAATAAAAACGTCTCTATCATCCTTTCAATTCAATTCAAATCAAGCCTTGTGTTACTGCAAGTAGGTACCATAATGTTACACACATGCGTTGAGCTTATAAAATAGTAAGATTTCATGTTAAAAAAAATATAATTACCTTTGAAAAGATATGTTTGTGATTATAAATTAATTAGCTTATGTAAAAAAATATGTGAGAAGTTAAAACATACAAAAACTAATGTAGCACATTAGACCTTGCAGAAATGTCAGGACAGAAAACTAAGATCTTTTTACGGACACGCAATATGATATCAACATTTGTACATTGCGGCCCAAATAGAGTATCGACTGGGAAGAAACGACTTACGATTTCTTCTAGTCTGCACAATCGTGTCGGTCTGATGCTACGAGAATGAAGAAACTGGTCATAGCCGGTAATAACTCGATATTAATTTTATTTATAAATAAGGATCCAAAGTTAAACTAGACTTATTTAAAAATTCGTGTCTACCAAAAAAAAATCTTGAATTGAATACAGTTCAGTGTTTAATTGAACTTCCTGATAATTACGTCGACCTTATAATTTCTCGATTATTTTTGAGGTCTTTTTTATTTAAGTAAGGTTGACGGTCATGTATATGTGATAATTACTTTAAAAAAAGTAGTCAAATATATGGAGGATGTAAAAAATAGCGTTTAAAAATTATACACAATTTATTATAACCTCACGTTTTAAAATAATTACGCAAGATATATATTCTTCTATTGAAAATTTTGTAAGATTAGATTTCGTCAATTTCCAAAAACACATTAGGTAAAACAAACAAACGTATGAGATATATGTTTATACGTATATATTTAGCTGATTGTTGAATTCTTTGAACATTTAATTACACATAATCTTTACTAGCAACTTCTGTAAAGTCAGATTTGAACATCAATTACAACCAAGATAAAAAGAAGATTGGTGTGAAAAATAACCACCGCAATTACTCACTGACATTGTACAAATGTATGTGTACAATCAATTATAATTTATAAAGCTATAAAACAAAACGTGGGTTTAAGGGCTAAAAGGTTATTGACCTTGTAACAGATAGAGGGACATAATACTAGCCATCGTTAATAGCTTTGTAGTGTTTAAAAAAAACATTGTATAAACCGCGACCTGTGAGTAGTACTAATGGGATTTACTCCTTTTCAATTACATGGGTATTCCAAAATGAACAAAGTTGAATATTCACTTCTATCCAGAAATTCCAGTAGTAGCCGGGTCTTCTCAGTGAGGGTCGCGTTTGGATCCGGTAGTAGCATTAAAATAATACGTGACGTTTCGGAAATACACAAGGTCCATCTCGTTATTTACTTTAAAATAATAATAATAAGATATTATGTATTTCCTGAAGAAAACTAAAAATAAATTATAAAAAAAACCGTAAATATTTTTGTACAAATTATATAACATGAACCATAGTTGAATTATAATGTAATAATAAAAGATTTTTCTTTTCTGTATTGACTAGTCATAAGTGCTATTTGATTGCCTACGTGACCAAATAAAGCAATTTCATTTCATTTCATCCTCTTTTTAAACCATTATATGTTTCACAGTCTTTCCGATTACTACAGTGTGAAAAATATATTTATTTATAAAAAACGAATTTTGTCTATATATTTATATTTTAATAATTTTCCTTGTTTGATATAATAAACACTGTTTCATTAGAAATAAGAGTTGAAAACGCAGTTTAATTATTATTCTGTATGTTTCAACAGTTAACATTAAGTAAGCGTAGTTTTTAAAAGCTAGTTCGAGAAGGAACGGATTCGAATTTCACTCAACATGAGTTAGGGAGATTTACAAATGTTAGTACCGAGGCTATTGTGACCGAAAATCTAGTATTTCCACACGACAAAAGATTTGCATCTTACCGTGAAGTGAAGACTATGTGGTATTGTTGGGTGTATTATTTCTTAATCTCATCGCAATACCACTTAGCCGTATCACCTCTATTGTATTCTGAGAATTGACTTCCGCATGTCAGGTGAGACTAATCATCTGCATTATACTTGATCTGTCCATTATTTATTTTTGTTTGTAATCAGAACCCATTACCGCGGCATTGTGGTCGTGTTTATCGGAGTTAAGAAGAAAGTTGTGCGTGACCAATGCAATGTACAAATGACGGAGATGAATCACGTTTATTTAAACGGCTTACGTAATTTTTTATGCTTTTAATTTGAAATGATTTCTTCGTGTAATTTCGCGGCTTATTTTTTCGTCGGTTTTTGATATTTTCGTAGTACGATATTGAATTTTAAATTGTTTTCAACACGGCATAGGACAAACGCGTTCTAAACACTTTAGACAAATGACGAGACTTATGACGTTGCAAATTTTAAGCATAAGAATCATCAAGCATATGAAAGATCATACTAATAAAAGAATATAGAAGGATCAATCATGTCTAAAAATAATTTTTATTTGGACCGACTGGATGTAATATCAAAAACATTAAGCTCTGTTGAGAGTGACCTCCTTTTGCAATTAATAGCACAAGTCAATTTATTGTGATGTTTTTTTGTCTGACCTTAGTTTTTGTTTTCAACTGCATGTTACGTTTATTAATAAAAATCCGGTACAGCTTTTTAATGGACATATTTAAATGTTTCATCAGTATATAATGTGTATGGGCTAAATGTTAATTTTTATTCTACGATAACATGGCACCTAATATACGATATTATAAAAAATATTTTTAAGGCTCTTTTATAAGTATGTCTGTATGTGTACAGTGTATTAAGCTAGCTAAATACGAATACTAATTCGTATTATTTTCCTATGGCAATATGACATAATGATTATTTTTTCAAATATTCACAGGGGATTTAAGCAATATCACATTCCAAATAGGAAGGATTGCATCAGTAATTGTTTGATTAAAAGAATAGATCAAACAGACGTGCTAATCTTAGCCTGACACAGTGGACTTTATACGTATAATTTACAATCCTCAGTCGAGCAACTTCGCTCGGTGTTATTAATCAAATTTATTAAAACGTATCATTACGTGTTTTATAACGATCGAAGATGATGGCTTAGTTCTGGTAGAATAATGTTGTATATATGTTAAATAAGTGCAAGATTTTTAGTTTATCTTTAGTTGAATCTAGGCATCTAATCTAAACTTATACATATTGTTATGTCCAGATGTTTCAGGTTTGGTTTGTATAAATAAAACTACTTAAACTTGGTTTCAATAGCGTCTGACACGTCCACTCGGTCCGATATCACAGGTAGTAGTGAACCGGTTTGAGTGGGGAACAGCGCTTATATTATGATTTATTTTCACGTTTACCTTACAATTTATTATTAATATTACGTGTACACTACATCTCTTCCCTTTTCAATAATTTTTAAAATAATTTTATTTTGTATTTAATTCTTTATCTTTAACCAATCAAATAATATTTCATAATAACAAACAAACAACTTGTATATATTGCGCTACACACATAAACAATATGTTTAGATTTTTAATCTATTTTTTCGTTTTGAATGAAATGAAATAATATTTCTTTTTTTTTTTAAATCAATAAAATGTCAAATATTATTTCACTTAAATTTAGTGATATCAATATTGAATTTACCGCACCGTTCGGAAGGCAGTTATCACTAGAGAAGAACGGGCAAGAAACTCTAGTGTTGCTCTTTTCCAATAAAGAAATAAATTACAATATAAGTATACTCCATTCTTCTTCATCTTTCCGGGTGTATGATATTTCTCCTCCAGTCTAGTCCAGTTCGTTGACGACTTGACCAGTATGTGTATGTATCATGTACACAACATCACTGATTACATATACCTTTTATAAAATTGTAAAACAAGAACATTTTTTTTTTAAATCTAGCTACAATATTTTTGTAAATAATTTGGATCTTTAATCTTACACTTGATAAAAATAAAATAACACAATTTACCTCCATCAGCTATAGATCCACTGCGTTGTTGACAACCACATCTATGGTCTATAGTCGAAGTGATCCTTAACATCCTTGTTGCGACTGAATCTGAGCAATGGTCCAAGAAAATCGACGCCAGCGTCAATACATGACTGAACTGGTCGTTGTTTCTGCGCATAGGGTTAGGAGGATTTGGTGCTAACACCAGAGTATAAACATAACATTTCGTGTCTGTATCAATTTTGCCTCATTATACTTTAGTCCGTAGTCGTGGTTTCATGGCAAAGATTCCGGGACGACTATCGTGAACGCAATAGGAATAATTTAATTTCCTCGTAGCAACAAATTATCTTGACAGAGTTCATTTTCAAAGACCTTGTAACTCAATAATTACAAGGTGTCAATACACTCTGTTCCTAGTTATTTTGGTAAACACCATTTTTTTTACTAATTTATAATTCGCAGTCATTCATACTAGCCTGCTTCAGTTCACTTAGGGAAATTGCCAAAGGTCGAGCCTTATCGACTGCTAAATTGAGATAGATATATCGAACGGCTTATTTGGTTCTGTACAGCCACGCAATAGTGACTATGAATCAGATATGCTTTTCTTGCCTGAACTGTACACGACATTAAAATTATATGATTGTAGACGTTATACCCAACGTTCAATCCGGGCACATGCTTCCAACTTTTGGGAGAACATGACCTTCAGGGGTTTATGATCATTAACTAAATCTTAACCGTATTGTTCAAACAAATAAATATTGAAACGCGCAACTTCCCAGCCTAACGCAAGAGTCCTTTTCTCGGTCTGACAACGTTTCTCACGTTCTATTGGACTTATGTTGCCATAAGCAATTATCCTTGGCTTACTTTGACGAGCACTGCTCTTAGTACAACTGGACTAGCATCGGCAAAACTTCTGTCCTTTGACCTCTCATAGGTTTGTTGTTTGTGTCTCATTTCTTAGTCATAATACCCAAAGATCTTATTTGAGTCAGAGTCCGTTTCGAACAGCTAAATGCTTCTGTTTAGTTATCGTCCCGATACGAGCTTATATATACGGACTTGGCTAACTTTAATTTTAACAACTCGCGCAATAGGATTCTCTCTAAAGGTTTTTGAAAGCATTCGGGAGCGTATAAAATACCTACTAAACGCGAGATGTTTGTGTCTGAATAGACCTCGGCTATGTAAAATTCTTATGTATCTACTATCTTCGCTCAACTGCTACTAATGCAAAGAATTGCTTAAATTTAGCTTGAGAACACTTTGGAATAGCGGAACTTGCGGGTTAGCTGTTCCATAGTAGGTACCATTACCTTACACCCATGTGTTTATCTCTAATATCTTTACTAGCTTGTTTCATGTATACGCAAATTCTAACATCTCCGTTCACTTTTTGAAACGGGTGCTTCAGAAGAGATCCATTCGGATGAACCCTCAATAAATTTAATAATATCTGTATTAGGTATGGAATTTCTTGAGTT
Source organism: Hemaris fuciformis (assembly GCA_907164795.1). Classification (NCBI taxonomy): domain Eukaryota; kingdom Metazoa; phylum Arthropoda; class Insecta; order Lepidoptera; family Sphingidae; genus Hemaris; species Hemaris fuciformis. Next base: position 7,370,647 of record OU015440.1, on the reverse strand, counting down.
TAAACTCTACGACAGGATAGAGAAATTGGTTGAACAGACGCGGTCTATTGAAATATGGATTTGAACATCCTTGATTTTGGAAATGTTTCCGCGACTGCATTTACTTCTAGACCCAGCCTGAAGACGCAAAATTTACTTGCAGTTTCTTTTCACACTTTTTACCGCATAAATCGCAGATTTTTCGAAACTACACCCATTTTCAACCTCGTGAACTCGATTCAAAACTTTCTACAACTATAAGTGGATTTTGACTTCGATAGGCCATAAATTTCTACCCGAACGCCTTTTTAAGATCTTCCAAAGTAGCATTAATGACATTTTACTACTCGGATTAATAAGCATTTCTGTTTCGACACAGTCAAACAATTAATAAATTACTTAATTAGTTGACGATGAATTGCTTTAGTGTCCAGTTGTATATTTTTGTAACTTTGTTTTAGGTAAATTTCGCTGGTCTAACTGAAATTTGCGCTTTTAATAATCCAATAACATTTAGGGGATTTGCAGAACCATGTCATAAACTCTGACTTATCTTGGTTACTAAATTGATCCTACAACAGCATAGGATTTTAAATATTTCCCCGTCTCTTCATTTACGACATTTTATTGGCTCACCGGATCGTTTAGCATGGTTACATTGATGCCGCCCAGCTGGCAAACTTGTTTTTATTCACCAATGTGAAACACACAGTTCACATCATTTGTTGGTGATTTTGTGTCCTTTCACTTAGCCTTCTTAAAGCCAGATTTTTGAGTCTTTTAATCTTTCTCTAAATCTTTGCTTACGGCTTGCGAGGCATTGATTTTTGTAGAAGCTTTTTGAAACTACATTTGCCATACATTTGGCCCTTGCGGGATAACACATCTAGTACGAGGCATTGATTTTTTAAGCAGCTTTTGACACCACACTTAATTGCCATATATTTTTCCCTTTGCGGGATAGCACATCTAGTATCAGGCAATGATTTTTGAAGCAGCTTTTAAGACCACATTAGTTGCCATATATTTTGTCCCTTTGCGGGATAGCACATCTAGTATGAGGCAATGATTTTTGATGTAGCTTTTAAGACCACATTAATTACCATATATTTTGTCCCTTGTGGGATAGCACATCTAGTATGAGGCATTGATTTTTGAAGTAGCTTTTAAAACCACATAATTTGCCATATATTTTGTCCCTTGTGGGATAGCACATCTAGTATGAGGCATTGATTTTTGAAGTAGCTTTTAAAACCACTTTAATTGCCATATATTGTGTCCCTTGTGGGATAGCACATCTAGTATGAGGCATTGATTTTTGAAGTAGCTTTTAAAACCACATAATTTGCCATATATTTTGTCCCTTGTGGGATAGCACATCTAGTATGAGGCATTGATTTTTGAAGTAGCTTTTAAAACCACTTTAATTGCCATATATTGTGCCCCTTGTGGGATAGCACATCTAATATGAGGCATTGATTTTTGAAGTAGTTTTTTTAAAACCAGATAATTTGCCATATATTTTGTCCCTTGCGGGATAGCACATCTAGTACACCGTAGCAGTAAATGCAAAGGGCATTTCTGCTTTGTTCCAATCCTGTTCTTTGCCGTTTTACGGTTTCCATAAATTGGCTTCCAGTGGGACTTTTCAATAGTAACAGAGTCTCAAAGGCAGTCTCGGTCTCAGAATCACATGCATCAGTGAATAAATACTCCCAACAGTCACATTAATAGTTCTGTCCCCACATTTAGATACAAGTCTTGTGTCGTGGGTATCAGAAAACTACGGGAGACTTTTCGGTCTCACCAACAAAATATTTGTGGATCATATAAACATTTGTGTCGGTGCGGGGATCGAATGTTCTTTGCGAAGTTCGGAGGGCTTGCATTCGTTTACTATCTGGTCCAAAAGATCATTGTCTTTGTTTGCATAATGGCATTTGGAACTTTGATCTCGTAATGTAACGAGGAATTCCTGTTTCATTAGGCGAAATCTTGTCGCTCATAGAGGATACTAGGCAAAAAGCATCCTGTCTAATCGTTTGGTGTCTATTACGTAAACTTCTGTTTCACGACAACACCAGGGAGATTGTAGTATACGTCATGCAATGCCAAACCCTTCGTATAGCACGCTTTTTTAGCGGCTTGTTTATTCTTCAAAGTAGCAAACAAATTTCGAGAGCCCACTTCGATATTTGCCACCGCTGATCTATTGAGGTCAAGTCTCACTATCACAGTCAAATTAGTGTATTGCGGGGGTAATTGTGCCCCTTTTTATTAATTTTTTTAGGACTTGCAATCACGAAGAGACCATTCAATTTTAAATTGTAACCCCAGATACGGGTTTTGCAGGATTGGAATAACCTAACAATTTGTTAGTTTTGCATACGCTGGCATATTTCTATGCCAATATATGTATGTATCTTGATGGCTTTAGCCATAATAATTGCGGTGTACTTCTGTCGGGTACACTACCCAACTTGCAAATTCTTACAGGCACTCGTTACTGTTTTTTGCACAGTTAGCTTTGAAAAAGTTAAAGTAACATATGATACTTTGGATTGAACACGACCCGCCGTTTTAAGATACATAGGCACGTGTTGTGTACCATACTATGGATGGAAGAATTTATTCAACTGTGCACAAAATAGTTATTTGTTTTGGTAAGCATTTGCTGGCATTTATTTTATTTTTTTGGCTGTATGATTGAAACTAGTCGAATATGTAAAATATTTTTGTTTAACTTTGTTAAACAAATACAAGAATTACTGGTAGTAGAAGACCAGGTATGTCTCACTCTTTTTTTTCATAATTAATAATTGTTATAAATTATAATTAATATATTATTATATTTATTCCAAAGTAATAGCATCAATCATACTTAATCCATTTCTTTGATAATATTATATGTCATGCATATTATATTTTTGTTTGCACTTACGTACTTATTCCTCGTCGCCAATGTTATGTCCAGATGTTTCAGGTTTGGTTTGTATAAATAAAACTACTTAAACTTGGTTTCAATAGCGTCTGACACGTCCACTCGGTCCGATATCACAGGTAGTAGTGAACCGGTTTGAGTGGGGAACAGCGCTTATATTATGATTTATTTTCACGTTTACCTTACAATTTATTATTAATATTACGTGTACACTACACATATAATAAAAATGAAAGTTTTGTTTTTTGTTTATTTGTTTGTTATGATTTAATTTAAGAGATACTCAACTGATTTGAATGACTTTTTGGTATGAACTAGTGGCGGTACTTCAATAGAAGCCCAAAAGCGTTACACGTTAATTGTGTAATGTCTAGTTTATAATTGTTTATTGTGGGGTCAGGATACTTTCATTTATATGTCAAATTGCTTTTGTTAAATTAAGATTTAAAGCTTATAAATATTATTATACGGAATTTTGTAAGGCAAACTAGGCTTTTGGGCTTCTATGGAAGTATCGCCACTGGTATGGACATATTGTAGATGGGACCTTAGTAAATAACATAAGTTACGTTTTATTCCACGAAAATATTGTATGTTTTCGTGAGCTGAGAACAGAATTCAAGATAGCGCCCGGGCGGAACTGGGCCTTACAGAATGTATATGATATTTTTAATTCTGACGCGGAAGGTAGGTAGTAGTGTCGAATAGTAAAAAATACAACGCCTCTCTTAAGAGTTAACCTAATTAAGCAGGCTTGTTACCGAATGTTAACGAGTCGAGATCTTAAAACGCGACATTTGCTTGGATAAAAAAAAACTCTTTATCCAGTTCTAGTTTAATTAAATCATAAATAAAAAAAGTTTGTAATAACATGCGTTTGGTGTTCATGATGGATTGAACAATTAGTAACACGGAAATATATGTATCGAATATTAAGATGGATCTAATAATAACACTAAGATTAATAGACTTGATTGTAGTTTTAAATTACAACTACATATAACATATGGCTCATTTGTTATCCGGACAAAAAATATTTTGACATGTTCACTTCCTACTACCACAAACACCTTTTTTTCATACATAGGTACATACATTCACGCCTCTATTCCCCGAAGGGTAGGTGCATTTCTGCACCCATATTCGGGCATAATTACAGACTCCGTACTGCTTCTACGGGAAAAGCCCAATGACACTTTGGCCGACCTGGGATTCGAGCCCAAGCTTTCTAGATCGAACGGCACACACTTGTACCGCGGGACCACGAGACAGTTGAAGCCCGAGGCAGGCAATATTTTTTCAATGTTAGATACTATTAACTCTAATTTCAGTTAAGACTACAGTTTCTTTATTTATATCTAATGACTATGACGTCATAGAGGTCACATACAAGTATTTAAAATTCTAGGCTTAATATGCGCATTAGGCCGCCATAATTTTGTCAACTGGTGAGCTGGTCGTAGTCGTTTCTTGACCGTTGACACTCTATTTTGACGGAACCGCCCTACACTGCTGCACTTCTATAAAAGCCCTTATGCGTTACACGTTAATTGTGTAATGTCTAGTACTTATACAATTGTTTATAGTGGGGTCAGGACATTTTCATTTATATGTCAAATTGCTTTTGTTAAATAAACAGTTAAAGCTTAAAGATTATTATTCAGACAAACTGGACTTTTGGGCTTCTACCACTCTCTGGCAGTACCACCACTGCATCCGATAGTGTGTTACTTCGTCGTACAAGTGTAAGGACATAAGACTCACCATCAGCGTAGTTTGGAGGCATCAGCCTGAGGAAGACGTCTCCTCGCCTGCCCCACGGTCGGTGTCGCACGTTGTTGCACTCGCCGCTCGCACTCCGGTACTTACTGGGCGGGCACGGCGTGGTACTGAGACCATCTTCGTCTGCCGTGCAGTTTTGTCTGCCAATATTGAATAAATTAGCCAGGAATAGCGGGGCTGCCAGGAACTAGGGGCCTGGTCCTGGTTTCACTCATCATGAGATTTTTGCCAATACTCGCCACGCTTTAAAAACGCTTAGAAAAAGTGCGGCCATGGTTACGGCGGGGTAGGGGGTGCTAAAAAGGTTGCGGGACGTCGCTGGTTGCAGGCTGCTTCCAATAGGTCCCTGTGGAAGTCAATAGGAGAGGTCTATGTCCAGCAGTGGACCTCCATTGGCTGATGGATGGATGGATGATTAAATAAATTAATACACCCAACAGTCATATATATAGTTCTGATCCCACACTACGATTATAAGATACAAGTCTTGTGTCTCGGGTAACAGAAACTACAGACTTTTCGGTCTTATAAACATCCAGACTCGAAACAAATATTTGTGGATCAGACAAATATTTGTCACGGTTCGGGGATCGAACCCGTATCCTCTCGTTTTGCAAGCTTGGGTCTAGCCAACAGCGCCACGGGGCTCTCAAATATAAAATAGATCAATTAAATTTTTATTGCTCGGCCAATGCGATTCCAAAATTATTAACTGTGAATTTGGTTTTTTACACCCATGCACATACATATATGTACACACAAATTCACGACTGTATAGAATGCATCAAATATTAATAAGCATGAATGTCGTCATGCAAACTTTTGTACCTATTTAGTCGGCGTATTTTATGAAGGATTTTCCATACTGAGAGGATATAAAGTTTATTACAAGAATTTTAATTATAATCATATATATTACTATCCTATCTTTTACAACATCTTATGACCATCAAGTAAAATACCGCCGAGTTTGATCATTCTATAGTTGTGAATGGAAAAAAAGATAAAAATGCAAACAACTATTTTTGATAAATAATTTATGGGTGAACGCCCTGATTGTACATCAGTACGTAGAGACACCGTGACAGGGTTTGATCCACGGGCTTGCAAAAAATTTACTTAAAAACAACAACCTTTTTTAGCGAATGAGACCAATTTAGGATATAAGTACCCGGTAAGCGACCAATGTACTAAAATTATTGTTTAATTTAAGAAAATGTGCACTTATGCACTCCATTTGGACCTCTCTGGACTTATTTACAGTTGTCGATGCGGAATTTAACTTTATGGTTTATAATTAATAGTTACTACTTACGCATCATTAGCTCCTAATGAAAATCTTCGTTCCAATGCTAACGCTTCGCTGACAACTCGCCTCAGGTCGCTTGGGACCGATTGTAAGTTGTCATCTGTTTTGCTTTTCTGGGCGGCTGTATGGGCTGCGAACGCTACGGCGAAAAGTAGTAGACTACTCCTTAACCTGGAACAATGAATAATACTATGAAGATATTACCAGCCAGTTGTTTGACCATTCAAACCTCGCAATATTTGTTTGAAAATTTCCACGTGGTTTCTGATAATCTCGATATATTTAGGGTTAGAAAAACATATGTGATCATTGGTTGTATATACTCATTTTTTAAAAGAAATTGAAGAAAAGTAGATTCTTTATATAAGGTTGCGACACATAATGAGTGGAAAAGTCACATTGTACTGCAGTACAATTAGACCGTCTCGAATAGTATGATATTATTTTCACAGAGAACAGATGTGAAGCAGCCCTATTATATCGCGATTGACAGTAAAATATTGTGATAATTAAATAAGTGACAATTCGTTGGCGGAACTTTGAGGCATCACGTTCATAAAAAAACATAACCTTATGGTGTTGTAATAGCAAGGCATTTCGTTTTACGACCATGAGTAATCGGATTAACAATCTTGATACATTCTTGTACTGATTTTATGTCAGGGCAGATCCCATCGTAAGCCACTGTGCTCAGCCAACGACGACTAATAGACATCTTGGGAGGTTTCGAAGCTTCACTCAATTTACTGATAGATATAATAAAACTTAAGCTTTTTTTTCAAAATTATAAAAATAGTCTACATGAGGGCAGTCTTAAAAAACAGCGTTACACTACCGACAAAAAGTTTGGAAGCACCTATAATTTTTGTAAAAATAAATAGCAAATTGATAATAATAAATTTTATCGATGTTGTAATAAAATATAATATTATTTTAGTAATAATAATATGGTTTTGTTTCATAGTTTAATTGTTGTTTTAATTAAGTACCTAATCATTCTTAATTAAATAATACTATATCTTATATTATTTCTAAAGTAATTGAGAGTATTAAAAGTGCTTCCAAACTTTTTGTCGGTAGTGTATATATCAGCGGCTTAGAACAGCTTTGATCTGACGCAATATTACAAAAAGTGCTACGAATTTCATCTCAGAATCTGTTTTGTCGACGAAAATACGTTTTAATCATTACAAATTTAATGCTTTAAGCCTATCACCGTAACCAACTAAGAAAACCCTAAAAACATTATGAGTATTCACAATTAATAATATAATAATAATAATTATTCAGAATTAATAAAATGACAAATTCGAGTATCATCTGTATTTTAAGTCTCCAAGGTTATATTTGTATATTACCATGAATGATGAACACTTATAATACGTTGATCGTTAATAGTTTATTAATAAATAATACAAGTTAATACCCTCTAATATACAATCAATTGCTCACACAACTTGACCTTAGTGATCCCTTTTCAGACGTAGGCATAAATAAGTCATTAACCCCATTTTTTCTATCCACCAGCTTCATCATTCAAGGTATGTTTGTGTAAAAAAAACTTGTTTTGAATTATTTTGTAACACATATTTAATTTTAGTGTGTATTTTATAGTGTGCTTTGTGTATTGTTTTCGATGTGGCTATGTGTGGTAAATACAAAAGAATGCCACGAATATCATTTGTACAGTAAAATAAATTGATTAATAATGGTAGGTAATATTTTTAAAGTGAAAAACTAAAAAGTAGATAGAATTTGCCTAATAGAGATTGCCTAATCGTCTCTTAGCACAAGCATGTGCAATGCGATCTAGAGATCCAGGCTTCGATTTTCATGTGATTGGCTTTTCCAATAATACATTCTCAGTAATACGGAATACGGAAAATACATTATTCTATATATTTATAAGTGTATAAATATAAAGATTTCCACTAACAGACGTGTGCATCTGACATTGAAACATCCTGATGTATTGAATAGTTTGATAATAAATCATTATTGCGATAATGTAGTAATTACTGTTTATGGAGCCGGTAATCGTTCGCTAATGCCGAGACAAGGCGGCTCGTTGCGATACGCTGTATAATAGGTATTTATATATCATAATTAAAAAAATAACCTGTTTGTTCTGTGCTGTCTGACGTATTCAATTGTTATTAATTAAATTGTTTTTAATGTATTAAGATAACCCAAATAAAGGCTTCTGTCACGAATGTTATAAATATTTAAATGTGATCATGCTCACTTCTATAGTTAAAAATATTTGTAGCAAATTTGCGACGTTAAAGAGGACACGTAGAGAGACATCTTTAAGCATGAAAATAAAATAAAAATACTTTCTTTCTCTCAAAAACGTAACGATAACATAAGCTATATTAACTCATTCTAGGTCTTAATTTACTTACATTAAATAAATAAATGTTTCTGGAACAAACATAATTTTGATCTCAAATTAATTACAAGTCTTGATCATGACTTTCCTGTGACACAAAACCTGATGGAAGTATATTATTGGAAATATTTGTAGAGGTTGAATCCACGACCACTGGTGTTACAGATTAGCGTCAAAAAGCTGCGCCCCAGAAACAATCAGTATATAGGATGTAAACAGAACGTGATCGAAAATTAATATAATAATAATAGAGGTAATATGTAGTTGCGGTGATTGGTATTTTTTTTAGCTTCAATGTGTTTGTAAGCACCATACCTATTAACTTAGTTTTCGATGACGAACTTTTTACAGCCGGTATATGTTTTCTTATAATTCCACTGTATATTACCCAATACAAAAATAAGTCAAGACTGCCTCGTGGTCTCGCGGTACAAGTATGTGCCGTGCGATCTAGAGGTCCTGGGTTCGATTCCCGGGTCGGGCAAAGTGTTATTGGGTTTTTCCATTAGGAAATCCTCAGTAACAGCACGGAGTCTGGAAATGTGCCCGAAAAACGGCAATAGGCTCGCCCCCCATTACGTGGGACTAATACATACCTGGCGAAATGTGGGTGCAGAAATGCACCTCTGCCTACCCCTTCGGGGAATACAGGCGTGAGTTTATATATGTATATATGTATGTAAAAATAAGTCATTAATAAATTACCATATTACAGAAAAATATCTTTGTTTCACACAAAATTACAACATTCATTAGCATATTAATACGCTAGTCATTATATATGTATGAAGATCGTTGAATAAAATAAACGTGATATTGTAGGAATATTTTTGTTATAAAAAATTATATGTTGTTTCAAGAAAATCGTGATATGCCAGAATTACACAACATTTTTCACATACTATGCAAATGTTTGCATTAGATATTCATGATACGATAACATATGTAAACGATGGAAATACTTCGCGACATTTCGATAATCAACATTAATTGTTGAAAATGATTTACCAATACCAATAATATAGGTCATTGGTATTTAAAGGGGGGCACAACAAATAATAAGTTTAACCAAGAGAATGCATCAATTAATCGTAAATCTACTTCCGATTCGAATAAAATGTTCGATAAATAGATCTCTGCGCAGATGTAATACTCGAGTTTTCACTTCACAGCTAGCTTTTCTCATGCCTGAAGCTGTGACGCACTAAAGGGTAGTCAGTTGTATTTCTAGTTTCCAATTTTCACTATCTTTCAGTCCCGGTTTTAACTTACCGAGCACTTCTTCAAACACGTGCTTCTACTGAGGATTTACTAATTATAAACTCCTAATAACACAGTACCCGACTCGGGAATCAAACTAAAGACGCGTTGAATGCACACCACATGTTTGTGCCGAGGGTTCAACAAATAGGTTATTACAATAAAATAGAATTTTTCCCTTAAATTTGATTAACATTATTGTGTTCTTTAAAAAATATGATCGCTGTCGTCTAAAGAGGTTAAATGAAGAAGAATTTTATTACATCACTGCACAATATCTAGAAATGAGGCACTTTATTAAAGAGGTTACAATACCTATTTATTTTACTAATGATCTGGCCATTTACACAAATTCTTTGTTCAAATTTTATTTTATAATTGGGTATATTAGAACAATAAAAACTTGATGTTCTTGCAGATGTCAACCTTATCTATAATTTATAGTCATTAGTTTTCTTAGAATACGTTCGTAATGAAAAACAGGTCTTAATATAGCTTGCCTGTATAATTATAAAGTGTTACGCTTCAAATTATTCCAATTAAATGAAATGATTAATGTAACATCAATCTGTAGGAAGTAAAAAACCGTAAACCGGACCACATACTTACCGATGACCGCAAGTATGCTTTCGTTTTTATCTGGCATCTCTTATGACATATACCGGTTTGGTACACTTCATACTTTCTACTTAACTTATGTCATTGACATTGTACAAAAAGATAATCATTCATAACATCGAGGGTTAGGCAATTAAAATAACTTGATTTGTTAGGTGAGATTTTTTTAACTAATAAATATTTCAAAACTGTTTGGAGCATAGATTATTAAAAATAGAATAATATTTTTTTATTAGTACTGGCAGTCAAGAAAAGTTGTAAATTAGATTAAATATTTTTAATGATTCTTTATTTTGCTTCTAAATATGAATCCAGGCGAAGTATAAAAAATAAAATAAAAAGTTGAATTTATTGAAATTCAACTAGTAACGGTAACGGATAGTTAGCAGTTATTTAACAATAAACGGCAGTAAGTTGAAATACTCAGTTTCACTATGAGAAACAGTTCGTTTTACAATACTATTATTAGCATATTTCAACAAAAAAGTTTCACCGTTCACTTGAATGTTTTGGGCAAGAAATTCGGCCAGGCGTATTTCAGGCGCTAATTTTTTTTTAAGGCATTCAGTTTTCGATATATTTAATTTTTATTGAAGTTGTTAATTTTTCTTTTAATAAATGATTACGAAATTATATTTTATTATCTGTATTTTTGAGGCCAATGACACTATGATGCAACAAAAATAATCTTATGGAAATAAAGCATGAATGTCAGTATGACTGTAGACACTTAGTATCAGATGATTAGGATTCGTCTACGTAAGAAGTATATTAAATCCCACATAGAATATAAAATATGGGAAAAACCCATTACACAACAGGATACGATCTGACGCCTTGGCACAATGAGGCCTACGTAAATTCATACTTGCAGATCGTCCTCGATTCAGTTAGCGCCGCTTTATGATAATTCCTGCGGAAACCGTGACTGAATGAGACATTATGTATTCGTTGCAATTCATTTATATATGTTCAAACCAACAAATATGTTACAAAATACACATTTTTTACTTATGATTAATTGAATCATGTTTTAATTAGTTTTAATTAGTTGACTGCCTCGTGGTTTCGCGGTACAAGTATGTGCCGTGCGATCTAGAGGTCCTGGGTTCGATTCCCGGGTCGGGCAAAGTGTTATAGGGATTTTCCATTAGAAAATTCTCAGTAGCAGCACGGAGGCTGGAAAAGTACCCGAAAAAACGGCAATAGGCTCGCCCCCTATTACGTGGGACTGATACATATCTGGCGAAATGTGGGTGTAGAAATGCACCTCTGCCTACCCCATCAGGGAATACCGGCGTGAGTTTATGTATGTATGTATCTATGTATGTTAATTAGTTAAATCTTATCGCGAGTAGGAACCAGCGCGAGAACCTTAACACAGGTTATTTAGAAAGTACAGTTTTTTAGCCATTGCCTTGAAAGGGGACAGGAGTCGCACGTAGTCGCTAGTCAGCTGGTTAGTCGGCGTGCGTTCCAACGTGCCACACAAATGTCAACTCGCGACTTTCAACGCTCCCGGACCTTTGTGCTGCGTTGCGTTCGATCACATGATACAGGTATATGCAAGTTGAAAATCGTGTCTGGTGAGGTAATAACATTTTGTTTGTCTCAACTTGGGTAAATTACTGGCCGATTAATCTTTTGTTTGTTTTTGTAATCGTGATTTGAATTATGTTATACAAATGATTATCGTGTTGGACGATGATTGTTTTGTTTCTAGCGAATACCTATGTGTACTGTAATGAGATATTGGGGTGAATACGACCCGTGGATAGGAACAGGCTACTTCTACAGTTAGGGTTTAGGCTTGCCAATAATGAATCCAACATGAACATCATCATCAGCCCTTACACGTCCCACTGCTGGGCACAGGCCACCTATATAACTGAGAGGGTTTAGGCCTTACTCCACCACGCTGGCCTAGAATAATGGATGATGCTTTTGAATGTATGCCCAAAATTAATATCATGAGGTTATACAAATACTAGTTTCGGTGTAAGATTACGATACAGTAACTGTCAAATATAACTACATTCTGTAACAATAACTAGAGCCTACAACTAAACAAGCAGCGAAGGACTGAAGGGAACAAAATCTACAAAGGAAAGTTGATATCACAGCCTTAAACTTTTTTCTATGCGCACGCCAAGTTAGATTGTTTCGTGATCTCGCGGCACAAGTATGTGTCGTGCGATCTAGAGGCGACGGGTTCGATTTCCAGGTCGGGCAAAGCGTTATTGGGTTTTTCCATTAGGTTATTCTCAGTAGCAGCACGAAGTCTGGAAATGTGCCCGTAAAAGGCCAACAGGCTCGTCCCCTATTACGTAGGACTGATACATACTTGGTGAAATGTGGGTGCAGGAATGCACCTCTGCCTATCCCTTCGGGAAATATAGGCGTGAGGTTATGTAATGCCAAGTTAGATAACAAAAGCGTAACATAATTGCTCCCAATTGAATATTCTTCAATTAATATTAAAATATGCATCAATAAGTAGGTTACATTGGGCACCTTTTATTGCTTTGACTAAATTATGCAATGCTAAATAACGTAGTATATTTCCAACTATGACAGTTAGTTAGTTGACAACTTGCAGACGAGTTGAACAAAACTAGATCAATACATGTGCTGAATAATGTTACGCTAAACTGGTTTGTGGCGAATATGCAAATATCGCTTCTGTGAGGTAACATCGCCTTTTCAGAACATTTGGGTTGTCTTTGAGCTTTTTTGTTTATAATAATATAAATACCATACCATATTCTAATTATTCTAGGTATTAATTATACTGGAATATTTATTTTCGTTTTTATGAACATTTAATTTTGTATGTAAGGATTTTTTATGTACATTTTTTTCTTTTAAAAATTGGTTGAATGTTTGTTGTGGCCTGTAATTTGGAAAAATACATTTTGTATTGTTTATTTAGTAGAAACTACAAATTACCAGATTATGAAACTACACTAATTAAGTTTAGTATATACCACCTTGTTTACTTTGCCGTGCATGGTTGCCTAACTTTTGGTACTTAGTGGATATTTGCAACAAGAAGATTGCAGTCTATAGTCGTTTTCCCTGGACGAGTGTCAAAGGTTGTTGTAGATTGTAGTCTTGCAACATTTGGGCCCTCAAGACGAGCAAATGTGACCTCAGTTTTGTCTCTATAGATATACCCTCTATCATTTACTTAAATTACATTCTATCGGTACTTTCATTAAAAACTATAGACAGGGTTAAGATCAAGGTTATCGTTTTTTTATTAATAAATATTAACAAAAACAAGGAGTTTGAGCTTTTGATGTCAGACTATACAGTTTAAACCTCCACTTTGAAAAAAGAAAAAATGTTATCAAAAACTTAACTTTAAAGAATACATTTAAAAATATATCGTATAAATGACAACGTTTTTTAGTCAAAAATAATTGTTAATGTATTCACAGAGGACAAAAGAGTCATGTTAATTACCGGCAATTATCAATTACTCACATCCATTTCAATGTCAGAGGCTATGAAAATAATTGTCCGCAGCCTCGATCATTTTGACATTAGCCGGCTGAAGCGAAAGTTGTGCGTTTCAATTCGCTAACAATACGTGACCAAAAACTTTGAATGTTTAAAACGAATATCGCTTCACCGTATGTTGGACAAGGTCGGAGTGGCGAAACTTTGACGGAAATAACGCTGCTGGATGAGACACGTATATGACTAAAGGGCTTTGGAAATTAATAAAGATGACTAAATTGTCATGACACAAACTTGGGTTTTCTAGCAAGTGGTCAAGCCAGGGGTCTAAATAATACTCTAAATTTAAAATTATATATTTTGATTACAGTTAATAAATAACGTTTCTCATAACTTATTGATATAGCAGGCTTTTAAATTATCTTCTATGACTTTTATAAAAATAATTTACATAGCTTCATGGATTAATAATAGATAAATAATTATCAATAAGCATTTTATAATGCCAAATATGGATTTCACCCCATATCTTAGTAAGAACCTTAGCCTTAACTTTAATACAAGGAACTACAAATTCATTACTTTTTTTTAGTTGAAGATGTCCGAAAACTTTCATACTAAAATAAAATTTAATGTATGGGAAGATTCTCCAGTCCCACATTAGTATAAAGGACATATTTCGATTCAAATTATAGCTATAGGTAAAGTTGTATTTGTTTGAGAATTATACTCATATTTGAACACTGCGTGCGTGCAATAGACTATTACGTTTGCAATGTCGATTACATGAAAGGCTATTTCAAATTCAATGTTACATTTGTATTTCCTCAATAAATGTCTGTAATAATTAAAAATATCGTCGCAACACTGGTATATGAAAATTAATTCCTTGGTATTTAAAAAATGCGGTTTTAATGATTATTGAATTATCCAGTTATGCGAAGACATTTTGATTGTTTTCATATTCATATTTTTTTTTTAATTTTATTTATGAAAGATTTTCATTAAAATTAAATAGTTAAATCATACTTTTGTGAGTGCATATAATGTCATATCTAGAGGGTTGAATACAAATTCAGTGAGGATATTTGAATCATTTGAGAGTTAATGCGGACACCCATTGTTTGTTTGGGAAGGTTACGTAAATGTACACGCACAAGTTTGTATGTAGGTAAAGTGAAATACCTCCATCTTTATTTTTAGTTACAGAATAAACATGGGTGATGATAGTAACACGAAGTTGATAGTGTGAGGCTATTTACAAAAAATAAAAAATAAAACTTCCAACAGTAACTTAGATTCTGACCCCACACACCACACACTCGTCTCACATACACATAGAGCCGAAACAAATATTTGTGGATCAAACAAACATTTGTTACGGTGCGAGATCGAACTCGCGGTCTTTCGTTACGCCAGGTATGTATCAGTCCCACGTAATAGGGGGCGAGCCTATTGCCGTTTTTCGGGCACATTTCCAGACTCCGTGCTGTTACTGTGAATTTCCTAATGGAAAACCCCAATAACACTTTGCCCGACCCGGGAATCGAACCCAGGACCTCTAGATCGCACGGCACATACTTGTACCGCGAGACCACGAGGCAGTCACTTAATTATTATTTTAAGTTGATTTATAATATATTAAAATTGGAATTCGTTTGTTGACGATTAAAGATCATAATTTTATAATGTTTATCATCAGTGGAATCGGATGACAATATTCGACTTAAATATTTTTATTGTGTTATTTCACATCCTTCAGACAGTTAATGACAAAAATAAAGTTTATAATTTATTGCGTTTGTTAACTTTAACAAATTCTTTTGTTGTAATTAAATTATTTATGTAAATTTATGAGCAGCTTTAATAACTGCTAACATTTAAATAACTTTAATGTTATTTTCGATATTAAAATTTAAATATTTCACAACGCGAAATTCTGATGAAGTCAAGATATCCTAGATAGATATGTAATTATTAAATATCTGTAAGATTACAAGTAAGGCAAGGAAGATAAATCTACAACTTAATATTTAGCGATTGTGACATTTAAAAGATTTTTATTATAAACAATTTGGATTACAGAGATAGCAAAATAATGTCTTATAGAGATTTGTGTTCGTCCTTTTAGTACTCAAATTAATTATTTGAATTCTGTGAGCAATTTGGTGTGTTTGCAAGTATGTGTTGAATTGGTTTGGCTAATACCCGCCACTGGGTATGAGCCGTCTCTACTCTAGACAGTGTCTTCATTTGTCTAGCAATAGGACTGGTCAGTAAAAATAAGAAACGAATATAAACGCTAACATTGTTGCGCTAATCTGTCATCTTAAACCATGACCTGCAAAAGTTATAATACCTAAAAGCGAGACGAGTAATGATTAATGTACCTCCATATTTGTACGCCTGAATGGAAAATGTGAAAGGTCGTACAAGTCAAATAGAGAACGAAAATTTGCGATAGAATATCAGAGGACGATGATCCTTTTTTAATGTATGTACATATAAATTGAACAAAAAAATGGCGAGCACGTGAGGACGAAAATGACCTCACTGGCCGGACACCCGTCGACCTTTTGTCGCATCCTGTATCCTTTAATAATATGTACACGTCCAGTCACCATTATGTATTCAGTACTTTTGAGATGTACGTTTAATTTACTACAGGAAACAATTATCGTTTCAAAAAGAAACCAAAATTACATGTAATTAAATCAAGGTGACTTTAAACATCTAGTCTGGCAAATTTATTTTTCCTTTTTATATTGTGTCATTGGTTCCGCGGCATCTTTTCCGCCATAGAGAGGTCGTGGGTTCGATTCTCGGGTCGGGTAAAGTTTTATTTGGTTTCTTATCTGGGAGTCTTAAATTATGGCTAGGACGCATATGTCCTATATGCTAGGGTGGCAGGTCCACCCTCTATAATATGGTACTGAAAATATTCTCGATTGCCTCGTGGTCCCGTGGCACACGTAAGTGCCGTGCGATCAAGATATCGTATGTTCGGTTCCCGGGTCGAGCTAAGCGTTATTAGGATTTCCCATTAGAAAATTCTCAGTAGCCGCGCGGAGTCTAAAATGTGCCCGAAAAACGGCAATAGGCTCGCAAACTATTTCGTGGGACTGATATACCTGGCGAAATGGTGCAGAAATGCACCTGTGCCGACCCGTTCGGGAAATACAAGCGTGAGGTTATGTATATATGTACCTATGTATATATGAAAATATAGGTTATAGAACGTAGTTAGAAGCCTAAGAATTTGTTTTCCTTGTTTTGTAAGAACAAGACATGATACGAGTTTGTCTAGACATTAAAACCTGTATTCTTCACACTTGTTCAATGAAAAATACTCGGTTGAATACTTCATCGATTCCGAGAAAGTCTATAAATGTTTAAAATGTGGATATAAATGTTCGCACGTGATTCGACTGAGATGAATGCAGTCGGACGCCGGACGGCCTTTAACATATCCTGCATGCTTCTCCGACGCTATTCTATATGTTGTATGGAATTTCAAGAAGTTACGAGTGCTTTGCTAATAATACCTATAAATTCTATTGTTTTATGTTGTGGTATGGATTATACATACATGTTGGGTGATACAACTAGAAGTATAAATAGTCTGTGTATTAGAAAATGTGTGTATTTAAATGTGTATACCAATAACACCGCATGAGAGGTTTGATTGGAATGATCATAGAGTGGGCTTTTTGCCATTTTACGAGTACATTTTCCGACACACTGCTGAATACGTTAATGCAAAATCCAGACACAATTTTTTAAACTCGGAAATCAAATCTTCCCCAGATTTGATGCTTTAAAATATCGTATATTTCACATACATATATGTATACGAATTAATTTTTATAGTAGGTGCCTATATAATTTAACATAAAATAATATTTCATTCACTGTCTTCAAGTTTTACAGATATATTTGCATTTTAGTATTTATGAAATCCGATACATATCGCGAAGAAAATATTGCATTCGCTACTGCAATGAAGATTGGTTACGAATCGTTTGCTGGTTACTCACTGACTCACTCGCATTTTCATTTATATGGTAATGCGGGAAACGACTCAATTTATTGCTCATCCGTCAAAACATTAAGCAAGATATACTTATTCTAACTATGAAATTCTCATTATTAGTCAGTTTAGTGCGGGTTGATGGACTTTACACACCTAAGTAATTCCTTGTAGGGAACTTAGGCATGCAGGTTTCCTCATCAAATTTTGATTCACCATTAAAATGTTTATCAATTTCGCATATCATGAATACACGGATAACTTCGATTTACATGTATACCTACATATCAAAAACAAAACTAGTAAAAAAAAAAACAAGTCTCGCAACTCGGTTCTTTTAAACTACTGGTTCAAATTAGATAAAATTTGAAATATACCTTGTTTATACAATGCCTGCTTGGCGACTTAAAATTCAAGTTTCTAGGTTTATCCACAAATAAGTTATAGGGGGTCGAAAAATGTCTTGAATTGCTTCGAGAAAAGATAATACGGCCGTGCCGCTTTTGCTCGACTTGGCAGGGACACTGCCGTGCCCCCAGATATATTACATCAGATAAATTTACTGAAATTAAGTCTTCATTTTCCCCGAATAATGTTATTCTCCGCCTCTAATCACTCCAATGCCAAATAGTACTGATTGGGCGATACATCTTTATTCAATAAATTACTAATGTACTTACATATATGGATATAGTAACAAAATGATGCATCATAAAAAAATAATGATGGGAAATAATGCATTTTGGATGTATTAATGAGCCAGTAATTACAAACGTAAGGTTTACGACGGCAATAACGTTCTTTTAAGTAATGCATTTTAGGCATGTTAACAACTTCCGTCACGCGTAGTATTTTTAATTAATTTTCGACTTCCAGCATAACTAGTTATAACGCGCGCTGCTTGAGAGAATGGACGGAAGTTTATGTTTTTTTCTTTGTTTTTTTTTTTCAAAAACATTTTTGTTAATTTATTGTACTTCAATGTGCCAGTTACAATATAATACATTTTTATGTTTAAATACCTTTTTAGTTATTACGTTTGTAACTAGATTAATTTTACGTTTAAATGTGCCAGTTACAATATATTACAAATTCTTTTGCTTAAATTTTCATAACCTCACATGTCTGTTTAAGTGACGTAATGAGGTCTGTTTTGTGTACCAATGTTAGGCAAGGTGTAACACGGGGCCTGATTCTAGAAATCTTAGTACAAGTAGTCTGGTTGACAATATCAATAATCTAGGTATATAACACAGCAAGAAGATATACCAAAAATGTTATATATTTTTCTTTTATTTGTGGATGGCAAGCATAATCAGTTTGAGATACAAGTATATTTATTATTAACGCAAAAAAGATTTAACTAACAAAGGATTTTTCGTACGACTGGATGTTGACGTAATTGACCAAGCTGACTTATTATAATACTGGTTCCCTTTTTTAGAATTCTTAATATACAAATACATACACTCCCTTACGTTATCATAAATGGGGTTTAGGTGAAGATACAATTATGTATAAAGCATAGACCTTTTGAAGCTTTAAGCTATTGGGTATTAAAATTTAAAAATTTCCTTATGATAAAAAACAATACTTTGCCCGACTTGGTGATCGAGACTTTTAGATCGCGCGGCTCATACTTGTACCGCAATACCACGAAGCAGACAAATCTTAAACATATATATTTAGTATTCAAAACGGTGTAACAGCCATTAGGCCCTCAGAACTAGGACAGTCGGTCTTCCTCGTCGATGTTTGTTCTGCATGTAACACTTGTCAATTTATACGTGTGTAATAGCGAGTCAAAGTGTGCCGCCGTCTGCGCGTTGCGTAATGCATCAACTCAGTAGAGAGTCTCAAAAAGTGTTTGCAACAATACGCACAAAAGATGGTCGTGGGTTGAGTTTTTGTTTTACATATGTCATAACTTAGGATAAGAGACCATGAAACTAGGTGGAGACGTTATCTTCGCAGAGTTACTGACCAGAGCTGTAGTATTTTTAAGAGGTCTGTGTCAAGCAGTAGACCACTACAGGTATGTCATCATCATAATCAAAAAGAAAAATCAAAGAAGGAAAACTCAGCGGCGTGTGCCCGAAAAGCGGTGTGTGTTTGAACCCACGAGCGCCAAGATTCTCGACATCGCGCCTAAATCACTACTTGATATGTCATAGTAGTGTTTTTTACCCTGCGGTATAAGTGTATACTGTGAGACGAAATGGTCTCGGTTTCCTCTAAAATTCTCAGTAGTATGTCGCCTGGAAGTATTCCCTGTAATCGGCAACAACTGCTGTGACTCCGATACACCATTCCTGCATCTTTTTGCTAGGATTGTAGTAAAACTCAATTTTCTATGGAATTTTTTTCATGGATCTCTATCCATAGTCAGTATTTCCGTCGAAAAAAGTGCAAGTTAAGTTTTAGCGTTAAGTTAAAAAGTGTTAGACTAATGATTATTTAAACTAATATGTTTTCTTTCGAGAGTTCGTTCTCTGGCTTGGGTTGTAGCAATAGCGACAATTTACAAGCCGCATCATAAAACAAGAGCAATTCAATATAATGCCTATAAATCGAATAATGTCGTAAATATCAGTATCAGTGTTCTAGTTTTTTACAGATAGAAATGCACTAACATAAAATGGTGAATGGTGTAGCTTAACATGATATTTTACAATAATTCGTTTTTTTTTTTTATGGAAAAAGGAGGCAAACGAGCAAGTGAGCCACCTGATGTTAAGTGGTCAACACCGCCCATGAACACCCATAATACCAGAGGAATCATCGGTGTGTTGCCGGCCTTTGAGGAAAATATAGGCTCTCTTCTTGAAGGCCCCTAAGTCGTATCTGTTTGGAAATACCGCCGAGGCAAGCTGATTCCTGAGGTTTACGAATCTTCGACTTTTTACTACCTTAATGTTAGTCTGGACTGGGCTCTTCTACGATTCTAATGAACTAAGTCTAAAAAAAACCACTTATGAGTCTCTTATGTAAGTAGTTATTCTTATTAATTAGTGTAACTCTGTATCTTATCTACATCGCCAAAGTTCAGCGACCTGAAATGTCTAAAAATCGTCGTTTTTATAACAACACGCATCGCGAAGAAAGTTTATAAATAAATAAAAAACCAGTTACATAAAATCCCGATACGCTAGTACGTGTCTTGTGTCAAACAACAAGAGCTAATTACGCAACTTGTGCAAACATATTGGAAACCACCCAACCACGTGACTCGATGCAAAAACTAATAAAAGTAATTGTATTACTAAGCGGAACGCCGATCGATCTTTTATGGTTCACCCAGCTGACCAGCTGACTCGCTGTCACGTAAACCTAGTTTACAGTTGGGCTACGGCATTAAGCACTTTTGCTCTCGACAATTAAGCTGACTGTCGGTGTGGCAATGGCTTGCGAAAACTCGACAGAGCGCGGGGAAAATTGGTTACCTAACGCACCACAATAGCTTGCCTTGTCTCGTGTAAACTGTTTAGCGGAATATTAAATAATAGTTGTGTGAATTCTGGGTTTGTGGGATAAATTATGGGTATGTTATGTTATTTCATTTATGTATAATTAAGTATATAAAGTGGCGTAGACTGTTTGAGAGTGGTAAACTGTTTCACAGTCATTATTATCGTTTGCTTTATTTTATAGGTGTAGAAAAATATAGTAAAAATCAAAAGTACATAAGATTTCTATTACCCTTTACAATAGAGCTGAATCTAATTTCCCCAGGAATAAATAACATGAAAGAATATAATGAACTTGTAAGTGTGTAAGCCGATAATTTAAACATGTTGCACTACGATTAGTGGAATACGTAGGAAGAAGATGGATCTCATTACTCATCGAAGCATCAAAATGCAATCCCACGACGTACCAGAGCGAAACAAAAAGGAAGTAACGAATAAAAGAATTTTGTAATATATATTAGCGTTTATACAACATGCTGACCAGTTTACCAATAATTTAAGCACTAATTCTTCTCGATTATACGGCAACAATGCACTAGGCACTCTCAGACTAAATAATTAGTCAATGTTCAATGAAATGTCTTTCAGAGCAGTCGACGGAGCGTGGCCTTGTGTTACGCGCAGTCAACAGCCGGCCAGTTACCAAGCGAGTCATTGGGTCAAGTTGGGCTAGATATTTTAAACGTGGTTGAGGTAAAAAATGCAGTCATACGCTGAAAAATTACTGATTGTATTTTAATTATTTGAAATAGTTTTAATGTAGTGAATGAGATTTTGTTTGTGAAGCCAAAGAAAATGCTCAATCCTTTTTGATGCGGCGAATGTTTTGAGTGGCCTCCAATTATTTCCGGGTTTTCATGAGACAAAATGTCTTTTTAACTTCATTTACCCACGAAATGGGACTAGATATTATAACGAACATAAAGAGTTCCAAATCACATTTGAATATAATTATATAAACCATAATATGAATATTGATGCATACATACCACAACAAGGAAAATCGTCACTCATATTTAATCGATTGTGAATCATCCGAGTGAATTATCGATTCATTTCCTCTAAACGTAAGGTTACGCAAGCTGTAGTAGACAATTACGGTGAGGGAGAACAATTAAATTCTCCACGTCGATCCGATTAATTAGTAGGCAGCGAGGCGTTACGTTTTATAGGTGTCGTGTACTTTCTCACGATAACAATCACCATAAATCGATGATGGAAACGCTTCCCATCGTATATTTTAATTACTAGTGTACATTTTGAACTCGTTTGATTTTTGGAATAGGGTTATACGAGTTTCAGCCTTCGTGGAGCAGTAGGTTACAAACTAGCTTGTGAACCGTGAGGCAGCCGATGTATTTGCAAGACAAAAAGGCTATCGTAGTTTTTGATACACTGATAACACTGACACTGATTTGATGTTATTTTAGTTAGGGTTCAGAACTACATATGTATGTGAATAGAATTTGGTCAGAACTATGGGAGTTTATTAATTAACCTTTTTTTTATCAACTATTTGGAACAATTTCTTTATTGTAACTTTACAATTCATTTAATCTTGAATATATGTATCAGATACATTATCTATTAACCTTAACACAAATACTTATCTATTCATTCATTCAACACCGGAATGCATTTTTGAACTTTTTATAGATATGCCCTCTTTTCAGTGCAAATTTATTAATGCTTTATGAGAAGGTTAATAGTGTGGCAATGGAGTAGTGAAATTACTAACATTATAGACTATAAAAACTTTATTAGACCAATCGAGGATTTTATTCGAATAGCTAGCTAACGATTTATTTTTTGTATTCTGAATTCAACAACGATCATACCACTATTAATCTGTATAGACCTCATATTTATTTTATTATAGTTTTCCTTTCTTGTTCTTATAAGTAGATCACTATTGTTAAGTCAAAAAATCTTGCATTTTTAATACAACGGGCGTTTTTAATGTCATTTAGTAGAACAGGGTTCTATGAGAACATGACATCTAATAGATAAAGAATTCAAATAATACTCTTTTATTTATTTATAAACCTAATTGATGTGTCAGTATCTATTAACCTTTGATGCAGACAATGTAATTATTTGTTTGTGTTGCCCATCAACATTTTTTTTAGTTTATTCACGCATATTTTACACTTATTTGTGACTGTGTATGGTCATCATACTTGACAATTACTTAGTTCATAATATGAATATAGCCTTATAATTCAATGCGAGTTTCTACGGGCATGTAATGCTTGTATATGTTATAGTAATTGTAATTTGTAGTTTTCCTTTAAGTAGTGCATATATAAACTTTCATAGATATATTTTAATTGTAAACTAACAAAACTTATTATTTAAACTTTATGGTTATAATAGATATATAGAAAGAAAATATAAGTAATTTTATAGATAACTAAACAATTAATAATATTTCATGAAGGTTTAGAAAAACAGCAGACTTCATTACTGTTTTGTTTATATTCAAACAAAACCACGGAAAAAAATCTTTAAATATTTTAAACATATTGTACTTGTTTAAAAATTAAATTCCTTTACCGTCCACTGTAGTCGCATTAAGCGTGTTTACATCTTCCGATGTGGCAATCGCTGACCAATAATAAGTTTAAGATAGGTTGATTGGCCTCATATTACTTCCTAACATGTTCTCATGGCCTTAGGCTCGCACGACTCACGACATGCACATCCGGACTTTGAGAAATATTAAAAGCATAGCTTCCTTGTTTCATGATACTGTTAATGTGTTTTTAGATGCATTATCGAATATTGAGGCGTGGTTTGTCATAAAATTGTGTAGTGAAGCGTTTTGTCCTGTTTAATTTTTTGAATTTTATTACTATGCGGAGATTTTAATATTACTACGAGTATATATTATCAGATCAGGAAGTTGTCCTAATTTTTGGATTCCTTTTAGGGAATTTTGTATCGACATTTTTCATTTTAAATATGTACATGTATACAAATATTATAAAGAGGAAACATTTGTATTTTGATATTTTTGCAACGAATTAACTCAAAAACTTCTCGATCGATTTTAATGATTTTTGGTATGGACGTAGATGGGACCTTGGTAAATAGCATAGATTTACAATTACAATTATAACATTATAATTATAATATTAAAAAAAACAATACATTAATTGAAAAATGTTTACGTAAGCATGGGGGGAGGGAGTAAGAGCATTGCTTACTTTTGCTGACGAGGGGATGGGGGGAGGGGTTAAATAATTGTAAAAATTCTGGTTACATAATACTTGGACGGCCCCAAGCCTTTAAAAATTAATGTCCTTGCAATCACAAATAAAATATAATCAGGCTATAGAAACACGATTGACTTTTATTTTATTTTATATTATGCGGCTTTTTTAGTAAAATTTTAATGGAGATCCTTAAATAGTAACAATTATTACAAGTTTTAATAGCTTAAAATGGTAATGTACCTACTCAATAAACAAATTTTTAATATAGGTTTTAATTACCAAACTTAAAAGGAATTAAGTTAATAGCGCAATTGTACTAAAAACAACGCATTTAGAGTTGGTTATTTTTTATATTAATTTTGTTATATATAATCGTATGACAAAAGGTATGTGTCAGCCTAGTGGTTACTGGAACGGCCCGTCACTTTATCTATATATAGGTTGTATTCAGACCGTGATCGGAAACTAAGGTAATAGTTAAGCATAACCATAAGATAACCATAGATATAAAATGTATGTGTTAAGAAAACGTATTTTTTTTATTTTTTGTCGGGATTTTTTTAACGCCAGGAGGTTAGTAATTACCTGCCTCAGTTTCCGAACACGGTCTGGATACACTCTGTATATATTTCTATTGTCACTGCTCCAAAACAAAACAATATCTTATGATTTTTTTAGATCTACTTGTGTATCCGATTGTATTATTGTCGCGCATCATCATGAAGACTCGTTTGACAAAAAAATATTGATCATCAATATCGTAAAAATACTAAATGTAAGTTTTAAAGTTGTTTTAATTAAATTTACAAATTATATGGCAAGAAGTTAATGAAAAAAAATATATTTATTACATTTTAATAAGAGTATGCCGGAAGATGTACGCTTCGAAATTTATTTTTGTATTTTTCCATGATTTTTAAGTGACCACACACAAATATGTATCTACATATTTGAAACTACTTTAAATACTTTAGACTAACCCTATTAAAAAGAAATACATGTGTTCTATAGGAAACATGTCTATCTATAGGTAAATATGTGTATGATAAGAAAATTACCATTAATATCTTTCTGGCTCTACCTACTTTAGTTACAGTTTATAAATAACACCCACTTTCGTAACAAAACTGATGTATAGTTAACTATAAACTGGATCCACGTCATTCCACGTTGTAGGTACATTGTATATGGCCGTTTGTTTGAATAAAACACGTTTTAGGCTAATCGCCGCGCCGGCCTTCGTCCGAAGGTGCGACAATATGGGTTGGATCAGCAATCTCAAACTGTATTATTATAATTGCGGCTAAATATATGTTAATAATCTTAAACGCATGTAGCTTAAGACCACGGTACTTAGATAATTGCGAGGGATATCATTATGTGTGTGGGATTGGTGATTTAAAATACGTATAATAATAGCCGGCTTATATTTTTAACATATAGTGACCCATAGTAGCAGTTTTACAGAAACGTAGACGTTTTTTCTCATGGGTCCTGTTCTTTTAAAACCATGATATTTAACTCATTATAAATGTCACGTATATACTTAATTACAAGGTCTAATATCATGAATTCAAGTAACCATGTGAGATCATTCAGTTTCACAAACATTTTTGTGGACGAAAACATTTTTCTCAGGTTGAAATTTAAACCGTTTGTTTCATAACCTCATGAGTTGCATTAGATTGACTATTGGGTGTATCCATTACTAATCGCTTTTTGCCTATTAGCAGTTGTAACACGAACATAACCTAAAACATTACCACGTATTGAGTAGCTTGTACTAACATTGTGTAATAGGCGAGGAAGGAAGAAAATTATAACCACATGCTTGTGCGGTAATGAAACGCACGCGCTCTCTTACCTAATGACGGAGCGGTCACATGACCGTAACATTTCTCGGACATTTGCTCTTTCTAATTGTCTATTTGGCCATTCATATACAGAAAGTGTGTATTACAATGAAGCTCAATTTACGCATGTTAATATTATCGGCCTCTGCGGCGTATTTTATATCGCACAGCAAAGTTACTACATCGCGCCTGATGGGAAGCGCAGTACAGTTTAAGTATGTGTAATTGCATTTACATTAAATTCAATTGGATAAGTCATATTTGAAGTATTATAAAAATTCAACCTACTAAATCTGAAAATATCTCAATATTACATTAAAATACGACCTGTTATTAATGCCACAGGAATTTATCAATGTTTACAGTTAAAAAGTATGTTATTTGTAAGTCGTAAGTAAATGGGTACCTAATGACATGTCATCTGTTCCGCCATTTTTATAGCTAGAATTATAAAATCTTTCATATTTTTTATTTGAAAACCATAGTTGTATTGAACTGTCAATGGAGGTGCTACGTTGCTGCACGTGGTAATAAAAGTGGCCCTGTCAAGGCCTGAAGGAAATCGAAAACTCGTTGCGTAAAAGGAAAGCGAAGGCCCGGGTCACAGCCAGTTTGACGTCGTGTCGTAGGTACAGCATAGATATCAGGAAATGAGTTATTCCAATAACCATTGCTTCTGTTTTTTTGTATTTTAATAATTAAAAGTTGATTTTTTATACGTAGAGTTTTATAGATAAATTTGTAGTTTCTCCAATAACTTCCCGTGGAGAATATGATTTATTCATATGTCAATATTCTGGATAAATATTAAGGTATTTAGTATTGATATGTTAAGAACTCCTCTTATTGTAGAGTAGGCCGTTGTTCAGCATAATGACGTATGCGTGACATAAATAGATAAACATACATAGATACGAGTCGAAAATTGCTTTTTTGTTGTATTTATTTTTCCTATATGTATGACGAATAATATGGAATTTGTTCGCATCAAATTGCAGCCGGAATTATCGGTATGCGGGTAGCATTGTGCAGTTCATGCTTATGTAATACATTATTTGTGATATGACTTGCCACCTTCATGTATGAAATAACTTTGAATATGAACATTGAACACTTATTTGGTACAAATTATAGTGTTGCTGTTTCTAGTATCGTATGACCTTTGGTTTGTCGTAGCCAAATATCCATTTAAAATTAATTGTCACTTTGTAATTAATACCGACAAGGTGGTCGGACGACCTAGTCGCTGGATGCAGGCGGCTTCCAACAGGTCCCTGTGGAAGTCATTGGGCTCTCCCAATGACCTTTAGGCCTCTGCCTATGTCCAGCAGTGGACTTCTTTCGGCTGATGGATTGGATTGTAATTAATAAAGATATCATAGTAATTCTACCAAATACTACTGTATAAATTCTTACGCACATGAAATTTTCTCCTAGAGCCCTTTAAACCTCCTCACTATGGCCTAGCAAGATATTGAGGGCAAAGATCTTTTACATCAGGAATGCAGTGGCGGTACTTCCATAGAAGCCCAAAAGCGTTTGACTTTAATTTGTAATGTCTAGTTTATACTTTTTTATTGTGGGGTCAGAATATACGCCAAATTGCTTTTGTTAAATAAAGATTTAATGCTTAAAGATTATTAGTCGGAGTTTTGTAAGGCAACCTGGGCTTTTGGGCTTCTATGGAAGTACCGCCACTGCAGGAATAGTATATAGTATACGTATGTGTGTCAATATTAGCCCATATTATATGCATTGTAGGGCGCCGGCTTCCACTACAACTTAGGCGGGTTCAAGCTAACTTAGATGGCAAGTGCTAGTCCACTTGTAGTAAGAAATTACGCAGGATTCTACAAATTATTATTTATGTGTCGTATGGCGTGTAATTCAGCAGTTATGCAAGGACATTAGTCGCATCGTCGGTCCGCAGTGCGCACGTGCCGCACATAAAAATTGCGACCTGCATCGTGGTGTCAGGGCGACGTTGCATAATGTATTTTTGTTATTGGACCACGAGCTTGCACTGTTAGGTAACGATTTCGGCGTTGACGTGTTAATTCAAATCCTTTCGAGGTTGGTTTATCGATTTATTGGTCTTGCATCATTTGTGTACTGTAAATTATTAAAAGTAAGAAGGCTTTTATCATATGAAAAAGCAGTTTTAGCTTTAAACCACGATTAGTGTGAAAGCTTAATAATGGTATTTTGTACTACAAAAGAAACTGATACAGAAATTAAATCATGCTGATGATGACAAATATTTATCAATACTTATAAGTTAAAAAAATGAATTTTCTTACATAATTTATTTATACATATTATTTTTCAGAAGACAATTTTTTCTTGGCAACATTTGCGCTTTTAAACTATAGACTGAAATGGTTTGTTTATGTTGAACTAATGAAAGTGTACAGAGAAGATTTAATAACATTTAATATTTAATTTTAAAATTTCATCTTGCCTTAATTGACCTTAATATATTTTATAATTAAGAATAGCGTTATCATGTTTCTTTCAGAGCATTGAATGTTTCTAGAATAAAAGGATATAAATTATTTAGTAACAACGATTTAACAATGCCTTCGGAATAAGTTCTGTAGAGAAAATCAATTCAATAATTTAAAACTACGCTACAAAAGATTTCAACGGCAGCAGCGTAGCTTATTGCAATTTGTTGGTCTCTTAAGATTTATAATTTATATATTTTTATTGTTAAATATGGGTATGATTGGAATATTGTATTTATGGACTACAATAACAGTTTTGATGGATATTAAAATATGAAGAAAAATGATGTTATTATTTGAGCAAAAGTTTTAACATAAAAGATTTAAAACAAACTTTTAAGATTAAAATACTGACGTCTGCTTCTCAAGTATTTCGTAGGTATAGAAAAATAGGTAATATGTACGTCGTAATTACGCCCGGTGTTCGGTGTTAAAATCATCAACAACTCGGTAAAGTAAGGAGTTATTAATGGGTTTTCTACTCATAGATTCTTCAAATTCATATTTTCCTGTTGATGACACATTGTTTGCATCATAATTAAAGGAAGGCGAGAAATAACGCAAATACCTATCATAATCACGCGAAGTTACAGCATCCTTTTGCTCTTTATATGTATGTAATTATTTTTCATGTTTGTTAATGGAAAATCTCCCAATTGTATGAAGTCAACTTCATACAGATACATTAAGATAAATGTTTTTGAGTGTAGCTCATATATTTATTTTTGGATGCGGTATCATTATTTGCCTCTCATTTATCCTATTTTAGCGTCGTTTAAAGTCAAATTTTACATTTTATTACATGTATGTAGCTTTACTTCTAAGCAAGTTTGAATCTGTTCTTCGGATTTTTCCTAAAGACAGACGTTACAGTTCAATGTACATCGAAATATGATAATATGTTCTTCGTTTCATATACCGTTTCAATGGAAATCTATACACAAACAAATGTGCTAAAGGTATAACCGCAAATACCTCGTAACTTGCCCTATCATCCACCAAGGTTTTACTTGGAATTCGAACAAATGTCACTAAACGTTAAACCGTCTATTGTTGTTTGTTATTTGATCAAAGTGAGACCAATATTGGATCAAACGATGGCTCACTTTAATGTTGATCGAAACATATATTTTTATGAATAATTAGAAATATGACGTGATTAATTGTTATCGTGTTGATGCAAGATACATATTTTCCTTAAACTTAATGATCCACTCACACTTGAAACGCTTGTTTTTAGGAGTGTTTCTCCTTCAAAGAGGTGAAACTTTGGAAACCCCCTTTGTTTTGAGTAATCAAATTTAACGCGGGTGAAACTGTGGGATACTGTTATAAATAGCACAGAAAACGCAATTATTAGAAAAAATATACGCAAACGGTTGTATTAATTTTGTTTAAAAATGAGATAAAATACATTATCACATCTTTAATGAAACTGTCAACGTCGATAAATATACCCATAAAATAACTTGGAACATTGATTGATGATTTGCGTTTTACATTTATAAAAATACAGAAAGTGTTACGCAACGCGTAATGAGGAAGACGAGCCAAGTCATAGATTTAATTACAAGCCGCCTTAGAGTAGGTACTGCATGTAATTTCAACTACTGTGACTTCTCAAGTATTAATTTTATATCTTTGAGAATTATTATTAGTATAATAATATAAAATAAAATATTTTTATATAAATAATATTATTATTTTCCATAGAATTCCTCTTACGAAACTACTCGTTGGAAATTAAGTTTTTTTACCTTTCAAAAATCTTGTATTGTTAAAAGTTGACAAGTTATTTATGATTAAAAGTTTGTGTAATTCTTTTAATAATTTATATGATGTTTTTTTATAATATGCTGTAAATAACATTTGTATACATTAATTTTATAAGCCGACGACATTTTTCTTACAATTTAACACATAAAATATATTATTGAAGTCATAAAATATACACAGCCAGTTTAATGGCACGTAAGAAATTTCAATGCTTTGTTAAGCGGTTTAACATTAAATGATGGATCCTTGACACAAAAACGGTTTGTGTGATATTTTGTATTTAGCGTAAACCTATTTCGGTTGAAGGTGTCAATATTTAATCATAATAGATGGTATAACGAGGCATTGAGATCGGATCGGTGGTATAACTGTTATGTTACTAATAAGCCTATTATGAAAAATGGCCATCGTTTCTAGATATTAAATTAACAACGAAGTTATTTCTGCTCTTGAACTGCAGACCAAAAAAATCATAAGGCCAATGCTATTTGGAAATAAAATTCTATAGAAGCCGGTTTTTAGCCTAACATACTTGGACGATCTACTTTTATTGACGTATGATTAAAATTTTGAAGCACCGGAGTACATTGCAAGTTACAATCTTGTAAAATAAGTTTTCGTAAGGTTGGGACTTCAATTAAGTGTGTTGGTTACTGTGTAACCATGACATGATGACTGCCTCGGGGTCTCGCGGTATAAATATGTGCCGAGCGATCTAGAGGTCCTAGGTTCGATTCCAGGGTCGGGCAAAGCGTTATTGGGTTTTTCTATTAGGAAATTCACAGTAGCAGCACGGAGTCTGGAATTGTGCCCGAAAAACGGCAATAGGCTCGCCCCCTATTACGTGGGACTCAGTGGCGGTACTTCCATAGAAGCCCGAAAGCGTTACACATAATTGTTTAATGTCTAGTTTATAATTGTTTATTGTGGGGTCAGGATATTCTCATTTATATGTCTAATTGCTTTTGTTAAATAAAAATTTAAAGCTTAAAGATTTATTATTCGGAATTTTATTAGGCATGGTGGGCTTTTGGGCTTCTATGGAAGTACTGCCACTGGCCACTTCACATACCTGGCGAAATGTGGGTGAAATGCACCTCTGCCTACCCTTTCGGGAAATACAGCCGTGAGTTTATGTATGTATGTATGTAATTAAAAATTTTGGAGCATCAGAGTACATTGCAAGTTTCGATCTTTTAAAATA
This sequence comes from Hemaris fuciformis, assembly GCA_907164795.1. Taxonomy (NCBI): domain Eukaryota; kingdom Metazoa; phylum Arthropoda; class Insecta; order Lepidoptera; family Sphingidae; genus Hemaris; species Hemaris fuciformis. The sequence continues at coordinate 7,338,843 of OU015440.1, read as the reverse complement.
AGTTTTCGTAAGGTTGGGACTTCAATTGAGTGTGATGATTACTATGTGCTTAATCGCTATAGAAGTTAAAGAGTCCTGGATTTTCTGCTTCATATATGTAATTAAATATTTAACTACAATTGCTAGTCCAAAGCTGGCTCTAAGTATTGTGGCGTATATAAGCCTAATTAATCTGTCAAATCGTTTAAAGCATTTAGATAAATCAATTCAGAACGTTAATTGAATTATTTATTTATCATGCGACAAACAACGGTAATTTATTAATAGACCTGATTTAAAACCTTAAAGTAATGTATTTATATAATTTCATTAGTTAACGCATAGGTCGGCATCCTCAGTCACTCTTAGAAATGATCTATTCAAGTGATAAAAAAAACCAATTCGTTTGATATGCCCCTTTATACCTATATAATAGTGAGACAATCACAGCCCAGTTTTACATTCTTCAACAAGGAATCTTTACTACAGGGACAAATGTGGCACAGCAGCATCACTTCTATAAATACAGAAACGTGAGCAAACACGAAGTTAGTGATCTGATTACATGTTATCATATCTGCACTTGTAACATAAAGATTTCCTTATTTACGACAAACGTACCTCAAGCACATTTTTATTCGTAAATCCCACGATAACAAGATACAGTAGCAAAGATGTATGAAGTAAAATCCTTTTTCGGCAACTCCTAAGCATAAGAAAATAGCTACAATGATTTTGTCTAAGCATTTATGCCCACGCAAAGCCATGTAGCCTTTTTGAATGAGGAATAAAAATAAAAATGTTTGATGTTCAGATTTCCGTGTCTATGAATGTGGAGTTTTTTCTATTTGGACTATTAGATACTTTTAACGTTCTTTTTTTGAATTGATTCAAAACTGATTGTTGTAAGCGGAAAGATGTTCTACAAAAATATATATTTTTGTGTTGTAGGTTCTTTGAAAACAGGAATTGTTAGCCCAGTTTTAATATCGTAAGTGGGTTTCTTGTTAAACAGGCAGATTATGCTTTATTCTTTTGTGGATTTCAAAATGATGCCTATTTTAGTCGGTGGTTTTTGCACAATGATAAATTTAATTCTTAGTTAAGCATTGAAACTCTGAAACAAGAACAAGCTTTGAAACTCTCTGATTACTTCAACTTTTATATAAATGTTTCAGTTACATGTTATATTTTAGAAGTTACTTTACAGCGATCATTCTAAGTCATGACACACTTGTCATCCTAATAATACAAAAACATAAAACCTTTTGAAGCTAATGTATGTAGGCTGTTTTACTGTAATGATTTTACAAAAACAGCGATGGACTTTCCTTACTTTATTCGTATCGGGAACAAATCTTTCTTTTTTAAGACTTTTTTTATAGAGTTAGGGTCATACCTGAAGCTATGACAAGTAAGTTATTAGATAATGCACAAACATGTTGTTTAATTGTCTTATGTTTAGCTAAATTTTCCTAGGCACTAACTCTACTTTTATTTATACAATATTTATAAAAAAAAATACATTGTCATTTCAAATATGATTTCCTATTTAAAAATAATATTATCTTATTTAAATATAATAATATACATTCATTTATGACATTACAAAACATTTTTTTATCTACATTTAGCAAACGATTTGGGTATTTATTTAATACATTAGATAATAATATATAATTTTTATTTTTGAACTATCACTCATTACACGTAACATAACATTCACTTCATAACACGTGCCAGCGAATATTACGCCTGGAGATCTTTTATCTCGATTGTTGATAAGTGAATAAATAGCAACCAGGAAATAAAATTAAACATGCCCAGACTTGGTTACATTCTTGCAACGCACCGTTTTTGGCATACTGATCATTCGTGAACATTGTTAAATAACATTCAAGTATAAAACGCTTAAGTTAAGTGTAACCTTTACTTCTAAAGTCTACATACATATTTACATTGTTTGAACATAGGTTTTTATATGTTCAGAGACGGGCAATAAAATAAGTAATTGTTTTAAATGAAATATTGCAATTGGTATACTATTGTTGGTACTATTTATTTGTTGGTGTATATGAAAATTATATTTAATGTCACAGACCCTAAATTATAAAGACTCTACGGCTAACTCTGACATTCAATATTTCCAATAAAATAATGAATTGGCCATTCAACCTCGACCTGTGCCGCTCTAGATTTTAGCCAAAGGGAGATTTTGTGCTAGCCGCCACACAACAAAGATTTATGTAATAAAATATTTAAATCATACAAAAATTTGCATATTGTTAAAATTATGCAAAACCGTATTCGGAAATGCGGAACTGAATACAAATAGAAATCCAACTTACGCTCCAAAAGTTCCCATGTTGTACAATAGAACAGAACAAGCCACTCAAAAAATCATTTACGAAACAAAGGAACACGGGTATACACTTTTGTCTTTCGATCGAATGTCAATATTTAAATGGATTAGCACGCGAGATCGGTCGGGCCGGAGGCGTGTACGCGCGGGCGCCCCTTCGTGCTGGCTGGTTGTTTGCCGCGGAATGAGGCTGCACAAGCCGAGCTACAACAACCATCCGCGAGAGAAAGTTGCCGAGTTATCAAACTTCGCGGTTACGTCCCGCGATGACGCTATCTTCCCCCAGTTGCGTATTCGATGACAAAATTAAATTTTCGTGTACCCGCGACAATTTACGCGCTACTGACACACTGAACGTCCATTTTTATAGCGTTCCACTTTCAGTGCTTTATGTTTATTTATTTACGATTGTGTAATTGTAAACAGTTTAGCGCGTCACGCGACATGTACTGTCCGACAGGCGGTTTGAATATAAATCACTTGTCATTCACGAAAGCGTTATTTCAATCAATTACTACTCTTGATACCGATAGTGAAATTATTTATTATAGAAAAACACTGTGATTAAAGTAATTTTTCTTTTTTGCTTAAAATAACTGATTACCCTTTCATCTTTTAAAATATCCCTTTTGTAAAATAGGTTGTCTGGAAGAGATAGAAGTTACTGATAAGACCGCCTATTGTTCTCTTAAGCTTATAATTATTTTTTTTTTTTATGTATTCATGGTGTACAGTAAAGTACCTATATAATTAAAAAAATAAAATAAAATTAAAACATTAGGTTGAATAATTACTTTTAAAAATCTTTTAAAAATGAGCGAGCATTGTCTCAGATCACATTATGAATATAATAAACATAGCAGTTAGACGTAAAAGCCAGTGTTATATTGATCATTTATTGCGTAATGTACGGGTTTATATTTATTCGATTGTGAGCGGTGACCGCGCAACTTTCACTTTTGCGAATACGTTGAGAAAAGTCATGTGATAAACTGAAATAGTGAGTTAACACATACGCACGCTTCCTATGCAATTTCCTTGCACATTCCTTAATAGGGTTGCAGCGCATTGCTTTTTAAATTGATTGACGCGAATTCAATTGTTAATTAGATGGCTATTTATTAAGCGGAATGTAGGTTTAAAAAATATCCATCACAGGGAAATCTTCTGTAATGTTGTGTTTTAAAGACGAACATTTAAATTTGGGTTTCGATTTTTGCTAGCGCAAAAGGCATGACTTTAGCTTACATGCCAACGCGGTGGTTAACCTGTGTGATTATATTAAAAATTTTCAAAATAATCCTTCAAGTTATGTGTGTATTCATAATGAATTATCGTTTACTTTAACGGTGAAGGAAAACATTGTGATGAAAACTGCACACCTTAAAGTTCTTAGGAAACTAGACCAGCGTGGTGGACTAAGACCTCTCAATTGCAAATCAGCATTGGAACCTATATGGGCTGATGATGATGATGACGAATCTTTCATAATTATATATTAAAGATGATGATCATTCAGTCTTTGCTTTGTTCAAATGCTTAGTATATGAGCTAATGTATGTTGACAGAAATGCATTAATACACCCATGCCTGTAAACTGAGGAAGACGTAATTTAAATCTCATATAAAAGAGGAGTGAGCAAATCTATTGCCGTGTGTATCGCATTCCCAGATTACATGACAACTGAGAATTTTTTGTCGGCAGACTCCAATAATAGTTGTCCAACACGGGATCAATTTCAGTACCTACCTCTCAATCGAAGCCGCACAATTATGCCATGGCGTCACGACTCAGGAATATTATTGCTCAAGCGACATTGATAAGGTCAGTTAACAAGACCAACTATCTCTGTCAGATTTTTCGCACTGCCTGCACTGGCTTCAATATTATAGCGGGTGATAACGTAACTAGTTTACCATACAATATTACCTATATGGAAAATTTAAATCAAAAACATAACTTGTAAAAATAAACCAAGTCTCGCAACACAGTTGTCCTACCGTAAAAAGTTCTAAGATCCATGTAATACCAACTCGGTTAATTTATTCAGTCCCTACTTAAAGTACCTTTTGTCTTAAGTTATTATGTAATTAGCTAACCTAACATCTTATAGTGACCAAATCAGTATTAGAAATCTTTTATTTTTTTAATAAATACATTGACTTGGTCAACGCGTGAAACACTATGTATCCCACAAGTAATAAATATTATATTATATTAGATTGTTTAGTGCTATGGCCAAGTATTTATATGATATTATTATTATATATTACGAGATAGGCAGTGCCTAGTGTGGAGAGTTTTTGCAAACTGTTATGTGTAATTTTTTCAAGATAAATAAATTTATAATTTATTTATTATTTATACCTAATTAATTAGAGGACGGACGAAGAGAATGACGAGTAGGCTGGCATTATTTAATAGGGTAAAAACAGAAGGCGATTCTCGCTGCTCCATGATCTACATGCACGGGACTGCGCGTAACAACTGATGAAGTATGGTATCATGATAGTAAAAAAGAAATAAAAAATCTAAGGTATCTAAAATAAGCCTTTCATAATGTTTAATGGATATGCAACTGCGTATAATATATATGCGTCTATATGTATTTCATAAACAACTCGTACATACATTCCATTCAAAAAATCTGCATTCACCGACATAACTATTGCGGGGATGATCGTAATAGATGTTGCGACTTCTTGTGTCGGCTCGTGAAACTAGCGGACTGTTATCTAGTTGTCCCACATACACATAAACTCGCGCCAAATACTACGGTCTAAACACATTTCTGTCGCTTCTTCCTGTCGAGGATGTTTTGCATTTTTTTTGCCCCAATACAGACAGAAGTCTAATTTCGTTATGCATTTACAAAATCTGAAATTTTGCATTGGACTCTGCACCTAGCAAAGCCACTGCTATCTCATTATAATTTTACATTCTCAGTATCATCGACATAAAATGTGTGTGAATGTTATTTAGGCCGATTGCCAAATAGAATTTTACGATTGTTTTCGCAGTGAAATTTTAATTACTCATTGTTACTACACAGTATAGAAGGTCAAGGCTCGTTGAATGATAGAAAATTGAAATACCATAGTCGAAGGTGACTGACTATTTTTAGTTGACTTCATTAAAGGTCAGATGTTTCGACGATTCCCGAAACATGGCACATGTCAAGAACACGTATTGCCTTATTTGTATGTGTACTATTAGTTACGAAATGTAAAAGGTTTTATCTGAATAAAATATTTGAGATGAAAAGATCACTAACAGATCCTAATCCCAAATTTATAATAAACACAAAATAATCAATACAAGTATAATATAAACCATTTTGGCAAATGACAAAGTGTTTTCAGTAATATTCTGAAACAAAGATTTGTCCCATAGATAAAATAATCTGGATAAAATGGACAAAGGTCCATTCACTTGTCGGCAATGCAATGAGCCAAGCATTGTGGGTGATGACTGCCGCTTAGAAAGCGATCATGTACTACGCTTAATGTGCCGCATCATCGGACATTAAGCGCAGTACATGGTCGTTTAAGACCCTCAGAATTGTGTCGTTTCGTGAGGAAAAAAAATATTCCAATAGAGAATATTTGGACTACAATACACTGAGTGCAGTGTAGTGTGTTCTTCTCTGGTTTCACAATAATTATAGTATATCGAAAAAAAATGCTGCGAATACTTTTCGTCACCATTTTTTCAAAAGTCATAACATTGCTGTGAGATAACGCCACTACTTCGATAGTGTAAAAACTAAAATGTGATAAGAAAATATGCAGAATTAATACAGATTGATTATAATTAATAGCCATGTCCCTAGATATGTTAGATAGCGGAACTCACGGCGGATACAAATCGAGCAAAACACGATGATTATTACAATGTCGTGTATTTTCCCATTACAATTTCTTTTCAATAAGATGATGCGCTTCGTAATCACGGAATTTAATACGACGGATGTTAAAAATACGCCATACATATTTCCTCTCTCACACATGATTCTTCGAAGAGGCGTAAATATGAAATTACTAGTGTCTTAAAAGCCGCGATGGATTAGGCGCGTTTTCGAGGTAAAATTTCAGTGGGTTTAGATCCAATGCACACACTTCCGACTTTTCGACACTGACACAGTTTCTTAACTGTGAAAGAATACATAGTGAAGGAATCTAGGAAAAAATATAATGGTAGGTATATTTAGTCCGCCAACTCGCACTAAGCCAGTGTGGTGGACTGGGGTCTGCTCCTCTCAGCTTTGTACAACAATGGCTTGTGTTCGATGGTACTTTATGTACCGATACTGGCAGCTTGTAAAATAAATAATTAAATTGCAGCTTCATTATTTTGCTTTTGAAGTTAAAACAAACAAAAGTATTTTTGTTATTGTTTAAACCTGAATTTTAAATAAATTTAAGCCTTTATTGCAGAAGAATTGGTTGTTTTTGTAAATTTTACCGATCGTGGTAAACATGTCATTATCATTATAAAACCAGTGGTAAGTGCATCGCGGTCCATATAACAATGTGTAGACTGACGAAAAACGAGTATCTCTGGTGAGAGATACTGCTGATGCTGGTATAATTATTGCAGCAAATATTAGAAGTTTTCTCATAGTTTAAGTATTTTTATGTATTTTAATACTTTTGAACTGGCCGCGTATTTTAATATTAGAAATTTTTATTTTAGAACGGATTAAAAAAGGTTTTGATATTAAGTCTTTTTTCGTCTTTACATCTTTTTACATTGTACATTAATTTTAAAATTATTTCGAATATGAAATATCGAATATGAATATATAATGAATATGACTGCCTCGTGGTCTCGCGGTACTAGTATGTGCCGTGGGATCTAGAGGTCCTGGGTTCGATTCCCGGGTCGGGCAAAGTGTTATTGGGTTTTTCCATTAGGAAATTCTCAGTAACAGCACGGAGTCTGGAAATGTGTCCGAAAAACGGCAATAGGCTCGCCCCCTATTACGTGGGACTGATACATATCTGGCGAAATGTGGGTGCAGAAATGAACCTCTGCCTACCCCTTCAGGGAATACAGGCGTGAGTTTATGTATGTATGTATGTATGAAATATCCGTTGGCGGAACACTACAGCTAAACCCACGAATGTTTTCAGGGATTGAGTATGACAAGACTGCGCACTGTACTTGACTTATAAAATTTATTAAAAAAGAAAATTGTTTTATAGATGTTAAAGCAACGTGAGTAAATTTCTAACAACGACATCTGACAGTTATTAGAAGTGACTCAAAGGGTTGCCGGGGTCACATAAAATTTAAGATGCAGTATTTTCGCTTCAAAAACGATTGAGGATGTAAGGCGCAGCGTATGACGTCAATATGTCGGCGACTCTCAGTAAAAATAAATTAAGAATAGCATGAACCTTTATTGAAATAATGCATCGGGTTTCTGCGGTGCGTAATTGAAGATGGTTTTGCAGTGGGATATCCCGTACCGACGCCAATGTGCGTAATTCCCGCCTAGACATATCAATATGCGGGTATTTTTTTAGGTACTCGTTCTTAGGTCACCTGTGGCATTTTTCTGTTTTCGGGAGTTTTTCTTAAAGACTGGGATATAGGATATATCTTTTTGGTTTTCCCTTGGGGACATTTTTCTTTTTGTTATAAAAAATTGTTTGGTGTACGGTTGTGTGTCAGAATAGTTTATATTTAACCTTATTGTTTGGTAATTCTAAAATTTCATTTTAAATCCTTATTATATAAATTTCGTCTGCCAGGTCATAAACAGGAAAATCAATCAAATATTTTTTTGTTTATAAATTATTTTACCCTTATGGTTGGAACAAGAACGGGCAAGATAATATTATGAACAACTATTCTTGTAGTTTAATTAATAATAAACACTTATTAATTTGATTTTTATTTACACTACAAGTGAAAGCAGAGGCTACTGAGAGCCGAAAACTTTTAACCCACCTCATTTTTTTAAACCTTTTTTGTCTTATCAATGACAAATGAATGACAAAAATGCAACAAATTTACTCGTAATTCAAGAAGCTTAAAAAAGAGTTGGCGGTATATACTTTCATATATGTGTGTACGTTGGTGTTGTCGGCACGTGACTTCAGTGATCTTTATCTGCTTATAAAAACCAGTGCAAAAAACTCACGTGGGATGCGGCGAGTGTCTAAATATTTTGACTAGCATTGTGGAAAAATACTTTATCGTTTAAAGTTAATAATAGTTTAAACTCTGCGCTTTATGGCACGGTGACACTGTTGCTACCTTGTCCTGGCTCGATATATAAACTGACTCATAATGCTAGACTGGTGGTAAATTGACGTTGACATTTGCTTAATTAATAAATAATAATCCGGCTTAAGAAGACTCACCCCAAAAGTACAGACAGAGGTTGCTACATTTTCAGCAGCAGGACAAAGTTTGGATGTATGTGTAAGACGGCAATAGATTTGTTCCTATTACATGGGACTTAAACACCTGTCCAAATGCGAAAATGAATGAAAATTGACAGCCCCGTGGTGCAGTTGGCTAGACCCCAGCTTGTGAAACGAAAGGCCGCAGGTTCGATCTCTGCACCGAGACAAATGTTTGTGTGACCCACAAATTTTTTTTTTGGCTCTGGGAGTTTGTGAGATCGAAAAGTCTCTCGTAGTTTCTGATACCCACGACACAAGACTCGTATCTAAATGTATTTATTTATTTATTTTATTTAAGAAATGCACCTCAGCTTACTTAGGAGGTACAGGCGTGTGTGTGCATAAAAAGAAAACTTACACCAAAATGCGAACAATAGCGGCGCAGAGGATCAAGTCATGGGCTTTGTTACACAATGCAGTGAAAGCCACAGAAAGCTTCAAACCTGTCCGATGACATCACTTGTCTCGAGTAATGACTCCGCATATCGTGATAACTATCAAATTTATGTCAACTGATTTCAGACTTTGATAGTGACTACAAATAAAATTGAGAACGGAGTCTTAAATGAGACCTGAAAACGGCAGTAGGCATACTTTTTAATACTTGGAAATTTTAATTATAGTCGGTGAAACATGGACTTTGAAATGCTTCTCCATCTACTCCTATCGTGACACAGATGTAAGAGTATTTATGTGAAAAGATTAGAGTCTAATGATAAGTTACAGTGCGAACATGTTTTAGGAGATAGAAAAGTCTATTTCGTAATATTCACACTACATGATGTATGGCCTCGAGGTTTAGGCGCGCGATTGAGAATCTCGGCGACCGCGGGTTCAAACCCTAGGCACGCACTTCTCACTTTTCGAAGTTATATGTGTATTGTCAATAAATTATCACTTATTTTAACGGTGAAGGAAAACATCGTGGGGTAACCTGCACATCTAAAAGTTCTTAGTAATTTCTTAGGTATGTAGTCCGCCAACCGGCACTAGGATAGCGTGGTGAACTAAGGCCTCAACTAAAGTTGTAGAGGAGGCCCGTGCCCAGCACTGGGATGTATATGGGCTGATGATGGCACTACATATGGAGACGATTATTGAAACCTTTGGGTTATATTTGATAATGCACATGTAATAAAATTTTCCACTTGGTCTAGACAAGATAATTAAATGCGTAGGTAGTTAGTACATTAAAATGTTATAAAATTCGTATTTAGAAGTCGTAAGATAAGTAAGTCGTAAGAATCGTATTTAGAAGTCGTTTATATTTACTTCAATATAATTGATATTAATTGCATAATTTTATACACAGTTTAAGTTTGATATTCAAATAATTTCGCGTGGCAACCTTGATTTTAATTTGTTACTTGACTAATAGTTTTAATTTGATTGGTAAGATCTATAGGGTAATCTTATAATTTAAAAGTTCATAGTAGAGCCTAATGGTGTTTTGGCATTTGAATGGGCTTTATTCACAGAACAGTTTTAGTGCATACTGAAGTAAACCACCACTTGTTCCTTCATATTATGTCCTTCGATTTATAAAATAAGCCTCTTAATTTTATATCCATATTTAAAGACTGGCCACGTAAACATGATCAAGTACTGTTTGTAAATGAGTATCAGTGATCATTTCCAATTAAAATTGGGTTGCTATTATTAAGATATTGAAGGATAAAATTAAGGAAAGTAAAGATATATTATTTACCAATGCGTAGTAACCCAGTTAACTAAAGCTTCCAACTTTTGAGTGTTGAAAAGCTTCATGACCAGCCGGATGATTTATTAAAAAAAAATTGGTACTACTGTGCCGTTTTATTTTACTTAGAAATAGAAATTCTCCCAGAAACATATACTTACGATCTGAAACATGATTCCCAATATGTTACGTACATTGTATAACTACGAACATCTATTACGCTTAAGAAAATATTGACGAAATTTCACTTTCGTCGAGCACGTGATGAGGAGTGGCCCGGCCCCCGACTAAGAACGCATGAATGGTAATGAATGAATAATAAACGTGTACATGAACTATTCGTCAAGCTTTCCTGATGAAACACATTTTGTTTGTAAAGTATGGAGTTTATCTCATTGTTTTTCCCTTTGTTATTACGTAATACAAATTATCACGTAGTTTTTTAGTGTGGTAATTATGAAACTTGGAAGTTTTTTAACGTTTTGGGCTAATCAAAACGCTCTTCAAAGGTGGTAAGTACGAGAGCAGAAATTGTCTTATAGCAAAAGCTAGGGAGTTAATCTACCGTAATTAACTCTAGACTACCGAGTCCAGAGCTACAGCCAGGTACACTGAATTTTGTCGTTGTTTTCTGTAGTATTTAGTGCAGCTTAAAGGTACGTAAAATAGAAACCATTTAATAGAAATCCGTATAATATGCGTAGGCTGATAGGAGTTGTTGTGCAGAATTAAATGTTCCTAATTAAATAAAAATAAAATGATTGTATCCAATCTAATCTGGTTGGCCATTTAAGAAAAAACAATATTTTTATTATAAATTAACGTACAAAGCGTATGAATAAAAATAATAATAATTTATACACGGATGCCCTCTATCTCAATAAAAACAAGATAATGTTTGGTGACTATATTCTTACATTATTTGGGAAAACCGGCCAAGTCGGAATCGCGCACGAAGGGTCCCGTACCATTATTTATAAAAACAGCTAAAAAATCATGTATGTCGTATGGGAGCCCCCCCCCCCCCTTAAATATTTATTTATTATGTTTTTCAGTATTTGTTGTTAAAGCGGCAACAGAAATACATCAACTGTCAAAATTTCAACTATCTATCTATCATTGTTTATGAGATACAGCCTGGTGTCAGACGGACAGACGGACGGCCGGACAGATGGACAGACGGACAGCGAAGTCTTAGTAATAGGGTCCCGTTTTACCCTTTGGGTACGGCACCCTAAAAAGTTATGCAATATTGAGCAACGTAAAACATTTTTCTAGTTTATCCGCCCACGTGCACAATTCCGACATTCTTCATGTTAATATTATATTCCAGAACGACAAAGAAAAATTTTTTTTTTTTTTTTTTTGTATTTAAGTAATAAAGTCACGCGCTCTATGTCTCGTCAGTCTACTTTTTATTGGTCTCGTGACCAAACCAGCTTAGTAATTTGTTTATTAAGGTATTTGAATCTATTTATAACTATGTTTCAATTAAAATTCTTGCTTAAAGTTTTTTTACTATAATACGTTTTAGGTTTCTCTTTTGGACAAATAAAACAGAAAACATCTCCCTTGTTAGGTTTATTGTACGTATCCACCATTTGTAATGATTACCATAAATGAGCTGAAATCTGGCAATTCGTACATATTCGCCGTCTGTTGCCTCAAGATTCCTTGAAGTTTCATAGAAGATTTCTTACAAATTATTTTTGTTAAAATTTTTATGATTAGCGGTGTTTGACAAATGATGAAAAATAATATGCCAAATGACCGTTTTATACAGAAAATAAAAGCAGACAAGTAGTCTAAATATCACAATGGATTATCGAAGTGTGAATGTCCATATTAGTCCTATGGCCGGGATCGGGCAAATATCCGATTAATAAGAAGGCCCTATAGTAGTGATGGCCTCGGGGTTTAGGCGCGCGGTCGAGAATCTCGGCGGTCGCAGGTTCAAACCCCAGAGGGCATCGGAAGCCCTCCCAATTTGGAGGAGTCCAGAAATGGACGGTGCGCTGGGCGGACGCGGACCATTTAGGGCGCTTCTCGCCCTGAGATGCCGCAAAACCGCCCTAAATGCGCGAGATGGTCACCGAGAGGTTTTAGTCGGTATGCTGGCGTAGGATTTTGGTTAGGGACCCAACTCAGCTAAAGCGGACAATTGTTCCGCGCGCCGAGTTGGAAGGCCAGAGACCCCGACATACCCCTTTAGGCCTCCCCCGAGGTACCGAACAGGGGAGCTTAAAGAGCTTTCCTCTCGTAAAAAAAAAAAAAAAAAAAAAAAAGGTTCAAACCCCAGACACACACCTCTGACTTTTCGAAGTTATGTGTGTATTCACAATCATCAAACATCGTGAGGAAACCTGCACACCTAATAGTTCTTAGGAATTTCTTAGGTGTGTAGTCCACCAACCCGCACTAGGCCAGCGTGGTGGACTAAGGTCTAAACCCTCTCGGTAGTAGAGGAGGCCCGTGCCCAGCAGTGGGACGTATATGGGCTGATGATGATGATGATGATGAAGAAGGCCCTTAAAAAAAGGAGGCGTTGGTCCAATGGCCTAAAATAAGTAAATAAAACTTATTGTGAAGATGTTTGTAATTATTGATTTTACTCAAATGTATTTAAGTATATTAATAAGCACAATTTTGTCTAAGTGATTGCTTGCGTTTTAAAATCAACATAATTAGCCTCTTCTCGTACTTAGACAAAAAATTATTTTGACTCCGTGATCATTCTTCAAATATGTACCAAGAATTGATATATATAATCATGACACTGAACAAAATGTGTATTAAAAGGAGAGCGTGTAAGTTCATTACTTTCCTTATTCATTAAAGCTGCATTAAAGCTTAGCATAATGGTACATCTCAGGAGATTGGCATTTGGCAAAAAAAAACTCAATAATATTCTATTTGTTATAATTATAATTATAATCAGGTATATGTATATGACAGCTCCGTTGCGCAGTTGGCTAGAAACCAGCTTGCGAAACGAGAGGCCGCAGGTTAGATCCCCAAATATTTCTTTCGGGTCTGGGTGTTTGTGAGACTGAAAAAACTCTCGTAATTTCTGATACCCACGACACTGGACTTGTATAGTAGGGTGGGGTCAGAACTATGTATGTGACTGTTGGGTGTATTTATTGTTATTATGTATTATATAGAAGACTCACAATCAAAGGAATTGTAGTTAGCAACAAAACGCAGGTTTGCATATTAATCGTAAATATAAAGAGGTCGTTGCATGGACGTTTGGACAAGGACGAGGGGTGCTGAGAACACGTTAGGCTATTGTTTATTTTTGTTAGATTTTCACGTGACTTGCACACGGTTCGAATAGAAATATTACAACGGATTAAAGTAGTAGTATATGCGACTATAATTTTACGTGACGAATGTAATGTAAAAAAAAGTAGTGATGACCTCGAGGTTTAGGCGCGCGGTCGAGAATCTCGGCGGTCGCATGTTCAAACCCCAGGTACACACCTCTGACTTTTCGAAGTTATGTGTGTATTCATAATGAATTGTCACTTACTTTGTTGGTGAAGGAAAACATCGTGAGGTAACCTGCACACCTAAAAGCTCTTAGGAATTTCTTAGGTTTGTAGTCCACTAACTCGCATTAGTCCAGCGTGGGGGACTAAGGCCTAACCGCTCTCAGTTTTAGAGGAGGCCCGTGCCCAGCAGTCGGACGTATATGGGCTAATGATGATAAATATAATGTCACATAATACAGAATGAATGTCTAAGATTAACTAGGATAATATCACTGCAATGGAATCGTCGTGAACCAGTATACTCGAAACGATTGTTTTATCATTACAAACGACCATCCAGAAACATAATTATAGTTTTAAGTACGTATATGTATGTGATGTAAATTGGTAGGAAAAAAAATGGATTATAAAACGACGTGGCAGTTTTTAAGTGTGGCTCTATCGGTAATTTATTAATTGACGCATGGTCAGTGGAAATTAACAAAAATAAATTGTTTGTAGAGACTGAATAACGCCTTTTAAATATTTTATTTTATGAATATTTATTTTTGTTCAATACAATAAAGATCTTCAAACAAAACCAGCGTTCGTAAATTACGCCTAAGATAAATCATATCACCATAACTTGGCATAGAAAATTGCAACAAATTTATACATTGTCTCAAACACCAGTTATTTCGCAACGCAGGCAGACAGGCATCAATCACTTAGAGTAATAACTCACTATTGTTGCTGGTTCTTTCCTGACTTGGCAATAAACAAAACGTAAGCGCGGTGAAGGGATTCAGTCACGTGAATATTGTCTGGAATGCGTCTAGTTGCTTAATCAGCAATTCACTGTATATGTTGGGCTTGGTATATGAGGCATTTTCTGCTTGCATGAATTTGTATGGGGGTAATTAAAATGAAAGGCTATCTATTGAATAATAAACTCACAACTAGAGTGGTTTTAAAAACAATCCGTCACGACCTAATTCAGCCCGATGTATGAAATGGCGCGTGCGGTCTGTGGTCTCCTGTATGATTCCCGAATAGGACAGATTTATGAGATTTTTAAGGAAATTGACTGTAGCATTAAAGTCTGGAAATATAAAGAAAATTACGCGGGGCTGGTAAAAAAACACGTTATGTTATTTTAGTATCTTGAAATACACGTAAACTAGTCACAGTTATATTCGTCCGTAGTCAATTTTCTGAATTAATCTTGGGGTCACACAAGAGTTCATACGTGTTACCGACGTATTGATTAGTGTGAGCGATTAAGGCGAACTTGAAATCGTTTCGAAACAAGTTCCAGGAATCATTGAACTTGACGTTCGAACTGGCTGATATTCACATTATAATCATCCTGATTTTCCCTAATGATAATGATTGCAAGAATTTGTGGAAATCAATGATTCAGCTTTGGTATTATTTTTCGACCAAACATTATTAGAATATTCTTTAGTTATTTTCCTTGAAATTTTTACAGCATTACTTTACGTAATATTTATTAATGTTTCCTTTACTACCGAGAACTCTTAAGGTATGTACATATGTAAAGGAGTCTTACAGCTTATTTCGTGTAAATTAATGACAAAGTTTGTTCTTGAAGATGCAAAAACTGTAAAATGAATATTCATTATCCGCATAGGGGCGTATAATTCTTTCTATTCCTTAAAAATATTACATTCCTGTGGGATTATTAAAGAACCATGTAAAAGGCGAATAAACTTTGTGGTCATAGATGTGTCTATTGTTTTTTTGTGAACACTGTTAATTTTATTTGATTTTGAACTCATTTTTGTATTCAACGCATTTGTAATCGCGAACAAAAGCTACTAACAAACGGGCATTCCTCTAATCGATTGTTGACTAAACTCGAATGCCTGCATAACATATTAGCTTAAAGGGATAACACAAATATGTGTAACGTTAATTACATACTGATTACACGTGTATTCTCAATACGTCCTTGATGTCCACGAAATGTACGCATCAAGACACCGCCTTCGCGTATAGGGAAGTGATGGCAAATGTATTCGAACTTCCGCATACTTCTATATTATTTTGGCCTTTACTTTTCATTGTGATTTTTAATGGAGTTTTATTATTATTAGTCGCACATCAACATTTTACAATACATTATTTGTATTGTAAAATGTTAATTGGCAGTATAGGATAATGATCCGCCCGGAAACCTTGACGAAAGAATGTTGTTTCCATCTCTGTGAGATGGTTGCTGAAAATAAATTTGTTTTCATGTATGTAAATAAACAATAAAAAACAAAAGCAGAAGCGTTTAACCTTCTTTAACGTCCGGACGTTATGTTTGACTCGCAACAGGAAATGTTTCGATTAAGAATATTATTATTAATTATATATGACAGCCCCGTTGCGCAGTTGGCTAGACACCAGCTTGCGAAACGAGAGGCCGCGGGGTCGATCCCCGCACCGAGACAAATGTTTGTGTGATCCACAAATATTTGTTTCGGGTCTGGGTGTATGTGAGACCGAAAAGTCTCTCGTAGTTTCTGATACCCACGACACAAGACTTGGATCTTAGTGTGGGATCAGATACATAGTGTATGTGACTGTTGGGTGTATTTATTATTATTTATTTATTTATTTACGCCAATTTTTTTTTCAATTAAGATGCCCCTTGTTGAGCAGTATGTTTATGAGCAGCCGATAGTTTGTTTCAATTCTACAAATTGCGATGCGTACGATTTATCGTAACACATAATTACATTGGAGAAATTCTCAAATTACAAGCCATTAGTGAATTTAGAAATTCAGTTTATCACTTTGTGTTTACGATTTCGCTTTCGCTCTATTACAACAGTCGGCATAATACCATCAACGTATGTTTGCGCCTATGTAAACATTCTTGTCTACTTTGACTACGGTACAAAGAAGGCGAATAGACTGGAGTTGTACAACGTACAGTACACTTCATGTTAGCCAAATACTACGACTGCTATTGATATCGAAATTTGCAACTCGTAAGTTAATACCCGTAGGTATACCGTATATATCTTCATCCGTGGTACTTTAAATTTGACTTTTCTTTTGTTGTATACCCGGCTCTTGTTGTATATTTCCGGTTTTGCTGCCTCCATTATTTTTACCTTAATTTTTCAATGATACTTTCGTTTCTAGATCCTCATTTATTATGCGAATTGCTGAGGGAACAAAAGCAACGTACCGCTTGTCATATCTGCGATTTTAAGCAAACAATTTTCTTAGTTTTTACAAGAATATAGTTTTTCCATATTCCGTTTCACATTGTTTCATATTTATGACGACATTTCAACAATACAAATAAAATATTAAACGTGTTCGTACGAGTCAGGGTCAGTAACCTACGAGTTGGAGAAGGGACAATCGTAAGCCTAACCAAGGATGAGCGTGAGATACGCTCGTGACTTCGATCCATAGTTTCCCTACCAATTGTGCTCATATCCTATGAGTTAAGGCTATTTGTGGTTATTGTGAGTAAAAATGCTAAATCCGTAATGACTTCGGGGAAGTAATGATCGCTAGGATTCAATGTTAAGACTAAATTACCTTAGTGTAAATATTTCATAATTACAATGTAATGATAAACTTGTTGCCTATTTTATTTCGTGCTTTATATTTTGACGCCAATTGATAAAAATCGTTGCCAAATGAAATTAAGAACAGATACTAGAGAAAAGTAAAGTCACGATTAGTCGAACTTTATGTTTACATTACCTTTTCAAGAGTTGATTTCTAAGGAGAAATCGAATACTCAACAAGCGGTAATTCTTTCGGGTGAGATAATCGACCGAACTGTATAAAGCATGTTGAATGTTCGCTGATAAATACTTAACTTCTTCGCCTGAACACAATTTTATAAAAAATAACTTTAGGCCTTTCCGAAGGTCTCATATATTTCCCAAAAAAAGAACAAACAGCGTAACAGATAGACAAAATGACCATCGCATTTGTAACATTTGGTAGACACAAGCTTGATGTCCGCTTAACAGGTGATTATATGCAAAATTATAAAATATAACCATATTATTTAAAGGTACAATTCTGCTGCCACAATATATTGTTCACCACCTCCAACAGACCGACTAAATACACACCTCGTGCCTCGTGGTCTCGATTCCCGGGTCGTGCAAAGTGTTATTGGGGATTTTTCATTAGGAAATTCTCAGTAGCAGCACGGAGTCTGGAATTATGCCCGAAAAATGGCGATAGGCTCGCCCCCTGTTTCGTGGGACTAAAAAACAATTGCCGAAATGGGGGTGCAGAAATGCACCTCTGCCTACCCCTTCGAGGTTGATAGCCGTGAGGTGATGAATGTATGTAAATACACACATACATACGTATTGCTCATAACGAGATGAGCCGTTTATTCCTTCGCCAGTAAGATGCAATATAAAAAGTTACTGGTCCATAATTTGAAATGATGCGATGATACAAACTAGAGAAAAAACACAGGTTTACACAAGGATACACTAGAAGATAATGAAGACATTTGCAGCATTTTAACTACAATTACAGACGTAACTATTATATATAATTATTATGTTAATATAAACATATTGAATTTTTCCCATCGTTTTAAAACAGATCGTTATGTTATTGATGTTAAGTTTTTTTCAAATTTAATTTTGGTGATTAATTTTTTTTTTTTTTTTAATATTGCTTTTCAATTACGGATATTGAACGTAATTTATGTTTAAAACAGCAAAAAAGTATTGTTTATGAAGTTATTCGCGATTTTTGATCCGGTTTGTAATGGATTTATTAATTTATCTTTTTCGTATTTGTTTGTAATATCATCGCCGAATCAGATATTTGCACAACGAATAAAAACCTTCTTGCGATATTATTTATCCAGGACTTCTGCAGAACATTATTTTTAGGAAATTATTCGGTCATAAAGGAAATATTTTTCTTATTTGGCGGTATTATTCCTAAGAAGTTTAAAAAATTGACTGCCTTGTGGTCTCGCGGTACAAGTATGTGCCGTGCGATCTAGAGGTCCTGGGTTCGATTCCCGGGTCGGGCAAAGTGTTATTGGGTTTTTTCCATTAGAAAATTCTCAGTAACAGCACGGAGTCTGGAAATGTGCCCGAAAAACGGTAATAGGCTCGCCCACTATTACGTGGGACTGATACATACCTGGCGAAATGTGAGTGCAGAAATGCACCTCTGCCTACCACTTCGGGGAATACAGGCGTGAGTTTATGTATGTATGTAAGTTTAAAAAAAATGCAAAAGAATGCGATTGACGTCACCATTGTGTGCGGGCACATAAGAGACAAAGATAGACGTATGTTATGTAGGGGTTGCCAAATGATTGCACCAGCACCTCAAAGAAAACACATAGTGAGACAATTGACAAGAAACAATTGCAATTATCTCTCACCATGTGACGCAATTATGACCTCTTGTTTCTTATTACTCTCTTGAATTATAAAAACGAATAATCAAGTCGTTTATGAAACCTCCTTCCTTCGTGCTCGAAGGAGTAAACGGGGAGTAATTCTACACTCAAGTTTCTCTAAGTCCAACAAAACCGGGTTAGAATATCATTTATACAATATTGTATATTTGGCATATTTTCAATAATAATGCTTCTGGAAAAAAATGTTATTGGCTTACAGAAAAACCCTGGATCTGCCGATCGAAAGCGCCAAACAATTCCGCGGAATTTACATCAAGCAATCTTAAAAAATATAGGTGTGTGTATCATCTTAAGGAATCTCAGCACTATAAAAAATTATTTTTAATATTAAGCGACGCTATTAACCAGAAATAACAAGTCACATGACCCATCAGGAACTTTGTCGGGCCATTCATAAGCTTTAAGTACTAGACTCGACTTTTTTACAATGCGGTGCGTCGACCCGGATTCAAATTAAACGTAGCTTGACCTGCCAGTTGCTACGCCGGGTCGGAAATATAACTATTTATATGTGAAATATGGGACTATAAAATGTGATTTACGAGCACTCACTGAGGTGTTTGACTCTGATTAATACTGCGCGATAATAATAATTAATAGTATACTTGTATATCGGTAAATTAAAGTGGATGTTAACGGGTTTAATACGAATATACTATTTCAGAAGCTTCCGTAGTCTGTAAGTTAAAACTTCATCATCATCAGCCCATATACGTCCCACTGCTGGGAACCAGCCTTCTCTACAATCGGGCAAACAATTTAGTCCACCACGCTGGCCTAGTGCGGGTTGGCGGACTACACACCTAATAAATTCCTAAGACCTTTAAGGTGTGCAGGTTTCATCACGATGTTTTCCTTCACCGTAAAAGTACGTGATAATTATTTGTGAATACACACATAGCTTGGAAAAGTCAGAGGTGCGTGCCTGGGGTTTGAACTCGCGACCGTCGAGATTCTCGACCGCGCGCGCCTAGCCCTCGAGGCCATCACGACTATTAAGTTAAAACTTAATAAGATAGATCTAAGTTCTTTTTAAAATTATACTGTCATGAAGGTCTTTACGATTTATCTTAAACCTCGCAAACTTTCTGACCCTCTTCTTGATCAATTCGACGCAATTATGTTTTCCAGAATCGATTAATTTTCCTTCGCCGTTAAGCTTAAAAACTGTATTTGATCTTATTGAAATTAAAATTTCGATAAGTCTGAGGCATCCCATCTCTTATCATCTCCTTCGGTAGTTTACTACGATACTGAGACTATTTGTACGACATGTAAAATATTTAAACCAGTTTGAGTTTACCAAATTGTCTTTGTGTTACGTAATCGTGCGGACGTGAGCTTGCAGCAGTTTCGGTCACATGATTCTATGCAAATTGGATCCGCCAAATGAATCACCGAGGTCCGTTTCGTAGGAATTAAACCTCTGCATCAATTAAGTAAATTGTTGATATTAGTTTTATGATCGCCGGCGATTTGAAAACACTAGAATTTAAAGTACCTACTTTTCTTGATTATTTTTAGAAGTGCATACATACATATGACATAACCGCACGCCTGTATTCCCCGAAGGGGTAGGCAGAGGTGCATTTCTGCACCCACATTTCGCCAGGTATGTATCAGTCCCACGTAATAGGGTGCGAGCCTATTGCCGTTTTTCGGGCACGATTCCAGACTCCGTGCTGCTACTGAGAATTTCCTAATGGAAAAACCCAGTAATACTTCGCCCGATCCGGGAATCGAACCCAGGATCTCTAGATCGCACGGCATATACTTGTGCCGCAAGACCACGAGGCAGTCCTATTTTTTATTTTTTTGAAGTTATTTTGAAAATACGAGCTTTGCATACATACATTTCTATTATCTGTAACGACAAAGACAAGGGTGTACACCATGTTTTGCCAGTGTTTCTGTGTAACAGATGATGAGAACATTATTGCTTATTTCCAGATCCTGTGTTGCTACGGAGGAATTCTTAACGGAATAACCCAATAACACTTTGTGCGAAATGGGATTTAAATCTAGGATCTCTTAGTCGCAGGAATCAATTCAAGTTTTCTTTCTTTCAATAAGATCTTTGTGTATATAACCATTGTGAAGTAGTTAATGCCTCGTTTAATGATTACGCGTTCAATTCTTTTTTCATTAACATAAATACTCAGGACGGGATATACTTTCCTAGTTCACCATTGCGGGTTGTACACCGTACAGAATATTCTATCACCACATCAGGTATTTCTCTTATCATTCAGCCACACGATATCTAACCGGTATTTAACATTTGTTGTTTTTTTTATTTAAGCATTATAGGAATTTTTGGTCTCGCGGTACAAGTATGTGCCGTGCAATCTATAGGTCCTGGGTTCGATTCCTGGGTCGGGCAAAGTGTTATTGTGTTTTTCCATTAGGAAATTCTCAGTAACAGCACGGAGTCTGGAAATGTGCCCGAAAAAGGCAATAGGCTCGCCCCCTATTACGTGGGACTGATACATACCTGGCGAAATGTGGGTGCAGAAATGCATCTGCCTACGCCTTCAGGGAATTCAGGCGTGAGTTTATGTATGTATGTATGTAATTTCAAGTTCTTCTAAAATCAATGGCTAAAAGAAATAAAATTTTGCACGAGTAATCCACGAACGTTGTTTAATAAGTAAATAAGCGTTCATGTCACGATTCGTTTGACATTATAATATGGGTTTAAAAATCCCACGTAAGTACGAGTGTATTAATTAAAATTGACGTGCATCGCCATATGCGAACCAGCTTCGACATAAAAGGCGAGCAATTTTATTTCAGTATAAAGACTTACTCGAGTTATTTCCAAATTGTTGTACAAAGACCACATGGTCTTGACACATGTCATCTGACGACTCGGTTACGATTGTCTCTCACCGATCGACACATTTATGTCGGCCTGTGATTTATCACCAAATTTTATAATCAAATTATATATACAGTTTCACGCCTGTAAAGCCAATGAGGGAAGCAGGGATTGTTTGTTATTTTTATTCTCGCTATTTTGATTTTTGAGTCCTGTGTTCAAGGGCCGAGACTATTGCCGTTAATCGGACACATTTTCAGACTTTGTACCGCTTCATTCGAACTGGGAGACTGATCCAGGACCTTTTAATCGCAGACATCAATTTATGACGTGGCAGCAAAAAGACGGTACAAGTTATTCATCCAGTCATACCTCATTTTACCTACTTGAAATTATTATTATCGGAATCGGCAGATTGCTTGTGTATCGGATACATAATGGTTAAAAACAATAATTTTATGTACATTTGGCGTTGATATTACCTTATGGGGTCTACGTTGGGAATTCCAATTGGTGTATCGTTTGGGATATTCCAAATTACACCGTACTTCGGTGTTAAATCCAAACGGCAAAAAACGATACAGTGTTATTTTATCGGTGTCTGTCAAATTCTTTCCTCCTATTTTATTAAATATTTTTATCGTTATTATTTTATTTAAGGAAACAGATAAGTAATATCTACATAAACTTTATAATACCAATTGTATTTGTGCAGCCTCAGAAGAAAACGTATGATGTTCATTTGTTTTTGTCAGCCTGTGCATTTATGAACGTGTTGACATAGTTTTGTCAAAAAACATGTTGAGTCCTGACACCACAATGAGAACCGACTAGGGTATCAGAACTCCTAGAGAATCTTCGGTGTCACGCACACCCAGACTTCAGGCCGATATTTGTGGATCAGAAACATTTTGTATTGGTCCACGCATTAATGCAAACAACCTCATACAGAGCCTATGAAGACGGGTTATTAACTAACTGCGCCGCGGTGATTGGATAATTATAATCGATCCATCCATTCCATACTATGTAGACTGATCTACATATCTCACATCACACACGCCATCAGCCCATATACGTCCCACTGCTGGACACGGCCCTTCTCTAAAACTTAGAAGGTTTAGGCCTTAGTCCACCATGCTGGCCTAATGCGGGTTGTCGGACTACACACCTAATAAATTCCTAAAAACTTTTTAGGTGTGCAGGTTTCATCACAATGTTTTCCTTCCGCGTTAGAGTACGTGATAATTCTTCGAAGTTCGACATACACACACACATAACTTCGAAAAGTCAGAGGTGTCTGGAGTTTGAACCCGCGACCGTCGAGATTCTTGATCTCATGCCTAAACCTCGACGAGGCCATCACGACTACAAAGATCGTATGATTTACATATCTATTAATCCATAATAGTTGCGAACAAATTATTAGAATGAGAGAAAAATAAAAGAAGGTAAATGATTGTGGTAATTTTTTTCTATTCTTAATGGGATCTGCAAGATAACCGCTAGATCCGCGTCAAAATGCCAGAAATATACTTATCTATGTATAAACTGTGTATCATTATTAATGTTTTCCATATGTTCCGTGTAAGAGTGATTGTATTTTATTTTGTTTTGTTTATTTTTGATAATTCTATTTTTTTATTGTAACATAACACAATTATGAAAAAATCTGCATAAATGATCGCTTGAACTACTATCGCTCCATCATGTGATATGATGAAAAATTTATTGGAAGTAGTATCTTCTATATACTTACACTGACTCCTGTTTCCCTTGGTATAAGCAAGGGTGTATTTCTTTACCCTCATTTTATCAGTCGTATTTGTAAAAAGAGGTCAACCCGTTTTTTTTTGGCATACTTCCAGACTCCATGTAATTAATGAGAATGTATTATTGGAGTTACCTAATAACGCATGCTCTATCCAGGAATGTGCGGAGTCCCGATCACACGCCGCACACTTACATACATATATCGCCGGACCAAAGAGGCAAATTGCTTGCGATTACTTGAAGGTATAAGATAATAAAATAAATAAATAAATACACTCAACAGTCACATACATAGTTCTGACCCCACACTAGGATACAAGTCCTGTGTCGTGAGTATCAGAAACTACGAGAGACTTTTCGGTCTCACAAACACCCAGACCCGAAACAAATATTTGTGGATCACACAAACATTTGTCCCGGTGCGGGGATCGAACCCGCGGCCTCTCATTTCGCAAGCTGGTGTCTAGCCAACTGCGCCACGGGGCTGATTCATTCGTACCTTGTGTTATTACTTTATATTCCGTGTTTAAACAACTTAATAAATTGATTAAGATAAACTTTTACAAATTAATTAGTCTCGGAAAAAAATATTACACATTTAACCAATAAAGCATACGACACCCATCGAAAGTGTTACAATTGAACCGGATCGATAAACGTAATTTTGCAACGTTCCCCACATAAACAACGCGTTTAGTATAAACAAAGCACACGCCCTTTGCGTCACAGTAGTGGGGGTTCGATAAATGGCGGGAGAAAGTAACAGTTCTTCCGCAATTGCGCCGGAGCATGTGACTCGGCTCATGTGACCGAGGCGCGCGGGCGGGTGTACAATGCGTTGCGAAACGGCCCCAGTACGAGCCAAGTGAACAAGGCTCGCGGCACGCATTCCACGTTGTGTAACCGTCCGCATGGACGATGAGAGGCTGGTTCCTGTTTAATAAAGGACTCCTCTAAGATCGCCTCGTGGTCTCGCGGTACAAGTATGTGCCGTGGGATCTAGAGGTCCTGGGTTCGATTCCCGGGTCGGGCAAAGTGTTATTGGGTTTTTCCATTAGGAAATTCTCAGTAACAGCACGGAGTCTGGAAATGTGCCCGAAAAACGGCAATAGGCTCGCCCCCTATTACGTGGGACTGATACATACCTGGCGAAATGTGGGTGCAGAAATGCACCTCTGCCTTCCCCTTCGGGGAATACAGGCGTGAGTTTATGTATGTATGTATGTTACGGAACATACTCGTATGTGGGATGATATGTAGTTTCGGAAATTGTGTATGACTGAATATTTAGGGTTAAATTTAAATGAATGTTTTATTTTATTTAATATACTTTTTTTACACTATAGGTACAGGAGAATACAACATAAATGATATAGATACAACTTTGAGGGGAAATAAAAATTTATAGCTACAACAGGCGGTCTTATCGCTAGCTGCGATTTCTTCCATACAACTCACGGTACTGGAATGAAAAGTTGTTGTTGTAGCAGTTGTCTTTTAAAAAAAATACATGTTTTGTGTAGAAGTGGAATATTAAAAAAATATAAGTCATAAATTACATTAAATATGCCAATTTTGAAATATACTTTTCTATCCTTTCCTTCCTTTCAGTGCTTTTGTATTTATTTTCTGTGATCAAAAACGATTTAAGGCAAATATTTATATTACTCGAATCGATCGATAAACTAACATGATTTCGTAGTCACCCACATGGTAGGTATATTAAAATTGTTTCATTAGTCCCAAAGATATGTAAATAGAAATATTTTTTTATACTCTTTGTATCACTAATTATTAAAATTATATACAAACTCGTCTTATATTCAACGCATACAGAAGCATGAAAGTAGTTGTTTTACGTACAAGTCAAAGTAGGTTAAATTACATGCGGATTACGTATTTCTACTTAAGAGGTTTTATTACTCAGTGTTATTGCAGAGCTAAATGCGTTGGTATGTTAAATGATCTAAGGCCGAATACTGAAACCCTACTTAATCTGAGGGCGACTTATATTTAAGTAGCTGTTATAATTTAAGCGGTATACTAAAACATAATTTATCGGTTATAAGACTGTGATTAACTAATGCCCACTTAAATTTCCATAAATGGCAACATTACCACAAAAAGTTCTTTTACATGATATTTTTTAAGTATATACCGCTTAAATTATAACAGCCACATAAATATATGTCGCCCTCAGATTAAGTAGCGTTTCAGTATTCGGCCACTAGAGATGTATGTAGATATGTAGTCCATGCGATACTGCTAAGATTTATGGCGGCTATTGATAACTTCAGTTATGTGTTGATTGGCTTGATTGCGCCACATGGCTGACCTGGAACGTCTTGTGAAAAGTATTGAAAAGTATTTTATTACATTAATAGGTAGAATTTCTTTTTATACCCTGAGTAGTAACTCCTAATTACCTTCCTCATTACAGTATTTGACATGTGTTTTACATGTGCGCAACGAGAGGCCGCGGGTTCGATCCCCGCACTGAGACAAATGAATAATAAGAAATAAGAACTATTAGGTATGCAGATTTTATCGCGATGTTTTCCTTCACTGATAAAAAGATTATGAATACACACATAACTTCTAAAAGACAGAGGTGTGTGCCTGAGGTTTGAACCCGCGACTGCCGAGATTCGCAACCGCGCGCCTTAACCTGGAGGCCATCACTACATAATACAACTTGATAAGACCATTAACAATCTTCCGAA
Source organism: Hemaris fuciformis (assembly GCA_907164795.1). Lineage (NCBI taxonomy): Eukaryota > Metazoa > Arthropoda > Insecta > Lepidoptera > Sphingidae > Hemaris > Hemaris fuciformis. Next base: position 7,312,141 of record OU015440.1, on the reverse strand, counting down.
ATTCTTGACGCTGAATGTCGCATTCCTATTCATAATCATTAATCATCATAATAATATTTTTATAGCTATTATTCACGATATTTGGAATTATTTAATGGCGCCGAGGAATACGGAAGCTCGACAGCACCGCCAGCGATGCACAAAATTAACATGCTTATTAGCCAGCGCATATTTGTAACTTAATATTTTATTATTTATTTTATTAATTTATACTTTATATACATACAATGAATGTATAAAGGCGAACTTAATGCCTAAGGCATTTTCTACCAGTCAACCTTAGGGTGATGCAGAGAGATATGAATAGGTGCGTAAATTCATGTACATATGTGATTCCGTGATTTTAAAAATTAATAATAAAGATAAATAAATATAATATATATAAATACGAATCATTACATACATATACTATAGTGATACTTATATAAATACATATATAATATAAACACATACACGTACATACTAAGGAGCTTCTGACATTTGATTAGAGAAAAGTTGCGGAACCCTTAATTTAAATGAAAAACGGCTTGTCAACATCCTGATTTCGAGGGGGAGTACGTTCCATAGAAGGATAGACTGAATGAAAAAAGAAGAGTGAAGAAAGCCTGAGCTATGAGAAGGACATAAAAGGAGATTATTAGATGAGCGAAGGTTTCTGTCATGGTTACTTCCTAGGTATCGAAAGTGAGAATATAGATAACAGGGCGTAGTAGAAGACTTAAGAATAGAAAAAAGAGTAGTGAATATGCTTGATGACGGATTTAAAATTCGATATTGGATTCGATTACCATCTTCGTTTATTAATTAACGCTTTATCAGTCACGCGCCTGAGATACTATTAAATATTATTTTTTGCATTAGGCTAATAATATCAAGCCGCGTCGCGCACCTTACATGTGGTTCATTCATTTCACGGTAAAAAAAAATATAAGAAATAAAATACACACAACAATCATATATGTACATAGGTATATAGCTCCGATTACATTAAAATGCAAGTCTTGTGTATTGGGTATCAAATAGGTACTACGGGAGGCTTTTCATTCTCGAAAATGCCAAGAGCAGAAACAAATATTTGTGGATCACTCAAACATTTGTCGAACCCGTGGCCAATCCTTTTAAAACCTTACGACTAACTTACTGTGCCACAAAGCCTGTTAATCGTTGATAAAATGTTTATGAACGTACACAAAAGTGTTATCAAACGGGTACAAACAGGGGACTCGTTTTAGTTTGCAACTAAAGCTTTGTTAACATAAATATACTCTTACACCTGTTATACCGAATTGGTCAGTAGAGGTAGACATTTCTGCACCGATGCTTCGCCAATAGTGTTTTAAAACCCATATAACAAGGTGCGAGCCCAATGCCGTCTTTCGGGCCCATTGAAAAAGCTTTGCTGTTGATTAAGATTAAAAACTAGAGCAATATTTTAATTATTTCTTTGAGATATATAATTAAAACTTTGATAGTATTACATGAATTAAAGATATATTAAATAACGCGGTCATAAGTGTGAAAGTGGCGTGATAATGATCAGCCTTGCGGTTTCATTGGGCACCAAACAAATAACTTATTATTAACAACGGTTACTAAGAACAAGAATGAGATTTGCGTATGGCTACTATGGATTAAATTGTTTGTGTACGTATCTGTATCAGTCTATATATTTTACTGTTTCTTTTAAATTTGTAAATTCCGTGCTGCTAATAGGGGTTTCTAATTTACGTGATTGCAATAACAATTTATGGAAATATTATTGATTTTTTTCTGTTAGGAATATTTTAGGAGCTCGATGGGCTGGCAATGTGTCCGGCAATATGTTTGTCTTCTAATACGTGTAACTCAGTCGCGGTACTTCCATAGAAGCCCAAAAGTGTTACATGATATTTGTGTAATGCTAGTTTATAATTGTTTATTGTGGGGTCAGGATATCCTCATTTATACGTCTAATTGCTTTTGTTAAATAAAGATATAAAGCTAAAAGATTATTATTCAGAATTTTGTAAGGCAAATTTGGCTTTTGGGCTTCTATGGAAGTACCGCCACTGGTGTAACTTAACAGTAAGCGAAACATCGGTACCTATAGGAATAGAGCTCTGCTAATCTGAATAATGTGTTTATTTGATATTATCAAGAATACATTTAAATAAAAAGTAAGTACATTTATTTATTCATTTTTAATTTTTTATTTAATGTTTAGTGTTGGCTTTAAAGCCAAATGAAATCTGCATAGCTTTCATAAGTTCACAAATGTTTTAAGGTAAAAAGTCGGTAGAAATAAAAGGTACTTTATATTAAAATCAGGATTTATAGAAACCTTGTTTTTTTTATACGGTTTTATTTATGTATTCACAAACACATAAATGGAGAAAGTAAACTAAATACAAAATACAAGAGGCGGTCTTATCGCTCTAGGCAAATTCTTACAGACAACCTAAGGATAGACAATACCTACAAGAGGAAAAATAAAGAGGGTAGCATAAAGTGTAAAGGTTTTATACATTTTTAGATACATTTTGTGTATTGGTTATCTTGTGTCTCTGGTACGTCACTATAGATTACAGATAACAAGGCTGTCCCATTTGTAAGAATGAATAAATTTATTGAATAAGATGACTGTTTATATGTAAATAGTGAATAATAAATGCATGTTTTACCACGTCAATGTTATTTAAGTCCATTCAGATATATTCAGGTATTTTAGGCGTCATCCACACCCGGATTTTAAACACAAAAGTATTTCTTTAGATAAAATAATAAACTCCGATTGCCGTTTTCCTCTATTTATTTAAGCTCATACAAGTATGTCTGTTGGTCACAACATATCTCTGAGGTTTACAAAAATTGTACACACCGATTTATTAGACGCCAAATTAAAAACGGATATTCTATTTGGTTCTACTAGTAAAATAGAGTACAAACATTTAACGGTCTTGTATTCAAACAGTCTTATTTAAGAAAAATCCTGCAATATGCTATATCTATAGTATTTATTGGGCTGGGCACATGTGGATTATTTCCTACTGTTATTTCAGTTTATTTTCCTTGCACATATTTGCGGACCCAGCACTAGGAAAAATATATAAACAGTGTTATAGACATTAACACGCATGCAATCCGATACGCATGTATTACACGTAAGTAATCAGATAAATAAATATTCTCAGTACATTAATTGTTTACGTTAATTGCCGTGTAAAGATCAGATAATCGTATTTTAACGTTATGATTTGCATTAATATTGCAGTCATTGACAGCCCCGTGGTTCGATCCCCGCACCGAGACAAATGTTTGAGTGATCCACAAATATTTGTTTCGGGTCAGGATGTCTGTGAGACCGAAATTCTCTCGTAGTTTCTGATACCCACGACACAAGACTCGTATCTTAGTGTGGGGTCAGAACTATATATGTGACTGTTGGGTGTATTTCTTTATAATGACACAAACAGAGTAAGAGGTAGAACCTCGGGGTAGTCAGCTTTGGTTGTACTATAATTGGATGTTACCGACCAATTTTAATAGTTGATGTGACCAAATTCCCAAAAAAAAACTAGTTTGAAATACTTGGATTTCGTTTGATAAGTTTAATTGTTGGTAGCTTTTCTGATGGTAGATGAATTATGTGTGCTCTGATGATGATAACCATATAGTTAAGTATAAGGTAAAAAACTTGATACAGTAACTACTGCAAGTACCTATGTGGCGTCGGGATAAAAGTAAACAAATAAATACACCCAACAAACACAAACATAGTTCTGACCCCATGATGTTAGTACATATATGTAAGTCTTGTGTCGTGGGTATCAGAAACTACGAGAAACTTTACGGTCTCACAAACAACCGGTCTCAAATCAACTATTTGTGGATCACACAAACTTTTGTCTTGGTGCGGAGATTGAATCCGCGGGTTCTCGTTTCGCAAGCTGGTGTTTAGCCAACTGCCGCACGGGGCTGTCAGCAGAATCAGCATAATAATGCTTTCGGTGAGAGATATTTTGTATCGTTTTATTAGGGTCTAAATGGCTTAACATCACCTACCATATCATTTAAAAGATCTAGTACTAAACATAAAACTTTCTATAAAAATAGATTGGTCGTTTCCGGACCTATATGCGTCAGCCATTGGAAGTACATTGCGGGGAATTGGCTTCTTTCTACGGTTAACAGTGCAGCTTGTCTTAAACGATCTTAGCGACTAAACAAACATTAAGCGAATATAAATTTAGAGTTGGTGAGTATTGTTTATTATTAAAGAAATATCTGGCTGGCTAATATGATAAAATCTAAAGATTTTTTTGGGACGTAAATTGCTAGAGGAAGTCGATTGGTATTAGTTAATAGTGGTTCGGGAAATTGATAGTTAATTTATGTATATAATTTGGGCAAAAGGTCGAAGGAATGGAGCGTGAGCAGCGTGGGACGTTCACCAGCATGGTGGACGATTACATAAAGATCGCGGAAAGCTGTTGGATATTGGCCGCTTATGACAGGCCGTTCTGGAAATCTCTGAAGAGGCTCTGTCCAACAGTGTACGAGTACGTATTTTAGCCGATGATGACGATTGTATGTATTAATAATTTCGTAACACTTTTTTTATCAGTATTAGTTAATCCAATTATTTGTGCCTGCAGGAAAATTGCTGAATTAATCATGTCATTGGAATATGAGTTTGTGAGTTACAAAAGAAATACAATTAGACGAGGTCAATGTTGTCTTCATTAGGGAGCCGCGTGCGCTGTTTCAGATATAAGGAAAGCAAATATCACGATCGAAATCTGTGGCGAATTGAGTCAACGCAGTCCCATCACGCTATCAGATTTTGTACAGTCGTGTAACAGTCAGCGTGATCAATTTTGTTGCTTCACGCCATTTAGTAACGTTGTTTTACGACATGGAACGGTTTATTATTTAATTATTTAAAAACCCCTTTTTATTGTTAGCAAGACAGATAAACTGACGGCAGATAAAGGTGTAAATATAATACATAAATCTAAATCTCTGTAGTTAGAAGCGGTGTATACGTTGTTATTAAAATATACATATGTAAGTCAAATAATATAAGAAGAGTCTATTGTAATTTATGTACCCATATTATTGAGAATTTTTTAACGTAATACCCAAAAAACACAATGCCTTACTTGATAGTATACTTTAGGAACTCATAATGGCACCAGAAATAAATATATAGATTATTTTACTTTGTTTTAGTATATTTTATTTCATGTTGCGATCTTATAAATAGGCGCGACCATAATAAAAGAAGAAAAAGAGTAAATATAACTGGTGATACCATTGCTTACGAATGAGGGATGAATGAATGGAGGAATGCCAAAGGGAAAAGGATATTTTCGGTCATAAATGTCAGTTTGCTCCTTAGAGCTAATTAAATAACACGTTTCGATTTCTGTTGTCTGGAAATGGATCATTCATAAAAATGATTTTCAGAGAACTTTTAATATTGATCATTTAATATATTCATAGTTATTTTAGTACTGACACGTAAAAATGATAATTCTGACTAAAGATCGACGCACGCGAAAAAGTCATCCTAATAAATTACCATCGAAAAGCTCAGATAATTATACAATATATGGATAATGATTATTGACGTTTAAAACAAATAAAATAATTTTGGAACGAATTAACGAAAAGGGCTATAGGTGTATTATTTATTTGGAACAAATACATGAAATATAGGTACATATATGCAATATGCTAAGCTGCAACGTTCGTATCACGTTTATAATATAATATGAGGCAAGCACGTTTCGCATTAGAACACATCTCGAATTGTAATGAGGATTAGTAAGAAGGTAAAAATAACTGAGATATTTACGTGTAGAGTCTGTATTTCTTTGAACGTGAAGAATTAATTTGAATAATTGCTTTAGTTGCTACGGAACGTATTCACCTACGTAAAAAAAATAGCAATGCGACCTCCGTGACATGATGAATTAGACGAAAAAAGCTATTATTGTCTCTACATCTTAATCTCAAAGGTTTTGTACTAACTGATGTAATAAAGTTGTACATTAAATTTCACCACATTATTTTTTACAGCATTCACGTGACAAGTATTTTATGGGCTTACTTGATGGTAAGTGGTCGCTGTGCCTACTGACCAGTACATATGGAAATCGAACTGGTCTTGGTGTTAAAAGTAAATTGGTTTAAAAAGAGAAAAAGAGTTGAATTGGTAAGAATTGTAAATTTCCCACTAATGCTAATGCTTTATTGTCTTAGTTAAGCCTCGAAGTTCTACCGCTTCACACACATGTGAATATATACATCTTCTATATATAAGGATCGTTAGACTGACTGACGAAGACTTTATTAATTTTTATACCAACTGGTTGCTACCGTCTTGCCCTGTAATAGATAATGGAACTAAAGTGTTTAATTTGGTGGGAATATATTTTTAAACAAGGTACCTTCTCTTCGGGCAAAACAACTCAACGAAGATTCATTACCGTCTAATTTTAAGACCAATTTACTAAGGCAAAGGGGACAAAGGCTCAAAAGAAAAACCAAACTCACAACTACATTTCTGAAAGGGAAGTGACGTGTGTATTTCTACACCTACAACTCATCAGAAGCGTCTCACCAGAAGTATTTATCCCTATGTAGAAAAGGGGCGTGCTCTTTTTCTGTTTTTAGGCAGATTTATTTATAACTGAAAAAATTAACACTATGCCCGGCCCGGTAATCAAACCAAGGATTTCTAGATCGCGCACCGCTTACTTACGACACTTAATCAGCGAGGCAGAAGCAAATATTTTTGCTTTAAATGATTACAAGATGAGTCATTGTGTTATTGATGAAAAAAAATCGTAAATTAAGGATTAATTTCATAATTTTCGTAATTTAGATTGTATTTTTATAATACACAAATACGTTTCGTAAGATTTAGTACAATCAAAGTGGTCAAGCTCCATATTATCCTCTTATTAGAGAGCAGAAATCCTCAGTTACCTCATCTCGCAGCATTGCATAATACGTGACAAACGTACTACAAATGTTTTATACGAAAGTTCATATTATTCTCTGTTTAGCAGTACTAACGCGTCGCACAAAGCTCAACCGGTCGTAGTATCGTCCTCATCGGAAAATGTCAAGGCTGGCATTGTTAACGCCGCGGTCATGTGACTCGGTAGCCGGTCACATGACGCTGGGCCGTTTGGCTAATACTTAAACGGGCTTCCAGACACTCGTATAATTAGAATCTGTATATAAACGAGCGGTAGGCAAATAATATCGTAGTATAAGCGTTCTCTTAAGCACGATTTCCCTTTGGCATTAATTCATTTGGTATAGATTGAGACTGATTAAAAAAAACACTTGATGTAATTCACAGACACTTAAATGGCTGCAGTTTTCTTATTTGGCACTTTTTCCGTTACCGGGTTGGGCTCTTGTGTTCAAATTGGAGGTGTTATTAATTATTCCTTTTCCCATTTCTATCTAGTCTAGGTCCCATCAACATATCTTTGCACAAAGTCCATAAGAGCAGTGCTGCGATTTTGGCGTAAAAACGTAACAAATTTACTCTCGCAATTATAATACTTGTGATGACTTTATAGTGAACTGTTATTATGTTAAAGTCGTCCCAAGATTCGTAAAGCTTTGTCGCTTGGCACATGATGCCAATCACGTACAAACGCGTACTCAGTACAAGTAAAAACATGAAAAATAATGGTAAAAATGGTTCTTCAACGATTGTTTGGAAGCATTATTTGTTTACGACTATTAGACACCTTTACAACACTGACGCGGTACAAGTATGTGTTGCGCGATCTAGAGGTCCTGGGTTCGATTCCCGGGTCGGGAAAAGTGTAATTGGGTTTTTCCATTAGGAAATTCTCAGTAGCAACACGGAGTCTGGAATTGTACCCGAAAAACGACAATAGGCTCGACCTCCTATTACGTGGGACAAAAACTAAATTGGCGAAATGTGAATGCAGAAATGCACCTCTGCCTACCCCTTCGAAGAATACAGGCGTTAGGTTATGTATAATGTAGTATTTTATGTATGGTCGATTGATGGATGTCGCTCTGGAAGTCTTTATTAAAGGCGTATGTCCAGTAGTTGATTATGGCTAGTGATGATAAAGATTATGATATGATAGAGTCCCTCTGTTATTAATAATAAATAAATACACCCAACAGTCACATACATAGTTCTGACCCCACATTAAGATACGAGTCTTGTGTCGTGGGTATCAGAAACTACGAGAGACTTTTCGGTCTCACAAACACCCAGACCCGAAACAAATATTTGTGGATCACACAAACATTTGTCTCGGTGCGGGGATCGAACCCGCGGCCTCTCGTTTCGCAAGCTGGTGTCTAGCCAACTGCGCCACGGGGCTGTCAAATAATTTTAATATTATTTTAAAATTAAGCGATTCTGCGAAAAGGAACAGATAATATGGCGAAGAAAAAGCATTATTCAGTTCTTTGCAGCAGCTTATTTGTAGTATAGAAGGTATAGCTGACTAGACTGCTACTATTAACTATAATACAGTAACAAATATAGTTACTTATGATAAAAATAAAATATTTCAATTTTAACCAATAAAAAACTACTTTTATCGGTTCTTAGAATAATTTTGAAAATTTATAATCAAGCATTTACATAGTAAGTTAGATATATTTTCTAAATATTAAAGAAAATAAAATCGATTGAGTAAGATAAAATCACACAAAAATACGTTTTTTAATTACTAAGTAAACAATTTTATTACACAAGATTGATTTATTATAATAAATGCTCCAATTATTAGGGCCTCTTACGGTCACAGGCCTCTAAAAAAATATATCAGGGTGAATAATGGAAGCGGCCTGTATTCAAGGACAGCGTGATTTTTTATAATTGTGGTTGTTTGTCCATTGTGAAACCAATTTTCTTTCAGCAAGTAACAAATATGTAAAATCAACTCTAAATATTTTTACAGCGCCATCTATATTTACGTACTCGTAATACTTACTCAGCAACGCCCGTACTGATAAAAAGTTGTATTCGTTTGTAACCACAGTTATTTCCAGTCTATAATTAAGTTTCAGTTCGCGCAGTCTATGATAGATGTCGCTGAATATAATTGGATATACAGATATACACATCTTGCATTCCTATTTTACTATTAGCATAGTAAATATAAGTTTTAATATTCTATTCCCGGAGAAAAATAATCGTAGCTTTAGAAACAATTTGTAAGTTTATGTACAAATTTGCGTATTTTTTAAGTTATGTTAACGCGTTGATGTCTATTCTATGGAGAATTTGATGTGGCAACTGACAGTATATCGGCGTTTGTTAATGTGATTTTACGAGTACTTAATCATGTTAACAAATAAAAAAGTTATTGTTTATGACTGTAGCAGTGGCGGTACTTCCATAGAAGCCCAAAAGCCCAGCTTGCCTTACAAATTTCCGAATAATAATCTTTAAGCTTTAAATCTTTATTTAACTGAAGCAATTTGACATATAAATGAGAATATCCTGACCCCACGATAAACAATTATAAACTAGACATTACAATATTAACGCGTAACGCTTTTGGGCTTCTATGGAAGTACCGCCACTGGACTGTAGTTATTGGATTAATACGTTCTTAATTTGGTTTAAAATTCAGTAATGGTTACTTTGTAAAGTAATAATTAGTTTTTCCACAAACACTTACATATATGTATGTCTAAAATTTGTTGAATGATATTTATCATGATTTATTTTTATCACGTAAGAAGTGTATGCACTTTGTACACTATGCTGCGTTGTTAATAATCTAGCTTAATCTCCTAAAAGATGTCATATAAATATTAAGGGTATTAGATTTCAATTTAACTTTTTTGTTTTAAATCAAGTATAAATTCGTTCCAAAATTAAACTATGAATAGAGCGCTAAAATCGAAATTGTGAACTTATCGATTAATTCAAATCAAGAAATTTCACTTTCTTATTGGAAAGTATGACGTTTTTACGTTATTCAAAGCGAATAACGGCGATGTTTATCATTGGACCGGATATTGTCAAACAATATTATGTTTGGAATTTGTGGAAATTAAAATATTTTTTTGGGTTCTAATAATATTCTTCAACTCTGTGTTTTTTAGAGTTTTTTAAAAGTCAATTGTGATATTGTAGAAATCGTTTATGTTTTTTGTAGTTATTGAGTTTTTCCTAAAAATGTAACACTAGAAAGTGGATCTCTGCTCTAACATGAAAAAAAAAATAGGTCTGTGTTATTTGAATACGGTCCTGTACTCTAATAGTGGCACATAGCGCGGAGTCCTTGTGCCGGTTGCGTGGAGGCGCGCAGGCGCAGGCGGAAGTGAGAACCGAAAGAAAGTACCCGCAACCGGTCGCGTTAGTGGGCCACTGGAGTTCAAGCGTCGGCTCGCTATCAGCCTCGTGGTCATTTCTATTAACAACCTGCTGTATTGTCATACATGATCCCGTTAATGTTACACATGTACATGTAATTGTTTTAGAAATAATACTGGCTGGAAAAAACTACACAAAAAATCTTCTAAATTGTTTTTAACTTGTTTTAATTTAAAAAAAAAACTGTAAAATAACAAAGTGGTTGTCATAGTACACACGAACTACGTAGTAAATTTTGATACTCATACAACTGTAATTTTTTTAATATGTTACAAGGTTAATTTTAATTTAATCAAATGCATAATCCTTCAAATCATAGACTGTGTGATGCAGTAATAAACCGGTATTGATAAATTTCAGCAAGGCTGACGTGTTGCTGTTAAATTGCAACTACATTACGAAAGTTTGTAGGTATCTATTTATTGGTATTTGAGTAGATTATAATACAACCTACGTAAGTAAGTAGTGATGGCTTCGAGGTTTAGGCGTGCGGTCGAGAATCTTGGCGGTCGCGGGTTCAAACCCCAGGTACACACGTCTGTCTTTTCCAATTTATGTTTATACGCAATGAATTATCACTTTCTTTAACGGTGCAGCAAAGCATCGTTATGAAACCTGCACACCTAAAAGTTCTTAGGAATTTCTTAGGGGTGTAAACCGCCAACCCGCTTTAGGCCAGCGTGGTGGACTATAATACACATAATATATAATACATATAAAATAAAACCTAAATTTCGGTTACTCTTTCTGATGGCGATAGACGTAAAAAAAACTTTTTTTAAATTACCGAACTAATTAAGTCATTTAAATGCATTCTTGACTGCAATATGGTCCGCCAAAATTAGCTGACCAAACCACAGCCTCAAAAAAAGCAATTGAGCAAAAACCGTTGATTTTATGACAAATTACACGGAGATTTTTGGCGGTTTAATTTCTCCATACTTTCTCAATGACAGTTTTACTTTTAGCAGAACTTTCCTTATTTATTCTCAGAAGTGGTGTGCGTGTAAAGTTAGACTCGCGTAAAAATAAATTATATTTTTACGCACCAGATGTATTGCCACCTTATTTACTGTAATCGCTCATACGTAATCAGTTAATTGAATGAAAGATTGAGTTTAACGATCCTTACTTTAATAGCATTATCTTTATTTTTAGCACGTTAAATTAATTTTTCTTAAAAAAAGGTTGATTACTTTCGCGAATATCACTGTAAGAAATACATTACTTATTACTATTAATAGCATTTTTTTAAAGTTATTTGCGTACATTCCCACCTATATTCTTGAAAAAGTACGGGAGGTGTATATCAGCAACCACGATTTGCCAGATATTCTAAGTACTTTGTAATCCGGGGCGAATCGATTGCCAATTTTCGGGTAAATTTGCAGGTTCCGTGCTTCTATTGAGAATTTTCTAATAGAAAAACAAGTTGCCGTATCCGGCAATCCACACCCAGGACTTCGCTATTACATATTAAAAAAACATACAATGGAACAAATGAGGTCAATAAGCAAAAAATACTTTTCATGCCGTTTTTCGAACTAAAAAATTAAAATGAAGCAAATTTTACAAGCCTTGTATACTTTTTGTTGAACTTATTTACAGTAGTATTAAAATACCCATTTTGTTTCGAATCCGCGAGAGTACCAAGCTGTCGCTTATTTAAAAATGCATATCTAGAATCAGCAGAGTCCCAGAGGAAGTAAAGGCATGGCTAACACAAATACTCCATGTAACTGTGTCACAATGTATGCGAATACATTGACCTTACATCGACAAGTGCCGCGATTTGGGAATGAATAGCAATGTATGTGTGGACATCTTTGTGTGCTAATGTCAGTTGCAGTTCGTCAGAGTTTTTAAGATATGTCTGATGATGTAACTTAAATAATGTTCAGTATGTAGCCGTAGAAGATATGTTAAATATCCTTCGGAATGATAGATCGCGAAGTTGATTCCGGTCTTGAATTTTTGTTTCTACTAATATTTGTTTCTGGTGTTGTTAGATTGAAAAAGGTTAAGTCGAGTCCAACCTAAGGTAGAATCGAGTGAAGAGTTGACACAAATATGTCATCTAACTCATACTTTACACATTTAGTTCTTAGGCCCCTAAGGCAATCTTATCACCATTTTAAAACTTTACTGTTTACTTTTTAGATAAGGTTTGCCTACAATTGTTTCCACTTATACGTACATACATAAATACAAGTGTACTTACATAAATGTTGGGTAACATAATTAAGAGCAATCAAGAAATAAATACGAATACTCAAATAAAAAATAATTGTAAAGTTATCTATTACATTGCATTTCAAATGCAATTAACACTGCAAATACATTTGTAAATGCATATAAACTGAAAAAGACGTTTTTCAGTAAAACTGATATGTGAATTTACCGCCACATCGTATCAACACACGTCCTATGTAGTCGGACGTTAGTGTTAGAGACACGTTGGAGCGAGAGAAAGTCCTCGGGGTCCATTCACAAGCAGCATACAAATATTTGTGGACGCCTACAATACCAAAAACGAGTTTAGACCTTTCTACATTTGGTGACGATGGCGACCTGCACGGGGACGCTTAGCGACACTTTTGTTAATGAGTTTTTCGACTTCGATTAACACGATATAAAAATATTATTTTACTGCCTTTTCTTTATGGCCTATTAATACAGGAATTTATTATTGTTTTTATTGCACATTTCGAACGTTATGAACATTGTTGTTAGGTAGTGTTACTTAGTAAATTTATTTTGAAAAAGAATAAAAAAAAGTGATTATTTATCTGTATAACGTAAAAAAATGAACAGAGTTCTTTGTGGATTCAGAGGCAAATTTGCAAGAATCTTTCGAGGAAGCGTTTTGGCCATACGAATGGGAGATATGATATAATGGCTCATATCAGCTACCAATAACTTAATATAGACAAAAGACCGTCATTTCATAGCAGGTTATTCCACATGAAAACAGATGTATATTGTTAGCAGATGCATAGTCCTACATCTATGTTTTATTAATTTTATCCTGAGGGATACTTTAGGGCTACCATAGGGCTCCCCAGTTTCTTTAATTTCGCTTTGAAATCTATTACAATCACACATTCTCCCGGATAAATAATACCTTTTTACCCGCTTTTTGGCAACCTCGAAATATCCTTGGTTGATTCTTAGAACATCGGTTGCAATATTTGCGTTCTTTCCTCAAATTAATAACAGATTCGAATTTGTTATGAGCGATGTTTACGTAACAAAACGGAATCATATTTGAACAGAAATTTTTATCTTAAAATTAAATTATACGACTTTCTATACTTTTGATTTAGTAATTTACTCGTATTAAGATATGGGAGAATTTATAGCTTGTTTTGTAACTAGCAAGTATGTATTATATATGTAGAAGATTCTAGAACGCTATAGAAGTATTTTACATTTATATCTTTAGACCTGAAACAAATACTTGTCTAAGGGTGATGGTCAAACCATTGGTCTCCTTCATTCGGTTTATAATCAACATCTATGTAAATTCTATGGCGCCACAAAGATAGCGAAGTAGGTTTATTGCATTTTTTTTACAAATTTTTGGCGTCGATGTCTTAATAATATTAGGCTACAGAGTTTTGGGATTTTTATCTCAAAATCTATTATCGAACTTTTTACTATTAACAATAGTGATAATCTGTTATTTACCTTCTTTTCGGAAATGTAATAAACATTCTGAGTTATTAATCTGAAAAATCTTTATTAATAATTCAGAAAACTTAAACCTTTACGCACAGCTTTTGACTATAAACTTCTTAAAATAGACATTATTTAAACAAAATGATTTTTTTTCGAGATATTTTGCAATCACGAATTCAAAATAAATGAGGATTTTTTTTAACTAATATAATATGTAGATATAGAAAATATAGGAAAACTAGTTTTTCATCCTCATTCGTCCTTTTATCAGTTACTTTCATGCACGGGCCACAATTACTGCTAAAAGCAGTTACTACTGCTTAGTGAGAATTAATAAACACATTACAATATAAAAGATTCAATGAATTCAAAAATATTGTGTATTAATTTATGTATGTATGTAACAAACCCTAAATTAAAATTAAATATTCTATCCTACGACATAAGCTATTATGAAACTTTTAATTTATATTTAGAATGGTGATATCTCTTTATCAACGCCCACGTTTTCGTTTTTACGTCACGATATCGATTACACTTAAAGAGCGTTTACATACATAACCTTAAGTGAAAGTATGGGACCGGTCTGCTCATACTAATGCACCAAAATGTTTTAGGATTCCGTCACCACATGAACGGCGGCCACACTTTTCTCCGTCGAGACATGCCGAGTCAGTAAATAAGCTGAATAAATTAATCAATCGAACCGAACCAACCCCTCTTCGCGGAACATAGAGTATGACAATAAAATCAACGCAGATGGTCTGATGGGCAAAAATAAATGATTCATTAAATGGGCTTATTTACTTGAAATTTTGAAAGATGAGTTAATTTGGGCCAAATAAAACCAAAATTATATCATTATTAATATAATTTTCGTTCACAAAGTACTATGATATTTTTATATATAAACCAGAAAAATATCTATCAACCATATTTTCTAGGTGCGTTTAAATTAATAAAAGAAATTGGGTTAAGCATTGAACTAGAGTATAACGACAATACATTTTATAACACAGATTGTAGGCACTTATGAACGTAGTGAAACAACAAGCCGTCTGCACCGTCGGTGATCTGTGCTCGCAACGGCAACCATCACTACTTTCCTTCCCTGCGTGTGTGACGTAACTCTATAAAAGAGTGTGCGGTGAAGACGCCGCCGCTATACCGTTTCCGTTCGCCAGGCTCGGCCATAGCGTCCCGATCACGCAAATAAGGACGCGGGCGGACTATCTTCCGCCGGAGCTCACGGACTCAACAGTGATACACAAAGGTGAAGTGTCAAGGACAGTGCACGTGCTTGTGTGTGATAGTGTTGTGATGTGCCAGCAACAGTGTCGCGATGTCGCCGTCATTAAAGGTGTGCGTTTGTTTCAGATACGAGATGAGGTCGTTGTTCTTATTAGCGGCAATTTGCTGCCTTGTGTTGTCGGCGTGCGGTAGCCCTATCGCGCGGTCCGAGGAGGAGAAGGAGGTTGGAAGACAGGCTGTGGCCCCAGCTGCGCCTGCGCCGGCTGCTTCCGCCGATGACGATGATGACGACGACGACGACGACGATGATGATGATGATGGTGTAGACATTTCTTTGGGAGGTAAGATTCTTAAACTGTATTACCACCTTTAAGTCAAACTAGCAGAAGGTCTCGGGCATATGCTTTAGGTTCTAATGCTTCACGTTGCACTTACATGAGTTGAATAGTTTGGTACATAATACTATTGTACTGACTATTCTGTCTAATTCATGTGGTTTAAAAAAAATCAAAGCTCATACATTTTTCTCAGCATATCATCGTTAAATTGAAATTATTATTTACTATTATTATTGTTACATATTCGAATAAAACACAAGCAAATTTATTGTCATAAGCTATCATATTGATAATCATTTTTTTAGAACGAGCATTACAAAGAAAAAAAAATACCTAAGTGGAAGATAGCAGAAACGTTTTAATAAAACAATGAGTTTTATTTCTGTAATAGTGGCTAGTCGGGCCTGTATATTGACCAGTTAATAGATTTTACCGTTCAAAAGAGAAGCTGGGTAACGGTAGATAAAATAAACTCGTAAGCTATCTGTGAAATAAATACGGTCTATTCAGGAGCGATAGAAGCTGCAATATCAAATGCTCTCGACCTTTTAGATATTAAGTCATTTGAATGAAATGTAATACATTTTATGGACACCGGTGTAATTGCCCCATTCTGTGAGGTAATTTTAAAATAATTTACATCTGTATATTATAATATGATGTTATAGCATTTTATGATTCTTCAGATTTCATTGATTAAAAAATACAACTGTATTTTCAAAGTATAGATTCATAAAATAAGGAATAATATGCTATTTAAAAGACAAGATATATCAAAAACTATAAAGATTAGTATACAACGCAGTGTAATGCAAGTCGAATGACCTATCAAATCGATGTGTATTTATGTTAAGTGTTACGTTTCATCAATAAAAATTCCTAAGAATCAGGACGTGGCGAGGCCAATGCGGAATGTGAGGCGAGCAGCGTGACAAACGCTCTCAATAATTAATTAATTCAAACAGAGAGACTCAATCAGAGAAATTGATGTTCCCCTGCTTTCTATCGACGAAAGCCTCACGACTTGGGACGTCACGCACCAAGAATTGATGGTGCGCGAACTTAAATTAACTGTTTGTTTAACAGTTCATTTGAGTTCTGTTGTGGTAAATGGTGCTAATAGGCGGCTGGCATATGGTAAACGTTGCACGCTAAGTGCTAATTTACCGTGTTACTTGCATTAATAAGCAGGTGATTGATTCTGTTTCTTAGCACTTAATATTCGAAACACGATAACTAGGTAGCGAAATTTGTATGTGCCACATACAGTCAATTCTAATTCGAACTTTTCTTTTTAACACAGATGAGGACGACGACGACGATGAAGACGACGATGATGACGAAGATGAAGGGGAATCCGACGATGACGAGGATGATGACTATTTAGAACGTTTCTTCGATGACATTTTGGGCGGTAAGTGTTTTTTTTTTTTTTCACTTAACATTAAGTATTTAATTTAAACGAGGTTATTGAAAATATCTTTCCACTCTACAGAAGACGACGACGACGAGGATGATGACACTGGTGCAGCAGCAGTACAGCCAGTAGTTGCCCCCGCTGATACCGTTGCCGCCGCACCCGCCGCTGCTGCAGCCTCAGCTGAAGAAGTTGCCGCTGCTTCTGAAGAAGTTGAAGCATCAGAGGCAGAAGCTGGTGGCGAAGCTGTTGAAGGCGATGAGCCCGAGGCTGGACAAAAGGAACCCGCCAGTGCCGAAGCGGAAGCTGCCGCTGCCAGCGCAGAAGTCGCAGACGCCGATGAGGATGATGAGGAGGAAGATATTGCTGACGCGCTCGGCACCGAGGAAGACGACGAGGAAGACGATGAAGAAGAAGAAGACGACGACGATGACGATGACGATATTACAGACGCGCTCGGCAGGAACATCTCCGCCAAGCACTCACGTGAGTCAAAAAAGCTGAAGGCGAACGTCGCGGCGTATGTAAAAAAATCGGGGAAAAAAGCAAACTACATGGGTAAAGTAAAGAAAACCAAAGCGACATCCGCCGCGGCAGCAGCCGTTGAACACAAAAAGTTCAGATAGTGATTAGGCGGCGCCGGAGTCTAGGCGGAGCACGCCCTCATCCACCTGAGAGACCTCCACGGTCCCCTCCTTTAGCTTAGCTATTTATTAACTATTTATTTATTCTATTTATTTTATTTATTAAGTGAGCGCGTTTGATGTGTGAATGTGTAAGTATGAAACCGAGAGTTAAATTAATGTCTAGATTATGTCACACCGGTCTCGTGGCAATTTATTTGAAATAAATCTGTTGTTCTAATTTTGTTGTGTGAAATTTTTTGTCTAACCTTCACGAAGTTTTGTGCGTTAGTACATTATAGACGATCATTTCAACATGAGCCTAGAATCGGTCAGAACACTAGTGGACTGTTTTGAATTATTTGTCAGATATGTGAGTGACATTATCTAGTGATTAATTTAATATTTCGGCCAATAAATGTATACTAGTCAGCTTCAAATATTTATATCCTGTATTATCCTTTCCTCAACTATGGCATACCGTTATTGTATTTCTTATAATATGTTCAATTATCTATATATTTTCTATATTATTATTTCTATAGTAGATTATTTAACATTGTAAATAGAAATTAAAATAAGATATTAACTAGCTTTTTGACCGATTTATCTATGTAGTCTAACGCACAAACAATCCTTTCTCCTATACCCTGTCCGTTCCGCTAGCCCGGTAATAAAACCAGTTAATTTAAGGCTACAAGCCTGATTTTATTATTTGATAAACAACGTTGCTTATCGATAGCCATCTAGAAATCCCGCTAGAGTCCAGTGCGACGCGACAAGCATCCGACGACGAACTAGTCCGACGCTGATGTGTGTTATGAGGTCGGCCATGTCTGCCGCCCGCTTACTTTCCCAATCTTACACAGTACAATGAACCCGCTCGATTTCTTTTACAACCTTGACACTTTCTTTGACCTTGCTCCTAGAGCTTCCTGGATCGACCTTGACTAGCATCAGACATATTTCGACACAATCTATAGAAAGTAAACGGTAGTAAAGTATTTACTCTCACTAGATGACGAAATTCAGTCGCGAAATTTGCGTGCCGAGCATCCGCCTCAGTGAAAACGACATAATGAGATGCGAAAAGAGAAATTTTAAATGTTTGTCGTCGTGAAATGCTGGGAGTGTCGCAAGGAATCATATGCGACCCACATGGAACTTGTTTTGTTATCGACCAGTGCCGGACACCTGCTTCGAAGCGGGCACTTCCTTTCACGGAAATAAATATTTTTTTATGGCTGTCACTGATGTGATATAAATCTTTTGAAATTATCATGACATAATTCAAAAATAGATGAGAGAAAGTTACATAACGTAAACGAATATAATATTCAATAGTATATTAACAAATCGGTAATCGCTCGTAAACATATGATATAAAAATGAAATAGTTTTGATTAGTAGTATGTGTGTCGTCAGATTTCTTCGAATACGCATGGCTCGGCACGCAGTTTCTTTTACGTGTGGAAAATAGAAAATCCACTGTTGACTGGACGTATTAATTGTAACCGATGATTAGAATTCATGTGGGGCTCTGCGAGACAGATACAGTTAGCTCGCGTGCCAACAAAACGTGGTTCGAATCGAGCGTATATCGTATGTAGTTTTTCAGTTGAATAATTATAAGTATATGTTACACTTGCATGATAATATTGAAGCGTATGATTTAAAATTGGATACACAATTAAAACGTGTCAATGCACAGAGAAATCGTTAACTAATACTAATGAAGTTTCCCTTACTATTTTCTGAGCTCTCTCTTTGGCAACAAGCCCATTCGCATTGGACATTAATTTAATCAGTCATTTGTATGCGTAGCGCGGAATTTAGTTAAAATCATAAACATTCAAAATCAACTTTCAATTTCACCGATAACTAGCAAAACACTTTTAAGTTATGTAAGTGGCGCAGAATAAATGAAAAAAATCTGACACGCAAAGGAATTGAGGTACTAAGGCAATTATTAAAAAATTTAAATTTAATTATCATAAATTACGCTCGGACTCTTAGTAACTGGATACCAGTGGACGACTTTAGATTACTTTGTAAAATAGACGTAAAAGAAAAGATCTTTAGCGAATTTAATCACTTCTCATGTTAATAGGATCGGCGGTTTTAATAATATGACCAAGAAAACCTATGTAATATGTGTTCTTATGAAAACGAATTAAAATAGGCTATAATAAGACTAAAGGATTGAAAATTCCATACAGCTCGAAGAAAAGTTAGGAAAGTAGTGACATACTTACTTATTTAATAATAATACAATAAATGGTTTGATACATTGATAAATAATTAATATTGAATGCGTATACTTATATTCAAATAAGCATCGAATTCATTAGCATTTAAAAGGAAATCAGGCACGCGTTAGAAATCAATGACCTATAATAAGATTTGGCAATATTATTTTGTCGTAACTTTTTATGCAAGCATGGGCAGGTTCGAATGTAATTACTTTGAAAGTTGTGATAGCAACTACTGTTACTTTACGTTATATGAAGAAAGCAACGTTGGGCAAGAGATTAGAGACTTAGGTATGATTTGTGTTATGTTTATCAAAATTAATTTGTACTTTAGGAGTGCATATCGTGTCTTTCGAACTATTTAGAAACCTACTTGAGGATATTATGATAGTGCGATTAACGTAGTAGCGTTTTGAAATTTTGATGACCAATGAAATCATTCTTTGATTGTGTGGTTGATGGAATTGCAACATTAAATTCAATGAAATATTTGTAAGGTAAAATTAAAATAACACCCAATTCCTAAACAAAATTGATGTATGAGATTTATATGGATAAAATTATCACTTATAAAAACAGAGGTAAAACTATCTTATTTGTTTATTCACGCGTTGTGTTCCACAAAACATTTTGTCTTGTTTTATTTTTGCGCTTAAAGTTACTTATATTTTTTTACTATTTCTCGTGTGAGTTTTTGCTTATGTACTCGTACCACCTAACATTATAAATACGAAATTGAGTTTTGTATTTGTTACGCTTTAACACCTAAATAAATTTTGAAGAAAATTAGTGCAGAGGGAGATGAATATCATAGAATATTTATATTTCGGAAAATGTTACATTATTGAGAGATTTTTTTGGTAACAATATCTTTAGTACCGAGAGTAAAGTTACTACAGAAATCCAGCGTAGTCGCGGGCATTCAAGAGTATATAATAAAATGAATACACCTAATAATATTAAAGTGGCCACAAACATTTTAAAATGATTAAACATTGTCTAGAATTGGAATACAACGATCATAACTAACAATAGTACCACAATAGTTCACAACCTTGCGTAGGATACTGAATATTCCGAATACTTATTATATGGAAATTTAAATCGCTGCAGCTACATTGATATAATCACCCACAGGTGCCCTAGAAGAAGAACCCGCCAAGAAACCAGCTCCCGTACCCGCAGTCTACATCGTCAAATACAACAAGTTCGTCGACACTGTTCTCGATAAAATGAACGAAATTTTGAGAAAGTCCTACGATCCTGTCAGCGTCAAACTACAGCCTATCGATGCAAGCAAAAAGAGCAGCAAACCAAAGAAGACTAAAACTAAAACCAAGAAGAGGTTAGTTTATTTTGCAGATTCTTTTTAATTACTTCAATTTGATATTGTTAACATACTAAATGTCAGCCATATCTTACTTTCAGTTACGATTTTTATTGGCACAAGCACACAATATAACAGTAATTATATTATAGTGGTATAGTGATATCAAACAGTCACGTCTCACCAAGATAACTTTTACTCCATAATTGGCACAGGTGACAAATAATTGGCCTCCAACTAAATACCCCGCAGTCTGTTTTTTTGTTTTATAACACTGCACTAATAAATAATAATTTTATTGCATAAAATCTTAAGTCAGTGGAAATCCTCGGTATTGTAATAAATGATTTTGTAACAGGAAAACTGCTTCCAAAAAGAAGAACACAGCTCGCGGTAACATCGTAAAGAAAGAACAAGAAAACTTACCTGCAACTCAAGTTCCTGAGATGATTAAAGAAGACACTCAACTCAACGAAGTGAGACCTCAAGACCCAGCGTTGGAGGCAATTGTTGAATCCACTACCGTTGATGAATCTAGAGCTTTGAAATCCGGAACTGAAAGTGGTAAAGCTAAACCTACAACGACTAAAGTTAAGCCTCCGACTAAGGCTTCAAAACCGAAGCCCAAACCTAAACCACCAACAAAAACCACTACTAAGAAGCCCGTCGCTACAAAGAACAAGACTAAGACCAGTGAAAAAAATAAGCCGAGGGCCAGAGGAACTTTATACGGTCTGTCAACTTTGAGGAGGTCAGGTGACGTAGCAGTCAGCATTATGTCAGATCATACTACTGTCAAGAGCAATTTCGCCGTGGGACCTCTGGTACTCAGAGTCGAAAAGGAGGTACATCATATTTCCTAACTTTAGTCGTGTAATGTAAAAAATTATGTTGTACAAATACTAAATATATTTTCATTTTAGGTTGGACGTGGAGCTAAGAAAGAGCTGAAATCGGCTACAGCTACCACTACAGAAATGGTTGGAAAAATGAGTTTAAGAGTCGATAACCAGGGCGTTGCTACATTACATTCCATTAAAGTTCTGCAACCCAAACAGGTACTTCTTCTATTCTAAGGTTTTTTTTTATTACAGTAGTAATTATTTTTTTGCAACTTTCAATTTATTCTTTATGTTCAGGTGAGAGTGGATAGCAATCACGAACGTACCCGAGAGTTGGTCTGGCAGCGCAGCTCAAGAATCGCCCACGTCGTTTCTGAGAAACTCATGTCGGCTTCGAAACCCATGTTCCACCTTCAGCCTGTCGTAAAGCAATAGACCTTTTATGAAAACTCGTTGATTTAGTTTATAAAGGTATAGAGTAGACATCCGAACAGTAGCGTTTCTTTACTGTGGTATTTAAGTTAAGGGTTGTTTAGGTATTTCACTAAAAACGAAATCATCCATAATTTATTTCTTTGGGCAGTTAAGGAACACTACTAGTCTATGTTCGGGTGTCAAAATGTTTTGGGTGATGGTTATAATAATTTACTTTAGCCTTACAACTTTAGACGGTGATTCAAGAGCAAAATCTGTCTTTTTTCTTTTTTGAGGCACATTACGTTAGTATGGATATTTTAGCCGTCTTAAAGTTGTTTGACTGATGTTTAAACATAATTTACTAGAATTCCTTCGTTGGTCATGTTGATCACGTATCACGGAAACACGATACTCATTATAATTATAGTCAGAAAATGCATTTATTATTTATAATATATTAAAGGTGCTAAGATTAATTAATTATTCAACATATTTATATTATGCAAGACTAACGTGGAACATTTTTCCACAAAATATACGCATTTTTTTAACATGGTGTTTTTTTTAAAAATACTATCCCTCTTATTAATTCCTTATTAAAATTTTTTATTAAAGAGACTTATGCCCAGCAGTAGGATATATACACATGTGCAAAAATGGATACACCTTTCAGAACAGGATGCAAAACTTTAGTGTGTAATAATAATATATTACTTATACATACATAAACTCACGCCTGTAGGCCCCGAAGGGGTAGGCAGAGGTGCATTTCTGCACCCACATTTCGCCAGGTATGTATCAGTCCCACGTAATAGGAGGCGAGCCTATTGCCGTTTTTCGGGCACATTTCTAGACTCCGTGCTGTTACTGAGAATTTCTTAATGGAAAAACCCAATAACACTTTGCCCGACCCGGGAATCGAACCCAGGACCTCTAGATCGCACGGCACATACTTGTATCGCGAGACCACGAGGCAGTATATTACTTATATGTATATTTGTTTATTGATGTTTACAGTATTATGAGGGATCTACAGGAAAATTAAATAATACAACCAAATAAATTTTAAAATATAATTGCAAAAATTAAGTAGAGCGCAAATTATCTTCCATTTTTACATAAATGGACTTTGTTATATTGGGGAGTCTGCGATTACTTTATATTTGTATACTGTGAAGCAATTTAGCAGTTATAAATATAAAAGAAGTAATTGATCTGACCATATTAATTGACACACTATGACTTAGTAGACTATGCTATTGTAAACGATATTTTTGAAGTGAAAACTTCTTTAGCGGCGCTGTGCACTTTTTTAGGCATGAGTAAAAAATGTTGAACTCGCGTCAGATCACGTGACCCTCATTGAAAATGCGTAAGACGCATTATGTAATATAAATTGTCATGTTTGTGTACGATAGCGCAATAAATATTGTATTTTAACACGTAAATGATAGTACTTTTATACTGATAAATAAAGCAATTCGTGCGAAATTATTCGCTAACCATTCCTAAATATTCAAAAACGCACAACGTTAATGGTTTTCTAGGCTTTACGCTTTATGTTACAAACTTTGCAACATCAACATATTATCACAAAATATGAATGGTACAAACGTAGGGAAATGTGACGATACTTTTTTCTGTATTATGCTCTAAAACTACAGCACACTACACGAAAACAAAACCACACAAAAATAAGGAAGAAATAAAGAAAAAACAAAAAAAAAACTTGAACAATAGCAAAGTCCGTCATCATGTGTCAACAACTATCATGGTATCATGAAGATTGATCAGAAATGTAGACAGAACAGACTCACAGATCTTTGGTAGTTATTACTAATAAGAGGCTTAGACGTACATTTTGATCTGTCAAGATTCATCTTTACTATGCCTTGTTATATCTGAAGCACAGTGAGAGAGTCCAAGAGAGACGCGTCGATAAAAGGACTATTAAGAATAGTACAACTTACTAAATTCTTTTCGTGCATAACATATTTATAGGCAAAAACATCACATAGTTTTTAACTTACATATTTCATTAAAGTTCACAATGGATACTAGTTAATCGTTGAGTAAAAATTTACGAAGTATTATTATGATAAATCACCTATTTAAACAATCTGTAAATTGATGCTGTATACGCCTTTTAACTGGGATATCATTAAGTTTTATTCATACTCGTTTAAGGGTGTGCTATTATTAACAATCAAATGTATAATGTTTGTATAATTGAAATTAATTTATCAACTACGCAGGACAAATTGGGCATTTATTTAGAGAGCTTTGTACGAAAATAAATTACATTAAATATCTCGCATATTAATTTAAAGGTGAAAGAAAACATCGAAAGGAAACCTGCACACCTAAAAGTTCTTGGGAATTTCATAGGTGTGTAGTCCGCCAGCCCGCACTAGGTCAGCGTGGTGGACTAAGGCCAGCGTGGTGGACTAAGGCCTAAATCCTCTTAGTAGTAAGTGGAAGCCCGTGCCCAGCAACGGGACGTATGTGAGCTTCGTTGAATTCGACAGATCAAAATATTTACTATACGCCAATAGTGGCGTATAGTCTAATACTAGTAATAAGTCTATACGTCTAATGCTCTTATGTTACGCCTTTTACGCTTAAAAATCTTATAAAACACAAACAACACTATGTAAGTACAAAATTGGTTACGTAATACATCCATTTGTAAATTACGTAATAAAATCTTACATTAAACACACTTATATAGGAATGAGACGAATTAGGAACGTTTAATAGGTCACTGGAAGGGATATTTCTTATGTAATGAGGTTCTAGTGGTAGAAAATGGGTACTGAGTGTTACGTCAATTTCAATTCAAAGTATTTATTTTGAATACTTTAAGTCCTGGCAAAACTTTTTAATGTTGAAACTCTTAAATATATATAAAAAACGATGTAGTGTCAAGATATTTTTTCTATCTTACTTTGAATTGTATAAGGACTTGTTAATACTCATTTTTGTATGTATGATTATGACGTTTCAGTCGAAATTGTTTGCATAGATATGTTACTTCCAAGGTATGGAGGGTAAAGGTAAGGAGTGTCATCTCATATGGTAATAAATCGAAAAAAGTGCCCAGCTGTCAGCTGTATATAACAGTTCAAAAACCTTCCAGAATGGCGCTGGTGTAGACAAAGGAAATGGTATAAATTTAATATTATTGTCGACTAAAGTAGTTATTAAAAATGTCAACTACTTGCGTAGTAAAAAATAATGTAGTAAATATAACCTTAAAGAGTTATTATGAGAAAACGCGTGTAGTTAGGCTAGAGTGATTTGATATCCTGAACTGTGAATAGTACGTTTATTGATTTCCGCTTCCTTTAAAATTTACGCTGATGCTAATTGGCGCCCCCCTAATTTATACATTTTGACTGATACTTTTGCATGTACAAGATGACACTCCTTACCTTTACCCTCCATATTTCAAGGTTTGAGAAAAAAAATTGAATTTGCTAGAAATGACGTGCTCGTATAGCGGTTGTGAGAAGAAAATATAGGAACAAATTATATGCTGCACATAATTTATTTAAGAGAAACTCAAGATGATGTGACAGTTTGTACGAGATATCAGCGTATAGAAAAGTGCTGTTACCGCAATAAATATGATGCCTCGTGCGAAAACATGTCAATGAAGGTTCGTGATCGTGTAAACTAATCACTAGTAGTTGTTGAGCTTACAATATCGGAAGAATTTATGAAATAGGTGTTAAATTGTGGCTTGTGATGCGAAGAAGCCCGAATTATTTATATCCAAATTTAAATATTGACCATAATAAAAAGAACAACTATCGCCATCGATAAAAATACAAATGTTTATATAGAACTACTATAACTTTTCTGGCAAACAAACAAAAAACATTGTATACAAAATCACACCAATAGATGGCGCTATACACAATTTCGACTGTTTATGATGACATCTTCTGACAAACCGTTGTACTATATAACTATTTATACTATACAAACTTATTAACCTTACATAATATAGCCAGATCATGTGTCATTGACCTCGCTGCCGTTAGATCTGACGCCGTTCCTGCTGAGTAATGGTGTTCTGTTCTGTTCGTCCACGACCACTTCGGTGACGTCATCGCCTTTCAAGGAATCGTAGTTGGGTGGCGGAGTTTGGCCCTTGCCGTTTATGATTGGTAGTGGGATTTGGCCGGTAACATCTGAAAAGTTTACATTTAATTAGCATATTTTATACTTATATGTAAATAAATAATAATAAATTAATTAATAAGTACACCCAACAGTCACATACATAGTTCTGACCCTACATTGGGTATCAGAAACTACGAGAGACTTTTCGGTCTCACAAACACCCAGACCCGAAACAGATATTTGTGGATTACACAACCCGCGGCCTCTCATTTCGCAAGCTGCGGTCTAGCCAACTGCTGCAACTGCTGTCAATATGTGATAGTTTTGATAGGCTTTCATAATGTTAAAAAATGAATGAGCTAGAAGGTAATAAAATAACGCTTCAAAAGAAGTAAATAGTCGATATATGAGGATTAAGTCCGGTACGAACTTAAGTTTATGATTAGGATGGAAGGATAAGACCGATTAGTTTCAATGAAATCAGGTAAAAACACGCGAGGGGATGTAGAGGGAGGGGGTTTGTATTGTGCTAGAATAGGATGTATGGTAGGTACATATTTTTTTTTTCATTTTCATACAAAAATACATACTTTGCAGCGTGGATTCGAGTTCGCTGTTACTGAGCACGACGACGACGCTGGAGCCAGAGTTGCTGAACACGGAGGCGACGCTCTGCCGCGGCGACAGAAGGATGAGGGGCTGGCCGCGGGACGACAGCGAGCTCGACAGTGCGCACATGCCCTTCGCCGCTGTGAAGTCTGCACCTGTTACAGAAAAATACACTTTTACTCCAAAAAAATTTGGTAGCAAGAAATTTACACGCCTGTATAGTAGGAAGCGTTGAATTTTTGCACCCCACTCACCAGGTATGTACCACTCCCACGTAATATGGGAGTGTCTATTGTCATTTTTCGGACCCATTTCTAGACTCCGTGCTGGTACTAACAATTTTAAAATTGGAAAACCCAATAACACTGTCCTATGAACCGAACTGAGGACCTCTAGATGGCACGCTACATGTTTGTGCCGCGAGTAGACGAGGCAGTCCAATTAAAAATGTTCATGATATAAAAAGGTATGCATGTATATTGTATGTAGTATAGTAACTGTAACAGTAGGTCGACAGATATCTTACCTAACACATATCTGCAGTCTATAACAACTGGCATACTACATCCTCCCTGTTTCTTGGCCGCCCTTTCAACGTTCTGTCGTATGTACTCCACGCCGGGGAAATAAAGACTGTTGCCGACTGTCACCATTAAGTAGTTAAGGCCTGATGGGTTCTGAAATAATAAAAAAAACTATTTTACTTAAAAACACGGGCAATGTTTCATATTCATAAAAAACTGAGATTAATATTGTACAAAATACTCTTCATGTACTATTGTACATCATCACGCAATTTAACTGTGAACGGTAACATCGTGAGCAAAGTAGCACTTATTTGAGCTTGCCACGGGGAATTCTTGAGGTAAATGAAATTTGTCAATTCGGACTGGGCCAGTTTGATGAGCTTAGGCCTAAATCCTGTTAATTGTAGACGAGGCCCGTGCCCAGCGGTGACACTTATATTGTACGTATATATATATACGTTGCTATCGTCATCGCTATTAGTAACTGCTAATACGCACCGTAAAGAACCTACGAATTAGTAATTGCCTTAAGGTTTATACGCGCGGTCTAGAATCTCAGCAGTCGTACTTTAACGATGAAGGAAACATCGCGAAGAAGCCTGCACACCTAAAAGTTCTTAGGAATTTCTTTGGTGTGTAGTTCGCCAACCCGCATTAGGCCAGCGTGGTGGACTAAGGCTTAAACTTTTTCAGTTGTAGGAGAGGCCCGTGCCAAGCAGTGGGACGTATATGGGCTGATGATGAAACACAATCATACATCACACAATGAATTTACAAAAGTACAAACATTCTCATAAAATCGCCTTCCTTTCCTCCGTAAATATATCACTGTCCAGAAGACCATTGAGGGCAGTAAGAGTACGCGGTGATCTGGCACGAGCCACAGTACGACATGTTGAAACTGCGAATAGTCGGTGCTTCCTTCCCCGCGCGTAATTATTAGGAACGAACAGCCTACGCAACTCGCTATTCAGGTCAGGGACATCCTCCGTACCCCCTTTTTTTTAAAGAGAGGAAAGCGCCTTTAGCTCCCTGTTCGATACCTCGGGGGAGGCCGAAAAGGGTATGACGGGGTCTCCGGCCTTCCAACTCAACGCGTGGAACTATTGTTCGCTTGGCTGAGTTGGGTCCCTAACCAAAATTCTACGCCCGCATACCGATTAAAACCTCTCGATGGCCGTCTTGCGCATTTTGGGCGATACGCTATTTAGCGTAGCGTTTTCGCTTTGTATTTACAAAGCGAGCTCTCTTATTGGTTTCCGTTGCCGCCCAGCGCTCTGTCCAAATGTGAACCCCTCTGCAATAGAGGGATTTCTGGTCCCCCACTTAGCCTTATGTGATGCTCATTTGGTGTGAGCATCCGCGACATTCACGAGGCCATCCGCTCTGCCGCACATCTAGGGGTACATCTCCTGTAGATAATCTTGCACACTGGGCTGATGATGATGAGCACCCACCGTGACCACTTCGACGTCGAGCTGCGGCCGCGCGCTGGGGTAGAGCAGCAGCACGAGGTTGACGGCGACGCCGGCCAGGATGCCGAGCTCCACGCCCACCGACAGACACAGCGCGAACGTCGCGAACGCCGGCACCAGGTCGGCGCGACGAGACCGCCACATCGGCTTCACCACCTGCAATTTGCATATACAAAGCACATACAGGGGACGTGTTTATTGCCGTTTTCGGGGACATTTCCAGACCCCGAGCTGCAGAGTATTTACTAATACAAAAAAAAAAACGATTTTTCAAATAAATTCATAAAAAAGCAAAAGGCTAGCATAGATTGACTTAAAACATAGCTGGCGAAACGTGGATAAAAATATTAAGATTTATTTTAGTACAAATACATCAATATGTAATACATTAATAAATAAATCAACCTCAACTGCTATTAATTCAAATTGCATCTAATCGACATATTGAGAAACGGTTAACTGTTTGATGACCGGATATTCATTTCACGCTAGAGCGATCGTATAGTTAAATCAAATATCTATTTTAAAATATAATTGTGTATAGTAATTACTGGAGTCAAGCATTACGAAATGTGAAGTTATTTTATTTTGCTATATTAATGCTTGTATTTTATTTATACGTATACTAACTTTCAATGGTATTTTTTTTCCATTGGCTCAGTAAGGCAAAAGACTAAGCTTATTTTGTTTATCAATATTTTTGAGGAATACTCTGTAATACGAATCGTATATTAGTTAGCGCAACATAAAAACATAAACAAAAGAGAAATATATAAATGAATGTAAATTACCTCGTATTCTATCATGAATATGACGGCACAAATGACAACAGCAGCCAAAGACGCCTTAGGTATGTAGTAGAAGTATGGTGTTAGAAGACTTAGAGCCAGCAACACCAGGACTCCTGTTAAAGAAAAATGATTTAGTTTTAGAGTTTAGTCGCAATGACGTAATGAGTCGAGCTAAGCTGGTGTAATTTGATTAAACTTTTGAACCCTTCATTTACGTATAAAAGAGCACAGAACGCTGAGCTTAAGTTTGTGCATCGGTCTGGTCTGGGAGGACCTCAAATATTTCAATTTCTTTAATTATACGGGAAGCATTGTGGAGAAATAGCTTTACTTAAGAGTCCTCCCATGTCCTGTATTAGTCTGTATCTATTTTATGAGTAGGGTACGATTGCCGGACTGGCGATTTTTTTTGGTATTTTCTTTTAGGAATTCCTTAGTAGCAGACGTTTGCATGTCATGTCTGTACTGTTTGCACCTTTAAATTATGTTTCTCTGTTTTTTTAGAACATTCTGTCTTTCTCCTTGCTTTTAATACAATATCGCACGTTCAGAAATAAATGCATATAACAGAACACGTCACGAAAAGGAAACGACCAATTAAAATTTTATTCCATATTGAAACACGAAAAATAAATTTCAGATATCGCAATAATGAAATGCAAACAGGCAGACGTATACAAAAGCGATGTACAAAGTATTGTTACCTGTGTATACACTGCCGAACTGCGTCGCGACTCCGCTTGCGTGGTTCACTGCGCTTCGAGAGAACGAGCCAGTAATCGGCATGGCGCCTACGAACGAGCCGAAAATGTTTGCCAGCGACAGAGTTATGAGCTCCTGTGTCGCGTCCACGGATTCGCCGCTCGCTACGGAAAAATATGGTTGTAGTTATTTATTTTGCAATATTTTAGCGCAGTGGCGTGCCATAGGAGATTACGTCCAGCAGTGGACGTGAATAAGGCTGTTCATGATCACTATGATAAAAAAATAAAAAAATACTCGCAACGGTCACATACATAGCTCTGACCACACATTAAGATACGAGTCTTGTGTCGTGGGTATCAGAAACTACGAGAGACTTTTCGGTTCAACACACAGAAACAAATGTGTGTGGATCACACAAATCTCGGTGCGGGGATCGAACCCGCAGCCTCTCGTTTCGCAAGCTGGTGTCTAGCCAACCGCGCCACGGGGCTGTCATGTCATGATGATGATGATTGTACTACAAGTAAGACTTTAATTCTAATATCAATGTTGAAGTTTTGTTGCTCAGAACTCTTAAAGTAGCTTTGACTATAGATTCCTTAGTGTGATATGGCTTTATGACTGATTGATTTATTTGAAATTACTTTATATTTGATGTTGGATTTATTTTACATTTGACATTTGGCTAAGTGCCACACAGTGGAAATACACACAAAGAAAATTTTAGGTCAAATGCTGCTATAACTTGAAATAATTTACTTATTAATGTAACAATAATTGAGAGTGTTTCTGATCGCCACAATTTCGAACTTGCATGCAATCTAATACTGTGTTAACTGCCTTTTGCATTCTTATATCTTTTGTCTGTTGAACCGAAAAGTCTCACGTAGTTTCGATACCCACGACACAAGACTAGTATCTTATTGTGGGGTCAGCACTATGTATGTGACTCTTGGGTGTACTATTTTATTTATATCAATTGTGGCAGTATCTATCTGGATTAAATTACCCTTCAACTTACACACGCAAATGAAGGATAAACGCTATTTACCGTGGAAATAACAGTTCGTGACAATAAACTTCAGATTAAATTGCAATAAGCGCTGAAACACGACGGTAATTCAGCTTATCAATTGGAAATAATGTGTTTACAAGAACCATTGTTACGTCATTTGCAGTTTCGCGTACGACTGTTGAGTTTTTATTGCGCATCTTCGATTGAAGCAAATAAAAATATTATATAGCATCAGCTATAAGTATTATTTCTTAACTCCTAATAACGTACGGTTCCCAATCTTACTTTGAACTTTCCCCCAATCTCATAAAAAAGGCCTGAGCGCCCCCTATTACAAACCACCCCTCGAAAAATAAATATTTTTATCGGGAGTTCATAGATTCATGTGGTTCGGTTTCTTTCGCAACCTTATAATATTGGGCATTTACACCGCCGTTCTGAAATCTTCTAGCGCCTCTATGGGGGCGCTACACCCTCTATGAGAAGCATTCCTTTAATCGATAAGACCGCTTTTGCGATAACACACTCTGTGTTATTAAGCGTTTATCATGTAGTAATTAAACCATTAAGTAGGTACATTTTAGGTAGTTATCCACTAAATGTGACGTGTGTCGCAGATACAATTTGTTAAAATATTTAACCCAACTTTATTCCTAAAACTCGAAACTCTTTTATAAATATGAGGCTGGAACGATAATAATATTCTGTAACAATTACATGAAAACACCGACAATGGTAATTACAATATCAATCAAAAAGTGATGTATATAATCTCGCTTTTAAGTGAGGTGAAACAAAATGATTGACGTTTAACTGACGCCTGTATTAGGGGTGAAAATAGCGAACATTCTAGAAATAACAGAATTTACATAGCAGTTGACTGGAAGCCTTGATTATATTTTTTTCTTCATAAAACTAGAAAAATATTATTGGATAAAAACATTATATTATTGTTATTCCATGAATGAAAAATTACTTCAAAAAAATATTAGCATATGACAAACGATGCAATGTTGGGAAGTGTATTGTTAATGACCCTCAAGGTAAATACACTTGTACAAATAAAAACATATTTGTTTGAGTTGGAGTCGTTGATCTTAGTACTATATGACTGTAAAACTATCGTTCGTAAACCTGAGGACACAAGGGAAACTTCTTTGGGCTTGTCTGTGATTGCTCCATCTTTTTAATAAATTAATTTTAAATCGATTAATTTAAAACTTGATGTAACTGCATAATCACATTTTCGTAATAACATCATCTAAATCGTCGCGGAAATTGTTCAAATTAAATCGGCCTTCATCTTAGAGATCCTTACTTAATAAATATTTACAATGATCTCGCAGTACAAGTATGTGCCGTGCGATCTAGAGGTCCTGGGTCCGATTCCCGGGTCGGGAAAAGTGTTATTGGGTTTTTCCATTAGGAAATTCTCAGTAACAGCACGGAGTCTGGAAATGTGCCCGAAAAACGGCAATAGGCTCGCCCACTATTACGTGGGACTGATACATACCTGGCGAAATGTGGGTGCAGAAATGCACCTCTGCCTACCCCTTCGGGGAATACAGGCGTGAGTTTATGTATGTATGTATGTAAGATTAGCATATAAACGTTAAGCGCAGTGGATAAAGCTATTGGTGACAATAAACGTTGGATTAAATTGCAGCAAATACATACGTCAGTCCTATGATTATTCAGCTTATTCATTCGGACAACATTGAGTCACCAAAAGCGTACAGGTAACAAAACAAAAGACGACTAAATTGTCTATTTGTAAAATAGTAATACACTTAAATACGAGCATAAATTATAGCATGACAAGATCGTGAGTCACTTTTTTAAAAGTGCGTGTTTTTCCGCCAAATCGTAATCCATAGATAATGGCATACATATATTTACATATATATTATGTATGTATAAGATGTTTAATATGTTAAATAATATACAAGTAAATAATCTCATGCTTGTATTCCCCGGATGGGTATTGCATCCTCATTTTGCCAAATGTGTTTTCATCCTACGTAATAGGGAGCGATCCTATTGCCGGGCACAATTCCAGACTACGTGCTGCTACTGAGAATTTCTTAATCGAAAAACCCAGTAACACTTTATCCGACCCGGGAATCGAACCCGGTACTTCTAGATCGCACGGCACATACTCATAACGCGAGGCCACGAGGCAGTGAGTGATTTTACTCAATACATATCAAGCATAATTACTGTACAACTTACTTAGCTTACTCCCTACTACGTTAATACTTAGTATCTGGCAAAACTTCTACCTACCCATGGAGGATATAGATTGTGTACCATGAGTGTGATTAGTAACGATGGATAGTAATCTCTAACTTTATGTTCTGCTTAAGCAACATCGTATTTTTTTTGTATATTAGGTGCGGTGTGGTTATTGTGCCGTACATTAATATAAAAACGACAGATTAATGTGTGTAATAGCCGCGGTGTATGTGTTAGAAAATTGGATGCCACATCCATTTATGTACAAATATCTGTTTATCCTGTCAAATTTGTTTTAATCGCACCAAGATTTAAGAAAAAATATAGCCTGAAAAAAATTAACGATTTTTTTTTAATGAACAATAAAAAAGTCTGTAATTTGACGCATAATTTACCACATGATCTCACATCCGTTGGTAGCCAGACGTATACATATATATATGCTTAATTATTAATAGTTCTATAAACTGTCTTTAAGAAGGTGTCTAGAGACTGTTATAGATAACCATCCCATTTATTATTAAAATAAGTTTTATTTTGAAAAAAAATACTTACCGAATGCCTTGGCGATAGCCACATTTCCCAAAACTGCAATTATTGGTACTAAAACTATGGAAGAACCGAGATCTGAACACATTTCAACAAACGACACTTCTCTGCCATCATACTCAGTTGAAAAAGGCGGTAACCTTAGCGGCGGAAGACCTTCCCTAAAACAAATAGAAAATGTTTAAAAAAAATACATTTAAAATAACTAATGATCGACAAATAACGTGCTACGGAAACAATTTTATGAGTACTAGTATTAATTACACGTTATGTGTTCGAAAATGTCAATGACCTCAAAGCATTATTCTTTGTGAATTGTGCAACAAACATTACAATAGACTCACATATTAAGAGCAAATTCATTTTAAAAATGCATTTTATGTTTGACTGAAAACGAAGCCACTGAAGTAAATAGTACAACCGCAATGCGAATACACTTCAAATGTAATGAATGTAAAAAATATATTCAAGAAATGCCGTACTTCACCGTGCCTGTTAGCTTGAACGGCGATTCAGAGTAGCTCTCAAATATAAACGCAGCCAAC
Organism: Hemaris fuciformis; assembly: GCA_907164795.1. Lineage (NCBI taxonomy): Eukaryota > Metazoa > Arthropoda > Insecta > Lepidoptera > Sphingidae > Hemaris > Hemaris fuciformis. The sequence goes on along the minus strand of OU015440.1, from coordinate 7,277,027 downwards.
GAACACAGAATAACTATAATAGCGTTTCTTGACGTTGACAACAACCACAATGCCTTCTTAAGCCCCTTTTGGCTCGCTGGCAAATTTATATCTTTCATTTTCTGAAATGTAAAAAATATTTAAGACATTGTTATCTTTAAGTTCGTTTTTTGACAACGAATTTTGAAAATGGAAAAAAGAGCCGTTGCAAAAAAATAAACGATGGAGAACCAACAACGACTGTTACTTATTTAGCAATCAGTGAAATTTACACGACAACAGTAATAGATGACTTAATTAACCTCAATCGCGGGCATGAATTAAAACTTTTATAGACAATGCATGAAACCAATTTTTTTTGTTAACATTAAAAAGCAGAAGTTGTTTGTACGTGCATCAATTATGTTTTATTCTACATTTATTCTTCCAGCACTTTAATCGTAAGAGTTTAGGTGGAATATTTTATCTAAAAATAAAATTATATTCCTATTTCGGCCTGTATTCGATTTATTTTATTACTAAACTCATAAAAATCGGGCATCTCTCAAGGATGTTCCAATTAAACGACTTCTTAGAATCTTTTCATATATTTTCTAAGTAACATCGAGAAAATCGTCTTGGTCTCCACTTAAGAACTAGTCTGTCCCAACGATTACCGGTTCAGCGTCCAAGACTCGCCAATTGCAGCTCCAACTGGCTCACATTTAGAGCAATTACTTTCTTTTTATTTTTTTATGTAGAGTACTTTTATTGACGGTGAATTTCATTTAGAATTCTGCGTTCTTGAACAACAAAATTACGTCGAGGTAAGATGCATTTGCGGAGGATTTGTCAAATATTAAGAGATATTCTAAATGCACATAAACATTATTTAGATGAAAAAAGGTCTTATATGCCTTAGTTCATTAAAACTATATTTAGAACTTAATTTTAACGTTTGATCAATTCAGCCTGTAATTGTACAGGCCCTACGATAATAAGAAACAATTATTTGTTAACACAACAAGCATATAATTTAGAATGAGGGTGTAAACTTAGTCCTCTGCGGGTAACACCTTGATCAGTCAGCGAACTGTTAACACTTTTCGGCTGGAAGCCTTTTAAAAAAAACTATTTTAATTATTACAAAAGAAATATTTTTTGGGCTCTCCAAAATGAGGCAAGTGTCACTCGCGGGATGTGGGAAACGACTAACTTTAATTGTTACGCAAAGATATGACACTGCACAGAAATTGCTGACGAGGGAAATAGGGAATGAGGAGTTAGGTGTTATTATGTACATGGTTAGTAGATAACAGAACGTAGTGTAATAAAATTAGATCGCTTAGTCTTAACATTATTTTTATACTTACTCGCATTAAAAGTAGGATAACAATACACGTTACCCCTAATAAACTATCATTTACTCTTGCGTTTGGTATATTTATTATCACCTGAAAGAAAATCAACATGTTAAGCCTTCTCACTGTTTTTTTGTGTATCGGCGACATTGAAATAAAAATTAGGACGTTTTCAATAACTTTGATACGCATTGGAGATTGACTGCAGATTGAATGTCATAGAAGGAAGATGATGTATGCAAAACTAGTATAACTAACAGCAAAAAAATAAAGCAGGCTATGTTAAGCAATGTTCGCCTGATGTAAAGGAATAAAATATGAACGAAATTCCCAAACATGTAGCAATTGAAAAATACTGAAGGGAGAAGAAACTGGCATAAACAACACATTTTTGTAGTTCAGAAGACAGAGAAGACTTCTACGTTGGTAAACTATGCATGTATCCAATCAAAATTACTTACTTTTTTTATCGTATCCAAGAATCCACCAGATTTAAATTGCAATCCGAGTAGACCCTTCAGTTGCGATACTGCTATTATCACAGACGTTGCTGATGTGAAACCAACGGTGACCGGCACCGATATGAAGTCTATAAGTACTCCTGTGTACATGTAAAATTTACGAGTATATTTAGCATTCCATATTTCACAGTTTTATTGGTATTCTTTTTATCAAACTTATGCCATGCTATTTGACTTTATAATCATTTATTTGGTTTCCACAGAATTTTCTAAGCAATAGTAGTAATCCTTTAATCTTTTCACGATTTTTTTTTATTAGTACATTATCGTTTTCATCTTATAAAGAGCCTTACGAAATCAAATTAAACGCAGAAATGACTTATTATGATCTCAAATATTTTGGGTCTGAATTTATTAAATCGGAAAATAAACACGATCAAACAAAATTAATAAACGGACCAATGATTTTCCGTGCGCGGTGAAATACATACATAATCTAGTGTGGCTGTGATGAGTAAAATAATGGATAATTAATGGAAGAACAACTGACCACTTGAGTTTGGTTCTGTACAATTTGGACGAATCTATTAGTATAATGGAGATTACAAGTAATAGAATGTTAAAAACTATAAAACATTAGAAACTAAATGTGAGTAAATATTGAAGGCACGAATTAGTCGACATCAAAAACTTATAATAATAAGCAATCTATTATTTAATGATTACGAAAACCTATGTAGGTGGTCCTGGCGATTGTCCGACGTACCAATTAAAATGAAGTCATAAAATACGGCTTAAAATAAAGCGATAGCTAGGACATATTAACATCGTCAATTTTCAAACATCTTTTATCTACATTATAATCAAATACTGTTCGACTAGTTAGAGATGCAAACAATAGAACGTGATTAACTCTCGAGCGCGGCATAATGAAAAACGTTTAATATAACGTATAACCGACGGCCAGCACCAGGGATCCAACGTTAGGATGAGTTTGTAAATGGGAATAAACTCTATTATGAATATCGTTACACACAAGGAGTAATACTTAGGTGATTAAATCAACCGAAATAAAATAACACGTTGTTATCGAGATTATGCGTAGATAAACGGTAAAGTAGTTCGCATTTAAGACATTGCTACGAAAAATAAACGTATTTTTTTTTCGTAAAAGCTAAGCTCAAATTAATGGTTTTGCTCTATTAAAAAGTGAAACATTGAGTACATTTTCGTAAAATTTTAATAAAAGTAATTTTAATGGATATAAAATATCGACGGAGAATCATTAATATAATGGCCTTAATAACCTTAAATACATAGTTTTGATACTTGACTTTAATATGGTCATATAATTATGCCTTTCTTTTGGCGATATTTAACCACAGGGTGATAATAACGAGAACTGCTGTTATGGCCCCAGAATATGAAAATGCTCTATGAATTATTTCATAAATACCGTACCATAATTGCTTACATAAGTGTATTTATGTTCTTATTACATAGTTTTAGAAATGGATTATGGCTTAAAAAATCACCGTAATCCGATTTCATTCCGAGCTGCAATCACTAAATTTTGATAATCGCTTATAACCGAATTTTTTATTGTTGAATTAAGTCCTTTGACATTTGAATGTGCTCATCGAATCAGTTGTAGCTAAATGTTCCGTTCCATTCAGTTGATGTAAATGAAAAGGGTGAGTCTAAGCCCAAACGTCGGCGTCCTCATTACGCGCTCCACTTAATGATATATTTGGCGTATGTATCGGATGTTGCGTTTTCAATTAACTGATAATAAAAGGGAAATCATTGGATTCCGCTGGCGTTAATGCGAACGTAATGAAAATTTGATTTAAATTACACGTGTTTTCACGTGAAACCTATTTATCTGCTAACAATATAATAGAGAAGGACATTGTCACTTTATTTCGTGAAATCTGCTTTTGTTCTCGTTCATATGTGATCGGGCTGTGAAATGTTATGTATTCGCACTGACGTGATTAACTGCTCGATAGTGAAATGGAGGAATTGGAGAGTGTGGTTATGGCTATTTATACGGTACCTACAATAATAATATGACCTTTCTTTTTACGTTCACTTTCACCTGTTTTCTTCATTATTTATATCTTCAAAGTTATTTTGCATTAGTCAAGATAAGCTTATTACTCACTGCTACAGTGTTAAGTACATTCGTAAAACCTTCGTGTCACGGAATGTCTATGTGGGTTTTAGGCGTTCACTCTTCGATGTCAATGATCAATGCAGGCTGTTTAAAAATTTCAGTCTCGTTTTAATTATTGCGTACAATAATCACCTCTATGCATGAATATTTATTTCATAAATAAATTTATAAAGAAATATAAACGTAGACACATTTTTTTAAATAATAAAAACCACAAATTTAATAAAATGTTGAGTCTACTTTCACAATATGCCATCTTATTATTTGATTATCAGTGACCTTCAATGAACCAGGAAACTAAAACAATATAAAGCCGCATGTTTTAAAAGGCAATATTGGTGAAAAATAAAACAAAAGCAGCATCTTATTAACCAGTAAATGTAAAAATATTTTATAAGAATTGACGTTCTTTGATATTTAAATTTTACTTGTAACAAATGAATAAATTATCCTGGCGTTTACCTTAAAATACGGAAGCGATATTAAAAACTATGACATCAGTTACGATGCCAGCGGATGTATACGCGGTTATGTTATTGTATTACGGCAAATATCTTTTTTTTTAAATTTTGTTGTACTTTTTGTCATTGAGCCTTAAAATAAATACAGAATACAAAATGATACCCATATGCTTTATTTATGAATTTTCGCTTAGAATTTCGAAGCGGCCTTCGTATATTTAATAGGAATATTATTTCTTATTTTAAAATAAACAATTTCACTAGGGCTTAAAATTCTCGATGTTATTAACAATCATTTATTAACTATTCTTTATAATATAAAACGATAAACCCACGGTTAGCGAATTAAATTATTATTGTATGCTCATTTATTTATTTTTTCGCCTCTAAATTAAGAGCAGTTTTGATATCAAAGCGATGTATGTTAACACCTATTACACTCAATTTATTTGATACAATTACAGAACATTTGTGGTATTGCGAATTAGGTCGACAACTCTTCATTTATTATTAAATTCATATATTAGAATATATGAATGTATTTCTTCCAATAATTATTAAATCGTTTAAAATAGGTAATTTCAATATACATATTACCGACTTCTGTAAGTTTTTCTATTAGTGGAAACTGTTTTGATATAATATGTAATTGTTTCAAAATTTAGAGTATGAGAAAAATGTTTCTCACAGAGAATAAAATAAAATAAAAACACAGCTGGCGAAACGTGCTTACAAACGTGAGCTTTTTATCTATATTGAATTTTTAAGTGGGCAGATAAATTCATAATCAAAACTATTTTAGTTCCAAATAGTTGTTGATCCAAGCTGTAGACAGACTACAGCATGAAGAGCTGGGTCTACAAAGGGAGTATTACTTGTATTTAAAAAAAAACAATTTCTAATTATTATTTTTGGTTTCATGTCTTAACTCCGCCAGTTATTACTTCCCTATAAAATATAATATATTTTTTTTCTCTTCAAACGCCAACATTAAATACATGTGTATACGATCTATCAATAAACTGATGAAGACAGCAAAGACGACAACCAAGAAACTACGGTGCGTATGATTGAAACAAAATAGAATATAGAATGGAATGAAGTTCAGTAGTCACTTAATAATGTTATCGCTGTAGTTATATCTTTTAATAAATTACTTAACATTCCCAAAAATGGACAGATGACCCCCGACCTAGGATAACCTCACGTTTGTGTTCATTGATTTATGGTTTATTAATTTTTTTATTATATTTATAGTGCTTTATTTTACACCACATGAACAGAATTCAGATAAATAAATACACTCCACAGTCACATGCATAGTTCTGACCCCACATTAAGATACGAGTCTTGTGTCGTGGGTATCAGATACTACGAGAGACTTTTCGGTCACACAAACACCTAGACCCGAAACAAATATTTGTGGATCACACAAACATTTGTCTCGGTGCGGGGATCGAACCCGCGGCCTCTCATTTCGCAAGCTGGTGTCTAGCCAACTGTGCCATGGGGCTGTCAAGATAAAATAAAGTTAAATTCTTATAAATTATGTAAGCCACAAAGTGCTGTTTATTCTGTTCTGTTTATTTTATTTTTTGTATAGATTGTAATAGCTTTACATGTCTTGCCAGTGTAGACTGGAAAGAAATCGTTTTTTGTATGGTTTTATAGCGACAAATATTATACAAATATTATAAGAAAAATGTCGCAAAGTTATCAATAGTTACTATGTCAAGATAATAAGCTAGTCTTGTGTGTCTACTACAACTACTTTAACAGCCCATATACGACTGAGCGCGAGCCTTCTGTACAACAAAAAGGGGTAAGAACCCCTCATGGTCTACTCAAGAAATAATAAAAAGATAAAAGTTGGTCCCATTTATGTTCATACAAAAAATCATATAAAATAAATCGGTCGAATGGTTTAGTCGTAAAAGCGTAACAGACATACTATATATAGAGTTACTCTCGCTTTTATAACATATACCCATTCCTATGGGAATATTACATTTTCCAGGATAAAAAGTATCCTATTTTACTTCGTTGGTTCCCACCTACCTCCATACCAAAAATCATTTAAATCTTTTTCCAATCTTTGTCCAATTTTTCTACCCTCGGTATTTTTTTTTCTAATAAGAAGTTCCTATGTTACTTCTAATACCTCCAAGAATATATGTACAAAGTTTCATTACGATCGGTTGAGTACCTAATTTTTGCGTGAAAGCGTAACGAACATCCCTACATTCACATTTATAATATTAGTAAGGATTATCTATTTCAATGCAAATAAATGCAAAATAGCAATACTAAACTTGTTAGTACAGTCCAATTAAAGTATCACGTGGCGATCGGAATTATAATGTAATCTCGTTATTCAACAAAGTAATACCGGCCTGACGAGATGCTTCTAAACGCAACGCTTAACGCAATCATAATAATAGCAAGTAATTATCAAACAGGTAAATTATTTATTATCACAATGGTGAGACAAAGGATACAAACATGAGAAGTTTTTGGTTCGACGAGATATTACGATTTTTTTACATCGATGTGTTAAGTGGAATTGATCACTAACAATAAGAAAAGCATGCCTTCAATGTTATAAAGAGTGAAATGTGTGTTCATTTGTACTTACCTTTGTTGTGGTTTCTATTCGGGCTTTAGCCCTGGCCATAGGAGTAAGTAAAGATCAGAAGTTATGTTTTGTTGCTACAGTTTGTATCGTTATGACATATACGATGTAAAATTTAAGTAATGATAATTTTAAAACGTGTAATTATACTGTATATTTCTAATTTATTATTTAAAAAAAAATACATTTCCTGTTGCTGAGAGAGTTTCTTTCCGTCTCTTCTCCACAGCGATAATACGATTTGAAGCGGCAATAGTTTAAAACTGACGATTCAAAAGAACTTGTGTAAGTATTTTTGAATAAAGATAATTTTGGCTTTGACTTTTTTAATGGTTGTTTAACGTCACATAACATTATTGGAGTTTATCTAACATTTTTTATCAAAGTAGTTAAGCCAAACGTATATTTTAAATAGTAAAAGGATGTTTGATGTTTGCGATTAATAGACCGGATCTGCGTATTTAGATATCAAATTTTAACGTTTTTTTTAACAATACAAGAATATATTCGAATTGACAGTTTCAAGAACAAAGAAAGATATTCTGAGAAAAGTGTGAATGTCTGAGAGCTTTCAATAACAATTTTGAGGTAGCACTGATAATTTTTTATCAAACCGGCACTATAAAAGAAGCTCTTAAAAAAATTAACACTCGAGACTTTCGAGTCTGGAGTTATTACATCTTTATTAAATTTAAAGGCAAATCAAGAGTAGAAACATTTATTCAACTGACAGTATAATAATGATGCTATGCGTATAAACTATAAAAAGTGAGATAAAACTGCGTTCGGCAAATCGTTTTGTGATTTTTATTTCAAAACACAACCCGGCTGTTCAAAGTTTTAATTCAGAAATGGACACGGACCCTTTTAACAGTAACATGATATTGAATATGCCACTTAAATTGGCTACGGAGCGCTGTCGATATTGCGTTCAATCAAGCTTAGTGCCACTGCAAATATTATGTGTACTAGATTTCGTTGGGATGTACATTGTACATATATGTATCAGTGGCGGTACTTCCATAGAAGCCTAAAAGCCCAGTTTGCCTTACAAAATTCCGAATAATAATCTTTAAGATTTAAATCTTTATTTAACAAAATCAATTTGACATACAAATGAGAATATCCTGACACCATAATAAACAATTATAAACTAGACATTACGCAATTAACGTGTAACGCATTTGGCTTCTATGGAAGTACCGCCACTGATATGTATGTATTACAAAATGTTTTGGCGAATGGCAACATTTAGTAAATAATTTTCAATATTTGTTCAAAATGATTGCCTCATTGGTCGAGTTGGAAAAGAAAAATTTAAATATGCGGATTAGACAAATTGAGATTATTGGTCATCATGAAACTCCCAATTTATAGATTTTTTATTATGAATTGGTTTAACTAAAATATATTTATTTAAATTATTTTACTATAGATGAAGTAATCGAATGTAAAGATGATACGGGAGATGTAGCGAAAACAAAATTTGGCATAACAAATCGTTTTCGAATGTTACATAACAAACATGATACTTGCACTAAAATATCAATTGATTTACGAAAATCCTTCAATTAAGACATGCAAGAAAGACATTATACCGTAGAAAATTGTAAAACACGTGTTCACATTGAATTGGCTCTAAATTTTTTTTTTTTTTTTTTTTTTTTTATTCTGGCGCGGCAAAGTGACTCCACTGTACCTGATGGTAAGCACAGTGGAGTCCAAAAAATAATATCGACCAGCGAGAAACGATATGGTCACCCGCTGGTCAACACAATCATGCCGGCCCGCCCAAATGCTTCTTCACGCTTCGCTTAAAGGATCCAGGATCATAGGAAGGAGGGAACACGTGAGCCGGCAAACCATTCCACAGCTTGATGGTGCGGCAAAAGTAAGAGTTAGCGAACTTTTTAGTTCGAGCCGCGGTTGTTGTGACCATAAAGCTGTGGCTTCGCATGCCAGCACGCGTGGTTCTGGTGAGGAAAGGAGAGGATGGGACAAGGTTAAACAATTCTTCAGAGCATTCACCATGATACAGACGGTAGAACACGCTAAGTGCGGCAATGTCCCTGCGCAACTGTAGCGGCTCCAAGCTGGCTGTAACGTCTGCATCATTCACAATGCGGATGGCACGTCGCTGCAATCCATCCAAGGCATCGAGGAGGTACTTGGCGGAACCGTCCCAGAGGTGCGAGCAGTATTCCATACCCGGCCGAACCTGCGCTTTGTATAAGCGCAAAAGCTGACCGGGCGTGAAAAACCGGCGCACCCTGTTCAGGATTCCGACCCTACGCGAAGTGGCAGATATAATGCCCTCGATGTGGGTCCTTGGATTGAGATCGCAGCGAATATCTACGCCTAGGATATTAAGGCCTTTCCGCATTGCGAGTGAAAAGCCCTGAAGATTGGGGAGAGGGGAAAACGGGGATTTTTTGCACGAAAACGCACAGACCTGGGTTTTCTTGGCATTGAACTCAACCAGATTCCGGGAACCCCAAGTAGAAATGAGCTCCAGGGTCTGATTGAGCTCAATGACAAGCTCCTCGCGTCTACTCTCAGTATCCACCCGGCAACCCGGTGGCTTACTGCAGTACCGCCCATGGACCGTGCTATCATCTGCATAGCAATGAATGTTGCCAAGCGGCAACATATCATTGATATGCAGAAGAAACAGGGTGGGCGATAGCACAGAGCCTTGTGGGACCCCGGCACTAACTGACATGAGCTGTGAAGCGTGCCCGTCGACGAGGACACGCATTCTACGCCCATGCAGAAAGCTCGAAATCCACAAACACAAGTTGCCGGGAAGACCGTATGCCGGAAGCTTGGAGAGAAGGCCACGGTGCCAGACCCTATCAAATGCCTTGGCTATGTCGAGACTCACGGCAAGAGCCTCGCCATGCCGATCAATCGCTTCCCCCCAGTGATGCAAGGCAAACGCTAGAAGATCACCCGTTGACCGGTTACGGCGGAAGCCGTATTGCCTATCACTGATCAGCGAGTGATCCTCCAGGTAGCGGACCAATTGGATATTAATGATCCGCTCCATCACCTTGCAGATCACTGAGGTTATGGCGATTGGGCGATAATTGACAGGGTCTGACCGATCACCCTTCTTAGGGATCGGTTGCACATTAGCCTCTCTCCAAGATTGAGGCACCACACCTGAAAGATAAGACGCGCGGTATAAGCGTGTTAGTGCAGGAGACAACTCGGCTGCGCATTTTTTAAGAACAACCGCCGGGATACCATCAGGACCACTGGCTTTTCGGACATCGAGTGACTGCAGCTCACGCCTAACATCACAATGCCTGATACGGATATCAGACATTGTGTGTCCACAGCTAGGAAGCGTAGGTGGCTGAGAACCGCAGTCATCGAGCCGAGAATTAGCCGCGAAGAGGCGCGCCAGTAAACTGGCTTTCTCCTCCGGCCCATGGGCCAGTGATCCATCCGGATATCTCAGCGGGGGCAGCGAAGGACGACAGAAATTGGATTGGACAGCCTTAGCAAGACTCCAATAAGCACGGCTGCTCGTCGGATGGTCTGCCAAGGCACGTCCAATCTTGGAGACGCGCAGAGCATCCGCTCTCACATAAGCCTTCTTGCAGGCCTTGACGGCACGGTTATAAGCTGCCTTGAGTAAACTTAAATTGGGATCTTTCATTGCGCGACCCCTGATCCAAGCGCGGTACGCCGCCTGTTTATTACCAACAGCGTCGGCGCACTCGCGATTGAACCAGGAGCGTCCGCGTCCCTTGCCGGCGATCTCAGAGGAAGGAATATAGTATTCCATTCCTAATCTGATCTCGTCGGCAATGGCGTCGGCACTCGCTGAAGGATCCAAGCCCTCAAAGCAGCGCTGCCGCCAAGGGATGGATGCGAAGTATTCTCGCATACCATCCCAATCTGCTGACGAGTAGTGCCAGACTTTGCGCTTTACCTTCACGGGTAGTGGAGGTGCAGCGCGCGGAACTGACGTCCCAACCAGGCAATGGTCGGAGGAACCCAAAGGGGCACCAACCGTCACCTGATACCCGGCTGGGTGACTCGTCAGTAGAAGGTCCAGCAGAGAAGGCTCATGACTTGACACATCTGGGATCCTGGTAGGCTGGTTCACCAGTTGCACCAAGTCATGAGTAAGAGCGAACGCATGGGCAGCTCTTCCAGCATGGTCAGTCTTGGAGGAACCCAACCACAACTCATGATGTGCGTTGAAGTCCCCCAAAACTACCAATTCCGCTGTGGGGAACTGCTCCTGCGCGGCGTCTGTCGCCTGGCCAAGGTAGTTAAATAACCGGGTTGTCTCCTCATCCCCGTTATGAGATCTGTAGAGGCACACGTAGACACGACTTTGACAGCCGAGGTCAACGTGTACCCACAGAGTGGAGAAGGAAGGATCCTCCATGCAGCGCAGACGGCGACAGCAGACATCCGACCGAGCATACAAACACACCCCGGCCTTAGGCTTGAAGTTTTCTTCAAGCGAATAGCCGGGGTAGTGCAAGTACGATAGATCGGCCGGACAACGAATCTGCGTCTCCGTCAAGAAGAGCAAGGCAGGCCGGGCCGTCTCTAGATGGTGGTGGACGGCATTGATGTTCGAGTGGAGCCCGCGGATGTTGGCGAACTCCATTGTGAACGCGGTGGTGGGGTTGTGCACCGCTGTAAAATCTGCTCTATTGTAATGCACTGTCATGGGTATGTGTGAAGGAAAGTGTGAAGAAGCTGGGGGGGACTTATGTCATGGTAGTAAGAAGACCGCGACGGGAACTTAGTCACATTAGTGCTGAATGGAGGCAGACTGATCCATCGGACGGAAGGGCCCCCGTACCCTCCCGGAATAGGCCGCCGGGACCCCACATCCGGTCACCAACAATAATAAAATTCTTGCAGTTGTGTTTTACAGTTATACTACAAATGTTATTGACACACTTATCCATATTGGCCTTGTAATAGACCGTAATGGGAATACAATTATCTTACACGCTGGTAGTTTAAGATGCGCAGTTGAGGCGACTACACGATCAGTCATTATTGGTGTAAGTACTCTTAAAGTTAAAGTTGATCATTCATTTTCAACGATATGATGCTTGGTTATGGACGAATACTATTATAGATTTTGTTTCTTTTATGAATATAAACTTACATAGAATTATATAACATATCCTTTGGATTTACATTAAATGATATAACGTTCTAGTAGAAGAAGTAGAACGGTTCTACCTACTAAGGTATTTGTTTAAGGTAGTTGTTTGCATCGACGGCAAATCAACCAATTAAAATTGATCGTGCAAGTAGCGACACCAAGTTTAAAATAATTTAAAATTGACGATTCTAAAGAACTTGTAAAAATCTATTCGAATAAAGATAATTTTGATATGGACTTCAGGTTTGAAGATCTATGAGGAGGTCAGTGTTCTTCCGATTCCATTGTGTAAATTGTGAATAAATCAACACTTAGTTAGACTATAAACGTCAACAGATATTTCCTTAAGATAATTTCACTAAATACAGCAACAAAGGAACAGGCATAGTGTGATCTGCGAATTTGGTAGAATTTCATAATACTATAGATAGTTAAAATGGTACTCACCTAAATGCAATATGCCCATAACTAACTGGACGACGCCCGAAAGAAAGCATAGTAAGATGGCGTATTCCGCGTTCCTCCCTTGTATTTGCTGATACGTCATAAGTGCCAATAAAGCCGTGGGTCCTAAGGTTATGTCCTTACACGACCCGAATATTATGTACACGAAGCATCCCATAAACGAGGAATATAGTCCGAACTGTAAAAAAACACGACGTGTAAAATATATTTTATGGGCATACAGGAAAATGCTGCAGTGAACTAGGAAGCTTAACTTTTTCTCAGCATTATCGTCTATTCTTTTATTATGCTACGTAAACTAAATTACTTAGCATACATTTATTGTTACTTCAATTAAAGTTTGCCCTGCATTAACTATGGGGCATTTACAATAACTGTCTGAGATGGGGTGTCTGTAGACTGGGTGCCCCACCTCGAAAACATCATGCACTTCGAATATATATAGAAGAGAGTAAAATAATTTTTCAATACGCTGATTATAATCACCTATTATAATCTATTATGATTAATTCACTTAAAGAGAATTACCTTTTGATCTAAGTTTACAAAATGATACAATTTTGTAACCGCATTATGTTATCGCGGTCTGAATGCACGTCATTGCTAATGGCAAATAATAATTAATTATCGTATTTACAGGAGTTGTTCAATATTAGGTACCATGTGATATTTTTTAAATAACTTTTCCTTGTTTAGTCATTGTTTTAATTGAACCTGTATCACAATAATTAGTTGAAATTATATAAAAGTAAGTTTTTTTAGCCATCTGGACTTTTCTATGAATTAAATGTCATTAGAAATTTGTCAATATAATTACAAAAATATCTCGATATGGGGATTGAACTCAGCTATTAACTTTTCGTAATAAAATATTTTTAGTAAATCTTCGATTTCACGCCCATGTTTCTATCAAATCAATATCATTGAAATGAGTGTTGGAAACATGGTTGGAAACATGGTTGTGGTGTTTATTGACGTATTCAATATTACCTGAGGTTCCAAGCCGGCTAGTGTGGCGTATGCCAAAGCCTGCGGTATAACTGTCAAGCCCACAGTTATGCCAGCTATCAAATCCGCCAGAGCTTTGTCAGAATTATATTCTGGCAGCCATTTAGAGATTGGCAATCTTTTGTGCATTAACCTTCTGCATTTCGTCTGCCTCTTAGATCGGTGCTTGGACGGCGATGACATGGCAGTAGTTTTTCCTGTGAACAAATAAAATGTAGATTTTAATTGGGATTATCATTGAGCGATAAGTAATCGAAGTAATATTGGATAATATGTTTTAAAACTGTATGCATATTACTGTCACGCGGAGATAAAATTACAATATTCAACCACCCAATTAAAATGACATAATCGGCAACAAGCGGCTGTCGTAACATTTGTTTGGCGCGTAAATGAAACATTTTGCTTAATTATACAGCTAAATTTCACAGTTAAGATTAACGGGCTGTGAAAAGATACAAAGTAACACTTGAAACAGTTAAGACAAGTTAAAAGTTCAACAAATTAAGATGTCTAAACAATGATAAAGTAGTATTAAACCCAGCAACACGTTTCAAACAACAACTCAGCTTCAATAATATGATACAATAATAAATGTCGGGGCAAAGTTTGCAACAATGTTCAATTCGTATTTCGATATAGTTTGTGAACAACGAATATATACACAGAAATGAACGAGCGCATTTGGAAAATAAGTTTTGCTGTTCATTTATAACATGAAATCGAAACTAGTTGGACGAACAGAAAGACGGATTCGTACGAACAGACTTCGTGTGTCAATAGTATTTATGCTGTTCGGTTAATGCACCATTTGTGTGCTGGCTGACCATACATAGTTGTATGGAAGGGACGGTAATATCGTGATGGCGGTATAAGTAATCGAATCGTTCCACCTTCGCCAGGGCTACAAAGCGCTTTTGCAAGGAATATGGAGTAGTTGATTTAATTTAAGACCCTTTCTGTCGTACATTACCAATTTCCTAATAAAGGTCCACCCTCCAAACTGACGTTGAAAAACAAAGGCTTGAAGTTCTAAAATGAAAAGGGGCCAAAATAATCGATGTCTTTTATCGTTATTGTTCGAATAAAATTTATCGTTACAAACAATACTAGTGATTTCAAGTTAATATTCAGGCACACAACCAGGGTTGGGCAGTATTTGAATTACTTTTAATTGAAATACAAATACGTATTTTGTATTTTAATTACTTTCTTAAAATGTAATTTGTAATTTGTATTTCAAATACGTGAAGCCGAAGTATTTTGTAATTAGTATTTCAAATACTCAAGGCTTCAAAATATATTTATTAAAATACATTTAGCCTTCATTTAGTATTAAGTTTGTGCTCATCAGGACCTGCAATAACAAAACAAAAACCGCCTTAAAAAAAATATATTCCAAAACAAATAAATATGTATTATTTTGTATTTTGTAATTTGTATTTCAATTAAAAATAGTTAAAATACTGTATTTTGTATTTCAAATACCTTACTTAAATGTATTTTGTATTTCGTATTTTAATTACTTGCGATACAGTATTTTGTAATTTGTATTTCAATTAAAGCAAAGCATGTATTTTGCCCAAGCCTTGCACACAACTCAGATTTTTAGTGATGTGAATTTTTCTAATGAAACATTACATATTAGCACTTAAGAGGGTGAAGGATGATATTAGAGACAAAATATATGTAAACAATAATATATAGTGCTATCAAAATCGCGGCACAAAGAAACAATAAACTTATGTTCGACGATCGAAGACAGTCCCGAGACGAGGAAGAAACAAATCAATTACTGTCAATTCAACGCTTAAGTGGCAAGTATTGGAAGAAAATTACCTATTAAGGGAAAGCGTGTTTGGTCAAAGCGAGTGTTGGTCATTCCCGATAATACAGGGGCCGGGCGTGTTAATTTGCGATGGTATGTTACGTAGGTTGCTAATAAACCTCAACGAACAATGTCGTAGGGACGCTTTGTTGCCCAAGCCAGGTGCGTCAGACCAATTATTTGCCCAGATTGGATTGAAGATTTCCATTAAGCGTTGTTTTTGTGTGTACATTGTCAGTTTTCGTGACTGTCTGTATTATGCAATATATATTTTTTCGATAATAATTAACCTTTGAATAATGATTATGGTGTATAATTTTATATATTTAATAATGTCGGATATTTTTTTAAGATTCTACAGAGTTTATACAATGCACCGGCCAGAGACTGTAGTATTATTACTCAAACAATCGGCAAACAAATACATAATTGTCAAAATCTCATATCAAGTATCCCAGCACAAAAAATTGGCTAAATCGATCCAACGAAGTCCTTACTTACTTTTGAGAATATGCTACCGCCGCAGTAGAAAATTTTAACTACGGAACCTTAAAAAACTCTGAACATTAGAGGGAGGTATATAATTTTTCATAGACGCATGAAACTTGCAAGTTGTAGCAATGATTAGTTATGTGCCGGATATTTATATCCGTACTCGCCGGAAAAATCCGTTTCCGTCACTATTTCCGTTTCTTACTAGCACTACACAGCTAGCGCAAGTGACATTGAGATTATAAACATATTGCATTTACCCACGTAGGATTTAGTTTTATTGTAATATATTTTGCGCGGGTCTTATTTTTTTTCTAGAATGAAATAATGGTAGCTTGAGTTACAGTATTGGAACATCAGTAATCTGTTAGTTTGAACCTCAAAAAAATCGGTTCGTCCATATCAAAATGTTCTAGAATAATCCAGCAAGAAGGCGGACAAAAAAATTGAAAGATTATGCGCATTTATGTAAATACATCCTGCAGTAATTATATCAAACAAATTTAAGGAAATACTTGCATAAAATATTGGCAATAAATATTAATTAATTAAAATTTGCGTGCTACCGAAGCGCGATTGCAGAATGCCCGCTGCATTCTCTGCACTCTGACACTAAGTTGACAAAGAGTACTTTATCAACCACACTGTATTGTTGTTTCGTACATTTTCTTCTCTGTATTATTATTGGTCTGCTTGGTGCTAAAAGGCCAGATCATCAATGAGAAGTAAGGCGTAATACAAAAATTGCTGACGAGTGGAAAGAGTAAGTTGGCAGAAGTGGAAATGGTAAGGCCATTTGGTAAGGATGCAAGACGGAGATTTGACTAAACCAGTAAGAGAATGATTGCCATGAAAAGCAAATCGGTGAAGAAACAGATCATCGAACATCTTGTCGATGTCGATCATTTGTCCATCTGGACAGATGACGTCAACAAAATGATTAGAACATGATGTATGATCTTGATCTTTTAATAAACTAGGGCAAGAGTGCAATTGGTAGATCCTCGTTATAAACAGTTTTGGCTTTATACGAAAAACGACCGGTCATTTTTACCCAGAAGCGATGTTAAGCCAAATTTCCTGCCACTGTGTATTTCCTCTCAGTTGAGTCAATCTTTAGTTAAAATTTAATAATAGATATTAGTTGACCAAATTTTCCTTTAAATTTAGCAGATTTTATCATTTTGTAATATTTGTACTGATCTGCTTGATAGGGGTGTTACAATATCTAAGAAAACATCCAAAAAGTTTCATCAATATCCTTTCAAACCCATTGTTAATCAACTTACCGACGATAGGTAATATTGTTCAGGTTTGTTACAACCGAATACACAAGAAGGGTAATTGATACTGTAGCTGCAGGAAGGATATTGTATCACATAATAGCTGTCTTACTATAAACTACAACAATATTTCTATTGTATATTTTAGTATGATTTAATATAATTTTGTTAAATCATGAATTTATAAAATATACCCGATATTTCACGAGCATTATAATAGCCATCTTCCCAGACAGATATAAACCCCCGTATATGACAACTAATAGTCTTATTTATGACGAAACTGAAGGCAGGTGTATAATATAGTTGCAGATTCGTAGTACATTATCTAAAAAAATTGTTATTTCATAATTTAATGGCGACATATGAAATTTATCAGTAGGTAATGATGAAATTTTGTTAAAACGAAAGCCCTCAAAACCGCAAAACCGATTCTATGGGTTTACATTTGTGATTTTATTTATTGGTAAGTTACTCGTCTCTTTTTGATGTACATTTTAAATGGATAAAATAGAATATATTGACAGCCCTAAGTAAATTCACACAATAATCATTATCTACTACATGAAAAGATAGGTCACACATTGATGTCACCGACTCATGATAACCGGTATTATTATAACACAATTGCTACTGCATTTCCTTTGCCTAGTGATTTATACTCCTTTCAGCTTATCAATTAACATCCCTCTGATATTATTGTTTTTCTATTAGGTGACCTTCTTACCAGTGCAAAGCAATAAAAGTGCAACTGATAACGGATTCCACAAATGACGACACAGCCCAAATCAGCTCATAAACTTAAAATACATA
Source organism: Hemaris fuciformis (assembly GCA_907164795.1). Lineage (NCBI taxonomy): Eukaryota > Metazoa > Arthropoda > Insecta > Lepidoptera > Sphingidae > Hemaris > Hemaris fuciformis. Next base: position 7,258,937 of record OU015440.1, on the reverse strand, counting down.
TTCATTAGTACATCATAAAAGTTATAATCGGTATAAAAGATCGAAGGATATATTCTTATCGCAAATGACTCATAAACGTTATTATATCTGATAAATGTCATATTTTAAGTAACTTACGATGCAAATTCAGTCTAAAAATCAAGTTTATATTATTGCTCTAGGTATGAGACATGGCGTGGTCACATAAGGGAAACCATCTATGTATAAGGGCTTTCAGAGCGCTAAGCTAGAAGCCCCAAGTATTGGCTAAGGCTTGATCCCCTTAAGGTCTATCCAAAGTACAGCTTCATTTTAAAAATCTCTTTAAAAAAAAATAACGTCACTATTGTAATATTAAAAAAGGAGTTTCAGATATGGCGAGTGAAAAATTCCAACAAAAATATATGACTGGGACAGATATTATGTCGGTGCCTCCGATCTTATAGCCCAGAACGAAACTTTATACCTATTATGCAAAAACTAGGTTCCTACCATAAAACATACTCCGGCAAACGGACTAAAACCTTTTGGTGGTACTCGTACGGCTCAATCAATGAATTCCAAGAACAAAAACATCCCTGCTTCAGTGGAAAATACGACTCTTCGGTTGTAAAGGTAGAAAATTCACACGTAATTCTGTTAACTACATAAACGTGCAAGTCATACATATGTACCTAGGAGATCAAGACTATTGTAGCAAATCATCACAATCTTCTTATTCGCAGCGAAACTTTCAATTCACGGGTCAGGCAAAGTAATATTGTTTTTTTTTTCATAAGCAAATTCTTAGTACAACCTCGGAATCTGAATTGTGCCCGAATAACGGTAACAGGCACGCCTACGTTTACGAGGGACGAATTTTATTTTGTGGAATTTGAATGCAATTCTGCGTACTTCTTCAGATTTAAAGGCGTGAACTCATATGTATGTATGTCGTCTATAAACTGTGCCGTGTTGTCACGGTACAATGATTGTCACTTGATAACACCGGAATTTACGTATTAACGTGCTTTGTTAGCCATGACGGTTCTTTTGATTTCAGTCGCATTATCGTAAACTACTCACATTTCAAATTATACTGCTGTGAATACATAATGTTGTCCTATTTCATGAATTTGATAGAAGATATTTCATGAATATAACTTTAGGTTACCGTTTTCCGTTTTTTGACGAACTTCAAAAATCTAATTTTGAGGCCGTCAATTTGAAACCTTAACATACTAAAAGTAAAATAAAAATGTACAGCGTAAATTAAATATAATGACGACCAATTTTAATACGACGCCCATAAAATAATTTATATATTAATTATTCTCCTGTGAATAAATTGTGATATTTTGTAATAACTTTTCCATATCATTTAACTATAACTAAATTTTCAAATGTAAAGATAAATAAATAAATAAATAAATACACCCAACAGTCACATACATAGTTCTGATCCCACAATAAGATACAAGTCTTGTGTCGTGGGTATCAGAAACTACGAGAGACTTTTCGGTCTCACATACACCCAGACCCGAAACAAATATTTGTGGGTCACACAAACATTTGTCTCGGTGCGGGGATCGAACCCGCGGCCTCTCGTTTCGCAAGCTGGTGTCTAGCCAACTGCGCCACGGGGCAGAAATGAATGAAATTAACTAACATAATATTTTGTCAAAAAAACTGACACATGTGAATATATTTATAATATCTTTGAAAACCTGACTGACACATGCGTATACATTATAATTTATTCTGATAGACACTTTTATAGAAATCATGTTTTTAAACAATGAACAGCAACATAATCTAACTGATTAGAAATCTAAATGCGCGCAATTTCCGCATAATTCAGTCAGAAAAATCATTTAATTTTGTATCACATTGTATTAAACTTTCAGCCTTGAAGTTCAAAATCCTAGTTGTATTTTTGATAAGGCATATTGTGGTATATAAAAACACGTGCGCGTCTCAACACTATTAGTGAAAAACATATTTCGCGAATAAGTAATCTATAATTAGTTTCCTCATGACATAATCAATAGTAGCCTTTTAACAGGCAAAAAGGTAAAAAAGCTGATAACTAAGGAGCAAAAAATTAATAGGTAAAACATACCACGATATCTATTTTCAAACAACTTTTATCTGTATCAACAAAAAAAGGGTTATTGCGAAATCTTTGTTATTATATTTATTTTCTGGGGGCACGGTACTGCCCTCGCCAAGTCGAACAAAATCGGCACGGCCGGGCCGTACTATACTTTTCTCGAAGCAATTCAAGCCATTTTCGACCTCCTATAACTTCTTTGTAGATAAACCTAGAACCTGAAAGAAGGTCCCTTAAATGGGGACTGAATAAAATCATCGAATTGGTATCACCACATGGACCTCATAACATTTTACGAAAGAATTGAGTTGCGAGACTTGTTTTTTTATAGGTTTTGTTTTTACACTTGATCACACACACAGACACGCACACAAATATATATTATATTGCACCCACACAAGGATGGACTACGTTAGTATTTTTTTGATTTCATCAAAATCGTTTAAGCTTTAATAACAATTTATCTGCTTATATTATGCGATCTTGCTCATGATAATGAACAATGACATTGGCCCTGAATCAATGCGATAAAAACAGTATTGTGATTTTATCAACTTTCGGTGCAAGCCGAACGTGTTTGTTAGGTACTGCTGTACACGGAACAAAAAACAATTATCTATGCATTTCAATTTAGCTGTTGCAGAAGTTACATAATAATTATTATAAATTAAAGTTTAAAGATACTTAACATTTTATTCATACATAAATGACAAAAATACACTCTTACCACAAATCCTACATAATTTATATCTTATATTGTTCGAAAAATACTAAAAAAAAAACTTAATAAAAATGAAATGCGTTGCTGTTTTCAGCATATTGAACGCATCCTTTCGCTTCAAGTTCCACGCTGGAATTGAGCAAGCTATCCATAAAAGTTGACTGAGACATAGATAAGGATAAAAGCAGAAAATATTACTACAGTTACGGACCACAACGACGGTCGGGGATAGCTGTTCGAATCAACTATCGCGCACTAAACGCCTATCGGGGTTCCGCTGGGCAATAATCCACCATCCCAAGACAGTCATCTATCATTTTGGTAGATAACCACGTAATTCCTAGATCAATCCGTCGACCCTTGCGTCGTCTGCTGAGCTATCAGTCACCGACGACGGGACGTGACGAATGCTCTACTGAAGTGGAAACCGCAGTCGATAGTGCCGTTTCTGCAGGATGTATCGCTGATAGATTAGATACTAACCTTTATCTGACATTTATCTAGGCAAAATCGAATTCCAACAAGGACACAAAACGGAATGCGATTGTTTGACGCGGAATAAATAGGGCATATTTGCGAAGCGGAATGTCTATTGCCGTTAATGCCTATCCATTTTGAATTCAAGTGACTATAAATGGTATTTGCGACCTCTTTTGAGAGAAAGTTTTGCGTAACAAAATGTTATATTGCGAATCGTATCGTAAAATACTTTTCTTTTGTACGTTATAGCAGAACGTTTGTAAACGAAGTAAGCTTTGTGTTTCTATTACGCTTGCATAACTGGGGTATTTTAAATGTAGTAGCTAGTTTTATTAAATCTCATAAGGAAATATTTATTTATTTTATAAAGCGGAATTCATAGGGTCTGTTTGTAAAAGTTCTCAAAGCAATAAAGATATTTTGTTGGAACTACGGAATACGTATGTGAATTTTAGTCGGGTTTTATTTTAAATACATATTATCGATAGGGTCATTCAGATCTCTGAAATGTAGTATGTATTGGTTAGCCTGGTATTAGAAGGGCTACTAGTTACCTACATAAAACGCATCAATAATTGTGGCTAGTAGTGTAATTTTCTTATTAATAGATTCCGAAAATATTCTCTTTGTTATGTACCTATATAAATATTTTTTTGAGATAATTAAATGAATTAATCAAATGAATAAATGTGTAAATCTAATAGGCTTTTACGTAATATTTTAGAATAATGCGATTTATTTAATTCTAAGCAATAAAGTTATATCTTGTACAGATCGACAAAGGTGAAAGTAAACTATTCGGACCTTGGACCCATCTAGATCTTATTGTATTCGTTCCATTTTCAAAAAGTCCATCCTATTGACAAATAAAGTGCAGAAGCACTACATAAGATAAAACATCTTTTGGGTCGTAATGAATGAAACGACTGTTCTCAGTCATATTAAATTTTAATGTACAAAGTCGTATTATTGTTTTGTTGTTCTTCTAAAATGAAACACTAAACTTTCATGCTCTTCTTCTCTACTGAAATTTTATTATCCAATCGACTGGTAAGTAAATAAAATATTCTTATCTACATTTTGTACAAAAATTTCATTTATTAAACAGATTTAAGCAGAGCACCAATTTTTTTTTCACCGTTTACTAAATTTTGGCAATAAAATAATACCACTAATAAACATTAATTGACGTTACAATTATTCGTAACCGCATTCATTATACATATATAAATTTTACAAAAAGGTTTATTGCTGATAGTGAAATATCAAATTGCATAGATTACGGCTCATCGCAGTTAATAACCAACATGGGACCACGAGCAAACAATATTTGAATAATCTGCTGTTCAGCAAATAAAGTTGTTAGCAGTACTGTTATGCAAGCAATAGTTGTATATCATATAAGGTTATTAACTTTAAACGACAAGTTGTCGTTGTATAAGTATGCAGTATGATTTTGAGGTGTACTGGCTTCGATAACAGTATGGAATCTCGAAATGTGCCGAAAGATGAAAAAGGTTGGTCTCCCAATTATGTGGCTCTTAAAAAGCAACCAGTGAAGACACTGCCTGCTTTTTTTGACGTACTTAACATCAAACTTTAAGTAACATAGAGTCAAACGCGTGGAAACAATTAATGCAACCTATTATTATCAGATACATTTTTAATGCCAGTTCGTCCAAAACCAGATCTTGATACGTGATCCTCCTTTAGCATAATATTGATATTATTATATTTTCCATTAATGACAGTAATAAAATATTTTAATTCAATAATAATTATACGGAAATGTTATAAAAATTTAAACAAAAATTCATAAACCGCATGGATATACTGAAATTGTACTCACTTGCACTTTGACACTCTTTGATTAACGAATCATACTTACAATAATTGTTTTCCTTTTCATTTTATCTTGATGATAGTACATAGGTAGGAGTCACTAACCTACGTTTTTTTTTGCTAAGATTAACAGGGTCATCTACCACATACGAAGCTTGATAATTTTTTTATATATTTGTATAATTTTTATATTATCTTTTAATTTATTCATATCAACAATGAGCACTACTCGAAATTATTTGCTGATCGTAATTCAATATTGAGCCCTGCAATACGTAATATTTCTAACGGTATATTAATTAACTGCCTCGTGGTCTCGCGGCACAAGTGTGTGCCGTGCGATCTAGAGGTCCTGGGTTCGATTCCCGGGTCGGGCAAAGTGTTATTGGGTTTTTCCGTTAGAAAATTCTCAGTAACAGCACGGAGTCTGGAAATGTGCCCGAAAAACGGCAATAAGCTCGCCCCCTATTACGTGGGACTGATACATACCTGGCGAAATGTGGGTGCAGAAATGCACCTCTGCCTACCCCTTCGGGAAATATAGGCGTGAGGTTATGTATTAATTAATTTTGGACTAATCTATTGGAATTCGACTTATGTTGTCGAATATAAACCAACTTAAATTATACAGTTAAGGCAATTAATTTTGTATTAATTCAGTGATAATTAACAGTTTCAAATTTATTCGTAATCGGAATATTAACAAAATATTTACTTTAAAATTATGGACTGAAAATACTCGTTAAATACCTTAGACTGAACAATACTCCAAGACGTCAATTTACATTGTCTCAACCCTATTCTAAAAGAGACGCCCCGTTAATGGCTATATCTTTTTGTTATAAGCCATTATTTTTATGCCAATAAAAATCTAAATCTCTGTCCAAAAAACGTCCACACAAATTGTTACACTCAAAATAAATAACAGCTTGTAACAAAGGTGATATATTTGCCGTAACAAATCGGCAGAAATGTGAGTCCGCCGATTACGAGACATCAATTTATTTCGCAGCCCCGCTCAGTAGCGTCACGTAAACGTCATTAATACAATCTCTGGCCGTTGTTTTTCTAACGTCCCTTAAGACTGTTTTGCACTATGAGAAAAAAATTGCCATTTCATTATAATTTGAAATAGAAAGTGGAAAAATAAACGAGATAACCTCCAGTACCCACAAAATTATAAAATTGCTTCTGCTATTTACTAAAAGTGTTGTAGTTGATGCAAGTTCCGGTAGATATATCTTTATTTAAAAATAAGTAAAAAAAGCTTTAATGTGAGACAGAATTCAAAGAAGAAAACACGTATGCCTAAGATATTTATCCTTTTGTAAAGATACCCCTCACTGGGATATTGTGTTGATTCAGATTGTACATCCCTTGAATCACTTTGCATAGAAAACGAAAAACGTATATACACGAGAAACAAGAATAATTCTACTTGTGTCAACATCGACCCGCAAACCACACTAAATCAGTCAATTGTTTTAAACACATTGAGTTGAACGACGTCTACTTCCTAAGCAAATGTGTTCTGCAAAGATGCATAATCTGCAGTTCTGAACCGATTCAACTGAAACATTGAACACTACTACTGCCATTAGGTAGAATTTAACTAGTCTAATGCTTACAAGTGATACTATTAAGCTGAGATTTGATCATTATCTCTGGAAGTATCTCTGTGTCGTAGTTACTACTCTGGCTTTTCAATTTCCAAGAGATTGTTTCGTAAAACTCTAAAACGTGGAAATCTTTTTCATTTACATTAAAATTTTGGTAAACTGTTTTTGTAATGTATTTTTTACTAACATTAAGGCTATCGGTTTGTCTTAAGTTCGGATGAATCCTCTTCCTAGAAGTCAAAGTAAAATATTATATAGATTACACTTTTTCTCAATAAAGAGGCTTGAGATGAAAAACTAACATATGGGTCTCAGAGCTAATATTGTTTAAGATAATACTACTTTTTAGGAACTGAGGCAAAAAAAGTAAGTTCAATTAATTAATTGAGTCCTTACATGACATACTAAATTCATGATTATCACAAGCGATTCCGCTACATATATTTTCAACTTAATATCTGTGTATCTATGTCATCCTAAGCACGTAATTAGCTTTTAGCACGTCGATACGACTGAAATAACATTGGTAAAAATAGATTACGTGGAATTTATCAGAATTACCAGTAAACATGTCATAATGGGATGTTGGACATTGTACAATTTAGTCAAGGTCAAGTGTTGGATGGTAAAAATCAACGCACCCGGAATATATAAAACCCCTAATCATGACTAGCACTTTGCTTATAATAAACCTGTCTGGCGACGAAGATTGAAGCTATTTAAAATCTGGTCGCGTTCTCGTTCACAATGGATGATAGTGCACATCTGCAAAGGACCCAGAGTTTACACCTAACAAATTACGGAACCCGTGTTGGTCCAACGATTACAAGACGTCGATTCATCAAACCGTACGGAGGGTGCAGCACGTACTTCTTTCATCTATTCCAGCCGTCCAAAAGCCGATCAGTCAACGCTATCAGAAGTCACCCCTGACGGCATCGTTCCCTTTAACGTGGAGCGAAATTAATTTTGAGAACGTCTCAAAGGCTCGCCTTGATTTGGAAAATCGATTGGAGAATTTATTATTAATGTTTAAGCATTACAAGATTAAAACATCAGTCATTTAAGGTTAGCTTTTGCGGTCAAAACGAGTTGCATCATATATTTTTTCGTATTGTTCGACCGCGAAATCATCAACCATCATCATCAGCCCATATATGTCTCATTGCTGGGCACTGACGGCCAATCCATACTAATATTATAAATGCGGAAGTACCTCTGTCTGTCTGTCTGTCTCGCTTTCATGCTAAAACTACTGGACCGATTTAAATGAAATTTGGTACACAGATAGTTTAGAGTCTGAGAAAGGACATAGGCTACTTTTTATTTCGGAAAAAAAGGGTTTTAAGGGGGGTGAAAGGGGTGATGAAAGGTTGTATGGAGGTATTGTCATTTTTAAAGCTAGAAGCTTGAAACTTATTTTGTAGGCTGTTGAATAGAGATAAATAAATATGACATGATAGTAAAATAGTCTACCACTTATTTTCTTTCTGAACCCAACCCTGTAGTCTACGCGGACGGAGTCGCGGGCAAAAGCTATCTTGAATAAATAATCACAATTTTATTAAGGTTAATTGAAGACAAATTTAATGACAATATGTATAAACATAAATAACACGTCATGCTAACTTATCGTTATTAATTACTGAATTGAATAAGGAAACAAAAACAAAAATCTAACATTATAATACAACGACAAGTCCTAAAACCATCATAACGATTTGCACAAATATGTCGCATCAGTCTACTTTGACTGGTAAGTGATAATCGTAATAGTTTTTGCCGGTCCACACTATTTGGAATAAACTACATATGCATCCTTGCTACCCTCGTTCAGCCAATTGGCTGAACCAGTTCTACGAAAATCTTCAAAAGGAACGGATGGCGACTCTACCTAGCGAACTCTTGTGATATAAGCCTTGAAGTGAGTTTTTTTGGGGCTGTGTAATTATTATTTGGGCTATAACAAAGTTGCCGCTTCCAGTATTTAAGATTTTTCCACTGCTAGAATAGTGAAAAGGACAAAGGGATTGGGAAAACTACGAGCTATAACAATACCAGTATTTGGACATGCATGCGAATAAAACGCAACAACAATTAGTAAATAAGAGCGTGGATTAAAATATTCTTAGTGATGAATCTAATCACGTAACTGGGAATCAAAATTAGATAAAATAACGACACTAATAAACGCCCCACCTAGCTCCAACCTGTAGCACATTAGTCCGCATTGAACAAAGTCAGAGATACCTATCTAGGTTTCCAATTGCATCGCTCAACTATAAATTAGCATATATATACTATATTTTCGCGTCTATTACCCTAGATAGTTATATTTCCATATTGTCACCCCCATGGCGCAGTTGGCTAGATACTAGCTTGCAAAATGAGAGGGCGCAGGTTCGATCCCCACACTGAGACAAATGTTTCTGTGATCCACAAATATTTGTTTCGGATCTGGATGTTTGTGAGACCGAAAAGTGTCTTGTAGTTTCTAGTACCCTCAACAAAGATTCGTATCTCGGTGTATTTGTTTTTTTTGTCAGCCGTGTTTTAAGTTTTACATTTTAATAGCAGCATAAACTTTAGGCATTTACAGGCAATTTTTCAGATCCTGTGTTGCTTACATTGAAATTTCTAACGGAAAACCCACCAGCGCTTCTGGAACGCTTCTTGTTTTTTTATTTATTCCTAGGGCAGGGCAAGGGATTTACCTCGTGCCATTAATTTAAGACAGAGTAGTTAATGGCCTGATACTAAGTATTTCTAATTACTAAAATAAAGATTACTACCGCTTACTATGTGCCTTTCTTTTCTATGTGCCCTCAACATTAATTTCTGTACCTTTAATCTTGCGGCTTCGATTCTCGTATCAATCAATATTTTTATGACTTGCAAGTACCTATTCAAATTCAAATTATATTGTGTAGGTAAGTTAAATCAGTGTTTTCATTTCAAGCCAAACATTAAGTAATCTTCTATGAAGTTATTGATTGATGAATATTTCCCTTAAGTGCGGTTTGGTCAGTCGAAACCGCTTAGGGTATATGAAGTACTTTTTAGTTATTTCCGCAGACAGAAAGCCTAAAGATCCTTTGCATGAGATTTAGTTCCATCCAACATTGATATTCTTTCAGAAAATGGAAACTAGTGTTGAGCAATGTTTAACATGCATGTTTGTATCTATAAAGATCTTATACTTTTGTACGTGATAAAATAGGTTTCAGGTTTGCGGTTTATCGTTCATGAGAACGTGAAATGTGATAAACACGTCCTGTGTTGCGTGTTGCTTCTGCATAACTTATTATAATCGTTATTAAAGTCCGCATATTTATTGTAATCGTAAAAACGGTGAATGTAAATTTAACGATGCCTCGTTCTTGGCAAAGCCAATTAGTTACTATGGTTTTAAGGAGCAAGTATAATCGCAATATTAATGATATTAATTCAAAACCTGTTTGTATCGTATTACTTTTTCACATTAGTTCAGTAAATTCCTTAATATTAAATGAGTTTAGGCTTTTGATGACAAAGCTTTACTGGTATTTTGTTGAAAGTTAAAATGGTTTAGTTTTTACACTGGATAAGGTAGGTACCTACTTATAAAATTATTATCAATTAATTATTATCACTTTTGAAATTTTCACTAATATTTATTTTTTACGTACTAATTTCTTATGCCAAAATGAGATAACTTCAAAATTTTCGAATAAAATTCAGATGGTTCTTCTTACGTTTATATTTTTCATTATTATATTTTGTGACAAACGTTTTACCTACATATGTAATTAAGTCAGTCAAATTCAAATTATCTTTATTCAAATAGAATTTTACAATTTCTTTTGAATCGTCAATTTTATGCCATTTTAAACTAAACTATTGCCACTTCGAAACGTGTTATCGCTGTGGATAAGAAACGGCAAGAAACTCCCTCAGCAACACGAAATGTCATTTTAAAAAAAATAGAAAATCGCATATTTTTTTTTCAATAAACAGTATCAATTTTACTATATGAGTATGCATAAAAAATCACTAAGAATCGGTATCCAAAGTACTTTACCAACTAAGCTATCGCGCACAAAGCGTTTTATTCCGTCGAAATGGGAAACTCATCAAAGGCAAATTGAAATTGCCTTTCGGGCCCAAACGTTTAATTTCTCAATTTGCAATTGTTTTCCAAGTGACGTGAACATGTTATTTGCATCAGTATTGCAGAATTTCTATGCGGGCAGTGTTTATTAGATTTAAGTTTGTTGTAGACTTTCCGTAGTTTAGCTGTGGCGACACACAATGGTCGTATGTACGTATGTAGTTTTGTATTACACGATAACACAAGAAAAAAAATGACGATTCATATGTTAGATCTATTTCGATATCAAATAACCGTATACGATTACAGCAAAGTAATAAGATATGTGAAAGTAATTTGCACCATTATAAGTTTACTTTACTTAGCAAGTGTACATATTTACCCTCATAAATGTTGTATGTCTTATGCCAATATTTTGCTTTGTATTTTGTCATCGAGGGAAGTATTGCGAGGTTTGTTTCCTACCCCTTTTTTGTACTAATACGGATGTGTATAGGTACATTAGAAATTAAGTATAATGCTTTCTAGATATATAAATGAAAAGGAAGACGTGACTATCTTTGTTACTAGATATAATGAAGACTTAGTGAAAATTCTCTAAAATATTTTGTATTTTAATGAATTTTTATAGCAGGATTTGTGGCGGGACAGCCTATAGGGTAGAGGTATGCCTATGCCTTGACTTCTAACTTTATTCTTCAAGATAGTTTGACTACAACATTATCTTCTAAGACTACGTAAAAAATCATGTTTTATACTGAGTAATTATCATGTTTCATGATTTGGTTTCAGTCTAAGTTTCTTTAAGAGAATGACGTATTTTATTAATGACGTATTGTAATATTTAAAGTAATTCTTGTTAATAGATCTAAATACAAGTTCATAAGATAGTTTATGTGGTAAATATTTTTGTAATACAATCCCTGCTATACGTTATATTTAATAATTCTTTATATTTATTCCCCTTTATATTTTTCTTATGAAAGAATATCATGAGTCAGATCACGCAACCGCTAGGCACTACGTTACCTTCAAAACTTAGACACTATAATACGCTGTTTTGGAGCAAGCGTAAAGCGTTCATAGCATCACAATTAGGCGAAACTCAATCTGCTGAAACAAAATAAGGAGAAAATATGGTTTTTATTAAAATAGACAATGTAAGTACTGAGATGCGTGTACGTGAGTAGGCATAGCAAGAATACTAATATCCAGACGTGTTACCTAACAAATCTGAGATAATTATGAGATAGACAGCACCCGTGTAAACATCACAACAGATTGCTCCATCTTAGCTCAAAAATTACCCATTTATTTTTCATCATCAACAGCCCAAATACGTCCCATTGCTGGGCTCGGACCTCCTCTACAACTGAGAGGGTTTAGGCCTTAGTCCACCACGCTGGCCTAGTGCGGGTTACTATTTACCATACCACTACCATTTACTTTTACTATCGCCTATTTCTTTTTTCAGATGAATGCGTTTAAATGCGCTAATATAAAATAAAACAAAAGAATAATCCGACGAACAGTAGACGACTAATTAAAAGACATTCATAAAAATGTGCGCGCATTAAAAAGGAAAAGTGGTTGAAACGCGTCGCAAAGTAAAGGCACAGACGCGATGTTGAACTCCTTTTTTAAAAATGGGTTTATAGCCGAATAAATTATTATGCAAATATATTTGACATTAAAGGAGAGCATGGCTGAAATTTCGTCGGAGCATTTAAGTAATGGATGGAAGATATTGATGAGCTTTGTGCCAGTAGTACGTGAGTGATTGACGCTAGACCTTTGCATACCAATGGGAGCTGTGTTAAAGGGGACGCTTGTTGAGGAACTTGAGGTTCACATTCCAACTTCGACCTAGTGACGGGTGCAGCATACCTAATCTAGTAGCCAGCGTCAGAGCTGTATTAGTTACACTGAAATATAGGCTTACAGGTTGGGCCTACAAGTAAAAATAGAGATCGAGTGGTCTCGAATCCAAGCGATCAAGTTTACAGCATACTCGTATATGCAGCTCCCTGAGCTTCTTCCTTACTTTAGAGTACCATTACTCGTATATCTATAGCTATTGTTATTTTATCAATGGTTACCGTAATGATATAAGATAAGCAGAGGCTTTTGCCTTTGGCATTGATGAAGTTCATGAACTGCGGTAGCCGCTTATCAACCTACCGCTTGCTCGTATCGCAATAAAAAACGGAGTCTGTATCACTACTATAAACTAAATATTAGGTACTTTATCTTAACAGAAATATATGTTGTTAAAACGTAATAACATTTACATATTTCATAAAATAAAAAATACTAAAGAACCATTTTGTAAGTCAAAGCTTTGTGCCATTTCTTTAAATTTAATTAACATCGCAAAATTTTACCACTTCTGTTATCTTCAAAATATATCCTAGAATAAAATATAAACTGGCGAGTCTTTTTAGGTCGAAACAATAGTCAAAAGCGGGCCCGTCTATGTACAAGAGTTAATTTAGTTTCTTTTTCAAATGGAAAATTCGTAACTCTGTTGAAGTTTCATTGCCTTTGGAAATTTGATTCTCATATTTTTACAGGGAAAATAGGACAATGAACCCCGATTGTTGAGATTGGCGATAAGTCGGGGCGATCTATAACCATGTAAATTTTTAGACCATAAGTTCATGTCTGCTTATTTGTAACGCTCATAAACTTCTTTTTTTATATGTGTGGCGAATGATCAAATGGTTGTTGTTATCAGTGTCGCATTTTACAATTAGAGTCAAGTCAAATTTTACAGAACCTGGGAAAGGCTGACACCTCTGACTATGTGACCAGTTATGTATGTATCCACAATTAATTATCACGTGCTTTAACGGTAAAGGAAAACATACTGAAGAAGCCTGCACGCCTAAAAATTCTTAAGTGTGTAGTCCGCCAAAAAACCAGCACTAAGCCAATCTGGCTGACTAACATCTAACCCCTATTTGTTGTAGAGGAGACCTGTGCCCATCAGTGGGACGTATATGGGACTCATAATGATGATGAAATTTATAGTTCCTAAAGAATAAGCATGTCTTCAGCACAAAACCGCGGTACTTGTGTAAAATTATTGTTTGCGTAACGTTTAAATTTGCGAGACAAAACGAACATCTGTTTTGCAAAATAAAGTCAATAGCAAAATGGCAATATTTGCTTTTTACAACCTTGTGTTTCGACATTATATTAATGAAAAATAATGTAGGTACCATTTCGCGTTTACGGTCACGTGTTTCTTGTTGCCAAAAAAACGACTTCAAGTTACAATAAAACTTGCGGGTTAACGCGCATGGACGTCTATTTGTTCAAGTGGACGTAAACCATGACGACCAAGAAGATATTTAGCAATAACATTGTGGAAGCATGTTATGAATTTTAATAAACGGGTATTCGAATCACGAGACTAATTAATTTCATATATATGTAATATAAGAAGCTGAGGAAACGTGCACGGCGTTAAACCTTCGCTCAAATTTATAAAAGAAATACACTTTTGATACAACCACCTGCCCTATGTCCTTGTCCCGGTGAGATAGGCAAAAATATATTAGTTTTTTTTTTATTTGAAACGTTTGATTATTTTTATCTGGTTCTGAAAATGTATATGCTTTAGTAGTATTAGTAAACCAAATCTTACTAGTATGGTTGATTTATGCTTATGTTCTCTCAAATATCTAACCTTGGTAGGTATATGGCAAGATAAAGGAGGATTATCGGTAAGTTAAAGATAAATAAACAGACGATCTGGAATATATTCATATAAAAAACAAGGCATTTAGGTCTACGAAACTATAATATTTATCATGGTTCAATAAGACAACCAATTACTTTAAGTTAATCCATTGTAATTTTAGTTAGTCCTTCAAATTTATAGCATAATAGCCGGCGAATATTCATCATTGTTCACGATATTTAAATGGTAATATTGTTATTACTAAATAGAATGTTAATTGTGGAACAATATTGTATTTTCAAACCGTTACAAAGCGATAAAGACGCAAGCGGCAAATAACATAGTTACAAAATTCGTTATTGGCCTCAAATAAGATTGAAAAGGAAAATAAATAAATCATAATTAATAACTGCCTCTATAACTATTGAGGTGAGGGTTTTTTTTCGATATTGTATAGAAATTATAAAAACAAAACTACCTTTCAGCGTCATTTAAAAATAAATAAATATTTAAGCAAAACTTCAAACTAGCAATGAAGATTTAAATTGAGACGTAGAATCTAAAACTATATTATATTATTTAATTATATATATTGTATGTATGTAGGTATATATATGTATTTGTGTATATATTTATACGTATATATATATATATATATATATGTATATATAAATATATGTATTTTTATTTTTTGTATTTTTTTTTATTTTTTTTTATTATTTGCATTTATGCATTTATATCTTTCTGTACACACTGCCCTCCCAATAAATCCTTTTTTAAAATATCCATCTTATGGTTGTCTTGAAAAGATCGCCATGTGCGATAAGGCCGCCTTTTGTACCTTTCTTACCTTATGTATATTTTTTTTTTTTTTTGTATGATTTTGAACGTGTACAATAAAGAGTTAAATAAATAAATAAATAAATAATAAATATATTCATTTTTATTCTAAAAAAGTTTTCCCGTTATTGTCAGTGTTTTTACAAAAAAGAGAGAAAACAAGGAGTTTATAACAAATGAATTTGTAGATGTGGGAGATTTCTGCATAATGCATAAATATAATATTCAAATTATGTTTTACTCGTAGTATATTGTTTATATATTGTATTTTTAATTAAACTGACAAAAAGAATATGTTTTTATAAAATATACTTAATAATGCTCTCAATTTTTATATAAAAGCTTACTGCATATTTTTACTAAAAAGTACTGGATTCGATCTAATGAAGGTTCTATAGAATTTTGTAAAAATATTTACTCAAAATATGTTATTGTTATATCCTAATTAAAAATCCGGAGCTACGATAGATTAAGAAATATATACTCGTATTTATTTAACTTAACTTTGACCGAGATTTTAATAAGAAGGTATATTTAGATTTTTAGTATTAGGTATATGTGATATTTATGTTTATTGGCAATAGCAATTAATTACAGTAGAGCCCTGCTTACTACTTTGCCGGTTCACTTGGCTTTCCAGGAACCATAAATGGTAGACATAATATAATAATAGGGCATCGTATATCCGCATACGTAACTAAATTCTAAAAATAAAAACCCACTTACTTTTAGTTACTAAACACAATCACAATACCAGGTTAGAAAAAAAAAACATCAACACGAAATATGCGCTGCGTATGCGCACACGCAACGTTCTAAGAAACAAACGTTCACCGTTCACAGCAAACGTAACGCTACTGGTTAACTCGGTACAAACGTATTACGTGGTCTATTAAGATGTAATGCAATGTTAACATTACGTCCATTGTCAAGTTTACTTACTTTTATCTGGTGTGGACTTCGAATTTGTGCTTAACTAGATTATTAGCTTAAAAATCGAATGATAGCATGCTGAACTTTATCAATATGATCTTTTTTTATGGCAGTCGAGGATAATGAGCTTTTATTTTTTTGTGTTTTTTTTTACTGTTCTTAAGTTATATTCATTTACAATTAGTCTCCATCCCTTAATTTACTATTACATTGGTCTGAAAAACTGCTAAAGATGGAAAAGCGGCATTAATAGAACAAATTAACACTTTGAAATGTGACTGTATAAGGGTATCCTTGAGCGGCAATTGCGTCAAACAGCTGCAAGAGCGAAGCATTCCCTGAGTAGGTGAAGGGACAGTTGTACAATAATGGTTGATTGCCAGTCCTTCCTACAGTCTCCGGGTCTAGTAGATCAAGCTGACTCTTGTCATAAGGAGATTTGCACCACTAATAAAAATGTTTTAACTTAGATGGACTATGTTCCAAGATTTTCATGTTATTAGAGATTTAAAATCGTCACATCATACAATCAAAATGTTTTGGACCTAACAAACAAAAGAACTGTGTTATACTTTTATATCTTTACTGTATACATACTTAAATGTAATAATAAATGTATGACAATACAAAAAATCCTGCAGTATTCACAGTTTGGTTAATGGTAATGGCAACACAAGACTGACTAAACGGGGGAACATAAAGAGAAAGTTTAATCTCACTTAGGGTTTCTGTACATTGTTAGTGACTTTTGTGAAAAATTATTTTACAGTATAAGAAAACATTTAACATATTTACTCCTGTAATAAGTGTAATAATCATTATATGATTGTTATACAGAACATTAAAAAATAAATCTAATGTATTTTAATAAGCACTTTCTGTAAAGTTTATATAATTTGTGAAAGTCTGTGAGAGATTATTTTTTATAATCTAACTAAAAATAATAATGTGTTTTGTGTAAAAGAATTACTGCAGAATCTTAAAAGTAATTCTAATAAGATTTTGTAATATTCAATTGGGGCTATTATACTAAAATATATGTTATGCCATGTAACCAATATAAAAATATTATTAATATGGCACAATGTGATTTTCTTAGGCCTTAGTAACCGAACCATTTGACTACTAGACTAATGCATTGTGACGGCCTCCACACACTCAGAAAACTTTATAAGGTAGGTTCTTCCAGAAACATCACTCACAGAACAACATACATACATACATAAACTCATGCCTGTATTCCCCGAAGGCGTAGGCAGAGGTGCATTTCTGCACCCCCATTTCGCCAAGTATGTATCAGTCCCACGTAATAGGGGGCGAGCCTATTGCTGTTTTTCGGGCACATTTTCAGACTCCTTGCTGTTACCGAGAATTTCCGAGAACAACTTCTACTGTAAGAGGGCTTGTGGTAGAAACAAGAACCTGGGTCTTAGCCCTTCTATGAGGAACTATCAGCTATTTCGACAAAAAAATAGATTAATGTTATTTATAAACAAAATGCATAATTATGGTATCTTGTGATGTGGGTCTTAAAACAGATCTGAATTTTTATAATTGTTAACCAGTGTCATTGTTAAGTTGTCAGTAATTATGAAGAAATACTAAAAAGTAAGAATCATAAACAAAACATACACTGTGGTAGCCTTCCACATATTAATATTGGTTGAAATAATATGACGGAATAAATAATTCTTCTTTTTTATCAACTATCACTCTCTACATACATACACATCAATATTCTCAGAAGGAATAGATAAAAACATTAAATGTTTATTGTATAATGTCTAGTTTATAAATTTACTTATATTATTGTGGGGTCTTCATCTGTTTTTTGAATAAAGATTTAAAGTTTAAAAATTATTATTCAGAATTTTGAAAGCAAACTGGGCTTTTGTGTTTCTATGGAAGTATTGCCACTGATCACTGACTTTTACCACATATAACATATTAATAATAAGGTGTTTTAAAACTAAAACTAATATTTAAAGGTCAACATTCAGACCAGGACCTATTTCGTATTTCAATTTATGTGTTTAATTGTGAGCAAGTAAAATTTATAATCAGGGATCCAAAAATAAATTATGAAATAAATTTAGAATATAGTAATCACAAAAAAAATTTAATTAAAAAATATTAGGTTTATAATTCCAATATTTTCTGTAGTTGTTATTAAAAATAAAACTTAAATATTCCATTGGGCAATTAGTTTTGCATGCAGAACATAAGATTATAGATTACAAAATATTTTTGCAGTTATAATAATTGTTACAAGGTATTGAAAACAAAACTGTTAGTTTTAATTGCTTGTTTTAAGGTCGTAGGCAACTAACTAAACATTATTAAAAAATAAACTTTTACCTTAGCTTCTGGGTTGAATAACGTAGATTAACTCTCTTAAGTCCCACTATATAGATAACTTAATTATACCATTTTGAAGCGAAAATAACTTTTTCTTATTAACAAGTCATGTATCTAGTTATTATTAGTTTAAATAGGACATTCTCCACGCACGAACAAATCACTAACATAGATTACGAAAATACTGAACCGTCAAACTGACATTTCCACTCAAAAATAGTATACACGGATGCGGGATGCAAATGACATTGAATAGAATGAAATAGCTTATATAGTCCTTTGAAAGAGTGACTGAAAAAGCTATATCAGTTAACGCTGCGTTTATAGATAAGTATAACAGGAACAGACTTGCTTTACGTTCGGAAATTTTGAAATGCAAAAGAAGTGTTTACTTGAACGTTGTTGGTGACGAATGAATACGATTTAATAAAATATGTATTTTTTTTATATAAACAATTGTGTGACAATTATCTGAATATTAAATGTAACGATCATCTTTTGGTACATCTGCAGTTTTATGGGCGGTAGTGACATCGTCTTACGAAGATTCCTGGTTGTATCTATTCTAACAAAAGTAGGTACATCAAACATACGTTATTATTGATTCAGGGTATAGCCAATTCTTTCCCAAAGAGCTCATCAAAATAGAATTTGAGTGCTATAGGTTCTTCGTAGTTGACCACTGTCAACTACTTCATGTTTGCTAAACACGTGCTTTTCTTTCTTCGGCGTCTTATCATCCTAAGTGCGGTAACTATGTCCTCATCATCCATTTTCTTGCACTCTACTGCAATGTCTCGAATTTTTGTTTTATACCCCATAAGTAGTTCTAAATTCAATTTACCTAGGTACATTTATATTTCAGATCTAATTATTTAATAAATCGTTCTATGGTTTGTTACATATACCCATTGTTCCGTTTCACTGTAATATTTCGAATAGTTTCTAGACATAGGTAACTAATGTCCCAAAATAAATAAATCATGTCATTTGTTGGAGTATTTGCCAATTGGGTTAAATGACCATTATATAAATAGACACTCTAGTTTCCTTAAATTGCTCGTACTGAACAGTACTTCATTTCAGAATATTTCTTTTAGGCGAAAATTATAGATGTAATTTACAAGAACTAAAAAAAACCTTCTTGGCATCCGTAAGTAAATATCTATTTTCGTTTGTGGTAACTTCATGAAACAAAATGCGGTCAACTGCGGTTTTATTACAAAGGCAGGAAGGTAAATATGAAAAATAAATTCCGCATAGCAAATTCATAGCTACACTATCGGATACAAATTACATATTACATCAATGGAAAAAAACAGTCATGCATGATCGTACCCTTTGAGAAGTGGGACCTGCGTACACCCAAGTTGCTCGAGTTGCTAACGTAATACGGTTCAGTAAACTTGCTAAACATGTTTCTACTTTGTTATTCATTGGGCCGGACACTAGATACCTGTGTTCGTACTTACTTTACTCAGTTTATTTGTTTTGTTATCCAGTTAGCGTTTCTTCTTGTGAATATTTTTTATCATTCTCTTTTGTGACTGCAAGATTTTCGAATATTATTTAGTTTTATTTGCGTATGTTTTATTTTGTTATTTATAAATTTTACTACAAAGAAGGTCTCAATCTTTACAATTTATATTTTTAGACTTTTGAAAGGAAATTTTCTTTACATTTGTAATTTCCGATAACTCAAAAGACTTGTGTCTTAATCTATTAACAATTTTTTATTTGTATTCATATGGACTGTTGATGATAAAAATATATATTCAATCGATATATTTCGTTAATCTATAAGAATTCCCTGTAAGAATATATTTTCTATGACCGATTAGCAGATACGACAGAATTTATCCCAGATAAACTAAGTTAGTTTCTCCAAGATAACTGATAAAGTTCCTAATGTGATTTAAGTAGCACCCAACAACTACTTAGTTTATAAACTTTTAATACTTTAGAATGCAGTGAAAATGTTAAAAACAAATTGAATAGCTGGAAAACTATGTTTCATTCCCAAATCCAAAGGAATATGTTATTGTAAAAACAGTTTGGCGGTCGAATATTTGTATAAGTATACGTAGACTCCTCCGCGGATAGAAATGTAGGCAGTTAAGTATGTATTTTTCCAACAATGATACGTCAGTTGTATTAGAATTCCCAGATAATGGAAAGCGAGCCTGTTACCTATTTATTGGGCATATATATATTTGCAGAGACCGTGTTACTGAGAAAGTTGTAATGGAAACATTGATCGCTGTTCTCTAAAAAACATTAAAAATATTTTTTACACTGACATGGCAAATATATGATACTGGCAACAAAATTGGTAGTTTGAACTAACAAACTAACACTTTCTTACTGATAATATTTTTGTTACACACATTTTCAAACAGACAGCTTTCTTTGTAAAGCGATTAGTATTCGGTTTTGCGTCAATTTACTACGCGCTACTTTACTACTCAGCCATATACGAGTATACAAAAGCTGACGCCTGTCTTCTAATAAGATAGGCTATAGACTATAGAGTGCCAAATGCTGCGTTTGAAACTTACTTATTTCGCTTCCTCAACTGGCATTATCCTCTTCATGCATGCGAGATAAGGCTCGACCGAGATCTCGGTCTCGGTCTCGGTCTCGGCATTCTCGGCTACAAATCCAACCGAGAATTTTGTCTCGGTTCTCGGCTAATTACAGCCGAGATTCTCGGTCATGACCGAGATTGTAACTTGGTTCGGATCGGCATTCAAATTTTACCGCGCGTGGCCACGCGCCGCAGCGCGAAGTCGATCGGTGTAAGTGCGTGAGAGGCTGAATTGTGATTGGTTGAAGTCCCGTCTGGCGAACTGCGGCCGGCCGCCTTCGCCCCGTTCGAGTCTTTCGAGGTCCGAGTTCGAGTCTGCGCCGCCTACTAGCGTAGCAAGTGAACAACTCGACGGTCCCCAAGAACAAAATCTTATCTGCAAAATGCTCTACTGCAGTAGGTATAGAGTTTTTAAATTAAGGGAAAATATTTTTTTTAAGAAATAATTTTCTCTTTCTCAAATATATATTTTTGAGGTGAGTGAGTAATTTATATTTATATTTTCACTTAATTTAAAACCTTTATACTGCAGTAGAGCATTTTGCAGATAAGATTTTGTTCTTGGGGATCGAGAGGCGACACTCTTTGAATGGCGAAAATGCCGAAAAATGTTTTTTTTTATGTTATAATATAGTGTTATTTAACTTTGATTATTAAAATTAATTTTGTTAAACAATTAGTAGTGTATTAAAAAGTTAATAGTATTAAAAATCAAAAAATTCACGCTTTGTCTATTCTCCGTCTCGGCTCTCGGTCTCGGCCGAGATATCATTTTATTCTCGGTCTCGGTCTCGGTCTCGGCCGAGAACGAAAAACCCATCTCGGTCGAGCCTTAATGCGAGACGAACTATTTTTTTTTTAAATACGATGTGAAATGTTATCTTATCTGTAATATAATCTGCTGTTGATCAATGTGACGGAATGTAACTTAATCCTTTTCAACTATGAGGGTTGTTTGTATATAGTAAAGGCACAATACATAACATACCTAAGGCTGATATATTTTAATATTGTTTTAATAGCTCTTATGATTTAAAACTCGTCTAAATTAATTCAACTCAGAGAAAGGAAAAAAGATTGTTGAATTTTTACACCAAGTAAAAAAAATAAACGTTCTTTCCGTGAAATTTAGCCTATTATCTTCGTGGAGACAATAAAAAACATAAGACAAACGCTTCATTTTTAATGGAATCTTTAATTAATTTCACAAAACACAGCACCCTTTCTGCGTCCTCCTTCGTTCCTGCGAACAAAACAGAACAAAAAGTTTCACATAAATTCTGAAAATGAAACAGACATTCCCCTTCAATGGTGGCCGAAAACCCGTTTTTTTAAGTGTGTGCTTTTTCAAAAAAGATCATATAATAACATTTGGAGGTTTTTTGTTTGAAATGAAAATGTTTGTTTCTAACAATGGAAATAAACAATGGAATTCGCACACTGTCTGTCTTTTTATAGAAAGTCATTCGAGGGTAAATCTCAGTAGGTACCTACTATTGCCAATAAAATAATGCGGCAAAATATTCAATTACGTGAAGAAATAGCGCTTAATTCAATTTTACCCTTGACTTTAGCAAGATATAAGCTTACAAAAAATTTAGTTAATTTTTTCACAGTTCATGTGATGTAATATCACAATCCCTTTGTTGCTTTTGATATTTTGGAGTACACAATATAACTGGAGATAAACGGAAAGAAATAAATTGTGGAACAAAATTAGTTCTTCCGCAATAATTCAAATAGTTTTACATATTATGTGATAAGACGCATTTTTTCTTCTAGCTAAAGATATTGCCGTCTGTTAACGTATGTTTGTTATTGAAAGTACAGAGGGCCCTCCATACATATGCATGGGTCGAATCTGAAACGATATAAATCACCAGAGCAAGCGTTATGCACATAACTCTCCGGCTACGGACCACTTGACTTTAGCAAGGTCTTGTCCCCTGCAGAAGAACTAAATTAATTTTGTACTAGAAACGATATAGTATGTTTAAGTGTAATTTAAACACATAGAGAAGTAGTATATATAGCAGAGTATGAATTAAAAAAGGAAACGAATAAATAGCTAGTTTGTTGCCAGTCTTTTAAAGCAGGTTCCGTGACCTTTACGAAACTGCGCAGTAATATTCATATGATGATAATTTTATTGCTCGCATAGATTGGTATATTGCTAAAGTTAACAGCGTGTCTTTATTTTTAATTTTAATAAAAATTTGGCTGAAGCACCAAGAAATAGAAATGTTCGGCTTACAGCTAATGCGTTCCAAAACGGAAAAATATTGGTATATTATATAAATTTAATTTTATACATAATATAAATTTAATATTGTTAAATTAATTTAATAAATATTCATGCCTGTATCGCCGACAGGATATGCAGGCGCTAGTTTCGACACCTGCATTTTGCATGTTGTGTTTAAGTCTCATGTAGAAAGGAACGAACCTATGCTCTATTTCCGAGCAATCTGTGCTGCTTTTGAGAAGTTCCTTTTAAGAATATAAGAAAATAATCGTATTCTTTTTTTGGAATCGAACTTAGGAAGTCACTCTTCCTCTTTGGAACTCTCCGTTTTGAATTGATCGGTCGACAGTGTTTGATGAGCTTGAGCTAATTTTTATTTTATGACTTACATATTTTCTAACTTTTATTTAATTACCTACATACGTTGTTCTTCTTCTTCATAAACGTGTACAAAGTACAAATATATATATATATATAAAAGCTAGCGTGATACAAGTTTTTTTTCTATAAAACAAGGCTGCTTCGAACTACGCCACGAAGACGAACATTAGTATGTACATTTTCCGTCGCTTTATTTTCTAAGTTACTAAACTAAACACTGCCACTAAACGGAGATTTAAACTAAAGTCGTTGTCTTATCTAGTCTTCCTTGATCCCTCGCACTGTCCCTTGTACCAGTTCCGAGATTGTACGGAGAGGTTATCACTGGGACCTAATTTAATTCATTATGCTGCCTTGTGTCGACCCTTGCGACAAGCCGAATACGATCCTATGCAAAATTCTTTAACCGGTAACAGTTAACAACCTTTCGGAGACTTTTGGGGGACCATATTGAATATTCAACGATTTGGGAAGGTTTCTCTAATGTATAATTGTTTTTTATTGGTTCTTTATTCATACATTCACGTATCACTGCTGGACAATCTCCTTATCTACGGTAAAAAGATAGGCTTTAATTCGTATATTAAAAATGTCAAGTACTTATGCTATTTCCTTATTATGTGTTTTCTTCTTGAAAGAAAACCCTTTTTTATAAGTAGTATATTTAATTGCATATGAATTATATTCAATGAAGACGCGGTAATACCTGTATTGTAATAACATATTTTATTTTTATTTTTAAGTTACTTTTTTTATTTTACTTTTTATTTTGAAATTACTTCTATTTTTTAAATCACTTCTTATATTTAATTTTTAAAGATATTTTTATGTTACTTTTAATTTTTATTAACTGTTTACCTTCTAGCTAGAAATAAAAGGCTTTTTATTTTATTTTATTTTATAATAACATATCACGTGAAATAGAAGCAACCAAAAATGTGCAATTGCTAATAATGAGATTATTAATTAAATTATTAATTAATTATTATTAATCTTATG
This sequence comes from Hemaris fuciformis, assembly GCA_907164795.1. NCBI lineage: Eukaryota > Metazoa > Arthropoda > Insecta > Lepidoptera > Sphingidae > Hemaris > Hemaris fuciformis. Next base: position 7,234,083 of record OU015440.1, on the reverse strand, counting down.
GATTTATGGATTCATTCATCATACATTCAAATAGCTTTATGATATAGATGATATAGATTGTGTTTTGGCAGATCGTGTGTACTTTCACTTCCCATGTTATGCCGCTAACGAGCGGGTTCGCCCTGTGGATTGCCGAAGTAAGAATTCAACCGCGAAATCAAGAGCGACCAACCGAAGTAAGCTAAGCTGTTCTGTTCTAAGCTGGAAGGCTACGAAACCCCTCATACTATTTTCAGTTTGAGTTACAATTCGCAAAATTATAGTTATAGGGAAAAATATAAAAATGACCGTCATTGTAATCTAAATCGTTAGATTAATATTTTGATAAAAGTAGATATTATTTCAATCGCGGTTATTTAAAATTTATTACTTAAAAAAATTTAGCAAAACGAAAACTTTTCGAAACTGACCCCGACGTGATTTGAACACGCAACCTTCTGATCTGGAGTCAGACGCGCTACCGTTGCGCCACGGAGTCGATGCACATGGCTATCAAAATTAAAGATAAAAATCGTCATTCATTCATAACAGTTATATAAAAAAATGGTTCACATACATATTTAAAATATTTGTAAACTTTTGGGACGGTGAATTTTTAAAGTAATAATGATTCTCACGTCGGTCTTATTTTGGATATTTTTTGAAGTTAAAACAAAATTATAAACCTATCTGATCCATTGAATGTATTTGAACATTTTTAAACGGTAGAGATTTAACTAGACCTAAATAAGTTTGGGTACATTTTCAAATGGTCTTAAAAATGTTATTTTTTTTGCAATATATTTAGTTTTTATAAAAGTGTTAGTGATTTATTTTGTTTTGACTGTTGGATATGTCTTAATTCAATTTGTATTTTGACGTATTTGCAATGATATTTCCATCAGGATCACTAGTAATAGTTTCATATTTTTGAGATAGTGTATTAATAAGTGCAAAGTACGTGTATTAAAGTACACTTGCTGTTATGACTATATCGAATACCCTATTGCAGATTGATAAATTAAGGACTGGATTATATCCGACACGTTTAATGAACCATATTGACCTTGCATAACATTATGTCTCAATGAGCCAAACCGTAAAATGGTTTGGTGGTTATTTGTATGTAAATCATGTTTTTATGACTGTATTCTGCCGAAAAACTTCGCCCATTAACCTAATATTCATCGACCTATTTCCGTTTAATTTTGTGATCAATATAACGTACAGAGAATAAACAATAGCTTACTTTAATTAACCTTCTGGGTGCGGTGTTTACGTTCGTTATTATTTAGGTGCCTAATCCACATCGTGACGATTGCCTTTCAATTAGTTTTTTCCAAGTAGTTTATTAAAATTATTAAACAACAAAGTTAGAAATTTTTCGAATATTTTCTTTGGATATAAGGTTTTAAAATAATATTTTTTATTATTAGTCACGTTATAAAATATTAGTAAGTACTAGTCGTTCTGAATAAATAAAATTTGCACTGCAAACACATTGATCTTCAGCTTTTAGTACAGTTTTTTATAGAATTAAATTTAAAATGTCACAATTTATATGCCTAACCCAAATTTATTAATAACTTATACCACTCGTACGACGTATACTATATACTAAAAATTCATTTTGATGAAAAAATCCAATCTTTTAAAATTATGAGATTATTAATTAGATTTTATAAATTGTTATATAATATTTGAACTTATAATAGAATAATGTGCAGACTATAAAATAAAATTGCTCTACATAAAGTTTTACGTCGATGCGCGGATCGAAGCTACGGTCTACAGTTTTACTGATGGTCTAAATAACATCGCCACTGAGGCTATAAAAGGAGTTACGCCCACAAATTTAAATTTCTAGAAATTGTGACTCTAACGATTAAGAAAGAGTTTTTACACACATCATTCAAATGGAAAGGTGACCATGACACTGATTCGAATAAACTCTATTATAGCAGGTCTTTTACTATTCTGACTTCTTGTTTATGAAAATGAAAACTGAAACTGCCAGTCACAATAAGAAAAGCCAAATAAGATTATTATTTTTATTCGTTAAGGAACATTTTTTATCACTCACGTAGTATTATGTTATACATGGTTTTCGTCTTTTTCCCTTTCATATATTGACTTATTTCCTACTTATTGATTAGTATAATATGTTACTGTAAAAGCTCGAACTATGGTAAATCCTAAGATTTTCAAGTAAAACCGAAAAGATAAAAGACCAAACAGTTTTACGATTCGAACTTCTATCACCATTCACATAGTAAATCTTATGTTTTACATCAGAGGGATGGTAAATGTTGGCAAACAAGAAATATAATTACTCTTATAAACCCAGGACCTCTAGATCGCACGGCACATACCTACTTGTACCGCGAGGCCATGAGGCAGTCAATTATATGGTGTACAATAAAGTATAATAAATAAATGAATAAAAATATCACGAACTTAAATACGAGAAAACATAATATCACTTACCGATTTATTCAGCCATTTGTTGTTTACCAATCTGAGGTACCTCCAGAAAATTGGGAAACTTCTTCATCGGACAGATCAGCAAACATATTAATAACAGAGCCTATTCCATTTTTATTATCATCTATGATACTCTGAAGATTTTTGCAAAAATAGGCATATCTTTGTTCAAATTCCGCCCGACTCGCATACTCTTTATTGTATTTTTTTTGGAAGTCTTTAAAAAGTTCTGGTGCGTCCTTTATGTCATATGGAGCTATACTGTCCTTTTCTGGGTATGAATATACTGTATTAAAAATTACACCCACTACCAGAGTTATCAATATATATGAATTCATTTTGAAATTAAAGACACGTGTGATTCTTTGAGAGTCTAGTCGGAGTATATTATTGTACGACACCGCTCTCTATATAACATCAGGTTTTGATATTGACCTTGAGAACAAGTTCTTAAGTTTATATTTATTATTGAATAGTTTTGAAGGTCGCGGCATTTAAGTTGTGGATTTTTTTTATTGTTGTTAATTCAAGTCAGATGTAAGAAAATAAATGACAAAAAAATTTAGAAGATACTCCACAATTACGCTCATTTGCACGGCCTACCGTGAAGAGCTCTCCAGATATTTTATTTTTTGTAAATGATTACTTTATCCTAATGTGGTTTATGTTTACACTGTGTACCAATGTGAAAATATTTACTCTCTTTTAAGTAATAAAAAAATAGTTCGTAATTGCGTTATTCGAATTTATAGTTATTTTAGAAAAGGATTGGAGAGTCGAGTGGCGATAGTTGGGGTTGTTGAGCCATCGGCAATCTTTTTCATAGTTGAGAAACCGACGGCAAAGCGTCACGTAGTTTTTCTGAAAATGGCAATAAATGCCTTAATGATCTAATTCACATATTCTTTACACTACATGGTAGAGTATTTCACTGAATATTGAAATAAAAAATCATAGATATATATCAGTAATTCAAAAAAACTTGAAATATACTAAACGGATTTTCATGTGGTTTTTATTACTACACATAGTGATTCATTACAAAGAATTAAGGATATAATTTGTTAGCATTTTATGTAAATTGGTTGACTAACGAGATGATCAAGTTGAATGGATTGAAAAAATAAATACATTCCATGCAAAGTTACGATGGGTCTGTAGTAACAAAATTCACAATGAACTTCTTACAAATATGTGTAGTCAATAAATTTCATTACATTTCACATTAGTCATTTAAATATTTTCTTTTTATAAACAGCTTTAATGGATTTTGTCTTTACATGTTTCAAGCCTCAATAAGTTACAATTCATTGTTCGAAGATAAAAGACGCCTGGAGTTGCTTGTTAGGGCTGTTATTCGCTATACTGTAATTTGTTTCACTACGCTAAATAAAGTACTATTTTTAGCTTATTGTTGAAGATAATTGTACAATACTGTATTGTCTGAGAGTTTTATTCAGTTTATCTTTTGATTACTGTTGTAACACTGCTAATGCAAAGTGATTGATCTTCTTGCGGTATTTAGGTTTCATCTGCTATTATTGTTAAAACTTTATAAATTATTTTCACTTACTTATGAATTGAAAAAATAATACTTAAATAAAATAATATATAATATGTACCTATACAGTCTCGATAGACACACACATTGTCTTCACAATACTAAGATAGAAGTCCCATGTCGTGGGTATCAGAGACTATGAGAAGTGTTGGGTCTCTCAAACAACCTACGCTGAGACAAATATTTATTTATTACACAAACACTTATTATTACGCTTGACTAACTCGGAGGCTGGCGATTGATAATTTAGAGTAGGTAAAAAAAACTGATTTATAAATATTCAAATTGCGTAAACTGGGCTTTTATAACGTAACTCATCTAAAGAATAAGCTATTTACAATTCCCTGCTCTAAAAAAATAAACAACGCCTCCGTTCTTGAGAAAAAGAAACGAGTTTTATTGTTTGTATGAAATTTTTAATCTAATTGTAACGTCAGAACGAAGACGGTCCGGTAAGGTGAGATAAGCAGACAAAGGTTTATCAGTGCTCAACAGGCGCGTAGTTAGGAATGTTATTATTATTATCTTTTATTATTTTAAACATTGCCACGGCAAGTAAATAAACAAAAGATACGCCTTTTGGTGAATGTAATGCGATCGCAGTTGCCATGATTATTGCCTTGATGCAAAAAATATTTTTCACCATATCATAGCTCAAACGCAATTCACATCATCATCATCAGCCCATATACGTCCATGTGCTGGGCACGGGCTTCCTCTACAACTGAGAGAGTTTAGGCCTTAGTCCACTACGCTGGCCTAGTGCGGGTTGGCGGACTATACTCCTTAGAAATTCCTAAGAACTTTTAGGTGTGCAGGTTTCCTGACGATCCTCCTTATCCTTTCTGGTTAAAGTAACTTATAATTCATTTATGAACACATCGCTTAAGATGATAGAGGTGGGTCTCGAATCCGCGACTGACGAGATTTGACCTGATCGAGGCCATCACGACTTCATCTCTACGATGCGGATCCGTTTTTAAAGGTCACTTGAATTCCTAGTAGTTATACATAAGTTCTGGTTGTTTATGAGCAGCTAAGAATCGGGTTGGCAGCATTCTTGTCCGCTGTTTTAATTCTATAAAAGTTTTGCCCATATAATTCGACGGTAGGATAGCCATAGTGAGGTAATTTATGGTTATATGATTCAATATATACAATAGAGATGTAAAAAGTTGGTCACTATAAAGATTGTATAGTGATACAAGTTGTCGCATACAAAAACAACACATACATACATAACCTCACGCCTGTATTCCCCGCAGGGGTCGACAGAAGTGCACTTCTGCACCCACATTTCGCTAGGTATATATCAGTCCCACGTAATAGGGGGTGAGCCTATTGCCGTTTTTCGGGCACATTTCCAGACTCCGTGCTGCTACTGAGAATTTCCTAATGGAATAACCCAATAACACTTTGCCTGACCCGTGAATCGAACCCAAGACCTCTAGATCACACGATACATACTTATGCCGCGAAACTACGAGGCAGTAATACAACAGCACATGCACCAATACAGCCAAAACAACTTATACCTTTAAGAAACTACTTTAAAGAACAATACAATATGAAATTTTTCGTAGGCAACTTAGATCGTTTAAGAAACTAAGCAGTTCACAGGTCATTTTATATTACTTTGGATTTTAACAGCGTAATTGTGTTGAGTTGTTGGAGATATGTAGCTGTCTTTGGTCGACTGATACTGTAACTGTGATCATACATTTGTGACAGGATACTAACAAAAGCTTTGAAAAAGATTATCTGTACGGTGTGCCCTGAAGGTCATTACTTATCAACGCTAATAACGTCTGTATTAGTTAGGTAACACATGACGTACATGTATACCTTCTTTTACTGAGATACATTAAAAGCGATACAAAAAAATCGATACGATATAAATGAATTATTTTAAATAATAATTTTAAGGGTTGCTGTAACCATCATAACTCTTATTCATGTTCATATACCTACATAACATATTATTTGTTTCTTCGAGTAATTATAAAATATGTGATTTATGCAGTAATAATTTTTCACATGAAAAAGTATTAATGAACGCAACATTCGAAAACTCTTATTCGCCTCTCTCAACCCTCTTAGAATAAGTAAGGGGGAATGATTGGTATTCTCAAGCCATCGTTCCACAGCTTATAATCTTACGGCTAATGGTGTTGAAATTATATTCTGTGAAATAAAGGTAAAAATTAACTCAATTGCCCGGACACAATTTTATAAAAATGTAGCCTATTATCTTTCCGAAGGCCCTGTCTATGTCCATACCAAAATTTGTTCAAATCGGTTCAGCAGTTTTTGTGTTTATCTGTAACCAAAAAATACAAATAATAAAATATTTCCAATAAAATAAAAATACTATAGAAATACATGTATGTAACGGCCTGCCTTTTGCCCGACTTACAACACCCGGAGATAACACAGCTTATAATATCATAGACAAAAACAGTAGAATGTGTTCATTTTATTTGGTGGACCTGAGTACATATCTGATGAATTGTAGGCACATAGTGGCAAAGCCGTTGAATTACTCTGCGGCTGAAACCCGACTTGGCTCGGCCTTATCTGTCAACAAAACATTACCTGGCATCTAACGAAAGGGTAACTGAAAATACTAAGGGTACAATGGGCAAGCCTTGAGACATTGTGCAGTAATCTGAGAATTTGTTCTCAGATGAGATTGAGCCGTGAAGGATAAAATCCTTCACAAAAATATACGTTGTGTGAGGTGAGTTGCACAAACATTTATCTTGACCTAGGAGTTGAAATAATATGTTTTAATTTTACAGTTCTTAGCTAAATGCATTATAGAAACTCCCATTTTTTTGTTGTCATTGTAATTAAAGACCGTATCCAGAATTTATTGAAACTGTAAAATCATCCATAATACCACACGCAAACGTAACAAGGGGGCTAAATTATGTCCGCTGCTGAAAGATAATCGCAAAATGTGGATATTTATATTTGGAGTGCTCTTAGCTTCGCATCTGGTGTGGTCATTTTGTAGTTATATAAAAAAACCTATCTTTTTACATAACGCTGTTGGGTATGAGCCGCCTCTCCGAGTTTAAGGCTAAGTGCAGGACGGTGACTTGTGTAACTTGGTAGCCTTAGCTTCAACCGTAGCTCGTAAGTACTAGCTATATATATATATGCAAAGAAATAGGAATATATCCAGTCTATCATCAGTTGAAACGCTACTGATACGTTAGCAAATAGTATAACTGAAGAAGTTAGAACTTCTTCAAGAATTAATTGAAAAACATTTAATTAAAAAACATAATTTTATACATGCTTTGTAAGAAACTCGGCAAAATTAATAAGAAAAGAATGTGTCTATTTTTACGGTACAGTAAACTAATTTATTCAATCCCTACGATACAAAGTTTTCTTTTTAAAATCAGTTTGGGTCGACAACCTCTTGAATATTTCAATACGGGGCAGGGACAGAACTTCTTAACTATCTCACAGATAGAGTTTGTTACATTTTTTTACTAATGAATTCTTTATGAAACACACGATTTTTATAAAATTCACATATACGGGGAAATCTGTTGAATGTTTTTGAATTATGTGAAGAAGCATAAAATCAGAGGTTAAATAACAAATATACATATTTAAAATAGAGTTAATAAGATGTAAGTGTGCATTTGGATACATATGTAGGTCATTTCTATTTTGTTAATTATAAGTCTGAGTCAGAAAAACTACGGCTTCCAAAAATTCTTGCATGATTATGTGTTAAAGCATCCTGCCTCATCTCGAATTTCCACTTAGTTTAGCTAATCACTTTTTAGTGAATAATTTAAAATCTTTTCTGCCACAAGTTTGGTATATTATAAAATATAAAGATTTTAGATTTTATAATATTTTTCCATAAACGCAATAACATTGCCGAATCTGATAGTCGAACCTGAGACTTTTCTCTCGCACGCATAAACTTAGGGCGCGACTTCCAGGTGCATGCTGACTTGCAGCCGCGTTATTTCTGAGAGAGAGAGAAAGAGTGACAGAGAAAGAGATAGGTGAGAGATCGACATTAGGCAGAATTTTGTATTGACAATATAAGTAGGAAGATCTGATGTGGGAAATAGTCTCATTCGTGTTAATCATTATAAGGACTGTTGCATGTAAATTGTAATATGAACAAAATATTGTATTAGATCATTATTTTTTCTTGGTTTGGATTATAAATACGAGTATATACATATGTACATGGTGATAAAACAAAATAATCTCGAGGTAAATTTAATATGCAAGCTTAGTTTTTGAAGAATAGAGTTAAGTAACTATTAGCGACAAAACATGTTCACAAAGATGTTTGCGACTCATGCCTTGTTCACATAAAGTACTAAACTTGTTTATGTCCGCACAAAATGCCTAGTGACACGGGAAGATACGACAAGTCATCCAGAAAGTTAGTACCGCCGCATGCAAGTGAAACATTTTTGCCTTTTAGCAAGTACATCTCCGAGGGATCATTTAGGAACAATGTTTAGACATTCAAACGTGACCCTCGGCTATAAACGTGAAAGTTTTATGTAAACATCACCCTACGGTGGCAACCATCCGTCCGTATTGCATAAGTTCACTAATAAATTAGTAGCTCCCGTTTGAAGATAAGTGGGGCGGACAAAGGATTACCTTGTTTCCGTCGTGGAACTTGTGGAATAAACTGTGAAGTCGTCTGAACGGCTACGTCACGCCCCAGACTTAGCTAAGCTGAATAGAGTGAGATAAAAATAAGACGGATCAACGTCGAGCTCGTCAGAGAGTGCTTTCTTAAATTTTAAGTGTTTTATCAAAGCCTTTGGCGGTGAACGCACCCATTTGTTCCTCTGTTCTAGAATTGTGTTTCGTACAGTAACAATTTTTCGCCGTGTTATTTCGCTGGCAAGCGTTATTGTAGTTACACTATCTTTGCGGACACTGTGATTTAAAGTTGATTACATACAATCACACACACGCACACACTCATGCCTGTTTTCCCGATGGTATAGCCAGAGGTAAGTATATTCCTGCAGCCACAATCCACATTTCGCCAATTCTTAAATCCCACTTAATAGGAAGCGAGCCTATTGCCGTTTTTCAGACACATTTCTTGACCCCTTATTACTACAAAGAATTTCCGAATGGAAAAACCCAATGAAACTTTGCCCGATCCAGGATCTTTAAATGGCACGACAAACAATTGTGTTGAGAGACCACGAGGCAGTCCTATTTGAAATGTATATATTATATAGTTGAAGAATATATTTCATTTTTTTTTAGTAAATATTGATTTCGAAAATACAGTAAAAACATCAAATCACTTAAGGTTTACAATTTTAAAATCTCTAAACTGATTTAAAATTATAATGAAAACATTTTTTTTTAAATTTAATCAAATGATAAGATCCTTGGCTTCTGTTGTTTTTATCGACGCATAAGTACCTGTCCGTGTCAAATTAATACTAAAAAAATCTTTGGTTTCCTTAGTAGTTCTAAATTTTCCTAAAATATATATGTAGGCAAAATTTTATTATACGCCACAATATAAATAACCAACTGTCTCTGGTAATATATTTTGCACAAGGGTGTAATAAATCACGTGTAACTTTGAAATTTTATGAAAGTATTGTGAATTTTTAACAATGTTGTATTAAATAGGAATTTTATCCGCAGGTAATAAATCCGACGAGCCCTACTCAGATTTATTTTCTACGGGAGCTTAAGTGCTGGCTGTATACTTCTAATAGGCCGTTAGGGAAATATCTCGAAACAGCTGTGACCTCCTAAACTCGTACGGACCCACCAGACGCCTATTTTATGCCAACTTTTACCGTCCGCGAGTAAATAATATACTAAGTGACAAACGTCTCATTCCCTTTTATTCCGGCTCACCCTTGAACCGAATAAATTGCAAGCAATTTTCGGGATCGTTTACCACGCTACGGGACGCCAATGATACGTTTCTGAAACTCGTTCAGTTCATAGATGTATGGCCGAATAAATCTTATTATTATGTATTGTTTGATTGGAACTCTTCTGAAATGTATTGTTAGTTGCAAGAGTTACAAATGTAAAAATTTGCTCATAATCAGAAGGTTGAGACGATGGATCCCTAAATCGTATCGGTTGAATATTTGAGGTTTTCGTCCTTTCTAATCGATTATTTCTGGAAACGTTCTTTCATTCTTTTAGAATTATTTTTATTTGCATACTTCATATATGTATGTCTCGAAACTAAATTGTATCCAATTTTTTTTATATTTGTTGTCATTTTTCCTATAGGAGTGTCACTTTGCCGCGCTTGTAAAAAAAAGTTTATTCATACAGTCACATGCATTCGTCGAATGCTAGTATTTTTGTGATAGTGAAAATTTTGTTAAAATGCGTTATATTTTTCTATATCGCGTTGCTCTACCTTTATTTGTTAAGGAAATGTAACCTTAGGAGGCTACAAATGTTGTTAGTTTGAAGAGAAAAAAATGAATGTGTTTATCATTAATATTATATTAATATCTATCCAATTAAAAAAATATTAAGATATAACAGACGTATATTTCGATATCAAATTATATTTAACAAATGATAACCATTTTTTGTTGAATCAAACATTGGCGTTATCCATCACAAACCAATTCATTCGTATTTTTACCCCGCTTGTAAGGATTGTTTAGGGTGTTTTTGTCTACAGTCACGTCTCGAACGGTTGCTTAATCATGAATGACGCGTTTACGTATTCAAGAGACTTGCCCCACCCGCTAACGAGAACACGAGATAAGTTTACAAACGTCGTAATCTCAAATTCCCGAAGGAATTCAGTCTGAGCGTTGATTATCCAGGATTAGAAATTAACATATTAGATAATGCTCTATGTTCACTGCTGTAGACGTTGCAAGGGACTTTTACAATTATATTTGAATTTTAAATGCGCGGCATAATGTGCGGCGTGTGATCGGGACTTGGCTTTGATTGTAGTTATTGGGTTTTTTCATATGAAAATTTTCAATAGCAGCATGGAATTTGGAATTATAATGTTTTTTGTTTTATTTTAAATAAGAACCAAACGGCACGACAACCTATATGATACTTATTATTGGATATGTGCTGCTGATATAAAATAATAAGAATTTGTTTGCCGCTGAATGAATATAATGCACTAAGCATCTAAAACTGCGTAAATTTTTTAACCTAACAATATCCAGACCTACATTTGGGTGATCTTTAAAACACTAAATCAAAGAGTTAAAACCGTGGTGGTTATAATGGGAGTAACATTTTAAGAAACAAGCATTAATTTAATCAAGGATCAGATCAGTTACGACCTAAGTCCAATTTTCTATACTGTAATGATACATTTAATATAACAGCAGTCTGTTGTTTAAAAATTCTCCCAGTTCTCAAGAAGTCACTGACTCACCAATCCTGAAATTGTAAGTAGAAGCACGTGTACTGTTGAGGCGGCGAGAGCGTGTATGCAGGCTTCTTAAGTAGGGACAATGTACATGTTTGTTTGAATAGCGGATTGAGCTGTGACGTAGTTCGCGACGGCTTCCTCATAAACAATGGACGTCTTCTATATCTTCTATACGTAGCCTGTGTCTTGTACGGGGCTGTTTAACGGATCTCTGGGTAATTTTAATTACAATGCGAATTTACATGTAGTTTAAAACAATCTAAATATAGGCATTAAAAATGGTGCGATGTTAAGCAAATTTGTCAGACCAGATGATTCTGAAAGTTTTTTCTTCTTAAATGTCACCAACGGCACATACATATTACATACATACATAACCTCACGCCTGTATTCCCCGAAGGGGTAGACAGAGGTGCACTTCTGCACCCACGTTTTGCCAGGTATGTATCAGTCCTACGTAATAGGGGACGAGACTATTGCCGTTTTTCGGGCACATTTCCGGACTCCGTGCTGCTACTGAGTATTTCTTAATGGAAAAATCCAATAACACTTTGACCGACCCGGGAATCGAACCCAGGACCTCTAGATCGCACGGCACATACTTGTGCCGCGAGACCACGACGCACATACGGGTTTTATTAATAACCCATGACTTAAATATATGATTGGTTCAAACATGGATGTTCAGAAATAAAAGGAGTCCTTGAACTTTCTAGCACATATAACGATACGGATGCCGACTGGTTGAACTGGAAGTATTTGTTGGAGATAAAATCTATGGGATCTCATAATATCTAATAAAATCTCTCTTATAACTAATAATGATCATAAAATTTTAATAAACTTCACATAAAAAATGCACATAAAAAATTACTGTCAAGTCGATATGCAATAAGCACATCTGAGGGCGAGTTGAATGCACTGTCCGGAACGAGCCAAAATTTTACTATAAAAATATCCCTAATAATGGTTCGGGTTAACAAGTAACGCTGAACGAAGTTTTTGCACGGTGGGGTGGTAAATAGCGATCTAAATCCGATTTCGCTCGTGAGATTGAAACTACTTGTTGAAATCGATTTTTACCAACCGAAAAAGCTATAAATTATGTCAAGGTTCTAAGAAACAGTTCTACGTTGTACCTATCTTACAGAAAATTTTAATTTTTTACCCGTATGTTTATCTACTGTGTTTCATTGGTCTCGCGGAACAAGTATGTGTACCACGGTCTAGAAACCTTTAGACCTGGCTCGATTTCCGAGTCAGCAAAAATGTTATTAATTCTCAATAGCAGCTCGGAGTCTGGAAATGTGGCCGAATAACGGAAATAGGCTCGCCCCCTATTACGTGGGACTGATACATTCGTGGTATACAGGTGTGAGGTTATGTATCTACATATGTGATTAAAAACATTTTTGTCATCATTCGTTGTTGTTGACAACAAAATGGAAATTACATTTTGAAACTGTTTGGCGAACTGCTGGGAGCTTATGATTGATTACGTAATTAATAATAAGAACTAATAATAAGCTTCACATAGTTAATTAAATATAATAAATTTATCAACGAAAACAACAACAACTATTCAAACAATTGGATAGAGTTTAAATTACTAAACTATACAAGTCATTACAATAATCGATATAATGATTCAATTAAACGGCGACGCGGTAATTACACTTTCTACAACTTCTTTTATATCTACTATTTATTGCAATAAATAACACAGTTTCTTCATCATTCCGTCGGATTCGGTCAGTATTCAGCGACCTCTTACGACTTTTACGAATATTATAACATTGTGAATGACAATTGCCAATTAGTGTCGGGCGAATAGCAGTGATTTTCATCTTCTGCTCTCACATCGTAGTTTGCGAGATTCAAACACAGACTTCGTACAGAAAACCGAGTTGCAGTTAAGCTTTTCTATTAAATTCTAAAAGATTTCTTCAAACATCAGAAGTAGATTGCCCGCGCTACAAAGTGTCTAACGGTGTTTAATAATAGTATTTTTTTTTAATGTTGATCAAATTATTAAAGAAATCTCGGTAAAAATATCCTTAATGAATGGTTATTCCATTTTTCACTTTAAGTAATAGTTGGAAGGGATTAATTATAATTTAATTTATAATATAAGAGAAGGCAAATGAAACGAAATGGTAAATGTTTATTCAATTTAGACTATGTTTATTTTTCGCGCGGATTATGTCTGAGAACGAACTCTTTTATAACACAGTATTAACTGATTTGAGTATCCTTAACATTCAATTATACGCTTTGTGCGTTTCATTATCTTCAGACTCAATATTAGGAATGTTGTTGAATCAAGCGCTGAGCCGTGTCGTTCATTTAATTCCAGCCGTGGCAAATGAATCATTAGACCTAAACCAATATTAGCGTTTGATGCGTGCACATAAAGAGTTGAGGGCTGCACCTCGAATATTATCAACCGAGTGAGACGTGCGAGCCTCTTGTTTCGTTTTAAGCAAATGTTCTTTCATTTTCTAATGGTTCGGTGCTGGGGGAATATTTGTTGGCAAACTTTCACCAGGCGCAGATATTTACATTACAAAGGGGTAAGGGAACGGGGTCCCTGAAACGTATTCTTGTCAGGAATTCGGATTTCACAAAAGGATTTGTCGGTCAATTACGCATCGAGAACGGTTTTTTGCTTGTACAACATTTTCTGCATCATCACGGATTTCTGTTAGGTAAATTAAGTGAACGTTTTTATTGATGTTTGTTGCGGAAGTGTTTTTGTAGAAGTCTTGTTAACTTGTTGCTTATTTGTCACTCGAATTTTATATGAGTTCCTGATTGTTTGTTGTTGTTAGCGTCATTTTGTTAATGTGTGGACGTTATTAAGAGGTGTTTTTGTGATTTTTAATTATCATACTCATCTTTGAATGTTTCTATCGCTCATATCACTCATAATACCGGGATTATGTAAATTTAATTAATTGTTTTTTTTTGTAAAGACCATATTATGACGGAACCAAATTATGTTCATGTGAATTATAGTTATATAATATTAAGAATTATTATTTGAACCTATGTTTATATACTGATGCCGTTACGCAATCATTCTCATTCACATTTCGGTCTTTAAATTCATCTCAAAATAATCGTATTCGTATAATTATTACGACATCTCATGTATTTTTATTTTCCACAGAAATATATATTTATTATTCATAAATATTATACACTACGGCAATACAACCGGAAATAAATTCATAATAAACTAGAAATATCGCATAATTTATTAGCAAATCTCGGAGTAAAGCACAACAAATCAAATTTTCCTCGTAAATGTACGCTTGAAAAGAAACATGGGAAGAACTGAACGCCCACAAAAATAGATTATATTTTTATTGAACTTTGTTGTCATCATATCTCCGTAAACCCTAAGGGGAACGGGCCGCCCCTGACAATGTTATCGATACGGAGCAAAAATACTGGATAACAAACAAAAAGAGAATAAACTCCACGGCGTTATTTTTGTTGCCATTTCGAGATAACTTGCTTAAAAGTACCTATCCTTTGACTTTTATTTCCGAGGTTGTTGTTTAACCGTTCCAAGCCTTTACCTTTACGTGAGTTTTGATGCGACAAGGTTCTTTTGTGCACTGTTATCCTCTTCGTGCGTAAGATGCTGTGAAAATAAATCATACTTTTTGTTGATAACATTTTCATGATCTTTGTTACATTGCGGCTGCAAATCTGGCAAGAAAAGTAAAGACAAGACAAAGCGTAATCTGCTGAAAATCGTACAAATGTTGGATGACCTATATTTACTGTTAGAATAAATGTTTTTAAACAAAAAAATAATTTAAAATTTTAATCTGCTTTTAAATAAAACAATCATTATATATTTACAGCGTCAGATTGCAGATAAAATTATTCACTGAGGTATTTAACGAAACAAAAAGGGACAAGCTTGTAGGATGCACTTGTATGTAGCACAGTTTTAACATTTTATCAGCATCAGTCCACTGCTGGGCACGGGCCTCCTCTACAACTGAGAGTGTTTAGACCTTTGCGGGTTGGCGTTTTAACATTTGTTTATTGCATATTATAATGTTGCCTAAAAACGACAATAGACTCGTCCTCTATTACGTGATACTTACCTGGCAAAATGTGGTTCCAGAAATGCACCCCTGCCTAACCCTTATACCAGCGTGAGGTCATGTATTTATATGTATTATAAACTCCTCATTGTCCTGAATATACACAAGAAAGCGGTAAAAAGAATCAACTAAAATTATTTTTATGCTGTCCTGCAAAATAGTCTCGTAATAGAACTTGATGATAAGTGACGAGAAGTCTTACATCAGATGACCCGGTCATTTCGTAATATATAATGTATATTATACATTGAGATCCAAGAATACTAGACATTTGACTTCACTAAGAGGATTTGCGACTTTTGCAGGTTGACTACAGTCTATGGTGATCTCACTCACCGAATGGAAAAAAACAGTATTTTTTAGATTAATTTTTGACGTCACAGCGATACCACCGCAATCCAATCAGACTACGGTATGGCTCCACCACTTAATGTTGAAGATGGTTGGAAATAAAGAGAATTTGGAACAAACGAAACCTTAATGGATCAAAGGACAAATATCTGCGTATTCCACCTTATCTTTAACTTGAGGATTTGGAAAGCTTTTACGCATATTAGAAAATGTACTTGAACATTATCTACTCAGCGTTTGTGTTCGGATATTCCCGCATCATTTTATACGTGGATTTTACTTTTGACGGTATTAATATTTTTTAAATTTCAAGTCGTGACAAATGTGAAAATGGTATCACAAAATCTGGCATCTGAATACTCATGTCACAACGAATTATTATCAATGACTTTAAGGGTAAAGGAAAAATCTTGAGGATACTTGCACCTAAAAGTTCACCTCAGTATTTTTTATGAGGGTAGTTTGATATTTGGATAAAAAGTAAGGCCTAAACTCTCTCACTTGGAGAGTTGACCCGGCGCCTCCTTCTTTGTCATCTTTGGCGGTCGGCATCAACTGTTTCGCGATCCCGCTCCGCGCTCTCCTTCTGCAGCATGACGTACACGCAGGAAGAGGGCATCGTTTGTCATGACCTCGAACTCCCGATCATCGAAGAGACGACGGCCGGGAGCGAGAGGTCTCCACCAACTTTAGCGCGGAGAGCGCTGCACTGCACTTCCCAGGCTGGACACTCTTGTAGTGTATACAGCACTTATAGCCTGGGGCAACAAATTCTCGAGCGGAGACCATGCGTAGACAATTGCATTGTTGAATTACCCATAAATTGGACGGGCAACATCATAAATTCGCAGGAATGGATTTTACTCTAAATTATTTGATCAAAGTTCCCAACAGCGTAGTTTGCTTCACAATTAGATCATAATAAAATAAATTCGGCGCATCTAAATCTAATTTCCACGAGCAGCAAGTAGTCTTGCTTGTCATTATTTTATGTTACAAAGAAACAGTTATCTAAAAAGACAGACAGACAGAGCTAAAATCATATTCTAATTTAAATAGGTAATATTGTGCAGTAGTCTCGGGGGGAAACAAAGCACTGGTTTTCATTGACGTCTAGGGTGACTGACGAAAGCGTTATATTTATCAAATATATTTTGACCTCCACTCTTGTCAAGGAGCGTAAAAATTCACCATTTTCTTCTGCTCTGTAAGAGGTGAATTGACGCGATGTTCAGGACCACTATTGGTAAAAGTTCTATCGAGATAGCTTTCAACTGCAATCACGAATTCGGGAATTGATTATTCTGGTCTTAGTTTCTTATATCCCGCATCGCCTAAGTAGACAACGATCGACGTTATCGGTAATTTATGCATTACATTACTTACCATTCCATCGCCCGTTAAGTTAACCTTCATTAAAAAGAAAATATAAAATATTCTTTCAATTCAGATTACACAATAAAAAAACTACGAGCGCATTGGAAAACTTGTCTAGTGTCGCGTTTCTGTTGGCGGCAAAATGAAACTGTATCAAAATGACATTCAACTTTGTTTAACTTGCAAACGCCGGAGGGGTTGCCGCCGAAGGAAAGTTCGCGCTAAAATGATAACATTTTCATATCCACTTCGTGCTCTGCGTTTGTTTAATGTATTCAAACTCTGGGATCTGGACCCTTTTGTGTTTTGTTGATGTTTATTAAATTGATTAGTTTCGAAAATAAAGGGACCCGTTGAGGCTATGTCAAGTCGCCTACGCAACTGTGTGGGCGGGGGCTATATGTCCTAATAGAATGACGCATTAACGAGATGTGTGTAGGAGATAGCCTTTTTCAATAATTCAACAAAAATATTTTTATAACATTAAAGTTACATGCTTATTTGATCACAGGCAAATCCGTATACGTCTGAATAGCAACTAATGAATAAAATATGTAACGGTGACCCAAGGAAGCGTCTTGAATTTTATAGGATTTCTCAGAGTTATATCTGTTTTTCAGACATCATTCATGATATTACATTG
The DNA here is from genome assembly GCA_907164795.1 of Hemaris fuciformis. Classification (NCBI taxonomy): domain Eukaryota; kingdom Metazoa; phylum Arthropoda; class Insecta; order Lepidoptera; family Sphingidae; genus Hemaris; species Hemaris fuciformis. The sequence goes on along the minus strand of OU015440.1, from coordinate 7,216,147 downwards.
TATTTTCGGATTCAGAGCATACGTACTTGAAACAAACATTTTATCCCTTGTAAACATTGGTTATGGCGATGCGCAGGAACCACTTTTTCTTTTTCCATTATTTATTTATTAATTTTTAACACTTTATTGTACACACGGAGAAAATGAACAAAATAAGAACACACAGAAAAAAATATTGGCGGTATTATTACTCAAGGCGATCTATTAGAGACAACCATAGGACGGAAATAAAGAAAGGAAGATTATTGTTAAAGGAGAACTATTGTTAAAATCATTGCAAAAAATATTGTTCTTCTCTGACCCGCATTTTCCCGACTTTAAATGCAAGACTCGTAACAGCATAAAACAATTTTTAAGTAACTATATCATTCTTTTACCCCGTACTCAGGAACCCGGCGGCCTGACGTTTATAGCGCATTGTGGCACAAACTTCAAGGTTTTATTCCCATTACTGAAGTCACAGGCGTCTAATGGAGTTAAGCACTACGTTTTACAGTAAACTGTGTACTTGCCCGTAGCGGCGGCAGCGAATTTATGTCAAATATACAGAACTTTGTACTCACAGAAGTTCGACGTTGGATATTAGTTTGTTAGACAGAGTTTACATTCAATTTTATCAATACCGCGGATGTATCCGTTGCTGATCGGATGCTTATGTTGCGGTCTGAATAACGTTTTGGGTTGCAGAAGAACTGTTGACAATTTACAATAGGTACTTTTAGCAAATTGTTGTTTGAAATAAATAAATTTATTTGTCGATTAAAATAAAAACAGTGAAGAGGTAATGAAATAGGCACTTAGATATCTGTCCATTGCCAATTATTAATTACCGTACAGATTTACGTAGTAGTGACTCTAGAATCTCGGCGGTCGTGGGTTCAAACCCCAGGCGTGTGCCTACTTATGATAACATGAAAGTGAAAAAAATAATAAAAAGTAACGACTTGTAGTAATACACTACAACTAATAGCAATAAGTCGACGGTCGCGGGTTCTAACCCCAGGCACACACCTCTGACTTTTCGAAGTTATGTGTGTATTCACAATGAATTATCACTTACTTTAACGGCGAAGGAAAACATCGTGATGAAACTTACACACCTAAAAGTTCTTAGGAATTTCTTAGCCAACCTGCACTAGGCCAGCGTGGTGGACTAAAGTTTAAACCCTCTCAACGGTAGAGGAGGCCCATGCCCAGCAGTGAGACGTATATGGGCTGATGACGACGATTATGATGTAAAGATTTACTCATGGATTTTCATAGAAAAACCAGTATTAATTAATATCCAATTAAAGTGTTAAAGTTCATAGCCAACGAATACTGGTATAAAACATAAAGTTAAGCGTTAAAAGGAAAAATCCCCTAGCTAAATATTTGACAGGGAATAGTTAGTCCCTATGCAAATAAGAACATTACACCCAATTAACTTCGGCCGCGGTGATCTCGTCGCCAACTCGAGTGAAATTAACGCTTAAATTAGGGCTAGTCATTTTTGCTTACCGTCTGAATATTAAGCAAAATTATTTTATTTAGGACGCCCTTTGTGTCGAAAATTATTGTCTGAGCAGAGAAATATGGTATTTTTATAGTAATAGCTAAACTTTAATTTTGAATTATTTATAAGGTTGACTCAGTTTTTGTGCTGTGTGTTATTAATTTCATCTTTTGTGAGTTAGAGTTGTGACAATTTAATTATTCCAATTTATTTTACTAAATTCGTTTTATTTTTTAATAGCTCATGTTTATAATTTGTATACCTTAAAACTTAAAGTAACTTAAAAAAATCAACAAAGTTGTGGGACTATCCCAGTTGTTGCCACTTCGGAAATGATTTAAGTTTGTTTGCTAAGCGTTAATTTGAAATCCGTGTAAAGCGTAAAATGAATCTTAGAGCAGATTGAAAACTATTCTCACTTTGAGATATAATTTAGTTCTTAGTAATAAGACCAATGTTTTTTGATTAAAATGAAGTATTGGTAATCAATTAAGATTCTAATACTGTGATCAGAGTAATACTTACAAATACATCCCCGTGGCGCAGTTGGCTAGACACCAGCTTGCGAAACGAGAGGCCGCGGGTTCGATTCCCGCACCGAGACAAATGTTTGTGTGATCCACAAATATTTGTTTCGGGTCTGGGTGTTTGCGAGACCGAAAAGTCTCTGTTAGTTTCTGATATTCACGACACAGGACTTGTATCCTAGTGTGGGTTCAGAAGTATGTAGGTATATGACTGTTGGGTGTATTTATTATTATTTATTACATATATGTACGTGGGCCATCATCCACATTTTGTAACAACGTTTAATTCATGTTACGCTACTCCAAAACTGGTCGTCAAGTGTGCCGTGCGATCTAGAGGCCCTGGGTTCGATTCCCGGATCGGGCTAAAAAAATATTGGGTTTTAGCATTACAAATTTCTAGGTAGGAGAACGGAGTACGGAAATGTGTCCGAAAAATGGCAATAAGCTCGCCCCCTATTACGTGGGACTGATACATACCTGGCAAAATGTGGGTGCAGAAATGCATCTCTGTCTATCCCTTCGGCAAATACAGGCGTGAGGTTTATGTATGTACGGTATCCCAAAAAAAAAAACTTATGATTATATTTCGTCAATACATGCTCCGTGTAGTTTATAATTCATACGAGTATGTAATCTGATAGAGAGGAGAATAAAAGTTGAAAACATTTCATCCCTCCGCCACTTAAAAATATAGTGTAGCAACAATTTGCGACGACACCGCGGTGACATGAAATAATACATCGAGTTTATCAAGCGAGCTTAGGGCGAAGAAAGCCTCGCCGAGGCTCGCCGAAACGTTGAAATTTTGACAAATTATAGTCGGGGATTACCGCGCGGAATATGAAGAAAAGCACGCATTCCCACAAATTACTGACTCGTGACAAATGTTCCAGTGGATGACCCGCAATTTATTCCGCGTTGTACCAAATGTAGTTAATGCTGACAGCTGCCGATGTAAAAACACAAATTGGCTAGGCTCCATACTGGGGAGTTTGGCAAAAAATATGTGTTTTCTTGTGTGTAATGATTTGGCCAATAGGTGTTATCTTTATCTTATACTTAAAACGATGAAAATACTTATGTATCTTGGGTATTAGAAAATTTTCGTTCTCATGAACACCCAAACCAATATAAAGTATATGATTCACGGTTCGGTCCTTATGTTTGTGAGTCACTGGCTCGTAGTTCACTACACTGGCTTAGCAAATACAAACTAATGCAATAACATGAAATTTTGTTCATGACATTTAACAGCTAATATCATAGATAGGATCTCTCATAGAGAGGATATTATTTTCAAAGGACACAGCTCAGGGTACTTCTGACTTAGTAGTGTTACGGGTTTTTTAATTACGGTAGTCGTCACTTTATCGATAAAGAGAATCGATACATACGAGCATACGGCCAATATACCTCTTGTAATTACATTTATTCCTTCTTTTCCTTTTACAATTGTTCAGTCATGATCGTACGCAAAAGTTGCCAATTATATTAATATATTTATTATAGGTAATTAAAATAACATAATTAAAAAAAAAAACATACATATGTGATGAAGTCTGTTATCATAAATAAATTAAGGAAGTTGCAAACACAATATAATGTTGCCAGATTATTTTTAAACAAATCAATAAATTAAATAATAGTTATATACTTTAAAAAAAGATAATTTAAAATCATAATATGATAAAACCTGTAATAGCTAACATATGTAGCTAAGATGTCTTTTTCAAGGTTCTTACGTCTATCATAACTTCCAAAGAGGGTGCGGTTGGATGTAGTTGAGGATGTCAGTACGGGTCAGTTTCTCTTCAGCTGCAGGGTACTGCATCTCGACGTATTTCATGTCATATTGACCAATGACCATATATTTCTAGTATAAAATATTTACCATGAACTTTCCACACTTTAAGCTTTAGCCAATCTGTTCAGCTGTTCTAGCACGATACAGTAACAAGCATCCACGCATTCAAAATTTAATATTAACGGTAAAATTTTAAATCTCCACAAATAAAACAATGCGTCAAAAAACGGAAGGTTAAATTTACAAACAGCAATCAAAACACAGCGAGGAATAATTCTTGAGAATTCGCCGACAACACGTATTACAAGCGTGGATTTTGTCAATTTATTTTGTTGTGTTATAAAATAGGGATTTACTGTATTATCATCTAAAAGAAGCAGACGCGTTACATACACCGAATGGAGATAAATATTTTATGTCATAATTCATCCGAGCTATAAAAAGGGTGGGCGCAGACACCCGAGCGACTCAGAATGATTTTGCTCAGTTCGCTTGGGACGAGGTTATATCCACAGTACATGCGTTGAGAATTTTGATTCCACCTTTAATATGAGGAATAAAGAAACATGCCGTGATGTGAATGTAACATTTTTGTTAAGAAAATTCCCGGTCAATTGTTCCTCGTCTCATATCAAGGATTTAGTGTGTTTGAAAATGTTATACTTGAATATAATTTTAAAAAAAGAAAACAAATCTACCAGTTTTTACTTATTTATCGTATAAAATTCTGATTGATCCACATAATTTGATATTTTTCTCCATTAAGACTAGCCACTAACAACACAGAATAAATAAACCAAGTCCATTTGACTTAATGTAAGTATAAGTAAAGATTATGCGACTCGTTCGACCCAAATCACAAGAAAGTTTGAAGGAGGCCTATAAATAAAAACAAAGGCTTACTTAATGCGGGCAATTTTATGAAATTTCCATTATTATAATTGAGAAAGTTTGACCGCACAAAGAGGGGTGGCCGTGGAAGAACTATAAAATTGCAGTTAACGCAAACCAAACGGCTTCTCAATACCATTATTCTGAATTACGATATAATTGAGTGTCCTGTCCTATCCTTGGGAATGAAACGGCCGGTCTAGCTCGCCCGATCGACGTCTGATTTTCATTGTAATATGGCAGCGCTTTGTAATGGAAATATTCTTTGTTGTGCTTTTATTAAAGGGTATATTTTATCATTTGCACGTTGCTCCGCAGATTTATTTGTATGTTACCAATATATCGGATTTACATCTCAAAGATTTCTTATAAAATTTTAAGAAAAATATCTTTAGGCAACTTGTCTATTAGTGTTTTTAACAACAATTTAACAGTAGTGTAAAATTCATTTATAGTCGAGGAGCGGTAAAATGTGTTTGCATTGAGGCTAAAAAAAACGACAAAAAAAGAAACATTTTGAATAGAATACATTTTTGTTAGCGTCAATGTGTTTGGAATCACCGTGACTTTTAGCTGTCTAAGTTGTCTTTTTACACCCTGTATATTCAAGATGCTGTATAACTGAGTATAAAGATAAAAATAGTTTGTACATACATACATAAACTCACGCCTATATTCCCTGATGGGGTAGCCAGAGGTGAATTTCTACACCCACATTTCGCCAGGAATGTATCAGAACCACGTAATAGGCGGCGAGCCTATTGCCGTTTTTCGGGCACACTGACTCCGTGCTGCAATTGAGAAGTTCCTGATGGAAAAACTCAATAACACTTTGCCCGACCCGGGAATCGAACCCAGGACCTCTAGATCGCACGGCACATACTTGAACCGCGAGACCATGAGGCAGTCTGTAGTAAAGTAGGTAAAATAAATTGTAGTTTGTCTAAGGCACTGATAGCATCAAAACACATCGACTTCAAAGAAACCGCTTAGCACGATTCACGTGTCTTGAAAAGCTATTCATTTCCCGGAGCAGTATTTTACACGACGAATCTGAAGTCTTTGTTCTTCATACATTCTTATGCCGCGTGCGTTCAACGTCTCAGTAATCTACTATTCGATTTTATGCACCAATAAAATATAGCGTTTGAAACCTTTCCTAGTTTGTTTGTGGCTCCCCACGGTTTACTGAACTGATGCACTGACTTAGCGCTGCATTTTACCGCAGTTGCATTTACTGAGTCTGAGATGTCGTGTCTCATTTACATTTGATCTAGGCTCTTTGAAGAAATGTTTTTTTTTATTGTTTACATTTTATATGTGATGTACGATTTAGATGATAATTGCTGCTTTTAGTTTTGCTTACAGCTATTCCTTTATATTATTTACTTAAATTATTCCTGGAAAATTATTTGCCACTAAAATTTCATTGGAACATTTTTTTTAATGTGATATATGAGCAGACAGAAATATATGCCAACTTAAGATATAGAAAACTATAACAATTACCTATATTTTATGTTTATATAATAGACCAATATATCTCGCACCATTCCTTTCCATGACAAGACCCGCAAAATCAAAGTTAACCCAAAAAATATATAATTTTTAATTACATTTCCATTTTCAATTTACGAGTTGCAAAGCACTTCCTGATTTTCGGCCCGCCACCCGCAGTTGACTGACGTACTGAATTCAACAATTCAAGTCTGTATTTCCCAGTAATTGTGCACCGATCTTGGCAGAGCTGGGATAGCGCGCCGCATCTGTTGTCACTTGTCCACAAACGTCTCTCTTTCTGCATTGCGACATGAAAAACATCGTGTCTCGGCAACTTTGATAGACTTTGTTAATGGCCGCTGTGGATTTGCGTGTTTAAATTGTTTTAGTAAAACAAATTACGGTCAACATCAAGCTTTTGTACAGTTTCATATTTCTCTTCATTTTAAAGATTTTGTAATAGAAGTAATGATTAGTTCAGTATAAGGGATGGACGCTTTTATTTTCACTTTTGGCGTCATGTTCTCGTATAGTGCACACAAATTATATGCATGTATAACTAGCATTACGACTGCCTCGTGGTCTCGCGGTACAAGTATGTACCGTGCGATCTAGAGGTCCTGGGTTCGATTCCCGGGTCGGGCAAAATGTTATTGGGTTTTTCCATTAGGAAATTCTCAGTAACAGCACGGAGTCTGGAAATGTGCCCGAAAAACGGCAATAGGCTCGCCCCCTATTACATGGGACTGATACATACCTGGCGAAATGTGGGTGCAGTAATGCACCTCTGCCTACTCCTTCGGGGAATACAGGCGTGAGTTTATGTATGTATGTAACTAGCATTATGTAATTATCGCAAGGGTTTTTTTCACTGTAAAATATGTTCACGAAATTTTGAAAACTTGCTTGAGTTTGAGCGTGTTTTTGACGTGAACTAAACTTCGAAAATACCCCGGCAGACCACGAGCCCCATCACTAAAATTATCGTCTTAAAATTCCTGGCATATATATGTTTATAAATCTGCAATTCAAAGTCATTATCATATTTGGCAAAAAAGTATAACACATAAATTAAAAAGAATTATAAAATCATATAGGATTTCAATGATTTATAAATATAGTAAGTATGAGACTAACTTTTTATCGCAAAATGTTATTTCGAAATTCGAAAAAGGTATTTGCCGAGCTTCAGTTAGTTTTTTTAACACCCAGAGCTCTGGTGATATATTGCATTCTTGTAAAACCGCTGTGATTGAATGTCAATTGTTAGAATTGGAAATCGGGTTGTCAAAGTTCTTGGCTAATACCTCGTATACCGTTTTAAATGAAAAAACATCACAATCCAATATTTTCTCATTTGCTTTGTCAAACTAGCAATTTTGGTATGGTTTTTTCGGGATAACAGTATTGGAATTATTATTAATAAGCTAGTCACTAGTTGGTCCATAGACTTATGGTCGACTTGGCAAGCCATTAGCAATTTATATCTACAATAAATTTATTATTCATTTCTTATTCACACTGATGGACTAAAGCGGCACAAGTTTTTTTTTTTAATTAGGGATTCTTTAATATTTACAAGCCAGTAAAAAAATAGGCAATCTGTGTGAATCATCAATAACTTTATGCCACGTCACTTACCACATTATGTAAGTAACCCATAAAATACATTTATACTCATTTATTCCATCTAATTGTTTAACTTCACTTTACATTATCCATACTATTGAATTATTTAATATGTACTTAATAATCATAATTCAGACACCATACCATTCAGATACCATATAACGTTAACCTTAATTATTTAAACCTTTTATTTATAATACACAATTCGCTTATTATTTGTTCCTTTACTGAGTAGCTCTCTGTACCTTTCACCAAACCTCCGTTTGCCACACCGCAAGTGTGGCGTAGTGGGGTGACGACTCAACAAATCAAGATGGTAGTCACAGTCAGTATTGCTATTGATGACATTTAATATTAAATAATTTCATAATACCCGACAATATTAAATTAAATTATTTCATAACAGTTAATACACAACATTTGATAATTACATTATACGTAACAATATTTTACTAATTAATTTGATAGTACCTAACAATTAATTTCATCTCATGTTCTAATATCCTTTAATGGGATTATCAAAACAGATTTAACGGGAATAATTTATTCCGGAATAGGATTTTAATGATTATTTAAACAGCAACGAGCTTAAATTATACGTCCATTACTAATATTTGTTTACCAATTAATTTAATATTATTCTTGTTTTGTTTATGATATTTGTTTGTTGTTACGAGTATTTGATAGTTTGGAAACTACAACAAATATTTTCCTGGTACTGCCGCGCTTGTTATTCTGTGCTGAGGTGATGTTTACTCTGTGTTGGTGGAGCTAAAGCGTAACAACCTCTCATGTACCAACCACTGACGTAGTGCTGACCAAACCTATTTAATTGCCAGGTAGAGAAAATAAATTATGTGTACAGGGCAGTGAAGAGAAACCACACTGTTTAGAGGTTTGCCACCTCACTTGTTCTTAAATGTAAAAGTAAAATTTATTCTGTGGGTTTTAATTATTATTATATAGTGACAAAAGATTGTTATTTCTTGCTGCTTGACACTTTTAGACAAGTTCTATACTAACGAGGCCGGTTTGGTCCCTATGCCATTTTATTAACTATAAAGAAACAGCAAACGAAGGAAGGTGAAGAATAAATAGGGCTTAGGATCGAGACTTTGCATAAATAATTATGATGTGGAAGTTTCCTTATCATTAGGTACAGTAAACTTCTGAGATAAATGGGAAAATAACGAACCAGTGCAGTCTTAGGTATGAGGAATGGCCCAGTGATGCACGTTGTGGTAGGTGTCTCCACCAGATAATTTTTTGTCCTAACCGACATTGGTTGTCACTAACCTACACCCTACAATTCATTGGAAATCAAAAATCAATATGTATTGTATATGTTAAAATCATATTCAGCATTGAAGTATTACAGATTAATTCACACGAACAAATTTTCAGATTGGTCTATGGAAAATATTTTTTCATGACATAGCAGACGCGACAGCGGCTTTGGTAGGGTCATCGAAAGTTGTATCAAATATATTTGTTGGCATCTAAAATATTTTGCAAAATGAAAAGAAATATTTATATTATTTGTATTCATTGAGAATTCACAATGTTACCTTTTACTATAACGACAAAAAAATATATTGTGATGAATAAAAAAATAATAGTAACAATTTCTTATTCCATTTTAGTTTAATCAAAGATGAAACTCCAGTCATCAAAAATTTGATTGTAAGTTAACAGACTTTTAAAATGGTATTGTACTTTTGTGCTTAATAATGTGCTAATGGAAAAACCCAATAATACTGTACCCGACACTTGAATCGAACCTGGGACCCCTAAATCGAGATCACGAGGCAGTTAGTAACCGTGGTATTACTGACTGATAGTAAAAGTGATTGTTATCAAGTATTTATGTAAATGTGCCTGAAAAACGGCAATATGCTCGCCCCCTATTACGTGGGACTGATACATACTGATTTGAATAAGTAGTGATGGCCTCGAGGTTTAGGCGCGGGGTGCAGAATTTCGGCGGTCGCAGGTTCAAACCCCAGGCACACACCTCTGACTTTTCGAAGTTATGTGTGTATTCACAATGAATTATCACTTGCTTTAACGGTGAAGGAAAACATCGTGATAAAACCTGCTCACTTAAAAGTTCTTAGGAATTTCTTAGGTGTGTAGTCCACCAACCCGCACTGGGCCAGCGTGGTGGACTAAGGCCTAAACCCTCTCAGTTGTAGAGGAGGCCCGTGCCCAGCAGTGGGACGTATTTGAGCTGATGATGATGATGATAATACATACTGGCGAGATGTGGGCTTAGAAATGCACCTCTGTCTACCTCATCGGGAAATACAGGCGTGAGGTTATGTATGTACAAATTTGACAAAGTTTCCATGAAACACTCAAGTATGCAAGTTTTTCAACGTCTAAATTGAAAAATTGCGATTCATCTATCTCAGAATTTAAGCGCAAAGTATCCGAAACAAAGGTTACTTGTTCTATTAAGTGTTATAATAATAAACTAAGCAAAAAATCCCTCGCGTTTTTGATATTATAGAAGATTCTCCCCCGCTTTCTCAGCGTCGGTATTTCTATGCTCGCAGGCTACTCTAGGAAACTTTATATAAAATTGATAAAACGTAGACGATTCCCGACGTGCTAAGAATTATTGATGGAATGTAATTTCACTGAAATGTATACGATAATATTGTTTTGAAAGCAATATCTTCATGTGATTGAAAAAGGGAATGATAGGATTGAGACAAGCATAGCTCAAGCAAAACGTTATTAGAAACGTAGTGCGAGCCTCTCTCTAAGACCTCATCTGTATCTACAAAATTCACCAAACCTTGTTCAGCAGTTTATCCTTGTAATTTACAGACAGAGGTGAGTTAGAATTTATGCTTTCGGTTTATATAACTGGGCTAGGAGCGAAGCATTAAAGTAGAAACCGTGAGTTCATTACAACTTAGGTTGAACTTATATTTTGGTAGCAAAAATTTAAATGTCAAGAGTTATTTTGTACAAGTTTAGACATATCCACTCATAAACAATCAAAAAAGTTACACGGTTACTGTGTATTCTCTACAACTTGTATGAAATGTTTTTTTAAATCAACCATATATTATGATGAATAAATAAATAATTACACCCAACAGTCACATAAATAGTTCTGAACCCACACTAAGACCATATCTTGTGTTGTGGGTATCAGAAATTACGCGAGACCTTTCGCGACTCGGTGCGGGAAGCAAACCCGCTGCATCTCGATTCGCAAGCTGGTGGCTAACCAACTGCGCCACGGGGCTGTCGACTTAAATAATTTAAACAAACATACACATACATAAACTCACGCCTTTATTTCCCGAAGGGGTAGGCAGAGGTGCATTTCTGCACCCACATATCGCCACGTATGTATCAGTCCCACGTAATAGGGGGCGAGCCTATTGCCGTTTTTCGGGCACATTTCCAGACTCCGTGCTGTTACTGAGAATTTCCTAATGGAAAAACCCAATAACACTTTGCCCGACCCGGGAATCGAACCCAGGACCTCTTGATCCTACGGCACATACTTGTACCGCGAGACCACGAGGCAGTAATTTAAACAAACTGAAAAATAAATATACCTACGTATTCAAGAATTTTAAAACAAAATTAAAAGTGAGCCTATAGCTTCAAAATTTTACAGATAAGTTCTGAGAATAATTACTATGTTAATAACAAACTAATCGAACAAATATACCTACTCGTAAAGATGAAATTATATGCACTTCTTGTATTTTTTGTGGCTATTTTTATAACTTTCTTCCAAATAAATATTGGGTTAACCTCCATACCCCAATGACTGCAATTGCCCACAAAGCAAATTCACAGCATGCAAAACATTTTTAATAATTTAAAAAGCTAAGCTAAAACAGCGTTTGAAAACCCTGCGCGTGGCATGTGCGAAATTCGTTAATCAGCGGCAAAGCTCCACATACGCCAATCAGCGGCGCGCACCTTTCAGCGTTTGGAGCGCGCTGTCGTTTTTTCGCGCCAATCCCTTTTGTGCTAAGCCGCGTATTGTGCGCCCATACCACGCTGCCTCATTCGCCAGTGAGGATCTTAGATATCATTTTATTATATCCCCGTATTTTGCTCGGTTCAATATCTTGGAGTCCGTTGCGGATATTATGGTGATATCATTGATTTATCGGCTTATTTTCTACTGGGCTTGTCATACTCATACGTGTATGATGTTTGCATATGTATACGTCTATTTATATCAATGTAGCTTTGCCTCTAGTACCAGTCTTCGCTAGGGGTGATTGTAGTATCGCTGACTGCGCTCGACGTCACATAGCTAGCTAAGACATTATTACAGTGTCAGTCATAAAGGTTTCACTCAATGTTCTCATTCATCGTATAAGTGTTTGGTTACTTATTAAAAATGCACAAATAATTTAAGAGAGTCAGAAGTGCGTGCCTGTAACTTTTATCTTCGCCTTATAACGTACCCATAGAATTGTATTGAAGAGAAGACAACAACGAAATAAATTTTAACAAACAAAAGCTTCACTTCTTTTTCATTGAACGATTTATTAACAGTTTCCTCAAAATTATTAAATTTCCATAATGTCAAGACATTTTCAGGTCGAGAGAATCCACAAGAATATAGAGATTGTTTTTTTTATTCAGAACTTTAAATAATAACAATAGCCATTTACTGTAACTCTTATATTTTATTAAACTTAAGCTAGCAATGTCGCGATAATATAATTAATATGTATAGATGTCTGAGAAACTGTTAACTAAATTACGCTCGTGATCCTAGTAATCTCACAAATAAATCTGAAACAGCACTAGAGGGTAATCTTCGTAATTTACATACAAGCTATATGAGTAAATATTTGAGATCAACAATAGCTTATCTTAGTGTATCGAAATATAATTATTGCGTCTATTATATTCGTCAATCATTTTGCAAGCATTTATATTTAATTTGTATTTACAATAAAGAGTTATTGCGCAAACCGTCATAACCTTAAAACAATATTATCGTAAATTTTTGGTTTATTACCAATTTTTATGATTGGCCGTTAATTTTTTTTAAAATAATATTATGTCAAAGACTGAACCACAGTATCTACTTTGTAGTTCCATTAATTAAAATTAGCAAATTTGGCAAAAAAAAATTTATCTATATATCTATATATAATATATAATATATATAATCCGATCTTCCTTTTACAAAACTGAGAAGGGATTTAAAATAGTATATATTATTATACATTACATTTTTAAACACTAGAACTACAACATTAAAATGTTTAATTTAATGATATGCACTAGTATATCTCCAGTAATAACATTTAATTACCGACCCCATTAATTAATTTCGTTTTCTTAAATTAATACTATATGTATTGCTATGACTATAAAGTTTTTTTCGTTCTTTAGTTCATCAATCAATCAATAATCTACTATATAAAAATAAGTCGGGTTTTCCTCCCTGACGCTATAACTCCAGAACGCGCGAACCGATTTCCACGGTTTTGCATTCGTTGGAAAGGTCTCGGGCTCCGTGAGGTTTATAGCAAAGAAAATTTGGGAAAAATTTCAACAGAAAAGCGGGAAAATCTTTTTTCACATACAGCGCCATTTTTCTCATATAAACTGTTCTACCTAATATCCTGTCAGACATTTTATGTTTATCCCATCAATACGGTTAATGGTCCCCTCAAATTAAAGAACGTATTTAAATAAAGGTTTGGAATCGACAACATATATCCACAATATTCGAATAATTGCGTATTTTGGATTTTAAACATGTAGAATAGTGTCAGTAATAAAAAGGGATTGACATATTTATTGGTTGTCAAATATTTATACGTGCGTTCAGAAATTTATTTTTAAACTCCTTGGTTTATAATTTACAAACGAAGGCGGGCTCGGTAGTCATCACGCTTTGAAATCTAAAACACTCAACTATGCAATGGAATGCACTTGGTGTTAAGAAAATTGTTGAGTAATGTTATTCACGTGACGATACTCAAAAGGCAAGTTAGAGATGAATAATTGGTGCTTGAGAATTCATCAATTAGATTGATCTAAAGATTTCATTGATCCCAACGGGTATGACCATTGAGTTTAATTTTTGTACTTTTTTATTTCTGTATTTTTATCTCAATAAAGAGCTGAACTTAATATTTATTTCCATTCAATCAAAAATAAAATTCAGGTAATATGTAACATGACATTCAATGACTGTTAGGCGGTACGAAGTTTGCCGGGTCAGCTATTTATATTATAGATGTGAATGTAAATTTGTTTGTTACGCTTTCACGCCAAAACTACTTAACCGATTAATCATTAAAATTTGTACACATAGTCTTCGAGGTATTAAAAAGGAGATAGGATAGGTACTTCTTATTAAAAAAACGGAGGGTAAATAATTGGACAATGATTGAAAAAAGATTTAAATGACTTTTGGTATGCAGATAGGTGGGACCCACCGATACATCGGTACATCGGTACATAGGATACTTTTATCCCGGAAAATTTAGTGTTCCCGTGGGAATGGTTATCCTTACTATTATATAAATGTGAATGTAATGTAATGTTTGTTACGCTCTCACGCAATAACAATTTTTTTTGTATGAACATAAATAAGACCCTGTGAAGTAACATAGGCTATGTAATGTTCCAATGGGATAAACATATTATAAATACGAAAATAACTTTCAGAGTTTTACTTTTACGCCTTAACCATTTGATCGATTTGGGTGATTTGATGTGATGGATAAAAACGGGACCTTAAAAAAGGACATAGGCACTGTTTTTTTAATTCAGTAAGTGCCATTTTGGGCACTTGAGGAACGATTTATAGATTCACTTATTAATTATCTTTCTGCACCCAACCCTGTAGTCTACGCGGACGGGGTCGCGGGCAAAAGCTATAAAAATATAAAAATTGCGATTACAAAACAGGTGTTGTTCGTAGAAGGGTGAAAATTTTGGGGTTGTATGTATTTTTCAATGCTGAATCATAAAAAAATAAAAACTTAAAAATGTCCACAAAATAAAAAAAATACTTTTGGGTTGGACCCCCCTTAACACCTAAGGGTATAAAAAAAAGATAACAACCTATTCTCAGACTTACTGAATATACATATAAAATTTTACTCTATACAGATTTTGGCCATATTTTTTTGTTTCAAAATTAGAATGGCCATTAAAAAAATAGAGGTTCATCATAGAAGGGTGAAAATTTAAGATTATAATAATTTATCAATGCTGAATCATAAAACATAAAAACGTTAGGTCAATAGAAAAAAAAAAGCATACCCCTAAATGTTAAACCCTTAAATGTTGGCCGATTCTCCGACCTACCTACAATATACACACAATATTTCATAAAAATCAGTCGAGCCGTTTCGGAGGAGTTTGCAAAAAACACCGCGACACGAGAATTTTATATGTATGGCAAAACAACGTTTGCCGGGTCCGCTAGTTATGAATATATAAAAATGAAACGACTAAACTGATGACTGACGTCATAGCCACAACAAAATATTAAGAAAAAAATATTAGCACCAAAAAGCGAATTTGACATTCTCGTAGACTAAACATAGAACTCAATTAATTGGTTTCATTGTTAAAGCGTGACAATCTAAATACTCACAAGCAAAAACAGAGTCAAAATGGGACCCAACCGCAAACAATCAAGTAATATGTAGCGATTAAATTGAAAATGAACCAATTATAACTACGCGAGCGGAAAATATACCGCAACATTTAAACTAGGTCGGCTCGCGTACTTTTTGCTATACATACAATGTCAAAAGCAGAAACGAAATATTTTCTTGCTATTTTGAACCTTACTTAATGAATACCTTTGCCACAACTGGCGTCCCCTGTTAAATGACAATGAATAATGAAAGGACCAACGCAAAAGATGTGTAAATGTTAAAGTATAGATAAATGTCATTATTAAACTTCCCAACTTATGCTAACATATTCGCTTTGTTCATTTCCAAAGTAATTGACTAAAGTATACCGCGTAAGAAGACAAAAAAGAGCTCTGCGTGACCACTTTCAATACATTATCGGAAAAATACGATCATAAAACAAAAGAGTAGTAAAACAGTATCTAATGGACCGGGTCTTAATCCTATTGGGGCTATTCGAGATATGGCGGCGACGAATAATGGATTTGCTGATCTTATCCGAGGCGAAAACTGGTAAACTTCAATAACTGGAATCTGTGGCGTTGCGGAGCGCGATATTTTCGACATTTTTTTTTTATCTAGGAAATGTTGTTTGTGGATAATGATGCTACTATACCATCGTTAGCCAAACCGGACCGTCTGATAAGCCAAAGAATGATGTAATAATACAAAGTTTTTTGTTCGGGAGATTTTTTCTATTCTATAAATATATTTTTTGTATGGTTATGGTTTGGCTATAATTTTTAAATACCTTTTATTGCTGAAGAAGTTGCCAAGCCACGATCAGCAGCATTTTATAGTATGATGTCTTTTATCATTTAATCATAATCATCATCATCAGCCCAAATACATACGCCCTACTGTTGGGCACGGGCCGCCTCTACAATTGAATGGGTTTAGCTGTATGTGGTGTGAAGTGTTGTTGTTTTTTTTTCAGTAGCAGGACGGAGTCTGGAAATGCGACCGAATTTTTCTCCACTTGTATGTACGAACTAAACGCAAGCATGAACGTAAAGCCACGCACTCTGCCGCATCGCGGTCTTTTCAGGTGCCTTCTCCTGGCCATCCCAATGACATTTATTAGTCGCCTCCTACCATAGGCAAGAGATGTCGTGGAGAGAATCTTATGCCCCCGGCTTTGAATACTTCTTATATAAGTTATAAAATTTACAGGGCTGGCACAGATACCTAGAAAGTAATAAATGACGGGATAATGTTCTGTGTAATTAATTTAAACAATTCCTAAAACTTCAGGATTGTGTTGGGCCACATTAAATAGTAGGAAGAACGCAGAAAGATCAAATGTTGGAAAGTTTAGGTCGCTGCGAAACTGTTTCGTAAATTGCATGTAATTTGCGCGGTTGGATGAAAAGGAATCCACTAATGGCCGAACAGTATCCATCTCCATAAGTATAGACTGTGGAACAAGCCTTTCGATTGAACTTGGCGGGGGAGGGGGAAATTAAATTACTTGTTCTGTTGTTTGACTGTTTTACGGCATAATAAAAACATAAAGTTTCAAGACTGTTGACAGTAGTCTCGTAACCGGATTATAATGTTAATCGTTTTGTTTCGTTCAAACGAATCAAGAAGTTCGAACTTTAAGATTTTTTATAATGTATATGATTCTGATTTAAAAAATAAATTATATTAGATAAATATTTTGTTCCGCTTTTAATATTGAAAAGAGTAATTGAAGAAGTTATGAGTCCAATGGTATTATGGATGTAGCATACTCACATGACTCTGAAGGAAATTACGAGAGAAGATTGACTTTCTTCTCTGAGGGGAAAACTGGCAACTTGATGCTCTGAAGGAGGAATATTTAAGCCTAAAATTCCCACTTCTAACTTTGACTGGTTCTCGGCATCCCTATTCGGATTTTCATAGAATCTAGTGTCATATTTGTTCTATATGGTATATTTTGATTAGATGGTATTTCTATCATTACCACCACCATTCTAATCACTAGTGCATTTGTTTCGGTTCTGGCGGTTTTGACGAAAAAAGATATTGATTAGGTTATCCTATTGTACAATGTACATATCGCTAAAAATAATACATGTCGCTTTAACAATGTAGTGCCGACAACAGTGTGAATATGTAATAGTTTAAGTAATATTTACGGCCAACAGCGAATATTGAACATTTTAGGGCTAGTTACGGGAACAGTTAGTGGCTCACTTTATATAATCCTTACGTATAGTCAACTTTCTTTTTTACAACCGCAAAATCACTAAGTGATCGATATTTGAATCGAATTATTTACATTTTTTTTCAAGTATAATCATTATACTTTACAATACTTTTCATACTTACTAATATTCAAACAAGAAATAAATATTTAACTTAGAGAACATTTTCCGACAAATGACTAAGTCTTACTAGAATAAATTTGTTGCGTTCCGTAATAATCAGGCGACCACAGTAAAGCGTTGGTCGTCTATTATAAAACCACAATCTTTGATGGTGTGTTGTGTGTGTGTTGGACAGTTCGTATCGAGTTTAGAGTAGCTGTAATAAGACGGGCACAAAGGTACACCGCAGCGGCAATCAAGGTGGCATTCACGGGATATCGTGACGAAAATTCAAAGTGCTTTTTAGTCCTAAAACAACATTCACCCGTGACTTGTGTAAACACGGCCCCTTAAATTCAGGGTTGGCATATCCAAAGTTAAAGTTTAGCACGCGATTGAGTTGTGGCCACGGAAAAAAATATTAGTAGTGAAAAAAATACTGGCGTGTTTGAATAACTTGAAGTATTCACAAGTCAAATTTTAATATTTTAAATTTAGATTGGCTAGTTCTTCTTATTGCCTCGAAACAAGGTGGATGATTCTATAAATATAGGAGGAAACTGATTGCAGGCCGCTTGTATTAGGTCACTTTGAAAGTCGTCTATCTAGCTCCTCTATCTGCCTATATCTAGTAATGGATGAAATATAGCTGCTGATGAGAATGATGGAATAATTATGGTCTTACACAGTACTAAACAAAACAAGTTAGGACATTTTTTCAAAGAACAATAGAATGATTTTTTTATCATTTTAGCTTGTAATATTTTTTAAAGATTTCATTAAGTACATCTCAAGAGATGTTCATGTTCATGCAATAATTTGTTAATAAACGCGTGGCTATTTGTACATACATACATACATAAACTCACGCTTGTATTCCCCGAAGGGGTAGGCAGAGGTGCATTTCTGCACCCACATTTCGCCAAGTATGTTTCAGTCCCACGTAATAGGGGGCGAGCCTATTGCCGTTTTTCGGGCACATTTCCAGACTCCGTGCTGTTACCGAGAATTTCCTAATGGAAAAACCCAATAACACTTTGCCCGACCCGGAAATCGAACCCAGGACCTCTAGATCGCACGGCACATACTTGTACCGCGAGTCGGTTATTTGTCTCAGAAACCCAGTCAGAAAGTGGACGTGACATCAGCGCTCACAATAAAATTCATATCGTAATCTCTCTATCACTATAAATACATTTTCATGTACATATATTTATAATATATTTAAAAAAAAACCTTAAAAAAAATAAGTAATATGTTATGGAAGATAATTGAATGCGATTTGATTAGATAGCATTGAAAATTGGATGGCACCAGAAGAAGTTTAGCGTAAAAAGTATTTTAGCTGTAGTAAATTAGATGCGGTCACTTAAAAAAAAAAATCAGACGTGAATCGTTCAATCGTGTGACTAAACCCTTACGGATAACACTCGAAATTGGAGCATACGAGGCGACACTGTAAACTTCACTTTCGAGAATTTTGACAATGTTAGCTAGGCGTATAATGTTACAAAATTTTTGTTTATCACGTAACAGGCACATTTAGGTGTTAATGTCGCACGAACAAGCCACAACTATCCCTTTTTGGGGTGATGTTGTACCCCTTCTAGTTAAGAGATCAAATTTTCACCTAATTAGTTTGCTTTATCGTACTTTTTAAAATTAGAAAGGGTGAAGCCAGTGGCACGTGTGAACTTACCCTTGATTTGTATTTATTTAATGATAGCACAAAAGTAATACAAATTTAAAAATTAATGGGATCTTAAAGGACTTTAAAGTCACTTAGGTTTACGCTACATCTAAACAGTCATTGACAACAGTATTTCGACAACTTATGAATTATTGCGCATTGATAAAATACAGGTTGAATTAAAATTATATATCATCATCATCATCAGCCCATATACGTCCCACTGCTGGGCACGGGCCTCCTCTACCATTGAGAGGGTTTAGGCCTTAGTCACAGACAACCTAACCTATAGACGACGCATTACTGGGGACATGCTTTCGCCGACGTTATGCTCTGACACGACATAACCGCCGGCCCCGCCCCTTAACGTGACTCATTCCGCCGCCGAGTGTCGCAGTGACATATAGTCCCTGTTTTAAAAATATTAACTGTCATAATGCCGTATTGTTCAGTGAAATTTTGTGGAAAGAGCAGCACAACATCTAGTCTTGCAAAAGATGGTATTACATTTCACAGGTAAGTTATTATTCTTTCATTAATCACTAAAATAACTATATACTAAAAATAAAATATTAAAAATTCTCGCGTTTAAGTCGTATTTGCATCTCTTTCTTTCTTATTTGAATTCATATAACATTATCTCGCTCTCTCTTTGACACGCAGACTAGTAATGAGACACAATATAATTATTGTTTTATCGACAAATAATATTGAGATCGATATTTTTATAGACTGTATATCGTTGTTTGTCTGTTGTTCAAAAGGTTTCCCAAGTGCCCTGAAGTGAAAAAAAAATGGATTGACGCTACCAAACGAGATGATAATTGGTTTCCTGGAAAAAATCACGTTATTTGTTCGCGACATTTTACTGGGGATTGTTTCCGAATTGTTGGTAGATCTCGACGTTTTCTATTTGAAACTGAATAAATAATAATAATTTGAAATTTAATAAACCAAAGAGCTATCCAATGTATCTTTCTTGTAAAACATTGAATTCTTTAGCAAACCTAGAATTATTCCCCGACTTACTGCACCATCAGTTTGACTTTGAAAACGTCAATCATTTGATTGATTTAATAAAATGCGTAATTAATAAATATATCGACATACGTTTGGCTTATTTAACAAAAAAAAAAATGAATCAAAATCAATAAGGAGAGTTTATACAAAATTAATACATTTTAGAAGTCAATAGTTGATAAATAATATTTACTTTTAATTGATGAATATTTACTTTCGTAACGAATATTTATTTTCTCGTCTCCGGAAAGTTAATAACTCTTTTATGGGCAAATGTATACGATTCTATAACAAACTTCCGAAGGCTCTTAGGGAGCTTCCCTTGACAAAATTTAAGAAATCAATTAAAAATAAGCTTTATAAAAAAGCATACTATAAAATTTCAGAGTTTATTGAAGATAATAAGCCTTGGGAGTAAGTAAATTGATTGGAGTTTTTTTTTTGTTGCTACAGTTTGTATCATTATGACATTTATAATGTAAAATTGAAATACTGTAATGAAAAAAACATATATTGCTATTTTTTAAAGAAAAACCGACATGTCGTGTTGCTGAGAGAGTTTCTTGCCGTTTCTTCTCCACAGCGATAACACGTTGCGAAGCGGCAATAGTTTAAAAAAAGTGTAAAATTGACGATTCTAAAGAACTTGTAAAAGTCTATTTGAATAAAGATAATTTGACTTTGACTTTGACTTTGATGATTGTTTAACTTATAAGTATTAAAAATTTATATGAAAATTAATATGTTTTTTTATTTTTCCTTTATACTATAAACTTCGTAGATTATCGATAATTATTAGTTTATCCCATCTCTAGTGCGCACTAGAATGTTATCAGTGTCTTGAAGCGTCCAATGAAAACTAGCCGACTGCCCCCGTACCCCGCCACGATTTAGCGATTTTGTTTTCATATTAAAATTAATAGAAGCGGAGTCTATAGGTTAGGTTGTCTGTGGCCTTAGTCCACCACGCTGGCCTAGTGCGGGTTGGCGGACTACACACCTAAGAAATTACTAAGACTTTTTTAGGTGTGCAGGTTTCATCACGATGTTTTCCTTCACCGTTAAAGTACGTGATAATTCATTGTGAATACACACATAACTTGGAAAAGTCAGAGGTGTGTGCCAGGGGTTTGAACCCGCGACCGTAGAGATTCTCGACCGCGTGCCCAAACCTCGAGGCCATCACGACTTATATATAGTTTTGTTTAATTTGCAATGAAATTTAGGTCTATAAGTGCGATTCGTAATACCGAAACTGTACAACTGAAACAAACTATTGAGCAAAATAGTCCTGGAATCAAGCAGACTACGTCTCAAATAATCCTTACTATGCGATAATTAATTCCCTTCTTGCGATTTTCGAGAAACGGAAGTCGGTATTCTAAAATCTACATTAATCCCAGCAAAGCCGTAAGCAAGAGTTAGAAATAAGAAGCTGTTTGCAACCAACAAACTAACGGATAGAGATAGTAATAATTTGTCACCACGCGAGCAAATGTTTCTGTGTTTGCAAAACTCATGCTGAAATTTACCTTGTTAGGGAAAAACTACTGCTTCGTGTGACGCTGTAATTATCCAAAGTTTATACGAAACGTTAAAAAATGTACTGAGTTTTTAATTCAGTTTTAATACGAGATTTTGTCCATGTTTTCTGGTGGACCAACGAGGTTTTATTCAGCTTAATGCTTATGTGTGGGTAATGATCTTATAATTATTTTGTTATTCAAGCATAGTGTGCTGGAGAAATTACGTTCTAGTTTCTATGGTTGATACTTGTGTGTTTTCGCTAGTAAACGCTTTGGTTGGGTCAACCGGGTTTAAAAAATCAACAGCAGATTATTGTATGAGTAATGATAAAGCTTTGATCTCCTAACATTCTTGACAACAGCTAATAGACATGCAGTCATTTTGTAGTTAGTATAGCAACAGATATGTAAATTTACTTTTTTTAATTTAGCGTTCAATAAGTTTTCCTGAAACAAAAAGACCTACACAGCGGTCTCCGGGCCGGCCGGTCACTAAGTTTCGGAGTTCGATTAACTTTTTCAATCCGCCATTCGAAACCTCACTTAATTAAAAAGTTAAGAAAAAAGACAAGGAGTATAGTTTTAAACGGACCAACTGTTTTAATAATAAACTTTGTTCCGAACCAATATGTGGCCAGTTTTTAATTCGTGTAAGGAATAATATGCCGTAACAGTAACGGCATAAATACTAGATAAGTATAAATAATGGTTACATTTATCTTTGGAACCGTGTACCCAATCACTTGCCATTGCTTTTTTGTTTAAGTTTGCTTAATGACTCCAATCGTAACTTAAATTTTTTGGTGAAAAATATTTCATTCAAATTTTCCTTAACAATTACATTACTTCATACATCTTAAAAAAAGGTCAAAGCTGCCTAAATAACTCTATAAATATTAGGAGGTTATAGGGTGAATAAACTGGAGAGCAAGAGGTAGTTATTGAATTATAGGTGGAATTATGTTTAAGTAAAAACATCGTACCCACACAGAGCTGGGAAGACCCCCCTAATTGACAGTCCCTATACCTCATACTCTTTTTGCTTTATTCACTGGTGATAGAACATTCCTTTACATCAATGCAAAGGAATCATGTTTCAGAATTCGACAATGAAAACCAACTTTTTGGAAGATATGAAATGAAAAAATAAAGTTAAAACAGCATCTAAAGTAATTGCGCGGTTTCAAAGTGAAATGTGTAGGATATCGACAAATAACAAACATCCTCTTATATATTTATAATTAAGGAAGGCTTGGAGATTAATAATAAGAAATAAAATGTTATAGTACTCAAAGTAATATCAATCTATACTTATAATACAATAAAGAGAAAAGGTTTGTATTTTTGAATGTTTGTAACGAAAAAACGCGAAAACTAAACTAAACAGAATGTTTTTTAATGATATTTGATATACATTAAACTTCTGAAGATAGGATCTAAGAAAGAGTAATTTTTTATATTAAATTACGCTCGGGCGCAGCGGGGTCCTATACAATTTAAAACAGATTCACCAAACATATTGCTCAGAAAATTATGTCAGGCGTAATTAATTTGTATTACTATTATAAAGTGGAAATATTTGTATTATTGTATTAAGTGTCGCCGGATATAATCGGCATTAGATTCAAAATTATATTATTTAATATTACCCTGCAAGTGTGTATTTCCTATATTTAGTTACAAATATCAATTCGAGGGATGTTATGTACTCGTAGTTCTAATGAAATCGACTGGCGATAATATGTTACTATTTCGTTGCCTTGAGTTCTGTTTTCTTTAAATAAAAAAATATAGAATCGAATGATCGGAGTAGTCATTCCACGGTATTCCAGTCTAGAGATTACTCAATTATAATCTATATAAAGTTTAAAATCAAAATAGACGCGCTGATCTTTAGTTTCGCATTTGAATATTATTTTACGTTTTTTCTAAAATAGTAAATATTTGCCAAAAAAAAAAACACGACGGTGAATTTATTACAATCTCAAAATGATATCACCTCTGTAGTCTACGTATGATAGAAACTTTGTAAGAAAAATGAAAGAACAAAGAAATGTGTGTGTGTTTTAGTAACACACTAAAACGAAAACTATAATATTGACTATCTTGTACCATCAAAAACTCGATTACGGTGTAAGATAAGAAAATAAGCAAATGAGACTAAAAGATTTCATCACATTTTCTCAAGTTGGGTATGCTGTTATCAATGTTGTTGGTACCAACATTAGTTGATCAAGTGCTTTTACTAAAGGAGGAGGTAGGTATAAATGCAATCAGAACCATCCTCGCTGTTATCCACAATTTCCAGTAGTTGAATACATGATTTATTAAGAATGCAATCGTTGAGAAGCATGTTTAGTAGCAGGCGGGACCCATTAATTTTAATAATAATAATTTATTTAATTTTATATTTATTTTATAATTAAGAAAATAAACAATACCTATCAAATGTATTAAATTTTATAATTTGTAATTTTTATAAGCATTTACTAAAAGAATTACTTGAAAATTTTAGGTCATTTAAAAATATAATACTTACCTATTCTAAAGTCACAAGGAGAACTTTCAAACTAACACCAGAATAGGTAATACTTAGAACTAGGTGAAGCTATCACTGAACAAAAGGCTTCTAAACTTAAGAGAAAACGTACGGCGACCGTTTTAGTAAGGCGGCACAAACTTCAAGAATAACCTGGATTTAGTGGCCAAGTCTGCGGTCGAGGCTAAGTCGTGTGCAACTGGATAGAGGCATTTTGCTATGTTTTCAGTTATGATAATGACTGAAATACATATATTCAATTATTTGATATAATGTTTTTATCGAGACGAGAAGTTGTGTATTTTCTCTTCCATCGTATCACTGGAGACACTAGGCTGTAAAATAGGTTATTCACACATCTAATCGTATATTTGTTTTAAATCTTGTTATTTGTGAATCCGTTCAGACACTGGTAGTTAAAACTCTAACGAATCTTAATTGCCCAATTCATCTCTATTCTTAAAGTAATCAAAAGTAATTCAGACAATAAATAGTGAAAACATTACAGAGAGAGTTAATTAAGCAAAGAAACTACGTGCTCTATAATGTAAAATGTCGATAAGTAAGTAATTAGGGGATTTGTCGTCTGAATACATTAATTCTAAGTTTAGAAAGTTTTCAAACTTGGGTTTTAACATTCAATATTTTGGTTAAACTATAATAATTAAGAGATATGAAATTGTAAGGTCAAGTGAGTTACCTTTTAGCTTTTAGCACCACAATCGTTACAGATGATGAACGCGATTGAATAAATAACAATGCATAAAGAAACTTCCTTAGGTATTTCTATATTTACTAAATTACATGCTCATATAAAGTTCACCAACTTCTCTTAACGGTAGAGGAGTTACATGCCAAACATAATTCGGTCTGATTGTATAATTACGAAACTTATTTAACTTTCACTGCATGTTTGTTGCTAACAGTCCCAATTAGAATAATATGCATTCATATCACCTGGAGCAAGCATTTGCAGATTCTCCAAACATTTGTCATTATGCTCATCCTTTCATTGTTCACATCTCGCGGCTACCAAGTTACAATGCCTTAGTCCAAACATTCGAACAAAAAGATAATAGAAATAACGAAGCAGGGAAACATTTCTTAAAATTAGCACAAAGTATGAACCAACTCGCATACAAATAAATAACGCTGCCCTTCAAACTTTAAATTAGTTTCCCGCGCTGGAACTTCACAAACATGCATCATGCTGCAGCATTCCACCTACTAGTTTTATTTATCTAACTTCTCGAGTAACTTTGTTTCGAGATTTCTGAGTATTGTCGTGAGCTTAAAACGTAAATTGGCCTAGTTTGGACTCACCTCGGCTACATAAAAACATCAATCCATGAAAAAAACTCATAATTTCTGAGCCTGTGATCTATTTCACTTCTTTTCACACTTGAAATAAGGTGTAGAGAAATTACGAGTTGTAGGCGGGACATGACAGACTCTGAAGGTGGTATATTTCTATCCCGTCAGTTAGCATGTATTAAATCGGCATATCGATCGACAAAATTGAGCCATGTTTAGAATTTGCCATTAGAATAAACATCAAGTCAGCTCGAATCTTAATTGCTTGATATGGGCTTCTTTACAATTGGGAGGTATTATTTATATTATAGAAAAGTCAACACCCGAAAGTGTATACCGTTGATGACTATTATTTTTTCTTTATTAGCATTGCAAATTTATTCATCGTAAAAATCCTCAAGACTAGAAGCTTATAGATCGTCAGGGGGCTCCAAAATATATAACAAAGGAAAAAGAAAACTTAGGAAATAAAAAAGAAAATTGAGCCCTAGGTAAACATAATGAAACTTCGAAGATTAAACTTCAAAGGTCTGTAAAAATTCTTTCAAACTATACTACATTTATATCTGCCTACATTCATACGTCCAACTGCTGTTTCTTTCAACCGTAATGAACCAACTTATATTATAACTATCTAATCTAGGGAGCCATAAACCAATCAATTCCGGCTAGAGTGTTCTCTGTAATGTCGAACGGCAGTACATATTGCATAAACGTCATTCATGCCAAATTCCACACTTGGGGTCAATCGGAGGCTCTCATTCATAAACTAGAACAACTTGACCGTCGTATTGTTCACTTCTCATTTATCTCCTGATGTATTACACCCGTGTAAATGCCGATTCATTTAAATAATAGTTCTGTAAAACAGTTCTGTTTGAGTGAAGCTTTCGGACGTACTCGACATTGTTTTTGTAATGATCTTTCCTGTTTTTGGTTAGCCTCGATGATTGATCGATTTGTTTATTTTATTAATTGACTTATTCTTTTTCGTCAGTTGAGAAAGCAGTTCAGAAAGTTAAGTGGTGCA
Source organism: Hemaris fuciformis (assembly GCA_907164795.1). Lineage (NCBI taxonomy): Eukaryota > Metazoa > Arthropoda > Insecta > Lepidoptera > Sphingidae > Hemaris > Hemaris fuciformis. The sequence goes on along the minus strand of OU015440.1, from coordinate 7,189,218 downwards.
GGTGGCTAGACACCAGCTTGCGAAACGCAAAAACTCAAGAACTAGACCGAACAGTTCTAAAAGGAAGTGTACGACGAACTAAACTTATAATTTAGCCATCAGCAGTACCTAGCTTCAAAAATTCAGCCTTCAAATAGGAGTCTTCAATTATTTACAGAGTGATCCGTTTATAGTAACCAGCACCCAGCGGTGTTGTTTTATATAATGACGTAGCAACATTTCCATTGTTGAAAATCATGTACGTACAACAACCTCTTATCAGTCGAATTAATTATTCTTAATAAAATTTCAAATATTAAAAATATTTTGAGTTAATATATTTAATTTAAATTCAGATTTATGTTCGCAATCATTAAGTTGAATATAGGCTTAATTAATTTCAAATGTAAAGCAAATAAACAAACTGTTATTTGTGTAATGAGACCTGATGTTATTATTTATGTATGTAAAAATATTTGAATAATATATTTTATTTCATTAGATTTGTTTTCTTTTTAATGGTTTCAGAACAAATATTTCATTCATTAAGCGCTCATTAGTTTTAATATTCTTCTCCATTTTGGTTTGATAAAATTTGCGATGGCATTTCTGTAGATATATTATAAGTACATTTGTCGAATTAACGTCTCTTTTTTTTCTTTTGTAGCCTGTCCAGTCCACAGAAAAAAATTATGGCCTAAGATCATGCTGAGTATTTTAGAAGGAAAGTACACACATACATATCTGTATCCCCGAACGGGTAGGCCGAGGTGCAATTCTGCACCTATGTACCTGCATCTAGTATCGCTGTTTGGTTTTATTCCTAAGTAATAGGGGGCGAGTCTATTGTCGTAGTAGAAGTAGATACTATGAATTAAATTGCAGATCGTGAGTATTGAACATTTATTTTTTGCCCCTGGCTTACATCAGTGGCGGTACTTCCATTGATGCCCAAAAGCCCAGCTTGCCTTACGTAATTCCGAATAAGAAACATAAACTAGATATTCCATAATTCAATACAAACAACAAAATATTTATCCAAAAACAAATTTACGTATTTTTGTCGCGCCGCCGTCCGCCATACCAGCCGCGCCGCCGCGCGCCAAATCCCTGCCACAGAACACTATACTCCTAACGGAGAAGAATGCCAACTTCATACAAAAAAATTAAGGTGAATTTTACTAGCGCCATTTAAAGTCTGCCCCCAGGCAACTTCGTATGACGTCACGCTGCGCGACACTACGGCGGGAAATTTAAATCAGGGGTTTATATAGGGGCCTATAAAATATAACCAATATTTTATTTTAGTATGGGAATTTTCACTTGTAAGAAAACATGAATATAAATCATGATCGCTCATGAAATTCTTACAAGTAAAAGTTCCCATATCATTTTTCAGGGAAATAAAACAATATAAATACACTAATTATAATAACTTTATTTCTTGAATACAGAAATATGGAGTAAATTAGATTTTTGCAATATGTTTACAAAGTCATTTATTATTATATTTCAATATTATACAATTCGTCCACATGTAAATCTGGTAGTGGATTAGTATGACGAAAGGACTTCCTATCAAAATCCTCCACTGATATGAAATTTCATAGCTATGTAGCCCGAGCCCAGGAATATTTCTAAATAGCTTTGATCTAGCTGGGCAATGAGGACTATTAGGTCTTAATATTGACATTGACTGCAGTATGAATATAATTTTATATAATTTGAGCACAAATTTTCCTTAGCAATAAAATGATAGCTATATTTTTGTGGCATGACAACTGCAGCAGTGTTTGCTCCATAAAATGTTACAATTTTTGTTTTAAAAGTGAAGAAAGCAGATTACAGACTACACAGTAGTTACATCCAATATGCTTGTGTTTACTTTTTTATATATTGAGTTTAACAACATTGGTTTACATAGGTACTGCAATTACCAGTAATTACATACATTATGACAGTAATATTATAACAATTTAAAAGTGAAGAAAGCAAATTACAGGTTACATAGTAGTTACATCTATGAGGCTTCCATTTACTTTTTTTATTTATTTGGTTTAACAACATTAGTTTACAAAGGTACTGCAATTATTTTAGTATTTTTTCCGTCATAGTTTATAGTTTAGTAAAAGAGTCCTATCTCACACAAAAGCTCCTGATACCCAAATCAGGAAAGAGTCACTTTCTCGAAAACCACGAATCACTGCACTTTTAACACTTTAACGGAGGAACAGCTCAATTCGACGTTTTAGTGAAATTAAAATTGCAGAGAAACACGAATAAAATCACAACAATGAACAATGGCAGCCAGGGCTGCCAGCAAATAAAATCGCAGCTATACGGTTTAGTATCTGCAAGTATACCAAATTTGATCGCATTATACATAACCATTCTGTAATTTAGCTCTTGTTTTTTTTAGAATTGTTGTTACCTACATAAATGGTCGAAAAGTCGAGATTCGACTTTTTTTTAGAATTTCAGTTACCCTACCTAGATAAATGCTCGAAAACTCGAGACTGGGTGGTAGCTCTGGTTTTGTATCGTATTATACGAAATGGTCATGGATACAATACACCATCCGATTATACACATTTTGTATCCAATTATACAATCTGGCAGCCCTGATGGCAGCTGAAACGCTAACCAGTGTTGTCAGATGACCATTTCCATAGGTATAAAATACATTTTTTTTACAATGGCAACACACAAAACTTTGCCCCCGTAGGTATCTTTTTCGCCCCGAACAAAGTTGACCGGGCCTGATCCCTGCCCATATAATTTCAAAAAACCGAAACGCGGGCGCACGAACGTCAATAGTTTAGAGTAAACATCAATGTTGAACATAATAATAATATCTATCTCCATCTCGTGGGCTTTAAACCTGGCTTCACTTTACTAGTTCTATCTCTTTCGCACTACGTCAAAATTCCCATTGGATTTTAAAACATAGATATAACCAAAATACCGTTTAATTAATTAGTATGGACATAAGAATCCCGCTTTCGCTCTGAAGTGCGTGCAATCGGGAGTGCAGCAGGGTTCCCATTGACGTTGACACGGCAATTGCCGTGTTATAAGGTAATTGGGGTCAGTTGGAAAAAAAAACACGGTACACGGCAGAATTTCATTGCCGTGTCATAAAACACGGCAATTATATGATAAGAATTTAATGTAATTGAAAAAAAAATGAAACACGGCAATTTCACAAATTTTCTACAAAACACGGCAATATATTTTTATTTAATGGCAACCCTGGAGTGCAGTGAAGCACACTTTGTCAAGGTCACACGTTGTTAATTGTTTATGTTTACTGAGTGAAAGAACCAAATTAAATAGAATTATTTGTGGTATTTAGAATATTACTACAGTGACAGTGATTATAAAAAATGGGTGATGTTTATTGTTAATCCTCGTGGCGACTTAAAGTGTGTGCATGTTTTGCTCTTCGAAGATAAGGTAAATTCATTAAATTATACTGTGAAAAAACGGCTCGTAACTTGTCCAAAACCTACATTATGCCAGACTCGAGTATTTCTCTAATTGTTAAAAATTATGAGGACACTTAATAGATCCGATTAGTAAGTACATAACTAATTGAATAGTTGAATGTTCCCATACGAAAAGGTTATATTATGTTTGTGTTGCATATTTTATATAATGATTAAAATGTGTGGAATTCTTGTTGTAATGATTTAAATAATTTATCTGGTTCTTGTAGAATGCATTAAAATTTACAACACCACATACTTTGATTTCTTTTTATAAATATTGTAAACAACGCATTGAAGTACTGCCGTCATAACTTAAAAGGGCACAACTAACATTTTGCAAATCAGGAGAAAATCGAGTTTGAAATATTTCTTTGTAATTGGCGGAAAAAAGATACAGTATTTTAGGTATCGAAAATGTATGAATGGAAATAGTAGCGTCTACGTGAATTCTATAAGATGATTTACTTATTTTATTTTATTTTAACTGCATTTATTAAATAATCTAGATTTTCCATTTCAACGTAACTTAAAAAAAAATGTAAAAACATTAATATTACGTATAAAAGGCATAATGTGACTTACCATTCTAACATTTTGTGAATAAAGTTAAATATTACAATGAAAAGGCACATTTATGCAATTGTGCCTTTTCATTCTAGCTTGAATAAGTTTTTTTTTTTTTAAATAGTTAAATAAAATAACACAGCTAGGAAATAATAATGCTTTTATTAAAAATATTATAGTACCTAACTGTAAATTATCTTCTAATAGTAACAATTTTTTTTTATAATTAAATGGCACTTTTCTTAAGTTTCGAAGTTATCACAATTAACGAGAAATTAAATAAAAAAGAACAATATCAAACTTTTTAAAAGTAAAAATTATACCTTTGGTATCAAAATAACTTCCATTATACATATTTATCACAATTATTAATAGCTAAGGCACTCTTAGTATATAATTTCAATTAAAATTAGTAATATAAAATTCAGTCTTGTTTTTAGTCTTCATAGGTTTCAGTGAGATCAGCCGAGCTATCATTTACGGGTAATGTTTCCCAAAAAGCTCTTCTATTTGTAGGCATAAGCGGAGCAAGCTTAGTTATTATAACAGATTTTCTGTCACTCGCAATGCCCCTCGGAGCAAGTTTTTGGCATGGCAGTGGAATACCTAATTTAATATTGTTTAGCTTCAGAAAATCTAATTCGAAGTACTCTTCAGTGTCATGGCTATTCTTGTAAAAAATGGAATTGGATCCCCTTCTGAATTTTGCTTCACAAATTCCATTCATGTAAGCTCGAGGTTTTGATTTTTTTAGTTTATATGTTGAAGAGCAGTCCTCAAAACTATAAAAATCTTGAACGGTCATCTTTTTAACCGTAGTGCTATGGCCAGTATCAGATACAGCTTTGCAAAAGTCGTCAAAGTCGTATATGCGTTTCTTTGTTTTAAGAGATCGTTCCACTCTATGGTGGAACTCATCTGCAGCCATAAAAGTGTGACCGACTTCTAAATAGCGTAACGTAATGCTTTCAAAGTTAACTTCAGCAGTGTTTACTAAATATATTAAATAAGAATAAAGCGCCCAATTTTTATTTTGAGCAGCACAGTTATCTAGCCACAAAATTATGTGCTTTAAGTCTCGGTTTTCTATAAAAAAAGCCCTGAAGCAACTTATTATATCTTCTTTATTTCGGCCAGATATGGCTTCATGCCATAAAACGGCAAAAGTCTTACCCACTTGATGCATTTTTTTGTCGCCAACCGGCACGAAACTTTGGTTAAAGACAATAAGTCGCGGGCAAAACATAACAGTTTTAAATTCTTCCATCCGAGGTAGCATAATAACTTTTTCCAGATCTACAGCAAAAATAGCAGTGTCGGTGCTATTCTTCTTCTGAGTCTGGTTATCAGCATCTTCTTCATACTTTTTGCGAGCTAAAATATACTTTTCATGATGTTCATCGTAATTTTTACATTATATGCAACTTCTGTGTCTAATTTCTTGGTTAGGGTTGTGAATGATAAATTTTTCACAAAGCTCACACTCTTCATGGCCTAACTTTGTAAATGAGATATTAAGTTCCTTTACAGCTTTTCTGTAATAACCATACGATACAGGTACTTCAGGATTAGATTCATAATAATGGTCATACATAATACGAATACTGAGATCAGAAGGCAAATACTTTTTGTTGGGTGCGTGTTCACGTCTGTAATGGGACACAGCAGGACGAAATGACATTATATGTTCCTTGATTTTAGTATCATCGAATTTTCTTGGATTAGGGTTACGACCTCGATTGTCTATGAGAGATTGTGGATATAATGTAGAATCATAGTCTATGTCAAGAATATTTCTTACAGCCTTACAGTTATTTCGGTTGTAGCCTAGGGTAGTCAGGAAAAAGGTTTTACAAACTGGAATTGTATCACCATTTTCATCTGTCAAAAAGTATGATATAGTTTTAGTTCGCACGTAATGTTTACCTTCATTATCATCATTTTCCCGGTTCTTAGGTCTTAACGGTTTTGTTTGACTTGTATTATACATAAAGAAGAATTTCTGGTCCACCCATGACATTCTATGAAAATTACGATTGACTGTTTTACGATACTCTTCTGAAAAACGAGCTGAGCACTTTTTCTTGCAGACGTCTACGCAGCATCCAGGTTTTACAAAATATTTGGTTATTACTTTTGCCTCTTTTTTTAATCTATTGCGTTCCTTGACGTTAACGTTATATGTTTTTCGTTTCCTTATAGTTCCTTTCTTAGTCAGTTCAGGGTGGTTTATGTCGTCATCTGATTCTTCTGCTGATTCTAAAACTGTAATTCTTCTTAAAGTTGGCTGTGAACATGGAATAAAATCTGTTTCAGAGTCAGAATCATCACAGTGAATGTTTTGTTCCCATCCTTTTGGTAACTCATAATCTTTATCAAATACTGAGTCATCGGAATCAAAATCAGACCATATATCGGACATAGCGTGAGACACTTCAGATTGCTGTTTGCTTGATACTTGCACCGAATTTTGAGCACCACTTTTCGATGGCGTAGGTGACCATTCTTCTAACTGATTGTTGCGTAATGCCGCACTCACTATCTTTGCGCTTCGTGACTGCATTTTGCTAAAAAAAAATAGTCTATTTATTTATTGGTTTGAGCACTCAACTATCGCTATCTTTATGTGTCTTAGATCAATGTTATTTATTATGGACTACCAAAAAATATAACAATCCATACTAATATTTTCATCTCATCATCTTCAGCCCATATACGTCCCACTGCTGAGCACGGGCCTCCTCTACCTTTGAGAGGGTTTAGGCCTTAGTCCACCACGCTGGCCTAGTGCGGGTTGGCGGACTACACACCTAAGAAATTCCTAAGAACTTTTAGGTGTGCAGGTTTCCTCACGATGTTTTCCTTCACCGTTAAAGCAAGTGATAATTCATTGTGAATACACACATAACTTCAAAAAGTCAGAGGTGTGTACCTGGGGTTTGAACCTGCGTCCGTCGAGATTCTCGACCGCGCGCCCAAACCTCGAGGCCATCACTGCTTACACTAATATTTTAAATGTAATGTAATATTACAAAATACATGTTAAGATACATTAATTATGTTTTTGATGTCATGCGAGTGAGGCCGCGAGTAGAAACTATTTGCCTGATTACTATAATTTTACCTACTTAAAAAGTACACTCAGAATCAGATCAAAATTTGTTGAAGACACAAAGAGTCGTCCTGTATGGGAATCGAACCCACTATCTCCTACTCAGCAATTGCATACTACAATCACTCGACCACGGAGGCAGTCAAATAAAAATTATATTACTAGTAAAACTATAATTAGAAACCTCATATCTAAATTATAAGTACGTAGGTACCGAGTATATTTATATTGAAGCATAATTATAAATATAAATTGTACTTGATACAATACAGATGTTTTTTTATATAATTTATAATGGCATTTTAATGGAATACAAAAATGTCGATACGTTATTAAGTAAATCAAAATTAAGTAGGTAAGCAATGGCGATGTATTTTGTTGAAAGTAAATAACAAATGAACCATGAAATATTTCGAAAATATGTACAAGTCACCAAAATGCACAATGATTCTATCACAAATTATAATATAGACATGCAAATGAGTAAATAATATCAACAAAATTGTATCTTACCAGCGCAGCTCAAACAAGCGTGAACTCGTCGAAACTCGTGAGGCACAACTAACGCGAGAGACTTCGGTACCTCAAACCCCTCACCTCACCTCTATCGAAAATGTTTGATAGTAAAGGCACATCTGACAGTTGTGCCGTTTCTTTTAAATTAAATGTTTGGTGAACTGCCGGTAAAATTTTAAATGAAAGGCCACATTTGCCACATATGCCTTTACTATTTGAAGTAAATCAATTATGCCTTTCCATTTTAAAAAAATAATATTTTACGATAAAATAAATATCCACATCTATTCACTTGTGACCTTTTCACGTAATTTAAACTAGACATGCCCTTTTTACGTACTATCACAAAAAAAATAGCTCAGTTGTGCCCTTTCAGGTTATGGTACTTTTGTTTATCGTGTTCATAAAATTATACAAAAAATATTAGGAGATAGGCCTTATTCTCCTGATTCCAAATATGTATATAACTCAATTTCGTAAAAAATGTTAGTTGTGCCCTTTTTTGTTATGACGGCAGAGTACATATTCATATCTCGTTAATTTTGTCACGAAATTTTAAAACTCTCGCGTTGATCATCATCGTATTATTTCTAAGATTAATACATATTATTTATCATTTTGTTCAACAAAAAAACTTGCATTCAAGGTCACGACATGAAAATTAACTTACGAATATAGGTAATTTTTAGAATTTGACTGTTTACTTTTTAATTATGTGGTTTGAAACCAATTCGAGTCGAGTTATTTGTCTAATAAAATTCAATATGATATATTCCATGTCTATGTTATAACATCTCGCATTCAAATTTAGAGAGACACGACGTTTGTGCACAATTTGGACATATTATTGTTCTAATAATTTTCGCCGACATTTTATGGTTTCTGGTACTAACTATCACTAGCGACAAATTATTATTTCTTTGTTAGGCCAGTACTATAATATACCTACATCAATATGTCAAAATCTTGAAAGTAAATAATTTGCGGTAGGTATATTATTTATTAGTTCTCTGACTTTCTGGACCAAAAAAATACACTATAAAAACCGTAATAAAAATTTGGGCTTGCCCTACCTAGAGACCCTAGGCACGCCACTGGCTTACATGTGTTAGTATAGATTTTGTCAGCGAATTTAGCGTCTATAGTAAGTTTTTTTTGTATTGTATGTTGGCTAGGAAAATAGCTTACGAATCTTTTCTCCATGTCGAACACATCTTCAGACTCGAAGCTAGACTCCTATACATTTCCAAATTTAAATTCAAATCTTACTTTTCCCAATATATACATCATCTCTTGCTTCTTGTAATAAAAATACTTTCGTTTACACTAAGAATTCTTCCAAGTAAAATTATCTTATTAATTAACATAAGCACAGTATATAAAAGGAAAACGTTTTTCATCGTCCCTTCTTTTAATCTAAGGGTTCCCCACGAGCTCAGCCAACAAAATGACTTTTTGACTCGAGATCAGCGGGCTGTGCAAACTTAATTCGTGATTAATTACAACGCTCGCAGATAAATTGTTACTGAACTTTATCGCTGGCGCACGAATGTTTACCGCTGAAATTTGTATCCTAAATCCCGCCTTGGAATAGTGCTTGTGTCCGTGATTTATTCTTGAGATTTTTTTGTTACAGGTAGGTTTGAAATCACAAAACAGCCGAATAAGGTAAGAAGGGAAAAGACAGTATTTTGTATGGGGACCAGTGTCGCCGCTTGTCTGTCATTTATTCATTATTATACTACGATGACACGATGATAATAATTTCAAACAAAAATGAAGGGCTGCTATTGATAGGATAACCAATACACACACATTTATAAAAGTTTTGAAATTACATGCTACCCGAATTACTAAGAAGCGACCGTTTAAATCATATGATAGTCTAATCGTAGGTTCGGCACGCTCGGCATGCTGACATTTCCTTTCTAGTTTTATTCAACTGTTTTGTGTTTGAAATGGTATCAATTTTGATAAATTGTATTGACAGGTTGAGAAGGTGAAACAATTGTTGATATGATTAAGATATTAGTGTGATGATAAAGTCTTCAAGTACTTGCCCGACTACATCGTCAATCTAAACAGTAGTTCCTAAGCTTAGCACGTTTAAGTAAACAAACAAAATCATCAGCTTTATTATATTTTACTGTAGTAAAGATTCATTTAAAATAGTATTCTACATATAAAACCTCATTTCATTTCCAAAGACATTCAAGCTACTGAATAGTTTAATTTTACAAAGCGCCCGATGTAGTATGACACTGTTCTAATGTGGAATACGAGAGCGTCAAGAGCTATAAGTGTCCTAAATGTTTAAGGCAAAGCCTGCGTTTCTCAGCTGGGATTCAGTTAAAAGCTTTAAAAAATACACACCGTATTACAGCGGAGGAAATTCCGCTTCAGCTGTATCCAAAGGAAATCACCCGCAGAAAGATAAAGCGTGTTCAGGCAAAAGGTAAACAAGGGACCTTCTCTTATGACCCGCATTAGATTTCTCAGATACGACAGAAGATACGGATTATTGTTCTAATGTACGCCTTTTTGTATGCATTCTCTTTTGTTGTTGGATTTGAAATACGCAATCATACTGCTTGGAACACAAAATTCTAATAACGGTGTAGTACTTGGAAACTTTAATTGCTCCTTACTTTCTTGTATCATTGTGTGAGGTAATTTCCTGTTATTACTACTGGGTTGTTTTCCTCTGATTACACTGGTCAACATGACTTTTTGCCGTTCATCCAATTGTACTTTTTCGGTATCTTTTATGTATAAATATTAACGGAAAAATAATAAAAAAAAACTATTACATCGAAATATCTAAATATGTACAAATACATATATGTACGATATACTTGGCCTAATTTTGTGAGGGTATATCGAAAAAGAGTATTGCAACAGCTGATCTTACTTAGAAAGACAATATTGTTGTTGGTAGTACACATAATATATCCTTAAACCTGTATATTTTCAACTCGTTATTGTTCGTTCATTGATGTAAAAAAAAAATCTTTAACACGTGCCATTACGTAATATTGCTACGACAACGTGCAGTTTCTATTCCAAAGTGTTGTTGTTTAAATTGTGAAGTCTTTTTGTCAATTTGAATACGTTTCGGTTTTGAAGAAGTGTACTAAATAGTAAGTACATATGTACCTAAATAGTTTGCATTATGAATCGAAAGTGTTTCAATACATCGGATCTCTTCTGTTTTGTTTGTGGGAGTTTAATTCAAGTTCTAATCGAGAACGTCCTACGCCGTTACTATATAACATTTACAATTTGTATTTTGGTTTCATGATTTCTGAGAGTATTAATCAACCTTGGACACCAAGTTTTTTTTTGTTTAAGATGTGTACGTTATTTGAAAGGGTGGTTTAATGGTACCCTCCGATCAATGCCTTTTTCTAAACCTGTAATTTGGAGGGAACAAAAGATCATGAGAATGATTGTTTTTTTGTTTAACGAAACTGAAGGGATATTCTTATAAAACAAGAAGGAAAATTACATATCCTGATGTGGAATCTGTAACTAAACCGATTCCATAAGGAAGAAAAAAGTATAAACTAAAGTCAGCCCACCACCGCAGCCTACAAAAAAATTTCAAATAAACATTTTTTTCTCAGAAAGTGGGTGTTTAAAATTTTTTTTATGGACGTATTTCAACTAATCTCCTGGTAAGGTATGGAAAAATACAAGTTTCAAACCGCGGCAAAAAAATAATAATTTTTTGTTGACCAGTGTTACAGCTGTATTTGTTTCATATTTAATTATTTGCAACATAATGTTATTGTAATCTATATTAATAAAAATGAATGATTGTCTGTATGTCATCGAACTCCTCTTAAACGGCTGGACTGATTGAGATCAAATTTTTTGTGTGTGTTTGAGGGGATTCGAGAATGGTTTAGAGTAGCAATTGGGCCTGATTGATGGCGCCGTTGTCGGTATGTCAAACGGCTGGACCGATTGGGATGAAATTTTCTATGTATATTCCAATGGGTCCCTGGATGATTTCAAAACACAATTGGACCCGGTAGGTGGCGATGCTGCCGTCAATTCGCTTAAAGCTTTTCCGGGCAGGACGACGTCTGCCGGGACAGCTAGTTTGAATATAAAAATACCTGTAGCGGGTTAAATTTTAATTTGGCTGAGCGGTAAGGCAAAATAATCTAACAAAAGCCTATTAATACCTATTAAAGCCTATTTTTACAATGTAAATAAAAAGAACAAAGGTGGCTACCACTATAACCCGAAAAAAATATTTTTAATTTTTTCATTCATATTATATTTGTCGCGGCGTTGCCAGCTGCTGGAAAATACGAAATTACGCGGTGCGTCCGACTAACGAGTAAAGTATTTTTGCTGTTACAAATTTATTTACTTGGTCAACTCTTTGATTCATTAACTTAATCACTGATGCATGTAGATGGGTATCATTGTTAATTGGACATTGTTAATGAAACATCTATTTAATTTGTATGTATATACGAACCATTTAGTAGCGTACATTTTCGATGTCTACAATTAAAAATGAAACAATACGTTCGTGATTTATCTTCTTTTATTTTCTTTTTCTATTATTATTTTTTTACAACGTGATCACTTTATCTAGGGACAAGTAAGGTGGTGTCCAGATAGAGTATAATTTAAGGTGTTAGAAAGGGCATATCCAAGCCAATATTTATAGTAACTATGATTTTCTATCTCTAATGTTGAGTGAGATGATACTTACTCTCTTATTTCTCGGCGTATGTCCTAAAATACGTCTTTTATAGGGAAGATCCAAAGATCACAGTATTAGCAAACTTACAATCTACATAGTATATCTAAAAGTCCGATGGTGTTGAAAGATTCACGAGTGAAGTTTGAAAAGTACGCATTTAATTTCGCGTGTGCCCTAAAAAGAAATCACTGAAAACGCTAAACGTAATTACACTTGAAGACACCCGCTGTATAATGACGGAAAGGCATTCGGCCGGGCGAAATTCTTGGCACTTCGGAATTTACTAGTTGCTCCTAATTTAGGCTATTCCGATTATTTACGAATTAAATTCCATGTATTGCTAAATGTCTGGCAATGTTGCGTGCAAAGATGTGGAAAGTTAGATCGACGTCTTTAGTAAACCGCAAGTCTGTACGTGCGGCTCGTCTTGCATCGTTGACATTCTAAAGGCATAATATACAGAATAGAAATAGGGTTGTTACCACTTGGCTCGGAATAAGGCTAGCTAGCGGCTTAGAAATGTTAATTTGCTCAAGATTGTACATTTGTATGGACTAATAAAGACCGATGTGATCCGTACTTGTGTAGAGTTCATTTGAACAAATGAATATCAATGGAGCTAAGTATTTTTATTATATAATGACGGCGGACATTTTTAAAATGACAAATTATAACGGTGGCCAAAATTTTGTAATTTTTTGTAAATTAAAATCAATAATTTCCCCAATAGTTCTTTATAAAAAAATTGTTTTATCTCGTGAATAAAACATACATTTGTCTTTGCTCTCTTCGAGTTCTCTGTGAAAATAATTACATACAAATAATGTACAATCATATCCCCAAATGATTTTAATAATTGAAAACGAGAACAATTTTCTAATTCATTCTTGTGTGTTTTATAATGAGTTTATTCCACACACACACGCACAGCTAAACAAACACGATTACACAAATCTTGTTAGAAATTTTGCATATATTAAGAACAAAGTTCTTATCGCGCGGAGATAATTACCGCGGGCAAACTTCACTAATAATGTTGTTCGGGGTATAACACGCCGCAATTCGCAACACGGATTTCTTTGAATACGAGTACTAGGTCGCTTGAATTGTACATGAGCAGGAGATAAGGTCTCGGGTCGTCATTAAAAATAGACGCGTGACTTCTGACGTGCCAGCGCATATAATATTCAGTGCTCCGCAGAACGTGTGATTGACAGTGGCAAATATATTGGCGGGAACAATGGTCGGTGGCATTGCGGCAGTAATGCGTGTTTTTCCTGTTTTTATTTTATTTGCCTCTACGCATTGTCAGTACATTTACTTTCGTGTGATGTTTTTGTTTTACGAAGGGTTATCATACGGTTAGATAGAGTACAATGGCGTCGAAAAGTAGAAAAATTTATAAAAGTTTGATTTATCTATAGATGTCATGTTTTTTACGAAGATTATAAAGTTGTGTCGACATCAAATTTTAGGCTTGATCAGTTAGAGTATACGTGAAGTATTTTGAAAACTTGAAATTAGACTAGCCAGCCCGTTTGTGTTTTTGATCATGTTTTCCTAGAGAGATAAAAAACTGTGGCTGAACCAAAATTTTTACACTATGTTTGAGCACACTAGAGAAATTGATATTGAACATCATAGAAATAAATTTCTCTTACAAGTAGTAATCTATGGCATCTCTAATGTTCATCACTTTTTTTATAAACCATAAGCAACAATGACAACAAAATACACCGATCAAAACCATCCTACCTAATTCAGGGCCTAGTCACCTATGTGATCAACGCGTCCCGCTTTTAGGTGTAAAATATTTTCGTCGAACGTTGCATCCCGTGCGGTTTAAAAACGGTAGGATACCAGATATAGTTATTAAATTTCAATTTTAAGCTTTATGCTTCTGGGCGATAAGAGGATTTTGATTCCCTCGTTCCGTTTTTGCGATAAATCCAGGGTTGACTCCGGAACTATTTTGAAGCTTTCAGCAGCTAACAAAACTTGACTATGCAATATGCCTTGTGTAAATAGGGCTTATTTGTTTACCGTAACGTGTGTTGAGATTTTGTTGTGTTAATAGTCTTTTTAAAATCATGTTTTCTATTTGTACTGGAACCTCCTGTGGTTTTTATATTGCTTTGTCTTTTAAATGTTAGTAAACAATTATGAATGAACAAAAACCGGTTCAGTTGGGGCTCGTGCTGTCGATGGTTCTGTATTACACTCGTTTTTTAGATTATGTTTTGTTTCATTTTATTTGAGGTGAACAATTTTTCCACTTTCAGTGTTTGTTAAATGGGTCCCAGGTTAGTCCGTGTATAATCTGAATGTTTGTTGCGATCGGAATGCTCGTGGATCACGTTTTTATATTTTGTATGAAATTAATATCCTAGTGAAACGTTTTGTCAAAAACATTTAATTTAGAAATGATTAAAAAACGGATATATGAGAAGACAATTTTAAGCGTCGAAAATTTATTTTACCAAAAGAACCCCCAAATAATAGATTTAAGCGTCGCTAGCCTAAATGTAAAAAAAAAGTTAGGTTTTTATCATTTTATCAACTTGATAAATTTTCAAACACATTTATTGATTTATGCTCCGTACAATATGCGAAAACAACAATTCCATAGGAGTTGTGGATTCAGAAGAAAGGCTTACTTATGTCCCCAGACATTAGAAAGTCATCGCTTATATAATTAATAATGAATTCGACACTCCATTTAGTCCACCAATATTAATACCTGTATGGTCACTTACCCATATAATTGTATAAAATAAAGTGAACATGTTCTTATTAGTAAATACATATACATACATATAATCTTTATCAGATCACGTATGATCCATTGCTAGTGAGGGCGTCAATACTAAATTAAGAGACCAGTCAAGTAACCAGTTTGGTCTCATGCTTATTAGTAGACTTCACACTCCGAAAACAACCCTTCCAGTGAACTATGAGGTCTTTGTATCAACGTTAATCTAATATCTAAAAAAACATTCATTTTACTGTCCCTATTAATTTGAAAAATAAATCAAATAAATTTTGTCCCTCTGCATGTCAACCCCAATACCACAAGGGGCTACAAGAACCGTACCCCACAGCCCTGGGAGTTCGCATCTGCTCAGTACGGCGTAAAAAACGTCCCGGTATGGCTCACACGGATTACGATGTCAATGTAAACAAGATCAGTGGAAATATTTTTCATACGACGGACGCAAATGGCAGTCGTTCCATCATTTCTCCGCTTCCTTTCCTCCGTTAATGTTTATATTATTTCATTGTTTTGATTTGAGTAGCTTATAGTATAGAAAAACAGATTTATATGAATGTTACGGCCTTTTTCTTTTTTAATTTTATGGGGATCCGCGTATTAAGCTGGATGGCCGGGGACCTCAACAAACTTCTTTTGTGTCCATCCCCGAGGCTCTCTAAGGGGAGCTAAAGGCGCTTTACTCCCGCTAAATAAAAGAAAGTGAAACAAAGGCTAGGTTTTCCCTTTCCTCGCACTTTCCATCGCATCAAAGGCATGAACGCATGAACAAAAATTATTTTCTACTGAATGAGTCATTGTTTTATTTTCGTTTTTCACAAAAAACATTTTATTGGTTTCTATTTATCTAATAGATCTTGATAAAATCATTTCATTATTCGACTTCACTTATGTGTGTCGTATTACGATTATTATTTTTTTCTTAAGGTAAAACTTGGTGTACAGCAAACAAATAAATTTATAATTTTTATGTTTTTTTCCTGCCTCGCGGCAGATTGACGCGGCCAGATGAGCGGATGTAATGATGGCAAAGCCACCTTCTTAACAAATATTTTTTTATTTAGCAAAGTAGAAGAAGCAAAGAATTAATAGTTTTTAGTTCTTTGTTTACTTGATGTTATTATTAATCACCAAACGATAATTATAATGAGATGGAGATCATGTCCCGCTAATAACTTTGTCAATCAGCTAATTGCTGGCAATGGACTCCTAATAGCTAACTAATTGATATTCACGATGTCAGTTTAATTAACACGTCGTCTCCATTTGCTGTCACAACTTAAAATTCATTAAGTATTTTTAACGTTACATATTTTTTCATCAAGTGCTTTCTTAGTCTATAAATTTAGGGCACCTTGTAATTGCGATGGACCTTTTAGCACACTATCATACAGCAAATCAAGAATAAATAAGTATATTAAAAAATAACTATAATGTGAAGAAGTTGGTTATAGTAATAAAAGGCGTTGACGGCCATAATAGCTGTATAATATTACGTTCGACAAGATAACTTTACCTCATTATAAGTTTCTAGGATTCCTTATCTCGAGGAGTGGTTGTTCAAATACCAACCGCATTCAATATTCATCCCACTGTATTTGCAGTCCTCGACGTCGCTACCAAATCTGCCAAATTACAAACTGATTTTTTTCCTCCGAATATCAGAACGGTCGCTGTTGATTGCTTCCCCGCAAACTTGCAGCATCCCTACCCATTGGCAAATTACATCAACACCCAATCGCTCCCGGAGGTCCAAAACAACGGCCGCCTCCTATCAACCCTCTTACGCTTATTTTCTTTTTTATTGACTGTGAACCGATCAGCAATTTTCCAATGACGACCTCGCATGAATATCGTCGAAGCTGGAAGCGCAGACGGGAATGTTTATATTTCAAATTCCATGTTCGAGTAAGCATTTGTTTAAAGCTCTACGCAATCGGTAGGAAAAATTTGATGGCCTTTGATAAATGTCATTTTGCCGTATTCAACTTTGGTCTCGGAGATTTTATCATTTCCAACTTTGTTCGGCTTTGTGAATATAATGTTTTTACGAGTTTTGGATGATGAAGTCTTGTGCGATATTTTCCTTTTTTGCTCAATTAAACTTTTAACAACATTCATTACAGAAAAGAAGTTTCCGTCGTAGATTTTCGCGGCAAAATGCTGGAGCGGCAGTGGAGAAGATATTCGGTGAAATGAGCAAGCGTATTAGTGCGCGTTTTATGAAGTGTGTAAAACTGTTGTGGAAAGAAGATCGGCCAGATAGCTTAGACATGGAAGAAATATAAATAAGAAAAAATGTTATCACAGTCTAAAAATATGTTCGGTAAGTTCGAGTAATTCTACTGAATACCTCGGACGAATAGCTAGCAAAACAGGGATATAAAAATACATACAACTACAACTATGCAACTTTGAGGGTAGGGTAGCGTGAGATAGTATGTGTTTACATGTTCAGTGTAAATTCCAATCGTACAGTCTTCAAAGAATGCGAACCTAAATTACAAACCCCCCATTGGCAAACAGTAGCGCTTGTTTTTTTTATTGTATTTTAAAAACAACGTCATTGACTGCATTTTAGTATTTTTCCAAACACATTTAACAGGTAATCGAGGAAAGCAACATAAGAATAAAAATAAACGACGCCGATGGACATGCATATGCATGATAAAAGTAACAATATTTTTCTCCATCTGTATTAAAGAGATGCAAAGAAATCAAATCCTTTGATATGCTGGTAAATGTTTGGAGGAGGCTTAATTCCAAAAAAAAAACATCGGTACACATATGCTATATACACCAAATTAAAAGATAAACACATTTAAAACAAGTCAGTCTTGAAAAGTCCATTACGAGAAACTACATTAAACATATTTATTAACATGAAAATGCTATTTTAAAATTGCACCGCGGGTAAGTCGGCGAGATTTCATATTACCATTTTTATTACAAAATATACTTAGTAGAGGCTATATGAGGGGCGGGACACCGCGAATAAATTGTGCCGTGCGCGCCAGCATTTGTCACCCTTAGACCCTTGGCATTTGTGAAATTGTGCTCATATTGTAAGGGCTAATCCTCGACGGGAATTCATCAGGTTCTAACGTGGGCTCTTATCAGCATGAGCGCCGCTTTCAACACCCATCCTCATTATTTTTTGTCCTTCTATAGTGTAACAAAGACTGACGAACTGCCGTACATGATGCGTTAAAGGAGCGCTCGTGATCCTCATGTCTAGTACTTTTTGTTATATGAAATGCTGTTATTTGGGACTTCGTGAGAGTGTGCCCGTTTCTCAGTTAGGGTTTGACGTTTATAGTCATGTGCGGGTCTTTTTGAGATTATGATGTAATATATTAATAGATTTCTGCGTATAAATATTCGTATCAGCGGCATTTTAGAAGAAAAAATTCGGTTGTAATTTTTCTCTTATGGACAAAAAAGTTGAAAAGATTACTTACGGTATAGATTTTGTATTGTATAAACTAAAAATATAGCACAATTTTGTCGTTTTGTGAGGTATGATTGTAGTCGTTTCTTACCAGTCACAGTTTTTTTTAGCTTGCACCACGTGTACATCAGGCATCGGAGTGCTAAATTATTTGTGTCAGTGTGAAAATAATAGTGATTCATTTTCACACTGACACAGATAAATAGTGATTCTATTATTATTTCTTATTTTATTTAGTACCGCATAATGCCAGCGCCAGAAAGAGACTACAGTGCTGTGACGTTTCTATTAAAAAATATATAATTTCGCTTTAATTAGTTTGTAAAATTATAAAATAAAATAAATTTTAAATGATTAGATAAATAGTATTTGATAAAATATTAACACTGCTATGTATGTCGGTAGTTTGAGATTGATACTGTCGCAATTGAATGACAAATTATGTATCATAGTGCATTATTTTGTGTAATTATTGGGTCACTTGTAATAGTTGATAGTTGAAAATAAAGAGGCTGAGATAATATTTCTAAGTTAATAATCAATTCTTATAACAAAAGTCTCTTGTATTGGGGAAATTGATATAAATAAACAATAAGCATATTTGCTTATTGTTAATTAATTAATTAATAAATTTTATCTTAGGTTGTAGTTGACGACAACGTTGTCGTTGGCGAGAAATAATACGCGGCCAATCAGAAACAACAGAATTTAATATACCAATATCTATAAAAATTTAGATAATTTTAATGTCATCGTTGAGCCTATCTTAAAAACACTCGCGTAGTTCGTGTCGAAAATCAACGAAGAAAGGACCAAAATAACTCAAATAACTTAGCATAATGTTCTGTTTCCTCCGTTTAAAGTTAAAAGCGAGCAAAACAATTTTAATACGAGCAAAACTAAATGAAGTTTGCCGAGCTAATTAATTAAGCTGCGATATCTATTCACGTAAAGATATATTTCATACTCTTTCATTTAAAAATCCACGTGAATGCTGGCGGCTGCAGTTTTCGACTGGGTGACTACTCCATACTGAATCTTGCAGTATTCCCGCAAAGCTGCACGGAGCGACGGTGTTTTCATAAAAAGTAAAGTTATCAAAGGCCGGGCGCTTTCACTTGGAAGTTAATGAGCCGAAATTGCGGTGATAATGCCGGGACGTCGGCACACTTTCGCCAACTTACTGAGTACTGCTAAAACTGTATTTATGGTAAAAGGACCACGGGTGAATAGATAAGCCTTTCTGACAAAAGTGTGGATAATGGCCTGTACCGATAATTACCTATGTGATTCGCCTTCAGATGAAAGAATAATAGCATTTTGGGTGTGCTGTATAGAGAACAGGAGCGGCGCTTACGTGCCGATTTATAGATAATGTTGAAATATTCTCGACTAAATTTTTTAGTAGTGTAGGTTTTTGAATGTATGTAATGAATGTATGAACAATGTATGAAAAGCAAACGAAACTTTTTAAATTACGGTTTTTACCCGAAATAGATGAACCAAATTCGATAATATTTGGTGTATATATAAATGGGACCTTGCAAATGGTTAGCTAGTTTTTCATGTCATACTGCATTCAGCCAAAGCCGCGTCAAGTCACTAGTTACAAAAAAAACCTGACAACGTAATAAATTACAAAGTCAGGTAAGTTGAGATTTTGCTCCGAGAGATAAGAGTTTTTTTTTTTAAACTATATAACTGGTATACTGCCTAGTATAATCCTGCGACATATGTGAATTTAGTGCAATATAGATTTCCTGAATTTTCAAAGCGAAATGATCGCAAAAATACCATTGGGTGTTCCAATTTTAATTATACAGTAACCACACGGAGTATGAGCATATGTCCCGAGGTTACATGGGACTTAAAACGTAGCTGACGTAACATGGACGAAGAAATATAATTCTGCTTACTTTATAAGCGTAACCATGTGATGAATCAATACAACATTTTAATCAACAAGCAGATACTACGAATTTATTATCAAAGATTTAAGATGTAACGTAAGCAGCCATAATTCACCGACCGTGGGCTTACTATCCGGGCGCCAGAACCACGGGGACAAGGGAATTACAGCTGTTAAGCACTCAGAGAATCTCCCAATCCTGTGAACGTACAATTTACTGATATTCCTCAACTAGTATAGTTTCGGCTCTTATCTTTCCCGGGGCAGAAATGTTCGCTAGTTAAACGTTAAATTTTTTTTATGCAAGAGTTGCTACAGAATATGAATTTGGTTGTGAAATTATATATGTAGTATGTAAAGCTATACCTTGTTAATGATTAATAGAAAAATCCTATGGGATGTAATAAAAAACCAAAGTATCATATTTTATAAAATATTTAAAATGCGCTTGGAAAAAAAATTATCTACACTATAATGTCTTGTAATTTGAAAAATAATGATACACTACATTTATTTCCACAACCTTGATATTATTTTTAATAACGAGAATTTCACTTACAATCACACAAGTCCTATCACTTTTGAACAATACATGCACACGCGTATTAAAATTAGTAAATCAGTGATCAGTATTCATCTCACAATAATTCTAGCTTTTAATCCAACTCCTCAGTACTTCCATCACGTAACAGCGACATATTGCACAAAGCTGCGAATGCAAAGGCACTGCTATCATTAAGCGTTATGAGATAAGACGATGCCATGTTCAACCGACGCGACGATCTCTCCCCGCGCTAAAATGCTAGTGAAAATTATGGACTTGCGTCACGAGTCTTAAAATTAATGGGCTAACTTGTGACGTTAAAATGTCTTATTAATTTTTCTTTTTAACTATCTTATGAGGTAAGTGGATTGTGTTATAGTAATCCTCATAGTAGTTACAGTCTATGTTTATAAAATGGTTCGTACTACAAACAAAAACGGGAATGTTTAAAGTTCGAACGGTCCAGCTATATCATGGGTTGCCAATATGTCACAGTAATCTTAAAACAATACTGATTCCTTTGCTGGATGATAATGAGCCCGGAGGGTAAAACAGCAGGATTATTTTCGGTTATTATTATTAAGTTCTGCAGCTCACTTTGGCGGTACTATAACACTAAGGCGAGATAGTATAAGATTGAGCTAGGTAATTCAAAATCACAGCCATATAAATTTATAGGTACTTCTGTGGATATACATAATAAGTATGTGATGCTATTTTTATCATGATTTCCGCCTCTGCATATTTGGAGAGGTCAGCGGCGCAATCTAACTTTGATGCATCTAAGATAAATATTTATCGTATGATTCACGCTCTGCAGGTTGTTTGACCTCAAATTTTGATACAAAATGTCATTTTAGCAAACATAATTTTAACTAAGTATCGACGACAGGAACATTTCAAATAGGAAATGGCATAATGGGTCATTTAAAGTGGTAGACCTAATTCATGCCTAATTTCTTACATTCATACATAACCTCATACCTGTATTCCCCGAAGAGGTAGGCACCCACATTTCGCCAAGTATGTACCAGTCCCACGTTATAGAGGCCAAGCCTATTGCCGTTTTTCGGGCCCATTTCCAGACTCCATGAATACCTAATAACACTTTGCCCTACCCGGGGTTGAACCTGGGACCTCTAGATCGCACGCCACATTCTTTTGCCGCGAGACCACGAGGCAGTCAATACTGTAGAGTGTAGAGTTTATGTAATGGCCAGTAGTTCGATTCACTTTTTGCACCCTAAAAATACCATCGTTATTGTTTAACAACCGATCTTTGATTTCTAAGTCAAAAAGAAAAAAAACTCTTCATGCTGTTAAACCTTCTGTAACTAAAGAATATCGATTGCTTTGGTCTGAAAATTCTCACTCGCTCCATTAATGAAATAAACTTTTCAGACCTACATCTGCATAAATTTGGATTTCTAAGCATCACCATCTCAACTAACACCAAACCATTGTGGTATGAAAACTGACGTATTTCCGCAACTAATACTACGTCACATTTCCGCTTACTCACATTGCTTGTTTATACAACAGCATTTTTGTATAAAAACAGTTCAGCAATAACTGCAGCAAGACCCACTTCGCTGTGGGTTTCTTAGTGCCAGCCCTGGAGATTAGTAGCGTTGAGTAATATGTCATGTGTAAATCACAAGCTGCCTCGGACTGCGCTGTAGAGTTGCGATTGCGTCCGTGATTTGTTGGCTGGTATGCCTCGAGACGAGTGGCGTGTGACAACACAGTACTTACATTGTACTAGATTTGTCTGGAGTTGTGTTGAGTATATGCTTCTTACTGAATCAGGAATGGGTATTTCTTCGCAGTCACTGGATATTTAGTTCTTTTGAAAATGTGTTTGAAGTAATTATAGAATATTTGCAAAACATGGGTTTTGAGAAGTAGAATTAGAAAGATATGATACTATTATAATGCAAATATTATTTAATGAGTCATTATATTTAATTTTATTTAAGTTTAATGTTACATTTTGATATAGCACACCTATTTAAAAGGATTTCGTATTAATAATTTTTTAAAAGCTATGTCCACAATCAGTTGCAATAACAATACCGCACAAGAGTCAAAATTGACTCGTTTGATAACATCGTAATTGGCACATACAATGCAATGAACAAAGAAGTTATGTCGCAAACTTTACAGCTGAATAAAATTATGAACCTATTCGTTCCAGTTAACTACACTTTTATAGTTCTTAAACATAATTATTGCTTCATAAAAAAGTAGTTACCCGACACTCCAGCCAGCCGGATAAAGGCAACGCGTGCGCCAAATCATATATATAAACATTCACCAATTCAACTTACATTAAAACACACACTACGGAAAAAAATGTATTCATCATCATCATTTTCAGCCCATATACGTCCCACTGCTGGGCACGGGCCTCCTCTACAACTGAGAGGGTTTAGGCCTTTGTCCACCACACTGGCCTAGTGCGGGTTGGCGGACTACCCACCTAAGAAATTCCTGAGAATTTTTTGAGTGCAGGTTTCATCACGATGTTTTCCTTCACCGTTAAAGTACGTGATAATTCATTGTGAATACACACATAACTTCGAAAAGTCAGAGGTGTGTGCCTGGGGTTTGAAAAATGTATTAATAGCAATTTAATAAATATATTGTCTTTCTCAGAGTTTTCTATATAGCTTATTGCTAAATTCTGTTTGAATTACTAATTTATTGTTTTCTAAATTTCAAAAGGCTTATATTAAAAATCACTGCTCCAAGAACATATAAAAACAGATCAAGCTAATGGAAAAGCAAAAGTGATTTGTTATTGAATGAGGCGCTGGCTGGAACGTGGCACCCACTAGAATATTTTTGCTTCAGCAGCCGACAGTTTATGTTTTCTGTCCGTTTTAGCTTGCTTATTCCCTTGATTATGACGGCAACTCAAGAACTTATTAAGACCAATAAGTTGCTGAAAGCAAGCAGAATCTGGTTCCTAGAAAATTTTTAGGTAGCTTTTCGAAATTTACTTTTTAGCGAAGTCGTCCTTAGTCTTACTGATGTGTCTTTAATATGCAAGAAAATTTATTGGTAATTAAATATCTCTCTTATTTGAATCGGTATGGCGCAGTGATCGCTTTGGCTGATAATGTTTGACCACATTAAAAGGCGACTAACAAAAACCGATTCGACATCTCATATAATTTTACACAGCTATGCCAGTCTATTTCTTATTAAGTACCGATTATAGTCACAGGCTAATTACTGCATAGACATGTGTCTTTTACGCCTGTTGTGTCATTGCTGTGCCCGGGTGGATTTGAATATAATAATACAAAATATTTTTCCCTGTCTCTTTATTTATTTATTTTTTCTCTTTATTTTTAAATTCTCATTATTTTCTGAAATCATTTGATGCAAAAATTCTTCATTACATCTACTTTTAAGTAGATACGTGAGACCTCTTATGAAGCAATATGATGTTTGATTTATGTTCAGTTTTTCGATAAATATCATATTATTTAACAGTGCCTCTAATTTTTATCATCATTTATAGCTGCGATCACGTAGTCAATATTTCATTTCTTTTTAATTCACTGCCTCAATATTATTAGTGCTAACTTAATATGTATTCTACGTTCCACATTTATATTTTTGTGTTGTATTTGCAATGCAATTAATATGGCTATTAAACAGTACGACATGAAGATCTGTGTAAGTTGTGAAATCGGTTTGGTGCACTGAATCGTTTCATATTGCGGGGAAACGGACATATGTGTACGAAATGTGTAAAATTCAGTACAGTTGAACCGCGGAAATAAATGCGGCGTTATACATACATATTTAACGTTTTCGACATTGATGTACGCGAATCGGATACACATTCTACATTTTTAAAGTCTGTTTGCATTACAGGAAACATTTTTACCAATTGATGGATATTTAATTGTTTGCTTCTGGTGTTTCGAACGGATGACAGGTCTGTTTGGAGTGGAATGGAATGGACGGCTGCAATTGTACACACATTTGTAAGGCTAACTTCCAACTTTACAAAGTGAAATGACTTTTACCGTGGCCTAATTGTTATTGTTTGGGTGGATTCAAGCTTGACAGTAAATGTTCAATGTAATTCATCTTTACTTTTAAATCTGCAGAAAAACACATTGTGTACTGATCAATCACACCAGTTGACATAGTTATGGAGGCTTTTGGCAATCGTATTCCCTGAATATATTTATTTGGCATAATCCTCAAGCCAGCCCATTCGCGCCAAATTCTATTAGGAATACGGATTGACTGGAACATTTGGGATAAAATAAATGTTAATCAGAGAAAACTTACGATTATAGTTACTATGACTATACTACTCAACAATTTTACTAAGAACTGGAAGATGCATACGTAGCGGCGAACAAGGCGAAGTATTTATTAATTGTTAAGGTAACGTAAACTCAGTAAAATCACAGCACTTTAATAGAACCCTTTAGAAAATAATTAGAGTTGCCCATATTTTACATATATTTATTTATTATTATATATTTTGTAATTTAAATTTTTTATGAAGAAAATCTCTAAAATAGAACAACCAACAGCACAGAATAATCAATTATTCTAGTATGATTTTATACTACTACTAAAAGCAATATTCGCCGCAATAAATCAAATTGCATTAATCGGTTTACTGATCGTCCAAATACATTAATTATATTACTGAATAATTTATGCTATAGGTAATCAAAATAAATAAATACTACATTTAAAATAAATTGATAACTTCGCTGGGGAAAATAGTGATGAATTATATACATTTTGAAAATCATCTTGCTAAGTAAAAAAGAGCCGAAGTTAATTCCGCGAAATAAGCCACCGTACAAAAGATAAAATACTTAGAAGCGATCTTTTTCACGCTTCTTTAGTTTTATATATAGTCACGAAAAACAATTGCTTACCCGAGCCAACACGCGAATTGGGGCTAGTATGATATAAACTTTGCGATTACCCTGAACATTTTTCGGCTCACATCTTTCATGTCGTCACGAGGGGAAGATAGCGGAATGATAGACAAAACGATAGATTGCTTTCCATTCCGTATATTGATTTTCTAAAGGTACTCTCAAATATTTGGAGGTCTAACTACGCTGGTCGGGGTAAGGCATGTACGTCGCAATCTCGGGGATATTCTTTGGATAACGAGCTAAGTTGTACCTAAAGATCTAGTAAATGTTCATTCTTCGTCGCCAGAATTCGTAATTCAAGTTCCATTTTGTGGGACCCATAAAAATAATGTTTAGCACAAGTCTGTGATAAGCTTTTGTGTTCTGTATTTTTTTATTGCTAAGTTTTATTGCTTGTACGTAGATAAAATTTTAACGGTGTCTAAGAATTTGCGACGGGCGGTACAGATGTGATTTATTGCAATACTATTTAATTTATGTTAGCATCCAACATTTTTTGTGAATTTGAAACGCTTATATTTTATTAATATTGGTTACATAAATCTCTATTCAAATATCAAGGAATAATATACGCCGCCGTGTTTTGAAACATGTTTCGTTCGGAATTACTTTCGTATTGAAGTTTAAAAACCTATGCGACATTTGGTTTAGAGCAATTTCCACTACAGTCTACAGTTCGCTCTCCGAGTTCTCAGCACGGCTGCATTAAAAGAGCGAAATACGTGAGGTTACGTAACAACATAGTAGAAGCCAAGTGAGCCCCGAGCTCCTAAGCGCCTAGGTGACATTGCGAGCGCAGGTACAAGGAAAGGGCCGGCCTGTCTTGGCCATTAGCTGGTCACTTCTCGTCTGACCGCCAAAACTGCACTCACAAGCTGTTTCAGCAAGTCATAAAGTGTAATGTGTTTCAAAAGGTATTCCAGCTCCGTATTTTTGGAGATACGAACTTTCGTTGTTTTTCTGCTAACGTTTTGCAAACTCATGTCGGCACGCTCATAGATAGGGGTAATTTAGTAGTCACAAGTATAAAAGAATCTATTTAAAATATTTTTTTCATATATAATATATGGTGTGGCTTTCAAATAAGAGTTAAATAAATAATACGCGCCTTACCGAAGATGTATTCAGGTCACAGTCGACTGACTTCAGTCTCTTTACGGAGATACATTTATATCCATTTATTTGGTGAATATCCTCAACTGTGAAGCAACGTCGGCGACGAAACGAAACGGATGGATACGTTTCTATTGCCTTTGAGATATTTCATTGGCTTTCACGAATGCGGTCGCCTCTGTCTCTTGAACGTCGAATGCTTCGACACTCATATAAGTTTTTGAGGCGTTATTAAAACCTATAATCGAATAAGCATATGATTTTTTGAATTCAATAGCATTTTACTTTGATATCAAAAATATATTTGTCTATTTTTTTTAAAATTGATTTTTCTATACAATCACGACAAAGTGACCATACATTCTTCTCATAGTAAGTGCAGTGGAGTAAAACGTTAAAATATCACGGTAATCCATCATCAGATGATCAGGCTGATCCTGGAAATGTGTCGCTAGGGCAGGCTTAAAGTAAGACACAAATTTTTGAAACGAGATGCTGCGATTTCGACCCCGCCCGTAGACAAACATTAATGTGGATTAAAAATATTTTTTCTGTATCTGTGTATTTATGGGATTGCAATGCAATGTCTCTTGTAATTTCTGATACTCACGACCCTAGACTTGCATCTTAGTGAAGGTTCAGAACTATGTACCTATAACACATTTTGAATGTTTTGGGTGTTTTCTCATTTATGTTTTTATTATTATATAGCCTACGCTAGGTTGTTGTTATCCTCATGAGTGCGAATATTTTATAATTCGAATAAGTCTACTAATTATTTAATTTTCTCAAAGCATATAACGGTAGAGCCAACCTGAAAATATCACAACCTCATCAATTTAATGCGTGGCAAGTCTTCAATAACCTTTTCTTTTATTTCCTTTTTTCTATCCAACCTTACATGATCCGCGAAATGGTCTTAAATTTCAATAGGTAACTCAAAATCGCAAGCAAATTTGGGGTCTTGTGGGCGGGTTTGGGTCGATCGCAGTCTTCCGTACGACGCCTCAACAAGGAAAGGGTTGACCGAACGAACCTTTGGGCGTGTTATCATGGTAATTATTATATTTCAAAAGAATAACTAACTATAAAAAGTGGCCTCGGAAAATACCTCGTAAAATAAGGCTCTCAAAAGATGCGAGAGGAAAGTAAGAAGCGATCAAAATGTTGAACGTCTACAAGACAAAGTTTAATAAAGAATTTACGGTAGGTTCATTAAAAGAGGTTAATTTAAATTCTTACAATCATTCTAAAAAAATCTTAAGCATAAATTTGTTTTACTAAGGGATTCCATAATACAAATTAATCCCGCATCAAACCAACTACAAAGCAAAAGAATAAACGTAATTCCATCAGCAGAAGCAATTATAAGCGAATTAATGACATCCATCGTTTTCGATGATAGCATTTCATATGGGATTTCACGCGTTAATATTATCGGAATATAATTTAACGGCAGCCGTTCAGTTAAGCAGATATTTGCAACCGAGTACATTTTAAGCGATGGTAAAACAGATTGTGATAATTGTCACCTTTATTTTCATATTTAATTCATCACACGTTTTGAAAGGACAAAAGTTGAAATATCCATTCGTTTATGATTTACGCAACGGGCCGACGTTGTATCATGAATTTATTAAGAAGTATAACAAGACATTCTCTGGTCAAGAAGATTATAATAATCGATTCAGAACATTTTTGAACACGTTAAGAAATATTAATCAGATTAACTTAAAGCCGGGATCGCAAAAAGTGGGACCAAATAAATTTGCAGATGTTGCACCAGAGGACATACAGGAGACGACGACACGAAGAATTGACCCAGAACTCAAGTCTCTGGTAAAGAGGAATAAGGAACCAAAACTCGCATCATTGTTCAAATTTATTCAATTTTGAATGTAATCAATTTCAGTGGTAGAACTTCGGTTATATATGTTTGCATATATCACCGTGCGTAATTCTAAACTGTAGTTCATGTATTTTTTTTGTTAAAAACATATTTTAAAAACTTTCTCCGTCTCCAATTCTTTAAACACCATTGATTTGTACCTATATGATATTTTAGATCAAGAGGGATTCTTGGACTTATATTATAGAAAAATAACATAACATAACACATTTATTTATTAAAAGTATTTACGTTACAATGGCTTTTAACTATTATATAACATATTTGTTCTTAACATACATATTTGCCAGGGGTTCCCAAACTAGGCAGAGCATGTCATCTTGGGAGACCAACTAACAATTAAAAATAATAGAATTTCAACAAATAGGGCGTAAAAGTCCGTGACTGGAGATTATACAATGATTAAATTACAAAATATAATATTAACATAGAAAGGAAATATATACAAATGAATAAATTTTTAAGCGTTTGTAAATGTGAAATCTATCTGTTAGCAAAACATCGAAGTGCGTACCCTCAGAGAACAAGCTACTTAAGGCACTAACACTTGAGAACTGTTCAATTTCTACCAAATTGTTCGGATTTCCGGTTAGATGAGAGTTTTCCCAAAGGGTTAAGCTAGTTTTGAACTTTATGTTTGTATTCAAGCGGCAAAGTTGTCATAAATATTGGAGCCTCTGCTTGTCTAACTCGAACGAACTATATCAAACTGCTTTGTTGACGCGAAAGTTGGGCAGCTCAATATCCTGCGCCTCATAAAGTGAGCGATTATGAACTCAAGTAAACGCTTACGATAATGGAGCTTGTTATATATTTTCCTGACCATTTCATTCAAATGTATTGTTCGTTTT
Organism: Hemaris fuciformis; assembly: GCA_907164795.1. Lineage (NCBI taxonomy): Eukaryota > Metazoa > Arthropoda > Insecta > Lepidoptera > Sphingidae > Hemaris > Hemaris fuciformis. The sequence continues at coordinate 7,159,352 of OU015440.1, read as the reverse complement.
GAATGGTTGTTGTAAAAGTTGTTGGAATTGTTGGTGTACCTTACACCTTATTTGTGTAAAGTTTTATTTTCCATTTTTAAATATTTGGTTTCTGAAAATAGTGCTTTAGTAGTGGTAACAGCGATGGAATCCTCGAGAAAGTCTGCAGCACCAAAAACTCATAAAACATTCTTTTGTTCTATTGGAAACGGAGAAATATGATCCGCTCTTGTTGAGATGTCTGCGGAGTCTTTGTGAACGGTCGTGAAACTTGCGCTGTCCTCAAAATCTCTCGGTGTAACCTTTCATTGGCAATATGTTTTTCGTGAACATTTCTATAGTAGAATTAGTCGTAAATTATTTTATTCTGAAATATTTTTGTATTAAAATTCAAATTTAAACTCAAGTTTTTTCGTTTATTTGATGACGAGAGAAACCGATTAAATTGTTTTCAAATAAAGTTGATCATAACAAAACCAATTTTAATATAATCGCTAGACGAATTTTATGAAGCTATACAAGATTATTTAATTTCTAGAGACACAGACATTTCAATTGGTGGCGAATTTCGACGGTAAAAATATATTTTTTATTATGCTTGATTAAAAAACAAAATAAGAGAGATATAAGTTTGCAGGTTTATATGTCTGAGCCAATAAGCGTCACTCCTTTCAACTAAAAGTATATTGCTCAATCTGAGAATCCATCACTTAAGCTTATTCAAATCAAGAAGCCTGTGAAGTACTGCTGTTATATTAATATAACACTTAGTCCAGCCCGGGAACAGAACCCGGGACTTCCGTTACGTAATTTTACTAGTGCCGTAAGATCACGAACGTCTTTATGCAATAGAAATATATACGTAATTATTATATTACGAAATTTTAGTCCCGCTTTGATTACTGTACTAAAGTCTACTGTGTCGTCCTCACCCAATGCGACGCCCTTCGCCCTGAGCCATTGTTGAGACAACCATATTGTTACTTATAGAGAGACATGTAGTTTGTACTATTAGTTTTTTCTGCCAGGTTCCGTAATAATGTGCCAACAGCACCCTATTGCTATAGCTTCTATCCGTCAGTTGCAAGGCTTTTATTTTTTATCGATAAGTACTTGACTTGGTCGCAGTGTTTATTACTGTGTATATGGCAGGTATAAGTAATAAAATTAAATAAATATTAAATCATTAATTGAAGAAACATGTTTATTACAAGATTTTGTTTTGATGTGATGTTAACTTTTTAAGTTGAACTAACGCTGTATTTTGTAAATGTTTTAAAATAATAAGTGTTAAGAAATATAGTTAGATATAGTTTTTTAAGAAGCTCAAGAGTTAATAAGTGTTTTAAATTTAATAAGCCATATTTTTAAGATTTATTATTGCTTCTGCTTAAATTCTTAAGTCGAACCAACAGTCACCGCTGTACTTTTTGTAAATTATTTAAATAATTGTTACGGGTTTCTGCGATACAGGCCTAGAGCCTAGTGCAGAAACCGCCAGTACATGACTTACATAAAAAGTTCTTTGTTAATTCCTTTATGTTTGAACACATTGTAAACCGTTTTATAGCAAATAAAATTTATTATTATTATTATTATAGATGTTAACAATTGACAATCTGTTGATCATTATTTTACATTGTTAACTAAAATATTATTATTTTTTTGTTTATTGATATACGTACTTAATACTGATGATATCATACGTAACACACACAAATATATTTTTCTGTATCCTACTTGATGTAAGTACAGCGAGCTAAATTTAGTTTCTTTTTATTATTTAAAAGTCTAAAATGTGTTTAAGTTTCATATCACTAGCCACGTGTCCAGAATTTGAAAACAATATTCATTGTATCAGAAAGATCTCTAGTTCCAAACAGTGTGTAATACGGATTTCAAAGAAATTCTTGCCATTTATTTCATTTCTCGCACGGTGATTCTACCTTATACGTTCTTTTACGGTATATCTGGGCGGTCGATAGCCGCTCACTAACCGCCACTGTCCGCGGAACGTGACTTTACCGCGGTGAGACTGGGTTTGGTGCATTTTTCACAGGAATAGGTTTTGCTTGCGGTAAATTGCAAATTTCAACGACGCGTTCGACGCGGCTGCACGTCACGTTGTCGCGAAAATCTTGATGGGTTTCAACAGTTAGTGCGGAATAAATTAAACATACACCGTTACGATCTTTTATTTTATCGGCTAATGACAACAATCGCTAATCGTGCGAACACGCACTAGGCCAACTAGGCGCGTGCTCAGCAGTAGGATGTAAGTATATGGGCTAATGATGATGATGATGACAACAACTGCTGGGTTTGCTGTTCTTTTCACCCCTGCTTATGTTATTGTTGGGTTAAAATACACATAGGTATGACACAATACTTAGGCTTCTTTATGCTGTATCTGGATAGGTGTAGTCCATTCAACAATACAATATGATAACATTTAGGTAGTAATAAAATTATTAGTCAAGTGATAACAAAATCCGTCGTTTTTCCTTTCTCGGGCTCTCTTGCTCTTACTAGGAATAATTATTTACTCTTCAGTTATATTGCATTCTAGAACTTTCTCTTTATTTCTTTTTGACCCGTTACTTTTTATAAACCTCAGTTGCCCGTTACATTTCTATTGCGGCTTATTTCCTTTCTTTAAAAAAACTATTTGAACTACATATTATAATACAAAAATAAACAGCGATTCCCAAATCTATACAAAGTACGCCCCATTTGATCGCGATCCTAACAAGCAGAAATTATTTTTTATTTATAAATGCGTGCATGAAAGCAAATGCGTAACTAAACATAACACTGCACAACAAAATTGAAACTTTTGTATGATGATTGACTTTTATCACTTGATCTTTACTAATTTGACGTCGCTGATTCTAGATATACTCTCAGTTTTTTTGTAACAGCTCTAGTTTACGAATTATAGCTATCACATAAACATCAACTTATTACCGTGTTACTTTGCTCATAATTTCTAACTTATTATGTTTTCTTAATATAATTTGATATGGTTTCGTCAAGACGAGTTTGTGTGAATGATCCAAATCATTGTTGTTTCATTTGCGGAGAATATAGTTCAAAGAATTCCGTTTGAATGTGAAAACGTTCATAATTGAGGCTAAATTTTTGTAAAATTACTTTGGACACCCCCTAGAAATGAACAACAACCCTTGGATTCCGCAAAAGGCATGCAAAACGTGTGTTGAGTCTCTACGTTTGTGAAAAGATAAGAAAAGGAATAGATTGAACCGCTATGATGAGGAAAGGTCCCGTGAACCACGAGAATAACTATTATTTTTGCATGGTAAACATAACTGGTATTAACCGTAAAAATCGAGCCAAACGGGAATATCCGTCTATATGGTCCGCACATAGACGTGTTTTGAGTCCTACTATATTACCTGAGCCTTACCCGGTCCTTCTCAGGAAAACTCTATGGATTTTGAGGCGAAAACTGTCAATTTTATCAAAAAAGTTTCCAAAACTGAGTGCAGCGAAGATAAAAGCGGGTATTTTTGACGGGCTACAAATAAGATTGTTAATACAAGACGCCAATTTTATGTAGACTATGACAAATAGTGAGAAAAACGCATGGAATGAGTTTGTTTGGTTATAACAGTTTTTTTTGAGAAATAAAAAAGTTCGAACTTTTCTCAACACGTCCAAGAACTAATGCGTCACTTTTCTAGGCTCGGATGTAACATGAGCATCAAGTTAACACTTCCTCCACAACCTAGCCCATTTTCAGCCTATTTTCCTGCCAATCTTGGGGATCTCAGTGAAGAACAAGGCGAGCGATTACACCAGGATATTTACACTATGGAGGAGAGGTATCGGGGGTACTGGAATGAACATATGATGGCTGATTATTGTTGGAGCATTCAAAATAGTACTCATAATACATCTCACTCTAGAAAATCCAAAATAAGCAAATATTATTCACAATAAATATATTTAATAAATTTCTTAACTTTAAACTATGAGCATTTTCAATGAAAAACCCTGTCACTTCATAACTCCAAAACTAGAGCTGCTACATAAAAACGGCATATATTTTTGAAATCAGCGTGGAAAAACTCTTCAGATTCATGTAAAAAACCTCATGCAACACACATGCTGTTTTCCAGTGTAATTAATAAAATAGCCCTAAAATAATATTGCATAACATACGTGAAGTAATGCTAATTATCAAAATATATTAAACGAGAAAAACAGATTAAACCAACTATACAAAGTAATTTAAAGTAGTTAATGGTAAATCAAGCCTATTTATACAAAGTGTTTGTGTTAAATGAGCAAAACATAATAAATTGTTGTAATACAAGTACTGTGTAAAAGTTAGAAACAATAGAGTTGTTCGAACAATCCCCAATTTATGTATATTTCGTACAAAATTTCGTCGCTTGTATAAAATTATTGGAATATTTAATTGTTCCATTACAAATCACCACGTTCGATCAAAACAATCGTGTATACTTTACGCGATAATTATAATTGAATGGAACGAAATTAATTCCGCGAGAATATTTTCCGATAATCTCGCGTCGAACCATAAAATGCTTTTAAAGCACAATTTTAACTCAATTCATTTGCAAAGAGTGTTGGGTAAAGTCCAATGTTGTATGAATGAATGCGTCGGCCGTAGGTATATGCGGCTCACAAAGAGAAATTCCACTAGGACCACATTAGCGAAGGCTTCTACAGCTCCGTATAAATGTGGGCAATTTGTGAGAACGTTTATCACCTAAAGAAAAGTTTTGGCGACGTCTGAAACTGCCGTAATTCCGTGCCGAAATTCGAGGGTTAATCACGTTGGTCATACATCAACGCTTAATTTAATACTAGAAACTTTGTTTGGGATTTAGTTCGCATGTGTTGCGTTGATGTCGTCCATCTTATATAACTGGATACATCGTGGACAGTTGAAGAGTTCTTTAGACATCTGCAAACATGTACTCGTAATTTATGAGACCTTGTTAGGGTTGTTCATCTTATTTTTTAAATTTTCAGTCGATCGAGGCAATAAAAGTTCAGCAATGCTTAGCTTAAAATTTGTTGCACTTTATTCATCATCTAAAGAGACATAGATTACAGTTAATCTTAAGACATCGACTATCACAAATGCGAAAGTGAAGTAATAGTCCACATAAGTTATCGTTATATCTAAGATTGTGGTACCTACTACCTCGCATGGGCCGGCACATTAATGCTACATGTGGCTTAAAAATCTTTAAGTAAATTAATTTATCAGTTTAATTTGTACAAACCAACGTGATATCACTGTTAAAAATCCTGCAGCACAATATAAGCATACATAAACCATTAACGAATAAGCTGAAAGCAATTTTATGTAGTATCGCATTTCGCCGGGTATACTGACGTCTCGCTGACACAGCGTTCATCCGAGCGTTTCTCGAAAATTTACAATATTTCCCGTAGAAAATCAATTTACCCCGATAAAGTGTTAGTCGCGAGCTGCTGTCTTCTCATCTACGAAAAAAGTCACGTATTATGGACGCTCAAAACGGCTTGTACAAGAATAATACCACCATAAGGTAGGCGATCACGACACGTCGAATTATGTGGGATTAAACATAGGTGCCTGTTAACAATATTTTACGCTTTGCTCGTGAATAATGTTTATGCGCCGCTTCAGAGGTTACTTTCATAAGCGTGATTAGTTTTTATGACGTCGTATCTTAGTTTGTTGTAGTTTATTACTGTGACGTGCGTAGTAGTAGATTTATTTAACCTGGCTCATTGAAGGATTCGTTCTGGCCTCTGAATGTGAGTAGCGTGCGGTTCAAATAGAATTTCGAACGCCTGATTGCAAAGTTATGCTGATTTGTTCTTTGTTGCCAGAGAAAACATTGCATTGTATGAGTCCTCCCACCACTCCCTCCACCAGATAATTGGTACTTCACGCCGATTTTGTAGGCATTTGTACTCATAACGAACTTAATTTAGCCAAAGTAAAGCAGCTCCTGAGCTTCCTTAAAACTGTTGATCCTTACCGCATCCTTTCCCTTCCTTGACAGAATCTGACGATAAACTTCACGGAACACATCATTTTACTCGACTCGATTAGAAACCAAAGGTCTACAGGTCGATATCTTTGTATATGACAGCCCGGTGGCGCAGTTGGCTAGACACCAGCTTGCGAAACGTGAGGCCGCGGGTTCGATCCCCGCATCGAGTCAAATGTTTGTGTGATCCATTAATATTTGTTTCGGGTCTGGGTGTTTGTGAGACCGAAAAGTCTCTTGTAGTTGCTGATACCCACGACACAAGACTCGTATCTTAATGACGGATCAGAACTATGTATGTGACTGTTGGGTGTATTTATATTTATCTAAGGCATGCAGACTTATTGAGGCAGACGTTGTCGACATACCCTAAAGATACCCACGCAAGGCTTTCTCACTACTTTATGAAATAAATGGTGTGCGCTTTGAATTCAAACTCGCGACCCTTAGGTCCTCCTCCTCCTCCTCGCGTCGTTTTCCTCATGCTAAGGGTCGTGATCCCCTGCACCAACAGTACTCGTCTTTCTTACTATGCCGCGCCACCTGTTCCTGTCTTTGGCATCGATAACAAAATAGGCTATCATATACTTTCTGTATTTATGTATATAGATACTATAGAGTTCAATTAATTATAATAATGAAATATTCATTAAGTACTTGCTAATGTACCCTATATTCTGTTTACTAATTTACATATTACGTAGAATTTCCGAGTTTGGCTTCAAAAGGGTTATTATCAGTTTCCTTAATAATGTCCTTGGAACCTCATATGTTTGATAGCAGCTAATTAAGTTAGTGTACTGACGGTCTTAATTGCTCCAATTTATCATCAGGCATGGATACGTATGCATATACATAATTATATACATATGTATTAACATAGTAAAAGCCACATAATACAGACACAAACAACTTTATCAAATAAAATAAATGCTATTTTAAAATAATTCATCATCATCATCATCATCAGCCCATATACGTCCCACTGCTGGGCACGGGCCTCCTCTACCATTGAGAGGGTTTAAGCCTTAGTCCACCACGCTGGCCTAGTGCGGGTTGGCGGACTACACACCTAAGAAATTCCTAAGAACTTGTAGGTGTGCAGGTTTCATCACGATGTTTTTCTTCACCGTTAATAAAATAATTATACTCTTACAAATAATACGTACTAGTAGTTAATAGGTACCATTTAACACACGATGTCACAAAATGTCTAAAAATATGAAGTCCTTCCAAAATTGATAGCCACACGCGTTAAAATAAGCAGTAAGCCTCAAACCCGGCGACCAATCAATTTTGTGATCGTTTCCACGTCCCCATTAATTTGTTGAGTTCCTAAAATTTTTGATGACCAAACGTATTTTCATTATGATCGGACGTTCCCAATTACAAGACCGGGCCCTTGGGGTAAATAATTATGATGACGTCATTTGTTATACAATCACCCCCCCCCCCCCCCTCCCCTCGTCTCTGTTCCGAAGGCTATCTGATACGATCCTTTCGTTTACGTCATAAAATACAGTGATTTATTTCGCGTTATAATTTTAGTAGATTTTTTTTTTCAAATTCGTTAGCGTTGACTCATGCTCACTGATAGTAATAAATCATTCACGGCGTTGAGTTTGATGGTATATGAAAAGGGAATCGGTAAAGCGGCTGTGTGGATGGAAAAGAACAAAAATAAATGTACCTAAAATGTTAGGAAACATCGGCTTAACATGCTTAACGTAATGGCAAACTTTCTCTTTACCGGCTTATTTGATTATCCGCTATTATTAGTTTTATAAATTGTACAAATGAAACGTTACAGTTAACGTTTATTTGTTTTAAATTATATGTTGTTAAATAAATTTTAATGGTGGAATGGTCTTTTATGTAATCGGTTTAAAACTTACATTGCAGACCTTTTTAACGGAAATGAATATATGTGATTTGAAATTATTATATGTTGCACTAGTGACATAGTATGTTCATATGACACAGCATAGTATGTTCCTTGTTGGAAAAAGATAAAAAAATGATGAAAGTAAAAAAACCCTTTTCCAACTATGAACCTGATCCTGAAGATTAATATATGTATGTGACGTACATTAAAACAGTCTGTGAAGACCCCAACGAAATCCTTAAAATTATAAGTCAACCTGCCGAGTCAGCCAAGTAGTACGAGTAAGTCAGTAGACAATGGTAATGTCTCTTTTTTTTTCCTTTTGTCATCCAAAGGTGCATGGAATGTTGTTTAAGCAACTGTTGTTGTTTTCGTCTGAACTGGTCTCGTTTCCAACGACCATTTGTTTTACATATTGCAAAGTATTAATATAAGAAAAATTTAAATATTAGTGATGTCCAAAGATATGATAATATTTATATTGAGTAGACATGAGAGAAAACAAGGCACTCACTCAAACAACTCACTGAGCTTGATGAGTGCTTAATGCGTCTCATAAATCCTTACAACACCTGCGGGGCTGTGAGTGCGTTGGCAGTCTTTAGAATAAATGGGAAGAGGGAGACAGAGAGACAGGGTTTACTGAAAGATTGTTAGTAAATAAATAAATACACCCAACAGTCACATACATAGTTCTGACCCCACACTAAGATACAAGTCTTGTGTCGTGGGTATCAGAAACTACGACAGACTTTTCGGTTTCACAAACACCCAGACCCGAAACAAACACTCGTGGATCACACAAACATTTATCTTTATGCGGGGATCGAACCCGCGGCCTCTCGTTTCGCAAGCTGGTATCTAGCCAACTGCGTCACGGGGCTGTCAAAAAAGAGGTATCAATATTTATAAATATGAATTACTTAATTGGTTTAAATGAATTCTGTTTTTTTTTAGGTTTCCGTACGTCCGAATAAAATAAACGGAACCCTTATAGGATCATTCGTGTGTCCGTCTGTCCGTCGGTCACAGTAAATTATCTCCGAATCTACTAGACCGATTAGGTTCAAATTCGGTACACATATCAATTTCTATGACCCAAACGCAGAGGTGTGAAGTGAATAAATGGAATCTGTGTATGGGAGGTCATTTTTGGGGGAAAGGTGGAATTAAAAAAATAATTATTGAAAACTGCATCGTGAGACAAATCAAATGGAAGGTCTTGTTGCATGGAAGATGAATGAATGGAAGATCTTAAATGTATTTTTTCGTAATTTTAAAATAACTAGTTTCAAAGTTATTCAAGAAAACCGACGAAAATTGACCATTCCCCCCTTATCTCCGAAACTACTGAACCTAAAATTTTGAAAAAAAATACAGAAATTAGTTTCCTACTTATGATTATAGGAAAACCTATAAGAAGTATACCTATGATATTAAGATAACATGGTAAATCACTCAATATTGTGCGAATTTTTCAACTCCATTGTTAAGTTAGTGTGTATGGAACCCTTTTCACGAGAGTCAACTCGCACTTAGCCGGTTTTTTACTCATAAAAGAACGATCAAGTTTATATTATGACATAATTGTTTCCATCCGTCTGAAACAATCAAGAAACGAAAAATATAAATTAATTTTTTCCCTATTCTTATCCTCTCATTAAAAAGAATGTAGTCCAAGACAATGACAAATTGAAATTAATGGACGAAGATCCTATTTACAGTGACTTCGTTGGTATCGAACAAATTGAGCATAATTAATCCAACACAGTTCCACCAAATAGCTTGTATTCCTAATGAGGGAAAATTTTAATCACCCGGCTTTAGATGGAGCATGGAGAGATTACCGATGGGCCTAACGCATTTAAAGTTAACGCCGGGAATATTACATTAGATCAAAGGGGCAGAATTAAATTCGTGCCCCTGGACGTGAAAGCGCCGGTCCTAGATTACATATGAATATTAAATTTAATGATTACTTAAACGCACGCAAACGGTTTGTTGATTGGAAAAAGTGGATTAAACCAGTATAAGTTTATTACCGCTTTATGAAATCCTAGTTTTATTGTTTCCATTTGAGATCGAAGTTACGACTGCGTAGTGGTTCCGTGGCACATATGTGTGTCGTGCGATCTAGAGTCCCGGGTTTGAATCCCGGATCAGGCAAAGTGTTATTGATTTTTTCCTTTAGAAATGCACTTTCTATTCTTTTGTCTACCCTCTCGGGGATACAGGCGTGAGCTTATGTATTTATGTACGTATCGAAGCTATAAGGAGCATACTTAATTGACAAGCTGTAGCTGGTCTTGTAATTGCCGCATGTTGTACGCTGGAGAAAACATGTTCTGGAAAAACGGTGACTCGTTAAACATGGTATACGATGCCGTCGTATTCGAAGGGGCATACGTGCTCATATAAGGTGAAAAACCAGAGCATTATGTAAAGTAGGGTGTATAAATATACCAATATTTATTCTAGCATTAAATTGCCATTGCCCTGTTATAGTGGATTTAACATGATTATTGTGAAACTTATGAACGATAATATACTCGTGTATCAAGAATACTGAAAAAGTGATGGCAGCTTTGAAGCCAATCCCATAACAAACGGTAACATTTTAAGTATTAACACAATACAAAAAAGAAAATAAAAAAAAATACTCAATTTATATAATGAAAAAGCTGGAGGGAGTGTTTAGAAATCGAATTGGCTACATGACGAAGCAAACATATTGTTTTTTTTTGCGTATCCTACTAATAAAGATACACTAAACTTAACCTTAATAAAGCTCAAAGGTAGCGAGAAAATTTTATTTTCTCTATTTGACTAAAACTGGTGGGTTTTTGGCAGTAGTACAGACTTGTCTTCTTTATGTAACATTTGAAATACATGCTCAAATAGTAGAAAATAAAGGAGACGAGTAAAAACATAAATACGTAGAACAAGTTATGTGGTGGTAGGATTTTCGTATCCGCCCGGATAGCGACCACCGTGCACAGGGCGTAAAACCCGCCATAGTGACACATGCAAATGTGTCGCGTTCCGGGATCAGTCAGTGTACATCCGGTTTTTCGGGGGACTTCAGTCGTGGTAGGGGGATGGCCGTGCGGGTATTTTTTCCTCGACTGGTTGGAGGTGTATTGACCCATCGGCCAGGGAGACCTGTAGAAACGGTTGTTCCGCTGGCCGCCCGCGGTATAGTACAGGGGCCCAATCGTTGCTAACCACCTCGAGAGGCTGCCCCACCATGACGCGCATAATCTTGGGGTAGGTCGTCGTGCCGGTTGGTGACCGGATGTGGGGTCCCGGCGGCCTATTCCGGGAGGGTACGGGGGCCCTTCCGTCCGATGGATCAGTCTGCCTCCATTCAGCACTTTTGTGGCTAAGTTCCCATCGCGGTCTTCTTACTACCACGACATAAGTCCCCCTAGCTTCTTCACACATTCCTTACACACCCATGACAGTGCAATATAATAAAGCAGGTTGTACAGCGGTGCACAACCCCACCACCGCGTTCACGATGGAGTTCGCCAACATCCGCGGGCTCCATTCGAACATTAATGCCGTCCACCACCATCTAGAGACGGCCCGGCCTGCTTTGCTCTTCCTGACGGAGACGCAGATTCGTTGTCCGGCCGATCTATCGTACTTGCAGTACCCCGGCTATTCGCTTGAAGAAAACTTCAAGCCTAAGGCCGGGGTGTGTTTGTATACTCGGTCGGACGTCTGCTGTCGCCGTCTGCGCTGCATGGAGGATCCTTCCTTCTCCACTCTGTGGGTACACGTTGACCTCGGCTGTCAAAGTCGTGTCTACGTGTGCCTTTACAGATCTCATAACGGGGATGAGGAGACAACCCGGTTATTTAACTACCTTGGCCAGGCGACAGACGCCGCGCAGGAGCAGTTCCCCACAGCGGAATTGGTAGTTTTGGGGGACTTTAACGCACATCATGAGTTGTGGTTGGGTTCCTCCAAGACTGACCATGCTGGAAGAGCTGCCCACGCGTTCGCTCTTACTCATGATTTGGCGCAACTGGTGAACCAGCCTACCAGGATCCCAGATGTGTCGAGTCATGTGCCTTCTCTGCTGGACCTTCTGTTGACGAGTCACCCAGCCGGGTATCAAGTGACGGTTAGTGCCCCTCTGGGATCCTCCGACCATTGCCTGGTTGGGACGTCAGTTCCGCGCGCTGCACCTCCACTACCCGTGAAGGTTAAGCGCAAAGTCTGGCACTACTCGTCAGCAGATTGGGATGGTATGCGAGAATACTTCGCATCCATCCCTTGGCGGCAGCGCTGCTTTGAGGGTTAGGATCCTTCAGCGAGTGCCGACGCCATTGCCGACGAGATCAGATTAGGGATGGAATACTATATTCCTTCCTCTGAGATCGCCGGCAAAGGACGCGGACGCTCCTGGTTCAATCGCGAGTGCGCCGACGCTGTTGGTAATAAACAGGCGGCGTACCGCGCTTGGATCAGGGGTCGCGCAATGAAGGATCCCAATTTAAGTTTACTCAAGGCAGCCTATAACCGTGCCGTCAAGGCTTGCAAGAAGGCTTATGTGAGAGCGGATGCTCAGCGCGTCTCCAAGATTGGACGTGCCTTGGCAGACCATCCGACGAGCAGCCGTGCTTATTGGAGTCTTGCTAAGGCTGTCCAATCCAATTTCTGTCGTCCTTCGCTGCCCCCGCTGAGATATCCGGACGGATCACTGGCCCATGGGCCGGAGGAGAAAGCCAGTCTACTGGCGCGCCTCTTTGCGGCCAATTCTCGGCTCGATGACTGCGGTTCTCAGCCACCTACGCTGCCCAGCTGTGGCCACACAATGTCTGATATCCGTATCAGGCATTGTGATGTGAGGCGTGAACTGCAGTCACTCGACGTCCGAAAAGCCAGTGGTCCTGATGGTATCCCGGCGGTTGTTCTTAAAAAGTGCTCAGCCGAGTTGTCTCCTGCACTGACACGCCTGTACCGCGCGTCTTATCTTTCAGGTGTGGTGCCTCAATCTTGGAGAGAGGCTAATGTGCAACCGATCCCTAAGAAAGGTGATCGGTCAGACCCTGTTAATTATCGCCCAATCGCCATAACCTCAGTAATCTGCAAGGTGATGGAGCGGATCATTAACATCCAATTGGTCCGCTACCTGGAGGATCACTCGTTGATCAGTGATAGGCAATACGGCTTCCGCCGTAACCGGTCAACGGGTGATCTTCTAGCGTTTGCCTTGCATCACTGGGGGGAGGCGATTGATGGGCATGGCGAGGCTCTTGCCGTGAGTCTCGACATAGCCAAGGCATTTGATAGGGTCTGGCACCGTGGCCTTCTCTCCAAGCTTCCGGCATACGGTCTTCCCGGCAACTTGTGTTTGTGGATTTCGAGCTTTCTGCATGGGCGTAGAATGCGTGTCCTCGTCGACGGGCACGCTTCACAGCTCATGTCAGTTAGTGCCGGGGTTCCACAAGGCTCTGTGCTATCGCCCACCCTGTTTCTTCTGCATATCAATGATATGCTGCCGCTTGGCAACATTCATTGCTATGCAGATGACAGCACGGTCCATGGGCGGTACTGCAGTAAGCCACCAGGTTGCCGGGCGGATACTGAGAGTAGACGCGAGGAGCTTGTCATTGAGCTCAATCGGACCCTGGAGCTCATTTCTACATGGGGTACCCGGAATCTGGTTGAGTTCAATGCCAAGAAAACCCAGGTCTGTGCGTTTTCGTGCAAAAAATCCCCGTTTTCTCCTCTCCCCAATTTTCAGGGCATTCCACTCGCAATGCGGAACGGCCTTAATATCCTAGGCGTGGATATCCGCTGCGATCTTAATCCAAGGACCCACATCGAGGGCATTATATCCGCCACATCACGTAGGGTCGGAATCCTGAACAGGGTGCGCCGGTTTTTCACGCCCGGTCAGCTTTTCCGCTTATACAAAGCGCAGGTTCGGCCGGGCATGGAATACTGCTCGCACCTCTGGGACGGTTCCGCCAAATACCTTCTCGATGCCTTGGATGGATTGCAGCGGCGTGCCATCCGCATTGTGAATGATGCAGACGTTACAGCCAACCTGGAGCCGCTACAGTTGCGCAGGGACATTGCCGCACTTAGCGTGTTCTACCGTCTGTATCATGGTGAATGCTCTGAAGAATTGTTTAAGCTTGTCCCATCCTCTCCTTTCCTTACCAGAACCACGCGTGCTGGCATGCGAAGCCACAGCTTTGTGGTTACAACATCCGCGGCTCGAACCAAAAAGTTCGCCAACTCTTACCTTTGCCGCACCATCAAGCTGTGGAATAGTTTGCCAGCTCACGTGTTCCCTCCTTCCTATGATCCTGGATCCTTTAAGCGAAGCGTGAAGAAGCATTTGTGCAGGCCGGCATGATTATGTCGACCAGCGGGTGACCATATCGTTTCTCGCTGGTCGGTAGTAATTTTTTGGACTCCACTGTGCTTACCATCAGGTACAGTGGAGTCACTTTGCCGTGCCAGAATAAAAAAATAAAAAAAAAGTCAATACTTTCACTGCCAATGCAGTGACTGTTGAAGATTGACTTATACCTGCGGGAAGGTCGGGCACGATGTGAGAGGTAGTGATAAATAAAGTTCCCATTCGAAATGTTCGATAGGCCCTTGAAGGTCATATTATTTCGCGCCCCTTATAGCAAAACATGGCCAATGGTTGTAATTTCACGTCTGCCTCTTTTCTTTTTATGTTTATAATGCAAATTTTCCTCGTTCGACCAGTTTGTTGGAATCTTTTCTTTTGTTCTGATACAATGTTGGATAACGGGAGATTTAATATAGACAGTTCCTTGATACTTACACCGTGCCGGCTTCCCATTCGTCTATTTCACGGTAGATTTGTGATTGCCCGGTAAAATGTTCTTTATACCATTCGCAGTTGGCTTCAACTGAAAATATATAATGTCGTGCGATGCTCATGAGAAACTGATTGGCTATCACGTGATATAAATCAATTTAATGGCGCGACGAAAGGGAAAATCGCAGAATCAATTGAGGACTCGTAGTTCAGATAAAGCCTAGATACGTTAAGGTTACGTCACAGTACGTGTTTTAATGCTACATTTATAACTCTAACATGATTTCTCGATATTTAATAATATCGTGTTGTATTTATTCGATAACTTCAGATCTTTACAGTTCGGACGATATAAAGAAGATGTTTAATTTCTACAAACAAAAGTATAACAAAGTTTACAAAAACGGAGAAGATGAGCATCGTGCTTTTGTAAATTTCATGCGAAATGTCCATAAAATCGATGATCTCAATAAAAAATCAGGAAACGGAACGCTTTATACACTTAACAAGTACTCAGATATTGATTCGGAGGATATTAAACAACGTTATGCTGTTACTGTCCAACCATGTAAGTAAGCATTTACAAACGTAATAACATCCTGGCAGAAAAATACCCTCGCAGTTATTTTAATCGCATTAATATACATACGCATGAGCGAACATATGAATACGAGCATGAACGAAACATAAACCTAGATGCTTTTAATATGAACGTCTGCTGAAATTACTTTTACCCACACTCGATGAAAGCAGAAAATAAAAGGATTTTTATGTGTTTATCATCTGCGTTCACAGTTATCGATATGAAAAATCATGAAGAGTCAGAGGCTCTGCGAAATAAAAATCAAAAAGATGTGGATGTTACAAAATTCTACGATTTGGACAATGCAGAAGATTTATTCGAAAAATACATGAAAAAATACAACAAGAATTACACTAAGAAACATGATATCCTGGTACACTATTACAGATTCGTCAAAACCCTTGTTGAAATTAACAAAGCGCGTTTCGAGGGAAATTACAACATGACTTTGGATGAGAACGCTGATATTTTAAAAAATCCTAATGAATATTTTTTCAGATAACAAGTCTCTATTCATTATTCATACGATAAAGCCAACGAATTTTAATGTAGCAGTTTTACTTAACCATTTATTACGTCATGTTAGCGGGAGATGTTCACGGTAAGAATTATATAGGGCTTGTTTTACTCTAAAATGGAAACAAGTAACCAACACACGATATGTCTGGTCCCATTTTCTAAGACAGCGGATTTAAAGGGGTATACGAGTGAACGCAACCGGGCTTTGCGGACTTTTTAAGAACACATAGGGAGCCACGTAAATGTACATTCTAGCTCATAGTATTTCAAACGATAATATAGGTTGTATATGCATTAGACGCCGTATAAAGTAATACTGGCCGTGCTCCAGTTAACATGTAGATTAAACAAAGGATAACCCAAATTCTAAAAGTTATGACTATGAATGTGCACCATGTAGGTATGCCGTATTTTATACAATAATCTAGATTAGCTACACCATGTTATGCCTCGTATAATACATAAACAGCAGAAATTCAACTGACCTTGTTTAGAAATCCCGTGGAGTACTTTATTACTTGACTTTTAATGATAAATGTTTTTATCTAAGCTGTTAATATGTCGTAATAAAGGTAACACAGCGACTTGCACTTTATTTCCTACAATGTATTCATTATTTTTGATCAATGAGTTGTTATCTCAACCTTTTTATTATCACAAAATTACACGATATGTACACCATTATTACACGTTACATAATAATTAAACAATAATACATATAATAGCACTGATCCTATACTTCAGAGAAACTCCTAACATAGCCCTCTCCATAACTGGCTGAGTGACCTTAAATTGGTGTATCAGTCGCACTGTCAGTGTCCACATCTCGGTTCCGTATGTCATGACAGTAAGGACTGTCAAAGACAAGACGTGATACGGTAATCTGCTCCTGCTTGCACTAAACGTGCTTATATAGAGACCACCCCACCATAACATTCCAATTGTGACTATGACAATCTTAAACAACCGCCATAGCAGTGTGAACATTTTATCAATTATACATACCTATTTATCAGTGGCGGTACTTCCATAGAAGCCCAAAAGCGTTACACGTAATTGTGAAATGTCTAGTTTGTAATTATTTATTGTGGGGTCAGGATATTCTCATTTATATGTCAAATTGCTTTTGTTAAATAAAGCCTTAAAGCTCAAAGCTTATTATTCTGAATTTTGTAGGTTTTGGGTTTCTATGGAAGTACCGCCACTGATATTTATCCAATGGAGTTTAACCATTTTCAAAATATTTTAGAATCTCAAAATGTGTTTAGTCATCGGTAAATCTGTAAGGAGACAGCGTGGTGGACTTAGACCTAATTTTCTATAATATATTCACAAAGGACAGTCTTCCGCAATGCCACTAAGATTAAATATGATGTAATGAGCTTGATAATTCGCTTTGATTTCACGCCTTAATTTTTAAAATTATGAAATGAATAGATGTTGTAAGAGGTGCAAAGAAAGACTTAGAATTATAATATTATTGTACACTGATATATAAATGATACGCAGTTAGTTTAGTCTTTATATTAGTTATTCTTATTTTTCTCTCGAAGCAATTTACGAGTAAGGTTTTACATTAGATTCCCCCTTTTCCCCCTCTTTATTCAAGGAGAAGATTTTTTAGGAACAACAATTTTTTTACGATAACTTTCACAAAATCATCCTTAAATTTTATATTTATCTATTATTATTTCTGACAGTTCAATCCAAGTTGAAAAACAAAGTTCTTTCCTATCTGTACCTTATATCTAAACGAAAGGAACGCTTCGATAGTAACAACGAGTTTTCAAACCAATAGGGATTCGGATAACAATAATAATTTTACGTGGGAAAACGTAACAAAAAAGGTCAGGTTTATTAATAAAAATGCATAAGAACGAGCATCTTATATTCGATTGGTAAAAAGCGCACAGCATTTATGTCTGATCCCATTCAAGTGAGCGTCGGATTGAAAGCTTTATTCTGAACGTTATTTTGCCACTACGGAATTTCTCAAGGGATGAATCTATGCTGTACATAGTTGGAGCATACAAACATCGTTACATTTAGTGTCTTACCCGCTATTCCGTTCTCAACCCGCGAAACATCTAACTGCGCCCCGACTATGAATTTGCGTCTGGAGAAAAGCTTGAATACAAACGAATCCGTTCACATTCTCATTTGTTTACAAGTTTATTGCTGGTTATATTCATATTTCTATGTGACTAAAATTGAGAATGTATTTTAGAAGAAGCATGAGATAGATAATTTGAAAAAAAAATAGTAAAATGAAAATAAAACAGCTAAAATAAATAACATAAAATGTATTTATTTTGGACTGCTGCGTTGGTGTGGCTGCTAAAGTGTGTGTTTTGTTCCCTTTTACGTGGCCCTTAATACATCTGGAGAAGCATGGTTTATTATGTAAGCTCTTTAATTTATATAAAAGAGCAATGATAGTAACCATGGTTACTATCACACAGCGTCGTCGAAGTAAAATATCAAGAAATGGGAAATGAATTTTCTTGCCGTGCGATACGATTATACCAACTGGTTCATTAGCTTCGTTGAGTTACGCTTGAGTAACTTAAAGTTACAAGAGAAAAAGAGCACATGAACCATGCTTTCTGTTCCTCTGAACAACACTGGAATACTGCTTTTGGTAGTTTGTTTGTTAAAAATGAATTGTATTACGATCAAGAGAAATGAAGGAACGTACAAAAACAAAACAACGCAATCGTGCTTCCAATTTATGAAGTTGAATTAATGCCAAATCTCTCGTACGTTTGGCAAAAACGTTGTTCATTCAATTTATCGGAATTTACTAACAATTGATAGGCGTTGTGTACTGGAATTATTAATTTTACGTATAGTTGATTGCAAACTGTGTTACGTAAAAATAATACAGTAAAACGGCTAAAATCCGAAGCGTTTGAAAACGGAGCATTCGATGTGGCACGGAAAAATATTTTTGATACTATACCCTGCCACTATAAAAACTTCAAGGAGCCAATAAAGCAGGAATCGGCCGTTTTATGTCACTTTATCTTACGAGGTAATATCATAGAATCACAAACCACGTTATAAGGATCAATAATATAGAAATTTACGGTGTCGTCTTACACCGGAAAGCTATAATAAACGAGAAGTGGCGTACTACGGAGCAATGGCAAGTTTCTTACGGAGTGTGTGGAATACGTAATCGGCATATCAACATCGTTTGTATTGTTTAAATGGTTAACTGATGCAATAACATTTCACTGTCACAAAAATATTAATAGAAAATGTACATAACATTTTCTATTAATGAAATGTATTTTCAATTGAAATTCCGCACATTTTTATGATCTTATATGTACTTATTTTTATGGCAGTTAGCTACGTTGTGTGAATCGATATTATATATCAGTTCAATTCTCGGAGTTTGAGTATTCTTACACTCCTATTTCTTTCGTTTAAAACTGCTGGAAGTTTTTCAGTTTTCGCTTTTGGAATCAAGAATCTGTTAAAAAAAGTAATGAATATACCGACGTCATTACTCGTCAACTCTATAGTCAGTACACGTATA
This sequence comes from Hemaris fuciformis, assembly GCA_907164795.1. Taxonomy (NCBI): domain Eukaryota; kingdom Metazoa; phylum Arthropoda; class Insecta; order Lepidoptera; family Sphingidae; genus Hemaris; species Hemaris fuciformis. The sequence goes on along the minus strand of OU015440.1, from coordinate 7,139,981 downwards.
TTGATGACCAATAAAATAACAGTGAGCAAAGAGTTCGCTCTCGACGTGTCTAGTTACATTCGGTTTAGACTTGGATTTTGTAGCTTTGCCCGCGAGAGTAAACCGGTAAAATTTATCTTTTTACCGTACGTCGCTTTGAGCCATGAGCGTTTCGTTTATTTATTAGCACTAAATATACACTGAACATTCTGTATAGGTTTGTTGGAAATTTAGGTTAGTTGAAGCGGTAGTGTACCTACTACATCATGTAAAGAGTGTCAATCACATTCGTAACATCACCTTTGATAGAATTATAATCGTCAATTTTGATACCCAGGATTGGAAGTATATGAAAAGAGAGAATCAGGACTTTGTCGTCAATTACGTCGTTATCAATATTGTCTTTATTACGATAAAATAATTTTAAGTCATCTACAATGTACAAAATTAGTAACAAAATTTGGAACTGTAAAGTGTATCATAATTGCCGATATGGACGATACGAAGGTTTTTATAAAATAAGATCTACAATTTAATGGTGGGTTTATTTACAATATATTATACTTAACCGCGATAAGCATAAACATAAACTTTAAATTCTTTAGTAACTTACAATGACGTTCATCATCTGACAACCCGCTTTGGATCAGCGTCATAAAAGCAATTCTCTTGACTGTACTGAAAGCCTGTGTTAAATAGTGACTCCTTCCATATATCATGCAGAACGTATGTAGATCTTCTCAGACGATTTTCAGAACATGTCCTTGTTAAAAATCGTTTTACTCAATATCCTCGGCATGTCAGCGTAAAGATAAACAGTTAAGGGAAAAACTTTCAGTGAACAGGTGCCGAGCGTCGTGTTACTTGGTCCGCCCGCGAGCCAGCGCACACTTGACATTTTATGAGCACTAACGTTCCTTAAAGCACACTCACATAAACCGCTAAAACCGCTCCTCTTTCAACAAACCGGCGTTCCAAGCCGCTTGTACAGAGCAGATCCCTTTTTCTTACCACCGATTGGATGCGAGGTCAAAGTGCTAACTTTTTGTTATTTGACACGTATGAAATTTCAGTGTTATGTAGGTGCGTGTAGGCAAAACTTTACGACAGGCCCGCCGGGCGTAGAATATGACGTACGAGGAATGAATTACTTTCACTCCTTGTTGGGTGTTTGTCTCCCCGAAAAAAGTTGAACAGTGGCAATTTTTTATCTGCTCCCGAATTGTTTGCTTCAGATCAGCGTGAAATATTGCAGTTTGATAAGTTGCGCCACTCAGTTGTATTGAACCCTTAACGGCTTGTTCCACACCCTATTCAATCGTATTGAAATTGAAAATGATTCTTTTATCGAGAAAGAGAATGTGTGTTTGTTGCTTATTCTTTTTTGAATTTAATTCGGAGATGTTTTTCGTTAACATAAATTTCGAAAGTAATAGGTAATTTTTAAGCGCTCTCATCCAAAAGAACCCATTTGGACTTGGCGGGTTCAAATCTCATGGGCACATAAATTAAAGCTGAAGCTACACATGTATTTTCAACATATTACATGCAAAAACAGTAAATTTCTAGGCTATTAGGTGCATAAAGTCGTGAGGGGTAAGACGTACATGGCCTGATTATAACACCTCCAAAAAAAATATAAAATATTACATGATTGTGAATGAACTAAGTCATTTTTAGAGATCAAAAAGGAGAAAACTGTTAAGTTAAATGCACTAAAAGTGAAAACTCAATGACACTTCCAACTACACAGTCGGAAATCGCACCTGAGACCGCGGAATCATCGTAGTATTGAACACTGTTGCATTAGACGCACAAATGTCCTTTATGGGCCTTCAACTGCAATTATATATTCGTCGGCGGATAAACATTTCATTCTCAGACATGTCAACAAATTATTGTATTCCGAATGGGCTATGTGGCATTGTACCCCAATCATCGCGGTCCACAATGAAAATTCTGAAATAGTGTGGGCAATTTAGAGCTCGGCCCTGAACAGTTAGTTCATGAACTTTATTCAAGACTATAAATTTAAATTAAATCTTGATAAAATTAACATGTAGTTTCGTACAAATAAAAGATGAATTATACAAAGGTCTTCATATCAAAGCATTCTTAAGTCAAAAGATACTTAAAGTATTAAGAACATAACTCCAGATATCACGGTGATTACGTCACGGTTTTTATTCAATAATATATTTCCCAGACGCAATGACATCAACCGGCCATAAGCTAAAATATAACATGTAAAGTCAAATTTCCATTTATTTGTACATACCTATATTTTTTTGCCAATCCCACGCTCCGGTGGGATAATAGCTACTCGTAGCAGGGGTTTAATTTCCAAAACTTGCCTACAGCCGAGATACAACAGAAACTGAAATTCACATTTAAGAGCGAAATTATACAAAGTTTAGCCAGCGCTCGGTTCAGCGCAGTGTTGGTAGATTTTAGCAGTTAGGTACGTTTTTCTACAAAAAGGATTTAGTAAAAAGATATGAGCTAAAACAATTGAAAATAATAAAATTGAGCAGGCAAAAAACTAATTTGTTAGCACAGTTCGTTAGCTTTCAAATTCTTATTACGTAAAACCGAAGCTGATAAAATATTGTCTATGATTATTTACAGGCTTATCAGAAAGGTATTAAATCAAAATTATTTGATTTCAACGTCTATTCAACGATCTGTCGCTCCTTTTACAATCTTTTGTAGTCATTTTGCGAACTTCCTTCCAGTCACATCCATGTCTTTTATCCATGTCTATAGTCAATTCTGTCAAAGAGATTGGACTCAAGAGTTCGCATTAATCAAACATTAACTATTGTGCCGTGAAATACAAGAATTAATTAGAAATTTAATTAGAAATAAGACATTTACAAGGTTTAATTAGAAAAATAAGCTGACCCATTTCTGTACTATAATCGCATTCATCATCAGGTACCGTAGGACTAATTCATTATCGCCTGTTTTGAAAATTAAAACAGACGATATATACATACATGTGAATTCCTACTCCTACGTTTAATCGACTATTTTCATTTAATTAGTAGGAGTACATATCTACAATCTATAAGAAAAGAACCAAACGGAGAAACGCAAAAAAAAATGTGTTCGAGCCCTGAACAGAAGTTCAGCACCACCGAGAGCGGTGTAACGCGAAAATTTATCCATCGGAACCAACGAAGTAGTAAGAAATAAATGACAGCGTCAAATCCATAGTTGATTCTGTAAAATACATGAGAAATATGCTCTTGAATAATCACAGTAAAAAAGCGCCAACTGAGTGTTATATGATAATAAAATTGATCAAATAATGACAAGGGTATGACAGTCAAATTTCGTACCGGAAGTCGACAAGGGCTATAAAGAAATTGACGTTTCTATAATTTCAACGGAGATTGTTGCGCTAAGAATGGAGATATCACACCACAATACGTCACGGATGTGAATGCGGCCGCTGCATGTGGCGGGCTCAGATAATTACTCTCATGTGTGCCATATACAATTCATCCAATTGAATCACTGTTTTTTTTTTATTAAAAATATATATTAGTACAAAAATATATTTTTTTGTTTAATTAAACTCCATTTTACGCGATTATGCTAATTAATTAAAAGTCACTGAAGAAAAATCTTAACACTCCGTTAATCATTTGTCTAAACAAACTGGATCTCATTTTATCAATTGTCAAAGTTTAAAAACTTAATCCACTTAAGGCCCTTTTAAGGGGAGACTACACTGCGCATGACATTACCCTAGCGGGAAAAACCAAGGACATTAGGCGGTCGGCCCGAGCGAGGGTAGCACGCCTGCCCCGACTGTATCATTCAAATATGGAATACGAACGCGTTCGGTGACTTGTAAATAACTGGCAACTTTTAAAAAATAAAAAAATAGTCTGTGGTTTTATTTTCGTTTAAAGATATGTCAGAAAGTGCCACAGTGTAGTTAAACCTTGCACAGAGACATCGTAAATGGTGAAGTTAATGATTTTATAATGTGACTAAAGTTTTACTTTAAACAAATAGTGAATGTTATGGAACTAAATATAATGTAAATCATGATGAATATTAGCGGTTACGCAAAAATGAAGTTTTTGGCAATAATCGCGTTGTGTGGTAAGTACTTATAAATTTTAATAGCAATATTTTATGTCACAAAAATATGGCGTATGGAAAAATATTAAAAGTGTTTATGAATAACGTCACAAAATATTTTCAAAACTAAATATTTGTGATTAAAAAGCTTTTCTTGGCCAAGGAAAATTTATCCTAGTTATAAGAATGCATAAATTAATGAATATTCATGGTTCGTTATAAGAAAAATGCTACCCAGAGTTCGCCATACATAAATTATAAAATCGCCTTTCATGCTAATTGCAAAACAATCTTTTCTTTATAATGCACACCTTTTCTACAATGCAGACTACGTTAAAGATTAATAAACAATTATAAACAAGTCATAACACATTTAACGTGTACCGCTTTTGGGCTTCTATGGAAGTACCGCCATTGTATATATGTACGTCTATGACGTATATGTCGAAGTGTTGCCTAAGAGATTGGTTGTGTAAGAGTTGCAAGTTATCATAATTGTATGTCCGCGTAACCCTCCAGCCCTCGATAATAGGGCGTGAGATTTATGTTTATGTCCACAATAAACGGCGCGAAGTTTTAGTAGGGGCCTCGATGACCGGCTGCTAACCTGACGTCATTTCTTCACATGTTCCCTATAAATATAGTTTAGTACGGTTCCAACCCTCGAAACGCCAACCCCTAAAATACTTATCTGTTTGGTCGAATATATCCTAAAAGGTTAGGGCCTATAAATCCCGGCTAATAATTTAGTTTCGGTTTCGCATTACCTCCTCTCGTAAATTGCTTTTTTATGTTGACACTGACTTTATTGCTTTGATTATTTTATTTCTGTATAATTTAAGGATTAATTAATATAAATTTGTTTTTAAAATACGAATTGATTTATTTGTGATAAAAGTTTATTTAAGGACACAGTCGTGGTCGAATATTAAAATTATCGCTATCTAGGGGTGAGCGTAAATTTGGGGGAACGTAGTCAACTAGAGTCCGATGAACCAATAAAATTTGAATATTTTGATCGCCCAGACATAACTCCATTCAAATCGTTATTCAAATTCATTGCGATTTGCCTAATTTTTTGTCGTATAACAAAAACCTATGAATGGACTTCAAATTTAAATGTATTGGGAAATAATTTAAGAGAATTCTAATACCAGACAGACTGTACATATATAACATAATTTTATAATTATACATACATGATAACTTACGCTTGTATCCCGAATAGGAGAGCTAAGGCGTTTTCTTGCACCTACACTTTGCTATTTGTGTTTTATAAATCTGACTAAATAGGGAACCAGTCTATTGACTCTGTGTTCGTGTTTACGATTCCCAAATGGAGAAAATCCAATAACACTTTGTCCGACTTGGAAGCCAACTCGGGACTACTAGTTGTTGTAATTATATTGATTAACATACTACCACAGTATCCTCATTCAAGCCGTTAAAAATAATACCATGCTTGTATATTGGAAAAGGTAGGTAGAGGATGCACAAAGATTTATTTAGATTTATGGTAGAATTTTACTATTACTAGAAAATAATCGTGATTAATCTCGATTTAAAGATTATCATTTTCTGTGACTGAAGGATTTATATCGGGCGTCGCTATTATGGGGCTAAAAGTTTCTTCGTAGTTTCTGATACACGACTTATCTTGTAGGATCAAGATGTTATCTCTTGTGGGATCAAGACTTCATGTCAGGTATATTAATAAACACTATAATATAATTTCAAAGGAGACTGATAAAGTGAGAATTATACATGTGAATATATCTTAATCTGGATATTGGTATTAAATGATTCCGAAAGTGCCGAGGTGGATTACCGCAAATAACAGTCATTTTCAAAACACGGGATTAAATTCTATATATGTTTGCACAAAAACAGAATACTCGTATCATCATCATCATCATCATCAGCCCAAATACGTCTTACTGCTGGGCACGGGCCTTCTCTACAACTGAGAGGGTTTAGGCCTTAGTCCACCACGCTGGCCTAGTGCGGGTTGGCGGACTACACACCTAAGAAATTCCTAAGAACTTTTTTTAATATACTCGTATATTAAAAATAGACTCACTATTATGATAATGTTACTCAATATCGTGCTTCTTAATAATCTTCTTAATAATAAAGACCACGTTGTGTTTTTAACCCTTGATAAGTAAACGCCAAAAACTAATTTTGTTGCAGTAATGGTTGCTTATGTTATGAATATGAAGTTTCTTTTGTTTCTATGCCGCTCAGACGACTGAAATGAGGCGTAAAAACTTTTTTAACAGTATTTTCGAAGCTCAACTATTTCTCAATTCGAATGAAAAGGTAATTTGAATTTATTAAATTAACTGTATGTGACTTATCTTTTATTCCGTTGACTGGAAGTAGGTGAGCCTATTGAGATCACCCAGTTTTTATCACGTATTTAGGTCCCGCATAAAATTGTGTCACACAACTTAAGCATAAATGATTTTATAATTTGCACACGCGTATGAGATTAGTTGTGTATTATTTGGGCCATCGTGGACCACTCCTTGGCTTAGTCAAAAATGTAGGTGTGTCCAGCATTTGGTTATTGATTGATATTAAAGCTACACTACTTCGCACTTCTAATACTTATGTCCTTGAAAGAGTAGATATACATTTCTGTACCACGTTTTGATATCGTCTTTTACGAAGACTGGTAGACTGGTCTGGACTGGTCAGTAGACCAGTGTGGAAGAAGATGTTATTTATCTCAAAATTACATTGAAATAACCAAAATAAAATAATATAGTATAATAATATGATAATATAATATAATATACATTTAAGTTGAAAGTTCGGCAGCTATTTCTTAAGGAATTGAGTTGATAATATATATCTTCTATGTATTTATGTTTATATATGTAATATGTACGTATGTATATGAGTATGATTCTATGTGTGTATATATTTATATTTGTGTGTATGTATACTGGATTATACTTCATATTTTATATGTGTATTCCTATTTTCTTATTGTTCTTAATATGTTAGTATATATGTATGTGTGTATCTTCACCAGTTCGTTATTTATGCGCCTACTTCTTTTATCTCTGCATCACCCAAAGGTCGACTGTAAGAGAATGCCTAAGGCATTATGTCCGCCTTTATACAAACTGTATAAAAAGCATAAATAAATAAATAAATAAATATAGAAGTTACGGTTCATGAAATAGTTTTTAATTAATATAAAAAATATTTATGTGTAGAATAGTAAATATTTTTGGAGGATGTTATTTTAACATACGGCGGCGTCACAAAGGAATAGAGTAAGGCTTTTTAATTTGCGAAATTTTTAAGAACAAAAACGTGTACTCTTTGAGGGTAAGAATAAAACAAAGTGGCGGTCAGGGTTTTTCGGAATTGTTCGGTGAAAATTTTGGACTATATAAAAGCTTCTATTAGGATTCCTGCTTTATATTAGTCATACAGTTTACACATATTTTAAAAATTGCAGTCTTAAAAACTATCTAAATGTATGGACTCTTCTACCGTTGAGAGTACATTAGTCGACTGTGCTGGTTTCTTTTTAGCAATATAATTATGTATGTTAGCATGTATAATGAAAAAATATTTATAAATGGGCGTATTATATTGAATTTTATATTAAGACCCCTAGGTTATTATCTATGCAGCCTGCTCAATTCCACGAAAGCTTTTTGCTTGCTTATTAGGCTAGTTTTGGCTGCGTGAAATTAATTGGAAATCAAAATTTTGGGGATCAAGCTACCGAAGATATTATTACGAAATATGAAACAAATAACAACCAAGTAGGCATACCGTTCTTTAATTCTTTTGATTTGATAGATTACTCAAACAGAACAGCAATTATATTAAAGTTTCGTTTCGCGTTTATTAAAAAAAAGAAAATATTAAAATAACACATTCAAAATTAGCACGACATTTTGAAAGATAAATAATTCTTAATGAATCTTTTAAGTAAATTAAAGACACTTCCAAGTTTGGCTTTACTAAAGAACTTAATTTTTAGTGCCTTTTTACTTCAAAAACTTATTCAGTTTTTATTTCGTCTTGCAAATATATTTTGATATTTCTCTTTTAATTATATTTTTAGCCTTCGTAGAGATAGATCTATAGAATAACATATTATACATTCCAACATGATGAGCGAATAAATGAGTAAAATTAAAAACCGTTCGTCAACTGACACTACACACACACCTACATAATTTTTAGGAGACAATATAGAGTTGCGACTGTTTAGTTAATATTTTTTTTCTGTTTATAAATTGATTTGTTTTCTATCTCATGCTTACAATTTAGTTGTACAGGTAGTCTTACTCTTACCCATTGTATCATCATCATCATCATTATCAGCTCATATTCGTCCCACTGCTGGTCACGGGCCTCCTCTACAATTGAGAGTGTTAGTCCACCACGCTGGTCTAGTGTGGGTTGGCGGATTGCACACCTAACTTTTAGGTGTGCAGGTTTCCTCACGATGTTTTACTTCACCGTTAAAATACTTGATAATTCATTGTATATTATTGAATACACACATAACTTCGAAAAGTTAGAGGTACCTGGGGTTGAAACTCGCGACCGCCGAGATTCTCGACCGCGTGCCTAAACCTCGAGGCCATCACGACTTTTAATAATAATAATGTATAACATAATTATTATCGTTAAAATAATTATTTTAAATTATTTATTTTAAATAAATTAATAAATAATTAATGCTATCGTCTAAGTAATATCAGCAAGGACAATGTTCCGTATTAGGAAAATAGTTTACGGTAAAAAGACAGTCCTTACTTTACGAAGACTTGAAATGCTTAATATGTAATTCTCCGTACAAAACTTTTAGGTTGCTTTATTGATAAAAACTAATATACAATAAAATTAAGTAAATTGATGTTGGTGTTGTTATTACAAAACTTATTTATCAATAGAACAATTGGACAGCGATAGGACCTCAACAAAATTAATTACGTCAAGTTTGAAATCCCATGGATATCAAACTACGGTCCGTAACAAGTTTTACAACATTTATTCTCATCGGCCCAGAGGTATTTATAAGTTTCAAGTGCGTCGGAAAATATTAATGTACCTACTGTGTAAACGGGTCGTCTTCAAGATTTACTGTTTGGGGATTCGCGGGAATTCAAGAGCTTCTTTGTTCATAGCTTTTGTTGTGTAGGTACGTTTATATTAAAAATGTATTGATTTTACGTGTCGAACGAACGAAAATCTTTACATACTCACATATTGTTTTCATTCATATAAAAGGCCTATGAAATGTATTAGTATTTTTGTGTATCGAAAAAATAATAAAAAAAATATCGATAAAAATGAAAATATAAGAATAGTTGTAAAAAAACTACGGTTCTGACAGATCGCACTAAAAACTCTTTCGCGAGACCAGTGACTTGTAATGATGTGCAAATATTTGATTTAAACTCTAAGCACGCAGCCTCTCATTTCATAATTGGATAATCTACTATCTTTCTCGGGTACTCTGATTTAGTTATATTTTGTTAGAAATTTTGTAGTATTCTGAGTTTATTATCCATTAGCGCAATGTCTATTTTCTATTAAAGCCTGCATATTTATCTATTTATGTTACTCCTCAAACGTATCTTTCTTCACATAAGCCTCCTCTTTGTATGTGATTGTTTACGCGTTCTTTCATCACGTGTATAATATTATAAATACTTAAAAGATCTATCAGGTTGTGTTTGCAATCAGATACGTGTTTATTTTTCAATATGCGTAAGGTCAAATTTATTGGATGGGATAAAAAAAAACTTAAAATTTCAAATAAACAGACGTTTGTGGTTCAAAATTCGAATTTAATTTAAAGGCTGGACAAGGCGTTGTTTGGTTTACCGTTGGAAAATTCTCAGCAGCATGAAGTCTAGATTAATAAACGGCAATAAAATAGAACTATATAAAAATACCTCTATGTCTCAACTGTTATCATACGCATAAGGAATATGTTAGACAAAACAATGTTTCATACAGATTTGCTTACAGAATTTAGGGGCAAGAGATTATCGGTAAAAAAATACATATGCCCGCATATAACGTACGTGATAAACTATAAAGGGCCGGTGGATCAAATTGCGCGGACAAATCTACGCAGTCAGGACGTAGTCAACTGAATATTATGATAAAGCTACCAAATAGAAAATGCTGTATTAGCAAAATTGGGGGTTTCTCACGGTCCACTTATTTTGGCGGATTATCTGAGCGTTTAGTTCGAATGATAATGCGCAGACCGTGCGATGGGTCGTAAATTTAAATATACCTATAGTTAAACTAGTGAATCGTCATGAAATTCTTCATTGTATAGTTGGATATTTTTTGGGAGTTAAACTAACGCCCAAGATTTTTTTGTATAATCCACAGATACATTTTCGATTTTGGATTTCATAATTGTATGGACTAGTGTGCTAATTGACACCAGAGTATTAGTAGTAGTTGACATATGGCGCAATTAGCTTAGTATCTGGTATCAGAATGGTCACTTAGTAGTGCCAGGAAAATTACGGCCAAGTGATTGATATTATTTCCTGATGTAGGTAGTATTATGAAAATAAAATATAACATTTCTGTCAACTTTAGGAGCAGCCAGTGACCAGCAACGATATACGTGTTGACATTGATATACTATTTGGAGCAAGAAGTATAATAGTAAAATAAACAACAAATTCTGATATATTATTACGTTGGCAAAGGTCAAAGAAGTTATCGTAAACTTGTTAAAAGATAAAGTTATGAAAACATCTGCGCAAACGAGTATTGTTTATACTTGAAATATGTTGAGCAGTGAACCCAGAACGGACATGTTATTGTTCAAGTTGTCTCAATTTGCTGTCCCTAGTTTTGAGAAAATGATAACAGTTAAAACTTTTTGAAATAAAGAGTAATGTTATTCTTAGAACATAGATGGAGGACCTTTATACAACACGCTGTCATGAAGTTAATTTCTACACACACATTTTGCCAATTGTATTAATTTCTACGTTGTAGAGGGCGTACTATTTTTTTTTTCGGGGAAATTTAGACTCCTAATACCCAACAAAAGACACATACATACATAGTTCTGAACCCACACACGTCTTATGTCTTGTGTGTTCTCCGTGTTGCTACTGAAAATTTTCTTAAATTGAACATAATAACACTTTACCTGATATGGCAATTGAATTTAACTACTTAAAGCCTGTCTTCTTAATCCTCCGTGACCAAGATCATAAGATTCGCTCAATATTTTTAATAGTACGAAGGAGCAAAGTTTTCGCACTCGATAACTCGATTACTCGATACTCTCGATACTCCAAAGAGTTCTAGAGAAGTTTAGTGTTCAGATGGATACAAATATTCCAAAATGTATTTGGAGGTCGATAATCTTTTGATTTGATCTACTCTTATATCTTTTAATTGTAATCAGATGCCAATATGTTATGTTATTTCTGTGATCATATAAAGAGCATCAATCAATAGCATTTAAATTTAAACCAAAGGAAACGTTTCTTAAAGTAATTTTAAAGAAATGCTGAAGTGGCAGTGGGCCCGCCATATCTGCCGATGAACCGACAAGCGTTGGAGTAGATGTGCTCTTGAGTACAGTCCGCGACTCGGCAAAAGTAGTGTAGGACGTCCTTCAGCAAGATAAGGAAAGATTGTAGACCGAAATCGGATGCGGCAAGTGAAGGAGAAGTCATAATAGCTCCTTAGGAGATTCCTATGTCCAGTAGCAGAGACATAGAATAAGATACGCTATTTAATATTCAAGGGCTTTTTTTATTGTTCAGAAACAATATGTTTTCTATGACGATCTAGTCATGTCGGACTGGGTGTGTGATGTTAATCGCAATAGAAATTATTATTGAGAATTTTCAGGCAAACAAAATTATTGGCGTGTGATGATTAACTATTTATAAACACGTACACGCTTTTTGACAAATATTACTCTACAGAAGAAATTTTGCCTTGATGTTTTAAATAATTTTAACTTTGGTCAACTATCACGCTTAGAGTATCAGGTGTACAATTTGACTCTATTGCGGCAATCGAAACGGAAACATCTAGTTCAGAGCTGTAAATGTAATGTGCGGGCCGGCATGATTGTGTCGACCAGCGGGTGACCATTATCGTTTCTCGCTGGTCGGTATTTTTGTTTTGGACTCCACTGTGCTTACCATCAGGTACAGTGGAGTCACTTTGCCGTGCCATAATAAAAAAAAAGCCGCATTAATCCGTCGGTTTACAAGGTAAACATTTTGCTATTCCAAGTTGCAGTCCGTTTATGCGTGTATAACCTGGTCCAGTTGTACAGGAAATAATTATAATGGGTGCGGTATTTTAATCCCTCCAAAGCGATAGACTCGAAACAACATCTTCCGACAAGTTCGTTAACGTCTGAAATTAATTTTCCCCTAAAATTTGTCAATTGTCGTCGGAATTAAACGAAGTTTGTCGTTTCTTGACAATGTGCGGCTGGCTGCCGGCCAAACATTATTTTATTCCGACTTTACTCTTTGTTTATGGGAATGCGCTGGGTTGGAAGGATTTTTTATACGGGTTTTATAGCATTGTTGGTGCATCCGACGATTATTGTAGTTTATACATGTATTTTATTTAAACATTCAAATTTATACGCATACTCTCACGTTTGTTCCCTTGAAGCAATAGATGTGTTTTCCTACAATCACGTTTCTTCATCTGTGTTTATGTCCTGTATGATAGACTCCAAGCTTATGTTAAGAATATGCCGAAACCTAATGAAAGTATGCCCGAAACAGTTACTCTATTTGGTAGCGTGAATTTATACCATGACATCGGAGAAGTATGTACATTACAAACGTTAAAAAAACGTTACTTATTTCAAATGCACACATTATGCAAATTTATTTTGTATATTTGTTGCTACACACTTTCTATCTTCAGCACATATGTAAAACCTCTATACAAAAAATCCTCAGTAATAAAAAAGAGCTTTCATAATATAAACAAAGTTAGAACAGTTAATCTACTTTAGATTACAATACAAGGAGTGTTAAATGGTTTCCACTATTCCGTTGCTAACCAGGCAATCAGAATCCTTAGCAACTCTAAGCTTCAATGCCGGGATACTTATTAACTCGCGCCTGTCCAAGTCAGTCGATATTAAACGTCTACGCCTCAGAAGTCCTTAATTAACAATCTTAATTAAGGTAGATATTGTTCAGAGTGCGTGAATTAGGTCTTGCTATATTACGTTGCGAAAGAGTTTTTTTTTAAGTCATTACGTAGCTAATGAGAAACTCTTCGCGTGCTTCTTTTAAGAGTGACGTGTGTATTTTAATTAAGGGTTTTTTATTGCTGCACTTAGCAGCAAATTTTAGTATCGCCCACATCGATCATTAAATAAAACCTCTTGATGCTTCGTACCTAAGCATTCTCACGAGAAATCTTGGACCATGTTAAGACTCTCAAGGTTAGCTCTAAGTAAGTGGACTAAGGCCTAAGCCCTCTCAATTGCAGAGGAGGCCCGTGCCCAGCAGTGGGACGTATTTATGTATATGGTGGTGATGAAGTAAGTGGACCTTTTTTCCTATATGGAAAATTGTCTTGATTTACTATGAGTCTTAAGAGAGGGAAATTTGACATCCCGGATGTCACTAGAAAATAAATAAGACCTAGAATAATGTACTAGACTAGTCTAGTTCAAGTTAAATAAAATATTAGGTACATTTAACTATAATGTACTAAAATTAAGAATAAAAACTTCGATAAGTTTTTATTTCAACCACAACATCAGAATATGCGAAAGGTTTTTGTTTTTTTGGTTGATTTGGTTTATTTTGGTTAATTTTGGTTGATTCATTAACTGAGCCGTAATGGGAACTCAAACTACGTTGATAGATGATCGTCCCACGCCAGGTTTTCCTTCAAGCGCAACGAGGCCACTTCATTGTGTCAGTAAGAATAAAGGTATGGTAGAATGATGTTGTAGCCAGTATTTACTAAAGCATGAATAGGCTTGATGGCTTGAGACAGGATGAATGGGCGCCGACTTGACGCCCATGATACCCACTGTCTCGCGGAAAATCGACGGGAACTAGTTGGCTTTGAATTACGATTTGCATTTGACATTGCTGGAAATTCTAGCATATTATCTTAAATATAATTTGGTGTGCTTGAAAAATATAGAAACGAAAAAAAATCATGAATAAAAAAAATCTTTAAATATAATGGTCTAAGAAAAAACGAATGCCAAATTCTATCAAATACGTACATATCCTGAAACCTCACGTCTGTATTCTTCGAAGGGCTAGGCATAGGTGCATTTCTGCACCCAAATTTCGCCACGTATGTACCTGCCCCACGTAATAGGAGGCGAGCCCATTGTCGTTTTTTGGGCACATTTCCAGAATCCGTGCTGCTACTAAGAATTTTCTAATGGAATAAACCAATAACACTTTGCCCAAAACGAGAATCGATCCTGGGGCCTCTAGATCGCACTGTGCATATTTGTACTGCAAGACCACGTAGCAGTTTTTATTTATTAACTCTTTATTACACATATGTACAATGTGATCCTAAAAGTTATCTACATTATACAAATCAATCCCTTATGATCATGATTTGCCTACGTAACAAATATTTGATGGAGATTGGCATGCCCTTTTTTGCGCAGATCAAATGTCAGATTTTGATATTTGATAGTAACGAATTTCCAAATATATTGAAGGTCTAAAAAAATATTTTGTGATATAATAAGAAATGAAAGTTATTTTATCTCTACATGTCATTCGTTTCCACATTATACGACATTTGAAGATAATAACTTTGTCATTTAAGTTATTTTTGATGTAAGACGAATTTTTTTTTGTTTCGGCATACAAAGATGTTATTTATAGTATCATGTATAGGGTTTGCAATCCCGCATATTAAGAAGTACTGCGGAATTCCCGCATTTGTGCGGAATTTTTTTGAAAGAACATAACATATACGCTCAACAACGTAGTTTTAAATTAAATGGACGAACTATTTAAATCAACCGTTGACGTTGAAGAAACGAAAGAAGTACGAAAGTTCCCTAATAAACCCTGACGACACATTTTCAGTCCCAAAAAAATAATCGTATTCGCCTCGTAATTAAAAACATTTGTGAAAGAATGTTGATTTTCAATGAAAAAATAGACGATGAAATTGAATTGAAAATGAAATTACATCAAATGATAAGTATTTATCGCTTTAAGAAAAAAAAGGGACATTATGTGTCTACGTCCATTACAAATTTCGAGAAAATTATAATTACGGCTGAGATGTCTCAATACGAAAATAGGGGGAAAAAAGGGAAATACTTGTCCCTTGTTCACAATTATCTGAACACTATCACACCTACCAGCGTAGAAGCTGAGAGGGCATTTTCTGCAGCAGGTTATATATCGACGGTGGAAAGCGGAAACGTCGTAACTCGGATTTTGGGTAAAATCACTTTTTACCATATTGTTATATAAAAAAAAAAACCGCGTCGAATGATCTATATCTCGTCTTTCTACGATAATTTTTTCTAACGATACGACCTCGAATTTTTCCGTGTTTTAGCACAGAGCTTAAGAAAATTTGTCGTAACTATAGCAAAATCTGCAATTTTTAACAATAAAACAGTTACTACTTTGTTTATTTATCACGGAGTTCAATTTGAATAAGATACGACATTTCTATAGCCCAAAAATTTACTTTGACAGAGATACAACAATTCTGCCCGGTGAAAATATTGTGTAATTTTATCGATACAACAAATGTTTCGTACTGGTACAGGGATATGAAACATTTCAAACACTTATTTTATTGTAAAAATCATACTTACAACAAATGAATACAGTTTTGTTTTGTGTACAGAGATCAGTAACGCCACTTTACCTCCCTCCCGCCGCTCTATAATGCCATCACGTGTTCTCTTCATACGCCGTTTCGACCACGACTTAGTTCATGCGTGAGCGTCAATTTGAGAAAACATGTTTGTCGCTGCGTTTCATAACTTTATAAAAGCATATTTACGATTGTGTACAAGTTAAAAATGCTATGAAACAACTCCAGGACCTAAGGTGGGTAATGGAATAGTAATAATTTAGGTTTTTTAATATGTTGAGTTGCAGAGCAGAGTCCAATTAGAAAGGCGTCGCTTGATGAAGTCCACGCTCCAACCTACTCGCGCCCATATCCAAAACCCCGAGAGCTTTCAACTCGAGCTGAGTAATCGCTTTGATTGTCTAGAAGAAAACCTTGCAGTGGACGAGTTAAACAGCGGTTTGGTAGAAGCTGTCCATACGGTGGGATCTAAGTATTTTAGACCTCGCCGTAGAGGCAGACCACAAAAACTCTCGATCCACACTCTTGGCCTCATGGCCGAACGTCGATCTATGGCACTGCAGTCTTCCGAGGACGCCGAAGCATATCGTCAGCTCAATAGACGGATCTGGAAGTCCTTGCGACACGATGTCCGTGCTCACAATACTGTGAGCATTAAAGAGACAATTGAGCGGAACGGAGGCTCCAAAGTGTTTGCAAGAGACTTGTCTATTGGGCAAAGACAGCTGTCTAGTCTGAAGACGGAGGGTGGCAGTGTAATGTCGACGAGGGCAGAGGTGTTAAGGGAGATCGAGAGGTCCTACGGACAGCTTTACACCTCGGTTGCCGAACCGACTGTTAGCTCGACCGAAGAACCGAGTGCCGAGTTGATCCGCCACTTCAGTGATGATATCCCGGACATCAGCCTGTGTGAGATTGAGATGGCCCTGAAGCAACTTAAGAACAACAAGGCGCCGGGTGAGGACGGAATCACTTCAGAGCTTCTGAAAGCGGGCGGAACGCCGGTACTTAAAGTCCTTCAGTGGCTCTTCAATTCCGTTCTCCTCGAGGGCTCAACGTCAGAGGCATGGAGCAGGAGCGTGGTGGTAATGTTCTTCAAAAACGGTGATAACCCTTTGCTGAAGAATTACAGGCCCATCTCGCTCCTGAGCCATATCTATTTGTTATTATCGAACGTCATCACCAATCGTCTCGAACGCAGGTTTGATGACTTCCAGCCTCCCGAACTAGCCGGTTTCCGAAAAGGCTTTAGCACCATAGACCACATTCATACGCTTCGGCAAGTTATATAAAAAACCGAGGAATATAACTTGCCGCTTTGTGGACTATGAGAAAGCCTTTGATTCGATCGAGACCTGGGCTGTGCTAGAGTCTCTCCAGCGGTGCTATATCGACTATCGGTACAATGAGGTGTTGAAAAGTATATACAGCAACGCCACCATGTCGGTCCGAGTACAAGATCAGAGCATGAAGGCTATTAAGGGGCTCGACTCTCGAGGTTGTAGACGAATATGTCTATTTAGGACAAGTGGTCCGGTTAGGCAGGTCCAACTTCGAGAGAGAGGTCAATCGTCGAATCCGACTCGGTTGGGCAGCGTTCGGGAAACTACGCGACGTCTTCTCGTCCAAAATACCTCAGTGCCTGAAGACGAAAGTTTTCGATAGTTGTGTGTTACAGTGATGACATACGGCACTGAGACGTGGCCTCTCACTATGGGCCTCATTAGACGGCTCAGAGTCACTCAACGAGCTATGGAGAGGGCTATGCTCAGGGTTTCCCTACGAGATCGAATCAGAAATGAGGAGATCCGTAGGAGAACTAAAGTAACCAATATAGCCCAGCGGATTAGCAAGTTGAAGTGGCAATGGGCCGGGCACATAGCGCGGAGAAGTGATGGCCGATGGGGCCAAAAAGTTCTCCAGTGGAGGCCACGTACCGGAAAACGCAGCGTGGGACGTCCTACGACAAAATGGTCGGACGACCTAGTAAAGGTCGCGGGACATCGCTGGATGCAAGCTGCTTCCATCAGGTCCCTGTGGAAGTCATTAGGAGAGGCCTATGTCCAGTAGTGGACTACCATTGGCTGATGAATGGATGGATGATTATAATGATCACAAATATGATGATCTTAAAAAAGTAGTGGTAAAACTAATTATTTCAAACGTTTCGCTTGTATTTGAATCTAAAGCATGACAAAAAAAATTAAAGACGTTTCTGTTGGATCAGAGGAAGAAAAAGAAAGTTGAGATTTAAAAATAATTTGTTAAAAACAAGGTTCTAAAATTTTACAGTAATTTTATATGATCCTAGTAATTTTAGGCAATAACGATATACTTTTTCCCAGTTTATAATGATTATGTTTTTAATCATAACATTATTTTTTACTCATCAAAATATTAATATTAAGATACAGCATTTCATTTTAAAAACGTCTGTCGCCAGTTTTGCACTTAAAACAAAACTTTTACGTAATTTTATTAAATGAACGAAATACAGCTAAATGAAATATATATCGGCATTGCCATTTTTAAGATACAGCAGATCCGTCGCTCAAAAAATTATGTCTTTTTAAGTTGGCCATACATTTCAGCTCATAGATACAACATTTCAGCTGCCTGAAATTAAAACATCAATTGGCGTAACTTGTGAAATTAATGATAATAATAACTTTATGATAATTTAGAGAAAGGCATCAAATAGGCCTTTGATAAATATAAATACATTCCAACTTTAAACTTTCTATCTCTATAAATATATTAGTTATGAATTTTCAAAATAGTTTTTTGGCTCTAGTGTAAACTTGGGTTTTTCGAGATACGACGTTTCCGCTTTCTTCCGTCGATATGTAGTCCTATAAGAAATAGAATGTTGGACAAAACAATTGATACAATTTGTTTTTTACGCTCTTATTTTCGGAACAAAAAGTGACTTTTATTTTGTGATTTTTCTTCTCTTTTTTTGTCACATATTTATTTTTGATTTATCATGTTTATTTTAACGTAATCACTTTTAGTATTACAAGTTACCAATGACCAATTTTATTATTTTGTACGTGCAATTGATCTCTTAATTTCTAGTAGACTTTTACGGATTCCGTGTGTAAATAGAGACAATAATAATATGTGCATTATTAAAAAATGTTTTTGTTAATTGTTAGTACATAATTAATGTTTTAGATGTTTTGAGTCCTGAATCCTGACATATTTATGTTACTTAATAGTTAAATCTATGTTAATTAACACAGTTTCTACGTATATTCTACTTATCTGTTAATACTTGATTAGGATTGTTTGTTACCTAATACTAAAATTTATATGCTTTAGATGTCTTTAGTCCTGAATCCTGACTGATTTATGTTAATAAACACATTTTTTACGTATATTCTCCTTACCAGTTTCAATTTTTTAATACCTTGAACAGTTTAGAATTAGCTTAAATAAAAATAAATAAACATTCCCTAATAATAGAATTATTAAAGTCACACATTTGCATTTTTAAAGGGGAAAGGCAAATTTCCCCCAAATTTCCCGCGGAAAAAAAAATGCTGCGGGATTGCAAACCTTAATCATGTAGATAGTAGTTCTATGTTTATCTTGGCATAAAAAGTTTAATAGTCCATTTTGACAGTACTATAGTTAGCGAGTCATATGCGAGCGAAGTGAAATAATCACCAAAGGAATCATGAAATATTGAAAGGCGAATCGAAAAGCTTTCAGATGCATAGACTTTTACACTAAGACATAGGTAATAAACAAACTTCACACCAACACAAATAAAAAAGACTTCTCCTCTGACTTCGCTTAAACTCACTCGAACTTTTTTTTATCTTATTGGCGGTTTCAATCACGATTAACGGTCCATTTAAAAATACGAATTTTGCAGAGATTATTTGTATATTATTTATATAAAAATATGTAAGTATACATATTTTTCAGCTCATGTACGTCTGCTATAAAGAGGACATAGCCCTTGTGGTTATCTCAATGGAAAATAAACCAGACAATTTATTAATTTTTTTTAATGTCATAAAGTTTAATTAAATAATATATTACACGTCTAATACATAACCTTGGTTTGTGTGAAGGGTTGTATAAACTACGGGAAATTCCATCGAACAATACCCAAACGCGCAGTCTATGCGTGCCAGATGGAAGCAATGACATCATAAGCTCTGCCCCACAAAAGAAAATGAATCCACTACCCCGAAACCGAACATGAATTTACGCTGTTCAGAATTTCATCAAGTTAGTATTGAGAATAATAGGACAATACGAGAAAATTGTAGAGAGTATTTTGCTAAAATAAATCCTCAGTCTGGGTCCACTTACTTACGTTTTAATAAAGCAATATAAGTGAATTCTTGAAACCAGATGAACTTCAGGAAGGCTTATTAAATTTATAGACAAGAATTCCATTAAGAAAATCAAAGCTGCTAAGCTTTGATCTTAAGACAATAAAGGACTTCCATGAGGCCGAGTTTATCGTGCTTATTCTTATCATTGTTATTTTATATAATGCAAGTCCAATGAAAAGAAATAAATTCAGGGGATGCTCATAGATAGCCCCGCCGGGAGGATATGTTTGAAAAAAGAAATACGTAGCATTTGTTATTGCCAAAATATCGCTTTAGGTTACCTATAGAAGTATGACAATGGCTGGCTATAAGAAAAACAAAAGCAGCTTCTCTGTGTGGCATATTAAATAAATACACCCAACAGTCACATACATAGTTCTGATCCCACACTAAGATGCAAGTCTTGTGTCGTGGGTATCAGAAACTACGAGATACTTTTCGGTCTCACATACACCCAGACCCGAAACAAATATTTGTGGGTCACACAAACATTGGTCTCGGTGCGGGGATCGAACCCGCGGCCTCTCGTTTCGCAAGCTGGTGTCTAGCCAACTATATACGTACATAATACGTAGTAAATATTAAGTACATGGCGTTAATTACCTTGAATTTTAGTGATTGCTAGAGCATTCTACTGCTTCTATTATCAAAGTTAAATTCAAATCATTGCATTCAATCTCGATAAGGGTGTCTAGTAAAATTGGTAATTCTATTGAAGTGAAACACATAGGAAGCCGCGAGATGCGTCCCGTGCTGCGCGCCTTGGCACCATTCCAGTCAACGATTGTAGTTCACTATCGCTGTATGCCGATCTATGGCTATTATTTTCACTGGTGCACTATTCAAACTGCTTCGGCATCCAACGGATGAATAGACTTGAAAGAATTTTCGTGTGCAACGACCGACTGTGTGCGTAATGAACGCTCATTCTTTTGCGCATGCGAATGTGATTTGTGTGATTTAGATGTTATTTTTGTGGTCGACTATCTCTTTGTCGCACATGTGTGCGTCGTACGATCTTGAGATTCTGAGTTCGATTACCGATTCGAAGATAGTGTTATTGGATTTTCCATTAGGAAATTCCGAGTATTGGTATCGTATAAACCTCCAGCTGCATATGCATGGGATACATATGCATGTATTCATGTATTACCTATATTATAATGTAATGTATGAAAAAATATAAGACGATAAAACGCGACCTGCAAAGTTTCAAATGTTTTTTCTAATAAATTTTTGAAATGACACGCAGCTGTTCCAAGCATCCTTAGAGAACGCGAAAAAACTTCTGCTAAGTTTAAATGTATGCGGGGAAGTATACAGTCATAATACCGGTGTTATGATCGCTGTCATACAACAACTCTTGGGTAGTCTCCGGGGTTTATCTGGGGTTATCTTTGGTGCGAATAAAAACACTGTTAACATTTTCCCCGTCTCGTTACAATCAAATTATATTATCCGACATATTTCTCACTATATTATGCGCGACAAGCGTAGGGTAGATTTTTAATATGGACGGATGATGTGGGTCTGCCATTTCTGTTATTGTCTTTAAAGTCTGTTCTCACTGTTCTATTGACAAATTAAATGTTAATTCTGCTTATGAATACTTTGCTTTGTTATTAAAAAAAAAAATACACTCACTAAATGATAGTCCTGATATCATAATAATATGTGTAAATGAATATATATTTTAAATTACTTTAAACAAATTTCAAGTTAATTCATTGCTTATGTGGAAAATTATTAATTCATCTATCCTTATATAAAGTCCATTTGCATGAGGTACCTTTTGTTCATACATGTATATTTGACTATTCTGAATAGAACAGAAGTCGTGATACAGCCTTTCATTACTCGTCTTCATTGCGATGGAAATATTAATTTATAACTGGTAAAAGTATAGACTTTTAAACTACTTGTAAAATACTATTTATGATTATTATTTACATATTCAATGCATTAAATAACCAAGAGTTATTTTAATAAAACTGTTTCATGGATTTACTTTGCCTCATTACATGTAGGTATGGCTACGTGCTCCGCGATTTTAATGTTAAAATGATTTGCACAAATTGTTAGGACAATTTTATATTACAAATACCCAGAAAAAGGGAGAAGAGATATTGCCAACATAACCAATTTTTTGCGTCCTTTGACCTTTGATACCTAAAGAGGCTCGCATATGACCTTTTAAAGCCTTTTGAGACTACGTTAAGTAAGCCAGAGGAAAGCGATCCCGCAAATTTCGTTTCGAGGCATTTTTTTGAAAACAGATTTACAAAATCCATATTACGATACTATTTCTTAGATAGGATTCATTTTTATTTTAACGATAATTGGAAAAGCTTCAAATTTTTGCCAAAATAGCGAAACAATGTATTTGGTCATCGTCATTCCTTATAAGAATTCTAGTGAGTCTTAGTTTTGAGCCCAAGATTAAAACCAGTGCCCAACCTCTCTATGAATCAGCTATTAATTACCATATTACTAAATACATGTACAAATTACAATAATGTATGTATTGTGTTAAAGTGCCCTAATACCTACAGAAAAATTTAGTATGCTTTATGTTTACACTGTATCAGACCTATATAAGTCACACTGCTTGGCACGGGCCTCCCATAAAACTGAGAGGATTTAGGCCTTAGTCCGCCATGCTGGCGTAGTGCGGATTGGTGGACTACTTAAGAAATTCCTAAGAACTTTTTAGGTGTATATCAATGTGAAAATTGTTAGTCTTTTTATATAAATACGAGTAAATATAAAATCACTTGACACCTGTACAGGGCAAGCGTTTTGCTGTATTTTAACCACTACTTAAAATATCCCGTTAAAAAATCTAACCCCACTTTGTCCGATCCGGAAATGGTACCTTGGACCACTCGCAAGGAATACACAAAAGTCCCGAGACAATTACCCGTAGTTATTACCCGATTATACAAAAACTAGCAAATATGTTTGGTATTGCAGCCGGCACACGCACATCTTATAACGTGTTATTGTGTTGGATGTGATCCATCATTGTTGGTTTTTGCGGCATACTACGTACTTACCTCCACAGATGAGTGATGTAACGCTACACAGCGATTAATGGATGGCTCAAAATGTTTCTACTTTATATTATTGTCATCAATAATATTAGTGAAGCGGTTGTCGTCTAGTAATTGCTTTAGGCTTTGGATCACTTGGAAATACAATGATTGGTGATGATTCTATTGAATTAAATAGTGGTAACACATTTCATCATCATCATCATCAGCCCATAATATATGTCCTACTGCTGGGCACGGGCCGCCTCTACCATTGAGAGGGTTTAGGCCTTAGTCCACCACGCTGGCCTAGTGCGAGTTGGCGGACTACACACCTAGGAAATTCCTAAGAACTTTTAGGTGTGCAGGTTTCATCACGTTGTTTTCCTTCAACGTTAAAGTAACTGACAATTCTTTGTGAATACACATATAACTTCGTTAAGTCAGAAGTGAGTGCCTCTGGCGTGATTCTCGACTGCGCGCCTAAACCTCGAGGCCATCACTACTCCGCAAAAATACTTAATACCTTACCAAGTGTTAATTTAATCATCATAATGCCTAAACTTATGGTGTTTCGTCCGTCATAGTGTGTATGACTCAAAAAATGCCAATCGAGTCCACGAATAGATACAAATATATGTATGTATGTTGGCCATACAAGTATCATTCCGTAGAAGAACCGCAGAGGAACGTACCTTAATTCTTTCAGGCTCCAGAAACCTCTTTTTTGGTTCCAAAACCATTTTATCGTTAATTATATTTAATGTAATTTCTATATAGTTTCCGAATAACTGTTTTCGTTGTTCGTAAGCTATATAGAAATTACATTAAATAAATTAATCATAAAAGTAATTATCATCGTTCCTATATTAATTTTCTATGCAAATGTAATGAAAGTTGTAAGTACGGAATGAACTGTAAATAAACAAGATTAATTTATGAATATCGTTTATATTGCGTTCAATAAAATAATGAAGCATAATGACCGCATATAAATCTTCCTGTCGGTGCGAGTGCGGTAATATGGATGGCTTTGCATCGCATTTCGGAGCTGTTTTCAATACTCAGTAATTCTATTTAAGTCCTACTTCACTATATTAAATAAATACACTATATTATTATTTACTTCACTATATTACTTTTATTAATGGGATGAAGTTAATAACACAGCGTACATTGTATTTAGTGAGTATCCGCATTGTCACTTGATTGAATATTGCTGTCGAAACAAAGTTGTAGAAAAACCTACCTGTCTGGGGAATATACCGGTCTGTCTACTTACCTATCTGGGGAAATTTACTCTCTTTTAGTTTTGTGGAACCTAATCTGTTGAAATAGTACCTACATAATATAAATTTTTACTTGATTTACGTCTTACGTTTGTTTTCTAATGAACAATAGTTTCCTTCAACCTCAAATGCGAGATAAATCACGAAAAAAAATATTAACTATATTAAATAAATAACTTTACAGCTTGTTTATTGTTTAGCATTGTGTGACAATTTGTATGTTTGAAATCAAGTTACTATCTTCTACACCTATTTAGCTTTGGAATTCAGTCGGAGCAAAGTTGTAATAAACATTTAGGTACTTGTTCCTACTTCAATCGCCAATTTACGTCTTTTATATACGGGATCGGCAAAGAAGTTTAAAATATATTGCAATATAAATGGATCTCCAATTGACGAAAAACCACCACCTCACTTTTGCAGTCGACTATTCTATATGAAGATTTAAGATTTAGTCCAACATACTAGCCAAGTGTTTAAGAAATTATTTACCATCAGGGTACTCACAATGTCGAAATGCGTGTTAATGGGCTACGATAAAATATAACAATTAATTATTATATACAATAGCTTAAACTCATTCCTATCTAAAGGAATAATTAAGATAATATATAATAAGGTTATATAGTAAGGTATGTAATAATTTTTTATTCTATTATTATTTCTAATTCTAATGTAAGATAAAATTAATAAGTATAATCAGTTTTGCAAAACGCTTCTCTATGCTTTTCTCAATAATTTTAGTAGTGATGGATGTTAATGCTTGTGAGTGATTACTTACCAACAGATAAGCCGCTCCTCTTTCGCCTAACCGATACTTTAGTAACCCACAAAATCACTCCCTGGTGAAATGGAGCTCTCTCATTCTACATCTAGTCTTGAATTACAACCTAAAGGGCGATAATGTAAATAAAATTAAGGAGCGCTTCATTACGGGCGTATTCAGTGCAAACCATTAACCTTATAGGTAAATCTACACTCAATAAGACCGCGATATTCTTCAACCCACGTCGGGCTCCATCAATCTATATCCATTTGAACCCTTCGCGATCATCCCCGCCATTAGCCCGCCGTAATTATTTCGGCCCTTGTAAAATACTGGCGAGCGCCGTCGAGGCCGGCCACCGCATAGGAATTGTCAATTTCGCTTAATAGCACGATAAGTGCGTACAGATAGCCAGATAACCAATAGTCTGGTAATTGGTTTTTATTTATTTAGCGAAATTTGCGCAAATATTTAATTATTTGCGCAAATAAACTCTGTTTGCGAACGCTGGCGCCTCGAACGTGGAACTTTTCGGGAGTTTGTTGGGCGGTGTTGATGCTAACTGAATGCCAAATGTGTATTGTGTAGTCTGACCTTGTGTGTGATATTGTTAAGAGGGGAATACAATGTATGTTGAATTGTGATTGGACGTAGTCATTTCGTCGAGTCCTTGTTTATTTAACGCATGGATGAAAGGTTTTTAGCCGATATATTTGTCGTCGTTGTTCAATTTGATGTTGAATTCGTGTTTCGTATATCTTTACAATTATTTTTTCCCACACTATATATAATAACTACTTAACTTATACATGTAATGCAGTTAAATATTTATTATCAAGGTGCTTGCCTACATAAATTTGATGAACACAACACCGGTCCCAAATAAAAATTTAGATACTTTTGTGGCCGATTATATAATTGAACCAAAATAGCTTACTGAATTGTTACTGTATTGTGATTTAATAAAATAAATAACCATAGATCCTACCAATATATGTATGCTGCAGTACGAGACATGTCCGTAGATTTAACATTTTATACATCAAAAATATATTAATCGACATTCTGTACTGAAAATACACGTTGCCCTAACAAATAGCGGTCTTACACTGTAACGCCTTACACCAGTATTGTCTGCCTTATCGAGATACCGTTGGAACCGACAACGCGAAATGCATTCAATCAATCAGGGTGGCGAGCAAACATCTGCCTCTATATAAATGTTTGCGACGAACACGATACAAAACGAGGTTCTCTGAGAGGGATTGTTATTCCTATGAGACGGTCCAATTATGTATTGTCAATAGCAACTCGGCGCTTCGTTTATGGACGTCCATATCTAGGAGCAAATAAAACATATTTATTAAGCTGCTTTTTTAAAATGAAATAGAGTATGGTAAATAACTATAATTAACGTATGTATTTTTGTTAAAAATAGATTTGAATATTGAATTGAATACATAATGTAATGGTTTTCAACTAAGTCAAGAATAAACTCGTATACCTAATTGTGTTTGTGTATTTATCGTTCCTCAATAGTATGAATTTATACTCATCGTACTAACCTTAGCACCATCAGGTGCCAGAGCGGTTATTACAACAGTCCATACTTTACTTTAAAGTAAAAAATAGGAAATAACCACTTCCAAATATTACATAAAAAGACAATGAGGACATGAAAGTGATGAGTAACATAAAACAGAGAATAATATTGAATAACTGTATTACTCATTCGCTCGCTGGAAATCAAAGCCGTCGCTATCAACGGATCCGTCACGAGCTATTAGCATTCATTTCATTATTAATTCCTTTCCCTCTCAGCAAAAATCGAATATCATCAAAGCGAAAATACACAGGAATCGTAGGAATTACGAATTCCGCAAGATTCTGCAAGGTGTGATTCGGCTTATTTTCTTTGCCGTCTTAACTGCGTTTGAGGTTCTTTTTTGTGGATTAATCAGTACTTAAATTCGGTTTATTTCCCTTCATTAGGATCACCGAAGACCAGTAGATATTTCGGTTTATTAAAGCATTTTTTCCATCTTCGCTTCGAGATATCCGGCGCTCATTTAAATGTCACGCTTCGATGAAATAAGAAACGTTAAGAGCGAAACTTTGCGAGTTACGTGGTCTTTTAACGTTTTTACTTCTGCCTTTTAAAACATGTGTGATGTATATGCAAGTGAGATAAATTATAAGTCTGCCTATTTGTTTTGTATTAAGCGTTTACAGGGATAAAAGAATGTCATAGGTCTAAAAGCATTTTTGCAGTTAAGGATTTTGTTTATCCTGCGTAGAATAATTACACTCCTTGGGTAAAGGATGTAAAGAGTGCGCTTCGTAGAATCTCCTGGCATTATAATAAACCTTCCCGATACTTTCTAATTTTTCACTGTAAATTTGCATTCAGGATGAAATCAATATCAAATGCTTTCTTGGGAAACATACATACCTAACCTCACGCCTGTGTTTCCAGAAAGGGTAGGCAGAGGTGCATTTCTGCACCCACATTATCAATATTCAAAATCTTTTATGTTTTAAATAAAATAGTTTGACTTGGCAATCGCACTAAAAGTGAGTTAAGTACCTACATTGTGTTTTCATGCGATTGCCAAGTCAGACTATTTTATTTAAAACATAAAAGATTTTGAATATTGATAATGTGGGTGCAGAAATGCACCTCTGCCTACCCCTTCGGGGAATACAGGCGTGAGGTTATGTATATATGTATGTACAGAAGATCCCCTAAATGGGGACTGAATAAATTCATCGACTTGGTATCACATGGATCTCACAACTTTTTACGGTAGAAGGACTGAGTTGCGAGACTTGGGGTTTTTTACAAGTTTTGTTTTTTATGGGATCTCATTTCTTTTTGTAGAAAGTCCTATTGTTTGCCTTTTCGGTACCTTCTACTTCTTGAGTACTAACAACGGATATTCTTAAAACCCACGCTCTGTCTTATGAGCTTTGCTTACTTTTGTAGGTAGTCTTCCTCTTCTACATACGAGACGAGTCGTGTTCTTTATTTTAAAATAATAATCCTACTTTATGCGTTAGTTAGAAAAAATTAGGGCTGCACACGTCAAACATCAGTTAAAGTTAATCCTTTTGTAAAATTGATATCTCTCTTATATAAATATAAATAAATAAATATAAATACACCCAACAGTCACATACATAGTTCTGACCCCACACTAAGATACAAGTTTTGTGTCGTGGGTATCAGAAACTACGAGAGACTTTTCGGTCTCACAAACACCCAGACCCGAAACAAATACTTGTGGATCACACAAACATTTGTCTCGGTGCGGGGATCGAACCCGCGGCCTCCCGTTTCGCAAGCTGGTATCTAGCCAACTGCGCCTCGGGGCTGTCAATATAAATTGGTACTGTCAATGTACCTAACCGAAAATTACAACATAAAGCTTAACAGAGGTATAACTTGAACTAATTTACGGCAATAACTGCCGCACTCAGTTTGTTTTAAATGAATAAATTACTTATATGTGATTTCCTCACGATATTTTCCTTCCCCGTTAAAGTACGTGATAATTCATTGCTAACACACATAACTTCGAAAAGTCAGATAAGTGAGTTTGAACCCGCGACTGCCGGGATTCTCGAGCTCACGCCTTAAACTCAATACCATCCCTACTTATCTAGCTACACCTATTATTCCATTATTTTATACATATAGGTACACTAATTTATTCGCTGCAAATGTATCTTTGTAATCCTATATATTTATATGGGATTACAAAGTTATTTATGCAGTTTGTGAATCTAGAAAACTAGACCGAAATTGCAAGATATTTTAATTTTTCCTTGAGTTATACACTAAACACTAATTGTGTTCCAAATTTGAAGCTTCTATGTCGGCTAGAAGTGCCTTAGAGTTATGATGATCGGTCAGTGAGTGACCAAAACTGCGAAGTTTGACTAGTTATAATTCTTAAACTACTGGTTCAAATTGAATGAAATTTGAAATATACAGAGTTTATACCATTCTTGCTTGGTAACTAAAAATTCAGGTTTCTAGGTTTATCCACAACGAAGTTATAGGGTGTCGAAAATGGCCTGAGTTGCTTCGAGAAAAGTATAGTACGGCCGTGCCGCTTTTTCGCTCGACTTGGCGGGGGCACTGCCGTGCCCCCAGATTGAATGCTTACTACCTGGTCTTATAAGAGGGAGGGAAGAAGAGAAGAACAGTAGATATTGTAGTGCAGAGCTCATGCTCACGATTCCCGAGTTTAGTATTGTCCAATAGTAAGGAGTAATTTTAATCATTAACAATATTACCTCGTTTATATTCCGCCAGACTAAACACTATGTTTATTACTCATAGGCAGTTAAAGCAAATGCATCGTTTCAAATCTACCATCCTGTTTGCTATGAAACGATGTTTACATGGATCAAATAGCAATTCGATATTCTGGATTACGCACAGTTGTGCTTGTGCGGGTGATTTTCCCAGTTTAATTCTAAAACGGCGACTCAATTAGTACGAATGCATACACAGAACAGTGGTAATAAAAATGTGGGTCACTGAATAGATGCTAATGCTCCGTTGTAATTCAGAATGCGTAGTATGAAATTTAGTGGGTTTATGCCTCGTTTTCAGTGCGGTATTATTGTAATCATACAACCAAATAATTATAGGAAATCATAATGTTTACTGATGATAACTTTTAATAAATTATGAAATTGATTATAAAGATATTATTATGGAACATCAAATGATGCGCGTCACAATTTATTTGATTTCCGTCAAATTTTGGTCACTATAATTACATTGCCGCAAAAAACTTATCATATTAAAGTGATAAAAATTGACTTCTTATTATTTATATGTAGTGTCGACCTCGAGGTTTAGGCACGCGGTCGAGAATTTCGACGGTCGCAGGTTCAAACCCCAGGCACACATCTCTGACTTTTCGAAGTTATGTGTATATTCACAATGAATTATCACTTCCTACAACGGTGAAGGAAAACATCATGATAAAAGCTGCACACCTAAAAGTTCTTAGGAATTTCTAAGGTGTGTAGTCCGCCAACCCGCACTAGGCCAGCATGGTGGACTAAGGCCTAAATCCTCGCAATGGTAGAGGAGGCCCATGCCCAGCAGTGGGACGTATATGGGCTGATGATGATATAGTGTCGACTTTTTTGAATAACATAATTTTATAGAAAAATATCAGCTGATACTGCCTGTAAACTTACATAACATACGCTTCCAACAAAGCTACCTTGTAGTGTCGAATCAATTGTATTTTTTACTTTTATTTTGCGACTTTTTAATTGGTAACTTTTGTAATCATCAAAACGACAACCATTGTTCATTTTTGGGAACGAAGGAAAAATATTCTGTAAACAATGCATACATGGTTCTAGTATTTCGAAAGGTTAAATGGGAGCTATAGAATATTCGATACAATTAAATGGCTCTCTAACCTTAACCGTGGTAAAGTTACTTTTTTTCTTTTTTATTATAATATATTTTGATTTTTTATAATTATAAATTATATACCTTAAAACTTTCTTAAATTTAATACTTTCTTATTCCAATTAACTTCCAATTACTTTGTAATATTTTTTAAATGTAACCTATACTTTGTGGTTGCGATGTATGTAAAACAAATTGACCGTAACTTGTGAGACAATATTGTCTCAATATAATTTACCTATTTAGTATAATTTAACTAAATGGACTTAGTTAGAAGTGTTGTGACAGGGTATTATATGATAAAGCAGTGGATTCAACCATTCAAAAGTAAAATAATGACAATTACTCGTATTTGTATTTGATGCTGGCAGCTTATAAATAAATATAGAGCTACAATCATTTATATGTATCGCAATATAATTATTCATATTCACAATTTTTGTGGTTAGAGTTCTCAGATCTTTTCCTTTATCGTCTTTTTTGCAATTGCAATTAGGTAGGTACTTGTTGTTTGATATTTTCATATTATGGTCCCAATTTTTAGGTATTCCCAGTCTTTCAAAAAAGGCGTCGTCGTCAGTACCCTTCCAGTCACTTCCATTTTGCTGGAAGTGGAGCTTGTAATTTAAAAAAAAAAGACATTCGCTGGCTTCTTTAATATCGCTGTTCCATTTAAAAGTCGAAGTAATATATAAAATTTAACCGAATAAATGTTTACATGAAATTTCCACTTCAATTATGTTATTTATTTGAAATACATTTTAAACATATTTCGAAATGTGGTATCACAACAAACCAGAATTCCACGAGCATTTCCATTACAACATATATTAATTTTCCATTTTATAAAGGAATTTTACAGAAACAATTAACGCTCAATCGAAATAGGTATTTCCACAACGGGATTAAATTTTAAAATCGGACGCTTGGGCGTTATTTTTCATTACCTTATAACGCAATCTAAAGATTATAATCAGTAAAATCTCTACATAAAGAGCTTACGCATTAGAAAAATATTGTAGTGGCAAAGGGGACAGTGAAACAGTGGAACTTTTCTGTCGATGTTGATGTGCGATTAAAATAAACGTGGCGTATTACCATCATTGTAAATTAAAATGAATATTGGAGTTCAATGAGATTTTAATTACGTTCTGACAAAAGCCACAATAACAGTTTCTGGACGCAACGTTTTATTGTAATATTTTTGGTTTCATTGATAAAAACAAAATGAATAATTTATTTATCCATAAAAATTAAATAAAAGAGATACGCGCTAAAGTGGATATCAGACACAGAAACAAGATTTTCGGTCATGACTTTTGTGGCATTGTTATAACTTTGTATAATTCTTGAAAATCCAATTTATTAACTTATAATAATTATTATAAGTATACTAATAAAAAGCCTTGGCAGACAAAGTTGAAGTCACAAGGTCTAAGGTATCCTTAAAATAATATGAAAGTTTAGATGTTACGAAATAAGGTACATATATATATATATATATATATATATAGTTGATGTTGGGTTCAAGCGTAGATAGTATATTTTACCCAGGAAAGCTCCATGGTTTCGAATATAGGAGGTATCCACTTGAGGCTTGATATATTTTATAATAATAATTA
This sequence comes from Hemaris fuciformis, assembly GCA_907164795.1. Taxonomy (NCBI): domain Eukaryota; kingdom Metazoa; phylum Arthropoda; class Insecta; order Lepidoptera; family Sphingidae; genus Hemaris; species Hemaris fuciformis. Next base: position 7,107,547 of record OU015440.1, on the reverse strand, counting down.
ATATATTCACTTTCCTCTGGACCCAATTCCAAGATAAAACCTCAAATAAAAACTAGTGTGAGTGGCAGGACTACGCCACAGTAGTAAGTGGAAGAGTTGTACCGAAGTCCGCTTGGCTTTCGGTATGAATTGATCGCATAGACCGAGATTGTAGCACTGTCTCACAGAAAATTTACCTAAAGCAAACACTTTTGCGCATGACATCAGGCTGTAATATTATTTTTCTTCTGGGGAAGTATGATTTTAGTTGTTTCTTCACAATCGACACCCCATTTGGATCGCACTGTACTAATGCAAGACTTTCTCTACTTCACCGGCTCATTTCTTTGTATTTTACCTACTAGCATATATATTTGGTTATTTTTTTATATATATTTTTTTATATATATATATATTTGGTTATTTTTTTTTTTTTTTTTTTCTATTTCTGAAGACAACTGCCTGAACTACAACCTTTCATTCCGGTCCCGTAGGTTGTCTGGAAGAGATCGCAGCTAGCGATAAGACCGCCTATTGTGCCTATACTTATTGTCTTCATTGTTTTCAATCATGTAGTATAAATTATTGTATAGTGTACTAAAAAGTATATAAATAAATAAATAACATTTCAAACTAAGATAAATTTCTTTCACAATTGCTGTACTATGTTGGCATCCATTACTATTCAGGGTACGGTGCTCCTATAGCTCGTCAATCTCGCTCAGTAACGGCTTGAAACTTATTCGAGGCGAACAGCAATTCTGTATCTAAAACAAAAGACACTCTGTAAGGACCGTCGAAAAAAATCACGAACAAAAACAAGAATACACGAATTTTTTAAATGCACCATTCTTTTATTTGCCATTTAACAGCGACTGTAGTAAAACAAGGGCGTATTATAAAATGTAATACTTTGACAGTTTGGTGGAAAGCTGGCTCCCGGCCAGGTTCGCCGACAATGCTTCTATCTTTTTGCCGTCGATATCATTGGAAATACCTAGCTATAACATTTTTCACCTAGTGCCGTTTGGAACGGGAGGAAAAAACGTTCGGTAACTCGATTTACCTGAAAAATATGACGCGAATTCGTGGTGTTTACATATTTCACGAACTGTAACTCCAATTTGTGGGTTGTTTTTATACTGTTACCACATATGTATTTACAACGGTTGAAGTGGTAATTAGCCAATACCCAACAAATAAAAAGACAAATTTATCAACGTGTTTCTTATCAAGTTGTTGTCAATTGTCGTCTATTATACATTGCTGCAGGATCAGTAATCATTACATACCACCATAATAAAATTTGTAATAATTATTAAATGAAAGGCACCTAACTCGCAAATTGAAATTAATCAACATATGTGCATATATATGTACATAACCTCACGCCTTTATTATCCGAAGGGGTAGGTAGAGGTGATTACCTACAACCACATTTCGCCGTGTTTCGCACTAGGTAAGGTCCGCCAACTCGCACCCGCGCACTATGGAAAACGTTAGAACAAGGCCATATCAAAAATAGTTTTTAAAAAAGTTACTTATTACTTGTTTTGATGATTTTGTTTTATAGTTAAGATGTTATTTATCGAAATGGAAAGAATTATAACCTTTTGGAATCATGATTTTACTTGAAAACTCACATTTACTTTTAAGTAAATTTGTCAAGATAATTTTCGTACATTCAGTATCAATTTTCAGATTGAAATTGTTAAAAAACACCCAATAAATTATATATTTTTGGAAAGAATGTTTCTTTCTCATAATTTTGATAAAATAATATTTACTTTAAGTAGAATATATTGTATATAATGAATTTTTTTTTAAATATAGATAAAAAAATCCAGTTTACAATTTTCAATTAGGTATTTCTTTATTATCGAAGCTTGCCGAAGTTTTGAATTTTGTATTTATCAATAGCTTAGGTCTTTAAAAATGACATATAAAAAAATTGTCTGCTTATACGTGCTTATGCAGAAGTTATGATGATAAATATCGACCGAGTCCCACGTTCGCGAAAACGTTATCTTTGCGGTTAAGAAAAAATAGTGTTCTTTTATGGTCTTATTGACTATGTAATTGCCAGGAAATGGTATTTATATGAGTTTGTACACGTTACATGTGGGAAATATATTGTTTAATTGCAGTCTACACTCATAGCTTTCCTACATAAACCTCAGTCGAGGGTGATTATTCTATCACAATTATTAGTGAATCATTAGTATTCAGGAATAAAAATTACAGTGAAAATGGCCAGTTTTACTTGTTCAAAGGAAGAAATAATACTATATTATATAAACAACCATAGACAACCAGGGACCACATAAATTTCATAATTGAGGATTTTCAAAAATCTCTTGCTTTGCAGACTGCTAGACTTTATGTCAGCAAATACAACTGGTATTATATGCCATCCTCCGTGCATACAATATTAATACATGGAGAGAGTATTATAAATCATTTTTCAGTGTTGCCCATTGGACAGCTTTCAGAAAATGCCTAAGAGTCCGGGAATAAAGACTACAAGAAATTTAGACTGCATCATGCAAGAAAATGCTCAAGGTCTGCTAGGAATGAAGATGTTTTTCATACTCTTTTATACACGTCTGATCCATATGTATCCAGTATTCGAAAGCAATACTTTAAAAAATATTAAAGAACTTGACGAAGACACTATGGTTCTTTTAAAGGTTCATCAACTAATTGTAGATCCAGCAAAAAAAGTTACATAATTATGTTTAAGTTATATTTAATAGTTATTTCATCGGTCAATTTGTGGATCTATATATTAAAACCAATTATAATAAATTAACTATAAGATAATATTTTGTAATTTAATTTCTTTGCGTTAAATGTTATACTTATGTAAGTTTATAAGTGCTATAAAAAAGATAAACTTTTTTTTATGTTAATTTAAGTTTTAAAAACCCAATAAATTTATTTTTAGGTAGTCCCCATTTATATAGTCCCTATATATAATCCCTATATATTAGTTTAGATAATATTTTCGAAAGTGTAAAACAAATATAGTTTTTTTTTCTTCGCATTTTAACTTTGAACCCAAGCAAAACCGGGTTAGAACATTAGTATCATAAATTCATGCAAATCCCTAAATGATTGTACTTTCGACTATATCCATGCAAAATTTCAAAGCGATATCTTTATAAACAAAAAAAGTACAGATTTTTGATATGAGAATGACCTATTTTGCCCATAGTGCCGCGTGCCCAGCAGTGGGACGTATATGGGCTGATAATGATGATGATGATGATGACATAAATAAGTCCTAGGGAAAGGATATAGTTTAACCAATTTAATAAAATTGTGCCGTACAGTAATACTTTGTATGAAAATGTTAATCAAAACTTTTTATTCACAGCTCGATACGTGAAATGTTATTTCTAGTTATCAACAAATGAGTTAACTAATTCATTATTACCACGTTGATATGAATAATTTTTGCCATTAATGGGAATATCAGACGATTAATTAAACGTTTGTCATTCAAACAACCACACAGTTGCATTAGCATCAACGCGCTGTCAGTGTGTTGCAAAATGAAAGCCAGACATTGTAAACAGCAAATGAAACGTCAGGACAATGTTTCGCTATAAATCCCACAATAGCACATCTACGAGTAAAAATACGAAAGTTGACATAACAGGTCAGATTGTCTGCAACTTTGATACCGAAGTTGAATCTGTTTCGCTAGACACATCGACTTGTAGAACAATAAATGTTGTAAAACTTTTTCACTGTTCGATTGTATTGATGCTATTTTATTTTGAGACCTTTCAGTCGTAGCTATACATTGTCTATCATCTGACATGTTATATATTTTTTAAATTATATGTCTATTTAAAAACCTTCAGAAGAAAAGTAAATGCAATCAGCATTCAGCGACTGTGGTTATTAGTGTATTTTATGCCACATAAAAATATGGTTGTTGCAAAAAAATCAACTGGATTATTGGTAGAAAACCTGTAAATTTTTATTAAAACGCTGGTTTTGGTCTTGTAAGGTGAATGGAGATGCGATATCGGGATTATATACTGCCTTGCAGATACAAATGCCAGAGGGAATCCGAAACACTAAATTCCGTCCTCGATGGGTAAAAGATGTGCCTAAAGCCTGCTTTCTTGAACTTGACTGACAGGCGCCTTGTAGACGATATTCTAACACCCCCTCCACACGAGCATTACAAGAAACCTGTTTGAAGTCAAACATTCCTGACACATGCAGTTTAAAAATACCTACCCGCGCATCATTGACCGATATCAATTGAGTAATAAAAAAACTTAATTATTTCAGAAACATTTATTGTTAATTCGATATCGAATAAATGTTACTTACTGTTTACTATTCGACCAGTGGACGAATTTTAGTATCTAATAACAAATTTTTAATATACCACATTTCGCACTTCTATAAATTACACTGTAGGTACTAATATAAACGGCAAAATATTAGACTATCTGATAGAAACACGACCAACCAATTAGGTTAATACAAAAATGAATTTCAAATACTCTTACATTGGTTACGTTGGGCAGTTGTCGCGAAATTAGTTTATCATTGGATTCCCCACAGGAGCTTGCAGCGACTGTGTCGCACGCGAGCGTTATTACAATACCCTTACTGGGGAATGCAGTGTACATATGACGTCATTTAGGGTGTACTACTGTTCAAAATCGAAATTTATCGCCCAATTGATCATTCAATTGTAATTATAGCTTGTGAATTATGACTTCCTCGTTTTACATTTGTTTTTATTTTGAATCTAGAATTAAATTTAAGTGTCAGAAGTATGTATTTGATTGTTTTGTGAATCTATTTATAATAGTGATTTTACATCATTTTAAGCATCGTCTGTAAAGAAAGTATTAATAATAGCATCGATGGGATTTTAATATTAGTCTCCTAGAGTCTGTTGGCCTCGAATCTCAAAAATATATTAGTGCAAATTGTTACTACATAAGCTACTACATTGGTCTCGTTGTTTTAGACAAAGAACAATTTGTCTTCTCTACATTGGCTGAGTTGTTTGACCTCATTTCAGACGTAGCCCATTAGAGACTTTTGTACAGTCTTAGATATTTATATTGTTATACAAACAACCAAACTAAAAAAAAAAATAAGCAGATATACGCCGACGTCTCGTCACCTTTTACTAAATCACTTCTGTATGAGCCCAATTACTTCCCACTGTTGGGCACGGGCCTCCTCTTATACTGAGAGGAGTGAGGCCTTAGTCCTTAGTGGATTATTCATCATGAGTCTATTTCAGTCATTAAGTTATGTGTGTACATAACTTCGAATATTCAAAGGTGTGTGCTTGGGGTTTGAACCTGCAACCGCCGAGTATTGACTTGAGTATTTTAGACTTTTAGTCTTTTTAGTTTAAGACCCACAAAATAGGGAGTAAATCTGATTATGTGCCCCTTTTGAGAATTCATAACAAGAATTTCTTAGTTATGTATAGTCCGTCAACCCGCATCAGGGCAGTAGACGAAGGACCAAACACTTCCGATTGTATGGTAGATGCTGTCTGGTATAATAAAATATTTTATCTACCCCAGTAGTGATTACCGCATGTTAGGTTTAAAGCATAACATTAAGAGTTCAAGTTCACGTTAAAATTGCGACGATCTAAAAACGTATGTTGTACTTCTTTAACAGTATTCCATGTCGTTGTTTAAGCGAAGATGTGCTTCTTCTAGTTAACCTCTATAGTTTTACAACATAGTTAAGATAAGATCCTGTAGCAACTTATTACTGAGAGCTACAGTGGAAAACTACCATACTCCGAGATAAGCCCTCGGCTAACCGAACAACGAAACTAAAAGTTGTTGCAGTATGTGATATTCAAAACTTAGATATTGTATGTATTAGATTTAATTTTTTTTTAGGGTTTCTTACTGATATTGTAAACGTGATAAAAGATTTTTGCTTGCATTTTTTGTTACGCCTATCATAGTTTTGTAATGTTTCTTTTTATAACGGAAATTGTGTGCCTAAGGAATTGACTTTTAATAACATTGGTTAACATAATTTAAAAGCGTGAGAGGTTTGGGCACGCGGTCGAGAATCTCGACGGTCGCAGGTTCAAACCCCAGGCACACACCTCTGACTTTTCGAAGTTATGTGTGTATTAGCATAGTGAAGGAAAACATCGTGATGAAACCTGCACACCTAAAAGTTCTTAGGAATTTCTTAGGTGTGTAGTCCGCCAACCCGCACTAGGCCAGCGTGGTGGACTAAGGTCTAAACCCTCTCAGTTGTAGACTCCTCTACAACTAGACTCCTGCCCGTGCCCAGCAGTGGGACGTATATGGGCTGATGATGATTATGATTATACTTAAAGTCCTGTGACTGTCATCACAATTATTATTTGAAATGAAAAAAAATATTCAAAAATTGGAAAGAGTTCGTTATTATCTTTTTATTACGATGTGAATCACGAAACTTGAATAACTTTTCTACGAGTATTATTTTAATATAATATGTATAACTAAGTTACTTTGATCCAACGTCAACTTTAAGTACCTATATTAAAAAACAATACTCAGCCTCATACAATCGCCCGAATGTACAAAGAAAGAATTAGATTGCCTGGAAAACTCAGATCTCTCTGTAAAGGTCTAAGATAGCTATTAACTAGAGCCCAAGGGCACACGGCGAACTTCGATACAAAAAGATCAGAAAGCCGCCGTAACAACTTATATAATTCAAATAGGACCTTATTGAATTAACCACGCAGATGGGTCTGGTTTTCTTTACAATGTGAAAGGTTTGTGTCTTTCTTAAGCGTATCTAGTGCCTTTTACCTACCATTTTGGCGAAAATACGACCCTATGCTTTTATATTTCTGACAATGGACTTAGGTTTACACCGTCTGCGTGCAAACTCAACGGCGATCCTTGGGCAAGTGGATCTCGAGTGATAAATTGGTCTAGATTCTAGAATTTTCGAGTCATTCAAAGTGTTTTGCGCTCTTTCAAAAATTCAAGTTCGTTTTATTCATACTTTAAAAGAATGGGTGTGTATGAAGGACGTCCATTGTTTTAATTATAAGAGTTGCTACTAATGTTGATTGGGTTATCATACTTTTAGGTACCCATTACGAAAGAGAAATCGAAAATAAAGTATTTTAATCGCCTATAATTAACTTTTCAGCTACCATACACTTGTTCAATGATTACCATACCTGTGAAGAGAAGTCGCAGGTTCAGCCTTTGCGCTATATGAAATATTAAATAATTAAAAGAAAACAAATATTCTTACATTAAATTTATTAAAAATTATTTTTTTATGATCAATACACTTTCACATATTCTGAATGTAACGGATTATCTCTAACTGTAAGGTCATATTATTGACCAAAACCATTATTCATACAAATAAAAATATATTGTTATTTTTAATTGGATAACCACACAGTTTGTTACCAGCACCGATCTATTTGCACCGAAGAGGCTGACTCCAATGTAATGTTTTCTGCGGAAGATTTAAGCACGTAATTTATGCTGCACGTTGCTGTAGGTAATTTATACTTAAAGGAATCAATATTTTAGAATTACCTCAAAATTGTACTTAAAATCTTAACTTTTTGTACACTTACCATTGTTTTAATGAAATCAGTTTGTTTCTCGAGAAGCTACTATGTAACTACATAAGCTATGTATATGTATTTTCATATAAAGGAATGTAGGTTAGTATGTATGTAGATAAAATGCATGTTCAACTTAAAAGTACTTCCTAACGTTTGTAGTGTTAAATACTCAAGAGAGAAAAGAGCTTTTAAAACTAGAACATAATAGACCTTATTAAGAAAAAGAAATTTGCTTAAAAGTAAAGCAAACACCCAGTAAATTGATGAAAAGCATTTCCCTAAAAGTATCTTGTTTTAAATTTCCTAGTGGTCTGCAAAGATGTGGGAAGAAAGTAAAGTGAAAATTCTAAATAAAACAAATTCTCTGTTCCGTTTCTAGGGTAATGGTAGCAGACAAACTTTTATTAGAATAGTTATTTTCGTACGATATCTAGCGTTCGCTCAAATATAACCATTCAACTTTGGGGCCTTTTTGTTTCGTAGTTTTATTGTACAGTAGAAGAGAACACTTAAAAGATTTTACATGTATTCATCATCATTGTGAAATCTAATTGGATTTGTTTATTCTACACCAGTAGTCAAAGCATTTGGATTATTCGATCTTTATTGATCTTTCCTGTGAAAATTGTTGTTTTATCTATGATGATTGCGATCTATAATATCGAGCCTCTGTGACAGCTCTAGTATACATAAATCTGCTTAGTCTTTAGTCTCTCTCCAATGCCACTCCAGCACGTATCTGAGATGCTTAAGACCTTTACACATTTTTTATCACTTTATCAAGATTTTAAACCTTAGAACTAAATATATTTTTAAAACAATGATCGTAATTTTCAAACCGAACTGCGTAAAATAAGGTCTTAGCCAACGATGGCAGTAGCAATGTAAACAGCGTTGTTGATTATTGTCTTGGTGGATTAATAAAGGCGTTAGTCAAACTAATGAAACAGTTACAATAATGAATATTCAACAGCCACTGACTTCGTTCGAAACTTTTGACATTTCGAATGCGAAGCGTCTAGCGCGTCAATTCGTTGAAACGTTCACAGCAAAGCAACTTAAGTAAATTACTTAGTAGAACCCTCCGCCATAATTATTATTCAACCTTTATCCGAGGCAAATCGAGTAAATTTGTCCCGAAATTACTTTTATTAAAAGCATTTCTTTCCCTCCACCGAACCAAAGTGCTAAAGTAGAGTAAATGGAGTGGAATTTCCGTTTCACGAATAAATTACACAGAAATATTATAGTAAATAACTCTTTGAAGAATTTGCGGTATGAATTTTCTGAATGTCGCCAGACATCCGTAACGGAATGATTTGATTTCGTCCAAATAAGAAAGTCGAAACATTGTTTCTTGAAGGAGGCAATTAGGTCGCGCTGAGATTATTTTGTCAAGAGAGCTTGTCAGCGGAGTCAAAAACTTTGTTACGTGGGTCAGACCCTTCCGAAATTAGTCGTTTAAGATCACGGGTACTGCATTATCTCGGAGTTATAATTCTCATTGACACTTATTCCTTACAACTTTAAACTCATTTATTATTCATGTTTTAATTGATGTCGGCTTATAAAATTAACTGAATTGCATTTTAACAAGCTTTTCGTATTTCATAGAATAGAATGTTAAGTAATTATATCGTATTATATTTCTTTAGTGTCGACTTTTCTTAAAATGGAGGTTTGCTTATAATACTCTTTAGTGTACTGGTGTTTTTACATGCGCTTATTTATAATGAGATGTCCCAATTTGTATTAAGCTTAAAAAATGATTTTGTTATATTATATATTTTTTTCATATAAAATACTTTATAAGTATAAATACGTATTCAGTTATTATGAAAAACTTATGTATACTGAGATTAAATGTAGTAAACGTCTTATTTTAACATAAATACAAAATAAAAATAGATTTTTACGTTAAACATTCTTATAATATATACGATATTTCATGTTATATAAATCGTGATGTATCTACTGGACTTTTAAACATTTAGTGGCAATAAAGGTATAGTTAAAAGGGTAATTGAAGGGTATCTATCGGGTTCAGAAGCAGATGTCACTAGAGTAGAAAAAGAAAAAGACTTTAGTATAGCTCTTTTCAAAATGAATTAACATTTAAACAGACGTATAAATTGCAATTAGATCTCATTTATAGAAGTGCATTTATTTGCAAGCACTCGCTTAAAAAAATATTTAATTTATTTATGGAGTACTCACTTTTTATACCAGTGAGTTAGAAAATAAAGTTATATACATACAGGAATTTTCGATACGATTTTTTTTTTTATGAAAACACATCCTACAGATGTTGAGTCTATGCAAGTCAAAAACAGTTTAGAGAAGCATTCATGGAAAAACCTTTTATTTATCAGCAGTTTCTATTATTTTGCTTACATGAAGTAATCGTAGAATACTATCATCCACCGACATTGAATTCATCATGGCATCTCCATCCGAATGTCTTCTAGAATCCAAATTGCTTTCTATTATGAGATCAATCGAACTGTGTATTCAATTTTGGAATAATCCCCGAGTATAAGCCGAGCTTGGAACTTCGTCGTACCAAACGCAACGACCCAAATTACTAAGTTATATTTCCTACAATACCAAATGCACTCCGTCGTCACCTAAGGCAAGTTTTGGAAGATCCAACGTCGGCGTAGTTGTGATTAGTTAATTTTATTCAGCTCAATTTAATAGTCATTTATTTTTAAATATATGATATAATTTTCAGTACTAATCTGTGATATCAATAAACAGAATTTAGTCACTTTTAATCTTAGGCAGACGTAGTGTAAGACGTTCTGCAGCACGATGGTCGAACGACTTGAGAAAGGTGGCGTGTAGCGGATGGATAAGGGCTCCTAAAGACCGGGATGTTTGGCGCCTACTTGGGGAGGCCTTCGTTCAGCAGTAGACGCCGATAGGCTGAGAGTATGAGTAGCACTTTTGCGACCCAAACCGTGATTAAGTTCTTAACGAATCTCATTTAAAACACTTTCAAGTAATATAAGCTCTATATACTTTCTACAAATGTTGTAGTTAACGGATATATTTGGGTCACTGCTTAATAGAAACTCGACGTAATAGCAGCTCTTATTTTTAATTCTTTTAGTCATACTTCACTGCCCACTAACAAAATAATAAATGAAAAATGAGCCCAGGCAACTCCGCATAACCATGCTGTAATTTCATTATAACTCATTTTAACCCAATTAAAACTAGGCAGCATACTGCGGATATTAAACGTTAATTAAGCAAAATGACATACACACAAACGTATGAAATTAGCTAAAACGAAGCTAATAACTAATTCAAGAACATAATTTATTTACGCTGAAGAAATTTAGCGCGGCGATGTTGCGCTCTAATTCTCGGCTTGTCGTGTTTTGACTACGGAAACACTTGGTAATTGTTTCAAAAACTGTAAATAAGGAATTCATAACGTGCAAAAAGAAATTGTTCATATAAAATACAATCATGCATTTATACACGATGCGGTGGAAAGTGGTGTATTTTCATATCCACGATTCCACCAGTTTTTTTTTCCTTTGGCCACATTTGCAAACTCAGTATTTTAACTGAGAGTTTACTAATGATAAAACCCAATAACACTGTCGGACCCGAGAATCGAACCAGAATCTCTCGATCGAATGTCGCTCACTTCACAAGTGTAAAGACAAAGTCAAATCAGTTTGGATAAAATACTTTAAATTAAGCCATACAATAATGTACCAGTGAGGCGTCAGTGAACCCACGTATTCATAATATTTTTCCCATACAAGCTGAACCAACTCATGTACTGCAGTAAAGCAACACTGATACACATGGCAAATATTAAATACATCTGCAAACAAATATTGGAATCAAACACTAGGATATCATTGGAGCAAAATCACAAAAGCCAACATTGGTTCCAAACGAATCAAGGATAACCCATAATACTGGAATACCGTGGCAGTACGTGAAACCATTAAGTCACCAAAATTTAATAGCGCAGTAACTTTAAAAAAATTCAAAACGGGATGACCCGTGGCTTGGACAAATAAACGGAGTGTTTACAGTAGAAGCCTCCTCAGGCTCGGTAAACATTTACTTCCAGCGTTTATCATGTTTGTGAGCCACACATTTTGTTGAAATTTATAACGGACAATTTTCTTTTTGATGTTGTTCATGCATATCACCTCAGGTTTCAAACAACTGGCGAAACGTGGTTGTAGAAGTACCTACAATTACAACATCGGGGATATAGCCATGTATTTATGTAGTTTTTTTGTACCATCATCATCATCATCAACCCATATGCGTTTCACTGCTGGGCACGGGCCTCCTCTACAATTAAGAACAAGAAGACAAGAAGGGTTAGGCATATTTCCACCACGTTGGCCTAGTGCGGGTTGGCGGACTACACGCCTATGAAATTCTTAAGAATTTTTAGATGTGCAAATTGCCCAACGATGTTTTCCTTCACGGTTAAAGTACGGAAAAATTCATTGTGAATACACACATCACTTCGAAAAGTCTTATGTGTCTGCTTGGGATTTGAACCTGCGGCCGCCGAGATACATACATATACTCGACCCCACGCAATAGCCTCGAGCCCATTACGACTCAGGTTTTTTGACGATTATTAAAATCCGCCTCATGAAAACTTTTTTAGGAGACATACAAATATTATCATCGCTGAGAATGTCCGTGGCTCAAAGTATTGACTTCCTTTACCCTGTCGTGATGTGACATCAAAGAGTTCCTTTAATTGCTTTGTATTGATCGTGTAATTATAACTCCAACAAAGATCCTTTAAGGCATAATTTACGGCTGAAAATTCTAATAGTCTGTACAAAATTTTGCACAATATCGTTATAGGCAGTAAAAGCGTTGTCGATAGATGGCCGCAAAACCACCATTTTACCTCGGTACATTACACAGCGCAGGTAAATGCGGTTATGAAAACAATTGTGTTTTTGTTTATTTTCGTATGACCCATACAAACCCGATCTCACTGGTTTTATAATAATTTACCTAGTGGTTAAGTGATTATTATAAAATATCGTATTAATTAAAGGATCCTTGTTTTATTCCCGGGTCGGATGAAGTATTTATCATCATCATCAGCCCATATACGTCCCACTGCTGGGCACGGGCCTCCTCTACAACTGAGAGGGTTTAGGCCTTAGTCCACCACGCTGGCCTAGTGCGGGTTGGCGGACTACACACCTAAGAAATTCCTAATAACTTTTAGATGTGCAGGTTTTATCACGAGGTTTTCCTTCACCGTTAAAGCAAGTGATAATTCATTGTGAATACACACATAACTTCGAAAAGTCAGAGGTGAGTGCCTGGGGTTTGAAACTGGGACCTCCGAAATTCTCGACCGCGCGCCTAAGCCTCGAAGCCATCACTGCTTATGAAGTATTATTGAATGTTTATATTAGGAAATTCTCACTGTCCAAAAGTCAATAGGTTTTATCTATTACGAGGGCTAAAACACAATTGGCGAAACACGAGTGTGGAAATACACCTGATCTACTACGTCGTGGATACAATCACAAGTGCGTATGTAACCTAATAAGTCAGCGTTGTGATCTATCCATTCTGTCTGTATCTAACACCTATGAATGTTAGTTAGCTGTAGAGTCAAACCTTAATATTATATTAGTTGATACCGAATGAACCGTCTCATTCGGGGTAATAGAATGTGGTAGTTTAAGTGTCTTAGAGGAAACTGACCCGATGCCAATGCTTTTGCGTTCTGTTCCCATCTGATTACTCGTATTAATGTCATATGGATGTAATCGTCTTTTGGAACTTTATACTTTAATCAATAAAATGAATAAGCTTGGCATAATATATTTTTTATGACCTTTAGATATAAAATAATTGACTGCCTCGTGGTCTCGCGGCACAAGTATGTGACGTGCGATCTAGAGGTCCTGGGTTCGATTCTCGGGTCGGGCAAAGTGTTATTGGGTTTTTCCATTAGGAAATTCTTATTAGCAGCACGAAGACTAGAAATGTGCCCGAAAAACCGCAATGACTCGCCCCCTATTACGTGGGACTGATACATACTTGGCGAAATGTGGGTGCAGAAATGCACCTCTGCCTAGGCGTGAGGTTATGTATTAATGTGTGTATTTAAAATAAGCACATTGAAGACATAGAGCTATTGCGAAAATTCTGTCCAGGTTTTTGTCGTTTTAATTCGATTCCTAAAGCTATATCGCGTGTATTTTAATTCGTTTCAAATCCCACCGCGGAGTCGTTGACTTCACAATGTAATTTAAAAGTTTATTGTTAATATAATTAAACCCGTAACGTATAGCAGACAACTTTAAACTCACCAAACAAAGGATTCAATGACAAAGAGTTTGTACGTTAGAATTTACGCATTTTTAATTAAGGCGAAATTAATTTAATTACGGATATACTCGAGGCGTCCTTTTAAGATTTGTATTAAATCAAAATTATAATTAATTATATGAAACGACAATAGACGTAATGCTTGTACTTAATTAATACTTGCTTTTAACGCTCCCTACTTGTCGAACTTGAGAGTTCGTACATTTTCTCTAAGTAAAACAAGGAGTGCTTCAGGCATACATTTAAATTTAATAAGCGTTAAAATCGTATTAGGGTTTAAAACTACTTTATTAGAACTGGTTGATTTGTTAACTCGTTGAGCCAATAATCAATTTCTGCTTAAATTATTTAAAAAGTAAATTATTTAAATTGCTGGGAACAAATGTTTTACCGATTTTATTTTTAAATGAATGCTCGTAATATTTTTTTTATAAATCCCAGTCAAGTTAGGCTTACACTACGCAAGACTATGGTCAAAAGGCTAGTACTAATTTTTTTATAAGATATAGATGTCACTGTACCTTGTCAGAAATCGTTAAACCTGACTTTAATTTTCTTTTCTCTCCTCACCACATTTCCCTTTTCAGACAACTACAAGATACTTTACTCACCTTTTCACCAAATCTATACACATTAAGCGCAAGTGACTCTGAATTTATGCTTTAACCATAACGATGTATTATAACATGCAGAAAGAATAAAGTACAAATTATTTTTCGTTCAAAATTCTTTATTGGTGACGTACACTTCTATTTCAAAAATTAGTTCACGCTTTCTAAGTCTAAAAATACTATGATCTTATCAGAACATAGGCACAGCTATTTTTCCCAAAATGAAACTAAATTCAGAAAATTTCTCTTTCATTACTCGCACTTCTCGTAATGTATTCCACATTTATTTTATTGAAGTTTTCAGCTTAAATTGCAAATGTAATTTGCTCAAGGCAGTTCCAGTCTGACTCATTTGTTTATTTGAATGGTTATGACCTAATGAATAAACCGTTAACTTGTGATTGCGCGGTAATTTTAAATATTCATTGCATTGTGCGTATTTCGAAACATTTGCAGATATTTTTTTCATGCGGCTCCTCCGGACTAATGGACAGGAAAAAAATACAAATTAATTAATAAATTGTATGTCTTATGTAGGTAACTATCTTAGTAGTTAGTTAGTAATTACTTTATATTAAAAAAAACAATAATACATATAAAACAACATCCAAGTGAACGTAGTTGTAAGGGGTCTGATTAAAGTGCAGACTGGTAAGCATTGATTTAGAAGTCAGTAGTCAATATACGAGTAATTATGCCTATCTATTCATAACCCGGAATATAGAAGCAGATCACTGGTTATAACACACTAGCTAGCCGATAGGTTGTAAAATTTTATACAGTTTTTGCTGTCCGCTAAATTTGCCAAGGATTTACGTTAGTGGGGTCAGTTTCCTTTTTTGCAGTATAAAAGAATTTAGTCAACCCTTTTACAAATTAGCCATAAACAAAGTCATTAACGAAGTCCAGTGCATATATTTTGCGTGAAAAGGCAAATCATAAATGTAAATTGTTATGGTCGTACGAACGCGCGGATGTTATATTAACAGCTTGTTATAATCGTAAAAATCCTCGGCGCGTTAATAAAGACAAATGAGTTAATAAAAATCACGCACGCATAAATATACTAATTTGGCTAGATGCCCAATTAAGTGAGGAAGTTAGCTCGGTTGGCAGTATGTAGCCAATACTAAACAATGGGTTTTTTTTTATTACATGGAAACCGAGGAAGTACGGTTGCCTAATGTAAAATTTCTACAGCCTGTGCATTCTCACAAAGCTTCTAGGTATCTACTTACTGGGTACCGTAACATGCAACTGCGTACATAAACTAATGCAGATTAATATTAATACATACATATGTATGTGGCCTTCCTTTCTTCCTACATTTTTCTGAATTTTCATGTTTGACGATGTTTTGACATAGAAGTTAGAAGCAATTAAGTATGAATACATGACTAGTTTAGGACTCCAATGTGTATATTAGACTTAAACCCGAAAATAGACTGGTCTACTGGAATTAAAGAAATAATGCAATTCATTTATGTATTGTATTTTAACACTTTACATAGATATTGATTTTCGAAGTAAATGGTCGGAAAGTCAATTAACTCAACTTTGTTAATTTACGAGGAATGAACATTTGTTACAAACATTAAACCAACGTGTAGACGTTGTTTTAACAATGTGATATAATCGTAAAAAGTGATTTTTGTTGCCGCCCACGGAGAGCTCGTGCGAATATTAATTCAATCCACCTTGTTTACATTTAACGCATTTTTGCCGTGAAAATGGACCGTAATTAAGACATACACACGAGCTGGCTGGCCATGTGGAAATTAAATGTGATTTTGGGTTGCAGAGGGCAAAAAATGTTAATGTAACCGAGGTGGAAAGTTTTTTACGGCTGGGTTTAAAGCTGTGTATGCTGTCGTGGTTGAGCGTCAAAGCTATTTTAATTTTAAATTAAGAGGGATAGATGACCTGGTTGTTACTTTTGCGAGTTTATCGAAGGCGAGTGACGAATGCTGGTCTCTTATATTACTCAGCTGCGCAATAGAAAGAAAAGCGGTTGCGAATACTATCTGCGGGTTCTGCGGGTTTATGTGTGTTCACAAAGAATTAAGACGTACTTTAACAGTGAAAGAAAACATCGTGATGAAACTTTCACACCTAAAAGTCCTTAGGAATTTCTTAGGTATGTAGTCCGCCAACCCGCACTACGCCAGCGTGGTGGACTAAGGCATTAACCATATCAGTTGTAGAGGAGGCCCGTGCCCAGCAGTGGGACGTATATGGACTGATGATGAATACTATCTTAATTGCCAAATATAAATCCTTTCTGAGTCTTGGCGTCGACATTGAAACGTCTCGTCGTTTGTAAAGCCTGCGGGACGATATTCGTATTTAGAAATATAGGCGGGATAGTAATATGTTGATACATTGGTATTGTTTTCGTCCTTTTGTAGTGACTAAGGATTTCTCCTGTTTTTACATACATCCAGATGCTTCCAATTTTTATTCGTCATCGAAATATTTATCCAAAATAGTCGGAGCTTCATAAATTATCCAAAGGACAATAACATTTTAAATTTAATAAAAGTTCGAGTGAAATAATATCAACATTAGTTGATTTGACTACTTCTTAAACATGTTTTGTCTCGTTTTCTCTTACGTCACAGGTCAATCAATAAAACAGGCAAAAGCAACCTTTATCAGAAGATAAATTAAATGATAGGTAAGGCCGTAAGTATTTAACGACATAATAAAGACGCTTCGGATTCTGGGCGTTCGTGATTGTGAATAGATAATATTTACTTATTATGTACTTTGACACTAAAGAAAGTATCTAAATATTTCGCTGAGCAGTTCTTTTGATTCGATATCATCGTTGCATAAGAATAAAAAAAAATATTACCGCAGGCACTAAATAATAACAGACTTAGTTACTTTCGCATCCATAGCTATAGTTCCTTTTATTACGATTCAATTCAGTAAAAATTTCATTTCAGTTTGTACTAAAATGCAATGCATATACAATACAATAGCATATTTCTTTTTTATGCCAACGCAGTGACTGTAGCATGTTTAATAGCGAGTTTAGCTCCATTACTTTGTAAATTAATTTTAGCATAATTGCTAATTTATTGCAAAATATGTTGTAATTTACTTCCAACAAGTCGTGGGTAGTATTTAACCCCAGTGAGTGGTTTTGTTGCAAATGTCACGCGAGGGTAGCGAGTTAAGTAGAAATATACGAGTATTTCTGACTCAATTTAATATTTCTTTACATTTTAATTATTTAGGGTTTCGTACCTAAAAGGTAAAACGGGACCCTATAAATAAGACTTCGCTTTCCGTCTGTCCGTCTGTCACCGGGCTGTATCTCATAAACCGTGATAGATACTCAGTTGAGATTTTGACAGGTGATGTATTTCTGTCGCCGCTATAACAAAGAAAATTACTAAAAAAACAATAAATAAATATATAAGGGGCTCCCATAGAACAGAGATATTTTTTTTGCC
Source organism: Hemaris fuciformis (assembly GCA_907164795.1). Lineage (NCBI taxonomy): Eukaryota > Metazoa > Arthropoda > Insecta > Lepidoptera > Sphingidae > Hemaris > Hemaris fuciformis. The sequence goes on along the minus strand of OU015440.1, from coordinate 7,089,521 downwards.
GTTTTTTTTAAATAATGGTAAGTTACTCTTCGTGCCCGAATGCGACTCACACATGGCCGGTTTTTTTAATGGAAAGAGACAATATTTTGAAGATTACGTCACACTATTTGTGAATATCACAAAATAACAGCTTTTTATTAATGTAGATAATTATTTTTAAACTGTATCAATCAATCTTTTCTGTTTTTTTTTTATGTTGATCTGTTTATAATTATTATAAAGGTATTTAGAATCGACCAATGTAACTATAACGTCACACACAAGGTTATAACTGCCTCGTGGTCTCGCGGCACAAGTATGTTCTATGCGATCTAGAGGTCCCGGGTTCGATTCCCAGGTCGAGCAAAGTCTTATTGGGTTTTTCCATTACAGGCGTGAGATTATATATAAATAAAAAAACTACACCCAAACAGTCACATACATAGTTCTGACCCCACACTAGGATACAAGTTCGGTGTCGTGGGTATCAGAAACTACGAGAGACTTTTCGGTCTCACAAACACCTAGACCCGAAACAAATAATCGTGGATCACACAAACATTTGTCTCGATGCGGGATCGAACCCGCGGCCTCTCGTTTCGCAAGCTGGTATCAAGCCAACTGCCCACGAGGCTGACAAATTTATTATGTTACATACATTACCAGGTTATAAGTAAGTCATTAATCACCTAAGCTTATAAAAACGGTTGCTTGATCGCAATTCTCTTTTGTCCCCAGCAATAACATCAGCACATGACATCACTCAGCTGAAGGTGCCCCTCTACGCCGACCCTCGGCGGGCAGCGGAACTCAGCTGTCACTTCCAAATGGACGACCAGAAACTTCACTCTGTCAAATGGTACAGGGATATGAATGAGATATTCAGATACAATCCGTCGCAGAAGGTAAGCTTTGTTTACTGGTGACTGTTGTTGACTGTTTCCTCACTTATTTAGTTTCTCCGTATTTTTCTATGGGATTACACCACTTCGCCTGTCTCGATACTACGTTATAAATGAATCCGGTTATAAAGATTTTTAAGGAATTTTCTACGCTATCTTTTCATCAGGTCCGCACGATTGAGTCAATTAGGACCACTGTGGAAATACCACCAGGACCTAAAGCGGTAAATATGCTATGACAATATAAAAAAAAATCTTTACCATCTTTCTCATAAATAGGGTTCAATATAAACTAACATAAAAAAAATGTCAATCTAAGTTTATCAAATAGGTTCATAACGAATAATAATTAGAATATATTTGCTTACTATAATATTTCAGAATATTAGTAGCACATTGGATTACACTCCCATCAACGTCACTTACCGTTCGAGATAATATTGAGATGCATTTGCAGAATTTCATTACTACATACCCTGTTTATCGTAATAAGGGGCTAATGAGGTCACAGGAGGTCGCAAGCACAACAGGGGCTGTTCTTGTGCCCTTTCTACAGTATTGCACATAATTACACTGAGTAATTCCACAACGCCATTGGAACCAAAGCTCCGATATGTTGAACCTCTTGCTGTTATAACGTTTCAAAGCCTCTATTGTTACTGGAAGGTTTTATTCTTTCTCAGTCAACATTAGGTCACTATATTTAAATGTTACGCCGAGGCGAGAGACGAGAGACTTCGATATACTCCTTTTCAGTCAAGGTCTTAAAAAAAGAGGGTAAGGTTATTTTCTCACGTATAATAAGAGCACTGTTGATTAGCTTGTGAACCAGATTTAAACTAATCGAATTGGATGCATTATGACTTAACGATGACATATTTTTAACTATTCATATTCCATTGATTACTATTGAGGACAGAAAGATCTATATCTAGTGAGGTATGAACGTGGTTTAGATATATTTAATCTATTTCCCATGTGGATATGTTGTTTGTCGACCCAGTTTGCTCGAACTTCAATGCATGCCTTTGAAATGATAGCGCTTTTGTTCAATTTTACGTGTCGTAAAACTGGACTGGAGACCAATGTTAGGTATGTCAGAGTATATGTTATGTCGTTCATCAAACTCGACACTAAACATTCGACTCCATCAAAAAATTCACATCAAAGCCTTCGTATTAAAAATCAATTTACAAATAAATAGCTGAAACTCCACTTTGATGTATTTCGTCCGTAAACTTCTAAGGCGTAAAAGGGTTGATTGAAAAAGTATGGAATAGAAACATACTCTTAAAAGCGAAATTTCCAACATACAAAGTGTATTGAACCCTGCTTTTCAAATCGTTAACTCGAATGTATAGTAAAAAAATAAATTGTAAAAAATGTATAATAAAAATGTCATTATACTTGGAATTTTCATTTTCAGTAATAAGTAATATTTACTGACATATTTGATATGAATCGCCTTTGAAATATTTTACAATATTAAATATAAATTTTGTAATAGCTACTACTTTGTGGTTACTACCAACCCAGCTCATACCAAAAGGTTCGCAGATTGGTATCGTTGCCTTTTTAAGTCCTTGTATACTATTCCTATTATCCTGGTTCCTTCATGACCTTGAGGGCGGGCACGAGTGTAACGCATGAAGGGAGGTGAGAGTCGACCTTTTCACAACACCACGCGCCTTTGCGGTTATGCTGCCTAAATAAATTTCATACTTAAGGACTTAATTTTTTATTATTATTCCCTAAATTCAAACTGCAGTATGTCGATTTGAAACTTAAACCTACTTAAGTACGTTAGAGGCCAGTGTTTATTAGTGGGACATACGTCAGCTAATACTAGATTTTTGTAAGAAATTCAATTGAAACCTTGCAATAAATAATAATTTAAGCCGCTAAATTTACGAAAAAAGAATTAACATAAAATACAATTGCATAAAGCTCTGTTTGAATCGCGGTAAAATTTTAACGCTTTTCGAGTCTAAAAACGTGAAGGCTTATCTTTTAATACCGCAGCTCTGGGTTACACTGGCTTCATAATAAAATTATCTAGGGTTCTGAAAATAACACGACTGAACAAAAATTTTTTTGTATAAGCTGACTCCGTTATACCAACGAATGTTTATAAACTGCAGGAAAAAAATAAGATTCATGTCCCAAACTGGAAAGTTGCTGTTTGGCGAAGAATCATTTATTCGGCAAAAAAAGAAGTAATTATTCGTAAAAGTCGTGATGGCCTAAAGGTTTAGGCGCGCGGTCGAGAATCTCGGCGGTCGCGGGTTCAAACCCCAGGCACCCAACTCTGACTTTTCGAAGTTATGTGTGTATTCACAATGAATTATCACTTACTTTAACGGTGAAAGAAAACATCGTACACCTAAAAGCTCTTAGGAATTTCTTAGGTGTGTAGTCCGCCAACCCGCACTAGGCCAGCGTGGTGCACTAAACCCCTTCCATGGTAGAAGAGGCCAGTGCCCATCAGTGGGACGTAGTATATGGGTACGGGACTAGTATATGGCTATGGTACTATAGCTATTATCATCATTGATGATGACGATTCTTAATGCGGTCACTTTGCTCTAACAACTTAAATGTTTCCAACTTCTCCTGTCTTGTTTCCGATTAATTTTATTTCGGGTTAAAGACTCGTTGGAATCCCAAAGGAACTTTCTGAGCTTCACAACTCAGTGTTATTTCTAGGCGTGTAATTTGCACATGTGTATTGCAGTAGTGCTTGCTGGAATAATCTCCCTTCCAGAATAAAAAGATATGCGCTACTAATGATGTGTTTTGTTTCAGCCCTCGATACGTCTGTTCAACATAACAGATATAATGGTGCAAGGGGGAGAGTGCCAAACAGACTCGTGTATGGTGCGGGTGATGCCGCCTCCCATGTCAACAAGAGCAGCGTACACGTGTGAAGTGTCAACAGAAGGACCTAAGTTCCAGATAGCCAGGAAGACGAAGCACATGACCGTTGTTGGTGAGCTTAAACCTTCTGGATTGAATTTCTTTTAATCGCATAGATGCCTAAAAGTGTTAGCAAGTGTAGATCTTTACTCACGCTTCACCAGCTACTGTAAATACTTCCTAATGAGGATCAAGTCTATTGTCGGTGTAAATTTCGTGATTCTGTCCTGACATTGAGTAAAATCCAATGGTACTTTGCCTGACCCGGCCTTAGAACCTTAAATTTCTAGATTGCATACGTAATAAGTTGCTCAAATTAACCGCATTACTACAAGTTTCTGTGGAAGTCTTTGAAAAGACCTGTGTCAAACTTTGGACGTCATAGGCTAATAACGATGATGACGATGATGATAAATTTGATTAACCAGTGATAGACAGTTCTTAAAGGTGTGTGTTAGTTGTCACTCTGATGGGACCGCCATCACTTACTAAAAGCAATGATCATTTCATTACGGATATTAATATATCCACAAAAAAATAATGCTTAGATCCCATATAATATTTGTAGTCACACTTAAAACCATGCTCCAGTATGTGACGTAATACCAGATCTCAGTAAGCTTACGTGGTGACACGAGGCCTAACCCCTGTCAGCTTTGAGCACGCCCGTGCCTAGTAGATGAGCAGTTTAATAACTGCCTTCATTGTCCACTATCTTACGTTTACACATTTGGGACTTAGTTTTTTCCTATTTTTTACTTAATAAAGGAAAAATGAACGAATTAGGATGACAATTAGTCCAAATTTAGTTTATTACCTGTGTTAATTCACAGGTCATATTATGCCTAGAAAGTAGAAACTGATCGATTTCTGTAGGATTCCTCTAAAATCAAACTTCAAGACTTATCCGCTGATTTTGCTTATAGACATTACCCTCTGAGCTCTGTTTTATCAGATCATGTAGTTAATTTGCAGTGTGAAACTGTTATAATATTTAAATGGTAGAGTCACCTTATGGGTAGCTTAGACTGTAGTATTGACATTGATTATAATACATACCTTAAGTCTCTGTACATTCACAAAACCTCTAATGTACTTGAGTTGTGGGTGTTTGTAGGTAGACAAAATAGATAATATCGATTTATTAAAGAAATTATCTAAGAAGTTTTTGCATATGTGATGTCTACTACACATATTAGGCCAGCGTGGTCTACTATGGCCCAATTCCTTTCAAAGACTCTATATGTAATGCTCTGGACTGATGTATACTAAAAAAAATTCGGAGAACGCGCTGCTCTTACTATAAGTGCCGTTACTTTACCGTAACAGCAAATAAAATATATGAATTTTCAATATTTGGAAACTACGTTTTAATATAATAAAGAATTATGTTAACGCACAAGTTGTAGGTATAAAGTACAATATTTTACACATACTATTCTAGGCGATGTTTTCAGTCTAGTCATTTTAAAATTAAGCTGGTAAAGTAGAATAACATAACATAAAATTCAAAACATGTTCTAGATTCATATAGGTATACTATTTTAAAACCAATTTAAGAATATAAAGCGAAAGTTTTATTAAATTACAGCAAATTATTCCACGTCATTTATTCGCATATTTCCATTTGTAAAGCAGCTAAAAGTTTCATGAGTATTATATACAGCTCTCGTAGCAGTCACGGATAAAAGTACTTGTATTTCATTTAAAAAACTTGTGAGTATATCTGGGAGAAGTATGTCGACATACTAGCCCATATATGTACGTTCCACTACTAGGTACTAAAGTTGAGAGGGTTTATGCCTCATCACCCAACTATAATATGAGTTAACGACTTTACTTACCCTGGAAATAGAAAGGTGAAAAAGTCTCAGGTATGCAGGTTCCCCCACGATGTTTTCGTTCACCGTGAAAGTGGGTGATAATTCATAAGAAAGAATTACATAAGTTCACAAAGTTAGCAGTTATCCGTACTGTATTGCTACCATAATGGAGCTTAAGCCCTGTTCGTGTTAACATTCAAGTACGTAAGACCAGGCATAATATAATTAGAATTTTCTTTTGTGACACCAAAATTTGCTACATACATTATCTCATGATTTGCTGAAACTGCAAAAGTTTCCATTTAATTTTTTGTTATATAATTGAGTAAGTGAGAAAATTTACTAATCTAAAATATGTCTACGAAAATCGTAGGCATTTGAGTATCGACTAGGAGAATATCATATATCAATGTGGTGAAGTCAGAAGGAACGATTAAATTGTAAAATAGATCCATGACAATATATTACGTGCTAGGCTTGTAATGTAAACCTAAATAGTTTTATTTTATTGTCCCTTTTCATAAGCATTTGCAATACAGAGCATCACAAACTGCCTCGTGGTCTCGCGGTACAAGAATGTGCCGTGCGATCTAGAGGTCCTGGGTTCGATTCCCGGGTCCGGCAAAGTGTTATTGGGTTTTTCCATTAGGAAATTCTCAGTAACAGCACGGAGTCTGGAAATGGGCCCGAAAAACGGCAATAGGCTCGCCCCCTATTACGTGGGACTGATACATACCTGGCGAAATGTGGGTGCAGAAATGCACCTCTGGCCTACCCCTTCGGGGAATACAGGCGTGAGTTTATGTATGTATGTATGTACAAACTTGTGTATCACCTGGCATCGGAAATGAACGGTCAAAGATTTGATGGTATATCGACAAAGTTATATTATACTAATAAATAGATAAAATAGCTTATTACAACATCATAATGATATGACATATCACGTGACTCCGTGAAAGACTATTAAAAAAGTCTGTTTTAAATAAATTACATAATAAATGAATTATAATTAAAAGTACAGTATGGTTTAAACATACAAATAAAAAGAAAATGTTCATAAAAGGAACGAATATTCACCATTATGTTGATAAAAATACAACTTTCTAAAGTAGCTGCAATTCGCAAATCAAACCTGCCTTTGTATCAGTGTAATAAAATTCAATAGAACCGAAAAGCTTCGCTAAATTCAATCCTCGTTTTTCTAAAAAGAAAATAAATTTAGTTCGGTTGAGTTATTTTAATTCGCATACCCGAGTAACTACACTCAAGCCTGTACAATAACAATAAAGAATATAGAAAAATCGAATAAACTAAATCAAATCCTTCGTATAAGATATAAAAGAAGGCACAAATTCTCAACTCAGCACATCCACTAACAAAATTGAAAAAAAAATACAAATCTTTCAATTGCCAGTATTTTCAGAGTACTGTCAATTATCCTTTATCACCACTCATTACAGATTGGGACCGATTTCATGATGTAATTTTGTACAGCAATAGTTTTATCAGACATTCTATTATATGTACATCAAATGGACATAAGGGTCACAATACACTGAAACGGTTTCGTTATGATGCTATCATTGTATTGTAACCTTAGTTTTATAGATTAAATCGGACCTCGCCCCTTTCACAAATATAATAAGAATTTTTGGAAGACAATTTAATACAGGTATTTTGTGAGATGATAGAGATTATGTTAGGCCGGGAAAACACGGGTTTCTATTTTGTCTATTGTACTTGAAGGTTCATTTTGTTTAAATAGAAAATTTAAGCTCTGGTCGTAATTGATACACTTCGTTATTTAGATGATATATAATACATAGTTGTACGTATATATGTATACTAATATGAATTTATTTGTATGTTTTATACTTATTTAAAGATCTAATTATTATTATTATTTTCACTATTATACCTCTGTATTTTTCCTGTTCTATTATCCATCCAAAGGTTGACTGGAAGATATTGCCTAGAGCTATAAGACCGCCTCTTGTTTTTGTTATTTTTATATATTTTTTCTCCATATATTTTTGTTCAAGCAAGAAAGCGTAAATATACCTATAACAAATAGTTGAATGCTCTTATCACTTTTCGTATTGTGTGATGTTTGCACATGGCAATAAATTAATTTTTGCTGTAATCATTTTAAAATTGACCGTATAAGGCAGCACACTTTTAGAATAAATGAACGCCCCTTTTGGTTATTCAAAGAATTATTAATTAGGTACGTGCTAATTGGTAGCTTTTTAAAATCAGTGAATGTACATTTATAAAGATGTTTGCCTGTATATTTCTCTAGGAATTAATTCTTTTCAATTCTTTTCTGGTGGTAGGATATTCGTATCCGCCCGGATGGCGACCACCGTACACAGGGCGTAAAACCCGCCATAGTGGCACATGCAAGTGTGCCGCGTTCCGGGATCAGCCAGTGTATATCCGGTTTTCGGGGGGGCTTCAATCATGGTGAAAGGATGACCGTGCCGGCAATTTTTTTGGCCGGTTTGTCGCGGTCGGTCCTTTGATCGCCATGATTGATAGTCCCCCAAACTTCTTCACAATAAGGTGAAGAGGTATTCGGCCGGCATGATTGTGTCGACCAACGGGAGACCATCATCTCTCGCTGGTCGGCACTTTTTCTGGACTCCATTGCGCTTACCATCAGGTGCAATGGGGTCACTTTGCCGTGCCAGAATAAAAAAAAAAAAAAAAAAAAAATCTAAGTCGACTGGTTAAAAATACATAATTAGCGGAATTGTGTAAGGAATAACTGATAACAGGAATTCGATTGGTTACCCAGATTTCAGTTCTAAGAAATCTCGGAATTTTGTGTTAAATAAAGAACAAGAAATATAAAAATTATATCGCAGTCAGTCAGATCTCAAAGGAAACATAAAGAAAATGAATTATACGATAGTAATATAAACGCACTCGTTGCGTTGCGCACCCGAGCGTGACCAGAAGGCGACAAACAGCATCATTCCTTTTAGTTTATTTGGTTATATAATTCAACGACCGAAACTTTCGTAGAATTGAAACTACGGGTACGTGACACGCCGATAAATTAGTATGAAAACTGTACGCTGGTTCACAAAGTGGTGAAATATTTTTTTGATGTCTCATTTTTAAGTCCGGTAAAAGTGTATGCGACTCAAATGACAAAAAATGATCAGCATGACTTTTTTTAAATCACTAGAAAAACATTAATGGTGTTTGCAGTAGGATATTTGTAATCCCTGAAGAGGCGATGACTTTATAAAATACTAGTTGTTGCCCACAACTTCATATGCCAAACTTTCGACATCAATTTTTTTCCTCAGTTTTAGACACCTTTTTCATTGATGCTCCGCTCCTATTGGCCGTAGCGTAATGATATATAACCTTTCTCGATATATGGGCTCACTGAAAGAATTTTGAAAATCATTTCTGTAGATCCAAAGATTATCCCCTACAAGTCTACATCCTCAAAAACTTTACTTCTTAATTTATTTATATTAGTATCGATTATAACCGTAGTGACCTAATCCAATTTTACGAGTACTACATCTGATTTCGAACAGGTTGATTAACTTGTTTCTACTGGTTAGATATAATCGTAACCATGTCTCGTAAGTCCGTACTCTGTTTCATCACTGCTTTACACCGACCTAAATAGGTTAGAGCGGAGAAAAAAATCACTTTCAAATAAATTCAAATCTATATGGATCAACTTTTATATTGTCACTGCTATAAACTTTTGCAACAATACGGTTTTCGGTTTAGTGCATGTCATAGATTCACACGGCGTGAAAATTCTGCTCTCGGTGAAATGGAATCGCTTGCATTGCGACTTTAGAACGAGTTTTATCGGTGCAATTATCTCGGCACCAGAATCCGGCAACTCGGCGACATCAATGTGGCCGCGACCTAACAATAGCTGTCGTAACTTGAATTTAAAGCTTTTAATTAACTTCAGCATTCCTGTTCTACAATGCCAAATGTTCTCCCATAGGATATTAATCAATATGCATAGCGTTACCTAATACGTTTATGACACTATTATTAGTTGTAGATGAATTCAAATCCATTTTGCCCCCAGCGATGCCGGACGGAGACCCAGTGATAATTGGGGCGCCGAATGTGCTGAAACCTGGGGAGCAAATATTCCTCAACTGCACGTCTGACTATTCGCTACCACCGTCGGACATTAATTGGTACATCGACGATGAGCTACAAAAGGTTGGTACACAATGCGCTTTAAACAACGCAATTCATTTGGCTAATTTCAACGAGATTGGATTTACCAATCAAATTCCAATCGCAGCGATATATATCGCATTTCAATTATACTAAGATGGCGTCGTATTTTGAACCTAAGAAGATAATGGATAAAACTTCTGTTTTTGTGCTTCATCAAGAAAATCGTAAACTGTTGACACAAAGTCAAAGGTTTATGGCGTGATCAAGAATTATTGGTGATTTAGCGGAATTATCTAACAATAAAACCAAATTGATAGTAAAGTTTGAATGGACAGCTATAGAAAGTACGTTCAATCAAACAATCGTAAAATGTGTAACAGCTGATTGGTCATGTGTGACCTGAGCTTTACACACAGCGGCGCCATACAATGCACTTGGCAGATAGCTTGAGTCGATTCTGTTTGCTCTCGTGGTATACAGGAATCCAATTTCAGAGGATTAGGTACCCTATTCATTGATGTGATTGGAAACGATAAATTGATATTGCTCGTGTTCCCAGATACTATGTCTAAAAACTAGCCTTTATGAGCATTGAAGAGGGGTATAAGCCATAAGGGTATTGATTTGCAGTGAAGGTTATGTTTTTTGTTTATTACTAGTTCATTATTGAAGCTTTAAACGTATTTAAAAAGAAATGTCGGATACCCTATGGGATTAGTTGCGCGGTCTTTCATGGTCTTCTTGGCTGACGCGAAGTCAGATCCCAAGACGGAACTCTGTCTTTGTGAAGTTATGTGGGTATTCTTAATAAATAATTTTGCACCTCTTGAAATGTTTTCAATATGCACACCAATCATCAATAGGCCAGCGCTGTGGCCACTTATTATTGGACTAAATCATTATTCTAGTGTCAGTAATAAACGCGCAATGAATTCCCACCACAATTTACAAAAGACAAAATTTTGCACTAGCATTACAATTGAAACAGCAGAATTTCCTTCCGACATCGTAGGTGACTTGTCATATAAAATTATGAGTAGTGCTCACCCACTTAACGACTGAGGCAGCATTGTATGAAGTGCGTTTGCTTTGTTTACCATTATGGCAGCTCATTGTTAAGCGACTCTAAGCAGCCGACGTACTCTTTAAATCTTCGCTAATGGCCTTTTAAAACGACCAGTATATTTTGCCAAAACGCTCTTCCTTTATTGTTGGCGATAAATCTTAAAATGTTTAAATAATTAGAACTGGGAAAATAAACGGAAACGCATCGCGACGTAGCGACTTCGTTGATATATTTTACATCCGCAGACTTTCATAGAATTACTGTTACAGCGGCATTTTATTTGTTTTCGTCGAGTTTGCTGTTATTTTTTGTGAGAAAAACAAGACTTGTTGAAGTTTTGCTTCAAACAGTGATTTCTTCGACGGTTAAATGTACGTTTTTTTGCATGGGCAAATAATTGCCGTTTCATTTCCATATAATGAAGTTTGTAGTGGATATAAAATATAGACACCATTATTATATTATAGTTTTCTATTAACCTATTAAGTATGATTTTGAATGCAATGACAAATGTTTTTTTTTTCGTCGGAAATAACAATAATTGTTCGTGAAAACTATTTACTTTCAAATTATGTAATTTTGAAAATGGACATCAACTAATGAGGTATTTTACCCAATTGCTTAGATTTTTGCCTGTAAATAACGTCTCATACCTAATCCAACCCGGGGTATGATAAAACAGTATTATGTTCTTATTCACGTACAACTCCGAACATTCTGTCCGGTCGTTAAGTTTACAGATGGCATTTCGTGGTTTGCTTCCCATTCGACGGAATGGCTTTTTCTTTTTTTTCAAGCTGTGTATTTTTACAGCCGGAAGCGTGGCAGAGGACAGAACTCAGCGGTCCACAGCCGGGGGGCTTGCGCAGGTCCTGGCGAGTACTACGGCTGAGAGTGCCCCCCACTGCGAGCGGGGCCATACGCGTGCGATGCGAGTCTATACTGATGGTAGAGCCACCAGTAGTCCGCGACGCAAACATTATCATAACCATACATTCGCGCACTCAGTTGTCTAAATACGTGTCTAATAATAAAGGTCAGTATTTTTCTTTCAATAGGTTTTATAAATAGATCTGATCTTCTTTTGTTTTAAAATAGTTTTTCTCTTGTTTTAATATGAACGGTATTTGTATTAGCTGATACAAATAAAGCTTGTGTCTTTATTGTTTTGTAGATTGTCTCTCTACGCAAGTACAGCCTTGTTTGTTTCTTAAATAATAATATGTCTAGAGAAGAATACCCAATGAATCTTTAAATGAATTCTTTATTAAATAAAATAAAAAATAAAGTTTATTTGCTTTATATTTATTAAATGCATTGAAACAATGATTACGATAAGTTTCCCAGTTCGTACCTATGGCAGACCATTAAGCTGCGAAACAGCTCGATGCTCACGTTTCTCGTTGGTTTACATTTTTGTCGGACTCCAGTGTACTTAACACCTGCGTTGTTGGTAGTTTACTGTGTTAACAAACACTAGCCGAGTTTGGATTTAGAAGATTAAAATGCAATGTTGATTAAAATATATTTCTAAATAAAATAGTAATTATTTTGTGATATATTTAATCTGCTGTGGTCTTAGGAGATAATTAGTACCATTTTATCGTTATTAATAGCAACATTGAGAAGGATAAATACATATTTTTAAATAGTCATTGTCAAATCGCAAACGACCGAAGGGCACGATTGTTTTCCACTTGAACTGGGCACAGTTTTAGTAAAGTATAAAATCCTTTTAACTTTTACATAGTGTTAATCTGAATTTATGAAGGCTTAATGCGCTACTTCACACTATATTAAGAGAGCACCGTCCGATCAGGTGCGGTTTTGCCATTGCTAAAAAAAAACATAGCAGCAGCAATAGCTACACATCCCAATAGACTAAAAGTTAAAATAATTTCAGGACAATCTAAAACAAGACTTTTCAAATTACAGGCTCTATAATATAATAAATACACCTAACAGTCACATACATAGTTCTGACCCCACGTTAGGATACCAGTCTTGTGTCGTGGGTATCAGAAACTACGAGAGACTTTTCGGTCTCACATACCCTAAAACATACCCTATGGATTTGTTCCATCATGCAGATTTATTTAATGAATGTTCCCGATGTGATCAAACTTTTTCTTTTCCAGGTACGAAACTAGATATGAATATCGTGTCATTAGTTATTATATGGACGGTGAAACAAATATCGAGGTTCATGAGCTTATGAGAGTTGGTGTTGTGGTCTGGTGATATTAAAGTAAGTTTAGATAATTATGATCGGCCAGCGATAAATAATATTAAAAATAAAATATTGAAGTGAATGTATATGTGTAGGTCGATACGATGTAGCGTCACCCATTAAAATAGTTAATTTAACTGCTAGTAACGATGAATATAGAAATGGTGAAGGTATGATGATCATTTTTCGGATTTTAAGGAGTCTTGCAGTAGTACCTACAATCGTATTTTACTTTAAAGTTTAATTCATTATGTCAGTGTTTTATTTTTGGTAGAAGGTTTTATTTAAAATATGAATATTGGAAACAGATTAACGTGGATATAACTGAACACTGAATGTACAAAATAAATTTAATTTCGTTCATAAAATATGGTATTAATACATTGTATATTTGGAATACAATGAAACAAAATAGTCCAAGCGCCGGAGCAAAAAAAGTAGGTAAGTTAAGCATCGTTCGGGACCTGGTTTTTTTTTTTTTAATACGTTCAAGGGTGTCCCCTGAATGTAAATCCAAGTTGGCGCGGCGGGGGGGTTCAGGGTTCAAGAATTGGTTTCCTACTTTTATGTACGGCAGTGAATGATGGATATGGCAATAGTAGCATGAGAATAAAATTGGAATATTGGAGATGAAATCGCTAAGGAACACTCTAAATGCGGCGTGACGTTGTATTCTAAGGAAAAGGAAAGTAACATAATTATTTGGAATTTATGTAGAAGAGGATGCATTAGCAAAAACGGAAAGGTTTGAATGGATGGTTTTAAGCCATTCCATAGAAAGGATCAAAAGAAAAAGAAGATGCGAGAATTTATAGGAATTGAACATACAAAATACACACTGTGACGTCACATTGTAACGTATTGGTCAAGAGACACTTTAGAATCTCCATGAACTAATGCATGCATGAAGAGATTAATAAACGCGGCTGAAGCCAAAATAGAATCAGCATCAGAATGTTGATCCAAAGTCTCTGCTTATGGACCTCCATCGTCCATAGTCTCCTAGTCACCTCCATAGTCTGTGTACCTACACAAACGTGATAATTTAAATTATTAATTGATTTATTTTTAAATTATATTCGATTCGTTTTCATCGTCTTAATCGGCAATTAATGCTTGAGGAGTTTTAATAATAATTTCGAGTGGAACGAGGTAGGTATGTAAATAGGAGACTGACGTAGGAAATTCGAAAAATGATCAAAATAACAATTCTGTCGCAAATTCCTAGCACATTGCAAAGATAAGCAACATCGAATCGACTGCAGCGCTCAGAGCAACGATCATATAAAAAAAATAGAGATCCATTCGCATTCTATCAATTCCTTTTTATTTCGTTGAAACTTAGAACCCATCAGAAATGTATAAATTTAAAATGTTATCGTAACAGTGTCTATGGCATTACTCTTAGAAAATTAAGGACATTGTATGATTTGACTGTGTTACATTTTATGTAGCTTGTCTGGGCGTTAATTAGTTTTTATATTATAAATAAATAATAGTTTAATAATAGGCATTAATCTATGGCTGTGTTTCACTTAAGGTAATGTCAATTCTTTGCACGACATCATCTTTTTAACTAATGTACAGTTACACATTTTTTGTTAATTATTATTTTATTGTATTTGAAAATTTCAATGTAAATTAAAATTAAATCTATGATATGAAACGTGTTTGCTGTTTCATTTTGGGCCATATTTTACCTACGCCTACCTTTACTTAAATCAATCTGTTTATCCATTAACTTTTAAATGATAGGAAACAATCATTATGTTAGACTTATGACAACATATTTGAATTTCTAAATTTTATTACTTCAGAAAGAACAATAACATTAAACTTGTCACAATTTAACAACATCTGTTGATACAATTCAATGCCGTCATCTTAAAAAACTACATTTTTTTTTAAATCTAGTGTTTGTTACTACAGGCCGGGTATCATTACAATTATTTTAGCTTCCTGATTCAATGTTATCTTTTTCACATCACCTTCAGAATTCAATCTGAATAATTGTTTCGCTTGAGTCTCATTCGCTAGGCTGAGATGACTACCGCATACAGGTGAAGCTGGTTTTGAACAAGAGAGTAATTTACACTTAACGATTACCTCTTTCATTGAACTACGCATTGTCTATAATTCATCCGCAGTTTCCTTTAATCATTGCTAATTTTTTTAGTGTATCTTGTTAGAAAATATTTAGCAAACATGGTTTAATTCTAAAACTCATTTAAGAGTAATCCAAAATATTAAATTGCTTGCCAATAGATGTCACCATCGTTCACGTTAAGTTAGAAGGAGGACCTAAAACTCCGAATAAAAATGTTATTTTATGTTAATTACTTTATGGCGCTCATTAACATTTCAGAGTTTTATAAACTTTACTGCTGTTTTGAAGTGTCAAAGTTCAAAAGGGTATTTTCGTATTTTATATGGTAGTTTTACCTAAAGCGCAAATAATGTTCAAATTTTCTAAAAAAAAAAACAATACTCTAATATTAAAGCACCATATAAATCAGATCTGTTTTGATCACTGCCTACTATAAACAATATTTTGCTGTCAAAACACCTTCAGGAGATTATGTTTCTAATGATCTCTTTTCAAAACCAAGCTGCTATGAATGGCAGCGTATTACGTCAACGAGCTCACTCACATTTTGACAACAATAACTTAATAGGGCACAGGTTCCACCAACAATGTTCTGATTCACCGCGGCGTGGTTAATAAATTAGTACTTAAATTGAATATTGTTGACGACGGCTTCGCTTTTGATAGAAAGTTTTTGCTGCTTTTGGTGTGAATTTCATTGCCACAGCGGATAAAATGTTCGAAGCAAAGTTGGTAAAGAGGTAAGGAGTTGCGATATCTTTTTGCATTGATTCCAAACATAACTGGCTAAAGGTAATTGAGTAGGTAAGGTAAGGAAAGGAATTTTTTTGATAATGCATTTTGTTTATTTATTTTTTGGATCTACTATTATACCTTAGTATATGAAGTCCTCAATTCAGGTCCCGTATAGTATTTCCAAATAAAATTTTAATAACTAGAAGAGCGGAGAATATAGGTTGAACAGTTTCAATTAAGTAAAAAGTTTTTTAAAAAATCTAGAGAATTACTATACCTAATGAAAAGCAAGCACGACTATTTTCATGCAGATTAGACTATTGAAATAAGGAATATCAAATGCACAAGTAGTCAATCTAGTTTCGGACGCCCATCATGAACATCCGAAACATGAATATCCGACACTAAAGAATAAAAAGTACATCTGCCTTGCGAATAAGGGGTGTTAACCCTAAATAAAATTGCAAGTTCATGTTATGAAACAAAGAACGTAGATTTTTATCGGCTTTTATAGCCGTTGTTTGCCACAGTATTGCTCTATTAAAGTTTTGTTCATTTACTTAATTCGTTTGGGGATAGACTATTTTTTAATGTTTAAAACGTGTTCTGACTTTTACAGCCATAAAGTTAATGTAACTACTTGAATGACAACTTTTATGGTGCTTATTTAAATAAAATATATTAAAATAAATAATAATGTCAACAATTTTAACGATAATAAAAATAAAAATGAATAAGAATGGCTGGGGTCATGAAGTTAATTAAACATTGAGTTTAGTACATACTGCTATACATATATTTTAGTATCTATTTATAAGTACGTACATTACCTAACGCCTGTATACTTGAATGGGTAGACAGAGATGCTCTTCTGCACCAACATTTCGTGAATTGTGTTTTCCTCTCATAATAAAATAAGAATAATAATAGGCAGCGAGTCTATTGCCTTTTTTCTAGCACAAATCCAGATTCCCTGGTGCTGGTGATAATTTCCTAAAAGAAAACTCTATAACACTGCCCGACCCAAGTAGGGAAGGCCCGTGCCTAGCAGCGGGACGTATGGGCAGATGAGATTTGTACATGTTTAAATAAGTAAACTAAGTAGTAAAGCTTATTTTGGTTATTTCTGAATAATTACATTAATAATTTGCTTTTCACATAAAATATTAATATTTTATTGTATCATATAAAGTATATGTACTTATATGATACAATAAAATATTTTATACAACTATGAATGCTCTATGGTGCGCTCACCTCATACTAATTTTTTTCTAGCGATGCAATAAGCGACAATATGTACTGAATATAATAATATCCTACTTTAATAAGTCATTACCGAATCGTCATTATCAAGTTGTTTATCAAGCTCAAGCTTGTTATCTCTATCGTTTTGAGAATGACAAGTAATAACAAGACGTCGGCAACAGATGTTTCGTTCGTGCCTCCACGGCTTGTGAAACAAGAATCATTCAAAATTCATCAGAGAACAGAACCGGGCCACCCTTTGCCAAGTGTAAAGTAAACAACTGCGTATAGGAAGCTTTAAAGTAGTCTGCACGTTAGCTTTTACCCAACTTGGTCCGTAACGAGATAACTAATTTAATTAATGATTAGCTTGCCGCGCACGTTTATTAGCAACTCTAGGAGAGTGTTACCTAGGCGTAAATGAATACGGGACTATATTCGCACCATGAAAAATAATAATATATTCTAGAGGCGAAAATGTGGGAATTGTTGGAATTTAATATACCAAATCAAATCTGTAAAAAAAAACAAGCTAAGTTCATACATATATTTTTTTTCATTCATTATCAGCCCATATACGTCCCACTGCTGGGCACTGGCCTCCTCTACAACTAAGAGGGTTTAGTCCATAGTCCACCACGCTGGCCTAGTGCGGGTTGGCGGACTACACACCTAAGAAATTCCTAAGAACTTTTAGGTGTGCAGGTTTCATCACCATGTTTTCCGTCACCGTTAAAGGACGTGATAATTATTTTATGAATACACAGATTACTTCGAAAAATCAGAGGTGAGTGCCTAAATACATACACCATAACCTTATTATGTTTTTAATTTTTATTAGTCCAGGGTATGTGAATAAATGTATATATGTACATAAAATTTTAAATTTATGACTAACGTCAGCTCCATGATCAGAGTCTGGACAGTCATCGAAATGTATATATATATATATTTTAAATTCAATATTATGTAACGTGCACGCAAGTACAAAATTTTACTGAGTAAATTCTAAGCAACTAATAATTATGATGATTTCATCCAGAAAGACAAAAAATAGTACTAAAATAATCTAGTAATCTGCCTTTATTAAATATATTGAAAAGCGATTAAGGTCAACATCTGTCCGTCTTAGCCATTCTGAGCACAGCCGTTCTTTACCGTGAAAAGGCGTAAAACCGCCACGCTGGAGTAATGGAATCTGCATTAGATTTCACTTTCTACATTATGGAAGAGTCGCAACGTAAGTTTTCTCACAATGTTTTCATTCACTGTGAAAGAGCTCCAATCAGTAGACCCGTAATTTTGAAAAGTCAAATAAATAATAAAATAATGTTATACGTAAATAATTAAAGTTATTTAATCAACTCATCGTAATTTACTTGTCTAAACTTGTCCTTTGGTAAAATTTCCTATTAATCCAAAAGTCTGATGGACTTCTTGGATCTTTTGTGAGCGAGCCTTCATAGCTAAAATAAATTTTATTATGTACAAAAGTAACATAAAGTGTCTGTTCTCAATGTCATTATGTTAGATAAACCTAAAAGGCGACTATCAATGAAACGTAATAAATAAAAATAAGCGTGGAAAACAGTGAGAATTGTGTATAAATTTAATATATTCATACACCGTAATTATTTTTCCAAATATCCTCGTAGCTTTATGTTCACAGGGGGAACTAAAGGCTTTCCAGAAGGCTCATAATAACGCAAACGACTAACTCTCCGAGGGGCGTGGAGTAATTTAGTCGTCGCCTCTCGGATCATATTATCCGTATTCCTAATACAAATGATCCGCAGTTCCGTTGGGACGTGCCAAAATGGGTAAATTAAAACGGAGTACACTTTGCTAGAGAATTTGTTGCGTACATAAAAAGCCACAGCCGTGCGTCGGTCTGGCGCGCCTCCAGCCAACCGGCTTGTCAACGAGCCCATACCCACTAGATTTTTATCAAGTTCTTGTAAAAGGGGTAATATAAAGGGTCATGTTCGCACGGTGCTGATAAATAAAACCATGTTGGACTCGAGTAAATTCGCACCTCGGAGCTAGGTGAACGGAAGGGTTTGTCGCTTGGTATTTTGTCTCAATTTTTGGTACGATCAAACGGCGTATCTAATGGTAATTGATCTTTGCTTTAAGAAACAACATATACAAAATGAAACTTGGAAAAAAACAAGTCCTTTTTTTTTATTTACGAGATAGAGAAAGAAGAAAAGTGCACTTCATAGTGTTATTTGGTTTCCGGAAATTTCCACAGCTATGTCCACCTGTTGGTATCCTATCAATTGATAATCTGGGTTAGTTTCTACTACCCATTACTAATACTACATTTCTAAAGAGAACTTATCGTACACACATTCCGTAGTAGATAAACAGAATACGCTTTTTATGAGCGATTATATATTATTATAGCGATTGAGAGGTCCCAGATTCCCAGCGTCTGCATATTTACAGCGCCAGTTCGGAGATTGGAAGTGTGTCCCAAAACTGCAATGGTTTCTCCCCCTATTAGTACCTACATGAAAACTTGGTGGTTAAATACGCTTCTGCCTTTTTAGGAGCGGAATGCTGTTAACCTATCTTTCATGAACTAAAAGAGTGATTTTTCTGTGTTGAAAGTCGGCAGTAAATTACATATACTTAGATGTTGTAAATAAACTCAGGAACAATAAGTCAAAAAATATTTGAAAATTAACTAAATTTACATAAATAAAATAAGTGGTTTAGAATAAAAAAAATATAGCAGTATTATAAGTTCGATTCGGCCAAATTGATCTGAGTAAAGATTTTCAAGTATTACAAAATTTTTGAGCATAACAGTTTTATTTTGTTTCTTAAAATAAAAACGATATACAGTACACGTTCTGGCAACGGTAAAACTATTTGCATATTCACAGCACACGTCTCCGTTGTATGCGACTTCAGAAAGTTTGTAGCTGTTATGTAAGTACTAGATGTTAGTGTTATTTATATTTTGATGACAATTTTTTTTTATTAATAATACAAAACCTGCGTCAAATGATTTTTATAATGAATTCATTTTTATGAAATAAATTGCAATGCATTATTTCGTTAATTTACACATTTATCATATTATAAAATATATTTTTTTATTATGATTCTATGGAAAATTCATATATTTTCATTGTTATATATTGACTGTGATCTGGTGACCGTGGTGTGTTAAATTTGCATTAGATATTTTTTCGCGTACTTTTTAAAGATTTGCTTAAAAACTCCACGTTAGGTTTGTCTAAAATGTTATTTGTCTAAATAAAAGAAGTTAAAACAGTGGAAAAACCACTATTTTACAAAAAGGATCCCTTGAGAAGTTGTGTCATTACAAAACTAAAAAAATAATGAAATATTTAAATTTTATTACGAAAGTAGCAAAAACAAAAAGGTAAATTTACATTAAAAATATCAATTAAACTAAAAGGGCAATAAGTCATGACATAGGACGCGTATTCCCGTGGGTGAAAATAATATTTTTACATTCGTTCAGAACATAAAAAATGGTTATTAAACTGTTAAATAAATTCATTCTATACTCCGATGTAATAATATAAAGGATCTAAATATTTTCATCTCATTTATACTTTAATCCTCACTTATTTTCGTCTTAATAATTTTTCGAACGTACATAACCATAAATAAAGTGGGCATTCGTAAATAAGAGTCGCGAGTCGAATTATATCCAAGGTTTTATATGCATCATGCACGTTCCGTTTTAAATTGGAATAAGCGAGATGAAAATTAAAAAAAAAAACAGAAAAGCAAATTACAGGAAGCGAAAGAAACTAAAATGCGGGACGGCTCGCTCGGGCTTGAACTATGAAATATTTGCATCCAAACGAGGGCAGAGCAACAATAAGATGGAAATGCAAAATCCTGCCGCGAAGTAATGCATACTGTCCATCCCACGGTAATAGCCGACCGTGTATTTTACTCCACCAAAATTCGCAGCAGAACCTTAAATTAGCTAAAATTGTTGCAAGATGTGTAGCCCAATTTGCATATCTCACAATGTGCGAACGTGGTCTACTTATTCATGCATGTGAAACTGCCAACAAAAATATAAAGCCAAACCGAACACGCCTAGTTAAGAAATGCTCGGCATATCCCTGATGCGTTCAAAGAACAACCTTTTATTCTAAAGGATTTCACGGCACTCAAGCATCTTGTGAAGTATTCGAATGGAAGACACAAGAATTCAGCCGAATTTAATACAGAGGGGCTCCCGACGGAGTATTGCAGGGCCCTCCGTCGCAGTCTGATATTGTGAAACTTTTCTTCGACGCAATCTACATAAAAAATGAGCTGAGGGTTCGTGGTGACCCACTGGTAAATGAGAGCCTTTTGAACTGTTAATTTTGTTTGCATATAAAATAAAATCTGCCATAAAAGTTATTTGTGCTTGTATCTTAACAATTCTCATTTTTTACATCCATACATCCTTGATAGGCTAAAGACCGTAAAAACATATTTTGGATACTACATACATACATACATAAACTTACGCCTGTATTCCCGAAGGGGTAGGCAGAGGTGCATTTCTGCACCCACATTTCGCCAGGTATGTATTAGTCCCACGTAATAGGTGGCGAGCCTATTGCCGTTTTTCGGGCACAATTCCAGACTCCGAGCTGCTACTGAGAATTTCCTAATGGAAAAACCCAATAACACTTTGCCCGACCCGGGAATCGAACCCAAGACCTCTAGATCGCTCGGCACATACTTGTACCGCGAGACCACGAGGCAGTTCTTATTGCATTTCATTTTGGATACTTTAAACATTGATTTGTCCCATTTGTTTATACAATCGCCTATCAAAAAAACCTTCGTGCCTAATAACTCAGGACATTAACCACAAAGTAAGTACACATACAAATTCAATGACGCGAAAGCCAGCGTGCTGTAATCGCTCGATTATGACGTAATGTTATAATTGATAGGACCGATTACACAGATCACTACACAGACAATAAACCGGTGTGTCAGTGAAATGCTTTCATGAATGCCATTGAAAAGCGTCCAATATATATTTGATTCGGTAACTAGCGCGTAATAACTTGCTCGCCTATTTGTGTTTGAGGTTATCATTTGTATTCACAATGGAAAAGTTTTAGACTTAATTTATATTATTATTTCGTTGCATATTTCCTTTATTCTGTTGAAATTTATAGACAATCGACTTGTTTGGTTTCCCAATTTCTCATTTAGTCATGAAATAGGTATCCCAGAACCTAAGACTACTTATACCAATCAATATTCTTTAAACTCCCAGGTTTCGTAAAATGTTTTTAAACATCTGCACTTGATAGGCGTGCCAAAATTTCTCCATTGAAAACCATGTGTATCCATACTCAGTTAATAAGCGAACCAACACTGCCCTTTTAGGGTCACATTGTTTTCGGTGAAAACCTCTTTAAGCAGGTCATACTGTAAATCTTTGGGAAGCCTGGGTTTGATAATGGCATCCCACGTATGAATAATACGGAATAATAGAAATGACAGATTATATTATTGAGCGTCGTTGCGAAGAGATTCTAACCAGTGCAGGATATAAATAACGTTAAAGCTGTGATCTCATAACCTCCGCTGCTGAGATATTCTTAATATAGGTTAATTTATCACCATACCTAGCCATTACCATCTCGGAAACTTGTAAAATATAGAATTTCATAAATGTAATAAGTTTCCGAATGGTGAAGCGGACGCTAGTACGGCGAGTATAAAATTAAACAAAGTGTCTGTAACTTACAGCACATCACATTGTTCAAAGCGTAAAGTTATGAACATTTGGACCGGCGAGGCGAGCGGGTTACGGGAATGGAGACGAGATCCGAATAATTCTCAATATTCCCTGACCGTTCGAGTATAGGTACTGTGGGAGTTTGGAATAGTATTGAATCTAATTCTAGGAATACTTGGAATTATTAAATCTATGAGTGATTTAATAATTATCACAAGGTGTAAATTGCTTGAGTAAATAGTTTTGTTGCCAAATACTAATTAAAGAATTAATGATGAACAGCTTTCTACTGCAGAAAATGTTCGCCTGCGGATCGAGTTGACAAGGATCTACATACATACATACTTACTATCTTGAAATATTTTAATTTTACATAGTCCAAGTGCGCTAAGTTCTTTATAACAAAAATGTTAAAACACACTCCAATTATGTCATGAAGGAAACATTGCCCTACATGGTTTAAATAGTCATGTAAATATAATTTTTTTACCCTTTCTATTGCCTGAAAGTGTTTGATAAATCAAAAATAGCGGAACCTAACTCTAATATTATAGTATTTGATATTTTATGGATTTTTAAGCTATGCTCAATTCAATGCAAATAAATACTTGCAGACAATTAAAATACGACAAAAATTTATCTTTACGTAACTCGGCAAGTCTTCAAGTTGTTCATGTTATATATTTTTTTCTAAATAAATAAAACAACTATTATTTTGACAGATTACAATGATGCATACGAGATAAATTTGCGGTTTGGTTTTAAT
Source organism: Hemaris fuciformis (assembly GCA_907164795.1). Taxonomy (NCBI): domain Eukaryota; kingdom Metazoa; phylum Arthropoda; class Insecta; order Lepidoptera; family Sphingidae; genus Hemaris; species Hemaris fuciformis. The sequence continues at coordinate 7,065,815 of OU015440.1, read as the reverse complement.
TTTTACCCAGAACACACTGCAAAATTTTATTAAATTTTATTAGTATTTAAAGAATTTATTAATATTTGCTAACGCTGTGATTAGATAAATTATGTTTTAATGTCCCTAATATGTACAAATTGTTTCAAAACAACGCTATGAGAAACTATAACGTAAACTTTGCACCATTTTTATTTTCTATATTATGGCTTTGATAAGAAACTCAGGATTCGTTGTTCCACTTACTTATTCTATTCGAAAATGGTGCTTCTTACCAATTTTACTCAAAAACACACGATCGTAATGAAAGTACGTCGTAAATGTAAAAATCCCGCGAGCTGGGCCCACTCCGAATAATTCTTTCGGGAGTTGAAAATCTAGCAATTCCTCTCGTAAATCCTAAATTTTCTCTGCACACATTTTAAGTAACCTTAAATCCTGCTGTGTATTTCCAAACGAAAATTTCCTTTGAAACTAAATCTTTGAACATAGTATCGTTTTTTTTTTGTGAAAGTATTTATTATTCATCCGTATAAACATTTTAGGAGCACGCCTCCTATACATATGAGAGAGTTTAGGCCTTAGTCCACCACGCTGGCCTAGTGCGGGTTGGCGAACTACACTCCTAAGAAATTCCTAAGACCTTTTAAGTGTGCAGGTTACTTACACATTAGGTACTTAGAAATGTTAGAGGTGTGTGCCTGAGGTTAAAGCCCGCGACCGCAGAGATTCTGGACCGCGTGCTTAAACTTCGAATTTCGATTTGACGATTTTCGTCATGAGAACAAATTATAGGATGAAATTGCTGTTTTACAATTTTAATAAATTCATTTTTGATTATCAAATTTACTAGTTTAAAAATTGACGAATATTAACAATTATACTTTTCATTTGTAAAAATAATATATGTCAGAAGTGGGATTCGAACCCACGCCCACAGAAGTGGACTGCGACCTGAACGCAGCGCCTTAGACCGCTCGGCCATCATGACTACATGTTGGTATCGTCAAAAGAGACGGTCGCTTACCTCCATGGCTTTTTGTTCGTATAATGTCAAATTAATTCAAATTAATAAATACATCATCATCATCATCAGCCCATACACGTCCCACTGCTTGGCACGAGCCTCCTCTACCATTGAGAGGGTTCAGGCCTTGGTCCACCACGCTGGCCTAGTGCGGGTTGGCGGACTACACACCTAAGAAATTCCTAAGAACTTTTAGGTTTGCAGGTTTCATCACGATGTTTTCCTTCATCGTTAAAGTACGTGATAATTCATTGTGAATACACACATAACTTCGAAAAGTCAGAGGTGTGTGCCTGGGGTTTGAACCCGCGACTGTCGAGATTCTCGACCGCGTGCCTAAACCTCGAGGCCATCACGATTATGTAAAGTCGTGTCAAGACTGTGTAAATGTGTATATATGTAATAAATACACCCAACTCTAATAATTAATCGATATTAGAATCAATGAATATCCATAAGTAGGTACAGCGTTAAAAAACACGAAATCGGTATACACAGATCGACACAAAAGTTGACAGCCACTGGTTGAACCCATTCATACATACCTCTAGCGAAAGCATGTCGGACAACTCTTGCGGTATAAGGATGTGCTCAAGCGCCACATGAGGGCATGCAACATAGATCCTTCCCATTGGGAAGAATTAGCATCAGATCGTGATGAGTGGAGATCGCGCATCCAAAACAAAGTTCATAGCTTTGAATTGCATCGGCGTACTGAGCAGGATGCCACCAAAACTATAAGCGTAGTGGGATGGACCAAGCAGTGTGTTGGACTAAGGCCTAATTCTACCCATGTGTGGAAATGTCCTGTGCCCAGCACCGCCACGTATACAAAAAGATATACATAGGTACAAAAAAGATTATAAACAACTTAGAATATCTAGATGTTCAGCACACATCCGAAAAATTTCGAATGTGATTTAACTGCAATAACAATTGAATAAGAGAGACTAATCCTGTGGGATTTGAAAACCTTGAGAGTTCACAAAAGGGTCACGTACGTATTTATAATAAAATCCTGCTCCTACTTATATTACGTCATGATCCTTCAGATATCCTCCGCTCCAATTTGAAATATGCTTTCTATAAGATCGATTCAAAACGTACCTACTGCTTGCGTTATAAATAATAAAGAACAAATAGAAAAGGTATAATGTACCCCAATGGGCCGTTGTACAAGAAAGAGCATATTTTGATTTGATTTTCCTTGACTTGTTCTTTCAACACGTAAAAGGTTGAACCCTCTATTTTATTTGTAAGTAATGTATTTGCATCCTTAACTCCTGACAATAAGGTTTAATTTGCATGATTTTTTGTATTTATAAATGCATATTTCAGATACAATTCAGTATATTTTGCCATTATACAATTTTATCAAAATTTTTCTTATTTGCGGTTATCGTTGCCCCATTTATCTCAAAATTTCCATCACTCTTCACTTAATAAACTGAATATTTATATTTCTTATAAAAAGTCAAGATCCTCTTCACAACATAATATCCAACCACCATAAAGAGTTTTAATAGCCTTCCTTATATTTTCGGCAAACAGTGTTCAACATATTAAGAGCATAAAGAAGCAGGCACAAGAAGTACACGGACTGGTAACATGTATTATTTACAAGCAAGAAACTTCCCACTTGAACTCGCAAAGTCCCGACTGAACATTATGGCGAAGTAGGTACACGAAAGCGAGGCAGTTATTTCTTGCTAATTAACGAATGCAAGTGGTGGAATGCATTGTTCTCGCTAAAGAGGTTTAGACTTGAGACATACATCTGCAAGTTTAGTTTAATTAGCTCCATTTGGAGGAAAGACCTCTGAACACTACGAATCACATTGGAACTTCGTTAGTCTATTGAAGAGCAAAAGCAATTTAAGTCAATCAAATGTTTTAAGATTCTTGCTTTCTTGCAGCTCATGAGTCATTTCTGCTCCGTAATATTAAAGAGTTCATTCAAATCTGCGTAATTTTATTTAATTAAATGTTTTAGAATTTTTTCGAGCTTAATTTAATGTTTTCATGAAAGAGTTTTGTAAAGAGATGAATGGCACGCTATTACTCAAATTCAGAGTTCCGTTTTATCCTTTTGACACCGCAAACATCTTGTGAACTTGTTGAATATTTGAAGTAAATTTTTGTTATTTAGCGTCTTAATTAGAATTTAACGAACTGTTCTCATTTTGTTGTGAAATATTTTTAATGCGTCACGTACAATTATTATAATATAATCACCCTTAGGCATGCAAATTTAGTGACAGTTTATTGTTATTTTAAGTGGTGATTAAGTAGAAAACATAAGTTACGAACAGTCAAAGTTTTGTGTTTTTTTGTATCTGTAGGTTCAAACCGTCAAGTTGATATTTCGACAGACTGCTTGGCTATAACCATTCACAACTTTTATATCTAATTATATTATTAATTTCCAAGTCCTCATATAGAAATAATTCCAATATGAAACAAGAACGGCAATATAAACAGAAAATTAATGAGGTGAAGTAAAATAAGCATCGATAAGCATCACTTCTCGATTCCCTCATATGAAATCATAATACAATCGAGCAGTACTCGACTCGAGTGTCGGCCGTTCGATTGGCTGCTCACCCAAATTAGATTTCGCCGTTTGAAGGTAAAGTTTCCTCTGAAAACAAAGGGCTAGCTACAATAATATTAAATAAGCATTGCTCTTTTTACAAATATTAAAAACAAGGTTCCTTTGTGACGGCAAATCTAATCAGGGTTTGTACGAAAGGATTTTATATATTCTAAATTAAAGGGACTGCAGAATTGATATGGGAATTATAGATACACGCGTTTCTTTTGTTCATTCATTGTTATACCAACACGATATGTTTCTATCTTAAAGCAAATATTTGTTTTACTTTTCTTTAGTTAGTTATATTATGTAAGTGGCATATTTAGCTAGACATCACCTTGTGAAACCAGAAGCCAAAGGATCCGCACACTAAAATACAAGTTTTCGACCCATAAATATTTGTTTCCGGCCTGAATTTTTTTACGAGATCAAAATGTTTCATAGTTTCTGATAACTATGACCTGTATCTTATTATGGGGTCAGAATGGGTTTGTGATTTTGACGTACCTATTTGTTAATTATCAAAATATCAATCAAAAGTATATTTTAAAAGTAAAAAGATTATATAATAAAGGGCATTTTATCCAGAAGATGAACAAGACAAGTGAAGCGGATTCAATCCCCACTGGCTATCAATTTGCAGATCAGTTCTGAATAATTTAATACGCATTTAAAATACATATTTATTAGGAACAAAACCCGTGTTACCATTGACTGACTTGTATAGAAACGGTCTTCACTGTCGAGGTTAGAAAGATCGGTTTTCAAGTCACAGTAAATAGTTACTGAATAACGTATGAGGCAAGCCGATCCCGTTGTTGGGTTTAATTTCCAATTCAAAAGTTAAGGTTGTCAGAACCTATGTAAAGAATACGGGATGTATTTTTTAGGTTTCTGTTTATTATTGTGAGGAGATAAACGTATCTTTTGGGAAAGGACAAATAATCCCCAAATAAATTGAGATTTCTGAGAATTTACCATTAATACATTTTATATCCGTTTAACGATTAAGCAAGATATACAGACAAATACTTTATCTCCAAAATAGAAGATATACAAATACCTGGATTTATTAATACCACAAAACGTTAAGAGCGTCTGTGTGGAAGATGTGTAAATATCAGAACGAGGTATCGTACCAGAAAAACTAAATAAAGACCTATCGTTGCGACCTATTTTTCTAAACGGAACTTGAGTTATTCCAAACGGAACTAAATCTAGAGCCAGAAACGAGAATCAGGCACCAATAACCCCAACTGGGTCAATAAAGTTCGGAGTTCTTAAGGGGAAGGTCAATCACGCTCCGCTGTTAATTGTGCCGAGGAAGCAAGGAGTGTTAAGTTGGTGTATAATTCCAGCCACTGTTAACTTCGTCCAGTCAATCTGCATAAAAACGAAGCAACCCTATGTTGGCTCGATTTTTGAAAGCTTAACCGGATTTAGTGTTTGTTGTAGAGAATTGTTGTTTGATAAAGTGTACAAACACTTCACTTCGGGATGCAGATTAATTTCTTTGTATTATCAGCGAGCGAAATAAACGTAATGAATTTCTTTGGAAGACTTTGTTGAGTTAATGTTGTTAAATATAAAAGCTGATTTTTGCATAGTAATAACACGAAACGGATTAATTAATAAGTACGAATCGTTTTATAACTGGCTTATTATTTATCGCCAGTATCTTTTGCTACATTTATTTTTTTGCAGTTTAAATGAATGTAAATGTTTTAATTGCTGTTTTTTATATATAGCTTGTTTTAAAGAAACTGTAACTTCATTTGTACAGAAAAAAATAGTAGTAAATTAATGGATGTTAAAAAAATATTCACTAAATGTACTGAGCAGCGTGTTAAAACCTAAACGGGTGAAAGCGTGACATAAACAAATTGATAAATTCATTTATAATATTAGGTTCGTTTGGGGCTGCTATGGACATTCTACCAGCAAATTAGGTTTTAAGCAATCCTAGTCACCGAAGTAAACCCAACACCAACACATCCGGTAGACCTGGTCCATTCGTACCGCATTCCAAGCTATGCATTATGACTGCGTTTTGGCTGTACATTATTAGACATCCGAATAGTCCAGATAAATTAATCCAATACTCTAGCGTTGTCACAAACACATATAGCAAAAATGTTACAAATTTCTCAGTTTCAATAAAATAGACAGAATGTTACATAGTAATTTCCATACATAAACATACATAAACTCACGCCTGTATTCCCCGAAGGGGTAGGCAGAGGTGCATTTCTGGACCAACATTTCGCCAGGTATGTATCAGTCCCACGTAATAGGGGGCGAGCCTATTGCCGTTTTTCGGGCACAATTCCAGACTCCGTGCTGCTACTGAGAATTTCCTAATGGAAAAACCCAATAACACTTTGCCCGACCCGGGAATCGAACCCAGGACCTCTAGATCGCTCGGCACATACTTGTACCGCGAGACCACGAGGTAATTTCCGATATTAAAATAATCCTACAAGCACGTCCTAAACACTAAACATATTTCCAAAGTCTGTGATTACGCGGAAATTGCTCAAACATTTCGTACCCGCGCTAAAATAGGAATTAGTTGGATAAATTCCAGATGGTAATAGAGAGAAGGGTCCACAGGTACAAGATACCTCAAGTTACAACTTGTCCCGGATAATTTCCAATGGCAAAAGTTTGCAATGGGCTTCTAAAGGCCAACATCCTTCGTTAGCCTCATTCACAGTTCGCAAACAACACGGAACACCACTTAACTTGTATGTGGGTGATATTACCCTCAAAACACTTCATAAATTGAATGCATAATCAATACACGCCTCTAAAAATAAGTTGAACGCACGATTCAATAGGAAATATTGGAAAGCTGGCAATATAAGATAGGTTTAAGCTGCAGTTTTCACAAATTTTATGCAAAATTGCCGTTTTATGACCGCTTACCCGGTTTCCGACGGGTAGCAAGGTAGCGTAAGATAGCCAGCTTAGTCGGATCCACGAGAATTACTTCATTCTACCTTTAAACGGTATCGTTTGCGACAAAATTGTTGGGTGTCGCAGGTCTCACGTAACTGGCAACTAACAGCTGCTGTCCATATCTGCAGGTAAGTGGTAAGGTACCCAATAAAAGGAAGTTCTTATGGAGTTAGTATAAGCAATAAAAATATAATAAGAATTTTATTGCAAATAAAAATATTTATTAGAATTTGCATTTATTCTACACACAACATTTTAAGACACTGATGTCTGAATTCGATTTTTAAATGATACAGGACAGCAGTACGTCACTGGATGCCGACCGCTTTCAACCGTTCTACGAATGAAAGTGATTACCCGTTATAATTATATCTCTCTATCTTAGTGTTGATTGATCAATTAAATACAATTAAAATAAATTTTAATACACTAAAGAAAAATACTGTAGCACTCAACTTTAAATTACACCCTCAACCGTTTTGAGGAGTCAAAGCTATGCTTACGGTTATTCGTACCTGGGACTACATATATCTAATAATAATTCTGTCAAGAAAAAAAATACCTGTCTATATCATTTCATACACGAAACAAGCTGGGCACAGTCAGAAAATTGAGACAAAAGCCATGCCTCATTAATTTATGTTAATACAACATCATTACAGCAATAAAAGCCGACTCCATAAAATTTGAAAGATATGATCCTGGAGCTTGGTCTGTGTAGAGCTGTGTAAGGCAAGCACTCGCAGCAAATTAAGTAATCGTGTAAGTGGTAACGCCTCCAGACATTGACCTAATTCGCCAGTTCTGACAAATTGCTTCTGGCAATTATTCGCCACACATTACCACGTACCTTCTGTTTCAACAACACTTGTGTTTAGTTAGACAAGAATTATCATGTATTTTAACATTTAAACTATATAGTAGGTAATGGATGTTTTAAAAACAGTTCAATATTTGTTTGGGCGTGTTTAAGAGAAAATATATTTGATTTTATTCATAATATTTATTTAAACAAGTGATGTATGTGAAAGCTAATGCATGCACTTGTACGCTTAAACTGAAAATAATTCAAATATTCTATTAATTAAATTAAAAAAAAACTTCTCAGTTGTAGTAGGGAGGCCCGTGCCCAGCAGTGGGACGTATATGGGCTGATTTATATGTATATTCTTATTAATGTACGGAATCAATTTAATATACAATATCGCTATTTTTTTCCTTACTCTTTTGTTACTGAGGAATGACCATTTATTTATGAGATGTTTTTAGAACATATTAAAAAAAAGTGTTAGCATTTCAATTTTATCTTAATCAATATTACTTAGGGAGATTTGAATTATTAGATAAAATGTAACAAATACTTAGATTTTTTAATCACTAACATTTACATAAATAGAAAAGCAAAAAAATACCTTGGCACGCATTCATATTAACTCATCATAATGTATTAGTTTAAACGTACCACATTTATGTACATTATTTAGTTATACTATATGAGTGCTCTGATGAACTTTTTGGTTTAATACCTGCTGCTGACTTTCATTACCGCACCACACGCCTGAAATTGAAGTTTCATCCCTACCATCTGGATGAATGGCGTTCCTCAACAGTGCTGTTCAAACGGTGTTTCCTTCCTCGCACTACATCTTTATGGAATCAGCTTGCCTCGGCGGTATTTCCAAACAGATACGACTTAGGGGCCTTCAAGAAGAGAGCTTATATTTTCCTCAAAGGCCGGCAACACACCGATGATTCCTCTGGTATTGTGGGTGTTCATGGGCGATGTTCATGGGCGGTGTTGACCACTTAACATCAGGTGGCTCACTTGCTCGTTTGCCTCCATTTCCATAAAAAAAAAAAAAAAAAACATACATTAATATCGTACATTAGTGCATAAAATTCCTTAATTCGTATATTTCCTATTATTACAAAGCGAAAAACCGACAGTGCAGATTAAAAATATCTGGTTATTAAACAAGGTAGTACTATCCAATTAAAAAATAATGACATTAAGAAATAACGTAATATTCTCCTACCCTACATAGTAAATTATCTTATGAAGTTTTTAGGTTAACTTGGCAGTTTACCTCAGAGCTGTCGTCATAATTTCGGGAATGGACCATATATACACTTTTTACAATTAACATTATCGTTTACGAGTGAAAGTGTTCGTTTTGTATAAAAGTGTGCGTGTTGTGAAATTGTTAATGCAGTTTTGGTGAGACAGAAAAGTGTTTTGGTCCGGAAAATAAGACCCGTGCGCATTAATTTCAAATAATACGTAAGCAGAAGCATCTGATTACATGCGAGAAAAAGCTATTATAATATAAATGGTGCAATAGTGGTTGCTGTTACTGGAAAAAGAAATTAATGGCTCCACATCGGCCTTTATTAACGGTAAGTTCTCAACCAGAACATTTTAAATTACATTCTCTGGATGATACATGAGTTTCCTTATAGTAGTAACTATTTCTAGCTCCGTGAAATGAACTAAGGGAACAGTTTCTTTTATATTCCCACGGCGCAGAGATAAAATCCTACAGTAAGGATAGTCTAAAAGAATGAGATACTGAATCTAATTTGTTGGTGTATCGTGTATCACGTTCATACCAATTTATAACATAGGAGTTAATTTTTAGAAAGCATTAAATATAAAATCTGAGGTAATTGGTTCCAACATCTATCTGATTCAATTTTTTGTGTTTTTATTAATAACTTGCATTTTTATCAATATATCTAAAGAGATTTCATACTGCGGCATTATAGCTGTAAAAGAAATTGCGTAACGGGAGGACAGCCGCAGGGAATCCACTTGAAATGATGTTGATCTTTACAGGAAACAATTTAGTTAAACGTAAACGAAACACTCTCTGAATGAATGTAACAGCTTCAATAATACTTTCTATTAAAAAAAAAAAATCCACTGGGAGTCCTGCGCGAATATTTTTTACAGTTCAGATATCGCTCAATTCTGAAATTAAATTGCTATTTTTCTTTCATCGTAATTAGTCTCTGTCAACTGAGTGCTTTACCTGGGGAAATTGTGGACCAGTTTTATAATAAGTCTGCAAATCACTTACATTTTTCGTCTTAGTACTGAAATTCGTATATTTTTTCTGAAATGTTACACAGTTATGCTATTCAAATATTTATAAATTGAGAAGATACCACTCCTACATATTTTTGTATCACTTAATTAATTATTGTATGCGTCGGACAGTTTTTTTAATTGGTTTTAATCTATTGCCAGTCTATGTTAGATGTTACAGTTTCATTCATAAAATAATTTTTCAACAATTCTGTTTGCATTTTGTTATTTTACGGATGTTTCATATAATATTATAAAGCATTCTGCATTTTATATTACGTTCCTTTTAAAAGTTATATAGGAAACTGGAATTTAAATCATTTTAATTGCAATGCAAGATAATGTTAAATTGATATTAAATAATAAAAAATCTTTAGGTCCTATAATATTATAAAGCATTCTGCATTTTATCTTAGGTTCCTTTTAAAAGTTAGATAGAAAACTTGAAAAATTTAAATCAGTGATATTAAATAAATTAAAAATCTTTAGGTCCTTCTAGCGTACCTACATCAGGTAGCGAATCAAGGTTGATTCTTATGTCCTTTCTTAGGTGTGTAGTCCGCCAACCCGCACTAGGCCAGCGACTAAGGCCTAAACCCTCTCAGCTGTAGAGGAAGCCCGTGCCCAGAAGTGGGACGTGTATGGGATAATAATAATAACTTATGCCACATTCCGTAGCAAATAAATCCCAAAAAGTAGGCGGGCAGTCTGTTGTGTCATAATACCATAATCTTTATCTGAAATCAATTTGAGCGGTACCACTCCCTAACAGACTACAATATTAACACTGTTTTTTGTGTTATGCACAATGTTTCAAAGCAGAAAAGAAGTAAGAACTATTTCATGTTACTATTTTGCTACGAAGTACCTACAATATGTAAACGTAAATTCACGCATGAAAAGAGTAACTTAATATCATAGCATGTTTGGTATTATCTTCATTAATTGTATCATGAATGTGTAAGGCACGTAAGCTTGACTTTTAAAATTAAAGGGGTTCAATTTTGCTATCACAATCTGTGCTTGCTTTTCTGTCCTATATTTTCGAAATGTTAAAATTTCCCATCAACTATTTGCAATTACTACTGTCGCTTATTACAACCATTGATATTGATTGTGTTACTCATCTGAACAAAATGAGAGTTTATAGATCTGTGCAACATAATACAAATAACTGTGATCTTTGAAACAAGTCTATAGGAGATAGCTTACAAATCAATAAATAATTTTCAGAATGTTGTTTTCAATTCATAAGATCTCTCTCGAATTTATACCCTGCTAAAGAACTTTCAATGAATATAAACCACAACAGAATGAAGCAAACTTATGCCTTCCTTTCTTGGGCGGGTTTTGTGTTTGAATTATTACTAACTCCAGAAAACTTTAAAGTAAATTAAGACTTTGGCTAAGAATCATGGAGATTTAGAATATCCGTCGTTTTCAAAATGTTATTGATAAATTTTGTTATCTCAACAATTTCGGTAGTTTGGTATTATGAATGAATTTTCCTGCTAAAATAATTTCGTAACTCATTTTTAATTACATCTTAAATACATAGAAACACAAAAAATACGTTTGATGCAACGCTTTTATATTAAACAAATAAATGAGGAATGCGAAAATAATTAAAAGCGTAATTTTCTATATCGCCACCTACTATTATAATGCTTTGAATATAAACAAATTACCACATTAAACTAAGTAAACACAGATGATAAATCCCATTCATTGTCTTTAAATATCACCTATACCTAAAAATACTTTTGCATTTTAAAGTCAATCCATTAAGGCGAAAGCACGATCATAAAAATTCAACCATGAGGCTCTTAAAGGATTAAAGGTTGCATTGAGAGATTTCCTACGTCTCAACGTCAGAGATGTTACAAAATGGAATAACCAGCCCGTAGCCGACTCAGGGAACCAAATACTGTCTAATCCGTTACATGTAGGTATAACTGGACTATAACCACACAAGACATATTGTCGGTGCTTAGGTAGATGCTTGCGATCGTGTCGCCATACGTTCTGGAGCAGTTTAGCAACTATTCGAGGTATTGTTTTGTTAGTAATAGATTTAGTTTGCTGTGCAATTTACTGTATTCTCAATGGTATATTTTCTGTTGAAGAAAAGTATGAAGACTTTATGGATGAGGAGCGACCACGTTTAGTAGCTGTTTCAAATCCTTTCGTATATCTGAGGAGGGAAGTTTTTTGGTAAATGCTGTGAGTGTAATGCAATTTGATCACGTTGAATCTCTTTTACTCTAACAGAAATTCGATCAAAAATGAATTCTGTTAAAACAACAAGGAAATTATTGTCTTGTCGATCCTGAAACTTAAGAATACGACTATAAAAATACGATTTTCCGGTCAACATACTGTATTGTGATGTGCTTGTAGGAAATTCTCAGTAGCAGCTTGGAGTTTCACCCCTAATTTGTGGCAAATAGCAACTATCATAAACATATAAAAGAAGACAACTTTGCATACCCCTTGGAGAATACAAGGGTGGGACGCAAACGCTATGACCTTAATAACCATACAGGACTTTCAATAAAATAGGTATCTGATAGGCATTAGGTATCTGAAAAAAATCTTAAGAACACAATTGATGTTTACGGTCGTTCCTGATAACTACTACTTATACAGAGTAAAGACGTGAAAACGTAAAACTTCCATGCTTGTTGCTACAGTTACTGGAATAGCCCTTCGAACCTTCGATCTATTAATCTTATCTCAATCAGGATCTCCAATCTAATACAATAAATTGGAGGATCTAAAAAGAAAAAGTCTAAGGAGGACTAAGCATTTCCAATACTACACGGTAACGGGTAGGTACAGACATGGTAGACAATGTCGTGAAGCCATATAATTTAGGTCAGTCCAAATTCTGGTGAATACTTGCAAGTTTAAACCTATTTTTTTCATAATAGCTGGAGAAGATAAATGAGACGAAACCAAGCTTAAAAACAACGATAGCCAACTAAAGGCGAAAAACTCTCATCAGCCGTTCCCAGTTTTCCGACTTGCACAGTAGCCGGATTTACATACATTGCTTTTTATTACTTATTCCTAGAACCTGCGACAGATTTTCGTGTATAAATTTCTAATTTACGGGTTTTTTTCCTATTCACTATTTATCTACTCAACTGCGTTCATACGAATTGCATAATTATTAGTTAGAAATGTCGTTGTTAAAATTTTGTTTGAATCATCATCATCATCAGCCCATATACGTCCCGTTGCTGGGCACGGGCCTCCTCTACAACTAAGAGGGTTTAGTCCGTAGTCCACCACGCTGGCCTAGTGCGGGTTGGCGGACTACACACTTAAGAAATTCCTTAGAACTTTGTGGTGTGCAGTTTTCATCACGATGTTTTCCTTCACCGTTAAAGTACGTGATAATTCTTTGTGAATACACACATAAGTTCGAAAAGTCAGAGTTGCGTGCCTGGGGTTTGAACCCGCGACCGTCGAGATTCTCGACCGCGTGCCTAAACCTCGAGGCCATCACGACTTGTTTCAATACTTTTCCACTATTCGTAGATTCGCAGTAGTGCAGATTGTTACAATTTGCAGCACATTGATAGTGCCATAGTTTCAACATTTTGCTCTAACCATTCAGCATAAGTTCAATAAAAGATTAATCTGGTGGAGTAATTTACATACATAAATTCTCTATTATCCTGAACACGTTTAGAGCGATCTGAATTATATTAGCCGCAGAACAAGTTGTCGGAGCGTTCCCCTTTCTTTAGAATGGGAAGTTTGTAATTACATCTTTTCCATTAGCACAGTGTCTGTGTTAGTTCGAATCTCGCGGAGTTTGTTGTATCAGAGGAGCAGCTCTCCGGGCGTTTCTGCTACTTTGATAAATCTAATATTACAAACATGTAACTTATTAAAATCTGCGTGTGTGGTGTGATGAAACGTGCGCACAGGTAACAACGTTATGGTAACTTTGATAACGTTTATTTACCGTCTTATTTATTCAGAGTATACAGAAATAGATTGCAATAGCCTAGTCTAGAAAATTAAATTATAAAATATATAACTTCAATCCGTCGTATGTTAAATAGGCATTATTTCTTGGCAAGGTAGTAGTGTAAGAGCGACAACATGTATGTTCCATGTGATCTAGAATCCCGGGTTCGTTTCCCTGGTCGGGCAAAGCGTAGTTAGACATTGAAGAGTTTTGCTATCCAATTCTGATGATCATATACACTCATATAACCAGGCTCTTAAATCGTGGAATCACGTAACATCGTCCAACTTATATACTATATCACTAAGCCAATTATAATAGAAACACTAAATAAACTAAACAAAATCGTTCCCACTTTCCCTCCGAGGCGAAGTTCGAAAAAAATCACCTCTAATGTATCTAGCACGCCTAAGCCAGTCGATCTCGGCGTTCGCATTTATCCGTCGGCAGTGTTTACCTAGCCGGCCAAGTTTTTGTAACGAATTGGTTTAATTTAACACCCCCAGCCAACCCCTGGTGCGCAAAATAAACTAACTCTACAGAAGGACAAAGTTTCTCTCTGAAGTATATTCGTGCGTATTAAAGCGCTTTTAACACTGGATGATTGCGACACTATGTAAGCAAAACTGTTTGTAAATTTAAATGTGAAAGATTTTTTAAAAGTTATTATCGCTGTTTATTGCAGCTGCTATAAAAGCATTTCACTTGAAAAAGGTGGCGGGTAACGGATGGATGAGGGCTGTTCAAGACCGGGATGGTTGGCACTTGTTTGAGGAGGTCTACGTTCAGCAGTAGACGGCGATAGGCTGAATATATATAAAAGCATTCCGATCATAGATGTTTTATATATCAAGAATATGCACATAATTGACATCTTTCATAGCGTAATTGGTGAGGGGCCAAAAAAAATATAATATGCGCTAAATGACATATTCGAAATTAAATTTTCACACATATTCCTCGCTATCCCATTTATATTACAAAATTTACAAATTTACATGTGACATTTTAAACCCTATTACTAAATGAGACATCAAATTTTCAAAACAAAATACGAGCACGCGCTCAAACTGCTCGTATGTTACTTCTATACTCTGTTGTTTTGTGGCCACATTGTCGTTTGCCTCTCTCGTTAATTGTGTGGTGGTTCTCATTACATTAACACAACTATTGTCTTGATTATTCTTGTTGGCGACACTCGTAAAGTATAGGCTTTGTGAACGTATCTCATTTGTCATAATTGTATGGGTATAATTTTGATGTGATGAAATTTCATTTCAAACTTACGATGTCGTATGCTAAAAGATTGAAATAAACTCTTTATAGAATATATGAATATGCAAGAAATTTATTATGTAGAACTTTGTGGTTTTCTTAGAAGGTATTCCTTTTTCGTGACCGTGAGTTATAATACAAATGTAAATCAGAAAAGGTGATTAAAAAAATCTTCAAATGAAATCGCGAAAATGTGAAATAGTATTTTTATCAGGTAATTAAAAGACGAGGCACCGGGTCAACAGGGACAATTAGACCCGGCGCCCTGCTCTGTGGCAAGGGAACGTTAGAATCCCACCACGGTATCCCCTGCCTGTCGTAGAAGGCGACTGAAAGGGGCCTTGGGTTCACTGGGTGCGATACGGGGGCATCGCGTCCTTACTGAAAGTGACCCCGAAGGGGGCGGCGGCACTGTGGCCTGTGTCACTCTCAACTCACAACCGGGGCGCCCGAACCGAGCTAGTGGGGGTGAAACTGCGCCCTCTAAAACTCCGAGACGGCCGAGATGATTTCGTCTCGGAGGCGCACCAGGCGGCTGCAAACGGTGGGCGCTTCTCGCTCACATACCGTGGGCGCCCCGCTCGGCGCGGAGATGGCCACCGGGGGGTTTTGGTCGGTATGCCGGTTTAGGGAGTTTGTTAGGGACACAGCCCGGCACTAACATCTGCGCGGACATGACGTCGCCGCGCGCCGGGCTGGAAGACCGGTGACCCCTACATACGTTTCTCGCCTCCCTCCTCCAGGGCTGGCGGGAAGTAGAGCCATAAACAGATTTCCCCTCGAGAACAAAAAAAAGGTAATGAAAAAACCCTGTCAGTTGTAGAGGAGGCCCGTGCCCATTAGTGGGACGTACCTATATGGTCTGATGATGAATTAAAAAATAAATAAAAATAAATAGTCTCAAAGCTGGGCAGTATACATTTGTATTAAAAAACAAACACGAAAATCTCTTTAAATTCACATGGCCGTTGCTAATCCGCTAATGGCACTGTCGCAATATTTTATAACAAAGCAGAACAAACTGAAAGTTTGTGCAAACTATTTTATTTGAAACTTTGTCCTACCTGTCTTTCAACAGAGTGCGATTCGAAACAATATACGCGGAAAGTTTTGTTCTACATAATCAGTTCGGTATTAGCAAGTACAGTAAAATCATAAAGTTAGTCAGTAAATTTGGATAAAACCGCTCACGTGTCACTTTTAATTAAATCTAAGTTCCGTTTATCTAACGCAGTATCAACCCAAGAGAATTTGATTTTAATTAAACAGAGTTCCAACTCGCTACTTTATATTATAAACTTTAATTGAAATATAATTCACCGATCAGGGTAAAGTTTGCTTTCTTCCGCAACATGCCTGTTCCCGACAAACCCATTATCCTTGTAGACGCTCATATTTCCAATTATATTATTGTCAACGGAGCGTGTGTTTCATACGAAACGTTTGTGCTTGGTCCCATTTTATTTATGCCTGAACCCGAATGAAGTTTTAATAATGAATGTAGTTTTAAAAGCTTGGAACTCGGATTCACCTAGAACGTGTTATTTTTTATCGAGTGTCGAACGAAATAACTGGACATTTGAATTGAACACTGGATGGTATTCTAAATGTATCGTGTGGACAGTCATGACAATAAAAACGCTCATCTAACTCTACAGACATAACATTCACACATTGTGCTCACGTGAAAAAATTCAAAAATAAAATTATTAACTTTTGTATACCCTATTAGGTACATACTACAAGAATATTGGAATACTAAAAAATGTGTTACAAAATATATGAATCACAAAAGAAACTCTCAGCGCTATTAGCATTAAAGTATAGTATCTTTGACTCTATCTCGAAAAGGTTTTGTTGAACAGCTCCAACCATTAGGCTTAACCCATTTACATTTAGTATATACACTCGACAAACAACAGATTTATGAGCATTATAACATATTTCGCTTCTTACCTCCTGTAAAATAATTACGTACAACCACCAAACAAACCGTTCGTGCTAATTCTACGTTATCATATTTTTAGAAATGTTAAATTTTGTTTAGTGAAACAACCACGTTTAACAGCTTTTTTCTTGAGTAGGGCTGCACTTGTTTGACCAGGCCTTTTTCAGTGCTTACGTATATCCATGTGTGAGACAAATTATGATTCTTATTTGCTTTCTCCTTCTTCTTTCATCTACTTTTTCACGTTTTATAAGGCCATCAGTACTGATATGATCTCCAAATAGTCCGTAATTCATAAGTTGGTGATAAAAATATTAAACATATTTTTTTCTCATCAAACCAACATAATTATTCTTAGAATGTACGAACTACGAACGCTAACACTGGAATGCATTCGTTTTTCATTATTCAGTTTTTCACCTTGCTTCTGTGTTCGCTATCCAATCGTCAAAAATATTGTCTCAAAAACCTGACGCAAAGAGATAGGTTTCTATATCAAGTTTCCTTCTGCATAAGAGGACAGTAAGGATAAGAGGATCTGGTAGGAAATATGCTAAAATAACGTTTTCTGTCTATCTCTTACGCACTTTCGCATGATTGACTTTTTTTAAATAATTTTAGTTATGAAGAAAGTAATATACGGGACCTTTGTGAATAATCTTCTTTTTAAAGAGATGCACCTCACATACGTAATTTTCAATCATTTATGCCTCAACTGCATAAATTTCAAACAGGTCGGTTGCACCCCTTTTGATCGCCCCCGTGACTTCAAAAGGGGAGTTTAATAGCTTTCCTCTCGTTAAAGGAAAGGGAGACGAAGCGTATTTTAGGGGTTACTGGGCCATCGTCAATCTCGGTGACTAAAACAGGGAAACTTCAAAACTGTTAGTTCCTTTAATTTTCTGCACTTTACTCAAGCCCGTTCATATCCATTTTTTATGTGTACACCCGTTTGTCATTATAGCAAATAAGTGATTTCTCCTCTGATATCATCTCTTGTTACCAATAAGTATACTTAAGAGGTAAGTATTGTTTGAAAGGAACGAAAGAAAAAGTAGTTGAAAGCATTAAATAATACATTACGTTGAAAATTAGCAACTAAGGACTAAATTGGTACTATTAACATCCATTGTGAATGTTGTACCTATTTTATTCTTTATTGTACACCATATACCTAATAAAAATAATATAGGTGTTTTTTATACATTAATTAGTAACATCTCTATAAGGTAGTGTCACAAATGGCGGCAATTAAAAAGGCAACACCTTTTTAATTTGTGATAAATGAAAAGCCGATCTGAAGTCAAATTGATTGAAGAAATAAACTTAACCAGCCCAAGCCTTTATAGCATTACATACAAAACAAAGCAAAAACAGCAACTTACAACAGAAATAAATCAATTAAAATTTTAAATTTCAATCAAAATTCAATTTGCAGCAACCACTAAATCCTTCCAAACAATTATTAAACCGTTTTATTACTCGACTAAATAAATTGATGGCCATTAATATTTGATATTCAATTGAACCTTTGTTTGCTTATCACGTTTAGTAAATAATGCAAATTGGCACGATAGTACCGGATTGTGTAAAATACGCCGACAGCTATAATGAAGCTATGCCTAGTAATTACACATTCGGCCTATCCACACAAGACCATTGGGACGATTTTAGTGTTCCGGCTTTGTTATACGATGAGCGAAATTATTGCGCGCCAAACGATCGGTATTAATTGAAATGAGTCCTTGAACGAGTAATATTTTTGGGGTAAACAATCAAGCTGATTTGGATTTTTTTTAAATCTGACAATATTGAAGGTAGGAACAGATTCTTAAATTTGAAATAATCACTTTTGCCTTTGGCTGCCAGCACGAAGTTTGGAAGAGCGTGGGGTAGAGTAAGGCGCAGTTAATTAGCCACCAGCTTGTGAAACGAGAGCCGCTAGTTCAGCCGCACTGAATCAAATGTTTGTATGATCCGCAGATATTTGCTTCGTATTTGTGAGACAGAAAATGTCTCATTTCTGACACCCCAGACAAAAGATTTGTATCCTAGTGTGGAGTCAGAACTCAGAACTATGTATGTGACTGTAAGGTGTAATTATGTATTTATTGACTGGACGGTTATACATAAGAGAGTAGGAGTCAGTCAAGTCAGGACAGGTGTGGTAATGCGGAAAAGAAAAATGAAAAGTACCACATAAACGTAAAGAAAGAATGAAAATAATGTTAAAGGAACACACAAAGGTCGATCTTATACAAAATTCACTATGCGCGTTTCCATATAATTCGGGTGTAACGTAAATAGCACCGCTTTATGCGCAAATATGAATTCCTGATTAAATTACTTTTCCTTTGTTACTTAACGGTGGAGGAATCTTTGTAATGCTAAGCCCAACTGCATATTTTATGAACAGACACAAATAAGTTAAAGCTTCCTTTTAAGCTTAAGTTTAGGCGCGCGGTCGAGAATTTCGGCGGTCGCAGGTTCAAACCCCAGGCACACACCTCTGAATTTTCGAAGTTATGTGTGTATTCACAACGAATTATCACTTGCTTTAACGGTGAAGGAAAACATCGTGATAAAACCTGCACACCTAAAAGTTCTTAGGAATTTCTTAGGTGTGTAGTCCGCCAACTCGCACTAGGTCAGCGTGGTGGACTAAGGCCTAAACCCTCTCAGTTGTAGAGGAGGCCCGTGCCCAGCAGTGGGACGTATTTGGGCTGATGAAGTATCTAGTACTCGTAGATATTTATTCCTAGTAAGCTGTTCAATTTTTACTTAAGACTTTATTAAATTTTTCCTTAGCTTAAAGAAGTGAGCCACGGAGGATGAAATGTTTCCGCGAGAAACAACAAAATAATCACCTATTTTACCGACGACTGAACTACTTTGAAGATATTTATTTGTTGGGCAAAATGAGTTTTTCAGTTTTTATAGAGGCTAATCCATTTTAAAATTAATAAAGAGATTCAGTCTAATTAAATTATGCTTTTGGTCTGCAGCAGTTTTTGAAATTTAAGTTAGCAATTGGTCACAATTACCAAATTATAAACTACATAACATACATGACAGCCCCGTGGCGTAGGTGGTTAGATACCAGCTTGCGAAAGGAGGGGCTGCCGGTTCGAACCCTCACCGTGACAAATGTTTGTGTGATTCACAAATATTTGTTTCGGATCTGGATGTTTGTGAGACCGAAAAGTCTCTCGTAGTTTCAGATACCCACGACACAGGACTTGTCCTATCCTATCCTAGTGTCTGACCCCACGGGTCAGAACTATGTAGGTGCACATGTGACTGTTGGGTGTATTTATTTATTTAAATTATGATTGATTTTTTCTTGATTCTGGAATCAAACATGCGGCGTAGCTTTTTATACGCAAGCTACTAAGTCCACTAGATATGCATTAATTGCCATTTCAATTGTTTGTATATAAAACGCGGAAAATAATTATATTAACGCGGAAAATAATTATTAATGTGTACCTCCTACTACTAGCATGAAAATTAAAACTCACACAATAAAAAAATTCTACGAATCTTTTATACAACAATTTTCTGTGAAATTCCGTGAAATTATTTACTGAATATAAATGTTTGATATGGTATTCTTAGTAGGGGTATTTATTCTATGAAACGCTTTTTGGCATAGCTAATGACAACAGCTTTGATGTCAAAGCTGAACTTAATTGGGAAAGGACGCAAAGGTTTTGTTTTACGTAGTAAGGTGGAGTGACTTAACCTAAGTGAGAGGTAGAGGTCTGACGCCATCTACGAGTAAGGCCAACGGAAACCTTGAGGCTTTGTTATCTACTCGATTTTTGAATGCCTTCGTCATCGATTCTGGGAATTGGGTCTGTTAAACAAGCCAAAAACTCTGTTCAGACATTATGACAATTAATTTTTTTAATGAAAAAACAATTTTAATACTGCCGTCACGGCTCACCGAGGCTAACAAATTTGTAAACAAAGTGTGGAAAAGCTTCCTAGACACAGGCTAGTGTAGGTGTGATTTAAGTAATGTTTAGGATAGTGTTATTATTGATAGAAATATTTTATAGTTTATTGTTAAACCGTGAGATATTTATTTGTCAGATTATTGAATTTACTTTTTTTTTAAACATTTGACTGCCTCGTGGTCTCGCGGCAAAAGTATGTGCCGTGCTATCTAGAGGTCCTGGGTTCGATTCCCGGGTCGGGCAAAGTGTTATTGGGTTTTTCCATTAGGAAATTCTTAGTAACAGCATGAAGTCTGGAATTGTGCCCGAAAAACGGTAATAGGCTCGCCCCCTATTACGTGGGACTGATACATAACTGGCGAAATGTGGGTGCAGAAATGCACCTCTGCTACCCCTTTTGGCAATACAGGCGTGAGGTTATGTATGTATGTAAAAAACAAATGCAATAGTAACTTTCTAAAGCAATAGTCAGCATAGTGAACTCACTTCCGTGTACAAATATGTATATGCAACAGTGAATTCCGTGACTCGCAAACGCGGATAGTCGGTGATTGATTGCGGATATCCCTTGATTGAAACGGAATAGTTGATATTTAACCACTTAAATATTGATTTGTCGGAAACATCGTATTCATTGAGCGAAATTGGATTCAGCTCGGCTTCAATTCATCATGTATAATGATGTTAGAATAGCAAATTATGTGAAATGTCATCGGAATATTTAAAATCATTTCATATTTACTGATTCATATTTAATTTGCGCAATTTTGCTTAAATAAACGCAAAGTGATAAATTCGGGTGTATTTATATAAGAATGTTGGATAATAATATTGGTAATGCTGATATATTTTACTAAGTAAATCTCGTACAAATATTTAACCGGTAGAATATTATGCTGAATATGAGAGCTCCCATAAATTATCTCTGACAACCTCGCCTGTATAAGGTGCAAGTATTTACTTACTGATGATGACGAAATGAAGAGATGTGACTAGCTTTATATCAGCGGCGCGACGTATAGCATAAATTGCACTTATTAACCCTTTATAGCCCCGTGTGACATTTCTGTAACAAACTCCAATAATCTCGATTAAATTAAAACTAAACATTTAATTTCTGTCAAATCAATGTTAGTGTATTGTTACATACCACACTGAACATTTTAGTATCAAATAGAAATAATATATGGCGTAACT
Organism: Hemaris fuciformis; assembly: GCA_907164795.1. Taxonomy (NCBI): domain Eukaryota; kingdom Metazoa; phylum Arthropoda; class Insecta; order Lepidoptera; family Sphingidae; genus Hemaris; species Hemaris fuciformis. The sequence continues at coordinate 7,043,797 of OU015440.1, read as the reverse complement.
TGTTTTCTTTACGAATTTGAATTTCGTGCGTTGATGGAAGTGACAAGTTTGAATTTGTGAAAAGTTTGTAATTTAAAAAAAAATACTAAAAGTTTATAAAATTGTATTGTTTTCGTCGAAACCTGTAGGTAAGTGCATGAATTAGTTTATATATTGTTACCAATTCATAGTTTTGATTTTTTGTATGTAAAACGTAACTTTTTATGTTTGTACCATTTATGTAACATTGAGAGACAATGGTAACATGAATTACAACTAATGTATGTGGATATTGATGAAACATTTTCTCTTATTTTTCAGAATGGGGTCGCACTCACTGCAAGATGGAGAAATATGTGATGTATTGTACCAATATGATAGCGAGGATGGATTAGAGGACAATGATGATAGCATTATAGATCCAGATTTTCAGCCGTTATTAGAAGATTCAGAACCTTTTTTTTAGAATGTGAAGAAAATACTGGTGTTGATATAAATGCAATTATTGAAGAAGTTGAACGCAGTGAACCTGTTGTTGGCCCCTCGTCTGCAGATCCTGGACAACAAGGTCGTCCATCAAGTAAAATTTTGACTAATCAAAAGCGACAAAAGCGGCATTTACATTTATCAACTATATTTTGAAAATTACTTTAATTCCGTGGCATTACTGGAGTACTTAGCAAAAGAGGGTATATTGAGTCTTGGGACAGTACAACGTAATCGCATTCCAGACTACATACATACACATACCAGACATTCCAACTACCCGCTGACGAGGAAGTAATGAAAAAGAACGTGGATTTTCTGTTGAACATGTAGTATGTAGTAGTAGTTATGGACGGAATTGATGTGACAAATATTATATGGAAAGACAACAAAGTTGTTACGCTCCTATCAACTTTTGCTAGTGAGTTGCCGAAGGCCCAAGTCAGACGTTACGATAAGGCCAATAAGAAGTACATCATCATTCGTCTCTCTCTCTCGCTCTCATATCGTCTGAGAATAATCGGCATATGGGAGGTGTAGATTTGATTGACAGCATTATGGAAGGGTATAAAATTTTGACACGAATTAAAAAATGGCAGGTTCGCATGTTTCATCACTTATTAGACCTTACTATGGCAAATTTTTGGCTGTTATATCGGAGAGTAAGGCAGGCTAAAACATGCAGTGACAAATAAATGTCTTCAGCAGATTTTCGACTTGAGATCGGGAAGACTTTATGTAAGCTTGGCTTGAAACCTAATATCAAACAACGAAGATGTATTGAAAATGAAATACAAGCCAAAAACGCAAGGGGCCGGCGCAACATGTCCCCCCATTGGCAGTAAGGCAGGATCAAACAGGCCACTGGCCGATTCAGGTAGAAAAAAGGGTTCGGTGCAAGTTTCCCAAGTGTACTAGTGAATCACAAACAATTTATGAAAAATGCGGAGTAGTGTTATGTTACAACAAACAAAATAATTGTTTTAGATCCTTCTATACTACATAAGTACATTTTCCTTCAGTTTAACCCAATGTTACAGTAATGTTACACTCCCTAACAGTTCCAATAAATGTGTAATAATAAATATTTTTTAATTTCTAAGAAATACGTGTTTTTTTATTTGTTCAAATCTATCATATACCAAAGTATTTTAAAAATTTATGATCTTGGGCTATAAAGGGTTAATGGCAAGAAAATACTCTGGTCTCAATCAGGTGACCTCTTCAGTCTTCGCAAAGAATATAGGGTGGAGTTGCCTAAATCGGACCGGCTCCTAATTTGTACCACTTCAAAATGTACCAAACCGTAATGTTTAGTTTTGAATTGGCAAAACTAAAAAGCAGTGCTAACAACATAACGCAATCGCTGCCATTTTGGATTCGATAACATAACAGAGTGAAGTATAGTAAACAAAAATAATTATAACGGCCTTTTGATCTTATATTATTGATGTTTACCTAAGGATATCTTGGCGCAACGGTAAGTAAATCGTAGTTATTATATATGTTTTTGGAAAGTATGCATATTAATGTCCTTTTCTGAGACTATAGCTTTATGTTTAGCATTTCGAGGTTATGATGCCGGCATGCATAAAAATAAAACTTAGTGTTACTTAATTTGTACCAGGTAGGGTAATCCTAAAATGTACCGGTACAATTTAGTACTTGGGTGTATGGTGGTTCTTCAACTCGATTGTTAACTAGATTAAAAACTAAAGATTCTAAGAGAATCCTCGCCTGCAAATATTTCACTGATGTAAAAACCACGCAATTTCTCAATTTTATTACGTAATAGTAAAGTTTGATTAAAGAAAATGAAAATCTCCTCGAGTTCTTCTGTTCTTTGAAATGCACACTAAGCAGTTAAGCTAGGATGCTGCAGTTTAATAGTATTTAAACTGTGACTTTAAGTTAAACGTTTGTACAAGAGCATTGGCAGCCAGCGTTGGTATACAGGACTAATACGAATTTATCTTATCAAACTTAGAACTTAGAAATTTGATTGCATCGTGGTCTCGCGGTACAAGTATGTGCCGTGCGATCTAGAGGTCCTGGGTTCGATTCCCGGGTCGGGCAAAGTGTTATTGGGTTTTTCTATTAGGAAATTCTCGGTAACAGCACGGAGCCTGGAAATGTGCCCGAAAAACGGCAATAGGCTCGCCCCCTATTACGTGGGACTGATACATATCTGGTGAAATGTGGGTGCAGAAATGCACCTCTGCCTACCCCTTCGGGGAATACAGGCGTGAGTTTATGTATGTATGTACTAACTTAGAATTTATTTATGACATACATATTTGTCGGCGATCTAGAGGCCCCGGATTCGAGTCCTAGATCCGGTAGAGTATTATTGGGTTTTTCTGTCAGGAAATTTTCAGTAGCAGTACGTAATCTGGATGTGTGTCCGAAAAACGGCAATAGGCTATTACGTAAGACACACAAGGCGATAGGCGAAATGTAGGTGCAGAAATACACCTCTACCTACTCCTTCGGGGAATACAAGTGGGATTGTATATATGTATGCTTGAGTACTTAGAATTAATTAGTAATCATCATCATCAGCCCATATACGTCCCACTGCTGGGCACGGGCCTCCTCTACCATTGAGAGGGTTTAGGCCTTAGTCCACCACGCTGGCCTAGTGCGGGTTGGCGGACTACACACCTAAGAAATTTCCAAGAACTTTTTAGGTGTGCAGGTTTCATCACGATGTTTTCCTTCACCGTTAAAGTACGTGATGATTCATTGTGAATACTCACATAACTTCGAAAAGTCAGAGGTGTGTGCCTGGCGATTGAACCCGCGACCGTCGAAATTCTCGACCGTGTGCCTAAACTTCGAGGCCATCACGACTTCATAATAGTAATAGTGATAGTAAAGTATGAACATTTGTATCATAAAGACACTTCTTAAATATGTAAGTAATAAGAACCTAAGATTAAATGATAGATGTTGTACGGAGCGGACGGACATACATATGTATATGTAAAACAGGTTGTCAGTATCGACTGTTGATTAGAGTGGGCCGGAGTTACATAGGGGTGTTGAGGAAAGGCAGCATTCAGAATACCGAAGCGACGTAACCTGCATTTAAATTGTAAAGCAAACAGCGCCGAATTGAACAGACAAACAAAAGGAACTCCGTATTTCATGTTATGTGTTGAACTTGTGTCCCGAATACGACAGACATTGCTTCCTGTTGATACCAGGAATTAGGTGGGTGATGTATTTTTCATTGCTTCCTCGACTTGGTAGGATGTCGTTGAATAACTAACAAAATAGCAGATCGAAACTGCGGTTAGACGAAGGAGGCTTGTCCAACATGCAGAATAAAAGAGTTAAAGATTATCTAAGTATGGTCATGTGAAATACGTATTGCGATAATTTGGTATTATGATTAAGTCACTGGAATACTTTTGTATTCACATTGAAATGAAATGAAATGAAATTATATTTATCGAATCTATAAAAGCCTGGTCTTATAAGTAACTAACTTATTTTTATTGCGTGTATTTCTACTATGTATGTCAGAAATCTTTTTAAATTTATCAATATTCTTATGTACATACATAAGATTTGCGTGTATATATTGAGATGCTACTGTCATTATATCAATATCCTTGAATTTTTCTCTGAATGAATATCTAGAGCCAAGTGAATATATAGATCTAATGGCTCGCTTTTGTAGTAAAAATATGGTATTTATGTCAGTAGCACCACACCACAGTAGAATTCCATTTGATGTCAAAGTTAAGCAGTTTATAATTTCAGATCATATCTTAACTAATAAACGTTTTCGAAAACATTTAAACATTCTGTGCCGTTGGAGACATCTTCGAAGAATTTTTATTCGAAAGAAATTTTGGCGCGTTATGGTTTCTCGTTTTGTGGGGAATGTTTGGTTTTATTGCCGCTCGCAGTTTATTGCAGATATAATGCGTACATGAAGCTAAATCTTTTTTCGGCTTATTTATTATTCATATTTTTTTTGCTGGCACTGCAAAGCGGCTTCGCTATGGCTACAATGCATCAGCATAAACGTAGAGTGGAGCTACGCCGTAGTCAGCATGGACTACGGTACAAATGGACCGGCGTAGCACCACTAGCCTACATAAAATCTCCGTTTACAATGGAGATCTTAATAAGCGTTAGTTTTTAAATTGTTAACAGTTTAATATTAACCTACGGATCGGGTTCTATGATCGAATAAATAGTAATAGATATAAATAGTAATTTCTCCCTACTTCTTGCTAGATGGTCCGTATAATTATTATATAGTAGACTATTCCCCATCCATGTAAACAATGTATATGTTACCAGCGCCCTTGTCGTATCATGGTTCCGTATACCCGTCGCTTCTATTAACGTATTCTACGGTCTGTATCACAGCAAACGTAGTGGCATAAAACCTCCAATGTTTATTTTCATAAACGGCAGGGCCCGCCCCTTGTTAATTGGGGCATAAAATTAGGAACATCAATCCCAAATCTACACAAGCCAGCGTGGCCATCCCTTTTCAGCGGTAGAAGACGTTCATGCCCAGCAGTGGGACGAATCCTGTAATCCGTAACCCATCCACCAGAAATTTATAATTTACCAACCAATTTTAGTATCAAGCTGATAAAAAAAATATTGTGACATATTGCAGTTCCTTGGATGTATTTTATGAACACATAGGATCTAAAAAAAAAAAAATAAGTTCTCGAAATGCGCCTAAATACTGGTTTTCCGTTAAATACCTTTAACTTTAATCCGAAAAATATCAAACATTTTCTGAATATATTTTAAGCAACGTCTGCTGTCCTACAATAAAATGTACAAATTTAAAAAGTTCATTTTGTTTCATCGCCGGGGTGAAATGCTCCTATGAATAATATTAACATCGCGCACGATATACTTGGAATCTAAGTCAGTCAAAGCGCGGGTTACAGCGTTCTCTTTATTAGTTTATACTCCAAGTTTCATATAAATAAGTGAAATATTTCAAAAACTTTCCTTTTGCAACATCTTTGTAAAGCTTTTAATATGACAGTGTACATAGTGTGTATATACAGGTGTAAACAGACCATGTTGAAAACTGAGACAGGTAATAGATATGGTGATTAGGAAAACGTCAAAATGTTTATTTCATTTACGGGCTTTGCCGATTTGTTGTATTAATTATAAACGAAAGAAAAAACACTCTATTGAACTCCACCCGTACTTTATCGGCGATCAGAACTGTAAACTTTATAACACACTGAAATAAGCAAATATCATACTCATGCCATATGAATACAAGATATGTTATAAGAAACATTTGATAGTCATTTTTAGTTAGTCATTGCAAGTTACTCTTACAGGGGCGCCATAACTTCGTAATTATATATATGCCAACAAAATTATACGCTATGGATTTGTTTAAAATAGCTAGACCATTGTTATTTTTTTATACCACACCAATTCGAATCTAAAGTGAAAGGATAACAGCTTCCAATATTGTGAAGCTACAGTTATTGCATATTATAGATATGTATCAACATATTACTTTAAATTCAAAACTGCAACCTTTATTCACTTATTTTCTTTGTATTTTTTCGTGCTAAGAATAAGTGTCATAGTTCCTCTTTGCCATTTCAGTGCGTACTGCAGTTGAGCCCCATTGGACTATTGATGAGGTACGTGGAAAGACAGGCTCGCAACGATGGCATAATAAGTAGTCAACTTCGAACTTTACAGCCAAGCTCTCTTCATTTGTTTCGGAACGCCAGCTACGTAAACAAATCTAAACTTAATATTATAAATGCGAAAGTAGCTCTGTCTGTATGTTATGCTTTTTCTGAACCGCTGGACCAATTTGAATGATTTTTGGTACGGAGATAGACAGGACTTTGGGAAAGGTCATAGGGTACTTTATGTTATTCTTATGTGTACCCCTATACATAATATTTTGCCTTCTTACATTCCATCGAAAGGTTGTCTGGAAGAGATCGATCTCATCGCGATAAGACTGCCTATTGTTCCACTTTTTGTTGATAAGTTCTATGTGAATTACTGTATAAATGTGGGTTTCAATAAAGAGTTATCTGTCTATTTTTTGTATATTCAAAATTGTGCCCGGGCAGAGTAGGTCCCCACAGCTAATACGACATAAATAACCTCGGTTGGCATTGAAAATTTGTATCAGCTTTAGTAAACGTTTGCTATAGTTTCCTCAAAAATTTTAATATTACGTACTCCTCTATACAATTAAATACTTACGACGCAACTTAAGTAACACTAATCACTTATACTCCCACTTATTCAAACTTCAACAACTGTAAGCGCTAAATTGGGCTTTAGTTACGATACACTTGAATTTAGCTTTTAACTGTTGTTAAAGGCCACTTGAAGAAGCAATTTACGAATAATTAAGTACTTATTTGTTACATATTTGAACGCATTGCCAAATAAACTAATTTCATTTCGTTTTCATCGCATTTAATCTTATTCTTTTGTCCGATTTTTTCAGTAGATATTATGACCAAGATGTATTGAGGTTGGACTAATCTTATTTTACCGGGTTGATAAGGGCAGAACCGGTGACTCGCAGAGAATACATGTGAAGAGATAATATCGCACTTACCTTCCATACGGTAAGCAAAATTTTTGCATGTACTAATAAACGTAATCTTCTTCCCTTTTATCATAATATATGGAGACTAAACTCCATTTTTAATAAGACAAAGTCGTATATCGATAGATAGTGATCGATAGATCACTAGTCATTTATTGTCGTCTTCTGTAAAATTAAGAATAAGTATTGACCATCGACTAAGTGGAAAGTCTAAGGAATATAGAGAGAGAATAATACATTCCAGAAAATAATCCTTTTAATTAAAACTCGTCATTGACGTGGAGATTATATGGAAATACCCTAAATATTATAATTTTATTGAAAAGAAAAATCAGGATAAAGCGTGAAATTAAAGACCAAAATCCATCGTGGTGGTTGTAATATAATTAAAAATAAAATATTTACTTTTAGCAGTGAAATTTCACAGTAAGGTCTCTGTAAAGTCTAGGTCTAGACTTCTAACCAGACTATTTTTCTTAAAGAGGTTGAACAAAGTTTACTTCACAAACCATGTTGATTTGCATCTTAGCGAAGCGTTGTTCCTCATCCAACTCAAGCGAATTGAAGGTAAACAATCTCACATCCATTAGACGAATTAAGTAGAGATCAAATATACTTCATAATTTACAACTTCGTGGAACAGAATTCGGGTAATCTGAAGATGGACGAGGAATAAGATCTGCTTATACAATTATGTAGGGATTATTTGTTTGTGTTACGCTACTCGGTCTGTGCTCCCTTTGATAAACGTAATAGGCGCAGACAATTTGTTGAAATTATGTGTGTTTTTTTATGATTTATATTCTCAGTATGGTTTAGCCAGTTCAAATATATACGGATGAGATTCGTTGGAATGAGAGTTTGTAGATATTAAATCCAATACTGTACTATAAATTCGAAAGAACTTTGTCTATCTTTCTGTAACGCCTTCACGCCTAAACCACTAGACCGATTTGGTGATTTTTGGGATCGAGATAGACCAGACCTTGTGGAAGGGCTTAGGATACTTTTTATCCCGAAAAAATGCAGTATTACCGTGGATTGAGCACTAAATTCAAAATTGCGCCTGGGCGGAGCCAGGCCCCACAGCTATAAAAATATACATAAAATGATGCCACAAATCCTTACTAATATTAAAAATACGATTGTAACTCTGTCTGCCTGTCTGTCTGTCTGTCTCGCTTTCCTGCTAAAACTACTGAACCGATTTAAATGAAATTTGGTACACAGATAGTTTGGAGCCTGAGAAAGAACATTGGCTACTTTTTATTGCGGAAAAGGGGTTTTAAGGGGTTGAAAGGGGGGATGAAAGGTTGTATGGAAGTATTGTCATTTTTAAAGCTAGAAACTTGAAACTTATTTTTTAGGCTGTTGATTAGATACCTATAAATAAATATGACATTCAAAGTATATAAAAAAATTACCTTTAAGGGAGTAAAATAAAAATAGGTGATGAAAGTTTGTATGGAAATTCGTCATTTTTGAAGCTAGAATGATGAAACATTTTTATATGGCTTTTATTCATCATTACATCATTTATTTATTTTATTTATCATAACATCATATATATGATATATATATACACAATATAAGAATTATATTAAAAGTTCTTTTTTAAATCCCTTAATATGTTATAAATGAGAAAATAACTATAATATGACTGTTACGCTTTCACGCCTTAATCATTTGACCGATGTGAATGATTTTTGGTATGGACATAAATGGGACTCTGTGGAATAAAATAGACTACAACTTATTTTCTTTCTGAACCCAACCCTGTAGTCTACGCGGACGGAGTCGCGGGCAAAAGCTAGTTTCAAATATGCATACAGTTCCAACTGTGATATTGAAATTCTTGAAAATTGTATTTCAGTAAACTCACTTTTTTTTTTACTTTCGCAGTAAACGACAATTTGGTGAATGCATCCTTATCTTTTTATTTTTACCAATCTTTAAACCGTGACAATCGTCCATGCAGTTCGAATTCCAAATTATTAGTTTAAAAAAAATCGAATACACATGTAAAATATTATTATAAGCAAATTTCGTATTACCGACGCACTCAGCCAATAAACTATGCATTACGTAGCGACGGGCAGAATAGCTCCTCATCCGTACTATCACTTTTCGCGTGCTTAGTAGTAAAGTTTTCGCTTTGAAACCGGCGAAGTTGGCGCCGGAGCGGCATTTCCTTGCTAATTAACGAGCTGCCAGTAGCTGCATTGTTACGTTCATCTTTCGCTCGGTTGGACGAAGTAAACTTTGTATTTCATAAAGTATGATTCCCATTGATGGAAGTCTCGCAGTTACATCTAATCCTTCTTTGTTAGGGTGGTAAATTTCTTAATGTATATTTTATTTCGTAAATGTTTATTTTAAAAATAGTAGTCTCTTTTGTATTACAACCAATGTAAGGTAACTTATGTGACAATTCGTAGAAAACGTCGCATTAGATATTCTTAGAATAGAACGTCTTTTTTCTTTTGGTAATTCCTTTTTATTTTACAAAAGAGTATCTAATTTTATGCAAAAGAGTGACACGCAATATGAATTTACTTTAAATTTTAAATTTGGAACATCACTTTTCTCGCTACAGCTACTTATTAGATTCACCGCGGGCGGTCCTCGAAAGTAGTCTGCATAAATTAGTTGTAACCTGATTAACTTGTTATTTTATTTAGTTATTTAATCTATCGCTGGTTAAAAACTGTGTTAGCACACAAGACCAATAATGGGTTCCTTGATTGACCAATAGACTTTTTGAAAACATCGCGCTATTTGAGAAATTTGAATTGGCTTAGAATGAGTTGACGTATAGTTACAACAATGATGAATTTATGGGCAAAATAGATTTCAATAAAATATATACAACTATGAAATAGCCTTTACTTGAGGCATAAGTGTTTTCTTGTTGGTATCAAAAGCTTTGATTAACATGTCTGCCACGCAAAAATATTTTTTCTGGGTTATTCCATCGACTGTCCCTAAATATAATAGAAAACATCATTAAATAAGCATAAACATTACATTCCTCCCGCATAAACACGAAACAATGTCAACAAACGGCGAAGTTCCAATAGTTCAGTCAAGTTAGCCGAGCAAGAAAACATTAGAGCCAAATCCCGAGTCAACCAGCTTTAAACGAAATAAAACATTAAGTTGGAAATTGTAAAGAGAACAAAACGTTTGCCAATCTATCTCTGGATTGCGGGTCAAGTTAATGCTGGTAACAGACCAATTTCGTATCGGCGCCTTCTTCGAGCGAAGCGAGTGGCAAAGTTGGAAGTCATTAACTTCGCTTAAGTTCGTTACTCCGCTTGGTTCGCCAATGCAAGATGGTACAGCACTACCGTCTGAGCACAGCTGCGTTCGAAAATGAACAAAATAGGATAATGAGGGACCGACCTCGGTCTCAAGACTGACGTTCGAGAAATGTTTAACAAAAATAAACTCGCTTTTCCTTCGTTATTTACGCTTTTTATGAATCATTACGTATTTGTAAGATGAATATTGTTATTTGTGCTATGAGCTAAGATTACGCAATGCGAAGGTTTTTAAATTAAGGTTCATTTAAGGATTGTGTTGACGAATAAAAATAGGTTTTATTATTTGGTACAGATATAGGTATGGATCTTTATGTTAAGACTGCTCGTGCCCTACAAATAAAATATAGAGTAGGGTCTTTTAATATTCTTTTAATATTATTTATGGAATTATAATTTGTCAAACAGTAGGTACTCCGTTTGATGATGCGGTAAAGTTATTCATATTCTGTGAATCTATTTTAATGGCGGGTCTGGGGAGACGCGCTGTATGGATGGCTCGCAGGAGATTGGGTGTTTAGATCGGTATCTAAGATTTTGGGCCTGGGGCCGGTGGCCCAGCAATCTCACTGATTAAATAATACGCAACAATCTTACTATTAGTTCCAGTCGATTTTCCGCAAGAACTGCTTCAATGAGCCGGGTAATTTATCGTTTATTCTCAAGTCCAAAAGTCTCACTCTACCGTTAAATGTTTATAGTAGGACAGACGGCGAATACAGACAACGAAAATTAAGTAATTAGTGCATTCGTACTTTTCCAGTATTTTTCTTCTAATTTAACTACGAAAATGCTGCTCTGTTATGGGGCAAAGTTTTTTTTTAAGTACAAGTTAATCAGGCTCTGGAAGGTAACAATATAAAATATAAAAAAAAAAAACAAAATAAAATACTGGGTGTATTTTAAGTTTGCGACATGCGATTGAATTAGTTTGAGTCCCAGGTTGGAAAAAATGTTAAAAGTTGTATTATTTATTAATAAATAAAAATAAATAAATAAATAGACCCAACAGTCACATACATAGTTCTGACCCCACACTAGGATACGAGTACTGTATCGTAGGTATCAGAAACTACGAGAGACTTTTCGGTCTCACAAATACCCAGACCCGAAAGAAATATTTGTGGATCACTCGTCACACAGACATTTTTCTCGTTGCTGGGATTGAACCCGCGGCCTTACGTTTCACAAGCTGGTATTTAGCCAACTGCAACACGGGGCTATCAAATATATAGTGGAATATTCACTCACAGGGTTATGAAACAAACGAAACCTATCAAAGACTATTTACCTATATCATGTTGTATGAATGCCAGGCACTCTCAAAGGATGGTGGTTGAGTTAAATTAACCAATCTAAAAATGAATCAGTTTAGGCAACTAAACATCTGCAATAGCTATAAAACCTCAGGTACATTACTAGCCTTTGAAAATAGGGAAATAGGGAAGTGAGATTAAACAATAAGAATGGGGAGTAGGGATTTTGTAAATGTACAGCAGCTAAAGCACTGAAGGAAACATAAAACATAAAACGAAATTGTTAGTTTATCGATTTAGTTTATCGGTTTATCGAGCCATTTAATAGGTGCCATTGTATTACAATATATGAAATAAAATATTTAAAATAAAATCCCGATATCGGAGTATCGAATAGATTTCAAAGTCATTTCAATTGAGACATACCCTAAAAGGACAACGTAAAAATTTAGCCCCGGTTGTAAACTGCCGAACAATGCACCTCTTGTATAAAATAAAGTAAGAAAATGTACGAGAGGATTTCCTATTTGTGCCATCACAATTATAACAACAGGGCAAGCTAAAGTTTAACGAACAAGTGTAACATATGGCGTTTTATACTTTTCAAAGACACTAAATGAACAGTACAGTGCACTGATTAAGTGTCGAAATGAAGGTATTTTCTTAAGCTTTGTCGTTCCCAACGTTTGTATCTTGTTAGCTCAACTCTCTAGCTTAATCTTGTGGGGGTATAAATGGGGTTCTTGTTTAAGTATAGGTCAGTGCAGTGCTTCACTGCTGCTTCAGCATTATCCACTTAGAGTACAATTCTTGAATTATACAATACAAATTTATAGAATATAGCAGAAAACACTGTATTTCCGCAAATTATTTGTAATTGACCGTTAAATTTATTGAAACTACAAATAATTATATTAGTTAAAATAATGAAATTATGTAGTTTTATATGGATAATACAATTTACAAAATGTAATGCTGGTTAACAACTACATCTTGTGGGGGTATAAATGAGGTTCTTGTTTAAGTATAGGTCAGTGTAGTGCTTCACTGCTGCTTCAGCATTATCCACTTAGAGTAAAATTCTTGAATTAAACAATACAAATGAATAGATGTATAGCCGAAAACATTGTTAGTATAATTTATATTGAAATTTATTGCAATTACAAATAATTATATTAGTTCAAATAATTAAATTATCTAGTTTTATATGGATAATATGATTTACAAAATGTAATGCTGGTTAACAACTAAAAATATAAAAGGAATAAAAAGTTTCACAATATTTTGAACTCCTTTTCAGAACCGTCAACGGTTTGCCTACAATAACGCGCCGGCAAACACAATTGTTACCTTGAATAAACGATTCAGTCAGCATAGGTATGGAAAGAATAAAAGAACAGGTTTTTTCTTCTACCGTTTCTTTGATGTGATGACAAATAAACACACATCGTTGTGTTTCAAAGCCGGCTATAAAATTAATTTATAAATTTAATATGCTATAAATTATTTTCTACACCTCTGTGTCGCTAGTTAAGTTTTAGTAACAGCGTGTCTATTTACAAGTTACATTACCATACTTTGCACGCCTATTGAGATACAAAATAATATTTTGTCTAACTCGAGAATTAATCTTCTCGACTGCATGGGTCAATTTGTGTCAACTAAAAGAAAATATTAAATTTATCATTTAATTGCCTGATTTTATATGAAGTGCAAAAAGCTTTTATAATAAAAAGAATACATATATGCTGGTCTTATGATTATCAGTACGATTATAAAGATATTTTTAACGCTAAGTGACAATTGATTGTAATTCTCACCAAAAATGTTTAACTAATATTTACTGAAAAAATATTAGCGCAAATAATTGCGGCAAATACCAAGACCTCAACATCGAAAGATTTTAACGTATAGCTAGTGTATTGGTCCGATTTCACCGAGACATCTAGTAATAGATCACGCGCCCCAACCACCCGACCAGCCCCCATCTGCAACTTGCAATGCTATACAAAATGTATAATGAAAGCATTCAGGTAAAACCTTTAGCTACCTAAATGTAATAGATTGCCGAATGTGCCATTCACAGCGCGCCAGAAATACGGAAAGATAGGCAATATAACGATGGGTCATACGTATATGGGCCAAACTAACAATTTGGCAATTTTGACTATTTTTTGACCAATTATTATCTTTAAATTTAGTAGAATTCAGATTTTAGTGAATTTATCATTAGGAATTGTATGAGCAAAAAAAATTTAAAAGATTTATTTTATGCAATTCAGTATAAAACATGTATATTGACCAATTTGACACATTGGCCCTTTTATGATGTTTTAAGATATAAATAATTTTAACAAAAACTAACGTAAAAGGGCCAATGTGCAGTAAAAAAAAACTAATAAATATAAAATAATGTAATATAAATAAGGAGGATACTTGTCTTAGCAAACAAGCAAAGTTTCGTAAATTTCCGTTTTATCAATCTAAAATTAGAGCAAGTTTAAACTTTCTCCTGTAAAGTTGTCATTTTGCATTTTGGCCCTTATACATAGGAGCCATCGATAATAATTTATGTAACTTTTGTACTCAATTTTTGAGCGTGCAATGAGGCCTACACAATCTGACGTTAATGGCACAAAATTAAATCTGTATAGCAGATAAGTAGGCATTTTGTTATCATATAATATATTCTACAGCTGGTGCGTTTATTATCAGGGTGTAACAAAATAATAAAATATACCTATTACTTCGTGCCATATCCGTCGCGACATAATCTGAGAAACCAATTTACGTTTTATAGCAGGATTTTTCTTTAATTAAGGTCATTTCATTTTTATTCTATATCCCTGTCATTCAGCATATTAAATCTTCTTCTATGCACTACATACTACTTACATATATATGTTCGAGTATATTGTATGTTATATAATATTTATTATGTTGACGATTTTGTCTCCTTGACGGCATTACGTTTTCATTAACTATCAAATCTAGGCGAAGTCGTTGATAGGATAGTCGTTATAGATTGTTAATAGATTGAATTCGGTTTCAAGTAACCTGCCATTTGGCGATCGGAGAGAAATTGTGTACCATTTTATATATTTTTTATTTAGTATCATAGTAATAAATATTTTGTATGTATGTAGGTAACATAATAATATAGTTGAGGTAACAGTAAATGAAACATTCTTTATCCGGGGAAAATTATAAGTTCCCGGAGATGAAGCATAATCCCGGATAACAAAAGCTCTGTTTTCTATTACCAAGAGATTACGCAAAAACTCACTAAAAACGAAATTACAATGTCCCCAAACATCGCAACAAAATTCCGAACTTAACTTTCTCTTAACAAAATCTAAGACCAGCGTCACTAGATGTCGCTTTAAAGGCCATTTCTTCCGCAAAGGGCGACTTAACATGACATTAACCCCTTGAAAGAAAAGCTTGTAGTGTATTTTGTGAGCCCCTCATCTCTTCTTCCTCAAATAAAACTACGTAATTGGGTTTGTTTCAGTCAAATTGCCTGGGTCTGGGCTGCCTGGCGTCATTAGACCTCACTCTAACGTTTTATTGAAAGTGGGCCTTAAATTTGTTTAGGAGCGCACAAATTGATGTGTTTTGTTAAGTTAAAAATGTTTTTGTATTAGGTATCTCTTAGGTCTGTTAATGTGCCCAATCTGATTGCAATTAAGACTTTGTCGAAATGAGAATATTCAGAGTTATATCAGTTTAATTAAGTCAGGAGTGATGTTATTTGCGGTATGATTTGTTGAAAGTTTATTGAGTGAAAGCGAAGTTGAAGTTTATTCCTTTCATTATTTTAGCTTTATTAGCAGATTTACAAAATTATATTTTCAAATGTGGTTAGTGTGATTGTGTTCGTATGGGAGATAACCATCGCTCGTCACTTGTTATTCTATTTGGACAGCGCCGTTTATTAATTAATTTATTTTATTTATTCATCATTATTGTGTTATCGTGGTACTATGATAAATACATTTTAGTGAAACATATTTAGGGTATACTGAATATTTCGTTAAAGCATTTTATTTTCTTAAAGCACTTGCGCCTCCTGATGCAAGCAGATCCAAGCAGAGACAATGACCCACGTTACATGCGGTGAGGCTATTAATCTTTTGCTGTTGAGAATCTCCAAATGGTAAAACTCAGTAACACTTTGACTAAGCCGTGAATGCAGTCCTATCCCTTCAGTGAATAAAGACATGACATTTAAATATGTATGTGGATGACACCGAGACCTCTATATCCTGCGGCAAATACCTAACCCCTTCAAAACAGCAGACATTATCTAATATGGTAACGCATAACTGTAAACTAAGGCAACGTATACCGAATTTTGTCCAGCTTATGCACAGCAAAGAAACAATGTAAGTCTCAAAAAATGTTACACTTTCAACTCGCATTCCCTAACTAGAGCCATCATATCGCCCTGAAATAAGTGCAGTGACGTCATCCCACATGCCGGCCATTTTAGCCTCGTACATTTTTAACGTGCCCCGGATCTGGGTCCCGGAGACTGCGCCGTCAGTGTAAGAGTAAAAACTGTCTCGAGACGATACTTAAGACCGCATAACAACATTTGGAGTACTCATATTCAATGCTACTGTTTTGAAATAACTGCCACGACGATTGTAATATCTTATATAAAGAATTGTAGTCTGGTGTAAGCATTATTTACATGTTTGAGATGACTTTATTTAAATATTTATGTCATTTTTTTAAGCTGAGCGTTTATTTGTGACGTATTGGCATTACCACGTATTTTATCAGAGAGAGAAAACATTATGAGGAAACCTGATTACATCTAAATTCTCTGAAAGTAAATCCCATGTGTGAAAAGTTCGCTAAACCGCAATAGGTGGACTTTAATTTATACTCCATAAATTGTAAATAAATAAATACACCCAACAGTCACATACATAGTTCTGATCCCACACTAAGATACAATTCTTGTGTCGTGGGTATCAGAAACTACCAGAGACTTTTCGGTCTCACATACACCCAGACCCGAAACAAATATTTGTGGATCACACAAACATTTGTCTCGGTGCGGGGATCAAACCCACGGCCTCTCGTTTCGCAAGCTGGTGTCTAGCCAACTGCGCCACGGGGCTGTCGTGCAGGTTTCCTCACGATATTTTCCTTCATCTTTCGCATTAATATCTCATATTTGTAGAGAGAAAAGGCTGGCTTAAGCCACGAAGGCTTTTGTAAATGTTTAAGGCAAATCTTGCAAAGTGATTAATAAGTCATGTTCCGCTGACCCCATGTAAGTATGGAATATAGGCAAGTACAGAATGTAAAGTTATAGATACCCTGTGATGCCACTAACATATACCTACATATTTTCAAAATCTATTTTTAGATGAACATTTGTAATTTACTATTTACTTTATTTCCCATAATTTTAAATGTTAATAAAATATACTGCCTCGTGGTCTCGCGGTACAAGGATGTGCCGTGCGATCTAGAGGTCCTAGGTTCGATTCCCGGGTCGGGCAAAGTGTCACTGGGTTTTTCCATTAGGAAATTCTCAGTAGCAGCACGGAGTCTGGAAATGTGCCCGAAAAACGGCAATAGGCTCGCCCCCTATTACGTGGGACTGATACATACCTGGCGAAATGTGGGTGTAGAAATGAACCTCTGCCTACCCCTTCAGGGAATACAGGCGTGAGTTTATGTATGTATGTAATAAAATATAGATGCAATAGCTATTAGGTTTATTGTTTTTTAACAACAGTCAATTTAGTTTCCACTCATCAAAATTTCCTTTTTTTTCGGTTTCAAAACTCAGAAGTAATATTAGTCATGTCCGTTCTGCGAATTAGATTAATTCAAATACTCGGAACCGAACCACATAATACTGAATTTTACTGTCTACCACATTGATTTAAAACTATTTTATTGCGTGTTATCTTCTAACGAAATGTCCTATTGGGTTACAGCATATTAAAATGCTGCTTGAACAGCTGAAATCGTTCAAGTATTTTATATTTAACACTAGTAAAATTTCTTTAAAAAACGCATTATTAATCTGTTTCTTTTAGCTGGGTTCTTCAATCATCATATTTTTTTAGCTTTATTTCAAAAATGACATGAAATGGAAATGACACTTGAAATAGTATCTGCTTCTTCTATCATTATCGTTAAATCAAGGACCTTAACATCCCGATACATTTTTATCACATTACATACATTCAACTCATTAATGGTGTATTTAGATCAATCAATGACCTCCATCTGCACGAAACCCATTAGCGCCTCCAACATTTGTATGTGCACCAGCAATTTTTTCGTGACTAAGGCTCATCTCTATTTGATACTTACGCCGAGCGTCAGCGACATCACTTGATTAATTGGCGCCGACGTCTTGGTCCCTAGCTGATTGATTACATTGTAATCTTGTTTGCGACTTGACTGATGTTGGATCAGCGACGTGTTTTTCATAATTCTTTTTACGCCATAATTAGCTGTTGTTGACTGTTAATTTACCAAGTTATTAATTATGAAACCATTAATAAGAACTTTTTGCGAGTTATTTTAGGATTGTTAATTGGTTGAAGGTTTATTTAAGAACTTCAGATGAGGTTTTTATTTAGACTTTGAACGAATGCCATTCGTTTAATGCGAATCTTGACAAACTGAATTCCATACGGAATTGGAAATTAGATTTAGTTTTAGTGTGGTGTCTTTACACTTCAAAAACCTTAATCCTTAAAACACCTCTGAATTTGTTTAAGCAATCGCACAAAGATAGAAAGTGATAAAAACGTATCATCTATTGTACATAGTTTTCAAACTAATAATATAGTAGATTAATGAATATATAACACATATTTGCCATCAAAGGCTATAAAAAGCCAGCTATAGAAGCCAGCTGAAGCTGTGGAATTTTCCTATTTGAGGAGGTCATCGTTCAACAGTGGACGGCGATAGGCTGAGAATAAGAAGCTACAGAATTATGAAACACAAATTAATCCTTATTAGCATAGTTTTGTAGCAACTGAAGAACACTACAAAAGTTAAAAGCCTATACTTCCCGACGTGTCTTATCAGTCACCCGACACTCTGTTTAGACCGCAAAGCAATCACTAACGAGAGCCAGTGCGGACACTTCGTCATGTCCGTTCGAAAAAAGGTAATAATTAGTTGTAGGTTTTTTAATTGCAGTAAGTATGTTTACTCATCAATATTATAAATATCAATGGTTACGATTAAATTGCGAGAATTGGTTAAATTGCGAGCTTGTATGTCGGGGCCTGATTAAGATTTTTTATATCCTTTTCTTAGCCTGTAACTAACATAAATGGATAAAATGTAACTGTTTTCCGCGTTTTTAGAGGAATTTAGTTTCTATCTGGATGTTCCTTTGGTTATTTATATTATTGTGAATTTCATACATACTTAGGTATTCTCGTATATTAAAAAGAATATTTTTTATTTTCCGAGGCAAAAACTGTGTTTTGGAGTCCCCAGCTCAACATTTTTCCGTAAAATATTGATTTCATCAGATAGTAAACTATCAGCGTGCTAAATTCATTTACTTAAGTTTTAATTACTTTCATATTTATTTGACAGCACCATGGCGCAGTTGGCTAGATACCAGCTTACGAAACGAGAGGCCACAGGTTCGATCCCCGCGGGGAGACAAATATTTGTGTGATCCACAAATATTTGTTTCGGATCTGGGTGTTTGTGAGACTGAAAAATCCCTCGTAGTTTCTCCCCACAACACAGGACTTGTATCCTAGTGTGAGGTCAGAACTACATATGTATTTGACTGTGTTTATTTATTTAATTTATAACGTTCCATGGAAGCTGTTTAGTCCAAGTGACATTGTTACCTCTTTTAAGCACTGACCCTTTTACTTCAAGCCTCTTGTTAACATTGTCTCAGCGATTACCAAAAGTTATTTGGCGAAATGATATACGATATAGAGGACAAACTTGAGAACAATTTGCTCTGCCGAAATACGATATCACTCTCGGAATAAAGTCAACACTGCGACCATAGCAATGGATTGTCTAGTATAAACTGGCACGTTCGTTCTATTATTTTTTTTCTAAAAGAAATATGAAGCTACCGCAATATAAAAAAGCGGCTTTAATATTTTTTTAAAAAGCGATAAGTATCCAGTATAGTTTTAATTTGCTAATAATTATGATGCTGAGTGATGACTGCAAAAATATTTATGTATATTCTCATTGAAACAAAGGATAGATTTCTTAGCGGTCCGTTTCAACGTACGTAACGTATTCGGCGTATTATAACCTATTTATAGCTTTACTAATATTCACAAGTGACTAAATATTGAAGGCGTGAAAAGTAAAATACTATACCTTCACATCGGCAACATTCTTTTTAATAAATAATAAATAACGAATTTTTATGAGAGATAAATTTGTAATTATAATGAATGCAAGTTCTATAAAATTGGTAGATACCAATTTTAAAGAACAGCTGCTCAATAAGGATTGAATTTGTCGTGACAATTTTCAACGAATTATGACGGATAAATTTATAGGCGGCAATGAAACTCAGATCTCATATAATATAAAACATGTATAATAAAATTATCTGAAACTTATTCGATCTTCGTCTCAACCCGCATCTGTGTCCAAATAATAACTTATTTATAGTTGAAGTGGCACGCTTCTACAATAATAATTCCAAGAACAGCTATCTCGAAAGAGTTTAATCAATCATCCGTTTGACATAAAAACATATTCCAATCTCTTAGAGCATATTGATTATAAAAAAGACCAGGTAGTGAGTGAATTGCTACTACGTGCGTATACGTCCGATGGCTATGCACGTGACACTTGTTCTATTGTAAAGTCCTCTTCCATTCCGCACCATTGTGAAGATAAGTGGACTCAACATGTCTCCTAAAATAGTAGTAAAATACCGTTAAATATTTATGAAATGACATGATGATGATGATGACGATGATTTATGAAATAACATGGAAACCAACCCGCACTAGGCCAGCGTGGTGGACTAAGTATTAAAGCCTCTCAGTTGTAGAGGAGGCCCGTGTGCAGCAGTGGGACATATATGGGCTGGTGATGATGACGATGATGATGATGGAAGCCAACTTAGAAGGCCGTCGTGATTCTGTTAAATGACGAGCATCTCTCGTTTCTTTATCCTCTGTTTGGCCTACTATTCCTTCATGAAGTGCAGTTTTTGCTGTTCCAGTAAAAAAAAAATTGTTCCAAAATGTATATTAACGCGAAACCGTAGTAAATGTTGGTAAAAACTTGAAAGAAATAAGTATTTAAAGGAGAAATCATAAGCGCTGGAATCTACAATACAAAATGACATCACGGTTATATCGAAGGAGAACACTAAAACAAAGGTACATTATTGTCTGTACTCAAGCTTACACTCAACAAATACCTACTTGGCACTGTCTTAGCAATGGTTTTGCAGATACATCATCTCATGCTTCGCCAACACTATTTAGCCGCACGATGCTGACGAGATGTAGCGACGCAATCGTGGTTATGTATCTTATCGTCTTTAGTGTTTCTACTAAAAGCCTATTTGCTATGCTGAGGTAACTACACTAGCTCCTTTACAACTTCTGAAAGCGGGTTTGTTGTTTGCTTTGGCTCACACATTAAGTTTGTAATTGGAGTTTGCCGAGGATAATCACGGACAATGGCAGGTTCAAGTAGTTGCGAATATATTTTTGATCTTATTTTTCGATGTGTATCGATATTTTTACGTCTACGTTCTAACAGTTATCGAGTGACACTTTTAATAACATACAACCAAAATTAAGCCTTTTCTTTAATTATACAAACTGGGCATTACTACGACGAGCGACGAAAAATGCTAATTTCTTCCCACTTTATACTATGTCTCTGTCTCCATCTACCTCTCCCAATCTCGACAGCAATAAATAAATTATAATTTGATTTCCTTGTTTAAAAAAATAAGAAACCTTTATCCATAAAAGTACATAGATTAAGTACACGTAACCATTTTGTAATACGTATGTTTCACAAATGAACATTACCGTAGCGATACAATACAAGAATAATATCAACATTAAGTCACAACATCGTTATTGAGTTATAAATAA
This sequence comes from Hemaris fuciformis, assembly GCA_907164795.1. Taxonomy (NCBI): domain Eukaryota; kingdom Metazoa; phylum Arthropoda; class Insecta; order Lepidoptera; family Sphingidae; genus Hemaris; species Hemaris fuciformis. The sequence goes on along the minus strand of OU015440.1, from coordinate 7,022,043 downwards.
AATAGCTATCGGCGTACGGTAAAAGCTTTAGACGTTTTGATTTATTTCATCTGCTGTAATCTGTCAGCGAAGTTTCTTGCTCTCCGCAAATCGTAGATTTTCATCAATCTGTTACAGAGTTTCGGGATACGCTTTGTCCCGCTTTTATTTGTGTTCTTATTTCAATTGTCACAGCGATCATCAATTCTGTTGTCTTTGGAAACCGCTGATAGTAAATTCTATGGGGCGATTTATTTTCCCTCAACATCCATTTAAGTTTCGCAGTTTGCTGAAATGTGAGAAGCTAGTTTGAACATTGTAAGTGGTGTATTAAATGTATGAATATTCAAAGTGTATATTGTAGTGTGTAATAAGAGAATTTAGTATAAAATAATTCAATCTTATAAATACAGTGTGTGTAAAAGGTGTTTTGTAAAGGACGATTTGATCGTCTTACCATGTCATATGACATTCCGTTTCTAAGATTACTCGTAGTATTAAAAAGAATTGTAAGATTTTTTCCATCACACAAACATTTGCAACATTGCAGTAGTTGAAAATATTTGCTTACATAAAAAAATTCGTAAAGTGATAAATATGAAATCAACTGATATTATTATATTTAAGGCAAGTCATGTTGATATTAGAGAATATATTTTTATAAAATACAATTTCATACATAAATAAACTTGTATTGCTTTGTGTTTAGATTTCTGACATGAGGTTGTCAATAGAATGACGGGCATTTACCTTTTCTGACACATGGATTGGTGTGGAGTAAGGCAGGAACGATATAGGTACCTTGCTTAGACTACGGTAAACAAACCAATCGGCTTAGTACCACTGTCTAAGGCCATGTAACATAGAAGAATAACTTTGACGTCTCGACCCGCTCGATATAATTGTCGAAATCACTGATTTTATTACATACATACATAATCTCACGCCTGTATTCCCCGAAAAGGTAGGCAGAGGTGCATTACTGTACCTACATTTCGCCACGTATGTATCAGTCGTAATAGGCCAGCCTATTGGCGTTTCTCGGGCACATTTCCAGACTCCGGGCTGCTACTGAGAATTTCCTAATGGAAATACCCAATAACACTTTGCCCAACCCGGGAATCGAATCTAGGACCGCACGTACACACGCACATACCGCGAGACCACGAGACATTGATTTATTAATATTTTCATCATCTATGCTACTAAAGTTGAAATGTCCCGTCACGAAAACCATTAGGTACATCATTCAAAAAGCGATCAACCTGGAAAATGGAATAAACTAATTGAGAAACATGTTCAATAAAGAATATGACAAATTATTCAACGAGACATAACATTTTGTTACAAATGTCGTTTATCCAGCAGGGAAGTTCTGTCGTCTCTTATTATCTTAAGTATTTAGAGAGAGACGCAATCTGTCTTCATAAACGCCGGCGCTCTACGTTATAAAGTTTCGACGAGCAACACTTAGCGCTGATAGTATTAATAATAATTGTATTGCCACAATGGTGTTTTTTTAACAGTATTTTTCCATTTATTCATTTTTGTGCACTTCAGTTGATTGTGAAGTAGCCCCTCGAGCTCTACGTTTGTTTTTTCAATATAAATGCGCTGCAAAAGGTGGAAATAATATTGTACAAGCTTTAAACTAACAATTTCCCAATATTTTTTCGTTTAGTTTAAGTTTAATGTTATGTTTGAAATCGGTAACTATGTACATATGATACATATATGTATGTAAGTTATGACGGCTACAAGTGTGCCCGATTGATACGCTTTCACTCCTAAACCGCTGCACCGATTTTTGGTATGAAGCCTGATAGGACCTTATAAAGGACCTGGGGTATTAATTTTGTAATTATATTATACACGCAAAAGTTTGACAAAATTGTGCCTTATCAAAACATCACAACGGCTGAACTGATTCGGATAAAATTTAGTCAATAGACAGATTGTATTCTGAAATATCATAGTATTGCTTATCCCTGAAAATCTTATGAGGCGCGTCTTATATCATTTATATAGTGTCATTAAAACATTATGCTTTTCAGTATTAAATGACCTGTGAAATTCGAATCCACATTTATTCCCAAAAGAAGAAGAAAAATCAGAGTTCAATTCGAATATAAGATACGGTCAAATGAATATAATATATTTTGAAGAAATAAGAGCTATTCACTATAGCTCGGGTCTTGAAGAAGAAAGTTTTTATCGTTTTTAGAAACATTAATAGTGATAAGGGTAAAGGTCTCCTCACATTCTTTCAAATCTTTTAGTAACGTATCGAAGTAAAAGTATTTAAATTATTTGTTGTATAGCTTTAGTTGTCTATTAATGCAAGAAGTTTGTTGTTGTTGTTGTATTTTTGTATTCTATTGATATAATTTTACTCATAACTAAGTAATCATTAAGCCACGACCTATGACGAGATTCGTAGCAAAAATAAATAAAAATAAAGTCGTGATAAATAAATAGAAAGTTTTTCTACAAAATTAAATTAAATCTTTAACATCCACTTGGTCAAAGAATACAACTAATTGTCCAATCGCAACCATTCAACTCACATTTAGCCCAAACGGTTGGAGGTTAATTATCAAAGCGCCTTTTTCCTTATCTTCCCCAATACTTTTTAAGAGCGGAGTGTCTAACACAAAGCAAATTGCTAATACCCGATAGCTCTGGGAAAGGGCGCAGAATGGCCCATTTCCTGAAGGGGCTTTATCTTTTTCTTTTCTCAGTGTAGATAGTAGACACAGTACGTATATTGAGTAGTGAGTTGTCGCGAAATCCCCGCGCTGCGCCCCTAATACGAGTTTAAGTTTTACGATTGCAACTCACTGCAAAATATACCGAAACAAAACTAAGTGAAGTGCTGATAGAGCAATAAATATACCTGCATCATATCTCACATCGCTCGATACAATGACGATCGCTCTGTTAATACCTACTAGTAATCATCATCATCAGCCTTACGCCATACGTCCTACTGCTTAGGGTTTAGGCCTTAGTCCACCACGCTGGATTAATGCGGGTTGGCGGACTACACACCTAAGATATTCCTAATCACGATGTGTTCCTTCACCGTTAAAGTACGCGATAATTCATTAATTTCGAATTTCATAACTTCGAAAAGTCAGTGTGAGCCCAATGTAAATGCTAGTTAATTTAACTCTTTACATAAACAAATTTTGTCCTGCTCCATTGATTGTCCTGCGAGATTAAAGAATACGGGAGAAATCTAAATTTAATATTTATAATAAATAATATTTTAAGTAAGGCTATTAAACGGCTAAAGGCTATTATTGACTGCCTCGTGGTCTCGCGGTACAAGTATGTGCCGTGCGATCTAGAGGTCCTGGGTTCGATTCCCGGGTCGGGCAAAGTGTTATTGGGTTTTTCTATTAGGAAATTCTCGGTAGTAAGCACGGAGTCTGGAAATGTACCCGAAAAACGGCAATAGGCTTGCCCCCTATTACGTGGGACTGATACATACTTGGCGAAATGTGGGTGCAGAAATGCACCTCTGCCTACCCCTTCGGGGAATACAGGCGTGAGTTTATGTATATGTATGCTATTAAACGCTATTTATTTTAAAATAATTAACTTACCACGTTAAATGTCTTTATTTACATTCATAGAACCTATTCTCTTAATTCAGAAAATTTACGAAGAATTTTTAACAAATTAATGGTCAGCATAACGCTGCATACTGCACATTTTTGATTAAATGAAAAATGCAAATGTCAAATACAAAAGCTTAATTGCAACGCAGCGTGTTAAACGCGTTTTTATTTTGCGCAAGAATTTCTAATTTGATACTGAGTGTACGCTTCTATGTAAACGGATTCCGCTTGTATTTTCCTAGCAATATTCATATTTTGTACCATATATCATGCCGGGGTACAGTCGTGTATGAATTGTCTTTGGCTCGGCGTGCAAATGTCGCGTTGGTAATAGCATTGCGGGAGACACAACTGTATTGTATAAGTTTTTGCTGAAGTCGTCGCATGAGACGAAATTTTTCTACATTACTGCACTCTGAGGTGCTATTGTGTTTGTGTCACGTCTGGTAAATGCTGTATACGTGAAATCTCTGGTAGGTAAGTAAAGAGTAAAGGTATATGTTTTTTGAGATTGTAATCTGAGTAGAATCATGTGGTTATGGATAATTATCATTGAGCGCCCAACAACATGACGGGCTAACGCATAAAAATATTAAATACGATTTAGCAGGCTGAACTTAAGACTTGTGCTGTGTGATGTGCTATAGCTGATGATAATAATCTAGAAATAAAATAAATGTATAAAAAAAGATTTAAATCTCTCTATTTATTTAGGCCTTACCCCATATAATATTTATTTATTCTTTTCGTGTTAACCAATTATTTGTACAAAAGATTTCATAGTTCCATGGGCTTTCAGTCCATACGAATTATTATAACGGATATGACCAATTGATTTTTAAAGTTATATATCGATCATAACTCTTATATTTAATATTTATCAACGCAATAATAGTACAAAAACATTTGTTATCTTTACTAGCAAAAATTTCTGACACCATAAATAATACTCAACAATTAAAATATTGTAACTTTTTGCGAAGATAAGCCCGAATAGGCTTGTATAAAACAAACTTCGTAAATAAAAACAAAGAAATGTAGCATTTCTTGTCTTAAATCTGTTTGAACAACTTTGACTCATAATACTTAAGCCGTATTACAATCAGAGCAAAACCCGCTAAATTCACAAAGTTTTATGTCGAAAAACATTACTATGCAACGGTTTAAATGTTTCATTTACCGAGCTCGAATGTTTTCAATTTTAATTTGACAACTTTAACAACAATGTTCACAAAAAATATTTTTTTAAACACATAACTTTATTGATTTGGACACCTCATCGAGGAAGGACTGCAGAAAGCGTAAAAAATATTTTCCTAAGTTGATTTTGTAACACAAATAGCAGTGTTTTTATTTTGTAATGAATTGGAAAAAAGTGGTTTAAATTAAAAAAAAAATCATATTATAATATTTCTACAACCTTTTTATCTGTCGTATTTTTAAGATTCATGAAAAAATTAACACTGCCGTTTTTCAGGCACATTTTTAAACACTCAGTTGTTCCTGAGAAGTTGAAAAATCCGATAAAATGCTGGAACAATAGGAAATAAATAATTAAAAGTTTTTGAAAAAAACCCATAGTAGCTGTAATGTTGGTATTGCAAAACTCCAAGAATATCGAAAATGCATAACCCAGTGTCTTGCGGCAGGCCATGCGCAATAACTCTGTTGCGGACTAAAGCTCTGCTATTGTGCTCTCATGTATTTTGAGTGAAAACTCACCGACGTCTTGTGTAAAACTACCAAATTGGTGAAATGAAACCTGCATCGAACGGTTTGTTCCAATGTTTGAGATGGTTTGAAATAGAAAATAATTTAAGACTAATGTTCGGGTGCTAGTTTGTAGTCGTAATGGCTTCGAGGTTTAGGCACCGCACCGTCGAGAATCTCGACGATTGCGGGTTCAAACCACAGGCACACACCTCTGACTTTTCGAAGTTATGGGTGTATTCACAATGAATTATCACGTACTTTAACGGTGAAGGAAAACATAGTCATGAAACCTGCACACCTAAAAGTTCTTAGGAATTTCTTAGGTGTGTAGTCCGCCAACCCGCACTAGGCCAGCATGGTGGACTAAGGCCTAAACCCTCTCAGTTGTAGAGGAGACCCGTGCCCAGCAGTGAGACGTATATGGGCTGATGATGATGATGTTCGTGTGATTCTCAAATGTTTGATCAAAATTGGGAAATGTGGTAATAAAAATTTCGTTAATTAGGATTACAGTAGTTAGTACCTAAGTAACATTCACAATGTTTTAAATTTAATATTAGTGACATTTTTATGCCATTGTATTATTTCTCATGATCGACAATAATGACAGAAATACGTTTTTGATAATATTAGAAATTTCCTCACAAGACTATAAAGAATATGTAAATTAGATATTACATCGTCAGGAGATTATATTATCTTTGCTTTTAGCTTACGCCGTCGCTAGAATCTGAATATTTAATGAATCATTATTGGTATAAGAAAGTCGGTTTAAAGTATACCTACATAAGTTAATACAAAAAACCATAGTTTTATTGATCAAACTCGTAACGATAATTAATTATTACGTGTACCTAATTTGGTCTGTCTATTAACAAATGCGTGTTATACTGTTTTTGTGCAAAGGTTTTCTCAACTACACTTTTTTAAGATCGGTGATTATCAAGAGTGGATAGGCCCTGGTGAAACATGCAAATCTACTGAGAATTGGTAGATTTAATAAAATCCTGCGAGAGAAAATTTAATTTGAATGCACGTTTTTTTGCGATGGTTCTCTTCTTTCTTAAATTATTTGATACCCTTCTTATTAAGTAACCAATACAGACCTCATTTTTAATGAAATAAAAGAAAATGAACGCCGGAAATCTGTTTAATATTTTCCTGGTTTCATAGTATAATATTTACTGGAAAGGTAGAGCCTGTGAGGTCATAAAACATCACCCGCAAGTGGCCAAAGTTTCAAACACAGCCAGCGAAAATAACAAATGGACGGTTAATCTCAAAGGTCAATGACGCTGGTTCATTTCATTTCGCTTTGAAAAAAACGTAATATAATTCCGAGAATATCACTTTATCTAGTATTTTTGAAAATATTGGCAATTGCTGCGTTTGCGCGTTTGAAGCAAAATATACTTTAAGTTAATAGATTTTAGATTGATATTGGTGTGACTCTAACGTAGTTTATAGGTAGACAGAAAAGTGGCCCGCTGAGAATTCTCACGCCCTTGAAAAGGGTCCGACAACGGAAAGATTTTCTCCCCCGCACAAACATGTAATTTCTATCTATGTTGGCCTTTTGATGATTATTCGGGCAAATAACACATTTTTAGATATTCATGTCGGGTTGCTGGCTGGATAATATTTGAAAGTATAATATTTACGTTATCAAATTCGTTGTTTTAGGGAGAAACTTTTTTCGTTTTTTTTTAAAGCAGTTTATGTTATCTAATAAATTGTATTTGCGCTTAAAAAATAAATAAGGCTACAATCTAGGAGACAAGAATAAAAACTTGTAAGAGATTGAAATATTTATTTATGCTATTGCAATCTCATTGCGTAGAAAGTTAACAAGTTAGTGTCCGAGCTTCTTGAACTAAAATTTTGATATTTACTCGCTTCTTGTGATGAAGTGGTAATAAATGTAATTGGTTGCAGCCACTGCACCGGGTTGAAAAATACCAAATCTAACATCCAATTTATATGAAAGAATTTAAGTGATCTTTTGGAAATTTTGACATGAGTCCATTTATTCTTTTTATCATTTATGCCAGATTTCAATCCTAACTTCAACATCTTTTACTTATACCCAAGTATATTTTAAAGTATATTTTAGTGGACTAAGGCCTAAACCCTCTCAGTTGTAGAGGAGGCCCGTGCCCAGCAGTGGGACGTATTTGGGCTGATGATGGTGATATTTTAATAAAAAAAATTACGTCCCAGGCAATGCGTTGTGGTCTTGCGGCGCAAGTATGTGCCGTACTGGATCTAGATGTACTGGGTTTTCTGCACCTGAGGAAAAGTTTAATTATTTTAACCCTTATGTTAGTAACCAACTTTACCGACGTCTTTTAGCAACCGGGTACCCGGGTAACCACAGATTTAAAAATAATAATTTTGTATGTTTTGTTCACGAAAAAAAAATCTTAACATGTTTTCCTGCAATATGAATAGTTAGTGGTATAGTTAGTGACAATAAAAAAAAACAATAATATATGGAAGCAGTGATGGCCTCGAGGTTTAGGCGCGCGGTCGAGAATTTCGGCGGTCGCAGGTTCAAACCCCAGGCACACACCTCTGACTTTTCGAAGTTATGTGTGTATTAATGAATTATCACTTGCTTTAACGGTGAAGGAAAACATCGTGATAAAACCTGCACACCTAAATGTTCTTAGGAATTTCTTAGGTGTGTAGTCCGCCAACCCGCACTAGGCCAGCGTGGTGGACTAAGGCCTAAACCCTCTCAGTTGTAGAGGAGGCCCGTGCCTAGCAGTGGGACGTATTTGGGCTGATGATATATAGAATTGTGAATATCATCTGAAACTATTTTTGGGCACTCCAGGTAGTCGGCCATACTTTTGATATGTGGCAACATGTTAGACATTTCTTCACTTGCATCATATAGAATTTATAACGAAAATAATAAAATGATTGCTAAAAAAACGACAGAACGTCGTCAATTTATGCGGAAGCTAAGTGAAGCACTAGCATTGCCGATGATTGAACACCGCACGGCGAATCCGCAAGTAATGCGTCACTTCTCAACAAAGATTGCTGTTGAAAGTATTTTAGGTCATGCACTAGCAGAAACAATCGAAGGAAATCCTGGTCCAGCAGCTCCAAAAGATAAAACCGGAAGAAAAAAAGGTAACAGGATCTTGTCATGTGTGTAATGTCTTGCCAATAAAAAGACGGCGAAAGACTCGTAAGAGCTGTGCCAATTGTCAACGGCCAGTATGTGACGAGTAGTCAATTAATCTAATACAATGTGTTAAATGTCAGAAATAATGTCATTAATTTTTAAAAATATGTAATATTTCTTTATTATTTCAATAAATATTTCTTGCATCCATTTATAGAAACCATTTTCAATTTATTTTCCATACTTTCTACTGTGGGTACCCGGGTACCCGGTTGCTAATGAGGCGATGGCTGAAGTTTAAGCTTATTTAAAAAATAAAATAAAAAATAAATTAATTAAATGCAGTCACAATTAGCTTTCTTTTAAGATAAAAAACGACGATTCGAGAGCTTAAAATAATATATTGAATTTTCTTTGAGCTATTCATACAAATACACCGCGTTGGGTACCCAGGTACCCGGTTACTAACATAAGGGTTAAGGATGATGTTATGATAAAGCCCTAATATTTGATACGGCTTGGAGCGATCGAAATGCAGTGTCTGTAGATGAAAAAATATAATGATTATCTGTCCACCAGACTCATGCAGTCTTATCGATTCTTGACTATGATTTTGGGACGCGGTACCTTTTCATCACTATTACGAGTCATGGTTACAAATACTCTACTAGTAGCACTTTTTATATCTAATTGGCACCGTGTAGATTGTAAACAAGTTTTTAAGTTCCAAATAGAACAAACTAGCCAACTAATTTGGGCAAAAGCAGTTGAACTTACAAGTAAAATCAAAGTTTGTTAATTAAAGTGCAGCACAAGTTTTCGTTTTGAAATAACGTTAAATGTTAGAGTTACGCATCGATACACTGTAATTACAAGTATAAGGTTATATGAGACGAAAATTGCATTGAAAACTAATTTACCTTTTTTTTTTTTTTTTTTTTTTTTTTTTTTTTTTTCGAGGGGAAAGCTGTTTATGGCTCTACTTCCCGCGCCAACCCCGGGGGAGGGGGGGCGGGAAGCGTATGTCGGGGTCACCGGTCTTCCAGCCCGGCGCGCGGCGACGTCATGTCCGCGCAGGTGTTAGTGCCGGGCTGGGTCCCTAACAATATCCCTAAACCGGCATACCGACCAAAACCCCCCGGTGGCCATCTCCGCGCCGAGTGGGGCGACCACGGTACGTTAGCGAGAAGCGCCAACCGTAATGCCGCAGCCGCCCGGTGCGCCTCCGAGACGTATTTGTCTCGGCCGTCTCGGAGTGTGTAGGGGGCGCAGTTGCACCCCCACTAGCTTGGTTGGGGCGCCCGGGTTGTTGATGGGCGCCCGCGACGTACACAGGCCACAGTGCCGCCGCCCCTCTCGGGGTCACTTTCAGTGAGGGCGCGCCGCCCCCGCAGCGCGCCCAGCGACCCCAAGGGCCCCTTTGAGTCGTCTTTTACGACAGGCAGGGGATACCGTGGTGGGATTCTAACGCCCCCTTGCCACAGGGCAGGGCGCCGGGTCTAGTTATCTCTGTTGACCCGGCGCCTCCTTCTCTGACGTCTTTGGCGGGCGGGATCGTTTCTCTCTCGATCCCGCTCCGCGCTCTCCTTCTGCGACATGACGTGCTCGCAGAAGGAGAGCACCGCTCGCCACGACCTCGGACTCTCGACCATCGAAGAGACGACGGCCGGGAGCGAGAGGTCGCCACCAACAATAGCGCGGAGAGCGCTGCGCTCCACCTCCCAGGCTGGACACTCTTGTAGTGTGTGCTGGGCTGTGTCATCCGGGCAGTTGTCACAGTGGTGACACACGGCCGACTCCTCCTTCAGAGCCACCCGACACAGGTAGTGGCCGAAGCATCCGTGCCCCGACAACACCTGCGTCAGGCGAAACGTCGTCGCACCGTGGCGCCTGTCCACCCACTGGTCGAGGACAGGACGCACTGCCTCGACGGTCCTAGCACCAGCACTGGGATCCTCCAGCCTGGTACGCCATTCCTCCACGGCGGCCGTACGGAGGGAGGCTTTTATAGCCTCTACCTCTCTCGGGGCCAGTCTGTCCCCGCGACTTGACGCCTCCTCCCGCTGATGGTATAGACGCGAGAGGAATTTGGCGTCAAGGTCCCACGGCAGGGACCCGGCCAAAACGCAGGCCGCCTCGTAGGAGATCGTGCGGTAGCCCCTGATCAGCCGCTGCGCCAGCGCACGCTGAGGCCTGCGCAGAAGAGCGACGCAGCGCCTGTTCAGGGACTCGGCCCATACTGGGCTCCCATACAACGCCATAGACCGCACGACTCCCATGTACATCCTTCGGCAAGGGATGCCTGGACCTTCCAGGTTGGGCAGCAGGCCGGAGAGAGCGCCTGCTACCCGCAGCAGCTTCGGCTGCAGCACCTCAAAATGGGCGCGGAATTCCCACCGACTGTCCAGCAGCAGCCCCAAGTATTTGAGCTGCTTGCCGATGGGAATTCGCACGCCCTGTACCTCGATGTGGGCCCCAGCAGGCGGTCCCATCCGAGGCCGGTGAAAGCAAATGGCCTCGGATTTGTGGAGAGCCACCGTGAGGCCCAGCCGCCGAATTCTCCTCGCCACGTTGCCAGTTCCAACCATGGCGAGGTCGGCGGCCTCCTGGAAGGTCCCGCCCGTCGCAGTAACGAGCGTGTCGTCGGCGTAACAGAGTACGCCGACGCCCCGGGGGTTGGCACCACGGAGCACCCAGTCGTAGCCGATGTTCCACAGAAGGGGCCCAAGAACCGACCCCTGTGGAACACCGCACGACACTGCTCTTCGGTGCCATCCGTTGGCGCCCGGATACACCACGTCCCTGTTTGATAGGTACGAGTGCACCAGGCGCCTGAGATAGGGTGGCACCACGTGGTACCGCAGTGCTTCCTCGATACAGGCCCAGGGCAGGGTGTTAAAAGCATTGGCGATGTCCAAGGACACCGCCACGACGCATTTGCCCCGGGCCACCGTTTCCTCCGCTAGTGCCTTGACCCGCAGAATCGCCGAGATGGTAGATCGGCCCCGCCGGAACCCGAATTGGCAATCGGCCAGGTCCGGGCCGACCCTCTCGAGATGCTCGACGAGGCGCGCATGGACGATGCGTTCGAAGAGTTTGGCGACCTCGTCGAGCAGCACGATGGGCCGGTAGGCCGATGGCGACTCAGCGGGTCGATTGCCTTTCTTCAGCAGGACCAGCTTCCCAGTTTTCCATCTCGATGGAAACTGGCCCTGCTCTAAGCACGCGGAGAACAGGCCGCGGAGCCTCTCCCCAAGGAACTCGACTACGAGCACCCAGATACGTCCTGGGATGCCGTCGAGCCCCGGGGCGCAGTTCTTGCTCCGCAGCCGAAGCACTGCTGCCTCTAACTCCCCGGGCGACACGCCCGGGGGAGGACCCTCCGGGGTCTCCCTTGCCGAAACGGACGACGACGACGATGCCGCCGAAGATCTCGGCGGCATCCGTGGAGGAACGACGACGACATCGGTGGCCGGAAAGAGTGCGGCGACCACGTCCCCCAGGAGCTCCGGACGGAGACTCTGGGTGAGGGGGGGCGCCGGCGGGCGTAACTTGTTCAACGCCAGCCGATACGGGCGCCCCCACGGATCGCGGTCCAGAGTCCCCAAGAACTCCCTTCTGGCCGCAGCCTTCGCCTCTTTGATGGCCACCCGCAGCGCTCTCCTGGCCTCTTTATAGAGGCCGCGGAGCAGCCGCTCCTGGTCCAGGTAATCAGCCTGGCGTATCCGCCGGCGCCTGAGTCTGGCGAGTCGGCGGCGCGCCACCTCACAACTATACTTGAACTGCGCGAGCTCCGCCGACCACCAGTATACTTGGCGCCGCGGAGGGAGGCGTTGGACTCGGGGCATCGCCGCATCGCAGATGCTTGTCATTGCTGCCCCGAACCATTCAGCCTCCTCCTCAACCTGCACCGGTGATTCAGGTGCGGGAAGCCAGGCTTGGACCAGAGCGGCCAGCTCCAAGGCCTCTCTGTCGAGGCGCTTCATTGCCCATCGCAGGCCGTCCCCAATCGGAGCGTTCTGTCTCCCGCCGGACTGAATTGCGGCGGACGCAGAGACATCGAACCTGATGTAACGGTGGTCCGATAATGTCTCCACGCCCACGAGAACCCTCCAGCCGCGGACACGGCGTGCGACGGCATCGGTGGCGAACGATATATCCACCACCGATCCGCCGTTGGTGGAAAACTAATTTACCTAACTAGCCACAGTTCAGAGAATCAATAGATCAAAGGTCCCCCAATCTGAGGAATGTACTTGTTTTGGATCTGGTTAGGTCAACCGTAGTAAAATGAAAAGTCTTTTAAAGTTAGCTGTTGTATCGATATTTGACATACACATACGTACATATGTATGCAGGTATATAGGATTATTAGGTACAGGATAAACTCGGGTTTATTCTGTCATGAAGTCTGCTTCATGACATAAATTTAAAACCACGTTTTCGTGACGATATTCTCTAACAATCTACAAAATGTCATGAAAAACCTTTTTTGCTAAAATTGCGATTAAAGATTTAAAGGTTGTCGTTTTGATATCCATTTTTGGAGGACGCTCAGCGCTACTTCGTAGGTAAATAATTATAAACCATGTCATCATCATCATCAGCCCATATACGTCCCACTGCTGGGCACGGGCCTCCTCTACCATTGAGAGGGTAAACAAACCATGTACCTATCCATGCGAATAAATCGACATTGCCGCAACGTAGTGATAAATTAAAATAAATTATTTTTCTATAGACTTAAGTTTTGATTAGAAAAATATTTTTGCTTCTATAACATAAAAGATGATAAGCATATGTTTTCTTTTGCTTAGTTATGGACTTGATTTTTGAACGCAGGATCATCTTAAGCCAACAAGAAACCATAAGCTCGTTCCGTCAGCACTGTGTGGTAGTTATACATACATACATACTTAACCTCACGCCTGTATTCCCCGAAGAGGTAGGCAGAGGTGCATTTCTGCACCCACATTTCGCTAGGTATGTATCAGTCCCACGTAATAGGGGGCGGGTCTATTGCCGTTTTTCAGGCACAATTCCAGACTCCGTGCTGCTACTGAGAATTCCCTAATGGAAAAACCCAATAACACTTTGCCCGACCCGGGAATCAAACCCAGGACCACTAGATCGCACGGCACATATTTGTGCCGTGAGACCACGAGGCAGTGTGGTAGTTATCATCATAATAAATAACCAACGTCGTCATTATTTCACTGCAATATGGCTCATACTACAGTGGCTCATTTGTTCTCATGCATAGTATTCACTAATGACCATCTAAGTAAGCAACTCTGTGGAACCATATTCACATGTTCGAAAGTATAGATGAAATGATGGGGTCTTATGTATCTCACAACAAGAAATGCATGAATTACATTTAATTTTGGACGAAATGAGAGATTCTGAACTTTAAAATAAATAATTACATAGTGAGCAGCTGGTCTTGCTCGGTATTTTATAGCTTACGATAGCAACTCTGTTGGATCAGCTAAATAAGTAGGATGAAAATGTACTCAGTGGGAGAACTAATAAAATGAATTTATTCAATTTCTATAATATTTCAAATCATTAATAACTACACTTTAACATGATTTTGCTCCTCCATTTAAACTATTTATTTACCTTTAATAAAAGTATTATCTCTTAAACATAATAAATTAATAATTATGTATTACTATTGACTGTCTCGTGGTCGCGCGTCACAAGTAGGTATATGACGTGCGATCTAATGGTCACGGGTTCGATTCCCGGGTCGGGTAAATTGTTATTGGGTTTTTCCATTAGGAAATTCTAAATAGCAGCACGAAGTCTGGAAATGTACATGTACATGGAACAAAAACACAATTGACAAATGTGTGTGCAGAAATGCCTTTGCCTACCCCTTCAGAAAACATATAGCTATTAAAAACTTTATTTTGCTGTGTCACTACGAATAAAACTTAGTAAATCACAAATTGATATGTCAAAGAACTCTGTAACATCTGTAACGTATAGCAACTTCCTCATTCCATTCGCCAAACGTGACGAAAGTAAACAATGAAATTGTTATGGCTCCCTAACACTTAAAGGACTTTCTGTAAAAAGTGCTCTCTGCAGACATTCTCTCCGCACGACTCTCGTACGCCTCACACGACGAGCGCACATTGTGTCAATTCTAAAAATCTTTCCCTTGTCCCATCCACGTTTTTAGAACACGTGTATTGCGGTTCTTACTGTTTCCTTGCTTTATTCAAACGTGAGTTTTTTGAATGTGGTCAGGTCGCCTTCGAAATGTGACTTGTAAACGTGTTAAAGAGTTCTTAGAAATGCGTTTGTAAATTTCGTTCGTAATAAGCTGATATGAATATAATTGACGCTAAGCAGCTTTTCAGACGTATTTTATGAATAATTTCGTTTCTATAATACCTTTTCATTTTTACCCGGCCTTTTTATAAGATATTCATAGAAGTATACTAATAACTTCCCATAATAAACGTCACGGACGATAAATAACATCAACTGATGTGAGGTGATTTTCGTAACGGTTGATTTAATTTTATCATACAGAAACTTTTAACATATGATTATTCTCCATTCAATAATAAATTACCTGAAGCTATATCTTAAATGAAGACAAAATATTAACATAAGAGGAATGTAAGCAGAAATATTCCAGACCAGACACCAAACAAATAATTATTGATGCTTCCCCTTTGATTCAGCATTGACCACTGCAAATTCAACGAAAGAGACAGAACGGCAAAGGGACGCCACAGTCAAAAGCACTCTCATTGCTTTGCCAATGTACACCGGCCGGTACTTACATTAAGTCAATATTTAACTTGGAAAGTACATTCCCCAAGAAAGATTTAATGCTGTATTGATGGATTGCATAAAGTTTATTCACGGTCCGTCAATAAACCTATTTATAGGCGATCCTTTTGATGGAATTCGAACGATACACGAATATTTATTTGGGACGCCACGATGTTTAGTATATTGAATTCGCAATGGTGCCACTTGGATATATTTGACGTCAGTTTCTATGGTAGAACATGAGACGGTACTTAGCCGCATTTTTGTGCATAAGTTTGCGATATGCGATTGAATTGGTTTGAGTCCCAGGTTGGAAAAAATGTTATAAGTTATATTATTTATTGATTAAGATGTTAAGAAACGGGCTTAGTAAACAATACTGTGTCGCCCCTTATTTGAAACTAAAATCATGCCTGAAGTCTTTGCGTGTATAAAAATGTCTCTGTCTACTCGGCGTGGAAGTACACGTATGCAATTTCTTTGAATGGTCCATGTTACATTCTCATTAATAATCTCTGAATTAAGTCTGAGGGCAGTCGTAGGCTTCTTTGGAGAACCCCTAGCTCCAGCAATAGACATTATGTGACTGACAATAGTAACCATCATATTTCAAAATTAATACAAACCTTAATGCCTTGTAAAACATTATTGAACGGTGTGGCAGACAATTTATCAACACCAGCATACCATCTTACTTTAACAATTCACCAGAATTAAACAACATACCCAAAAATACGGAGAGAAACGCTTTTACGTCTAAAAAATTGCACACAAAAGCTGTGGAAATGCTTAAAGGCATTAACGCGTATAAAAGAAAGACGCAACACAAAGAAATAATGCTCCCTTTTCTGTTTACCCTTTAAAATAACGAAATAAGTTAGTGTACATGTCAAAATACTCGCCAAAATGAAAGTAACCAACATCAAAATTCAGCATAATTACGCAGTATTATTCAACCACAAAATGGAGATGAATATTTTAAGAATATAGGTAAGAAAAATTTTTGCGACCATTTTTCCATTGCTTTTCCTTGGCCATTTTTTATCTGTTTATGTAACGAGGCTCATTAATTAACATTTATTTGGTAATTTTATCTCGAGAACAGTGAGATCTTAGCAATTTTTTTGTTCATAATGTAGCTGTAGGTTTAAATCATTTTTACATGAAGATAGTGATTTTGTAATTGACAACACCATGATGTGTTTGAAAATGCTATTCGTAGCATGAATGGTACGAAAACATACTTAAAGACTTTATATTAGTTTCTACATACATTCAACATACATGTCCTGGGTAGATAGATATGATTAGAAAATCACTATGTAGCTTTCTATTAGTAACTTTATAAGCCTTGGCTTTAACACGAATCGTAATATACCTATGTATATATGTATTATTTAAACATTTAGGGCCTTATTTTTATATGTTAGGTAATTTAACTACTGCTTAAATATGTTTTGTCTCATTTTCTCTAACGTCACAGATCAATCAATAGAGTATGAAAAAGCATATAAGTAATGAACTAAAGTTTATAAGTAAGGCCGTTTATATATTACAATCTTTGAAAGTGGAATCGGTAAATTAATATAACATAAAAAATTCATACCTACATTATTATATCAAAGATACGAGACCAATTTCAAACTATTCGTCAGTCGTGACGGTCAAATACAAGTGCAATTTGAGCTTCGAAGTCCCTTGGTTTGTGTTTGCCATTTTTCTGCGAGCAGGCAAAATCTATGCAGCCTAAAAAATGTTTTGAAATTTGTAAGCGTAGCCCTTTCATGTACATTCCCACTCGACCTACTTGCCTCACATTTTTAATTACGAACTCTCATTTCGGACCCCTTTTAAATAAAAATATGGTTCCAAAATTCTTTCACATCGAGCAAATATAGGCAAGCAGCTGTAAAAACTGTGCCAGTTTCAGACGTAATGATTTTCCAATTTATCGCACAAGTCTTGAATTTCTTATAAACTTTTTATTTTATGTTTATTTTAAAATAGTTATATTGATTGATCAATCAATTGATTTGTAATATAAATTTCTGTATTTTACAAATTAATTTACTAAAAAAATAGAAATTAATTTATAAATGTCTGATGTTTTTAAACTATGTAACTGTTAATAACCTAATATAACGCAATTTATTTTTAAAGGAAAAATCAGTTGATCTACTCATAAATTCTCTACTAAGAATCATTAAATACAAAATTGTTACGTATTGGTACCGCGTCAGTCTTCCTGAACTCGGTATCTAGCTTACGTAAGATATATAAACGTTGCTGATATTGGTACCATTAAACCAAGTCCACGCCAGAGCGATAATTTACACAAACAGTTAAAGATACTGTAGCGTTGAACGCACTCAAGAAATTCCCATTGTAAAAGCAAAACTTTCAAGCCACCCCAAGCCTTTTTAAAATGGTTTTACGATTGTTGACTCAGCAATAACCGGAATCGGTAAGCTTAACGTTTTGCCTGAAAAGCGGTGGATAACGTTACTTTTAGTACTAACGTTGTAAAAAATTTCACATGACCCAAAAAATCTCTAGTTTAATGATTTAAATAGAGAGCGCTCTGGAAGTCTTTGGGGCAGACCTATGTCCAGCTGTGGACGTAATTCAGCTGATGATAATGATGATGAAAATGATTTAGTCACATTAAATTTTAGAGCGCACCCACTCGGACAAGATTGCGAGATCTATTATTGGGCATCCTTTGAAAATTAGATTCTAATCATTTCTATACTTTTTCTGTGGTATAGTAATAATTATACGAAAGGTAAAAACCTATTATGCTACATACTTATTAGATAGCTATATAATTATATTGGAACAAACTTGCACAACAAACGCTAATGATTCTCTGGATGTTGCATAAAAATTGTTACAATGTAGGTATAAGCAAGTACTGCAAAAATAAACTGAGTTTCTTTATTCTTGTCAACTTTTATACGAAATTCGAGGCGTCTCGGCAAAGTTTGTTGCAGATGTCATTTGTTTCTTAAGTATTTAGTAAACTTGACATTGTCCAACATAATGAGAATAGAATATGCTCTTAAAACTATTCAATTCTAGTTTTGGTTTGTTTTTGACGTGAATTGATTACTTAAATGCAAGTGCCTTTTGTGCAGAGAACGTCTTAAAAGTCTGTTATGTGAGTTATTTTCAGATTATTCGTCTTTTAGGTCATGACTCAAGAGCTCTTTACAAAGGACACGGCTTGTAAGATCGGAATAGTACTTACATACAGTCTTACGTAGCTTTATTATGGTTTGTAGAGTTGTTTCAAAGAAAGTTAGCGAATTTAGAACAGCGAATGAGGGAAAGAAGATGTGAATCCCAGCTAATGTATTATAAGAAACTTAAAACATGAATTAAACGTATTAGTTCTCTGAATAAATACTGATAAAATAAAGTTGGCGAAATTTAAAGTGGAGCCACTTTAAAGCCACTGTGATAGATAATATGGAAGGAAACCGTCTGTCGTGGTATAGTCATATTATGAGAAGCGATGAAACATATGTTGGTGAAAGAAAATATGGATGGACTGCGTGAGAGAAGATATGAAAGAAAAAGGGGTGACTGAAGATATGACGACTCATAGGGATGTTTGGAAGGATAAGACATACTGCACCGACCCCAAATAAAATTACAGGGCAACTAAAATAGCAAGGACAAAAAAAACAGGGCAAGAGAATGATGATAAATAAAGTTGACTAATCCTCACTACGACAGCCAAGTTGACGTCGGACTATTCGTTCTCAGTCGTAGAGTTGATCCAGGCTATACACACGTCGATGTTAAAAAAATGCTTATCATTCAATTTTATTTATTTTATTTTATTTATGTTTTATATCCCAGAAAAAAATGTTTAACATGTTTCATAATATCTATTATTACGTTTCATATCCAAAATACTAGATACTAATATACACAAAGTATATGTTGTAACCTTGTCAAGAAATTACGTGACAACGTTGCCCATAGGCCGAAACTCACTCGGAACGTCTCAAAGGGCCACCAAAAATACGAGATGTTTTCGTTAATTCCCACACTATGTTTGCATTTACTGCGGCTACATATCCGCCGTAACCGAGTCTGGGCTCTCCCATGTCGCCTCGGGGAGAGCGTGGCATTGTGTTCACATACATACACTGACAGTACCATTGATATGTAGCTAGGTCGGCGCGAATGTATGAAGTTTGTATTCAAACAAGGGGAATGGGTACACTTTTTCTTTACGTGTTTATGGAATATTGTTTGAACAATGTCTTGGCGGTTATTTGTGCGTTTGTTTAATACGAACGCTTAGTATTTATTACGTTCCTACTAAACGCTAATTATATTTGAAAATGAATTCATATTTTGCATTATTTAAGCTTCAATTTGTTACTTAACGTTGAAATATTCAGGCTTTTAATTACCGACATTTTCCGAAAAATAAAGCACTTCTAGCAAGACTTCAGGCTTTCAGGCTTCTCGTTACCTACTACGAAATTCTATATGCTTCTTCTATCCTAAAATGGGAAAAATCTCATTAACAATAACCTTATTCGAAAACCTTGAGTCCGCTATTAATTAAACCTTTCTACTCTGAAATAGGCGAGCTTCGTTTATCAAAATAACTATGACATAAAATATTTTCCTTTTTTAATACTCCAAACGAAAGCCAAAATAAGTACAAATGTAAGCCAACATTAATCCACAGTACATGAATAAATCGGCAACCATAATTAGCTACATTGAAAACGCTTTTTGTACTTAATAAATGGAACGTATTCAAAGCTTTCTAATTCTAAACATCGACCGTTGCCGCCGATAGACAGACTAAACGTTTGATTGAGAGTAAATACGCCGATGGGAACACATTTATATATTCAATAAATAAACCCTCAATTCGGCTTATCGTTCTTAAATATGAATAGCACATTACCATTTGCAATAATCGTATCATCAAAGACTGTATTTGCGTAGACGGAGAAATGCGGCAAGATTACTTTATTCTCTCAAAGGAACGGTGCGGAGGAAATTTAAAATCAACGTGTTTATGTATTCACAGCGCAGTAGTCGCAAACATTTTTGTCATATTGGTCGAATAAAAGTCCGGGAGGCAGTCAAATCACGTGTGCGATAAGGGCCACCGCTTCCCCGGCTTACAGTGACTTTAAAGTATATTGTAGTCACTTGCGTCAGTTATCCTAGTGCAGGGGCGCCGCAACTTTCGTATTCAACTCTTGCTTGCAAACTTCGCGGAGCACGTCTCAACGCCACGGGTTATTTGCATTTCACCTTTACGTTTCCCTGCCATTAGGTGTCATATTGTAACATTACTTCCTTATTCATGTTTACGCTTGTAGTTTGTTCAGCGGCCGGCATTAAAGTCGAGGGTAATTTTTAAGTACCCATTTAAGTACGACTTTTACGAGGCAAGCTTTATATATTTACGACTTGTTTTTGTACGTGTTGACTTTTGTGAGAACAGGTGAGTTTAATTGTGTCATTATCACATTTTTTAAACCTATATCTTATTGGTTGCCTAATGCGTGTTGGTGGGCTTCACAAATCAAAAACATTTTAGTGGCAGAATCTGACGTTTCCTCACGATGATTTTCAGCACCCATTAAATGGGTATTTATCATAACGAAACTTTGTGAAGTCAAAAGTGTGACTGACCGCCTCATCCTCGAGGTTATATAACACATTTTATGGTTTATTTTAGTGTTATTTTTAGATATGTTATACGTCATGACTATTTCGGAATTCTGTGAGCACTAACATATTTTATGTTTTCAGTAAATTTTACATTTATTATTTTAATGTAAGTACACAAGTAATATGTTAAATTAAGTGAAAGAAAAATATCATTTAACATTTTGTAATAAAAAGCAGTGGTAATATTTCGCGGAGCGGTCACCGGAAGTACCACAATAAGCCAGCAAGTCGTATAGCCATGAAGGTGGCCATTCGAAAACTAATAAATTTCGCTGGGACGCTGAATTTATTTGATAAACGGTCGAGATAAAGATGCGGGGGAGCGCGGCTCAACTGCGGTCAGAGAAAACGGGACACTTTCCGTTAACGCTACATCGCAAGAAAGAAATCTGATGAAATATAACAGCGCTTTAAGCGCTTGTGCGTGAAATGGCCCTTAAATATCACACCTATACAAAATAAAAATAAAATTGCCATCTCTGCGTCGTATTGGAAGTGGCAGAGCCATGCCGTAGTCAGATAACATTGCGGTACGAATCACAGGCACTGACGAAATTGACTTGAATTAGCTGTTGTGTTGGCGAATGCGACAGGCACAGATTTCTGGCTTTAATATATTCTTAGGTACCCGCCTTGATAGAGACCAACGTTCATAAGGTGTAAAACCCCCGCAGTGGTAACATAAGTAAGTCGCGTATATACGGGTTTATCTTGATAAGTATATTTCAGACTACGGATAAGCACTCACAATTGTGTCGACTTGTGAAAAATAACCGTAATAGCTTCTCGCCACATGGCATCGTTTTTAGATCGAAATGCACTTACCATCAAGTTCTAACGCAGCCACCTAGTTAAGCTTTTTTAAGTTATGAAATAAATAAAAATGACAAAGATGTACGTAGACGTACACACAGTGGCGGTACTTCCATAGAAGCCCAAAAGCCCAGCTTGCCTTACAAAATTTCAAATAATAATCTTTAAACTTTAAATCATTATTTAACAGAATAAATTTGACCCCACAATAAACAATTATAAACTATACATTACAAAATTAACATGTAACGGTTTTGGGCTTCTATGGAAGTACCGCCACCGCGGACACAGGGTGATAATAACATCACAAATAGGTACATAGCCTCACGACTGTATTCTTCTTGCGGGGTATTCTGTATCAGTCTCACTTAATAGGGGGCGATACTATTGCCGTATTGCAGATTGCCAAACTACGTGCTCATCATCATCATCATCATCGGCCCATATACGTCCCACTGCTGGGCACGGGCCTCCTCTACAACTGAGAGGGTTTACTCTTAGTCCGCCACGCTGGCCTAGTGCGGGTTGGCGAACTACACACCTATATCTATATCTATATACTTCGAAAAGTCAGAGATGTGTTCTTGGGGTTCGAACCTGCTACCGTCGAGATTCTCGAACGCGTGCCTAAACCTCGAAGCCATCGCGACTTACTTAACTCCGTGCTGCTACTGAGAATTTCCTAAAGGAACACTTACAAAATTCTCAATAACACTGCCTGACCTGGAAATCGGGACTGGGACTAGATGTCACGGCATATACTGATAATAAATAACCCACATTTACACTATTTATTCCTAGAACGAATCCAACAACGCGATAAAAGGTGTAGAAACTCAGGAAAAAGGTTATTTTATCACTAATTGCCTGAATGTTGCACAAAATCTTTTTTATTGGAAAATTGCAAAATTTATCCTCTTGCATAATATCGGCGATATTGGGTTAACGGTACGTTGGTATTAGGTTAAAGTAATTGCGTTGTTGAGGCTATTTGAAATTTATGTAAAATATGAAATTTATATAAAATAATTTATATGAAATTTATATATACTTATTTGAAAAAAAGAAAGAAAAAAAAACATTCCGCCCGTATCACTTCAATAGTAGTCAGAGATATTGTGATTTTTAGACACTCCCTTTTCTGTATCTGTGTTTGTATTTCGATTTTTAAATTTCAACTTTAATTTCCGCCGCACAACCCAAGACACCGCTCTGTGATTGAGAATTTCCTAAAAACTCACTAAAATTGTACTTCATCTATTACATAGGAAAATCAAGCAGCATACATACATATGTATGCATTGATAACATCTCTGAGATCGTTTTTCATCAATCCTCTTTTGAAACCGTACAGTACTGACTTTTTTTTTTTATTCTGGGACGGCCAATGAACTACTATTGCGATCTTTTTGCAATGCCAATACATAAGTTCTTAAGCAAATAGGTTTTAGCACAATAACAGTACAGTGCGGTAAAAGAACTAAAACACAAGACAATGGCTGAAATGTAGCTACGTGACAACGAAATCGCTCCCTCGCAGTGGATTCGCACAAGATAAGTATGCACGGCAGAGCGTTCCGAAGGAGATAAGCGGTGAAATGCAATTTCTGACTATCGAAAGAACAAATAAGAATATAATGTAAAGCGCACCGTTTACGCGCGCTTTGTGGTAGAATTGAACAGAGAATATTTCACAGAGACATTACATACACGCTTGTGTTTCTCAAAGGTAGGCAGAGGTATATTCCCGGCGTACGTTGCACCATCTGTCTAAGGATTACGTAAGGACGCTGGTGATACACATTACCGGACTTCGTGTTTCTACTGAGGATATCCTATTGAAAAAATCCAGTAACACATTACGCGAAAATCAAACCTGGGACGAGACGCCTGGACAGTCATACAGACAGAAAAACCATTATAATTAAACAGACCTGGAACGGGCCGTTAGTTAATTTATATTATTTGCTGGTGGTAGGATATTCGTATCCGCCCGGATAGCGACCACCGTACACAGGGCGTAACACCCGCCATAGTGGCACATGCAAGTGTGCCGCGTTCCGTGATCAGCCAGTGTATATCCGGTTTTCGGGGGGGCTTCAATCATGGTGAAAGGATGACCGTGCCGGCATTTTTTGGCCGGTTTCTCGCGGTCGGTCCTTTGTTCACCATGGTATTAGTCCCCCAAACTTCTTCACAAGATAGGTGAAGAGGTTTTCGGCCGGCATGATTGCGTCGACCAACGGGAGATCATCATCTCTCGCTGGTCGGCACTTTTTCTGGACTCCATTACACTTACCATCAGGTGCAATGGGGTCACTTTGCCGTGCCAGTATAAAAAAAAAAAATAAAAAAAAATAAAAAAAAAATTGTTTATGACATATTAAATTAATTTTTTAGTGGATGGAATGCGCAATGAAGTCCTCCGCCAGAGAACCGGAGTCATTGACATTGCCCGCAGGATTAGCACGCTAAAGTGGAAGTGGGCTGGTCATGTCTGCCGATGGACGGATGGCCGTTGGAGCAGACATGTGTTGGAATGGAGACCTCGCTTAGGTAGACGCAGTGTAGGACGTCCTGCAGCACGATGGTCCGACGACTTCAGAAAGGCGAGTAGCGGTCCTTCCGGGCTGCTCAAGACCGGAAGGGTTGGCGCCTACTTGGGGAGGCCTTCGTTCAGCAGCGGACGGCGATAGGCTGAGAATAATTGTTTATGTTTCTGCTTAAACCGCTGAACCGATTTGGATTATATTTTGGTAAGACATACAGCCGATCTTGGAAAGGGAAATAAGCTACTCTTTATATAAAACTGCACCTGGGCAAAACCGGGTCAAGCCGTTAGTCAACAAATAAATTTCAAAGTTGGTTCTGGGGCAAAATTCTGCATGTAGCTGAGGGGTAACAACGGCGTGTAACAACCCTAGCGAGTGCGCGCATGACTCCAACACCACTGTCGTTTAACGGTGGCTTAAGCTGTAAAACACTTTAAAATATCCAGATAGCATTTCGTTTTACTTTCGTGTTCTAAAAAAATATCGTAAGCCGGCTCGATCCCGCAGCGTGCCAAAGAATCTCTTTTTCGTGCAGTTAACGTAAATAAAAGAAATCTTCTAGGTATTTGTTCCATATCTACAAAATGTATGCAATACATAGATAGATAATATCTATCTCGTTTCAACAAAAGTAGGATAGTAACTAAATATTTACATACCTTATCAAACAAAACTGGAACAAGTCAAAATATCCTAAGTAATATTGCAGAACTTTTTCTGCACCAACACTGTAACAACTCTAGTCAACTCAAGATTACGTTTCATCCAAACAGTAGCAATTCTAAATGTCCACGTTTTCGTTATTCTTTTTATGTGCATTCTTTATGGCTAGTGCAGGTCAACTTACAATACACTTGTTTAGATGGGAGGCGGTGACAGACGTTGATTCAACAAAACAAAGTTAACGCCATCTAGCCATAGATTTTAAAAGGTTTTATTAAATCTATCTTCATGGATAGTTGCGTATGTTCACCCAACCTTCGAATATTCGTATAACTCAAAATTGACAATTTTTGAGTTGTCTTAGTTTAGATCTAGGTGTGCGATTATATGTCAGCGCTATCGAAATACAATAATGAATAGCAAAGATAATCTTCCACGTGTTATTTTTGCATATTTATATTAGAATTTTGATTTAAGTGGACGGCATAAAGCATCGAAATGTAACTCGTATTCATGGATGAAATACAAAATCATGAGTTTGCAAATTTAAAGTACATTGTACCTACTTGTATATCTTAGACGAATTTGTGGATAATCTAAATTAGTTAACAATGTTATTTCTATCTATATACGTCATATCTATCGGCATTCTACATCATCACCTTTAAGTTGCTTGTTAATTAATTTAGAATTATTCATATCATGAGTATGATTCCACGAGGAAGAAATGTCATAATTTTGATCTTAATTGCTTTGTAATCTAAAAATAGAATATTTAACGAATTAAAATTCTATAGATATGCTATAGAATTCCTGGTTATGTATTATTTACTTTTAAAATTCTCGTCAATTCTAAAATTTGCCATGAATTCAAATATAAAGGCACTCCATAATGCACACAATTCATAAAATACGCTATACATTACGGATGAACATAAGCAGGGCTATTGTGCCTCGCTGTACAATGCTTCTTGTTAAGAGCAGGCTTACGCTATCAAACTCGAATGCCTGCACTATGCTTGTTCCTAGTACTGCGTAATGGGAACTCGATAGGAGCTACAGTCCCACTAATTTCACCATATAAATCGAATAGATATACAAAATATGTATTTATAAATGTATCGAGCATAAGTGAAATAACTACAATAATAAAATAATGTTACATAGTTTGGAATATTCATATGATCAGGTAAAATGTCTTTGGGTTTTTATATTAGGATATTGTGCGCGATAATAACAAAAGACTAGTACCTACTCTATTACATAGGGCACAGATATGAATATTGATAGGGAGTTTAGAAAAACTCCTTTTCCTGCTATTTTTAAATACTGAGTCATGAGTGTATGACGTATGTATGTGGGTTCAAAAAGACAATGACACGACTTTTATAGTAAAAAATTGAACAAAAAAATAAGAAAATAATTCCGACAGAAATGAAGAAAATCATAGGGCTTAAAAAAAGGTAGAGGTATATTGCACTGCAGGATATAATATGAGTGTCTGGCACCGACTCCAGTCATTTCTACGATTCTATTCATTAAAACCGGTTTATTTTAGGCGCTTTGGGTGAACAAACGTAATATTTTTTTATAAGTTGGTGAGCTACGTTGCAGTCAGCATATATACGATTCGTCATATATTCGATTATGATCGACCAGTGTGGCGCCACTATCTCACAAAAAATCTACTTGAATTTTAATTTTATAATTGTGTAGCTACGTATTAAGATTAGGCATTCGACCTCCACAATCGTCTAGGGCGTCTTGTACAATAGTAAATATACAAAAAGTACATAAACTCATAAAAATATCCATTCCTTTTGGCTTTGCAGTAGTGGAGTAAAAAGTAACAGACCAAAAGTTACACTACTACTCGTATTCTAAGATCAGAGAGATGAAATCGTAAATCATCAGATGAAGTAATTATGCAAATAATAATCCGATACTAGTCTGTCATAATACGACGGTGTGCATCTTATATTCAACACGACACTCCGCGAAGATAGACCGCCAGCTTTGCATGTAATGTAACCGCTTACAATTTACGCCAAACCATGGTTGGCAGGGAGCTGAAACTCAAATGTATACAAGTGCTACTAATACCTCAGGTACGGAATGGAGTTTAGTAGCAGGTAGTTTAAATGCTATAAGCTTTAAAAGATATATGATGGGAGTATGTGTTGGCCTAGAAGATAAGGCGAGAGGTTGATTAAAACGTTATCAGTATTATTTGAATTCTCGCAGTTTTCGATATTAAATGAGTATTTTTATGGTCAGTTAAGAACATAAACGATAAAAGAAATAACCGCGAGGAAACTATAGACATTAACAATCTATATATTATATAGTAGGAATACTAAGAACTCCAAAAATTCGCTAGCTTACTCATATAATGCGTCGTCGGTAGATGTTTTGCCTCCTTATACTAATATGTTCAATCAAGTGACTTTCTTAATTATGGTCTGAGGCGCTTTGGAGAAATATAAATTTTGAGAAAGTGCTAGATCAGTGGTGAGATTTGAAATATTCAAGAAAGGGTTATGAAGCTAACGATAAAGATAATGAAAAGGGTGGGAATTATACGGCTTATGTGATTCGACTGACCTAAGATAATAAAGTCGTCAAAGAAATTGGAGGACGAAATCTAGCCGCAGTCTAAACAACAACAATGTCACTTCCAATTGATCCTTAATAAAATTATACTTGTAAGTGTTCAAGAGAATTTGATACTCCGTGTTGTGCTAGGCATAATTTTGGATTTATTTTTTGAAAAATAAATAAAACAGCCTACAAACATAGTACTTATCAATTCAACACGAATGCATATGGATATTGCATGCATATTTTTTAAATGATTACGCGGAGATAGCACCATCAATTTACATTTTATTTGTAATTGAAAAATAAATTTATTCCGTTCTTTAGTGTAATGCATATTTTAACAAAAAAATCTCACAATAAGATAAAAATTCATTATAAATGCTGGAGTTTAATCATTTAGCAACACTACATTCAAAAGAAACAATAACCATGTACCATCACTTGAACCTTAGAAAACCCTAAAATTTCTCATTTTACTTCCACATGCCTTAAACGATCAGGCCGCCATTATTACTAATTTACTATCATAATATTTTCTTACATATGGTTTAAAATTGTCAGTTTAAAAGAACTTGTAAAAGTCTATTTGAATAAATATAATTTTGACTTTGACTTTGACAACTGTGTCATCTGCTTATAATCTCCTTACTTAGATATTTACACTTTTATAATTATATTGTATAAGTGGACATAATGCATAAGACATTTTGTACCATTCGAGCTTAGGGTATGACGCACTATATAATATGTAAATAAACTGAAACCATCCTAGTTAAAGCTACTGTGGTTTTGTTCTAGCTTTAAGGAACATTTTGGGCAGATGTAAGTCACGCAAACCAACTAAATAAATTTCTCTAAATCGTCAACCCTAGTACAGGCAATCCACAGTTTTAGAGTTAGAACAGCGACGGTGTTTGCATCGCATCTGACTTGAATTCCAAAATAAACAGTCACATTAACAGCGTGATGTTTAAGCATGATGAAACGAACCATTCCTTTAAGTGTACATCTATTAAACTAACTCTGCGGTTCGCCGTCTGCACTATTTATTAGTTTACACAAGCCTATTTTGTTACAGCGAATGTGAATCGTATTTGTGTTCGTATGCTTGAACAAAATTTAACCGACGCTGTTTGTGGCAATTCATACAAATTATTCAGAATTTCAATGTAAACAAATATTAGATGCAGCATAATGTTAGTAAAGTAACATAATTTGTTAAGTTTGAATGTCAGATTGTTTCTCAATAGATATCTGTGATCAGCTTGACGTCGGCAGCTGGCCCAAGATGATGTCACATCATCATAAAACCCGTGGTCTAGTGTTTAATCTTTTGATTACCCATTCTTTCCTATGATAAAAGATAAACAACGCAACTCGAATTGTGAAGTGAGTGTATTTGCTATTTTTTATTACATT
The DNA here is from genome assembly GCA_907164795.1 of Hemaris fuciformis. Taxonomy (NCBI): domain Eukaryota; kingdom Metazoa; phylum Arthropoda; class Insecta; order Lepidoptera; family Sphingidae; genus Hemaris; species Hemaris fuciformis. Next base: position 6,993,022 of record OU015440.1, on the reverse strand, counting down.
CCTCGCGTGAAAATTCTATCATACCTAGTTCAATAACATTAGATAGGTCTTTTTATAAAAAAATAAATATCGATGCTTAAAAAATTTATGGCACTTATAAAAGTAGATGGAATGGAGAAAGGAATCTGTAGTATGCAGCCAACAAGATAGGGGATTGTAGAAATATGTGAAGGAGGTTTATTGCTAACTAGATTTTGTCTGCGATATCGTTCCGATGGAGCCATGTGTATTGTTGTACAAGTATTGCGAAAGAAACAATTTACAATGAGTATTATGTTAGAAAAAGGGATATTATCTTCAAGTACTTATTTAGCTATTGAAAATCATTCAGCTAGAACATATAACACACATGCATGATATTCGGTTTTAAATGATTGAGATTTATATTAAGTATTTAATTACTAAGTATTTTTAGCACTTTCATAAACCAATACATGGTATATAAACTTATGACTTATTTGATACGTCACTTTAAATATTGGAATGTTCGTGTCAGTAGATGTCGTTATGGAATAACCAAAAGTAACATTGTACTAAGATGTAAACATATCACTTTATTGTAGTTTTAATATTACACACACACTTGACCTCACGCCTGTATCACCAGAGGGGTAAGCAGAGGTGCATTTCTACACCCACACTTCGCCAATTGTGTTTTCCTACCACGTAATAGTGGGCAAGCCTATTTCCGGTTTTAGAACACAATTCTAGACTCCGTGCTAAATACCCAATAACATTTAACCCGACCCGGGAATCGAACCCAGTATCTTTAGATAGCACGGCAAATACTCATACCGCGAGACCACATAAGAAACGTTAAATAATAATAAATATTTGATTGTTTTCTTTTCAATATCTCATGAGACTTTATAATTATTTTCAAAAGCACATCGAATAAATTCCGTCACATACGTTATTCACTTTCAAAGATACTGTCTAAATATTTGAAATTAACATCCGATTTATCTGGCGTAATTCAACAGCGCAGCACATATGAACGTTCGGATTTACCTCTAACAAACTAATGTATTTACTGTAGTAGCGTGCATAGATCACTAACACGGCCCGTGCTATTAAATCGTTCGAAATAATTACACGCGTTCGTACTCCCGGGAGTAAATTAAAATGTGCCGACCATCCGGATTAATCTCCGGAATATTAAAACCATTAACCGGGGAGGGTCTCTAATAGGAAAGGTGCGACGAATAGCGACAGCTGCAAAGGGTTTCTGATGTTAAGATGGAGGATTATTTCACGAAATCTTCCTTCATCCATAACACGTAAGCAAATAATTACTAATACAGCCGTTTAAATGCAAAGAAACGCGTAGCTACCATCTACGGAAGATACAATATTTACTACATGACAATGCAAAGTTTACAATGAAAATATTAGTATTTAATTAAAATTAGGGCTTTGTTGTTTGGTATCTCTAGGCAAATAATTATAAATTAACATAGACGATAGGTGTAATTATAACAAAGCAAATACGAGCTTTTTCGTCATGTTTGAATTTGTATCAATTTAAAATTCTACGATGTTTTGATTGTTTTTAAAATTTTGTCCAATCTTTGCGCTCAAATTTATTTACTCTTAATGCAAACGTAACATATAGTTTTATGATAATTACTCAAATCTTATTAAACCAAACAGAAACGACAGCCCTTTTTTTATTCTTGGTACTGATATATTGGAGTCACTAATCACGGCAAAGACATTGAATAAATTCCAATGGTTTCAACTTTCAATATGTCTTTCTACTAATTCAAATAAAAAAGATATTCCAGCGCTACCAAAGTAAATTCTTTCGTTGTATTGCTTGATACAGAATTGCTTCACAGAAATTCTGTAGAATCAGACAAAGCAATATAGATATTATTAACGACACATAGTATTGGCACATTCCATTCCACGAGTTCTGTTAAAGAGATGGCGCACGTAATACTTTGAAGACTATAAATTCTAATTTAAGTTGAAAATATTCGTAGTTCGAGTACGTCGAAGCGCTACATCCACTTATCATACAAATGCAGAACGTTATGCTGCTTTTGTCTGCTCCCTATCTGAATTTAGAGATAGTGTAATTTTATGTGTAACATTTTAGCATACAACACTTCGAGTTTGTGTTCTCCTTTAATCAGTTTGTGACGATCTCACGTAATGTGTTTACGTATTTATTGTCTTACTAAATATATAATATCTATGTATATTTGCCTATAGGCAAAATCGATTATTATACATACATACACAACCTTACCGCCTTTATTTCCCGAAGGGGTAGGCAGAGGTGCATTCCTGCACCCACATTTCGCCAAGTATATGTATCAATCAGGTATGTATGTATCTATCATTATTAATCCTAAAAGGGAAAATCAGTGTAAATGAGTTTTTTGTAACATACGAGTATAACACCACCGTCTCGTTGTGGAATGGCATAATGATCGCTTTTCCCACAGTTGTTCGATTGTAAAAATTCTTTATCTCGATTTTTTAAAACTAGTTCAACAATCTAAATAAAATCATACCAAAGTTACAAGTGGTATCATGAGTTTTCACTAATTGCAATTATTATATAGCAGTGTCGTTAACGAGTTACCAAGTCGTTGTTGTAAAAACGGACGCGAGTAGAAACAAAAGACCAAAAACACTTCACAAAAGTGCCAAATAAAAGGAATTCGTTATCGACGAACTTATGCGAAGGGGTTTATAACAGTTGAACAATCAAAGGAACCGTGTTTGAACTGTAGTGCTTGGAACCCTTTAGTTTATTTTCCCTTACATTAATGACGCACACTCGTGTATGTGCGAATGTACAGAACCGTTCTTTAATTGCTTCCTTTTCTTGAATAAATGTAAACAAACAGTATTCTAAGGAGATTAATTACGTAAATCTAGTCAATGGTTTTTTTATAATTTCAGGATGCTTCGAAACAAACCGTGAGGTAGAATAAAGTAGGCTGGAATAATCATCTATACTGACTTATTTCTTTGTTTTTCTGATGTACATGCATACGAAAAAGAGCATAACACTAACTCCAATATTTGAAAATCAAATGTATTTTCATTAAAAAGTACTTAGTAGCAGTAGTCTGGATTATGGCAATAGGCTGGTACCTTATTACGTGCAATACATTATAGTCTATGCCTTCGGGAATACAAGCGTTGATGAATGGGTATATACATATGTATATAGGTATGTATAATGTATTCTGTATTAGTTTACTATAGCTACGCCGCAGTCACACTGCCACGCCGGTATAAAAAATGTTAAAACTTCATCCGTACTTTCGAGTAAATCAATACGAACGGCTACATTTTTAGACTAATGGCCAGTCTAGCGCGGCATTTCATAGGGATCAGGCTATCCATAGGGATTTAGAAATTGGGTTGACATTGCTGCCATTTGACAACTAGATCTGTTGGCGTCACACGTTTGAGGCGTGGTACTACCGACTTTTACTTATAAATCTTTTCTATATATACATACACGCCTAACCGCCAACCCGCACTAGGCCAGCGTGGTGGACTAAGGCCTAAACCCGCTCAGTTGTAGAGGAGGCCCGTGCCTAGCAGTGCAACTGATGATGATGATACACGCCTAAATCAGACAAGTAGGCATGAATGTTTTTTACCCATGTTACGATAACTGTATTTTAAACTCCATGTAATATGAGGCGAGCCTTTGCTCATATTTAGATTCCGTGCTCCTTGGGAATATTTTGCGATCGGAAACTCCAGTAATACTTTGCCTGACCAGAGAATCGAAACTAGGCCCATTCAATTGCACAAGCCATACACGGTGCTAATATCTCAATAACCAACCAGAAATTAAATTGCAACATTAACGATTTATTATGTGAGCGTTGATAAGTAAGCAAAGTTTTTAAACAGGGTCGAAGTACATTTTAAATATTTCGTTTAAAATAATTTGAAGAACATTGATATTTCTCCAGACATCGAGTTGGACATTATCACAACAGTTAAAAGTAATTTAACAAATTAGCGACTCTAAAAGAGAATGATTAAGTGACTCGGCAGATGTAATTACGTACTAATGAAAGCAATTAACATCAAATAATACGGAGACACGGAAGTACTGGCAAGGTATAACAGAGACATTAATTAAACTGCCAATCAAGACTGTGGAGCGCACAATGGTCGCTTTGATACATGCGACGTCAATTTTCGACGAAGCCTCCTGAGCTGCAGACGAGTGCACATCATAGATATCACTGAACTGCAACTTGCTGTGCGACTAGCGTCCATTTTTGAAACATACGATTCAAAATATGAGCTTTTTTAGGGTTGCTGCTTGAGTTTTTTATTCAAACATGTACTTGGCTCCAGGATGAATTGACCTGGATTTACTAGGATACAGTGGTGTAAATAAGCAGTCAGGTCAATTAGTCGATTTAAATCTTTTATTTATTAAAATAATGTAAAAAATCTTTTTCCTGAAAAACAAAAGTTTTATTTAATGTTTACAAAAATCTTAGGCTATTAAAAAAAATTATGCCATCACGTACCAAACTTCATACACACACCAGAAGTACACATCTATGTGTGCCACTAAGTCAGGATTCACACCTTAAATATAAACATTCTTCCATCAACTTCCTAAGTCTTAGGTACAACCGTGATCGTGTCTTATATCAAATACACTCATTGGTGTAAAGTTTATATGAGAATTATGCCACCTACATTATATAAAATAGTATGCTTTATATATTATTTTTTCCATTAAATATAGAATAATAATTTTACAAAACAATAAATTATTATTCTCAGCCAGTTCTCTAAGCTCATCTTGAGTAATAATAATGCATAATGTTATGATTCAATAGAACGTGCGAGACTACAAATCCGATTACAGGGGTCTATCCTAGAAATACAGCGCGACAAATCTGAGAACGTTTTCCGAGCGCATTATATTTAAATATATTGACATAGGCCACTAAGGCTGATAGTGTAAAATCAAAAATAAACTTTGCAAAACTTCCCAGAAGGCCGTCACTTTGTAAGCGAGCTCGGGAAGGGTTTTTGTTTTACGACTTTTGGAAATTGCGAGCTGTTTTATCCTCAGCTTCCTTATCGTGTATCATGTTTAATATTTAAGCGTGATTTGATTATGTCTGCAGTGAAGTTTAGGCCAAAAAAATGAAAATTTTAATAAATTATTCCTATTCGTATTAACACTACATTATGAATGAGAAATAGAGTTTATTTGTTACACTTTCGCGTTAAAATCTCTGAAATCATTTTGATGAATAAAATAAAATGAAATGACACATACATACATAAACTCATGCCTGTATTCCCCGAAGGGGTAGGCAGAGGTGTATTTCTGCACCCACATTTCGCCAGGTATGTATCAGTCCCACGTAATAGGGGGCGAGCCTATTGCCGTTTTTCGGGCACATTCCCAGACTCCGTGCTGTTACTGAGAATTTCCTAATGGAAAAACCCAATAACACTTTGCCCGACCCGGGAATCGAATCCAGGACCTCAATATCGCACGGCACATACTTGTACCGCGAGACCACGAGGCAGTCAGTCATAAAATGAAATGACATGTTAAGTATTATCTCGGAAAAATGTGGGATGCTTGATGGATTTTCATTAGATGATAATTGGTTGGCGGGCAAAAGCTGGTAGACAGCTTTTTTTTTTTTTTTTTTTTTTGTTCTCGAGGGGAAAGCTGTTTATGGCTCTACTTCCCGCCAGCCCCGGGGGAGGGGGGGCGGGAAGCGTATGTCGGGGTCACCGGTCTTCCAGCCCGGCGCGCGGCGACGACCGCGCAGATGTTAGTGCCGGGCTGGGTCCCTAACAATATCCCTAAACCGGCATACCGACCAAAACCCACCGGTGGCCATCTCCGCGCCGAGTGGGGCGACCACGGTACGTTAGCGAGAAGCGCCAACCGTAATGCCGCAGCCGCCCGGTGCGCCTCCGAGACGTATTTGTCTCGGCCGTCTCGGAGTGTGTAGGGGGCGCAGTTGCACCCCCACTAGCTTGGTTCGGGCGCCCGGGTTGTTGATGGGCGCCCGCGACGTACACAGGCCACAGTGCCGCCGCCCCTCTCGGGGTCACTTTCAGTGAGGGCGCGCCGCCCCCGCAGCGCGCCCAGCGACCCCAAGGGCCCCTTTGAGTCGTCTTTTACGACAGGCAGGGGATACTGTGGTGGGATTCTAACGCCCCCTTGCCACAGGGCAGAAGCTGGTAGACAGCTGGGATTATGATAATCATCCTACGGAGTAATGTATTGTACACTTCTCCGGGATATCTTCATACCAAAAAACATTTAAATCGATCGGTTTGTGCGTGGAAGCGTTACAAAAAGACAAAGTTAATTCACATTTATAATATTAGTATGGATAAGGCCAATGGGATCAAAGTAAAATATTAGTTCGACGGCAGAATTGTTTTTCTATCCAGCTGTACCCTGAATTTGGTTCGTAAATACAACTGGGTATAGGCTAAGCTACAAATGCTATCAGAAGTTGGTCACGCCGCGCTCAGTTATGTAGGGACGGGAGTAGTGAAACGCATGACTGACGATACAATACTAACTCTTTATTGTGTCTCTACCAAATATATATGTTCTTACAGCTAAGCTATACACACTTACTTATGTCTACGCTACATCTCCCCCATAAAAATAAAAAAAAATGAATGATTACATTTCGTTTTTTTTTTGCATTAGTATATCATAAAATTATATTATTTATTAGTAAAGATTAAAGATTAATATGAATAATACATTTATTTGTATATAAACAGTTAGTAATCTTAATAAGAAAAAAATAATAGTACATTAAAAATTATCTTGTATATGCTTTATATAAGTAAATGTTATACACATTGCTAATAATTATTTAAGAACAGTACAGTTTCGTTCTATTTTTATGAACTAAGTCTATTTTTCCATCTTTAATAATTTCTACATTGGGTGATAAATCTCTTACTACTACATATGGGCCAGAATAAATTGGACTAAACTTGTTTCCTGTTTCTTTCTTTAACAAAATTTGATCATTAGGCTTGTGCATTATAGGATTTAATTTACAATCATAGTGTTCTTTCCTTGTCAACTTTGTTTGAATTAAATTCTTACGAGCTTCATTTTGTGACACCTGTAACCTATATTTTAACTCTAAAGGGTAACTTTCATGATTATATAAAGGTTCAATAGACGTTGACAAATTACTCGGTAGATTACATTTCTTTCCATATACCAATTCAAACGGTGTATAATTAGTAGAGCTATGTACTGATGTGTTATACGAGAAACACCAGTAGGGTAACCATGTGCTCCAAGTTTCAGGATGATTATCAGATTGTATTCTTAAAAATGCTTCCAAGTGTTTATGAGCATTCTCTAATGCACCAATACTCTCATGACGATAGGCTGTAGAAGAAAGTTTATTAATATTTAGTAATTTACATACCTCTGACATTGTTGTGTTGATGAATTCTGTACCTCTGTCCGTTGCAATACTCGTAGGGACACCATGCTTTAGAATGAAATATTCAACGAAAGCTTTCGCAACTTCGTTGGCACTTTTGGAAACGAGTGGACAAGCTATTATATATTTCGATAACTCACATTGCATGGTTAATATATATGAATAATTATAGCTATCCTTATCTAATGGACCTACAACATCTAAAAATATCTTATCAAAGGCCGTATGTGCGGTAGTCGTTACCACCATTGGCTCTTTTGTATAGGTAGAATGTTTTTGTGTCTGACATTTGAAACACTTTTTAACGAAGTCATGAACATCTCGCTCCATATTGGGCCAGAAATAATATTTTTTTATATTATTTAACATTCGCCTAATACTCGCGTGACTACTCGTGGGTAAAAGGTGAAAGTCATTGATAATAACTCGTATGTCGTCTTTATCGACTATTCTTTTGACATCTTTTAAAACACAAAGTCGTGTTCGTATATCGTCTTTATCGACTATTATTTTGACATCTATTAAAAAACAAAGTCTTTGTCGTATATCGTATTTTAGACTATTCTTTTGACATAATCTATTAAAAAAAAAACAAAGTCGTGGTTGTATATCGTCTTTTAGACTATTCTTTATCGACTATTTTGCCATCGATTAAAAAAACAAAGTCGTGGTCCTATATCGTCTTTATGGACTATTCTTTTGCCATCTATTAAAAAAATAAAGTCGTGGTCGTATATGGCCTGTATCGACTATTATTTTGACATCTATTAAAAAAACAAAGTCGTGGTCCGGACCATGTATCATCATTATTTATTTCTTTCACTATCTTTCAATAAATACATTATTCGTATCATTCTTAATAAAATATATTTCTTCAATATTATATAAACGACAATATTCACCGAGTTCCCTCACAAAAGCGGCTGGCGTCAGTTATGATCGGGCTGTCGGATTTATAAACAATGTCATTTGAGATGGCACGTAATTAAATGTATCTCTACTACTTAATCATCATCAGCCCAAATACGTCCCACTGTTGGGCACGGGCCTCCTCTACAACTGAGAGGGTTTAGGCCTTAGTCCACCACGCTGGCCTAGTGCGGGTTGGCGGACTACACACCTAAGAAATTCCTAAGAGTTTTTAGGTGTGCAGGTTTTATCACGATGTTTTCCTTCACCGTTAACCGTACTACTTAATCGTACATTATCATTTTACAATTACGACATAATTTTATTCCATTTAGTCTTTGTTATGTATTTCATTTCAACAGATTCTTTCGGCTTACTATGTGTTTCCACGACTTTTGGTTGATCAGACCAATCGTCAGGAATAACCATATCATCCGAAGAACTGTTTTCTAGCAAAGTCCTTTTTTGTCTTCTAGTCATCACGTTTATGACAAATTCATGCATCTCTTACAATTCTTTCGATGACAAGCATACTCTCTATAATGCGTCCGTATCAATACCTAACATAATAATGTTACCGCTTAAATTATCTAATGTTACGCTATAATATTATTTTAATCTAATATTGATTTGTATCTCCGTAATAAATCATCTCAAATGATTCCATGCATCAAACATGGTTATGTTTTAAAACATAGAACACGTGAGTAAAATTGACGCCATCCACTGCTAAGTCTAAACAAACATATCCAATTGATTGTACTTTGCCCCCGAGTCCCTTAATCTGCGTTTTCTTAAAATGGTATGGAATATTTTGTTCGACTAAATGTTTATGTTTGATGGCTGAAATTGATGCTCCCGAGTCAAGTAACCATCTAAGTATATGGTTTTCCATTTATAGATAATGTTACTGACGTATTATTATCGCATGAAAAAATATGTTTATTATTCACGAAAAAACCGATTCGCGTTTTCAGGCTTGTCACTTTTACTCACACTCTCCGTCATAACTCGCATGGATTCTTGAGGCTTTGTCCACTGGTTTCGACTATTATTATTGAAAGAAGACCTACCTCTGTTTGGTCTGTTTCGAGACGTATTCCACGAACCTCGTGACGAGTGACCCCAGTCGACTCCTTGATACTGTCGTCTATCACGCGACTGTCCTCTGCTTGTCTGTCCCCTAAAGTATCGACCACGTTGTCCTCTAAAAAAGTTATTTGTAGCACGCCTGTAATTATAGTTACCTTTGTTAAACATTCTTATGTCTCCGAGAGACGTCGATGACGATGAGAATTCCTCATCTACCGCAGCCTGTATGGCATCCTTAAGAGAGTCAAATTTCTGAGCTGCAATAATAGTGCTCAAACGACGGTTTCGCAATCCGTCGGCAAATTCACAAACATCTCAGTAATAGCTTTTCCGTAATCATCAATTGACAAATTATTCTGAGAAAAGGAATGTAATCTATTCTGTACAATATTCATTGAATTATTTACTACACGCTTAGGACCCACTTTTATTTAATATCGTCTTTTTTACTTAACTCGTTATATATTTTATCTAGTTCTTTAGCCATAAAATACCTTTATTATAATATAATTTTTTTTACTTTGACATATACCGCACAGTACGTAAGACCTTTTATGTAGGTACCCACTATAAAAAAAAACGCACTTTACAAATTCACATATCACTTGCCGATTGCTTCTGCTGGTATAGGTCGAAAGCTCGCATGCCTGGGACGGGCCTATCTTGTCTGCCATCTTCGAACTTCTCCTCCTCGAACTTCTAAACGTCTTGTAAAATAATTCCTGCATTATCCACTGCTTGTGGCGATTTTTGTAAAATTTGTACTCGTAGTAAATTAATATAATGCCTCCCAAAATAACAAAAATTGTTAAAATTCCATCCCAAATTCCAGTCCAATCTCTGCACATCGTTGCCGCTGTTAGCTTTAACACCGGTTGCGTTCTGGTTTAGGAACATCTTTTTTTTTCTTCTTCTTTTTTCTTGATTGGCACATTTTAATTAAATTTTATTTGCAGCAGATTTAACACAATGTAACTTTTCGCACTTTGATCATTGTTTTATAACAGTTGCTCCAAATAAGGTAAGATATGCGGTGCCCGAGCGCGCTGGTCTCCTGTTACAGGCAGGGTCGCCATGTAGGGACGGGAGTAGTGAAACGCATGACTGACGATACAATACTAACTCTTTATTGTGTCTCTACCAAATATATATGTTCTTACAGCTAAGCTATACACACTTACTTATGTCTACGCTACAGTTACAAAAATTACGAAACCCTTTGTGCGTTGGATATACCGTTTGTTTTTTTTATTCATCTGTAACCTTTTAATCCCTCAGTATTCGTTCGCAAATTCGCTTTGCGTATAGTTTCATGGAATACCACGTCAGTCAGTTTTACCCCTAAAAATAAACTGATTCGGAGAGGATATGGACATGCGAAATGTGCCAGTAAAAAGGTTCATGTATCTCTCACTGCGATATGTACCCGTCATTTGTTAATTCGAACGATTCAATTAAAATCCGTCCCTCATTAATTATGAATACAGTTGAATGAAAGAGATGTGTCCAATGAGACGTTTCCACTTTAGAGAAAGCCCGTGCCCCGTGAAAGGAAGTAAACGCTGATGATAATGAAGAATGATTAAATTTAGGCCCACGGATACTCATGTAATAAAATCCCAAGACGTCATGAAATGCTTGATGAAGAAGCAGAAGCAGCAGAAGATGAAGGTTCACTATGTGACTTTGTATATCATGGACTTCATGTTGCTTATGACGGCATATGGTCTTTAGCTTGGGATAAAAACCACTTATGAAAAATATACAATTTTATAACAGAAATCAAGTCAGAATCTTTCTCTAATAGTTTCTGGTCATTAAAAAATTCCATAGAAGGCTGAAAAGAGTAGCAAGACCTACAGTTTTCCTGTCTACAACCTACAAGAAAGTAATTAGCTTACCACAAGATCCTATCCTAATCCATCAATAAGGACGCTTCATTTACCGTTCCCCTTTCCATTATTAGTGGATTTTTTCCTCGCTCTTTTCACCCATTTGTTATAGACAGCTACCGTGTAACATGAACACGCGCTCGCAAAGCCCTGTGTAGTAATACCTAGTATTTTGCATATATCATCACTCTCATGTCTCGCAAAACCCTCAATTTACTACATGGCGAATAATCCGACGTAAAGTTGGTAAAAATGATCAATTTCTATTCATGAAGGATGAGGAGGTGTTTAAAAACACGCCTCAGCAAAATACAAGATAATCTTAATGAAACACATGCTTCCGCTCTTAGATTAAGCCTAAATAATGTAGGAGATCGTAAACGTTATGTACGCGTTAGCTAAAAAACCCACTCCGTCATAAAAAGTAATTGACACTCAAGACGTTGGTATCAATATTGTGATAACCTCGTTAATACGCCAGCAAAGCGGTTAAATATCTTTTTGACCTACTTTCGTGTAAAATATTATTTTGACATTAGAAAAATGGCCATTCTCATAGGAAACACAACTGTTCATTTGAAATTACATAAAGATTAGAATTTTAAAATACATTAAAAGAGAGAGAGAGATTAGAACCTACCTAGGTTGAGACTAATCTCAAGATTTACCTAAGTAAATCTTGCAGTCTTAGGTTCTACACTCGGTAGACCATTAATGTTCCTCGATGTCATATAATAAATAACAATTGGAAGTTGATAATTCTCTAGTTGTAACTTCACCAGTCCTTTCGCATTTCCTGATACAGTACGTTCTTATTAACTGCCAAAGACAAGTTTTGTGTCATCATCATAGAAATGACATCATCATCATCATCATAAACCCATATACGTCCCACTGCTGGGTACAGGCCTCCTCTAAAATTGAGAGGGTTTAGGCGTTAGTCCACCACGCTAGCCTAGTGTAAGTTGGCGAACTACACACCTAAGAAATTCCTAAGAATTTTTAGGTGTGCAGGTTTTGATGATGTTTTCCTTCACCGTTAAAGTACCTAAGTGTCAATTCATTGTAAATACACATATGACTTCAAGAAGTCAGAGATGTGAGCCTGGGGTTTCGAAGGCATAACCGTAGCTAAACAATTCAACTTTTTCATATCCACATTTATCTCGCTATAGTAAGGTAAAATAGTTTTATATTACTCGAAATTACTTAAATGAATGTATTGAAACATACAAACTCACGTAATTGAAGTTAACAGTGTAAGAAAACCGAGCGTACACCTCGAGTACTCATGTTTTCCTTTTCATTTTCTCACTTACTTAGGATGCAAAAAACGTGCGACGGAACAACTCCAACTCAACTCAACTCAACTCAATTGTAAGAGGACGTAACATAAGAAAAGTTGATTACCAAAGTCTAACTCCTTCGTATACGAAAAAAACTTGCAATGGCCACCTTCTCAGTTGGCTTTCTAAAGGTTATTGAATTTTAGCAACATAATCCGGCAAACGCCAGATGCGTCCTTCGCTCTCAAGCGAATGATCACCCATTCCTCTATTTACTTTGGTGGGCTGAGTCGGGGTATATTTTATTAAATGGACTCTTGTTTTTATTACATCGAGAGTTTTTCATGGTTTAAATGGCATAGTAATAAATGAAGACATCAACAAATTCAAAATTTAAAGTTATGTACCTACACAATTTTTCTTCTGTCGAAGTAAGAAACGAAAGGCTGTTCAATAACAGCCTAAGCATGAGCTTAGAAGACGGATGCCTCGATGATATCCAAATAGCTATCTCGATCTGCATAAATTGAGACTATTAAGAGACGAATTAATTATCTTTGGTTATGACGTTTGCATAGTTCTGGTATTGCACCCAGATGGATGAAAATATTTTTCAAATTTGCTAATTTCACCCTGGCCTTTAAAATGCTTGGCAATTCATTTATATTACAGGTGTGCGCATTGGATTCGACGGTAGGATTACTAAGTCAAAACGACGCATTCAATATACAGAATGTTACAAAACTACCCGTACAGCCGAAAGGAGGTTAAATGGGGCCTTATAACGAGTCCATTCACAATATTTAAGAACCGTAGTATCGCTATATAGTAGTATATCTATCCATATCAGCCAATATACGCCCCACTACTGGGCAAGAGCCTCTTCTATATCCAAGAAGAGGGGTTAGGCCTTATATTACGCTAGCCTTGTATGGGTTTGCGGTTTCCACGACTAAAACATTCCTTGTAGGAACTTTTAGTTGTGTGGGTTTCCTTAATATATGTTATATTTGTTGATGCACAAGACTGCCAAGACACAGTGGTTGTGAACAATCTCTAAGCAAGTTATAAGACTCAACTCCACAGCACGGCATCTAATAGACTCGTGGTTTAACTCCTGTGAGTAGCGCGTGTCAATTACTTGATCGAAACTTAATTAGCCAAAGGTCTGTTGTAGAACATTATTATGAAGATTGTCAGTAACTTTAGTCATCTTGAATGAGTTTGTGAGAAAGTGATTCAAATCTATCTATTCTGTAACTTTTAGTTTTTTGTCAGTTCTTATAACAATATGGTAACTGTTAACTCGCTAAATACAAAGTATCTTCATAGCGGTTTTAGCTGTTCTGACTTTGACTTTGTGATTCGGAACCTGTTATATTACTTCAGATTCATGTAGAGATTTTTACTGTATTTTTAAATACTTTTACCTAATAATTAATTTGATCGATTAATTTAGGATTTTTGAAAATTATCTATGGCTGTGTCTCATGGACTTACAGTACAGGTGTGTGCTTGTGATCCAGAGGTCAAGGGCTCGATTCTTAGGTAAGAATATTTTTATCGGGTTTTTCCATCATGGATTTCCCACTAGCAGTAGCCAGCCTCGTGTGAGTTACACCCGCCTCGATTTCCTTGGTAGTTGAAACATATTCGGCGAAAAGTGGTTGCAGAAATGCAACACTGAGGACACAGGCGTAATGGTGTAAGTATTTTTTAAAAATAACTCATTTCCAATAGATGCAAACATGCACAGTAGTATTTTTTCAACGATAATACCGGAAACTACGAATGATTGCAAATCTAGTAGAACGTATTAGAAACATTATTATTTATCCTGCAGAAAAGCGCGTAGAAACATTTTATATCCACCGGATATTGTCTACAGACGAGTACTAAAATAATAAGGGCCTTCAAATAGATGGTTCCTGTGGAGAACGGAAATATACACCGTTTTATTGTTTCAAAATATTTCTGTTGCGCCATAAAACGATCTTGTTCGCTCCAGAAATCTCATCTGCTTGCCAAGTTTCATTAAATTGATTATGGTATTATACGAAAAAAAAATCAAACTGCTTATTTATTTATTTATTTATTTACACTTCCTTGTACAACAATTATAAAGAAACTTATCTATTAAAAAATAACACAAGAGGCGGCCTTATCGCTCTAGGCAATTTCTTCCAGGCAACCTTAGGATGGATAATAAAAGAGGAAAAATAAAGAGGGTAGAATAAAGTGTAAAGAAGGAAGTAAAAGAAAAAAAAACAAGTAAAATAAATAATACTAATAACTTTGAGTAAATAAAAATTATCATCATATTACTAAACATATACTTACACTTAAATACATAAATAAACATATACAATATAAAAACAAAATATATTAAATAAACATATATGTACAAATATATACATACATACATATATAATTTATAGCATACTAACTAATATAATACTTTTAACTGCTTCCTGCAGATAAAAGTATTTCATTGATTCACGGATGAAGAAAATAAGTTATTGGTAACAGTGCGAAGGACCCTTAGTTGTAATCCTATTAGTGAGATATTCAAACAATCATGGAGGCATCAAATAAGAGACGGTGAGGGACATACAGTAATGCATTAAGATTTATCAATTGACAGAAGACACAACCTTCTACGCTCTGAAGACCTGAAATGGGCATTCGTCATATTAAAAATTGCAATTGCACGATAGTTATTTGAGATATCAATCATCATCAAACATCTACTTAACGATTTTTTTTAATTTTAACTCTCAAGAGACGAGAAAGATGAATTTTAATCATCGACCTCGACAGTCGAGGGTTCAAACCCCAGGCAAAACCTCTGACTTTTTGAAGTTATGTGTGTATTCACAAAGAATTATCACGTACTTTAACGGTGAAGGAAAACATCGTGATGAAACCTGTACACCCAAAAGTTATTAGGAATACCCGCATTAGGCCAGCGTGGTTGACTAAGGCTTAAACCCTCTCAGTTGTAGAAAATGACCGTGCCCAGCAGTGGGACGTATATGGCCTGATGATGATTGGCGTACAAAACATTATCACAGTAGTAGTTGATAACCTTATGTTGTGATACATTAAGTTTGTAGACTAAATATGTTGTTTATTTAAAAGTTTTTATTTATTTGTAAATCTAAACATACATAATTCATGTCACTGATATTTCCTTATCTCTTTAATATAAGAAATAGGAAAAAGGTTAACATGAAGTTGTTACCGTATCAAAATATGTTTTATTATTCTACTTTTTAACATATCTACCTTAGCAATTAATCATACCCCTCCCCTACCTATGATGTTCTAAATTTAATGTTATATGCCATTTAAGTTGTATTGATTCCATTTGAATTGAAGGGACTTCGGGCACACGTTTCCGCACATTACACCCGGACACCGACTCGCTGCTCAATGGTCTATGTCGAAACTCTAATGGAATGATTCGTATCTACAACTTAATAGCACACAAGGGCTCCTTGCTTTCGTATGGAAAACCGAAAATAGCACAAAAAATATTTCGTCTTCACTCTCGTCTAATGTTTTTTTTTTTTTTTTTAGAATCGGCATGTCTACATTCTATAAATTATTCAATGCTTTTCTTTAACGTTACTATATCGCAATAACTTCTATTCCATCTATCTTATTTTAATATTAATTAAGTATCTTAAAGTATCTTCAATGCCAATGTATCTCTAGTCTCCGTTGCATCGGTTTAAATTGGCTGAAAGTTTTGTAGCCTTCAAAGCGTTTTTTATTTATTTTTTTTCTTTTATTTATTAACTCATTGCACCTGCGGCTAAAGTATCCGGTAATAACAATTTAGTCACAATTAAAAGATTCGATTTCCAGTTTAATTTCCCGGTCAGGCATTATTCTACAACGAATTCTTAATAAATCTTGTAATGAGTTGGTGCTCATTTAGTATATTTCCTTTACTACTTGCGCCTTTTCTACAACAATTAATTATTATTTGCAACGGTACACTAACGCTTATTATCAATCAAATTTTACATTCTAGTGATGACTTTGTCTTTGCCTCACTTGTGTTTAAACAAACCATGTACGTGTTACATTTTATAAATCATGTATGTGGTATTTTTTATCTATATACAATGCCAAATTTCACTATTTCCTGTCTTTTTACCAACGTTTCCTAGAATAACATAAGAAAATAATATAATTTTAAAACTTAATTACTCCGTAATTAAATCGTTAACAGAAACGTATTGAAGCTTTTGCTCTCACATTTTCGCTATTAAAAATCAAGCAACATTTAAAATGGGAACTGGAAAATTAATTTAACTTTATAATTACTTTAGCAGCCAATATTTCGGCATAATCAAATTTATATTTAATTGCGATAAATCCAAATTCCATGTTGGTACAACAAATTGTTCCCAGTTGTATCGGTGTGGGAGATTGATCGTCGTGAATGGAAACATCTGTGGGCCAACAGTTTTCTTCGCGGATGGAAATTGATATTTTACGTAATACCACCCAAGAACTGGAAACACTTCCACATTATTTATTTCAAAATAAAACTCGAGTGCTCTGTCTGTATTGAGAGACCTATATATATCTTTCAACATTCTTTGCATATTTATGAAGATTTATAATGTCTGTGATCGACAAATAAAAAAATAAAACCTGTTTTAAAGTAAAATCTTATAATCTACATATTATATTATATTCAGGCAGAATAGGTGCAGGTAGAGGTGTATTTTTACAACGTTTCATTTTTATTTTTATTTTAGCTGTTTTTCATGCACATCTCCTAACTTAGTGTGATTTTTTTTAATAGAATATACAATAAGAATACCATAACGGTACTAACAACGCATATTATTGTTATAATTATGCATATTTTTAGATTGAAGACTTAGTATTCTACTTACCTCTACTTACTTATTTTTAATGCTATAGAAGACCAGTACCAAGAATTAAATAATACCTATACCACCGGCCTATATTATTAATAATTGCTAGTCTAAACATGACAAACGTATCATAAACAACGTTTACCTTATTTGGTGTCTTATTTAGCGCGCTATTTTTATTCCTTTCTTTTCCTTCTCGCGTAACTACAATAAGCATAAACTGCAGTTTATTTTCTTTACCTAGATACAAACTGCGAATGTTTGTATCTTCAACATAATTTCATTTTAACTTTTCTTATTTGTTGCTTCAAAAAAATCTAAATAAAAACAATTAAATCGTAATAATATGGCACTAATAAATATTATAATTGTTTTTTTATTGGCAACTAGGCTTGTGTTTTTTATAATATTTTAAAATGTGTATTTCATTTTACAATCTTTGATGGAATTTATTTATTTAAAACTGCTCCTGAAGTGTGGTTCAATTAAAAATTAATAGTAAAATGAATGAAAACATCCCCTACGAATCGACAATATTATGTCGGCAAAAGGCGTTTAAGATGCGTCAAGCCTTCGTAAGCATAATCTGGGGGCACGGCAGTGCCCCCGCCAAGTCGAGCGAAAAAGCGGCACGGCCGTACTATACTTTTCTCGAAGCAACTCAGGCCATTTTCGACACCCTATAACTTCGTTGTGGATAAACCTAGAAACCTGAAATTTTAATCACCAAGCAAGAATAGTATAAACTCTGTATATATCAAAATTTATTCATTTTGAACCAGTAGTTTAAGAATTATAACTAGTCAAACTTCGCGGTTTTGGTCACTCACTGACCGATCATCAAAACTCTAAGGCACTTCTAGCCGACATAGAAGCTTCAAATTTGGAACACAATTAGAGTTTAGTGTATAACTTAAGGAAAAATTAAAATATCTTGCAATTTCGGTCTAGTTGTCTAGATTCACAAACTGCATAAATAACTTTGTAATCCCATATAAATATATAGGATTACAAAGTTACATTTGCAGCTAATAAACCAGTGTACCTGTATATGTATAAGATAATGGAATATAGGTGTAGACAGATAAGGTGTGATGGTATTGAGGCTTAGGCGTGCGGTCAAGAATTCCGGCGGTCGCGGGTTCAAACTCTAGGCACACTCATCGGACTTTTCGAAGTTATGTGTGTATTAGCAATGAATTATCACGTACTTTAACGGTGAAGGAAAACATCGTGAGGAAATCTTCATATAGGGTCAAGTAATTTATTCATTTAAAAAAATTGAGTGCGGCATTTGGTGCCGTAAATCAATTCAAGCTATACCTCTGTTAAGCTTGATGTTGTAATTTTCTGTTTGGTACATTGACAGTACCAATTTATAGTGAAAGAGAGATAACAATTTTACAAAAGGATTAACTTTAACTGACGTTTGACGTGCGGCCCTAAATTTTTCTAACTAACGCAAAGTAATTATTATTTTAAAATAAAGAACATGTCTCGTCTCGTATGTAGAAGAGGAAGACTACCTACAAAAGTAAGCAAAGCTCATAAGACAGAGCGTGGGTTTTAAGAATATCCGTTGTTAGTACTCAAGAAGTAGAAGGTACCGAAAAAGGAAAAAAAAGTAGGACTTTCTACAAAAAGAAATGAGATCCCATAAAAAACAAAACTTTTAAAAAAAACCAAGTCTCGCAACTCAGTTCTTCTACCGTAAAAAGTTGTGAGATCCATGTGATACCAAGTCGATAAATTTATTCAGTCTCCGTTTAAGGGACCTTTTGTCTTAAGTTATTATGCACTTAGCTTACCAGACAACATCTTATAGTGACCATATCAATATTAAAAATCTTTAAAGTTTTAAATAAAATAGTTTGACTTGGCAATCGCTCTAAAAATGAGATACATCGTGTTTTCATGCGATTGCCAAATCGCAAGCTACCGAAAATCGTCACTCCACAGGAACACCACTTATCAGGTGGTTCACTTGCTCGTTTGCCTCCTTTCCTATAAAAGAAAAAAAAACACCGGTTAAAAAGCCATCGAGGATAGATAACATGGTATCTATAGTGTAAGTCGTGATGGCCTCGAGGGTTAGGCACGCGGTCGAGAATCTCGACGGTCGCGGGTTCAAACCCCAGGCACACACCTCTGACTTTTCGAAGTTATGTGTGTATTCACAATGAATTATCGCGTACTTAAACGGTGAAGGAAAACATCGTGATGAAACCTGCACACCTAAAAGTTCTTAGGAATTTCTTAGGTGTGTAGTCCGCCAACCCGCACTAGGCCAGTGTGGTGGACTGAAGGCCTAAACCCTCTCAATGGTAGAGGAGGCCCGTCGCTAGCAGTGGGACGTTTATGGGCTGATGATGATAGTCTATACTTCTTAGAGTCGTTCTACAGTACCACTATGTTTCAACTCCTTATTTCTCACCTCCAACTGTGATGTATTTTCTATGTGTTATTCATCATCATCATCATCAGCCCATATGCGTCCCACTGCTGGGCACGGGCCTCCTCTACAAATGAGAGGGTTTAGACCTTAGTCCACCACGCTGGCCTAGTGTGTTATACTGTCCTTAAATATCTTCTAATATTTCAATAAAACTATTCAACTTATGTAAGGTCCCCATTTTAGAATTTTCATAATGTTTGTCCAATATTTGACTCAAATCAGAAGTTAAAGTGATCGAAATTCCTATTCAATTTTACCAAGATTTTTAAATTAATGATCATAATTGCGTAACTAGGAATATCAAAATACGTGTAATCAACATAAAGCAAGCAAATGAAATACTCGAAACTAATTAAAATATTTAAATTCTTTGAATAATCAACCCCCTGGGGATAAGACAATGATAACTAACCTCGCTGCATACATAATACGTAAAAATTGCTTTTGTAAGACGAGATCTGGTTTTCAGAATCCTTAAGTCTTATTTATTTGACGCCGAGTAAACAAGCAGAAGTGAAATTAAATTGTGCCGCCGCTGTGCTATTCTTCGCGGACAAGCTTCTCTTTGACTGAGCTCCGTTTAAATTTATATTGTTATATAAGTTTACGTTGGTGATATTAATGAGATGTTCAAGACTGTTATCTGCAGCAAAACAAAGATTATAGTTCGCGCGTTAACGTACTGGTTTATCCCTAAACAACATTTTGTACGTGTTACCCTTTATGCAGTATTGTATTCTATTGGCAATATGAAATGTGTGTCTTCACCTTTACCTGTATATTTCTAATTATTTTTATGATAATTATGTGTTGTCCTTTATTATATGGAACGATGTATTTGTTTCAGATTTTTAATATTTTTTAGGACATTCATTTTCTTTCTTCTTTAAGCGAAGAAAATTTGCTTTGTACTGTTAAGTAAATTGTTGTCCACATCCATTATGAAATGTACAAAAAACACACCTGAGATCTGTTCTGAAATAATTTAAACCAAAGTTTAAAATTTGTATTTAAAGGGTGTAGGGTTTTTCTTTCAGGATTTCTATATCACACGCCGCCACTCACGGCATAGCAACAATAAGCCAGTCGTTAAATTTACAATACTTCTTTGCATAAGACATCAGTTAAAAAATATATACCAGATATAGTTTGCTTATATATGCATTTTTCACTATAATTCCATAGTAATTTGTTAAACAGTTACATTCAATAGAATGCGTAACGCTGATTCACATTAATAAATCTCTTTCAAGATTAATAAATGACGAATAAATCTGGTTTTGCACATGTATGTCAAGTTCCAATAATCACGATGACTGAGCGCTCCAAACTGCGACTCAAATATTTAAGGGCAATTAATTTTCATCGCTGCAAGGCTCAGTAGTCCCATACTGAACATACAGTAATTGTAGGGAAAATAGCCCATTCAGTGGCAATAGAACGTGGCAAATATAATAATAATGACAGTGATAGATGCTTGGGTCGTAAGCGTAACCCCGACATCTGCGGGTCAAAGTATTTTATTATATTCTTATATGTATTTTTTTTATATAAAAATTTATATTTAAAAGTGTAAAAATAAGTTAAAATAAATAAAGAGAAATAATAGTAATAATACATACATACATAAACTCATGCCTGTATTCCCCGATGGGGTAGGCAGAGGTGCATTTCTACATCCACATTTCGCCAGGTATGTATCAGTCCCACGTAATAGGGGGCGAGCCTATTGCCGTTTTTCGGGCACGTTTCCAGACTCCGTGCTGCTATTGAGAATTTCCTAATGGAAAAACTCAATAACACTTCGCCCGACCCGGGAATCGAGCCCAGGACCTCGACTAGATCGCACGGCACATACATGTACCGCGAGACCAAGAGGCAGTAATATAAAAACTATAAATAATTTAGAGGTCCTCATTTATTTGGTACCTAAATGCATAAATATTTATGAATAAACCCAAAAATCACACAACTCAGGCCTCTTAGAGACCTAAAACTAATTACGATGACACGAAATATTTTTATTATTGTGGACTTCGAGTTGTGTGTATATTTTAAAGAAGTTTAATATGCGTTGTCATCTATTATTATAAGAGCATTATCCTCGGTAACCTAAAGTGGTATTGGTAAAAAACAACATCAATATCTGTTTTCATCATAATTTCGCCAGTTCATTATTAAGCCAACAAACCTTTTGCATTTTGTAATATTACTTACAATTTACTTCATCATCGACCTTTTAAGCTCCATAAATGATGTTTTCCCTAAACCAATAGTTTATTTTTACTGATGAATATTATATAGGTACTTACATATAAACACAGACAAATAAATAGATTAACACACATACAAATACATATGTTACATATAAAATATATACAAATTGTAATCTATAAATATACATAAATACATACAAAAAAACATACAAGATATATATGTATTATATACTTTTTTTTAATAATACTTATTGTTAGAATTGACTTCATTATCGACCTTATATCCCTCTAGCAATGCTTTTCCTAACCTAACTTATAAATCTAGCCGAAATTCGACATCCAATGAACAATAAAACGTGTGAAAATTTATCGACTGGCTGACGATTGTGCAACCGCTTTAAACGCCAAGCCAGCGCCGAGTGAAAGTGATGCACTCATGCGAAATGCTTACCTACTCCACTTTTCATGGAATTCTTTTGAAAACACGTGAAATAAATGCCATATCAGTTCTATTCATTTTACCCGCAATGGATGTATAAGGATTAGTATCTGGAACAACACAGAATTTTGATTGTCGTAAAGGGTGAACTATAGGGTATCTCGAGCGGATTTCTTTATAAAGACTTTCAGATTTCTTTAACCAAGCAGACGGCTCCAGTCAGTATGGGTTCATATATAGCAATACACATAGCAATTTTCTTAATGGATTCATTTACATATGTGAATCCCTACTACATTTACTTGGGCAGATGAGAAAGTAACTACCTCTGGGCTCTGACTGTGACGATTTTACGCTTGAATTTCCAAACCATAATAGTTATATAAGTAATAAGCTCCAAACATGAACCTACACTTACTCTTGGCGGCCCCGACATCATACAACCCAGATTATTTATCCCTTTATTCTTCGGTACAAAACATAGGCCCGCCAAACAATATGTAAACACAAAAGAAATTGCTTCGTTCAACCTAAGAGAATCCTGCTGAAACGTTGCCTACTGTATAAACATAAATATTCTGTACGTGGAACACAATTTTCGTATTTACCGTTTCAGTTTACCATGAGCGAGAAGAAATTTTGCACCAGCGTAACAGACATAAACACGATCACCAACCCTGTTACAACTATAAGTTTTTCAGAATATTGCTCGGTCTATTTACCCGCTGGCGGCAACTAAATAATCCGTACATCCTCCGCAGATGTAATCCTGACATGCAATCTCCGGCGCCATCAATCAGGACGGGAGGACACCCGGAGAGAGGGGAGGGAACTGAGGGGGACGGGGGTGCTGTAGGAGGGGGGCCCACGTCACAGTAACAGGATTATATCGACATAATTATCCTCAAAACGATCGAATCGCCAGATTACATCTTACGTTCGCTTTTTAAAACATTCACACATAATGCCGAGCGTAATGCGAGTAAATATCCCAAATCGAGTTCTAACGGTAAATATGTTCAGCTTTGTTTGTATTTACACGAATCATGTGCGGCAATGAATGCGGCAAAATAATTTACTGAGTAATAATACAGTGAGAGCGTGGATCCGAGATGATGGCATCTTGTTTCGTGAATGACTGGCATTAATAACTCGTATTATAGATAGATGTAGTGATATTTCTGCGCTGGCTACCTTCGCCTCGTTACGGGGATTTTGGACGAAATTAATTCGGATCGTTAATCAAACATTCTGTATGCGCTGTGTGAAGAATGACCTGGGTAATATTTTTTCGTATTAACCCTATTCGTGCTCATTTACAAGCGATTGCATTCATTTCAAAAGATTACCTGAATATAAATTAATGGAATTGAGATTTATATAAAAGAGTTATGACGTGAGCACGTTATTGAACTTATTTTTATGGTTTCTACGTCCCAGTGATAGGCACATGACTCCGAGATCTAGGCTTTAGTCTATAAATGTGAACAAGCTATAAGAGTTTAACCTAGGATTATTATCAGCCCATATAATATGTCCCACTGCTGGGCACGGGCGTCTTCTATAACTGAGAGAGTATAGGCCTTAGTCCACCACGCATGGCCTAGTGCGGGTTGGCGGACTAAACACCTAAGAAATTCCTAACAAATTTTAGATGTGCAGGTTTCATCATAATTCATTGTGAATACACACATACCTTCGAAAAGTTAGAGGTATTCTGGGACTTGAACCCGCGACCGCCGAGATTCTCGACCGCGCGCCCATATTCGAGGCCAAACCTAGGATAACAACTGCCAATTAAAAAAAAAACACATTGGACCATATATGTCATCTTCTTGCAAAGTTCTTAATAACCTTCCACTGCTTTGTTAGGCTTGCGGCACAAATGGTGTAAGATCTAGAGGTCCGGAATTTTATTTACATAAGTCAAAGTGGTAAAGGGTTTTTTCATCAAGAAATTCTCAACTTAGTATTTTCAAAACACGCAATAGGTTCACCCCGTATCACGGAGGGCAAAGTAAATAAATGGGGCCAACTTTGGACCTAAATCTTAACTCAAAATACGACAAAAAGGCGAAGAAAACTGAAATGAAATGAAATTTATTTCGTAATACATGTACATTTTTGAGTATCGACAGGTCTCAATATAGGCAAGCCCGTGTCTTGGGTACCTGTTTAAATTACATACATATACATTAGCTAATGACAATCCAATTAAAAGTGACACAGTTAATCATCTTAAAAATACTTTAACAAAATAACATGAAATAAAATAAAAATCAACAAAACAAAACACAACTAACAGGTAATTTAAATATGTATCTGTATTGTATGAGTGTGTGTATGTGTGTGTGAGTGTGTGTGTGTGTGTGGTAAAGTATTATATTCAATGAATAATTTTAAACATATCTTCAGTTTGGTCATACGTCATTTTACTTAGCAAGCTTTGCAGTTTGGATTTTGTTTCATACTGTGTGCAATTTAGAAAATTATACATTTTGAGCATAATATTATAAATTCGGGGCTGGATACTGTATGGGTATCGTTGTGCAAAAACAGATTTTGTTGCAGGAATGGGAATCTTTGGTATACGCTTTTTATGTAGTGCAGATATATTACTGCGATTTTGAATTCTTACTCTAACTAAAGTAAGCAATTAGAGCGATCGAAATTCAACAAAAAAGGCGCTTACATCAGATTCTGAGTAACCAGATGCAGTCTATTCAAATTACACACAAAAGTGGCTGCACCGGGGTACCACTTATAAAATGTATGAAGCAATAAATTTTAATACGTCCCACCTTTATACTTCAAGAAGCGTTTTATAAAATAAACCGTGTTACTTTCATTTCGTGTTGATACACTCCTAGTCGAGGCCTTGAACCAGTTGCTTTGAATTTTATGCGGGGTAGAAAGCCAAAAGCGAGCGAACTCGGCCAGTCAGATATGAAAGCCATCAAAGGTTAACAGGGTAAATCCATTTAGCAGAATATTATACTAGTTCATCTTAAAATGTAGTGGTAAAATATTGATACTTCAATTTGTCAGGGATTTTAATTACAAATTTGTTTAAATCTATTATTTAATTATAATATTGTACACATCAACTATCCTCCCTTCTATCACTTGTTTATGTCCATCTTATGGTTGTCTCTAAAAGATCGCCTTAAGTGATAACCGCCAATTGTACTTTATTCTATTTGTATATTGTTTTGTTTATTATTTCTCAGTGTACAATAAAGAGTTTATAAATAAATGAATAAATGTTACTCCATGACCAACAAGAGAGTAATACCAAGGAATTTTTTTTTTATTTGATTGCCTTTATAGCTGATCTGGCTCGGTACTATGCCATGTCATGAGCGACCTCTTCTTTAATCCCCATATAAAATATATTTTTTACCATTTTCTGACATATATTAAAACTAACCTCCTTAAGATTTAATTTGTTTGACCGAATCGAAAGTATTATTTTACACTATACCAACATCATCATCAGCCCATATACGTTCCACGCCTGGACTCGGGCCTCCTCTACAACTGAGAGGGTTTAGGCCTTAGTCCACCACGCTGGCCTAGTGCGGGATACCAACGCAATACCAACATCAAGTTACGAGAACAAGACCAATTTTAGTTTACCCATAAAGATTTTTTTTTAATTCGGATGGTGTGGAATAGAAATTTTTGCCATAAATTTTCATCATAAAGCCACAAAAAAGTTTTAATTTCATTCTAAGAAGTTTGGATATAAAAAAACGAAGTGTCAACTGATCCAGAAATTCTTAGTAGGTACAGAAGTCAACTCCGCCAAAATCGCACTACATGCTAACAGCAAAATTGGTTTTTGATTGCCACCAACTCGTGTCCCATACCGTCGACATCGCATATAATAAAGCCATCTGTCTTCGTCACAGTCGCAAGGCCAATTCTATTGTCTGTTGGTTTGTCTCAGTTACAGCAATTTTCGGGTTGATATCTTGACATGTTACACCTCTTCTCCTAGAACGCGATATGAGTCTTTCCATTATTACATTTATGCCTATTTGCCTAAAAGCCATCAATATGCGTTTTCGCCGTGTCTAACACTCTACAGTTAAAATCCCAGGCATGAAGCTCGGATTTGGAGGTGTCATCATGTTACCTTAATAAATAGTCTCACAAAATACTGACACTATACAATAAATTCATCTTTATAAAAACGACACATAAAATTTCATGCAATCCATTGCGACATATTATTTGATACACACAAAAAAAACGTAAAGTTATAAAACATATTCTGCGCTTAAACTATACAACACAGTAATCTACTTTTTAACCTTTTATACTCTAACTGTTGCTATTCTATTGATTTTAGATAGAAATACGATCAGATTCCAAGAACAGATAAATAATATATTACATTTCACTATACCAAACTTGAACCACCGTGAACAAATTTTACACATAATATGATATGAAACGGCACACAAGGGTTCAATAAGACCGCGGTGCTTTTGTACGCAAAAATTTGTGGTAAATATTCACTTCCACTATTGAAGTAAAATATCATGAAAACCATTCAATCACTTACACGCCAGAACGCTTTTAAAATGTGGCTTGGAGCTGGCACGTTGGGGGTGCAAAATTGGCACGTCAAATAAATTCTTGTCACTCGTAAATACTTTGCATAAATTGGATTCAGGGGAATTCCCGCAACAAAGACGCCAGACGGCTGTTTCAATAAAAGAGAACGATTGGATCGCTTTTGACGGAAAGGCAGAGCGGCGATCACGAGACCACCGTTGTTTCCTGTTTAGTTTTTTTTATTCCACAAAGCAAAGGAAAAATGTAAGTAACGACTGCGCCACGCAAATCGAGTTGTTATTCCCTCGTTCTGCAAAAATCGAAAATAAACCTTGTATGACGTCAATTTTCTTTTATAAACAGTTTCATCGGTTCTCTTTAAGATTTCCCGAGTTCTACGTTGTTTGTTGAAGACTTTGTGTGCCTACGTAATTTCGTATGTACAAGTTTCTGAAGAACGTTGAAGCACGTTAATCTACTTATTACATCCCATGTAAATATATTGTTAACGTGACGTGATCTGTTTGAGATTCAGAAGTTCAGATCAAAGTTTAATTTTTGAAGTCATTGTTATAAAGTAACTAATAGCTTAAGGTGTTGATTTTGAAAAGTAGTGTTGGTCTCGAGGTTTAGGCACGCGGTCGAGAAACTCGGCGGTCACGGGTTCAAACTCCAGGAACACACCTCTGTATTTCAATTCTGACTGAAGTTATATATGTGTTCACAATGAATTATCACTTACTTAAACGGTGAAGGAAAACATCGTGAGAAAACCTACACACCTAAAAAAAGTTCTTAGGAATTTCTTAGGTGTGCAATCCGCTAACCCACAGTGGCCAGCCAGCAAGCCATAAGGCCAGTGAGGTGATCATGATGATGATGATGATTTTTTTAGATTTTTTTTATCAGGTTTGATCTAGATTAGGTGCAGCTTTAGTAGCTGTGCGTTGACGAATTAGTCAGTAATATATGTATAACTAGTATAGAATGATTGACTGTATTTATGTTAGAATGTATAGATTTACAAACAACACGTGGACAGACCGAATAATTAATTGAATAGGTAATCGAAGAGAAACATTACACATCGTATGCAACACAGCAATAATATACATACTAATAAATAAGTATATTAAACGATACAGCATGTACTTTAAACCGGTATAATTAAATAAATACACCCAACAGTCACATACATAGTTCTGACCCTACACTAGGATACTGGTCCTGTTTCGTGGGTATCAGAAACTACGAGAGACTTTTCAGCCTCACAAACACCCAGACCCGAAACAAATATTTGTGGATCACACAAACATTTGTCTCGGTGCGGGGATCGAACCCGCGGCCTCTCGTTTCGCAAGCTGGTGTCTAACCAACTGCGCCACGGGGCTGTCAAAAAATTGAATAGTGAAAGACAATTCCAATCACCATATTATAGGTTTTTAAGAAAAATAAACAGTAGTAGAAACATTGAAGTCACTTTAATAAAATATCTAAAACCACGAACTTAAGCAATCTGATGTTATACAAACAATGTTAAACAGCATGTATCTAACTGACAAATAGAAGTTCCTTATGTCACCACTTGTAGTGTGTGATAATTAATTATGAATACAGAGTTCGCTTTGAAAGTTCGAGATTTATGATTTGGGTTTGATCCACGCAGGCCTGATTTAACCTCTATGGGGTTATCTTAAATCTAAAGTTTACGCCAATAAACCGACTTCCCTGGCGAATTTGAAAGAAAATATCAGTCAAGAAATGGCAGCCATCACTGAGTCCACCAGCCGTCATAAGTTATTTTACTGTTCGATTAAATGAGTGCCGCGAACGCGAGGATCTTCATTTGGACAATATTATTTTTAAGAAATAAATTTGCGAATTATGTATTTTAATACTTAATAAACATTTATTGGATAATCGGTTATTTAATCGAATTACCAATCGATTTAATCAATCCACTAAATATAAACTTTCTTTTCAGACATCTTGTTGTTTTTTTAGATTTCCGGCTTAAAAATATCTATACTTCATTGTTAAAATTTAAAGTTTATAATTTCTATATTTGTGCTAATCCCAAATTTTCGTAAGGTAATAAAGTGTTTATATGTTGCGGATTTATTACTGCTGGCTATGTTTTGTGAATTCCATTCAATTCCAACCTGACAATGTTTTCCGAACACAAAAAGTCGACACAATCAGCCCGATCTAGTACCTATAATATTCGTAGCTGCCTGGATAGCCACCACACGTAATAGTGACCCATTCAAGTGTGACGCAATCTAGGATATATTTGTACACAGATATATACCAAACGTACGAAAACCTCATTTCTTAAGCGCTCAATTTTCTTTACTGTAAACAAGCGTTCATGACCTGTTTATATCGAAAGAAGTATAATAAATAAACTTCCATCTCATTAGTTAGCCCCGTAAAATATTCTCATTACAAAACTTCCAGATTTATATGATTTATAAACTTGTTTAATGAAACCGTTTCACTCGTATTTATTGTACGGACTTGTAGTAACTAAATCAGTAACAGTAATTGTAATTTTCTGTACTTTCATTGGGTAAAGTTTGCCATTATCTAAATGATTATACAGTGCTTTAAATGTAACTTTGTTGAGATAGCTCAGTGTTGACTCGATAACTTTTCACATTAAATTTATGAAACGTGACATCGCCGCCTGGGCAAGTATCAAAGGAAATTATAGCAGAATACCACGTGAAACATTCTTAATTTCGCAAATTTGAAACTATTTTTTAAAACTGTGTCATGTTATTTGTTTTTTAAAGTAAATTTTTCAATACAAAAGAACAAAAATAGAGAGACAGAGAGACAAGAGCTGTTGAAGAATAAGACATAAAGCCTATCGAACTCACTAAAAAATTAAATGAAGGTAGTTTAAAATAAGCATAATATAGATAAATCGGAAAGTTAAGTCTCCTCGCCATGAATTTTTAAAGCAAAAAAACAAATATGGAAAATAAACAATAATATCCTTCGCTAATATTGAGATTTTCAATTCATTTCTTTAGAATACCACTACGATTTTACAATATCTCATAATCATATCTACCTATATTTTCGCCCATAACCAACTCCATATACCTGAGGAAGTCATACCTTACCAAAATAAAACATGACATGTTTTAATTTAACGTTTCATTTTACTTACTTATCAAACGTGGTGCTTAAGTAGTTGCTACAACAGTTTTTATCTTTATTCATCTATTATTGAACTTGATTGCCTTTACAGCTAACTTTAGGCCGAACGACTACGCTGGCCTAATGCGATCCTTATTAATTATCACAAAACCAATAAAAAACAATGAGTAAGCGCTCACTACCAGCCGCAGCGCCCAAAGAATCGGCAAAATTGAACATCCATCTTGATAGATGTTAATCAATCATAATTTCCATTTTTCCCCCGAAAATTACTCGAATATTGAAGCAATCAGTCAATTAGGTAACACGTCTTTGACATTTTGCCTCCGCACGTAATTCATCAGCTTAATTATCAGAAAAATATTGCTCTATCACAACCTACGGTAGTGCGAGGGAATCATTCCGGATTTTATAACCTTATTAATTAACCTCAGACGCTGTACACGTATTCATAAATTGAAAAGGGCTAAACGCGGAACTCCCTATTCGTGTAAACAGGAGGACCTTTTAGAACGAAGTGTTTATCGCGGTTTTGTACCGGTTTGATTTAGAAATGCGGGTTTTAAAGTTGAATTACGCACCTTACCCAAAGTTTCCCACATAAATGACGATAATTATATTAAATTCTCTGAGTTTCGTGTCTGTTCTCAACACCTGATTGTCTTAGAAACTGCTGATGCTACAATCTTTGTTGTTGTAACAGTAACTAGCCAACCCCAATTTCCAGAGTAGTAACATAATTTTGGTAATGTAATTTAGGTAGTTCTCAACACGAAATAATGTCAGATCTTTGGGTCATGATGTTTTAGATTGAGTATTTTACGAGTAGTAGGTGAGAACTGGCCTGGTAATATACAAAATAATAATTTAATAAACACATAAATCGTATTGATTCTTGCGTGTTCAAATGATAGAATAGATTTGTTATAAATAATTGAAAATGTTAATAAAAATATGTAAATGTACTATGTATTTCGTTCCAATAGTATACGTCACGTAAGACAATTTCGTTCTGTATTTGATTTTATTTTTCATTGAGAATCAATTTTAGTGATACTAATTAACTATTCAATAAACAAAAAGAGCTCATCATGAGGAGGTAACTCCCACCCTCTTCTCCTTTCCGCTGCCTCTCTCCCTCTCCCTCTTAGGGGGAACCCCCTACGTCTTTCTCTCAATAAATAATAACTTGGGAAACGTCAACAGCTAAAGGACAGAAATTCTTGGATATTTGCATAAGTTGTCATCTTTACTATGTTGCAGAAACAAAATAATAATAATTTATATGCTCGATTTAAAATAAATACAGCAGTATAATCACTGTGAAATAAATGGTATTTATTGTTCTTACACATTTTTATCTAGCATGTCTAGAGATAAATATAATCGTCCCTAGTTATAAGACCACTATGATGCACACTTGCTTTTCCAAGGTAAAAAATAATTAAGAAGGACTAAGCGTCTTTATGTCAGACCTTAAGAAACTTTTTTCGATTGAATTTGAAAAGTCATACTAGGCCTACATCTCGTATATGCCTTTTAATATCTCCTCAACAATATTTCAACCGCAAAAACTTTATTAAAAGAAAAAAGATTAATAATAATATACTACCCTACACATATTAATAAATTTCACCACGTGAAATATTTTACACGTAAAATTTTAATTAAAACTCAACAAGCTCGGCAATGATTAATGTGGGCTCAATAAAATACATTAAATAAACCCTTTGCCGTCTCCGCAATTCATGATTTTGTTAAACAACTCTAAAGGAAATGCGTAATTAACTTTACTCGTTGCACACGCACCCACTCATTATGCAGGCAATTAAAATGAGCTCGGTGCAATTCAAACGAATAAACAGCCAGGAATTTTTCCACTCGAGGTAGCACATTCGACAGGCGTGATTCAGGCCCAAACTCAGCGCGGAATGGACATGCCGCTCTGTAATCTGTCCTGGCAAACCGTGCGCTGCATAAATTAGCCGTAGTTAAAAGCACCCTTTTAATGGGAAGGCTAAATGAATGGGCAGCGTCGGTTGGCGCCGAATTTCGAACGGAATAAGGCGTGTTCACATATGAATGCAGAATCGGCGGGATGGCCAGCCAAAGCCGCAGACTTACCAATCTGCGATGATCAATAAGCTTCTCTCCCCTGTTGGTTCTGTAAAATAATTGAAAGGCACTGCTGATTTCATACCTGCTGTCAGGTCTTTTATAGAAATGAAATAGTTTATAAATAAAATTGGATTTTCTTTTGGTCATATTTTGTTAATCTATTGAAAAATCTTTAATGGCTTAATATGACTGCATCCTAACAGTAGATGGCACAAATGTGTGTGCTGACCGCAAGCATTTAAAATTGCGCTTTGCTTCGACGCGTCCTTGTTATCTACGTGAAACGGAATTAATCGATGTTCAGCGGACCAGAGGAAGTATTTGTCGCTTTGTAATTACTTGAGTTTTATTTTTTGGTCGAAATTCTTTTGCATTTATCAGCCTCCAATTTATTGAGTTCAAAGTGGAGTGGATGTTGTGTATGTTTGGTTATTTTCTTTTTTGTTTTTTTCTTTGGTTATTATCTGAAGTCTTTAGGTGAGGCCTGTGTTCAGCAGTGGACGTCTTTCGTCTGATGATTATGATATGATGATAATGTGGCAGTAAAATATGTAAGTGGTTGATGAAACTTTTTTAATAACTACTGCCATCGACAATATATGCAGTCTTTAAAATGAAGACTACGAAAAAGTATTTATATAATTTATTTAATAAAAAAAATAGTAATTCTTACGTGGGACGAAAACATATTTTGCGAAATGTGGGTGCAAACATGCAAATCTGCCTACCCCTTCAGGAAAAACAGTCGCGAGTTTATGGATGTATGGATGTATATATCTTCTATACAAATAAATAAAATTGGAGTGTCTGTTTGTAATATTGAAATAACCGCTTTTTAATAAATGCAAATGGATGTATACACGGTACATATACCAAAATAACGTTTTTTACAATTTTTGCCTGTCTGTCTGTTTGTTCCGGCTAATCTCTGAAACGGGTGGACCAATTTTAACGGGACTTTCATTGACAGATAGTTGATGTAATAATGAGTAACTTAGGCTATTTTTAGTTTATAATTTTTCTTATTAAAAATAATTTTAAAAAAAAATCCGCGCGGATGAAGTCGCGGGCATAGCTAGTCAATATATAATTATCTAAGGTGCGTTATACATAAACTCAGATTGATGGACAATTTTTATAAGGCGATGGTACGAATACCTCATTACAATGAGTTAGTGAGCTAGCGATCGACATGTGCTGAGGCTTAGATTCCCGGGTCAGACCAAGTATTCATTTTTTTTTCTATTCTCACTAGCAGCAATAAATCAAAAAATGGGCTAGATATTATAACTAATACATGGATGTACTAGATTATTATGCGTCTCTTCGGGTAAAAAGTTTTAAAAACTATTCCTCGCTTTTGAATGTACTGGTTTCCAAGTATAATCTTAATATCTTGTTGGGCTCCAGTTCACTAAATTCTCCAAAGTCTTTTAGTTGAATACACGTGAAAGGTTAAACCTATTGCAACAAACTTCGTAAGAAGCTTAATATTACCACTACCACATAAATCCTATATGTTGCTTGTGAAAACTGTTTTGTTGAAATGAATGTAGTTTCTAAGTAGCAATTTATTTGAAAGCAATTACGATTTGTGTTTGTAGTATGGATTTCTAACAGATAATGAATATTATAGAATTATTTGTATAGACTTATGTATATAGACTGCCTCGTGGTCTCGCGGTACAAGTATGTGCCGTGCGATCTAGAGGTCCTGGGTTTGATTCCCGGGTCCGGCAAAATAAAATAAATTATTATTGGGTTTTTCCATTAGGAAATTCTCGGTGACAGCACGGAGTCTGGAAATGTGCCCGAAAAACGGCAATAGGCTCGCCCCCTATTACGTGGGACTGATACATACTTGGCGAAATGTAGGTGCAGAAATGCACATCTGGCTACCCCTTTGGGGAATACAGGCGAATAATAATTTCGAAGAACACTATGCACACCTTAAGATAAAAAAATTACATATGTGATGTGGGGATGTGCCAAATAAATAAATAAATAGAGAAATGCTATACAGTAATAATTTAACATAATAATAATATACAACAAAAAAATTAAGGATATATTGCCAAATTACCAATAAATCTGTAGAATTTTGATTTTCTCGGTTGTTTATTTTTTTGGGCAACCTTATTTTGGACTTGTATTTCAATTATCCACAAGACAAGGATTTGTTTTTTTTTTTAAGTCTATTTTTTCCTGACACGAAAATTATGCAATTCCCGAAAGAAACTCTACTCAAATATTTATGTTTGATTAATTTTTAATTAAAGAATCACCAAATAAGATAACAATAAAATTAGGGAACTGATGATTAAATATGATGTTTGAATGTAATAACTGAAATAATGAAATCATTTTCTCTCGCTATTACTTAAAATATATGAACTCTTCAAAGACATTTTGTTCCATAAATATCAATGAGAGCAATAATTTCTTATTATGAAACATTTCTCTCAGATCTGACATTAATTTGTTTTAATTGTTTAATGTTTAACATGAATGATTTAGACATTTTAAGTCTTTGTGAAATTAGATTATATTAAGACGAGACATTATTCTATTATCTAAAATTACTCATTTTATATGAACATTATTGAAGCAAAGATAACTTTATTAATGATAGCTTGAAAATAAAACAATATTTTTCACTCCATACTATGGTTTTTATAATAACATCACGGATTTTTTATGTCTATATTTCTTTTTGGTATTTCGTCTCACAAATTGCAACAATTTCGTGAGTTAAAAAATAAATAAATAAAATGTCTAAATTCCCGGTTTTATAAGTACTACATTACATACAACCTTAGCTGCCGGAAACAACAATTAATCATACGACGTCGAGCTGCCGGACAAAGACCTCATCTAAGTTGTGAGGCTTGGATCTGAGTCCTTTATGCAGCTACAAAATAAAAATATAAGAATTACAGAAAAAAAATATTATGTTGCCAGCTCTAAAATGTGAGAAAAATTTAATAGCTAATTGTCTCTTCAAGTTGATTCCAAAGAAAATATATAAATGCTTAATGCTTAACATGAAACAAGACATCCATCACTCGCAGTACCGAAAGCATTCGTGGGGTGATTGGTACTAATTGGATGAGCAGAATCAAAGGAAAAGGTCAAAGTTCAATGTTGATATAAATTTAAGTCAGTGTCTTAATCCCTGTTGTGGAAAGGATAAAAGAAGAGAGTAATGGCAACATGTTAATTATTATCGATACAAATTAAGTGCTACGAGTGTCTTTTGTGTTAGTCTCTGATTCAAAAGAACTACACTAAAAATAAAATGTCAAGTAACACACTCACGCTAGTATCCACGAAGCTGAGGTTTATTAGACAGCCCCGTAGTGCAGTTGGCTATATACCAGCTTGCGAAATGAGAGATACCCGCAGCGAGACAAATGTTTGTGTGATTCACAAATAATTGTTTCGGGTCTGGGTGTTTCTGAGACCGAAAAGTCTCTCGTGGTTGTGTGTGGGGTGTGTGGTGTTGGGTGTATTTATTATTTATTTCTACACCCACGTTTCACCAATTGTAATAAGTCTCACGTAATAGGGGTCGGCCCTACTGTAGTTTCTCGGGCACATTCCCAGACTCCGTACTGCTACTGAGAATTTCCTTATGAAGACCCCAATTACAATTTGATCGGTCCGAGAATCCAACACAGAAGTTGATCGTTCAGCCCTAATTTGAGCCGCACGATCAATTAAGCAATGTATTAGTGATTATGATTTAGTCAACACAAACAAGAAACACATGTCAAAATAAACGGGACATCACAATCATGGATCTCAAATTGTTCACGAAGACACCTTATTACAAGTTATAATATACAAATAACATTCGTTATTTGTTAGGCGAGATTCTCTGTATGGTAGGCGTATTTTAACAAAAGCAATTTGTTAAATAAAGACCCCATAATAAGCAAATATAAACTGGACATTACACAATTAACGTTTAATGCTTTTGGGCTTCTATGGAAGTCCCGCCACTGCATCTCAGCAGCAAGCTCAGTAAACAAACACAGCTATGACGTACGTACTAATAACAATAAAACACAAAAATACAACCCATTTCCATACACAAAAGTAAAACAAGCGAAAAATATCACGTATACATAACGCTAACGACGTGCAATAAAGCGTTCTACAAAAAGTAGACGCCTCAATAAAAATTGTTTGGCACTTGAGGCACTTATCCCCTTTCTACTGCTGATACGGCGCATTACCACGGTACGTTAACATTTACGAGAGAGTGATCCCCACTGTGATATAAGGACTGAATAATAAACCTCAGGTGTACAATGCTAATGCGGGATTCTTGGAGTGACGGCACGCGCTGCCTTTACTGACGCACGATATTTGTAAGGACGCGTCCTCGGAGGAAAGAGTCTGAGTACATTCTTTATACTTAAACAACAGTGATCTAACTGGTAGACGATAGAAGTTTCGACTGCTTACACACGACTGCTACGATCACAAAGCCCAGAACGCAGTCTTAGTCAGTTCTTGCTAGTGGACTCTCTATTGTACCGCACTGCATTTAACATCATTGCAGTTTTCCGTGCGTGTAAAACAGTTTATAAATACAAATAAATACCTACATATAATACTAAGTAAGTATTGGTTTTATGATATGTATATTTGGGAAATGAAACATATAAACAAAGCTTCTACATTACGTTGTTTTTGGATAGTAGTCTTAACCAAAACCTGTCTCTGTCACATCTTTGTGTTCTTATCGTAGTGGTAGTGCTAGCATTTGAATAATTTCTTATAACAGACTATTTACCGTGCTCTGGAACAAATTAAATGAGAGCATAGAATTAATTAATTGAAAACAAAAGAGGGCTTTACTTCGACAATTTTCGACCTGGCCAAAATTAATTTGCGTAAAACCTATTTTCTGTAATGTCTAGAAAACACAAATTTTATTATATATTTCTTCAAACCACGAGGCGCAAATTCAGCTATGAAATATTAAACATTTTAATTACACCGCCCAAACTACTTAGAACAAGCTCCCAAGATTCCCAAATTACTCGCACTAGGCTGTAATTAAACTTAACCTACCTAACTTAAGCACGTTTTTATTTATGTATTACCGAGTAAAAAAGGTAACCGTACCCTTTTCGTTTGCGTTTCGCGCTCCCTTGGACTCGAAACCTACAGAGCCCTAAACTACTCGTTTTAATGAGCGCAGTAAATGCGATACGTTTCTTCATTTGCATGCCGCGTGTGAGATCCAAGTGGCTCGAGCTCACGGACAAGCCGTAACTTAGACGTCTTTTTGTACTTTTATGATTATCTCCAGGGTTAGCTCTACCTTTATCCTTTCTTTTGTGGCGAGCGGGAATAGGAATGTTCGCAATACTAAATTACTGTAACTTAGCATTTATGGCTCGTTTATTATTTCCTATTCCTTCGTTTACTCGATCGCTTTGACAGATGAAAAATCGATTCATTTCATAGTAAATTTCAATTGCTATTTATGACGCATTTAAAATATATTTAGAAGCACTGTTACTTATTCCAAGTGTGAAAAAGAGACTTAGTAAATTAAAAGGAAGGGGTTATTGAGTTTCACGCAAACTCAGTCACGAACGAAACGTGACTGCAATGATGTTGCTTTAAATGAGTTTTCATGAAATGTTTACGTTATTTATTGATTCTTTACGCAAAAAAATATATTTAATTTAATTAGACGTAGTAATGGTCTATGAATATACATATAAGGTTAGTACTTGAGCCGTCCAAAAAGAAAGGTCCAGCACGATGATGCCGCAAAAACAATGATTGTTTCATTGCAATTGTTTCTTGATAGTAACTTTTGATTTGGACCGCGATTCTACCCTCGGATGCCAGCGCTAGACCTAAATGAAGTCTGACAATACATAATATTACTAAAAAGATGTTTTTGTTATTTATATGAGTAACCTATCTCTCATTGTGACACTAGAAACTATTAGACACTAAAAAATCTTAAGAACATAATTGTTATAAGTATGTTTTAATTATTACTTATGTAAATTATTATTATTATTTTAAAATTGTCCAAACAACCATCTGCCAAATATATACCAATTTCTTTACTAAAAACAAAACAAACAACAGAAGGCGGATGAGTTATCCAGCCCATTGTTTCGATCGGCCAATAATGGAAGTAATTTAGTTTCTCTCAGATACCGTTATTAAACGTTAAATCCCGGTGGTTTCGACGACCAAAAGCTTTTATATAGAAACCGTTTTAGCAGCCGCTACGCACTTAATTTATACACAGTAAATTTATTATTGCAGATCGGAGCCAACGAGACCGCGGAAAGAGTTATTGCTATAAATAATGCTAAAAGAAACTTTATCTTCATTATTGTTTAATTTCGAAATCTACTCTATACATAAACCTAAACCGGCCTAAACCCTCTCAGTTGTAGAAGAGGCTCGTGCCCAGCAGTGGGACGTATATGGGCTGATGATGATACTCTATACATACAAATATATAAAATTGGAGTATCTGTTTTCAATATTGAAATAACCGCTTTTTAATAAATGCATATGGATGTATACACGGTACAAATACCAAAATAACGTTTTTTACAATTTTTGTCTGTCTGTCTGTCTGTTTGTTCCGGCTAATCTCTGAAACGGGTGGATCGATTTTGACGGGACTTTTACTGGTAGGTAGCTGATGTAATAAGGAGTAACTTAGGCAAATAAAAAACACAGGTAGGCGGAATGAAGTTCGCCAGGTCAGCTAGTTAAAAAAAAGATATTTATTAAATCCAAATACTGATTTAATAAAGTAAAAGTATATGAGTAGGAGGTATTTTGTGACACTAATCCTCGTAGTTTTAATGTTTTTGAGGTACCCTAAAAACAACCATATCGCTTAACCAGTGAGCGATGAAATCGGATTAGTGACTTGGTGTTCACTGCGTACGGTAATGGCAAACCACGGCGACGTGGATGTCATAGATTGCAATATCGAAGTCGAAAAGTTACGCCATAAAATTGCATGTTTTGAACGCTTCACAGTACATTCAGTCATGATGCTTCGCTGGTTTAAATCCTAAAATTATATTTGAAGCCATGATCATAAGTAACTATACATGAGTAGAGCAGTTATACACAGCAAATCCAGTAAAAATATAGTCTTAGGATTTTGAGCTAATATGAACAAAAAGCACCTAACAGTCACATACATAATTCTGACCCCACACCAGTATAAGTCTTGTTTGGTGGATATCAGAAACCACGAGAGACTTTTTGGTTTCACAAACACTCAGACCCGAAACAAATATTAGTCTCGGTACGGGAAATTCAATTAAAAATGCACATTATTACGGCATACTAAAATATTAAAAATATCAAAGTCTTTCTAGAAAGAATAAATATTTCCAGTTAAATACACGAAAGCCTTAAAGCGATTTAAATTTTATGGCTTGCTGTCTTTGAAAGTGAAAGAAGAAATATTTTATCGCTCATTTTTGGCATATTCAAGCACCTTCCGATACGAACTAAAATAATGGAATGTTTATCTTTTCCGATTTATTCCGACATAATTTAACTCAAGATAAGATGTACCAAACTCCGTTGGAATGTTTATTTTCAAATTTGTTAGTGTTTGAAATACGCAAGAACCTACCATTATCACGTTTAAGCTATTTTGAAAGCATTGCTGTCGAACTAAAGTATACTGACAAGAATCGATCGTGTTTATGTGTTACAAATAGACACAAATCCTTTTGACTTACATAATGTATGTTTACAATATAGTGACCTCTATAAAGTTGAATACGAATATACTATTACGTCGTTTTTCCAATCCAAAACGATGTTACGGCTTAAGTTAATTTCTTATATTGCGATACTGACTAAAAACTCCCAATGTCCGTGTACCGCATTGAGACCCGAAGTATTGTCCAAAAGAAAACGTATCTTAATTGTACCTAGAAGCGCTCGAGAGACTTACAAGACCACTAATTCTGGCGTCCGTCCTGAAAACGCAGTTCAGGCTCTATAATTTGTTCTCGTTAAATTTAAATTCTACTGCTATACATTTTTTTACAAAGACGTCATAACCTTAGCTAATAGTGGCATTGTAAATACTAATTCCGTCAGTCTAGTTAACAAGGATAAAACGCGATTCACATGGGCTGAAGCCTTTGTTGTGTATGTTGACGTTAATCTCCTCGTAGAATAACGCGGTTAGGAATGCACCCGACCGTTTCTCCACGGGAAATAAATACGAGCCGTGGAAAGTGCTCACTTTGTATAAATTGCTGTAGACGCTCAGCGGGCTCTTCACTTGTTATAAAGAACTGCGCTCCCAACGATGCCGCTTCAAAAAGTTCAAATGTATTCAGAGATAATTGTGTGTAATTGCATTTGCTAACTTTCCAGTTCAAACCGCGCAAACAAAACGATCCACTCAGTAGTGTGTGAATAACTGGTAAAAATTAAAATGAATCTTGTTGGTGATGATTTGTCGGTCATTAGTGTCTTATTCTCTGTTCCCTGCGTTCGGGAAATTTATTGGCACAGCATTTATTTTCGCAGTTATTTTTGTTGTTTACTTGACTATTATGTTGGATAATAAATTGGCGACGTATTTTCCTTTAGCACTAGAATTATGTATTGCATGCGGCAATATCTTTCTTTCAATTTATTTTTTGCAATTTTCGAGTGAATAAATGAGGAACATACAAAACTTCTAATCATCATCAGCTCAAATACGTCCCACTGCTGGGCACGAGCCTCCTCTTCCACTGACAGGATTTAGGCCTTAGTCCGCCACGCTGGCCTAGTGCGGGTTGGCGGACTACACACCTAAGAAATTTCTAAGAACTTTTAGGTGTGCAGGTTTCATCACGATGTTTCCCATCACCGTTAAAGTACGTGATAATTCATTGCGAATACACACATAACTTCGAAAAATCAGAGGTGTGTGCCTGGGGTTTGAACCCGCGACCGTCGAGATTCTCGACCGCGTGCCTAAACCTCGAGGCCATCACAACTTACTAATATTTATAAAACTTCTAATATTTATAACATTGAGTAAGATTACGGATTCTGACGCAACTCTGAAAGAACTTAATTACAACCGAATTCCTAGAGGATGGTGCAAGAGACAGCTATGCTATAAAATCAGCGCGCTTCTCGCTTAGTGCGATTTGTATAACGCATGTCATTGCCATCGAGAGGTATTTTTTGGTTTGATGACGTAAATTCGTGCACCGGCTCACTGCCACCTAGATCATCTGGACGACTGGGCGTACTTCGGTCTAAAGGGACGGAGATTCCAAATAATAAATATCCATAATACATAAACTCATGCCTGTCTTCCGTCGGAGTAGACAAAGACTATAGAGCGCCAAATGCTACGGTCCAAACACACATCCTTCGTTTCCTCAACTAACATTATCTTCTTCATGCATGCACGTCTGTTTCGAGGACTCTTTACTTTTTTTTAATAAATCACCAAATAATAATATTAACAAACTCATACCATTAGTTGCACGAAGTTAACCTACATTTAGTTTAAAAGTTTCTCTAGAAACTTGTCGTTGAAAACTTGTTACAAATTAACAACATATAAGGAGCATCACAATTCACAAATATTATTGTTCAAACATCACTGCTAAACCTAGTGAAAGATATCGTTGGATCACTTTATTACCTCACTGGTGAACGTTTTTAATTGTACGACTTATATAACCGTTTCTTCCGTTTTCCCGACACTTTTAAACACCGCTTGGAAAAGCAATATGCGGGTCGGAGTATCGATGGCATTAAAAGTTTTTCTTTTTCTAGCACAGTTTTTGATTCTCTTTTTTTTGTTAAAGTTGTAGTTTGGTATTTCATCTTTATCAAATTAGTATTCTTCTGCGTAACCTGAGCAAAATTTTGCCATTGAAAATGTATTTGTTGCTCACATGCGGAGGACAAAAGACATCATTGCACTTCTCTAGAAGTATTTAAAGTTTCGATTGACCTATTTTATTATTACGCTTTAACGACGTTGAAAATAAAATACATTGGTGCGTTCTGGATTCCGCATGTAAGTAAGAATTACCAACTGCTTCTTGGTCTCGCGGTTCAAGTATGTGCCTTGGGATCTAGAGGTCCCGGGTTTAATTCCTGGGTCGCGCAGTGTTATTGGGTTTTTCCATTAGCAAATTCTCAGTAGCAGCACGGAGTTTAAAAACATGCCCGTAAAACGGCAATCGACTAGCCCCCTATTACTAGGAACTGATACATACCTGGCGCAATGTGGGTGCAGAAATGCACTTCTGCCTACTTCTTCGGAAAACGCATGCGTGAGATAATGTATGTATGTAAATTGAAACTCATTACTTTCCTAATGACTTATTAATGAGCACATCGTGAAGTATACCACCTTCTTCGGTATACTGATGCTTTGCTCTGGTCACCATTACCCAGACTAAAGTAATTAGCTTGTAATTACTCTGCAGCTAATGGAGAGCATGTCCCAATTATTCAGCAGCCTGTTCACTAAAACATAGCACAACATCGTTATAATAACGTTACCAGCACACTCAACAATGCCGCTAAAGCGATTTGTATAAATAGTTGGCACTTGATGAAAAAATGCCTACGCTGCGGAATATATTTATGAAGTGGAAATGCAGGCACGTTTGAGTAATTTATTCAACTTGAATACTGCAGATTTGGGTTGATACTCGGTACTTGTAGTACCTCAACACCTTCTATATCTAGGTTTCTTGGGACAACGCATTCGAACTCAAGATCGGTTCGAATGACAAAATGTGGTATTAAACATTTCTCGGTAGTAAAATTTTTTTTTGGAATGAACTTACACAGATAACACTAGTTATATTAATGTGATTATTTCGCAGACCTAGCGTAAAAATCACTATTATCATACGAGAATACCTCTATGATATAGTTATGTAGGATTTAAACAAGTTTTTAAAAAATGAGTTACAGATGTCATTAAACCAGCAATTAATACGGAGGCTGCACGGCGCTCGAATAAACTATAAGCTAAATTTCCACCCCAAAATAGAAAGGCTTGTTATCCAATATTCAA
This sequence comes from Hemaris fuciformis, assembly GCA_907164795.1. Lineage (NCBI taxonomy): Eukaryota > Metazoa > Arthropoda > Insecta > Lepidoptera > Sphingidae > Hemaris > Hemaris fuciformis. The sequence goes on along the minus strand of OU015440.1, from coordinate 6,949,428 downwards.
GCCCAGATACATATATAGAGATAATCCTGACTTTACTGCTGGAGCTAAAAGCATTATAGTGGTGTATTTCAATAAATATCTGAATAGGTAAAAATTTTAACTGACGACTGCGTAATCGATATACTTCTGAGTATAAATGACTCCTTCTAGTAGTAGGTACGTAGAAATCGCTTAGAGTAAACAAGATAAAAAAAAAACAAAAACAAATAAATAAAATCGCAGAATACTTGTTATCTTAATTTCAAAATTTGCTTTATATGTATGCAGATGAATGAAGAAATAATTAATCGCTACAATTGGTCCGAGTTCGCGTACAAATTTCGATCTAATTCTCCGAGCGTATAGCGCTTAAAAATGTACCGGTAATTTATTAATTCGAAAAAAATGGTATATGTACAAACCGTTTTATTAAAACGCTGTACATCGCTGCATATTTCTTTATAATACAGATGTTTTCATTTCACAAAGTATGCGGTTGTAATTTTCCATTAGCTGTGAGCCAATGTATTTTTGTTTTATTTGAACACTTTTACGACTGCTGTACAAACACTGGCTTCTGGGTCTCGACTCTAAGAGTTGTTATGACATCGCTTTTAACAATTGTGTTTGTATAAACAGCTTTAATGCCACCAGTCGCCCAAGCCATTTTGATGTTTGAAAATTAAGTTAGAATATTATTCGTACATTCTCTTTGGTAAAAACCCATTCATTCATTCATCATCAGCCCATATACGTCCCACTGCTGGGCACGAGCCTCCTCTACCATTGAGAGGGTTTAGGCCTTAGTCCACCACGCTGGCCTAGTGCGGGTTGGCGGACTACACACCTAAGAAATTCCTAAGAACTTTTAGGTGTGCAGGTTTCATCACGATGTTTTCCTTCACCGTTAAAGTACGTGATAATTCATTGTGAATACACACATAACTTCGAAAAGTCAGAGGTGTGTGCCTGGGGTTTGAACCCGCGACCGTCGAGATTCTCGACCGCGTGCCTAAACCTCGAGGCCATCACGACTTGGTAAAAATTACAATATGAATATAAATAGAGATAGTAAGATCGTAAGCAGATTTGAACCAAAAAAATGCACTTATTCTGAAAAATCTATTATTGAGGGATAAGACTTGCGGTCTTGTAATTGAATATCAGCACATTAAATAAAAAAAATCTATCCCAGCACATTTTAACCATCCACAACACGAATATTTTTAATGTTTAAAAATATAATATCCCAACAGCTTAGCATGTTACATCTACAAGTATGGAACGAAAGTACATTATTGAAAGATATTAAATATTTTCCAAACAGTCAGGTGTGTTTGCCGATATGGTTCCGCGTTCGATTCAATATAGGGGCGCTACTGCAGCAGGTAATCCTATAGACCAGACAGGAAATGCTCAATTTCAGCAACTTTATAATACTGTTATATTCTTGCGAGGCATCACTGGTGAACCGAGTAACTGGTCCTTAATAGTTATGGCAAGCTCAAAGGGGTTCGGTACGCAAACTTTCATCTTCTGTCGATTGATTTGCAGAATGTTAAAAAGAATTTCGTGCATAAAATTGTAAATAGTTTTGATGAAATGCAATTTTGTAATGAGTGTGGGAATTTATTCATTGTTGAATTACATATATCGGATACTGACGGTCAATTTACAGAAAAACAATTACAACAAGAAAGAAAGAATAACGCAGTTAGAAAGCAAAGTTAAAAACATTCATCATCATCATCATCAGCCCATATACGTCCCACTGCTGGGCACGGGCCTCCTCTACAACTGAGAGGGTTAAAGTTAAAAACATTGAAAAAAAAACATTAAAGTAAATTCGTCGTTACTGACATTTAAGCCGTAAATCAACGTTTTTTAACTCTATTAGTCTGCACGAGACCAGTTCAATAGAGTAACGTCCCCTGATTGCGTCCCATATTTATAGTGAAAGAATCTGTCTACAATGATGATTTATGCAACATCATGATGTAAAAAAAGTGTGTGTGTACACGCGTTAGAAGTTATACCACACGACTGAAGTAAAACTTATAAATACGCCCAACAGTCACATACATAGTTCTTAGTTTACACAACATATTACATTTCAAAACGCACTCATAAATATTTGACAACTAATAAATATATAAATCCCTTTTTATTACTGTCACTATTCTACATTTTTAAAATCTAAAACATATAAACTTTTTTTTTAAATATTCGATCCGAAACATATTAAAACCATACTGATTCATTTGACACTTACATTTAACATAGGCAGCTTCAACGTCTTACTTTTGTGTGATGCGTGCGAAACTTAAAATTTCACTCTCATCATTTTTTCATAACGCGCCTAAAGAAGGATAACTTCAAAAATAAACTTATTTTAAAAACAAAGTATATGTATAGTATGCCTTACAGTGTTATACAATGAAGTTCACCGTTAAGTGTCAATTCTGCAAAAGAAAAATACCATGAAGTTTACAATTAAATAAAGACATAATACAATGACTTCCAGATTGGATTTTATTATTGTTAACAATGTATCTTCCAATCGCCTTCAGTATCGTAGTAACCAAACATTCAATCATTAAATTGTTCCGCACTTGCACTGACGATGCAGCATCGAACTACAAAGTTGAGGAATAATCCGATCAACCTCTCCAGCGTACAACAAATATTCAATCAGGCATGAGTTTTACAAAGTTCATAACTTTACAAACTAGTCTCCAGCAGTTCTATTTTGTTAAGACAATAATAATTCTAAATGAACTACTATAGAAGTCTCCATAATTGATTAGCAAGCAGCTTTGGCCATGTTTTGCAACACAATTTACTTTAGGTAAAAAAAAATATATTGTGAATAAATGAGGGAAGTAGTAAAAACTTTGCGCGAGTTGTAGCAGCATTTAAGTAAATAGTTAAATTTACGTAAATGCAACAACAAACAAAAATACTTACATCAAAGGAAAAAATCTTAACCTCGGAACTGAAGCCAAATATATCACATTTGAACTTAAAACACATTTAAAACAAGCAAAATCCGTTTTGTTTTGAATATACATGAAAGTATGAGCATAACATGAATACTTGAAACATGCAGGACGTAAAACAGATGCGGAAGGGTAACATCAAGTGACACTTTATTCCGTCTGCGTCTTTCGTATAGTGTTATTAGATATAATACAGTATCTCCTTCGTTCTTTGTACTGCGCCTTTCGTGCATCTGCACAATTTAATACATGTAGTTTACAATGACATGTTTGTTCTTCTTTTCAAGCAGAAAAAAGTAAACAATAGCTCTCAAATAACTTGCGTCACGTGTTAATTCATGTCTAGCAGATTTCATCGTCAGCCCATATACGTCCCATTGCTGAGCCCGGGCCTCCTCTATTACTTAGAAGGTTAGGTTAAAAAGCAGTGATGGCCTCGAGGTTTAGGCGCGCGGTCGAGAATTTCGGCGGTCGCAGGTTCAAACCCCAGGCACACACCTCTGACTTTTCGAAGTTATGTGTGTATTCACAATGAATTATCACTTGCTTTAACGGTGAAGGAAAACATCGTGATAAAACCTGCACAACTAAAAGTTCTTAGGAATTTCTTAGGTGTGTAGTCCGCCAACCCGCACTAGGCCAGCGTGGTGGACTAAGGCCTAAACCCTCTCAGTTGTAGAGGAGGCCCGTGCCCAGCAGTGGGACGTATTTGGGCTGATGACGTTAGGCATTAGTCCACAGCAGAGCAGCAGATAGTCAATTTACGTTTGGTCAAATTTCAGTATTCTTAATTTTACTATTATGTCTAATTAACCTAGTCTTGTGTAAGAGTACTCTTTAGACTATTGATCTAATAACTGCGACAATGAATGTATTCTTCTGAATCATTCTTGTTTTTTCTAAATCGCGTTAAAAGAACAAAAAGGTTTTATTGTTTGTTACTTTACACAAAAATACAAATATATAACAAGTAGGTGAAATAATGGCAATGGTGTTGGCAATTCTAATAATAAATAGAACATCTAATAGTACCGATTTATTAAATTGTGTCTAAGAGTGTGTAAATTCTCGAAGTAATTATCACCATAGAAAAATAATAATATAATCTATTCTACATAATGTAGAAAACTAAAAGGGACTAGTTGATGCCAATATTCCCAGACAAAAAGCAAATATTTTCTTGAAAGATAACTCGAATCGGCTATTCGTATCTTTTCTACAGCCTTGGGCAAAAAATCCTATAAGTAGGTACCTGGTTATTTTTTCAATAATTTCAAGTTTTTAAGTGGTATGTATATGTATATTTATAAGCCTTTGATTAGTAGACATAATTACATATGTGAAATATTCAGAAATTGCTGACTAGTATAGTATAGTATAGTAAGTATAAGTACTACTATAAGTCTTATCTGGATTAGAGCAAAGCGAATTAAAAATATTAAGTTTATACATAAAAAAATATATATCTGATAATTATTATTCTAACACTGTATATATTCTCAGCCTATCGCCGTCCACTGCTGAACGAAGGCCTCCACAAGTAGGCGCCAACCAAACTTGAGCAGTCTTCATCCATCCGCTATCCACCACCTTTCTTAATCAATTCTCAACCATCGTCCGGCAGGACCTCCTACGCTACGTCTACCTAAGCGCGGTCTCCACTACAACACTTGTCTGCTCCACCTGTCCGTCCACTGTCCGTCGATAGACATGGCTCGCCCACTTCCACTTTAGCGTGCTAATCCTGCGGGCAATGTCAATGACTCCGGCTCTCTGACGGATGACTCATTACGAATTCTATCCACTAGAGAAACCTTGTAAATGAAGCACATACACAAGAAAATCCAACACTCCACACTGTGCTACATCAGAAAACTTGTCGGGATATAGGCCTTTCCTATGGCACGCCATTGGGCTCGATCTTCGGCCCTCCTCATCCAACCGCTGCCAGTCACCATGCGAATATCGTCACCCCACCTAGCTAGAAGATTTCCTACACTACATTTGCCGAGCCATCTCTCTACTCCAGAACACGTTTCCCCCAACTGTAATCTGTTCTGCGACAGATGTAATCTGCCCAATGCCACTTCAGCTCGCTAATCCTTTAGGCTATATGGATTACTTTGGTTCTCGGTCGGATGGCATCATTTCTGATCCTATCCTTTAGAAAAAAATTCCTAACATAGCAATATCCACACTATCTTACTGAGCGACCTTAAATTGGTGGATTAGTCGCATCGTCAGTATCTCGACTCTATATGTCATGACAGGAAGGACGCACTCATTAAAGAAAAAGTGTCGGGTTTAGTTTTTAACTAGAATCTAGACTTTCGACACAGGATTAACGGCTGTTATTGCTTGACAAACCCTGAACTCATTCGTCAAAGTACATTAGAACTCAAAGATATATTAATATATACGGATACACCTAACAAAAACCAAAATAACAAAAACAAAATACGATGTAAGGGCGAAATCAAATTAACACGGAAAAATCCACGGTAACAGATGAGCGTGTGTTATTACACCAATCAGCGTAATCGAGTGTCGTAGGGAGGCGTCCCGGGCATAATAATTATCATGTGAAAGTCCGTTCCCGCGGGATACCAGCGCGCCCCGGGATTAGTCGCGGGATTGCTCCGGGCACACGATAGATAGTGGCGCGGTTGTAAATTCATAGCTCCCCCAGGCGGTTCATTCTTTTTTTTGATTTCGACTCCGCCCACAATAGATGCTCGAGAATTTCTATTCTTTCCGCAAATTGAAGAAATAGTCTCTTAAATACACTAGGACGCTGTGTGAATATTATTGATTCCATAATAAAGTTTTTAGTAGACTAAAAAGTAATTACTTGTGTCTCGACTTTTTCAATTACCTATAATAAGATTTTTATACGATCTTAGCTGTCAATTCCACTTTAAAAATGATAACTTAGATTATGGTAGGTATAACTTAAGTGTTCTTTTTGATCGATAATTATTAGATAAAAAAAAAATTACTTCTTTAAAAATTAAAATATTATTACCATTGGTGAAAATATACAGTGTTCAAAAAATTAAATTATAAAAACAAAAACAATATTAAAACATGGATCAACTTCGTTCTATAAATAATGAGTAAGATGAAAAAGCCTTTTGTCTAATCATTTTATTAAGAATTTCACTCACTTTACAAAACTTTAGTGAAGGTTAATTTTACGAGCGTAAAAATTCGCTTTGATCTCTTTGAGGTCATCCCTCAAGCATTACGATTGCAAATTTAAATCAGTGATTGTGCGTAATTGTGGAAGAATTCTTTAATGGAATTCTTCAGCAGTCCCGACAATACGGATTCCTCAGAAACTTATTGCCCCACTTCTTAGTATGCTTCAGGTAGGTTTTAGCAACTAATCGACTTCTACTATCGAGGGATCAGTGGTAGTAAAAAAGGCACAATAATGATTAGCATTTTATCGATAAGGGAGGTATTTATTACTAGATAATAGGCCTTTAAAATGGTGACTATTTTTATCGAACCCAGGACCAACCAATTGCCCACCGCACACTTAGTATTTCTTTTCTTAAATTCATAGTTCCATCCAAACTCGTCCGCATTTACTTTTAATCTCCAGCAGGAAACAATTAACATTTACTGCAAATATATTATACTAACAAATAAGTAATTGGTCCATATTATTCGCGAAACACAAAACATTATTCAATGCACGAACTCAAACGCGATTTATCACTATGCGACTAAACATGAAAACTTAAACCGAAAATCTCATTGTAAGTCAAACTCGGCGGTGCTCGGAATCTCGGATCAAAATGAATGGTCAAAAACAACTACGGCGAGCGTTGATGCAAAATGATATACCACTACACGACGCCGGCTCCATCTCAATTGTGTTCCCGACTGGCCAGACGAATTTATTGCCAAAATTTCACTCTACTCCAACCAGCTACTCCATCATACCGTCTATTTACCATCTGGTACATTGAATGGCTGTCGTAATTGTTCGTACAATCGCTGGCGTAATCACGATGCGATCCGGCATGTTAATCACCCTGAATAATTTACCAATGAGGACAGTGGACACCCAATCAATAATCCAGATCGATCTTCCTTACACCGCAAATAGATAATGGCTTTCGAATCAAATTGTGCGTGCTTTTTGATTTAGTTCATCGTTAGTTATCTATTATTGTTTGTAATGCTTGTGATTTATCGGCATGTTGGGTCGCGCTAGTGACTCGATCGTTTGTGATAATGAATGTTAAACAGCGATCGCCTTTTCAATTCTGTTGAAAGTAGGTGATTAATGAAATATTTTTTTTGTAGTTTTTGAGGCCAATAAACATATTTTTATATAGATATAATCTATACTAATATATAAAGCTGAAGAGTTTGTTTGTTTGTTTGGTTGAACGCGCTAATCTCAGGAACTACTGGTCCGATTTGATTAATTCTTTCAGCGTTAGAAAGCCCATTTATCGAGGAAGGCTATAGGCTATATAACATCACGCTACGACCAATAGGAGCGGAGCACCAATAAATAATGTTTCAAAATCGGGGGTATTTCTTTCCTTTTGAGAAATTTCGCTGCGTGCGCTGCGAAAACGGTTAAAGTTTCGCTAAAATAATGTATGACAGAATTGTTCCCCTTTAAAAGTTCTAAAAATAAGTCTGCGACAGCATATGTCTATCTTTTAAGGTTGGCTCACTATAACCATTTTTATGCTAACCAAATTTGTTCTAAAATAAAGCATTATTTGTGAAGGTGTTTTTATAAAGATGATATTAATTCTTATCCAAATTAATACGTTATTCATCACAAGTATTTAATTTAAAAGAAATTTGCCCTTTACATCATTTGATTTCAATGAGTATCTTAGAAGATATCGCAGTTTTAAAATAACACCGCAGTGAAAAAATTATCAAGCGCGCAATTATGATGTACGAGTACAAGGCGCCGGCCGGCCGGTGCGCGGCGGCACATATTTCACGTCTATTTGACCGATTTGAATGATTTTTTGGTATGGACATAAATGGGACACTGTGAAGTAAAATAGATAGATATGGATGGAGTGCGTGAGAGAAGATATGAAAGAAAAAGGGGTGACTGAAGACATGATATGAACATGACGGCTGATAGGGATGTTTGGAAAGATGAAACATACTGCACCGACCCCAAATAATTGGGGACAGGGCAAGAGAATGATGAATGATTATATAATTGATTAATTAAACATGTTACGGCATTTGAGCACAAAGTAGCATTGCACCATCCATCCATATAATTGTGATGTGTGAAATTAAAAAATGAACATAATTTTAAATACATTAATACATACTTACATAACTTGTGTTCCCAATTAGGTAGGCAGATGTGTATTTCTGCACCCACATTTCGCCAGTATGTATTAGTCCCATGTAATAGGGGGCGAGCCTATTGCCGTTTTTCGGGCACATTTCCAGACTCCGTGCTGCTACGGAGAATTTCCTAATGGAAAAACCCAATAAAATTTTTCCCGAGCCGGGACCACGAGATGATTTTTTTTAAATACCCGATAATAAAATTAATTAAAAACTGTCTGTATAAAAAAATACAAACAGAATACCTACGAAAGAGATTATTCAATTCTTAGAAAATATGAAGTAAAAACTTAACAAAAAGTCATGTAGGTATATTAAAAACTTAAATTAGTACTATTAAGACTCTTGCGAAACCAGGAAAACAGAGAAATACATACAACTCGTCTACACCCGGTAATTTAAATTCAGAACAGAATGCAGACTAGCGTGTCAATATGGAACTTAATTTTGTTAGCGCCGCATCGCCTCAAAAACTAGTCCATTCGTAAATTAAAACGAATCTCGTCTCTGAATTCTGAGAACAGTTTTCCACAAGAACAAACAATGTTAAAACAAAGTCTGTGTGACGTCAAAGGCCAGATAGTGAGGAATTAATAATGTCTTTTGGGAGACGTCAATACATTCAGGCCGATTGGAGCAGGTACTTAAATAAGGAAGCAAAGGGGCTTTTACTTATCTTTTCTTTACTTTTGTGCCCGAAGTGCTGAAAGTACCTAAAAGGTGATTAAGATTCAGCTGATTAGTTGAACTTGAGAATAAGATATTGCTTTTACTTTTGCTCCAGTTCGGGGAACAGATAGCGGGAATTAAATTTTGAACGTTTTCCCTGTCGACACGATTGTACTGTTACTGTGAACGCAAATGTTTCGTGTTACATATTTTGTACAATTACACAATACTCTTCTTGGTCAAACAAGGCCAGTCTGGGCAATGAAACCTTATAACACAAATTTTTATTTCGTAGAAAGACAAATGACAATTCTAAAGCTGGATTGTCATCAATGCAATTTCTGATGATAATAAACGTCAATGATCTGGGAACGCATGCCGCTACTGTAATGTAATTTTATTGCTTATTTATTTTAATAAGGTGTGTGCCTGGGGTTTGAACCCGCGACCGCCGATATTCTCGACCGCGCGCCTAAACCTCGAAGCCATCACTACTTAATTTAATTTAATTATTACTTGTGGTATATGTGGTAAAAATATTTTTTCAAATACACTTGGTAGCTTAGGTAATAAATTAATTCCTATAACAATATGGAAGCGATAGATCTAACACTATTAATATCTGGTTAGAGTTTGTAAGGCATTCATTTGCTTGTAACGTGTTGAAAACTGTGCTTTGACTTAACACCTGGCTCAATCTATTAGACCCAATTAATAAATGGGTGTATAGCTCGTGTAATTACCAAATACCGGCTTTCCAATCCAATCCAATCCATCAGCCAATCGAAGTCCACTGCTGGACATAGGCATCTCCCAATGACTTCCACAGGGACCTGATGGAAGCAGCTTGCATCCAGCGACGTCCCGCGACCCTCACCAGGTCGTCCGACCATCTTGTCGGAGGACGTCCCACGCTGCGCTTTCCGGTACGTGGCCTCCACTCGAGAACTTTTTGGCCCCATCGGCCATCAGTTCTCCGCGCTATGTCCCCGGCCCATTGCCACTTCAACTTGCTAATCCGCTGGGCTATGTCGGTTACTTTAGTTATACCGGCTTTGCTAATGACCAAATCATACCCGAACAGGAGGAAGTAGATTAATATAAAAGGTAATCAGTGTAATATATGACTCCTCGGTATGCGACGCAAATAAACAACGGTGAGGCTATTAAGAGGAAAAGGACTATGAAGATATTTTAGATTACGTTAATCCTTAATAATAAGCAAAATAATGCTTTTATGACTAAAGTCTCTTTGTTGCCAACGTCAACTATTACGTGGAATCAAATATTTATTTGATGCATATCTTAAATGATCTTTTGATGGAATAAACTTAAAGTGAGTATGCAGTAACAGGACCTAAAAATATATCAGACGATGTAAAAAATACATGTGAATAAACGTGTCGAGGGAAAATAAGGGGGAGGGAAAAATTGCTTTATTACTGGCACGGCATAGTGACTACAGCACCTGATGGTAAAAAAAGTCAAAAGTCAAAATATCTTTATTCAAATAGACTTTTACAAGTTCTTTTGAATCGTCAATTTTACACATCTTAATTTTTTAAACTATTGCCGCTTCGAAACGTGTTATAGCTGTGGAGAAGAAACGGCAAGAAACTCCCTCAGCAACACGACATGTCATTTTTTTCTTTAAAAAACAGCAATATATGTCTTTTTTTCATTACATTATTTAAATTTTACATTATAAATGTCATAACGATACAAACTGTAGCAACAAAACAAAACTCCGATCAATTTACTTATTATCTTCAATAAAATCTGAAACTTTATAGTATGCTTTTTTGTAAAGCTTATCTTTAATTGATTTCTTAAACATTGTCAAGGGAAGCTCTCTAATAGCCTTCGGAAGTTTGTTATAGAAGCGTATACATTGCCCCATAAAAGAGTTATTAACTTTCCGGAGACGAGTTACGTGTTGAACGAGATTACATTTGTTCCTAGTATTTTTATTGTGTACATTACAAATTTTATTAAATTTATCAAGATTCTTTTGGACGTACATTAAGTTTTCGTATATAAACTGACAAGTGACGGTAAGAATATTTATTTCCTTAAATTTTTCTCTAAGTGAAGCCCTGGGACCTAAATTATAAATAGCCCTAATGGCTCTTTTTTGCAAAACAAAAATACCATACGACATAAGGCTATGGAAATAGCTGAAATAAACCATTCTTGCCGTTTCCTCGTCAGTCAGACGTCTGATCTTTTTCACTGCATATGCCGCTGAACTTAAAACGTAAGCCCGGTGCTGTCCAAACAGAGCTTGAAGCCAGTGCGGCAATACTGCACCAAAATATAAACAAATACAGACAAATAACATCGTGCTAGTTGCGCCGTTCCCAAGTAAGGCATATTTCGATATACAAAATTTTTGAAGACCATCAGATTTGAAGAATTTATGAAATTCTATAGGACGTTGTGAACATAAATCAGTAATGTACGGCGTGACAGCTCGCAAAACAAAGAGACAAACGCTTCCCGTACTCCGCGTCAAACTAGTTCTACCGAACCCCTCTGCCTCCGGAATACGTCAGTTATTCAACTATATTTGACACGTTATGACGTATGAAAGTCCTACACGAGTACACATTCCGCCATGGCATCATATGCTCGGTGTAAGAGATAACTTGTTAACGTCGTTGGGCCTTACTCCTTCTCAGTAATAGGCATCCTCAGATGGACGGCAGAACGCATGACCTCGTAATCGTCACCGATGCTTGTTATAGCAGAGCACATAAATTATATGTGTAAGTACTTGTTATAAAAGAGCATCTCGAGTGAATTTTATAGTTTTTAACGTATTTCGCGCCAGTAATGATCGATATACTATTTTCCTCACATCTGCACTTTCTCTCAGTCACTCAGTCTGTCGGTGCGGTCACATTACCATGTTTTTTCCTGTTTTATTTATAGATTTACCCACTCTCATTTAATCTCTCTTAGTTTAGGCCTTAGTCCACTATGCTGGCTGCGGGTTGGCGGAGTACACACCTTAGAAATTCCTCAGAACTTTTAGGTGTGCAGGTTTCATGTTTTCCTTCGCCGTTAAAGTACGTGATAATTCATTGTGAATACACACATAACTTCGAAAAGTCAGAGGTGTGTGCCTGGGGTTTGAGCCCGCAACCGCCGATATTCTCGACCATGTGCCTAAATCTCGACGCCATCACGAATGGGACGTGGGATACAATGTTTTTTTAATTCTTTTAAAATCCATTTATATGTAACTAAAACATGTATAACAAAATCCTAGACAAACGGGAAAACTCCTTCTCGATTCTTTCAAATAAGAACTTCTTTAATTTTGTTTAAACTCTCTGTTGTAACTTGATCGCAGCACGACACTTCAGAAAACTCACAAAAGTTTTACCGGTTGTATCAACGCGGATAAACCCGAGAGTTGAAATTAATTTTGTAAAAGAAATCTTTATTGCGATCAGATACTTTGACAGACTGCGATACTATCACCGCACCTACGTCAATGTCACTTTAACAACACCATGTGGCCAGACATTTATTATTTGGTTACCCGTATCCCTTCATAATAAGTGATTAAATTGAAAACAATGATTGCGTGTCTCGTGCGAAAGGCATAACCCTTTTTCGTTTATGTGAATTAATTTACTTGAAATATTTATGATTGTCATTTTGTGCCAGTATCGGTTTTAATTAAATTTTCTGATTGTTTTATGACCCTCGGCGATATAAGCTGCTGATTTTAGTTTCTCTTATGTTTTTAATATGATTTTTAAAAGCAATAAATATTTTTAGTGATATAAGAATAAAAGAAAATATAAAAGAGTATGTTTTATGTAACTCCTTATATTTTATACGAATAACTTTTTATTTGCCATTGATAAACAAATCCCAGGACGCCGATGTTTTTCTTTTATATTTTATAAGTAAAGTTGGTTTACTTGACAATGTTTAATGTCTCCATTTGTTATCAATAAATTGTGCTGTTATTGAGAAGTAATTGAGAATATTGATTAGATGTGACTAAAGTTCTTGATAAATATAAATTATATATTCAATATTCATAAAGGTACCTCATACCAAGACACAAATCTTATTTTTGTATTTTGTTTTGTGTATTTTTTGATACATAGGGCATGTATCAAAATATACTTTTATACATACATACATACATAAACTCACGCCTGTATTCCCCGAAGGAGTAGGCAGAGATGCATTTCTGCATCCACATTTCGCCAGGTATGTATCAGTCCCACGTAATAGGGGGATAGCCTATTGCCGTATTATTATACTTTTATTAACACCATAATAACAAATTGTCGAATTAATATAAAATAATTTTCTATATAGAGACTCCCTTTTCCTAAATTGCTTAAAATAGTGTAGGTATTTTTAATACATCGAACAAAAAAACTGCTTACGAAATATTACATGTATAACCAAAAATATATTCTTATCCAAGATTCCACGAGCAACATAATCCTTAAAACCCTTGTACATCGTCTCAAGTCAATATAATTATTAGCCGCTTAGCAGACCAGTTAGCGCCTACACTCAGTAGATAGCATTAATCTGTGGTTAATATCATGGATTAATGACCGCGACGCCTCTCCTGTGGTATTTGGATAAACTATTGAGCAAATTGATAGCCATGTTTTGCGTATAATATTCGCGTGTAGCGCCCCTACTACTATGCTTTCAGTTTATTTATATGGTCTACAAATATTTGACACATTTTTCTTTAAGTCGTATTTCTTCGAGGGTGGTAAATAAGACAGTTTGAAATAAATATGAAATCATTGGAGATCAAAAAATATGAAGGCTCATGAGAAAATTCCTAGCCACGTTGAACGCTCATGTTCAGATGGGCGTGCGCAACAGAAACAGAAAGCCATACAGCTGCCCATCTTAAGATCGCTTGAGTGAGAGCATTTACCAACGGCAATACATATTATATATATATATAATATGTATATACTAGTATTATATAAGTATGTATATATAGCTTTTTAATTATGGATATTTATGTTTTGTATATTGTATTTATATTACATATATTCACTCATCATAATATACTATGTTTATTCAATTTAGCCAACGACCGTTACTTCAATCGATCCTTACTTCTAGAAAATAATACTGCAATGAACATCTCTACGTAGCATACTTCAAATTCCAGTATCCTTTGAACATTCACTCCATTTACTTAATCGAAACGCTTGTCTTGAAAGGCATTGGTAACTGCAAATTTATTATATATAGGGAAGTTTTAAACACACAGAACGGCAAATATATCAGAGACGTAAAATGGATCAAACAAAAGCTATTTGAATTTGAAAACCTCCAGGTATCCGGGCTACTCATACATAATACCGGAACGCGAGCCATCGTTCACTGAGTTATTGTGTTAAAAGCCGAATACATTTTTCATAGAAAATAACACATATTTCACAATGAAATTCTTGTCGATCGAGCAGCCGCTTTGTCTTGCTTCTTTTCCTTTCATTTTTCCCGCTTGATTTGTGTTCTATGAGTGTTCCGTTGCACTCGCTCCGCTCGCCTCGGGGAATATTGGATATCTGTCATAAGTCATAAGATTTCGCATACCGACTTTATAATGTCCCGCATATAGGTTCGCATACGAAATGCGAATATTTTATTGCAATGAATTGTGTTACAGTCTGTTGAGGAAGATTGTTCGATACAATTGTCTTTAGTGCAAAAAGTGTGTGTGTTATTCTTTTGTTAGTATTGTTTACTCCGTGATGCTTGGCGGGTACACGTCTCGGGAAAAATGTTAGCACAAAAACACACGAAAACGCTATTTCTTTTCGCAATATATATTTCGCTCCTTTATCCGGAAACGGCTGCGAGAGAGAAGAGTCAGCTTCAGAAATGTAATAATATCTTTAATATCGTCTCAGACCGGCAAGATGGATGTGTCAACATTCTCAACGGGCCTAGGATTATTATCGGTTTTCAACGATTGAATAATCAAACGAATATCGGCGTTGATGGCCTCGATGTTTAGGCGCGCGGTCGAGAATTTCGGCGGTCGCAGGTTCAAACCCCAGGCACACACCTCTGACTTTTCGAAGTTATGTGTGTATTCACAATGAATTATCACTTGCTTTAACGGTGAAGGAAAACATCGTGATAAAACCTGCACACCTAAAAGTTCTTAGGAATTTCTTAGATGTATAGTCCGCCAACCCGCACTAGGCCAGCGTGGTGGACTAAGGTCTAAACCCTTTCAGTTGTAGAGGAGGCCCGTGCCCAGCAGTGGGACGTATTTGGGCTGATGATGATATCGGCGTTCTTGTAGCCGGCCTGACTGCACGATACTTAATATTATTACAGGGAAGTCTTTGTCCGACTTAAAATTAAATTAAGATCCCGAAATGATAACCACATTCAATTACTTAGTATGGTACTTTTCGTACCATCAAATATAATTCGCTCGTTACATAATACCATCCCGGACATAATTTAAAACATTGTAAGAAAATACGAGCCGTCATTGCTCAATTTCGTCTCATAATATAATGCAAAGTATTCCGAAGAATATAATAAAGTGAATGGTAAACAGTAGGTGAGAGCGAACAATAACAGAGAGAAGCACTCACAGTCGTGCTACAGGAAAATATTGCGATAGAGTGGAACACTTAATGAATATTTTCAAGAAGTGGCTGAGGTGTACAATGTATAGCGCTGAGAGCTTCAAACACAGCATTATTTACACCATTATTACTGCTTCAGACATTTTATGAATAAAGTTAAATGCGCGTGTATTGAATGGTATTCATTTGGCGGTGTTGGATGTTTTGTTTAGAATATTTTTTTGCTATTTTCTTTTGTTCATTGTAAAAGGCACCACATGTATCTTGGCTATTGCTTTTTGGACTTATATAAACTTTTGTAGGAAAGTTACGCTTAATACTATAGGGAACTATGAGAAACAAAAGCTTTATGTTAAAACATACATACATACATACATACATAAACTCACGCCTGTATTTCCCGAAGGGGTAGACAGAGGTGCATTTCTGCACCCACATTTCGCCAGGTATGTATCAGTCCCACGTAATAGGGGGCGAGCCTATTGCCGTTTTTCGGGCACAATTCCAGACTCCGTGCTGCTACTGAGAATTTCCTAATGGAAAAACCCAATAACACTTTGCCCGACCCGGGAATCGAACCCAGGACCTCTAGATCGCTCGGCACACATGTTAAAATTAATTCTTATTATTATTTGTCATTGGAATATCCAACTATCCAAACAAGCATTAATCATCATCATCAGCCCAAAGACGTTCACTGCTGGATAAAAGGCTCCCCCAAAGACTTCCAAAGTGATCTGTTGGAAGCGGTCTGCATCCAACGGCTTCCCGCGATTTTCACCAAATCGTCCGTCCACCTTATTGGTGGACATTAACTTTAATATATATAAAGATTATGCTATATTCAAAACACTAAAATAGTATTTTAAATATAACATAAACCCCGTATAGTCTTGCTTTAATCATTCAAAAAGTCTTTAATCTTCCATCGACCGTTCCATGAAAAATATTCAACCAGGATTTTAAATTGGGCTATACCATAAAATGGATATATTAGCCTGTGCTTCAAGATAAATTGCTGCTTCCTCTAGTTTGATTGATGTAACTTGTACTAGATGCTCGGTATTCACGTTCAAACTTTCCAACTGTGAACAATGAATATGTCGGCAAGTCTCAGTTATGTCGGCATAGCAAAGTAACTATATCAGCCGATATGGGACGTACATATACATACGTATATATTTGCATTTAGTGTTGAGAACATTAATTAGACTTATCTATTAGTCACCTCTTATAAAAGAGTGGGATACCGTAGTGGGATTCTAACGCCCGTTTACCACAGGGCAGTACGAGCCCCTGGGGAGTAATATGCCGCAGAAATTCCTATTGAAAAGTCTTACGCAGGATCTCTCACGATTCGAATTCGCAAGATTGTGTTTCCGTGAATGAGTGTTTAATTTTCAATTTTTTAAATTACGCAGAAATGCGCCTCTACCTAAACCTTAAGGGAATACAGGCGTGAGTGTATGTATGTATGTAATTTGCGTATTATTTATCTATACATTAGAAATTAGTAATGATTCAAGGAAGAATACATATTTATTTAAGATCAATGCGTTTGTGGGATCGGAAATTCTCAATTGTTCTCAATACTCGAAAAAATAAATATCAATTTATCATCCAGTGGGATTTACTTTCATAGATTTAGGCTTTGACAAATTACAAATTAATCGTATAGATAGGTTGATGATAATTTTAGACTCTTCTTTTCCAAAAAAACAATTATAGTTATTACGCATGTCATCATCATCATCAGCCCATATACGTCCCACTGCTGAGTACGGACCTCTTCTACAACTGAGAGGGTTTAGGCCTTAGTCCACCACGCTGGCCTAGTGCGGATTGGCGGACTACACATCTAATAAATTCCTAAGAACTTTTTTAGGTGTGCAGGTTTCATCACGATGTTCTCCTTCACCGTTAAAGTACGTGAAAATTCATTGTGAATACACACATAACTTCGAAAAGCCAGAGGTGTGTGCCTGGGGTTTGAGCCCACGACCATCGAGATTCTCGACCGCGTGCCCAAACCTCAAGGCCATCACGACTTCACATGTACGCATGTACCTACACATTACTCCTGTGTCCATGCTACTAACCAATTCTTGAAGCAAGAACTTAGTAATACTTTTTCCGACACGTGATTCGAACCAAGACCTCTCAAGCGCACGCCGCACACTAACGCTACGTACGGAAGCCAGTTAAAATATATCACTTGAATCCATAAAAACATATTCAACACTTTTAAAAAAGTTTACGAAGCAAGTTCCTTTTACACCAATTTTATACTAACCGAGCGAAGTTAATATATCTGGTAAATAAGCAGCTTCGAAAAATTAAATTTCTTACATAACCTCTGAGTTTTATCAGCTAAGACGTCAGGTAAAGTCAGGTGTTCAAGCTGCTGTGACGGGCACTTGTATTTACTATGTCCAAATGGAATACTAGGCTAATAAGTACGGACGTTTGCGCTGCAACGCAGACTGTTCCGGTTCGTTAAGTAACTACGGCTTTATGAATTTCAAGCTTCGTAAGCGAATCTGCTTCTATTGTTTTTGGAATTTACTTTTGATTGAAAATTTCAACAAGTTCTGTATTGTGACAACATTTATAATTTTAGTTGTTTTACTCATGGATCTGTTCAAGACTATTTTAGTACTCGATAAAGTACCAACGTCCTAAAAAAAGTCTAGCTTTGAAGTGATTGATTTCAATAGATATTCACGAAACATATCTTACAAAAGACTCAAACTCTTTCTCTTCCTTACTCTGGGTCTCATCTTCTCGTCTTTCGGCATTATTTGAGTTCTTGCGACGCTCTTCCTTCGATACTTTTATTTTGTTAGTGACATGAACAGTCACCACTCATAGAGTAGTAAAAATATCTAATATTCAACAACATAAATTAACGATATATAAAATCCTTTAAAGAAAATAGCGAGCAATGTAGGTACATCAAAATGTTCACAAACGTGCCAAACGGGGGTATGATACAGATTCGAGTTAACAAAATAATCGTGAATTATCCTCATATACAACGGTAACAGATGTGTTGAAATATGGAATACACACTGCACTAGTAATTCATTCATTAAACGGGTGTACGTCATTCCGAGCTAAGCCGGTGAATCCCTAAAACTGAGGTATTAAAGCGAATGTGCATGCAGGTTTCATTAGTAATACACTTTCAGCTAGGGAATCAGAATCACTTATGGCGAGACTATTGTGATATTATTAAGATATGAATAAATATGGAGTATAAATAAATAAGTAGTGATGGCCGCGAGGCTTAGATATGGGGTCGCGAATCTCGGCGGTCGTGGGTTCAAACCCCAGGCACCCCTGACTTTTCGAAGTTATGTGCGTATTAATAATCACATAGTTTAACTTTGATGGAAAATATCGTGCGGAAACCTTTTTTTTGTTCTCGAGGGGAAAGCTGATTATGGCTCTACTTCCTGCCAGCCCTGGAGGAGGGTGGCAGGAAGCGTATGTCAGTGTCAGCGGCCAAAACCCCCCGGTGGCCATCTCCACGCCATGTGGGGCGACCACGGTTTGTGGGCGAGAAGCGCCCACCATTATTCCGCAACCGCATCGTGAGGAAACTTGCACACCTAAAAGTTCTTAGGAATTTCTTAGATTTGTAGTACTAACATACAAGTCTTGTGTCGTGGGTGTCATAAACTTAGAGAGCTTTCGGTCTCACAAACACCCAGACCCGAAACAAATATTTGCGGATCACATAAACATTTGTCTCGGTACAGGGATCGAACACGCGGCCTCTCATTTTGCTAGCTAGTATCTAGCCAACTGCGCTTCGGGGTTGTCATTAAATTTATTTAAGCACAAGGGCATTGGAATAATTTAATAATTATTAGAGATTACTTTTTAGATTTAAAATAAATAGGTATATCTTAGCAGAATTACTTTGTTGAGTCAATGTGCTCGTTAGTTTTTGATGACTTTTTTTAAACTAAAGTAATACAAATTTAAATTCAAGTTTCTAAGCCAAAAACTTATTGTCGTGTTTTTAACTGTACGTGTTTTTTTATAACTTTGGATCTTTTTCCCAAAGCATCCAGAGTTCGAATGAGTTGACATAGTGGTGTTTTATGTTATATTTGAATTTTGATTGAATTATTTCTGTATGTATTTGGAACTCTCCATGGACACTGTCGTAAGCGGTATGTTATATCATCATCATCATCATCAGCCCAAATACGTCCCACTGCTGGGCACGGGCCTCCTCTACAACTGAGAGGGTTAAAAACTCCTTTAAGTTGTTGAGGTTGGATTTCCTGGAGCCTACTTGGTGCTGTATTAACTCAGAGATGCTATCTTGGAAATGTCAATGATGTAATAGTATATTCATAACTTTGTCCGAAAAGAAAAATTTGCTATTAAAACTACAGTTCATAAACTTACAAGAATAATAAAAAGTTAAACTAGATATTGAAAACAATAAAACTACTGAATTTTATGTACATATACTCAGAAACGGAATAATACAATCAAAAATTATATATGCCGTACATCAAATATCAAACAGCATATCCTAATCAATCGGATGAGTGTACACTGCCTATCTTGAGGCGCATATGAAATTGCAGCAACTGCGCAAAGCATAAGTCAATATTGAAAGTTTGTTCCGATTGGAATGAGGACGCAAGCGAGTTCCTTAGCTTGCTCTACAACACGCGGTCAAAGTCTAGGATTATATTACTTTATGACGTTCAAAAATATAGTATCAAAATACGTACTTGCTAATAAGACTATTCTGTCTCTAAATTAAAGATTTAATTATTTTACTAATTCCATGCGATAAAAATTATCGTGTAAATTTATAATAAAATGTGCAAAACAATGCAACCAAATTAACATGCAATTCTCTTTTTTATTTAATGTATATTTAATGGTTGTTACAATATAAATATATCTTATTTTTCATGAGTCTATTTTATAATGACATTGACTATTATAATCGATGAATTTTCTATTTTAAAAAATATCTATTCTAGACAACCAACAAATGAGAGATATTATTTTAAGAGTTCGGTTTATTACTAACAAATCTATATAATATAGAATTATCTTGTTAAGCACTCCCAAAATGTTATAATTTTTATTTTTCTCCGAGCTCACGTACAAGTTATTACACTAGTCACAAAAATTAAGGGATATAAAAAATCAATCCAAATTTTTGTGTGATTTTCAACGAGTTGTAACTCCGAGGAAAATGATTGTACAGAAAAAACAAAAAAAGCAAATTGTAGCTCCAAGTGTCTAGTCTTCAGATATGATCATGAAATTTTTTTGTCATGTCCAGGTCTAGAGAAATCCTAAAAAAACTACCGACAAAAAAAAAATTCAAATTTGTTCTCGTCTAAAAAAAGGTCCACGGGCTTCAAAAAATTTTTTTTGATTGTTTCGTTCAAAAGTTCTTTTAGAAAATTTAATACCCTTTAATTTGACGTATTCAAAAAGCCTATACGACAATTTGCCGCGGAGTTATCGTCAATCAAAGAAAAAAAGTTCTTTTTGACTTTGATAATCAATAACTCCGGAAATAATGATCGTATAGGAAATCAAAGAAGGGTTTTGAAAACTTTACGATATTCTCTATGAGAAAATGTAAACAACTTTTGGAAAGAATTTTTTTTTTGAATTGAAAACTGGGACTGAAAAAAAGACAAAAATTCGCATAATTAAGGATATTTGGATAACTTGGTATAACTTTGGATAAAATGGATGAACGAAGGATATCGTCGGTAATTTTTTAACCTCAAAGTGTCCTCTAAAATCCCTGAAAAAATCAAAGCGCTGCGATTTTTTTTTCATTGTGCCTCGAAGCTTCAAATCCTTTCTTAAAAAATTCACCATTATGAGCAATTTTTGATTTTTATTCATTTTTTCAATAAAAAAAATTCTCTCTAAAAAAAAATCTTTATTTTTTAATCGAAGAGATTAACTGTTTAAGAAATTTGAAAAACAAAATCAATTATTTTTTATTTTTTTTAAACGTCTTCAGAATGTTCTACTAATGTCAAAAGAAAATTAATTCATTTTTTTCTGACCGCTACAACTGCCTTAGTTTCAAATCTCATTTTAAAAATCCAATAAAAACAAATTGATATACCCCCCGCGGATTTCAGCTTTTCTTCACACAAAACTTGATTTTTTTGTATTCTTTCTAGCTTAAATTTCTTACGTGAATTTTCTGTAAGCTTTTCTTTGATAATCACCTTTTGGTATGCGTCGTCGACATTTAGCTGCCACAGATGTGGCTCGCATTGTTACCCTCCTTCATGAGGGCTACAGTTGTTGTCACCCGTGCCTATGTCCGATTTAACGCGACTCAAAGTTACGATCGTCGTCCGGGTCAAGGTAGACGACGAATCACTACCGAGCGTGATGATTGAGAAGCTCGTCAAAACCACCAGCGGTAAACAGCAGTCGAAAAAAATCGAGAAAATTTCGAATAAAAACGATTTTTTTTTTCAAATTTCTTAAACAGTTAATCTCTATGATCAAAAAAATAAAGATTTTTCAGAGAATTTTTTTTATTGAAAAAATGAATAAAAATCACAAAATTGCTCATAATGGTGATTTTGGCAAAAACAAAGGATTTGAACCTTCGGGGCACAATGAAAAAAAAATCGCAGCGCTTTGAATTTTTCAGGGATTTTAGGGGACACTTTGAGGTTAAAAAATTACCGACGATATCCTTCGTTCATCCATTTTATCCAAAGTTATACCAAGTTATCCAAATATCCTTAATTAAGCGAATTTTTGTCTTTTTTTCAGTCCCAGTTTTCAATTCAAAAAAAATTTTCTTTCCAAAAGTTGTTTACATTTTCTCATAGAAAATATCGTAAAGTTTTCAAAACCCTCCTTTGATTTCCTATATGACCATTATTTCCGGAGTTATTGATTATCAAAGTCCAAAAGAACTTTTTTGCTTTGATTGACGATAACTCCGCGGCAAATCATCGTACAGGCTTTTTGGTTACGTCAAATTAAAGGGTATTGAATTTTCTAAAAGAGTTTTTGAACGAGACAATAAAAAAAAATTTTTTGAAGCCCGTGGACCTTTTTTTAGACGAGAAAAAATTTGCAATTTTTTTTTGTTTGTAGTTTTCTTAGGATTTCTCCAGACCTGGATATGACAAACATTTTTCATGGTCATATCTGAAGACTAGACACTTGGAGCTACAATTTGCTTTTTTTGTTTTTTCTGTACAATCATTTTCTTCGGAGTTACAACTCGTTGAAAATCACACAAAAAATTGGATTGATTTTTTATATCCCTTAATTTTTGTGACTAGTTTAATTAAGATTTACATTAGCTCTCCAAATCAATCATAATTCATTAGTGAAAGGACGTGTCTCGCAACTTGGCTGATAACGTTTGTGATGCCATTTGTAGATGTTTGCCAAGCTAGATTGAGCCGGAATTAAGTTACCTACTGTTTATACTATTAGTATTTTATTTGTCTGCTGCTTACATACACATTAGCCGTTATCACAGTCCTCTTGTACAAAAGTTATTAGGTCACAGTGGGTCAAATTGGCTTTCACTTATCTTATTTGAATCTCATACATCCTCAAAATTCCTTTAATGATGCATGTTTTTTTACGAGACTTATGACAGTTCAAGCAATTCAGTTGAAAAACTACATATTGTCGAAACGAGAGTTTGTGCGGGTTGGCAGCTGACATACCTATAACCTATACGTAGACCTATGCCGAGGACATATACATTAAAGATAAGTTTTCAGAAACAAAAGTTCCTCTTTGCTCTGTAGTCTCCGTCAGAGCTTACCCAGAGAAAATGCAGTTGTAGAGTGTATGATAATTTGAGATGCCTCAACATTTATGATAAATAAGCAAAAATATTCAAAGTTAGTTCTTCAAAAATCCTCCAAGACGTTATGATAATATGATATTTCTTAAGATACCAAATTCAAAAGCGATATGGCATGTGGAACATTGAATAAGTGTACCTGAGTGTAAGTACATATAGGCGGGGTAACGAGTCGCGGACTCCTTTGATCTCGCCGCCATCCGCGTCTACTTTGCGTTTCTTTGAGAACTGATTGAGCGCAGTACTCTGTGTGCATACGAAAACGCCTGT
Source organism: Hemaris fuciformis (assembly GCA_907164795.1). Taxonomy (NCBI): domain Eukaryota; kingdom Metazoa; phylum Arthropoda; class Insecta; order Lepidoptera; family Sphingidae; genus Hemaris; species Hemaris fuciformis. The sequence goes on along the minus strand of OU015440.1, from coordinate 6,925,675 downwards.
GCCCCAACTCTTAAGGATTTACGACATTTGTCTATGAAAGAAACTGTTTACATTTTGACGACTGCGATCAACGAGCATGCTTACTGACCCGGGAAGTACAATGTGTGATTCGTATTTAATTTTGATGATAATGTAACATAATTTAAATATAAAACTTGGAAGCACGAGTATGACCAACTTTAATACAAATATTATTAATTTCTGTAAACTTATGAGTTAAGCAGTTTGATCCTATATAAGTCTGCAGTCTACTAACTTTGTACTACGCGCGTCGTAGACTGCTGTCACTTGTCGTTAGAAGTATTTTTCTAAGTACATTGCGTTATTAAAATAATACTTTTAAAAATATATTTTAACAGCCATTAATATAATCAGGTACAAAATGATTGCTCATATCTCTTACCTCATACCTCTCATAATTTCATCGTTTGTGTACAGACTAAATTTGGTATATCCTACCATAAAAAATAGTCGTAGTTACTAGTACTACCACGTGTCCTTATTTCAAGCACAGTCCGAACACGCCCTGTATATATTTTTGTGTGAGTACTAGCATAAACCGCTCCATATCCTCACTCGGATGTCGTAAAAGTCGACTGTGAGATGAAGTCGCGAACGGCAAAGTGCATTGCAGCTTTCTGCTGAGTGAAATTGGTGCGCCGCCGCTCATCGCGAGGCTGCAGTGTGGCATATATTTACCGTGCCTTCTCTTTCATAATTTTTCTTGTGCCTTTACTAAAACGCTTCAATTATGAGAACAAGAATTAACAAAAAATCTGTTTTTTCCCTAAAATGCGTGCGTGGTTCCTTAGTGTTTATAGGAAAATGTTTTATTCTTCGGCAATTGTGAAGTCTCAGAGTCCAATATTTGGTGCACATCTCTAACCTTTCAAAGTCATATAAAGCATATTGTACGATGTGTTTAAATGTTAGTCCACAAATTAATAGTGAATAATCTGGATACCTACCTAATTTTTTCACAAATCATTACGCAGGAGTGTTATTTCTTGAGATATTTAGTCGACCAGCTTGATGTACCAAAGCCTGATACCCCTCAATTGTAGAAGGCCTTTACCTAGCTTCTGCTAGAAGTGGATGTATCAGGGCTAATATTGAAAGTTTTGCTACAAATCATCACGAACCCTTGACTAACGTTTAAACTCAGTTCTCTGCATATAAATGGCAGAATATAGCTATACTATTTTGGGTTTTTAATACAATAATTTATGTTTAAACAAAGTGAATAGAAACGCATGGAAGTACTTAGAAATAGAAAAAATTAAAAAAACACGTAAAAGCGAGTTTCATCGTCATCAGCCCATATACGTCCTAATGCTGGGCACGAGCCTCCTCTACAACTGAGAGGGTAAGCTAAAGCGAGTACTGTGGCCAAAAAAAATGTTTAAACCGACAATATCTTATAATAACAAAATACAAATAAATGTAATACCCAACACATATTCAAATTAAAAGTATTATGTAAGCAATTCGAATAAGAACTCCAAATATGCAAACAATAGCCGTAGATCAATAAAGTTAGGACATTAACAAAACGGTTTAGCCATTATTTTCAATTCCGCATTTCAGTAAGCCGTACGCAAACGCACCGCAAACTCACAAACGTCCCCTTACAATATTCACAATGACCGACTAATTTCCAGTTATGTAATAAACGAGACACAAAACAGAGCCTGAATGTGGGCACGAAACTCCACACAGGATACACTATTTCATAGCTTTGTCTAAATTAACACGCGTTGAAGATTTCAAGCATAGAAATTCAATTAAATTATTCAACCTAATGTGTTATTGTGCCGTGAATATTCTAAGCTCCAATGGACTTTTTATTATAAAATCGCCCACACCTTAAATAATATAGTCAATAGTGAAATTTGTTTCCCAACCGACATTTTACAAAATGTGACACAGAATCAAAAATTTTGAGGTATCATAAACGACCCCCATGTGTAAAAGGGTGGTATGCTAGTATATGCAGTATAGGCGCTTCGATATAGGTATATAGCTAATCTAACGGTAAAATTAATTTACATCTGTTTCGAATGAAGGATTATAATTATGTACTGTGTAAAATAACTGATAAACATCCTATCTACTCAAACATATCATTGTGAGGTAAGTAAAAAATGTATAATCAAATAAATAGCTTCACATTTGCCTTATTGTCTATAAAAAGTATCCAGCTTTATGTACGAAATCTATAAAGCAAGGTCTCAGTGGACAATGTCTTTACGACACTTATGAAAGCCAAACAAGGGGCCGAGGGGCCTTGGAGGAAGGAGGTAAATAAGACAATTAGTGAGGTACGAGGGCGTACAAGGCAACTCTTTGTTTTTCTCTTAATTGTAACTGGGCTTGACTCGCTGCTCCACTCGGATTTATTAATATTATTTTTATAAGAACTTCGTGGGAAGTTGATCACATCACTTAATTGATTTATCGATAACCCTTAATTAATACACTAATAAATAGTCATTATCAAAATAAGTATAAAGCACTTCATAGTTTTGTTATTAAGGAGCTTAATTGTTATTAGGCCTTAGTCCAACAGTCTGACTTAATACTCATTAGGAAACATTACATGCTCAAGAATATTGTAATCAATGAAAATGAAGGCCAACTTAACTGTATCGAGTGACAAGACATAAATTTCTCTCTGTTCTTGATATTCTATTTGATCAGCATTATTCAAGCAAATAAATTAAATATTATGCGCTTATACTTTGAATCATTACACTTACCATCAGGTGCAATGGGGTCACTTTGCCGTGCCAGTATAAAAAAAAAAATCTCCATTACAAAAATACATAGGTATTCCGCAGAATCATACTTGCAATTGGATTTAATATTGTACCCTTACATTTTGTAACGGAATACAATAATACAAAACTCCAGACTTTACGACTTATAACTTATATAAACAGCTACTAGAACAATGAAACTGTGTTGTTTGCGTTACATCTCAAGCTAAAGAATACAGTGTATAAGAGTGTGTTGATGCTGATGTTATGATATGTTAGTATATGTTGTTGTAAGTAACCTTGACACTGCTCCGGCTGATATAACACACATACATATATTATCTCACGCCTGTATTCCTCGAAGGGGTAGGCAGAGTTACATTACCTACTGCACCCACATTTCGACATTTACATATAGGTACATATATCAGTCCCACGTAATGGGGGGCGAGCCTATATTTTTCGGGCACAATTCTTGACTCCGTGCTGTTACCGAGAATTTCCTAATGGAAAAACCCAATAACACTTTGCCCGACCCGGGATTCGAACCCAGGACCTCTAGATCGCACAGCACATACTTGTACCGCGAAACCACGGGGGCATACATATAACAAATTGTTTCTGTTTATTCCCCAGATTAAATGTATACCGTGGCTGGAGGAAATCGCTCGTGTAGCGGAAAAAGCCTTTTCGGTTGTTTGTTTAAAATTATGATTTATGTTTTATGAGAAATGTTTTAAGGGGAATACACAATTTGCGTTTGTTTTCGCATTACACGTCGAATGATGTTAATTTGCTGTGTGGGTTATAATTTTTATTTTATTCGTTTTTAATAATGTTTATTCTGTATATTGAATTTTGGATTCAGCAAAAAAGCTTGAAATAAAGATCATCAAAATTGTTGAAACCACCTAGAATTCGTCTCCATAGTCATCAAGACTTCTTTTATAATATATTCTTACATATGTGTTGTTTACAAACTCGCACTAAGCCAGCGTGATGGACTATGAGCTATGCCCTCTCAGTCTTAGAGGAGGTAATGACCAACAATGGAACGTATCCGGAATAATCTTAAGATACCACTTCATATTTACTTTTATATTGACAACCCTGTGGTGCAGTTGGCTAGACATAAGCTTGTGAAACGAGAGTCCGCGAGTTCGATTTTCGCACCAAGACAAATGTTTGTGTGATCCACAAATATTGGTGTTTGTGAGGCCGTAAAGTTTCTGGTAGTTTCTGACACCCGCAACACAAGACTTGTATTTTAGTGTGGAGTCAGAACTACCTATGTATATGCCTGTTGGGTGTATTTATCTTTTATTTATTTATTATATTATCTTTTGGCATACATTAAGCAGCAAATAAAACATTCATGCCAGCCAATAAAAGAGCAGAAGTAAACAAATAAACCCGAAACAGTTCAGATGCTAGATAAGATCAATGTAGACTGATTCAACGATGAGTGGACCAGCCATATGACAATGAGCTATAAACTATACCGAGACGCCAGCGATCTTATCACAAATGTTTGCGGGAAAAAACAATGCGAAATAATATAAGAAGTGTGATATACGGTATTTATCAACTGTAAACGATGTACAATGAAATATCTGTAAGATTAGGCAAATAACATAAATGTATACTTACGCCTGTATTTTCCGAAAGGGTAGGTAGAGGTGCGTTTCTGCGTCCACATTTTGCCAATTTATGTTTTCGTCCCACATAATAAGGAGCGAGTCATTCTCACGTTTTTTGTCGACAAGCCCTCTAGATCGCAAGTCACATACTTGTACCGTAAGACCACGAGGCAGTATTATTTATTTATTTATTAATACTTTCTTGTATATACAAAATAAAATTAAGAAACTTAGCTATTAAAAAAGACAACAAGAGGCGGCTTCATCGCTCTAGGCAATTTGGCAGTCATTAACCAAATAATTCGTTTTCATCTAAATTATTGTGTCCATGTGTAACTTAAGTTTTTTTTCTTTTAACAAAGGATACAAGTATGTTTTATTAACTTGACTAAACGCCATTCAAGCCGAGGGAAATGTCTTATGGAAAATAAGCTTAGCCCACAAATTATGATTTTGAATATATTTCCTAATACAATGACGTCGTTTGTATTTAAACCTTTTAAAAATATATATCTTTATTTTCCATTCTTTATTTGTAACTAAGTAAACAACGCAATATTTTTTCAGCTACTTAAACTAAATGAAAGGAGTAATCGCCACTAATTCGACAATGCCTGGAGCTTAGCCATGCCGTGAACCAAAGGGCAATATCTTTCCACTTTATGGTCACTGTTATCTTATTTATAGTTTTTTTAAACAACACGATAAAAGATACAACTTTTAGTTCTTTAAATTGTTTTAATAATCAGATTCCACCTTTATGTTCTATTTCTTGTTTATACTAACAATTTTTTACTTTATTTTATTAAGTATATCTGCCTTGTGACAATAAAATATGTTTCTGTGTCTCCACTTGTGATAAGAACCGCTATTTTATTTTTTACAGAATTTTCTAAAAATTGAAACATCACACAAAAATTTATTTCAACGTTTACTCGTACAATTTCACTCACCAACTATCAGCATAGGTCAGAATATAGTTGCGGACTAAGGGGCTTGTAACTCTTTAAGCAGATATCGATTTCACTAGTAGAGAAGAAAATATAGTATCTGGCTAACTGAGACTTTATTTTTCTTGTATCAACATTGTCATAAAAATATTGTGGTACTTGTGAACCGTAGAAAAGTTAACAAACCCTACTTTGACCCATCTTTGTTTAATTCTGAGAACTATATAACAATGACTAATAGGAAATAGCCTTTCGTTACTCGATACTTTAGTTAATTGTCACTACACTTACGATGTGGCATAGCATTATTAATTTAAATAAATAGTCACATAACCTTAGTCTAAGTTCAAATTTTCCCAAAGCGAGATTAATTGAATACAAGACACGCTAAACCACGCGCAAATACCGTCACCAGGTATCGCACAGCAATTATCAACGATCGATAGAACACCGGCAGTATTATTTGCGTGGAAGCAAGCCAATGTAATTACCTTACGATACGCCCTCTCTCACCTGTGTTACTGTGTAGTCAAATTCACCAATTTTCCCTTAACCTGGAATAAGCCTTGACAGAGCACAAAGGAATAATTGTCAACCAACCACTACCGTGTCGATGGGGAACGACTTTTGGTGCGAATACATGTGTTTTGTTGACTGTTTTTTATTTGTATGCAGTAGGCGCTTTTGAGAAACCAAGTAAAAAATAAGTTCAGAACAAAAAATGAACACTTGATCTCTTCGCCTTTCCAGGATAAAAATAATTAAAATTTTAACTGTCTTATTCATCGATACGTCCACCATAGCATCATAGTTCGTCCACTGTTGACAATGACATTTCCTAAGAATTTTCAGTTAGATTTAATTTACAAGGAGCAAGCTACAGATGATTTCTGACCTCTTTAGGCACGCCCAAGAGACTTGAAGAATGATAGTTCAATGCTTTACTTCCCAATACACGATATCTACTTCAGAGGTACTTTAAAAATATATATATAAATACGATACTGGCTGATGTGGGTGTTAGTCGCGGAATATAATCTAGTACTACCAAGTGTTGAACCTACCAAATAAGTAACAAGAATAACCACAATTAAAATTCGTTCCAAGGTACCTAAATCTTAACGATCCATTGTTACATCATCGAACTAGCCAGTCGTGCCTAAATTCATATTCTGATATTTTTTTAAAGTCTTTGCGCTCTCACATCACTAAGCCTGGTTTATGATAAAGGACATCCAATTACATTACTTCACAATCTCTCTTACGTATTAGTGATAGATTGTAAAGCAAATTGAACAGCTTTTATTTAAATAACCGATATAGGCCTATGTATAGTGAGTAATAAATAATAGGATACATACATCATACGTACATACATATGTAGTTACTATTCATTAAATACTTGAACTAATAAATCCAAGAACGTCACAACATCTTGCATACCAAGAGAAGTTCTACCGCTGCAATAACTTAATGAACTTATTGTATCGATACGAACTTTATTCGCGTATTGTTGAATAGTTTTTGCAGAAATGTTTGCAAACTTTACAAGGAAATTTGTATGAAATTAAAATGATTTATTGGAAGTTACCTTAACATCTTCATTTAGAAATTGTTTATTTACTACAATCTAATACTACGAAAGAACTAACTTCTTCGATACGATGCTATTGTCTTGCAAAAAAATAGTCGACAAATAGTATATTTTAAATAAATAGATTAATAAAATTGGTGTTATAAAATTCAGTTACAGGGAACACCCTTGATTTCTTTTGATCGTCTTCTATTACTCAATTTGTAGATGCGATTCCCGAAACCACATGGAATTAAAATTTACGAATAAAAATATGAAGTGTAATAAATAAATAAAAAAGTTTTTTTACACACAGAAAAAAGGGATCCCGGGGACAACTTTATAACATCTATTGAATAGTATAGAATCGATTGCTTGGCATCAATAAAAAAGATTGAAAATGTAAAGAAATTCTGCATTTATCGAAGTTTTATTTTCCAATCGAACCAGGTTGTACACGTTTATGAATTTCCACATAAAAAAAACATTTCATAAAAACAAAATCGAAACAGTAGCGATATGTGAAACCGATATTTGTCGATTTTTAATAGCTTTTACTATAACACCAAAACAAATTGCAATGATAGCCGGTAGGTCATTTCGAACGAAAAAAATACTTGCACACTTTTTTTTTGTTTATTCGTTTTTGGAGCGAACCTGTTTTTAAAAACTTACCATTTTGGCAACACATATTCGACGGCGCTGAAATAGTAGCTTGTTGTATATTATCGTGCAACCGCAAACTACTGGCCATGTTTGATTTTCTGCCAAATATTAGGAGGGTGTGACAGTTACGCACATACAATTTTAGAGCGTAGAACAATATTTGCGTAAATTAAATATACGGAAGCCAATAAATTCAAATAATTCTATTCTACTAAGTTCTTCTGATTAATTAATTATTGCTCCTTCAAAGTTAAGTAGAAAATTTTCTTTATAAAAATTTACCTTGTATTAACGCTTTCATTTAAGTTACCAATTCAGGGCTCCTTTCAGTGAACTATGAAAGTAACTCAAATATACTACTTTTCCACAAACTTGTTCCAGCGTACATGTAGACTCTACATAGAATAAATTCGCTCTTGCTGATAATCTCATTATCACATTCTCAATCCTCATGTAAAACGAGATGGAAAGAATTAACGACTTGGTAGGTTAACAAACAGTAATCGTTCGCGGATAAAAAGGTCTTTCCCATTTAAAAAGCGGCGACCATGAATTTTATGCATCTAAACAAAAAAAATGCCAAACTAGACATGATTGAAATACAATTAACTATACTGTATTTAATGTTTCAGAACATCGTATTATGGTAAATATTACCAAATAATTAATTATGGCAACTTTTCTGTTTATAATTATAAACTGTACTTCATTCTATTAAATTATGATGCCATAACCGAAACAACGAATAGTTCCATGAAATTTTACTATAACATGCAACTGGATAGGAGTTTGACTTGGTATTACAAGTATTAATAGTTTAATTAGTATTTTCACACTTTTATATTCCATAACTCAAATTCCTGAAACAGGTTTTTGAATTAAAATGGCAGTGCATTTCTATTCTATACAACAATAGAATAAATGAAACGTAAAAGCCATCCAGTCACCAAGACCAATGTTTGAATGTATGGAATAGGTTTTATCCCTGCAATTTCGAACAGTCTCCATAATTAAATGGAAATAAAAAAAATGAAATTGTAATTTACTTGCATAATTGCAATGAATTAAAAAGGGCGGCGGTTATTTAAAATGATATTTGGAAGAAAATAGAAAATAAGAAAGGGAACCTAGAAAAGGTAAAGTTTATTAGACCTCCAGCAATTTAAGTCACTGAAAGAAAACTTACGACGAAGTTGATGCCTCACGCCGCGGTTTTTATGAGACCGTACCTAACAGAAATTGCTCGCGTTCCTAGATAAGTCTGTATCATCTTCTAACGTGTGTCGACAGTTACGTAATAGTCGGAATAATTCTCACAGGTCAACAATATAAACCATGAGCTTACCATCAGGGTGACGTGTTAAAAGTTGTGATACTTCAGCTGGCAGCTGACCTACTGCGGCGTGTATACAAAAGTAACAAGAATACTTATGTACATACTTATTGACCATGTTCCAGTACTTTGTATCAGGATCGTCCGTGTAATTTTCGGAGAGCATAATGTTAGCATACGCTGCCGCCTGACAGATGCCAGTTGTACAAATCACTGTCGCCCGAACTTTGAATGGCATGTCGGAATCTGTTTCATGTCCCACTTTGCTTTGTGATTGATTTACTGTACCCGGACGGTATTGTGCCCATATATCTTGCTTAGATTTATAACAAACAATTTATGTATCGGACGGGATGGTTTAAACATTTTTTTCAGGCAAAGGAAGTTGTTTAGATATGGGATTTGAATATTTTTGGCGAATTTATGGACATGGATTTTTAATTGCTTTACTGAATTTTGTTCGTTATCCATAAATGCTGCTGCTGTAAATGGGTGAAAATTATAATTATCCTATTCACCTGGGTCTTTTAAGCGTAGCGTGAAGGAGTATCCCATGAGACCCCGATAAGGTTATCGAGTGAGAAGAGATGGGTCTCTTATCCTCTTAATGCTTTTTTCCTGCTTACCAGAGATATTTAAATTAAATTAAAAACAAAAAGTCTAATTAAATTAAAAATATAAATAAATTATGAATAATGATGAAAATTACTTATTGATGTTTTTGTGAGTAATAATAGTCTTCTTAAATAATCTATGTAAGCTGAGTCAAATCTAGGCCACGTTTTTTGGTTAAACTCAAACATTTTCATATTGATCTGATTCCTAATAATATATGTATATTTCAGAACGATGCTCGTCTCCATCCGTATTTGCTTATAACTAGCTTATCAAAACCCTAAAAACATTCTTGAAAATAAATAAAATGAGTGCGTGTTCTTATGTACGCGCGTGAGAAATTATACCTACTTCTTTGGCATCATTAATAAATAGTTTTTAATTGCATGCAAATCATTGATTACAATAAATACATGTATTTAACCTTAATAATTTAATAACATTTAGTATTAATTATTTTAAATAATATTTTAATTTATATCAATAAATAATACATACGAATAGTTAACTTCAATTATTTTGGAGCACATAGGCAGCTTCAACATGTTACTTTTGGGTTTAAGTGATGAGCGCGAATCTTAAAATTTCATTCATCATTTTTTCATAACGCGCCTAAAGAAGTATAACTTAAAAAATATTTCTTTCATTGTTCTCAGACAAGACACGTACAAAAAACTGGGATAAATAAGGACCATATGTGTAATTTTTTCTTTTATTAATTTAAATAAAACCCATAAATTCCATAAAATAGATGTGCAAAAAATATAAATGTTGTATTATTTGTAAGTTCAAATATAAAATGATTTATTTGGTTTATAAATTGTAGAAAATTTTCTTGTCTGAATTTATAACGTGTCTTTTATATGCCTTTAGTATTCTTGTGGCAATGCTAACACATTTTGCGAATTCCGTTAAGATTTATAAACGAAGCGTGTGATTCGAAAGTCACACATAAAATAGCGATTTTGTTAGATATGTATTAAAGAGGCGCAAACTCAGTTGGTAGTGCGAACTATTTATTTTTACAAATAAATCTGTCAACAAGGCCAACATAGATAGATTACTATATAGGATCATCATTTTTCGTTTTTAAACTCGATAAAGTAAAGACGTAAAGTTTTATAACCTCAAAATTTAATTTAAAAAACGGTCCCCCTGGATAAGGTGTCGTGTGGTGCCGAGAGAAACAAGATGAATTTTAGGTATGATAAAGTGTTTTCAAGCTTTTCCATTAGGATAATCTCAATATCAGCACAAATTCTGAAAAATACATATATGTCTCCTTGTCCCTTCATATGTGGGTGTCAAAAAAGTACCTGATGAAACGCGGCTAAGAGTAATATGTCTGCCCTAAAGTTATTAAATCATAAATGAGTATGACATATTATTCCATCATCAGCCCATATACGTCCCACTGCTGGGCACGGGCCTCCCCTACAACTGAGAGGGTTTGGGCCTTAGTCCATATGACATATTATTAGTTATATTATTTACTAGAGTTGGCAAGTTTTAAGTATAGTACCTACTACCTATGTTGTATCAATTTGTTCAAAATTATGTCACAAAGAAAAAGATCAACATTAGCCGCAACCCTAAAACAACCATTCTTCTCAGTACAAAAGTTAACCGATAAGAAAACGTTGTAAAGATTTCCGAAATTTGTTTTTAATGAGTTATCTAAGGAAACGTCTTTCAGGGGGAGCTCAGAATCCTTTGAAAAGGCTGCGAAGTTACGCCTACCCAAAAGTTTAGGTCACGGCATGAATTCCGACTTAATTAACTGTTACCGACCCGCGGAGGTGTTTGTTAAGACAAGACGCTTAGATATGTTTAATGATGTGGCCGTCAACAGATATTATAAGGTTATTTATTAAATTACACCTGTATTTAGATGATGCTTAGGCACATTTGTTGAAATAATATTGCTGTTAAAAATTACCTATAATAATACTATGATATGATGTCTATATGAAATAAATAAATGTAATTAGCTAGTTATGGGACCTGCTACCATATACCCTATATTAAACGTTCAACCTCAGTGGATACAATAAGGTGTAGCATGTCACTCTTCACCTTAATGTTTTGACAACAATTCCTTGTAACAATGGTGTCATATTAATTGTTTACATTACATATGCTCTACTATATAAGCCAGACATCGTCGATACCCGATGAAGCTCGCCTACAATCCGTATTTAGTGTTAACACGACGTTCTGTAACATCTAATATTAGTATTTCTGTAATTAGTTAATTGTTCCGTAAAATTATTTTTATAAAAATTGCACTTCTGTATTATTTCACTGGCGCAGCCGGTAGGATATTTGTCGCGAATTAAGTTAACTCGGACAGGACACAAAAATCGGTCGCCGTAGTAACTAGAAGATTCACTGAAGACATAGTAAATCCGGGAACCTAATAAAATAAATTTCGTCAAACTACGAAGAAGTTCTTAGCATGAGATCGACGAGCAAGTGAGTAAACCCTTCTCATAATCCTTCCCATTGCTTTCTTTCCCTTTTAATTGGACTAAAAATCGCCAATTTTTATAAAGGGCGATTGATTTTCTTTAAATAGAAAATTCACGTGTATATGTGCCGTAACTATGGAATAACATTGCCAATTTACGTAGAAAAATAATTTATGAAAGAAATTACTTTTGCCTTTGATATCATTTGTGAATATTTTTGCACTATTGTGTGTTATATTTTGTCTGTATAGGAATTGCCACGTTAGTATCACAATGAATCAAATACAGTTAATTCCCAGAGAAATTCTAGAAATCATTCCGCGTTATGACGGAGATGAAAAACTGTTAAGCTTATTTTTAATGAAATGTGAATATGTGATTGGGAGATTTATGGGTGACAATAGTATCGCTCAAAAAACCTACGTATTTCATAGTATAACAAGTAGGCTTACGGGAAAGGCCGCAGTACTACTCAATGAAAGACAAAATATCATCACTTGGGAATCGTTAAGGGAACTATTAGTCCAACATTTTGGAGACTCTAGAACTGAAGAGTGCGATAGAGCTTAATAGAGAATATTAAACTTCAGACAAATGAAAGTTATATTGAATTATGTCATCGAATACAAAACGTAAGAAATTCGTTGATAGCAAAGATTAATTTATTAACTTATGAGGGAGTTAAAGCGTCTAAAATGATTATGTACAACAATTTAGCGCACAGAGTATTTACGTATAATCTTCCACAAGATTTATTCCAATTTGTGAGACTAAGTAAGTCAACAAATTTGGAAGACACGTTAGAAATTGTCATGGAAGAAGTTAATTTCCTGAAAGACTACAATTCAGAGAATAAGATGGTAAATAAATGGTGATAATATGATGGTAAGACAAAATAAAAGAGGAACTAACAGATATACTGTTATGATTCAAGCCAATGAAAGAAATTACCTATGAAATATGTTAGTCATCCTTCCCATGTACGTCTTACTCGTAGTGCTTCTAGCAGCCCAAAATCTGTCACTGCAAATAGAGAAGTATTCTCCCTGTAAAATAATGTTGTGCTTTTAACAGTATGTTGGACTGGCAGATAGTCAAAATACTTAATTTACAATTGTTTAATGAAAACTTAAAATATAATATAAAGAAATATAATGAGATAAGAATTTAGATATTCATATTTTAGATGGTAGTATTGTTGATGTAAAGCTGCAACCAACATTTATGATGAATTTAACTTTAGAAAAGTATGAACAGTTAATTCCAAATATAACATTTAAAACAGGAATTCTTAACCCTAAAACTATCACAGGAAATATGGATAATGATGATCCAATTAAATATGATAACATTATAAGTAAAATGGAATCTCAACAAAATGCTATAAATATTAAAATGACTATTGACTCCGAAATAGTGGATTGATTTGTTAACTTATTCTAGTAGGAACAATGTTCTTATGTTAGGAAAAACTATGGATGAAATTGAGTTATATTTAAATAAAACACAGTTTCAGCGTACTAAATAATGTATTATTAATACTTATGATATACTCATTCATAATTTTCAACTCTTATGAATAATATATAATGAAAATAACTGAAGTTGAAACCATCTTAGCATTTAGTAGAATAAATATTGTACATAAATCATTGTTGAATGTTAGTGAAAAGTTAATTCTACCTGTAACCGTAGAAAATATTGATAATATTGAACGTAGTATAAATGTTAAAGTATAGCAAAGGCATAGAAATATTTTTTATATTATAAGTTCCTACGGTTCAATTAAATGTGTAAAAGTATTACCAGTGTCCTCCTTTCCCAATGTCCAACCCTGTCTTAAATAAGACATTTATAATGTTTCCTAAACATTCCTTTATACTTATGAGGGGGTTGAAAACTTTGGAGCTCACCATTCAAAGAGATTGATGAATAGATCTCCTTATGATATGAAAATAATGTGTCACCTATAAATGACGATACATGTGTTGAAGAGCTGATGAAGATTTCTTCAAATATAACTTCATGTGAAAGCAAATAGTTTATAAATTATATATACACATAAATGTGTGGATTGTATATTCCAGTAAAATTATAAATATAATAGAATATTGTGGAAATGATGTTTATCAAAACAGAATTCATGGCACATTTATAATTACCCCAAACATAAGTTGTGAGGTAAAAGTTGGAAATTTGACGTTATGAAAGCGTCAATAATATGGAAATGAAATAATATTTCAAAGGATCTCTGTTATACATTTACCTAGTGTTTCAAAGGATCCAAGCTCCGTATTTTTGACTGGCGCACCTGTCAGTCTAGACGACTACAACATCGAGAACTTAAGATTGCCGTCCCAAGTGTTAAAAAGTGAAAGTAATGTTAAAAACATTGAAAGGCTATTGACAAAAGTGAACATCAGAAGTGTTAGTCTACCAACAATTATACTTTACCTCGTACTGTTTTTAGTATATTAATGTTTTTTGTGTTTAGATATAAGAAATTATTATTTTTATAAATTTATTTTTTAAAATAAATTTTCACCATGAATTTGTACAGTAGTACTTTTTATTTGCTACTTACCAAAAACATTACATTAAAAATACTTTGATCGTATTTTCGTACTCATCTTATACCTAATACAGGCACATCAATCACATATGCAAAAGATCGATCCGTGAAACTTTCTAAAAAGGTGTCACTATCTCCCTCCGACTTGGTCTTAAGTGACATGACTTTGATAAATTATTTGCGACGAAGACGCTCCGCGGCGAAACGTGTTCTCTATCTATTATTCAAAACACCGTGATTGGTGCCACTTAAATTTATAGTAGCTGTTTAACGTAACTTCCAACCTTTAGTAACATTACGCAAACATGACACTGCAAAATTAAATTTAATGTACGTTTATTTTATCTTTGATGAGTTTTTTTATAAAAACTATTGCACTTTCGGCATAAATTTTATAGGTAGACTAATCTTTTTCTGATAAATGTAAGTTAACAATTTACATAGTAAAAATCATTTATATCGATTTAGTAGTTTTTTAAGTTTAGCCGTAAAAATCAATTTTAAATGAAAACAAATCTTTACTCTTGATAATTTGAGTATAGAAAAATTAAAGATGAACATATTTGTGAAGTCTCATTTCCTCCAACGGTCTCTTGGCAGTCTTTTTAAAATACTTTCCGTATCAGGAAATAAGGTATCTTGATGGATGTTTGATAAAAAGATACGCGAGTGATCTGCTATCTGTGCCATTCCAACTTGCAAATGCGACGGATTTGCCAACTTCAGAAATCTACGTGTAGATTTAACTTCGTGAGTGAAATTCAATTTAAAAAATTCTTGAAGTTGCTGAGTCTAGTAGTGTTATTTACTTTGCCGTATCGGGCTTCAAAATTTTTAATATAAGAATGCTTATGATTAAAAGATAATATTTGTAGTTTTTAACGTAGATCCTTGGATGGATCCGTACGCGTAAGGGTTAGGCAGCGATGTTTGTTTTCAGCGATCCACATTACCCTAACCCGTGTTTTAGATAATACGTGATGTGGGGCGAAGCTTTTGCTGTTTCTCTGTGCTGCTAATGAGAATTATTAATGAAAAGACCTAATACGAGATGGCCTAATCGGGACACGGGCATACTCTATTGTGCGACGCACACTTGTGCGCCGAGATCACGAAGCAGTCATCGTCAGTTTAAGTTATGGTCTGTTCTAATTGGATTTAAAAAAAATGCCAGTAAAAAAATTAAATTCCATTTTCGAAACTACAATCTACCGTGGTGAAATTTCGAAGTTAGCGACAAACTGCTGTCGATAGCTGTCGGTCTGGTTTTGCACAGAAGTCGTTAAGCCGTATCGAAAAACAACGCTGTTTTTACTACAGCAAGTGTTTGGAAAATAAAAAACAATTGTGACACCACGGAATATTACAGCAGTAAATCTTCCATAATAATTTAGTTTATTTTAGAACCTTTTTTGTTTTTTGCATATAATAATTTTCATAAAAAGTTGGATCACAACGGAGACTTAAAGCTGTTGCTACAAGCCAGTTTTTGGAAAAAAGCAATGGTGGAACGACAGTAGGGCCAACTGACTTCAGAATTAGTCAACCACTTCCAAATCGATGTTAAAAATGTTATTCTAAGTTTTAATTTGGGAAAGTATACCTCGCCTATTTTTTTTTTTATTTCATCATTTTCAAGTCACATACATAATAGTATCATATTATATTACATATACGAGAAATTAAATTAAACCGTGAGTAATATTATTAATTATAAATCTGTGAGTATAAATCGAATAAATATAAAGTGCGGCCCCTAAGGTCGTAATTTAAAAAATCAACAATGAACTATACTAGTATCAATGGTTTCTTTCACGTTTGAATAAATGTGATAATTCATTATGAGTCCACGCGTTCGCACTTTACTCGCGACAACCGATAAAATATCATACAAAACATTAGTAATCAAAAGCTATTCCCAAATTCCTTCTCCATTATTATATGTATAATTCATTCATCGAAAAATTATCACCTTCAGCGCACACAATAATATGTTATCTGCAGATGTATTGAAGTTGATTCCGGCGGATTTCCTGCAGCGGTGCATTTCCTTTCACCTGTGTTGCGCGCTCGTGAGAATTTCAATGAACTGTATCCTCACATACTTGGATGTCCGTTAGCATAAATTGGCTATAATGTATGCTTTCTGTCGCGATTTTATTAAGTTATTGCAACTTTCTTTATATTTGTTTGGTGGGTTTTTGCAAACGTTATGTATAAAATCTATACGAGTTATTATTACGCGAGATTTCATACATGATAATAAAGCCAAGTTATAAATAGTTTTATTTACAGCTACAACGATACTTTGAAAAATAATTTACAACTCCCAACCTTCATCATCGTCATCATCATCATCAACCCATATTCGTCCCACTGCTGGTTACGGGCCTCCTCTACAACTGAGAGGGTTTAGGCCTTGGTCCACCACGCTGGCCTAGTGCGGGTTGGCGGACTACACACCTAAGAAATTCCTAAGAATTTTTAGCTTTTTTTTTTTTTTTTTTTATTCTGGCGCGGCAAAGTGACCCCATTGCACCTGATGGTAAGCGCAATGGAGTCCAGAAAAAGTGCCGACCAGCGAGAGATGATGGTCTCCCGTTGGTCGACACAATCATGCCGGCCGAATACCTCTTCACCTTATTGTGAAGAAGTTTGGGGGACTATCAATCATGGCGATCAAAGGGCCGACCGCGACAAACCGGCCAAAAAAATTGCCGGCACGGTCATCCTTTCACCATGATTGAAGCCCCCCCGAAAACCGGATATACACTGGCTGATCCCGGAACGCGGCACACTTGCATGTGCCACTATGGCGGGTTTTACGCCCTGTGTACGGTGGTCGCCATCCGGACGGATACGAATATCCTACCACCAGCAGAAGCAGTGCTGTTGCTGTAGCTGTGCAGTTTCCTCACGATGTTTTCCTTCACCGTTGAAGTACATGATAATTCTTTGTGAATACACATATTACATTCCCAACTTTACTGTAAACTAAAAAAAACCTTTGGGTGTCACAACCAACCACTTGTACTTGTATTAGATGGAGATATGTATGTACGTATGAATAACACAAGCATATACGTATGTTGGTGCTAGGATCGAATCCACAGTCTTGTTTTCCATAGTCAATATCGAAAACTTTTGCTATTTAATTTCATTTCCAATTAGTCGAATTCTGAGAACGCAATTAAAAACAAGTTAAAACCGAATTGTTCCTGGGGGAAGTTATTAAACCGCTAGTTATTAAGTCATTTGCAGCATCTTCCCCAACTTTAATTTACTTTAAGGCTTCGACTTTAGGTTTCATAAAGGGTTGCAGGGTGGTCACTGAGCGTGGACCAAGTTAAGTGCCGCTTTGTGCCGGCTACCGCGTGTAAACCGCCCCGCCAAAGACTCGCTTGCATTTCATTTTTTCTTTCATTTTTAGTTTCTCTAAAAGCTTTTACACCGGAACTGCGCTTTAATTAAACCTTTTTGTTTTGGCGGCAACTTAAATGGATGTAGCTGATTGCTCGATTGTACGAACGATTTAGGCACGTATGTTCATATTTTGTAAATCCTTACATTACAAAATCTTATTCGTAAAAATTGATGCGGAGTGGCTTTCTCACTCTAAATTTCACTATTCTATATTTAAAAATAAAAATTTTTTAACGTCAGAACAACGTTACTGATTTTTTGATGTATTTGGGTTATGATTGTAAATGAACTAATTTAATTTTATATAGTTAGTAATAATATAGTTAATATTTAAATATATTTCTATCTCAACTTGACTTGAAATTGGCTTTGGGGTAATGATTTCTACTATTTGTGTAAAACCCGGCAAAACCAAAAGGATTATAAAGCTATTAAGCTAGTACAATCTCTGCTGCTTTTGCATTTAGCGGTTTTATAAAGGTGTAAGTGGTCGACGCAATTTCTGCGATACCATGACCACATGCAACTGCATAAGTGCAAACATTCATTTGAATATGCTAATTGTTCATATCTACTATACGAGTACAAGTTTGAAGAAAATTGTTGGGCATTAGTATGGTTTGCGAAAGGAAATATTATAAAGATGACAAAAAAGAGATTTTTTAACAAAATTGAGACAGTGTGGTGGACCAAGGCCTAATCTTGTCCATAGTGATATCTGTTTATAAGACTCCGAGTCGCGATATCCACTCTCGAAGGTCGTAACTGCTCTTAAATTTTTGAATTTAGAACATTCAGTTCATACATCTAGTTACTGATAATAAAATAACTGGCATTCTAACTCAAATGCGATCTTCAGTCAAGAATTGAATTATTCAAATGATCTATTTTAGGCAATTTGCTATGGTTTAATGGGTATTTTAGGTCTTTATTCAATACAGCCTTACTTTTATTTATGTCTTTACAACTGTTAATGTCGCACAGCGAAGCGCAGGCCTGTTGTATTTTTTTAATACTAGTACTGACAAAGTATACGTGATAGAGCCTCACCTATGAATCAGTGGTGGTACTTTCATAGAAGCCCAAAAGCCCAATTTACCTTACAAAATTCCGAATAATAATATAAACTTTAAACCTTTATTTAACAAAAGCAATTTAACATATAAATGAGAATATCCTTTTTCAGTAAGTTTACTGAAAAAGGGTAATATAAAGAGTCCTCGAAACCGACGTGCATGCATGAAGAGGATAATGTCAGTGGAGGAAGCGAAAGAGGTGTGTTTGGGCCGTGGCATTTGGCGCTCCATAGCCTCTGCCTACCCTAACGGGAGACAGGCGTGAGTTTATGTATGTATGTATGTAAATGAGAATATCCTAACCCCACAATAAACTAGACATTACAATATTAACATGTATGTTCTTTTGGGCTTCTATGGAAAAACTGACTCTGGTATGAATGGGCCGTCTGAACCGGGGTGGCACCATTTTTGAAAACTTACTAACATGATTTTAGATAATAAAATTAGCGACTGAAAAATCTAATGAATGACATTAAATGATCTGAGATACTTAGGATTTCGCATACTGCGTCTGAATTTAAGTCTAAATTTATACTATACTATAATAATAGTTACTTTGGATAATGGATTTGTATCAAAAATGTTGAAGCATTATAAAATAATTGCATTATGCATTTCAAACTAATGTAGTTAATTAAAACCCGTCTGCATATAATTCATTTTGTCTTGCTTTGCATATTAATTATATTCTTGTAGCACTTTGTAAATGAAAAAGAAAGTGACATATATTTTATTTATAGTTAAAACATCTTGCAATGATTTTTTTTTCCTTATTATTGTTTCCTTTTCGTTTGCCTTTTGTGTCCGTCTTGGCGTTAGTATTTAGTAATATTTTCCTCTTGAGTAAATTTTCATAAATATAATTTATTGCAAATGCGAACAGTCTTTTTAAAGGACATTAATTTATTGTAAGATTGGCGTTAAACAATATTTATAGCAAAATCTGTTTGTTTGTGAGACCGAAAAGTCTGTCGTAATTTTTGATACACACGAAATTATGTACATATGTGACTGTTAGGTGTATTAATTTATTTGAATGTGTATGCGTTTTGTTGTTCCATTTTAAATTGTGAGTTTATTGCTCAAGCTTCCATCAATAAACCTAGTTTTCCAATCAAAATTCAATGTATTTATTATTACGTAGAAAGAAAAAATAAAAATGTCGCTGCGGCTTTTGTTTCGAGTGTTTCCTTTGAAATGGTTAAATGGCGGACCATTTTAAAAGGAAGCAAATTTTCCCAAACTTGCCTGAATCTTATTGAAGCCAACGAGTCGCTTTCGACAAAGTTAGCGTTTCGAAATCGAGTTAAGATCCATTAACTATTCGCGGTTTAATTTTCTCCGAGATGAGGTTTTAATTCCACTTTTACTTGAAAGTTGTTTTCTTGGAATTCCTCACAACCGGTGTGTTTATTAAAGATGAAAGGTTCTTGTTTATGATAGAAAAACGAATGGAAATTTGACTTTAACCCCGTGTTAACATAGAATAAAGTAAATTACTCACGTCTCGTGTTTCATGTTTCGTGAATCCTTTCAACTCACTTTATTATAAAGTAATATGTAGGCTGTGCGCTAAATGTACGAGGAAAATGTTACCACCTCCGTTTTTATAACTTATGAGGAAATAATATACACGAAATAAACAATAAGGTAAACATGTGGAATGGATTCTGCTATATCCGCGAATGAAATAGAATTTCTAATCGTCAGGGGCGCGGAGTAGAAGAAATTATTTCATATTCGTGTTTTGGTAATGCAAATTCATCATCACCATCAGCCTACATACGTCCTACTGCTGGGCACGTGGCTCCTATACAACTGAAAGGGTTTAGGCCTTACTACGTCTACCGCGCTGGCCTAGTGCGGGTTGGCGGACTACACACCTAAAAAATACCTAAGAACTTTTAGGTGTCCAGGTTCCCTTACAATATATAAACAAATGCACAATATTTACACAAATTCATATTATTATAAGATATCCCTATACGTACTTAAATTATAATCACCATACTATACATTTAAAACTCTATGCTAAGTTTAGTCTACGTTTCGTAATAAGGCCGCTTGATTTTTGGAACAATATAAAAGTATAAAAAACGAAAGTAATTTTAAGTGACAATAATGTTCGAAAAATTTACACTTAAAATATTGGATAAAATTTACATCGACACTGACATTGTCAAATTATTTCCAGTGACTGACTCTTGATGCCAGGTACAACTTTCAGCTTCAAGCAGATAATGGATTTTATATGGAGGTTTTATAATGTTTCAAAACTGTTTTACGAAACCATTTTTTGTTCGTAACTATTCACCTCGGAATTTTACCATACTTACAATCACTTGGAATGTTACCACTTTGCGGTGCCAGTACAAAAAAATCATATATACAAATCCGTCTATAATTCACACTAAAAAAATCAAAATATAGAACAGTAAGTGAAGAAATACACCTCTGCCTACCTCTTCGGAGATACAGTCATACCTGTATCTCCGAAGAGGTCTAGATTTTGTAAAAAAAAATCCCAATAGATAAAGCCAGGCCCAGATGATCTACCAGATCTACGCTAACCTTGCTCTCGTTTTCCTTTCCAATGTTTATCACTTTCATGGTTCAACTTTTGATTATCATCTTTCTTGAAGAAGCAATTCTTTTCAATGCCCAATTGTTGTGAAATTGATACATGTGTGCGTCTATTGAATACATTAAAAAATAATACTGATCCTGCAGTTAAATATAGGTAGCATTACAGGTCTCATACGACGAGAGACCTTTCATTATTACAAGCATCCTAACTCCAAACCGATATGGATCACATACATATGTCTCGACTAGAAATAAGTGCGGCGTTTCATTTCATAACCTTATAATATAAAATATCGCACATAAATTAAAGCGACGCTGTCGAAAACATAGCCAGCGCTGAAAATAGCACAAAAACATACGTTAAATTTCGATCAAACTGTGTAAAACGCCAACTAACAAGTATGAAGTTCTCGTTCCGAATCATTTTGAAACGATCCGCAAAACAGAATGCCATTAAATTTGTCGTGTACATAAATTGGCGTGTGTAATAACAGGGTCAACTGCAAATTTATGCAGATTGACTACGTTTCATAGCTTTGCTGTGCGTTGCTATATATTTTGCCGCCGACGAGATAACAAAGGATTTATGTTTAAGACTACATTACGTCACGATGTGATGCTGTTCCCGCTGACTTGGCACAGGCCTGAAGGCTTGTTACGCGAACGCCTCAAGTTACACCACGCCGAGTTGTTTTTTTTAAATAAAACTGTCACGCTTCATGTCATCTAGCTAAAAGATAACCCTACAGAGTAAGCAGTTAACGGTGTGGATGTTTGTACATGTTCAGGGGAAATACGAGTAGTATCTCTTAAATTTAAAATACATATTAAAAATACAAAATAATGGTTAAATATAAACGGATTTCGCGGTAAGCTTTTACGGCAAATAAAATTTTATGCTATAACCAAAACTTTCTTTTAAACGTAAACAAATAAATCAATGTTAAACATTTCATTTTTTCGCATTCTTATAACCCATTCATTTGATAGCCATAAAACGAGAGTGCATAAAAAATAACTAATACGCTATCTCTTCAAAAATTCACTATATTTCATTGAGTAACCATGCATCGTAATTCAAACTCAACGTGTGTGTCCCGTTTCATTATACATACTACATACATACTAACAAGGCAGCTTAAATCAAAGCTAATTTAGAAACCTTGAATAGGAAAAAAGAACATATTATTCCTGTATACTAAAAAAAACACAATCTCAAAAAGTATATCAATAAAAACATTGCAAAACATCTGTTTGGAGGCAACCAGAAATTAATTTGCAAACCACCGCATACGTCAGAGTTGCGTCCAAGTTAATTTGATTGTGCAAGGGAATTAATTTAATTGCGATTGTAACAATAATTTTTACGAGAGCGCTCGAGCCAGTCGAGTTGAAATATTTTACGAAAACATTTCACCCGATCAAACAACACGGCCGCACCCGTCTCACACGCATTCAACGCGTTATGTTTGTTCAATTTCAGCAGTAATAATAACTCTTTCCGCCATGAATAACACGACATTGCGAGAGGAAAAACCGACGGTGGATAATAAAATATCTGTGTCGCGTTAGCCATGACGCTCCTTTTGGGGAGAAATTGTCTTGATGTTGGGCGTTTATTTCGATGTACAAAAGACAATTCTGCGGGTGCCGCGAGGGATTGCTGATATTTTAATCATCCCGCTATTATATACGGCTCTCTACTCCCACCGCTCTGTTAAGAATAATAACTTTTGTAACAGAAAACCTTGATAGACGAGCGGCTAAATTGACGGCACTTGTAAATTCCCAAAACGTGCCTCATTGTTATGAAATTTGGCAGCTTAATAATTTAGGACCAGCACTCTGCCTTGTTATATTGTCGTTTGTTAAATTTATATTAAAAACTGAAGTTATATTACAATATTCAATGTCCCTGAAGGTTTTAATACTAATTATTTAGTCACTTGATTAACATTTATCTTTTCACACGACATCTCGTATTGGAACAAATTAAAAAATGCCTGTTCATAAAAATATTTTATTATTACATTAATTTTGTCCTAGTTAATACCAATTAGAATGCAATGGCACTTATTAAATAAAAACAAAAACCCTCTTAGATAAGATTGAATATTATATACAGTGGACTCATATAATTTTTTCGCTACACGATGAAATCCCTTTACGGGTCGTTCCTGAACATGGGGCTCGAAGATATGTCAGACTCACTGTTCCAGTATTTGAATGTACAGTAGATTCACTTCTAATACAACAAATTGCATCGTCGATCAACTTGCATCGAACTTGCAAGATAGATTGAGCTAATCTTTCGCCCAATAACTTATGTGTTCGTTTACTGTAGTAAGGTGAATAATGACATGGCTGTATCCCCAAAGAGTTATTACCTTTCGCCTTTAATTATGTATTCCGTAAGAGAGCTATGGAATTTAACTGCTACTGAAATTTCATAATATTTTAATAACACTTTTTTCATCCCGGGAATCCAATCCGGAGCCTTTAGACCGCATATCTCTTGTGCTTTGGTATAATCAGGGCTGTCTAATCCATCAGTGTTTCCATCAAAAATATCAAAATCGGTTCATCAATTTAGGTGTAAAAAAAATTATAAAAGCAATCCAAGCTTACGTTACAGGCGTATGGAACAGAATGAAACAGTTTCGCCAGTTTTTGTTTCTATCCCAACACCCACGCATGAAGTTTTAAATTGCAAACTGAATTCGATGTAAGCGGCCGCCAGTCGAACGTTTGACGGAATAAAAAACATTCCGAGAACCAGAACCAGATGTGTCAATAACATAATACATTCAAAAATATGGATGTAGGCCGCTTACGACAGTACACTTAGGAAGTCTTTGGGGGAGGGCTATGTCCAGCAGGGAAAGTCTTTAGGCTGCTTAAGATGATGGTGATGATACAAACATAACTCCACGCCTGTATTCCCTGAATGTGTGGAACATTTCCATAATAAATTTTTCGTCCCACGTAATTGGGGGCGAGCTTATTGCATTTTTTTTGGACACAGTTCAAGACTCCTTGCTGCTACTGAGAATTTCCTAATGGAAAAACTCATAACACTTTGCCCGACCCGTGAATCGAGCCCAGGACTACTAGATCATACAGCGCATATTTGTATCGCCAGGTCACAAGGTAGTTCAAAAGACAACATAATACCAGTGAGTAGAGACGTTCATTTCAGCGCGTAACATAATCAAACCGAAAGACACATGGCCTACGTCACAATCTGGTGTAATGGTGGTGATAAATCCAAAACAAACGCCAATCGGTGTTAACAAAGGTCGTATTTCATTGCAAAATAATAGGTCGGATGCACATTCATTAACCGTGTAACTGCACCGTGCATCCGCTCTCACCGCGTTAGGGTCTGTTCACACGAGTGGCACGTCTTACTAACGAGCCAACTCCGGGATTTCTTAACATCACGTCTATTGTCACTAGTTTATCACGGCAAGGCTTGGCTTATATTTTCTTGTCGGGAATTTAAATTTCGAAATGGGCCAATTAGTGCTTAAATAGGTTTTTCAAGTTTTTAGGCATGAAGATTGGCCTGTGTCGATTTCATCTCTATGCAAATTACGAAGTATACATATAACTAAGCCCGCGTCTTGATCTTCTTCATAATAATTGGCTTTTTTTTATTAATATAAGTACTTTTTTTTTATTTGTGTATAAAAACAAAGATTTTTTTTCTTAAATATTCAATAGATTAGGATCAATAATTTAAAAGATAATGCTAAAATTCACATGCATAAAGATCGGTACAACAATTTACATGGAGGTGAAGTATGCTCATGCATAAAACGACATATACGATACTTACATGCATTTTTGTACTCTCTATAAGCAATTTGTATTCTAATTCTTATATAATAAGAGGCGAGTTGTAATACTGTGAATTTCCTTATTTAAAAAAAGCAATTTGCTCGACCCGGAAATCGAATCTGGTTCTCTAGAACGTACATCTCACCCCTGAGCCGCGGAACCATGGAGGCAGTAGGAAAGTGTCGATAACAGTAGTAAAAAATATTGGAAAAGCTAAATCAAATTTAATTTCCCAACTTTTAATTAAACAATCGCAATAAATATTTACTTATCGATATAACATTTGAAACTGAAGTGTTCTAGTGAGTGGCTAATCAATCACTTTCCCGTAAGTGAGCGGTGTGCGAAACCTTAAGGACCCTTTGTGAGTATTTGACCCCCGATTACTCAAGAATTTTGATAGATTTCAAGGATCAGATTCTTAGAGATTGTATGACTGACAATCACTAGCGCCATCTCTTGATACTTCGCGGTACGCGGTTGAATCGCTCGGAGATCAAGATCAATACTTTAGCTCGTAGTTTATCACTTGACCGATAGAGGGCCTGCGAAGAATTAATTAAATTTGACACAATATATTTTTGGTTTTTAATATGATTTGTGGAGCCTGTAACAAACAAATAAGAGAGGGCCGAAACACTGATGAAGTTTCGTCCATTAACTGCTCAGTGTGTAAGGCCTCTTACCATATTAATTGTCTAAATTTACCGAGAGATGAATCTCGATCTGCAAGAATCGGCAAGCTAGAGAACTTCCGTTGCCCTGTCTGCAAGTTAAAAACGAAAGAGCGTTGCACGGATGCGACTCCGATCCGCTCCAGAGAAGTAGCCTCAAGTTTTGAAAAAGAAGATCCTTGTACTGATCATACGGACATACTTAAATCGTTTACTGATACCATTTCACAACTACAATCAGCATTCAATGTCATGAAACGCGAAATGAGTGCCTTTACATCATCGCTTACATCCACCACTAATGATATAGAGGACTTTCGAAAAGAAATCACTGACATGAAGAAGGAATTGAAAGAATTAGACCACTATAAAGCGGAAGTAATTGAGCTCCGTTCAGAAGTCTTTGAGCTTCGGCAGGAGCTCGAATCTCGACAACAACGCCAGTTCCTACGTGACGTCGAACTAAATGGTATCACTGAACACAAGACCGAAAATCTAGACCAAGTTGTTAATAACTTATCAGCAAAACTTGGAGTCAACCTAGATCCTCGTGATATAGACGATATAAAAAGAGTTGGAGTCAGGGGAAGCAGCGAGACGAGCGACGCGAGGCCTCGCCCGGTAATTGTCACGTTCACGCGACGTGCTCCGCGGGACCAACTTCTACGCGCTGCCAGAGTCCGACGGGGCATCACCACTGACGCGATCGACGTCCCCGGCAACTCACGTCAGGTTTATGTTAACGAGCACCTTACCAAACCTAATAGAATACTTTTCAGTAAGGCTAGGTCTCTTGGATCTCGACTCAAATTCAAGTACGTGTGGACAACTAATGGGTCCATATTTATGCGAAGAACGGACATGAGCTCCGTTCTCCGCATTACATCAGAAGCAGTGCTTGACAAGTTGTTGAATCAAAACTCAAAACTCACTGAGGCCTCCACACAGGATTCCTGATTATTCTTGTCAAGTCAAATTCGGTGATATACTTTTTCACGCTTGTATTATCGTCTTTTGTTTATGCTATTTCATATTATTTTTTTGTTTTTACCAATCATTTATTAGTGTAAAAATAACTGTTCTCTCGTTGGTTGTTCATATTATTATTGTTAGATTAAAAATCAACCATAATTCTACTCCTAGTCGGCACAACGCCCTGCTTGCGATTGCCTTACAGTACTATAACTGGAGAATGTATCTAATTGTTAACTGCTACACAAATAATGACGAGAATTATACTTTAATTTTACTTTACAACTCATGCTTTAAACTATCTTTTTCTTGGCCAACAAAAATTATCGAGAAACTCACCACTTACTTCTACTCAACTGTAATGAAAACACTAATGCGAAATTATAATAATCAGCTCCTTTACACAGCTCTTACTCTATGTGAACTCTGTGGACAACTTGCACAACTACCATTACAATGCACACTTTAGAGGATCTTGAAAAATCTCTATCCATAGAATGTTTTTCTCTGGATAACGCCGATAATTGCGGGAAAAATCTGTCATCTCAATCAAACTTTAAATTACTCACCCTCAACATTAGAAGTCTTCAACAAAATTTTAATTCTTTCCTAGTCTTTTTAAAACGCTTAGACTTAGACATAGACGCCATAATTCTCACAGAATGCTGGCTTGTTCCGAACTCTTCAATTCCTCATATTAGTGGTTTTAGCGCCTTTAAAACTCAAAAATATATAAACAAAAGTGGTGGTGTCACCGCATACATTAGAAATCGCTGGAACGCGAAAGTAATTGAATCATCTTGCCAGGATTGCAACTGTCTGGAAATAAACCTAAATCCAGACATGTTAATACTCGGTATCTACCGGTCGCCGTCTTTTAGTGATACAACCAACTTTTTGTCCTCTCTTGACACAATACTCCGTAAAGCTAGTGTTATTAAAAACATAATATTGACTGGTGACATTAACCTGGACATAAACGCCAACCCTATAAGCGCTCAGTGCTCTGACTATCTGTGTTTGCTGACAGAACACAAGCTTCTCCCTGCCGTCACTCTCCCAACGAGAGGAAAAGCCTGCATTGACCATATATTCGTAAAAAACTCGACTCTTACCCAGGGCATAGTTTGTTCCACAGACATAACTGACCATTATCCCTGTATACTAGGTATGTCATTGCGCAAAAGTTCTATATCTCACAGACGGACCCGATTAAAAACGGATATAGATGCGGTTGTCAGAGACCTTTCGTCGGCTGACTGGACGCCGGTCCTTTCCTGTTCGAATGTCAACGAGGCGGTTACCCATTTCTGCCATACTCTTGACTCTGTCATTTCAAAAAATAGCAGAGTACAAGTTATCACCCGCTCGAAATTTAACTTAAAGCCTTGGATTACTCCAGGGCTCATAAGGTGTCAAAAACACCGAGACAGACTTCATGCACAAGCCAAACAGAACCCGGCTAACGAACATTACCAAATTATTTATAAACGATATAGGAACTTCTTGAACTCCCTTTTACATAAACTAAAAACCGACTACGAAAATAATAAACTCATGTCAGATAGAAATAATCCCAAAAAGTTTTGGAAGACCATCAAAGAAATTTGCCACATAAATAAGGCTTACAACGACCCGATACACCTGGTCTCCTCTAAATCACACACCCAATCTTCGCTTAATTCCTGCAATAAATACTTCGCCAACATTGGGAAAAATTTAGCTGATCGCATATTGCAAGATCTTGACACAACTCAATACTCCCTAGCGACACGAACACAAGTGACAAGGCAAATATCTCACTCATTCTTTATGTACCCCACAGACTCTATCGAGGTTGCTAAACTCATCAGGAATGTTAAGCTTGATAGTGCCCCGGGACTTGACAATTACACCCCGTATTTAATTAAATGTATTAGTAACACTATCCTAAATCCACTGGTACACATCTGTAATACTAGCCTATCGTCTGGGATTTTTCCAGACAAATGGAAAGTGGCAATGGTTACTCCAATATATAAAAATAATGGAGATAAGAACTCCCCAACTAATTACCGACCTATTTCTCTTCTGTCAATTATTTCAAAAATTCTTGAAAAATTAGTCAATGACAGGCTAATGGCCTATCTTGTAAAATATAACGTCATTCCAGAGAGACAATTTGGCTTCATGAGGGATAAATCCACAGAGGATGCCGTTCTCTTACTGACCAATACCATTGCCAAAGCGATGGACAAAAATAATAGGTGTGTGGGGGTATTTTTGGATCTCGCAAAAGCTTTTGACACAGTATCTACTCCAATAATGTTAAAAAAACTGTATTCCATTGGTATCCGCGGATCCGCACACGATTGGTTTCGTAGCTATCTCACGGATCGCCGCCAGTGCGTCAGAATTGGTGGCAGTATAAGTGATGAGAGGCCAGTTACATTCGGTGTTCCGCAGGGCAGTGTCCTAGGACCCACACTCTTCATCATTTATATGAGCGACATTTTTGATTTACCTTTACAAGGAGCTGACCTTATTAGCTATGCTGATGATACCGTGGTATTATTCCAGGATAGCTCCTGGGACAACGTTATCAAACTGGCTGAGCAGGGTTTGACGGTTTTGTCAAAATGGCTCAAGATGAATCTGCTTACGTTAAACGCCTTAAAAACCCAAACTATATTTTTTCATAAAACTAAAGCTTCTCAACCTCCCTCTGCTCTAAGACCGCTGAAATTACACACCTGTGCAACGAATTCCACTTCTTGTAGTTGCCAGCCAATTAGCCGAGTTAACAATACAAAATATCTTGGTGTCATTCTTGACCAAAATCTGTCCTTTAATGACCATGTCCACAACCTCGCAGGTAGAGTTCGGAAAACAATATTCATTATGAAATGCCTCCGCTACTCTGCCAGCGCCGATACTCTGCTCTTAGTATATAAAGCTCTATGTCAGTCTTTGCTCCTTTACTGTATCAAAGCGTGGGGCGGCACGGCTAAGTCTCGACTAATTGAACTAGAAATAGCTCAACGTGCCGTGCTCAAAGTCATGCTCCGCAAGCCTCGACTCTTCCCCACGAATGATCTATATCAGGAGTGCAAAGTGTTACGAGTCCGTCAGCTCTTTATATTAAGAGCTACTTTAGCTACTCACCGTGCCATTATTACGTCCAATGAATACCCAGCTCTCCTTAAACGCAGAGTCTTCCGAATACCCGTTCCCCCAGTTCGAACCTCCTTAGCTAGACATTCGCCGTTCTTCCTAATGCCTACTATCTACAACTCTATTTGTCGCCATCTTCCACTAATACACACTAAATCTACTCGTGAAGTGAAGCTTACCACTGAGTCCTGGTTGATGAGCCTCGATTATTTCCAAACCGAAAAGATTATGTTGAATACATGATCACGTAATTTACAAATCACACCTAAAATCTGCAGACTTTTATCTTCTTTGCAAACCCACACATTCACACAGACACACATACATACACACACAAAAAAAAAAAAAAAAATTTGTGTGAACAATTATTATTATATTTTCTTTTTTTTTTACTTATTTTTAAAATCACATATTTGCTTTTATTGATCTCGTGTTATTTGTAAGCGTCTTGTAATAGGATTAGTCTCCTCTATTTTATTTTATTTTTTTATCCCATGTTTAGTTTTATTTTAAATTTTAACAAACAGTGTTTTCTTTTTAGTTTTAAACAAAGATTGTTATTATTTTTTATTTTTATCCTATTTTGTTATTATTAATGTTTTCTACTTGCCTATTTTTTATTGTACGGATTGCCACAACTTGTAACACATTTTCGATAAATTCCTGCAAACAAAGGCCACTGCGACACAAGCTTAGCTTAGTGCAGGGCCCATGTATAATCTGCTTGTTCTTAATTTTACACTTGTAGCTAATACCTAAATTTGTAAATGGTGTAATCTGTTTTTAATTAATAAATTATTATTATTATTATTACTTAACGGTGCTATAAAGTTCTTAATTTATTTACTTTAATCGTTATATTTCTAAACGATATAAATAAAACGTAAAATTACAACCAAGAATACATCAACATCGCGTGATGAAAATAAAATTCCACGCACAAAGATGAGCTCAGAAAATCCATGTTTAGGCGAATATGGAACAGAACAGCTTACAGGTAATCCTTATGTTTATGTGACATTTAGTAATACGCTGACGTTGCTGAGTTAACCTTGTTTAAACACGCCCTAACGTGTATTAGGATAATGGAATATTGGTGTTGAGCTCAAAGAATGGGTGCC
The DNA here is from genome assembly GCA_907164795.1 of Hemaris fuciformis. Lineage (NCBI taxonomy): Eukaryota > Metazoa > Arthropoda > Insecta > Lepidoptera > Sphingidae > Hemaris > Hemaris fuciformis. The sequence continues at coordinate 6,894,245 of OU015440.1, read as the reverse complement.
TGGCTTACAGCCAACGCAGAGCCTGAGCAAATCGCCGCCTTGTCTTTCATAACGGTTCAAACGCTGTCTGATCTTAACCTATATCTGATGACAGCATTAACGATAGCTTGCTTGGGAGTGGACTGGACTGTAAAGGCGCTTGTCTCGAGTTAGATATTTAAGCACGTGTATAAGCATGCTATGCAAGCCTAACGTAGTACCGACAAAGAGTTGGAGAGACCAAGTGTTTCTTTAAGGGCAAAGAAAAATATCATGAGGATGCATGCATGCCTTAAAGTTCTACGTTGAATTTGGCATAAGTTCATAATAAAGTTTTGAATAAATGTACATATGTACATAACCTCACACCTGTATTCCCCGAAAGGGTAGGTAGAGGTACCTTTCTGCACCCACATTTCGCCTGGCATGATCAGATCCACGTATTGTAATAGGGGGCGAGCCTATTGTCGTTTTTCGGGCACATTTCCTCCAAGCTCTTACAGACAATTTCTTATTGGAAAAAACCCAATAGCACTTTGTCCGACCGGGGAATTGGACCCATGACCTCTAGATCTCACGGCATATACTTGTGCAGTAATAAATGTTCTTGGATAAAAAACTTAGACTATAACTTAGGCTTCGGGGAATACAGGCGTTAGATGTTTATCTATGTATGTAAAAAACTAAGAGCAAGATCTAGGGGTGAAATTCGCGCATTTATAACAGATATCGGGCATATTTTTGTCAAAAATCTTGACCACATAATGCCATTAAGTACATGAAACCAGTTTATGTTATCTGAAAAAAATATGACTTAAAAAGAATACAAGCCGACAGCTCTCTTTAATTTCTTTAACTTTCGAACTAAAGGGTCTTCCATAAATTAAATATCATTATTATTCTTTCAAAAATATTTTTTCACTTTCTACTGCTATACCTACTGAAGAACCGTTTTTTTATTAATAAATTCACAGGAACTCTTTGATCCGTGTAATATAAAAGTGAAGTCTGTATCGATGAGCACCTATCTATCTGTCTGTCACATAGGATACAATTTCCCTCATAATAAGAAGCATTTCCCACAGGACATGAGTTAGTGTATCTGAAAGAAGTAAAGAAACTTATTACGAATAACTTTGATCAGACTAAATAAGCAAATATATTCATCCAACGTCTTTTACTCGTAATACTCGTATGTATTATACGTACACTAGGCAGGGTGCTTTACAGTATCCACATTTTGTCAATACATACATCATCAGCCCATATACGTCCCACTGCTGGAAACGGGCCTCCTCTAATTTAAAATTTTCGTCCCACGTAATAAGTGGCGGGCCTATTGCTGCTTTACGGGCATATTACCAGACTCCGTGCTGCCACTGAGAATTTCCTAATGGAAAAACCCAATACCACTTTTCCCGATCCGGGAATCGATCTAGATCACACTACACATATTTGTGCTTAGAGATCACGAGGCAGACTATATATAATAATAATAATAATAAATACACCCAACAGTCACATACATAGTTCTGACCCCACACTAGGATACAAGTCCTGTGTCGTGGGTATCAGAGACTACGAGAGACTTTTCGGTCTCACAAACACCCAGACCCGAAACAAATATTTGTGGATCACACAAATATTTGTCTCGGTGCGGGGATCGAACCCGCGGCCTTTCGTTTCGCATGCTGGTTATATATATAATATAATTATAATTAACTTGAATTGCCATCGAAGCATTTCAATGACATATTATATCTTATTACTTATAAGATACATGTATGTATATACATATATATTTACTGTCGATAGGAAAAGCACTATCACTTTTAGACCTCATCTCAACATTTCAAGAGTGCCGCGACGAAAGTGATCTATATTCAGCATTTTTGTACATGATCACAAATGCAAAGATTAACGTGAGAGAAGTAAAAGTTACGATATTTGTCTGTATCGTTAAGTACATGATAATTAAGAATAGTAATAAATAAATGAATGGCCCCAACAGTCACGTACATAGTTCAGACCCCACACTAAGACTTCTGTCGTGAGTATCAGAAATTACGAAAGTTTTTACGGCCTCACAAACACCCAGACCTGAAACAAATATTTGTGGATCATACAAACAATTTTCTCGGTGCGGAGATCGAACCCGCGGCCCCTTGATTCGCAAACTGCGCCACGGTGCTGTCAAAAAACATAAATTGAGTAAAATCCAATAAAAGTTGATTATTACTGCACAAGCATATAAAACTTAAATATTTCCATCATCAAAATAAAACTTCAAACAAATCCATCGAGGCTCGTTAGATCAAAAAACTAATATAAATCTTTAACTTAGAATTACTCTAAGTAAATACAAAGATTTGTTAGAAAGTGTTAATTATCTAAGTTCGATAACAAAAGTTCTGAGTTTGGAGGGTAACGAAACCCTTATTCTATGCAAGGATGACATTCAATCGACACAGTAAACAGAGCTCTCGGCCCTTTCTGAAACAAAAAGGCCGATGGTGAATATTTTAAATCAGTTTTGAGTTACAGCCATCCCGAGGGGTCGCCATTGTCTTCATTTTGTACTAACGTGCCTATTTCTAAGCGTAATTACGTAACTCTAAATCGTCAGTTGAGTGCAAAGCTCCTTTGTAACTGAGGATTGTGCCTTTGTGATATTTATGACCTACCTTCATACGTGAGATGTAAAATTACTTTTAAATTATGTAAGTCGTGTCATGCTTTGACCTTTAACGGCATTATTTTATTATAGTAATTAGAAATGATTATGAACTGGTGAAATTTAATTTCGATTTTTTTTATATTTTAGAAAACTAAGGACTAACAATTCCTTGGAACGATTTACGAATGAACAAAACATCTTGGACGTTCTAAAGGACAAATATATCAAATTTAATCAAATCAAATTATCTTTATTCAAATAGACTTTTACAAGTTCTTTTGAATCGTCAATTTTACACTTCTTATTTTTTTTTAAACTATTGCCGCTTCGAAACGTGTTATAGCTGTGGAGAAGAAACGGCAAGAAACTCCCTCAGCAACACGACATGTCATTTTTTTCTTTAAAAAATATCAATATAATATATTATATGTCTTTTTTTTCTTCATTACATTACATTATATTATCCACGAACTGCTTCTAAACCGGTCTCCAGTTTCAACGGATTGTTTAAAGCAGGTACATGGTCTATCATGTACTCATGATAACGATGATATGTGAGCGTCTCTGTGTGGCAGGTGTATATATATATCAGTAGAGATATTATGTACAGTCTATTGCCCTCAATATAGATAGACATATATAAACAAATATTTACTGTAGGCTAAATAAATGTTTTTGTAATAATTTTGAATTACTTACTAAATATAATAAATAGGATAAATTACTCAAATTTTACAATTGTTTTGTTTATATTCAATTAAATAGTCAAGGCTGCTTCCAAGAAGACTCTTAAGTTTAACTTAGAACATTGTTTTATCGAGTTGCTTATGTATATTGAAACTAAATAACAACACAAACAAGCCAACAAATACAATGAACAGTCATCGCAAATAACAAACTTTGAAATTAATCAAAAGCCCAGTTTTATTCCGCTAACGTAATTTTAGTTGACTACGCTGGGTTTCACACTAACTAAATTGTACCCTACTAATATTATTATGAACGTGAAATTTATATATGATAATTATTTGTATGAAACAATACTTAATTAAATAGATTATTATTTGGACAAAATATGCTGTTTTGGGCATTCTATGAGGACGCGTCATAACGCGTCACGAAACGCGACAGCCACAAACATGAGCCATAGCTCAAACAGATTCAATCATCACTTCCTCTAAAGTATCTTATTCATATCTACCTATATTTGCACATATAGATGTAATTGTAGTGCACAAACTACTTTCCTATTGAGAAAAATTAGGGCCCTAGTTGATCCCACTAGCCTGCAGCGGTTCGGGAGACTTAACTACCCTAGAAAATGACTTGGAGTTCCATGCAATGTTTTCCGTCTTTATTGAAGTGCCCGACAAATCATTTAAATAAATACATGCCTCCATATAACTAAGGCTCGCCTATCACATTCAAACCTTCAAATACGAATTTATATTAATTATTCCGGCACGGCAAAATATGTTAAGCATGTTTAAGCGCGCGGTCGATAATTTCGGCGGTCGCAGGTCCAAACCCCAGGCACTTTTCGAAGTTACCTAAAAAGTTCTTAGGTGTGTAGTCCGCCAACCCGCACTAGGCCAGCGTGGTGGACTAAGGCCTAAAACCCTCTCAGTTGTAGAGGAGGCCCGTGCCCAGCAGTGGGACGTATTTGGGCTGATGATGATGAAGATGATGACAAAATATGTGGTATTTATATTATACGCTCTTGTAAATTAATTTACCAACAAATATCAAAGACAATTTTAAGACAAGGATTAACCCTACAAATACCCTTCTGGTAATTTTGTGACACACACTTATCACGGCCTCGAAACATGGGCACGCTGTATCCGTCGCGAAGTCGGATATCCTGAGATAACCCACACGCGGTCACATCGACCACCGCTCTACCCAATGTATGCTCGTAATTAGATAATGTGACGTCACCCATATACAATATGCAGTAAAAGAAATAATTAAGTCTAGTAATGCTGCCATTAAAAAATATTCACCATCATCAGTCCATATACGTCCCACTGCTGGGCACGGGCCTCCTCTACAACTGAGAGGGTTTAGGCCTTAGTCCACCACGCTGGCCTAGTGCGGGTTGGCGGACTACAGTCATACCTAAGAACTTTTTAGGTGTGCAGGTTGCATCACGATGTTTTCCTTCACCGTTAAAGTACGTGATACTTCATTGTGAATACACACATAACTGTCAGAGGTGTGTGCCTGGGGTTTGAACCCGCGACTGTCGAAATTCGCGACCACGTGCCCAAACCTATAGGCCATCACGACTAAAAAATATTATAGTCATTAAATACAGAAGAAATTTAAAAAAATTAAATTGATTCACGACATGTATGAGGGATGTGTGATCTCACTAAGATAATGCTAGCTAAATGTAAGCAAATTCGAACAATTATTTATGCTTCTTATACATTTCAGTATTAAGCGGACTTAATGCCTAACACTAACCGTCATGCGTTTGATAATTGAAAAATATTAAGCAATTCAGATTGAATACCAATCACTAATTACTGCTTCTTTAACTTACTTTATTTCAGTCGCTACTAGGCTCTTCTTCCTAACTCTATGCCCTTCAGCTGATAATACAATTAAAAGAGTCAATAAAGCCACAGTACAGTTTCAGCATATTTTTATTTTATCTAGGGCATTTTACAAAAATTCTTAAATCTCCTAATTGTGCCTACACATCCTGTCGATCTCCGGAATGGACGCTTACAACATAGAAATAACAATAGCTGGCGAGTTAAGACGGCATTCCGGGCTCATATTCCCATATTTCCGACAATTGGGCTCCACTAAGCTCCCAAAGGACTAGTAGATTTGGATGTAAGCCCATTTTATAGCCCCGTTAGATATCCTTACTCTACCTTAGGAGTTAAACGACAGAACAAATCTAAGGAATTACGTTGCTCCTATTATCCCAATTAGATGTTTGAAATTGTAAAAGCAGCAAAATTGCTATGCCATAGTATTCAAATATATAGTGGGTTCCGAATAATACACTAAATTGAGAAAAATGTATTCATAATTTCATACTGTATTAAAATACATTTTTGCTCCACAAGGGTAGATGGTGACTAAAGATGAGACGCGAAGTTTAATTTAATTTGAGCATTAATTTTTGACACTTTATATATTCTACCTTTGAGATATTGACATTTCCACAATCTGTAATAATTGGGTCGTCAATTTCGTCATAACCTAGTTACCTATTCAATAATGTACAATACACGCAATTATGGATGTTCACACCGCAACAGGCTCATTCATTCCTTTCAGATCTTAACAAATTGGCATCTATTCACATGAAGAACACCAAACATGTGTCGTCATCTTTTTTCGGTATCATCGCCATTCTTTTTCCCTGTTTGAATTGAAAACGTCTTTTTCTTCGATTTTATTTGATCGTTCCGGTGCTGTGTTGTTGTGCATTGTAACGTTTTGATTGAGTGATGACGTAAATTGATACAATCATGCACTTATTGGTTCAAGCTGATACAGCAGCGACCGAAAATCATTGTCTATTTACGTTTTCGGGATCCTTCTGTCATTCATGACTCTAATGAGACTGCAGATATACAAAATTGTAATGTTACACATAAATAAATTTAAGTTCGAAATTTGACCAAGAACTTAGCTAGAACTTAGATTTTTTTAAACTTAGCCGGTTATAAAATGAGATTCCATTGTTTAGCTTTTCCCTTAATGTAACCAATCGTACGATGTTAAGACGAACAGACGCACAAATAGATAGGAGAGGAATTACTTAATAATTCATAAATAATTAAATACTTAATTAGCACTAGCCAATGCCCCCATTTGCGTAATAATCACTAAAAATAAGACCAAGCCCGTTTCAATGAAATTCATAATCATCATCATCGCCCATATACGTCCCACTGCTGGGTACGGGTCTCCCGTACAACTGAGAGGTTTTTAGGCCTTGGTCCACCACGCTGGCCTAATGCGGGCTGGCGGACTACAAACCTAAGAAATTCCTAAGAACCTTTAGGTGTGCAGGTTTTCTCACGATGTTTTCCTTTACACGAAAAAGTCAGAGGTGTGTGCCTGGAGTTTGAACCCGTGACCGCCGAGATTCTCGACCGCCTGCCTTAACCTCGACGCCATCACGACATGAAATTAGCAGTGGCATATTATAATCCTTTGACAGACATAGGTACATGAACAGCAAACAATGTTCCCTATCGCGATTTTATTAGCGAAATTAATAATACTAATATGAACCGAGACATAGACGCTCAATCGCCGACCTGCGGTTTTAATTCGTTGGTTAATTAAACACACTACATACGTCTAGTTTACAGGAATCTGTATAACTATGGTACAGGAGTTTGACAATACGTGAGTTGACTCGGTGTCAGTGTGATTGGCTCGTGAATTGAGTGGGAGTTTAACGAATAATCTGTCAACTTTGTTAATGAGGTGTCTATGTCGAGCTATGGGTTTGTTCGATGTAAATGATTGTCTATTGTATTTTCATTATTGTTGTTATTGTTAAATCGATGCTAGTCTATCTGGGCTCTGGCCACAATCGTATGTATTTCTCATACTTATAAGTATACTTAAGAGCAAGAATAAATTTTGAAGAAAACTTTGTAAAAATACAATGAATTTAAATCTATTTTCTTTTAGAATGCTAGGGAAAAAATTAACGTTTCAGTAATTTCATTGCATTACTAAGACAAAAAAATCTTTAGCATTTCTTTCTTTCGACAAAACACATCCAATTTACCAACTTATGTTCCGTACTGTTGTAGTATAACACAAGTTTATGCGCTGAAATAGGCGGGCCATATACAATAAAGAAGACAATATGGAGCGAAGTTTCTCGACGCTATCCAGAGCACTTCACACGCTACATTAGACCCACTCACGACAAATAAAGAAGAGAAAAAATATTTCCATCGGCAAATACGAGCAGTCAAACATTACACATAAGAACTTCAAGCTAACTTTGCAATACACTTACTAAGGGGACTAAGTTTGACCTTACTGCGACTCTGCCCACCAAATTATGCTATGTGTGCGGCCTAGCATACTATCCCCGCCCCTTTGAACAAGTTTGTACCTAGCTTTAAAGTTAATTAAGTGTCACAGCCCAGACTTTGCCATGTTTTATAAAATATACGCCGCCCGGGGCCAGATTGGCAGACTCTGTGCCTAGTAAGTGAGTGTACGCGACGAATGTAATTGCAAAAAATGTTTCCATACAGTGGATATTAAGTTGCCAAATAAAGTTGTATTATGGTTGTGAATTTTTATTTGTAAGCAATTTATTTCGTATGCAAACTGCGGGAAAAATGAGCCAAAACATGTTTAAACATGCTGTTTTTATATTTCATTTTTAAATATGTTCGGATACAATTAAAAAGGAACTTTTTTAAACTTGAACCGGTGACCGAATTGGTGTGTGAAAAGTATTGTTTTTGATTTTTTTAAATATATTATTAATAGATTTCAGCAATTGTTAATATTTATGTGAGATTTTTTATAATATTTGTTCTATAGCGGCTAGTGAAATTTCTGAAGTAATACTCTCAGTGAATGTTTTTATTTTTAGGTCGAAAAAAGCTCATAGTAATAAGGATAACCAAACTAATAACGAGGAAAAAAATCTTGACATCGATTACTAGGATAACTTGCATATTATAATTCTAATATTAAATTAAATCCTTCTAAAAGACTGCACGAGGATATTTTCAAATTGCATACCTTCGCAAAAGTATCCCCACCATGTTTAATCGGTCCTCATAATCTAAACACACATAAACAAATTCACAATATAAACTTACAACCAACCCAGATCACTCAATATTAGACAAACCCATTTATCAGCCCGCTGACTGGCCGTGGGTTCAAAGAGAACACGGCCAAATAAAGCATAAAAGGCTGTGGGTAAATGTGAAAAATCACAGACAAACCACACAAAAATCATTCAAGTTAACGGGGAACAACGATCTGCACTTCGCTCGCTCGTGACCTGTGACTCGTCCATTTTTCCCGCTTGCACCGACTAGGCCTCGGGATAAAACAAGCAAAAATGTGAAAACACGGGAGGCGGAACTCGACCGCTCCACTGATATTGAAAACGATGCCACTACTAGCTTATTTGTAATTGTTCACTTCACATCACTGTTGTCGTGTGGGATGCTGTAATTTTTATTGCAGTCGTGAACCGTTTTTTCGCACGCTTGCTGGTAATATAGTTCTAACAATGGTATGGTCTTTCAACGTGTTCTATTTGTGAATAGCCAAGGCTTCTTTCAGCGTGTTAAATAAAAACAATTTTCAAAACGAAACATTAGTAACAGTTATCTTCTATTTGTTCCAATTCCACACGTAAAAATATTAAAATTATTATTTTAACTTGTAGAAGAAGGCCGGGCCTACAATTACTACGTAATATACGCGAAAATTGATAAAAAAAACTTAAATAAATGAAACGCTCGCTGTAATTTTTTTTTGCAAATTTTAATTTAATTTCCATGAATTGTTTATATTCTTACAAAAATTATACTGAGCGAGTAAAACAAAGATAGCTCTCCAATTTGAAGGTGTTAAAGTTTATTTGCGACAGGTCGATTGTTTGTAAACCAATTTTGTTTGTGTCGTAACAACCCGCGTTGCTCGATACACAACCGAAAATAAAGCCGAATGAGTGAAGTCGGCCCGATATGTTTTAAATTAAATGGTTTATTCATAAATGCTTGTGAAATTCGTAAACCATTCTCATAAGTAGGCCAAAGCGTGTGTGAGCTTATACTTTAAGTTATTATTTGTAACTTATTTGCTTCATTAATCTTGCGGCATAAGTTTGTGGCATGACAATCTTGATGTCTCGAATTCGATTTCAGAATCGAGCTAAATTTGTATTATATTTTTTCATAAGGTTCTTAGCAGCAGCAAGGTGTCAAGGAATGTTCCATAAAAACAGCAAAAGGATAACACCCTGTTAAATGCGACTTTAAAATAGCAGGCGAATCACTCGTTGTGTACTAAACTGTGCCTATTGTATATAACTGAATAAACAAGAATAAAATAAATAATATTTTTGTTTGTTCAAACATATAACGATAATAAAGCACAATATCATAAACCATTAACGAGCATCAAATGATAATAACCTTCAGTTTTAACAACCTGCTTGGTTAATTGCTCATCAATTCCGAGAAATCTCAGATGTGACGACAATTTCGCACGCCACATCATAACAGGCACATTACCGCAAACTTCATTAACATAACTTCGTTATGGTTTTCCTGGTTTCACAACGAGGTCCTTTGAAATATTTTCCTTAATACCCGTTCTATATTTAAATAGATATTGTAGTTTTTTTGTATTCGCGCCAGTATAATAATAAAAACCAGTCAAGCACAGGATGACCTAAAACAAGTAGACTGTGGAGAAATGATTATGACTACCTAACCAGTCGACATAATTTAAACAATTATCTCGACCTACTTGTAGCCGTGCGATACACAGGCTGATGAAACGACACGCTTGCGTGGATCACTTTGTTAAAATTTATATCTTTTATAAAATTATAATTCTACATGTCTTTATGTCTATTTAACATTGACACAAGTTCTCAGTGGTTAAATAGAAAACCCATTCACCAACTCTAATTTCACTGACAACAATCCACCGCTTTCTGAGCATAACAAAAATGTGTTTGCATAATTTCGCATTTTGCTTCCATTTAGACGAGTTCACGCTCGCCGATTCAATAAAGTCCGTATTAAAAAAGTTAAAAGCCGTCCGTTTATATTTTAAATTATGTTTGAGATTCCACGTCATTTCTTTGTAGAAATATGAACTGAATGAATTAGTTTTCAGTTCTTCAATTTGAAGTTATGCATTGTTTTGAATAATAGGATCGTTATTAAAGCAGATGGATTTCTTAAACGTAATCAGAGCTTTTTAAATTTCGAAGAAGCAAATAATTTTCGAATAATTTTATGGCATCATGTTGCTAAGTACGACGAATTTAATCCCCTTTGCAACGAGACTAATAGTAGTCAACAAATTTTCCAAGCCAAATGACCACATAATGTTATATAAAACAATGTAGCATCATATGTGTGTGCACTTCCAATACTGCTAATAGCATTTCTCCCAGCAGAACATATTGTTATGAGCATGTTAATGACTTCTAATCTCCCACTGATAGGGAGCAGACGCAGTGGTACAAAAAGCCGGCACTAGATAAGGATTTATGTTGCAATAAACCCGGCCGGCTTGGACCAGCTCCAGGCGGCGAATCTATTTGCGCACATAAAAGGTAGCACGCGCAGAATCCTCAATTGCACACGAAACTTCACACCCTGCCGACTTTAGATACGATGCAATTTTTACCTGCACTGAAAACTAAAAATGTTATATTTCTTAAAGCTAGACTTTGTTTAATTCTACAAGGCAGCTTGTATCGTGTTTTTTTAACGGATAGTTTTTCTCGCACCTGCGTTCAAATTCGCAGTTTTACTCATTATATTTTATGCTAGACAATTACCTCGTAATATAAGCAGTTATTCTTCAAAAAACGAGGTGGTTTATATTTGAAACGTTCAAATAACATTACACTTAAAATGTGTTCTTCGTACATTTAATTATTCTTTATGAGCGGTCAAGTTGTTCTATGATGGGGTCTCTAATATTGCACCATATATAAAAAAATATTTTATATATATAATGATCGAAACGAAAAAGGTTGAAAAATATTATAAATAAAAATAAAAATGCGAATTTTAAAAAAGAATGATCAACACGTTAAATTAATCGCAATGGTTTTTTAGGCGCTATTGAAAACACATAAAATAAAGTCACAAATAATTTTTATCAATTTTGTTTACCTAATAGACTTAATAAAATGTAAATGGAAATTAAGCGACAAAATTAAATTTATCCGCTTTTTAAATTTAAAACGAGGTGCTGAAAAGGCCGTTAAGCTCTTAATAAAGGTATTTATTTAAGCGAACGGCCGGCCGCTATCATTTTGCATAAAATATAATTGGCTAGGTTTTGGGAGACAAGATAAAAATATTTAAATAACAACTTCATAATGCAGGCTTCGCGGCGACTGGCAATTTTCATGATCTTCGTTATTTCATTGACGGTGCCAGCATTCGGATTTCAAGCGCTCATAAATCGTGGCACGATGCTTGCGTAATACATATCCAATTGTATTGAGTCTAATTAATTGAATCCCAGGAGCTCTGTAATTTATTAGATATGATTTATTTATTGTTGCATACATATGTCGTGCGTAATTTAGATTAGATTATATTATCTTAACGATGCAGGGAAACATCGTGATGAAACCTGCACACCTAAAAAGTTCTTAAGAATTTCTTAGGTGTATACTGTGTAGTCCGCCAACCCGCACTAGGCCAGCGTGGTGGACTAAGGCCTAAACCCTCTCAATGGTAGAAGAGGCCCGTGCCCAGTAATGGGACGTATCCATATACGATTGATGATGACTGATGATGATATCTTCACGCATTTATTTAATGGAAATAGCAGAGATTAACTCTTTAACAGCAATTTATACTTTGTTAAATTAGTCGCGATGACGAACTATGGAAATTTCCAAGTAAATATAATGTTAAAACTGACATTCGTGTTAATTCTTTTGAAACTTGACTTCGTTAAGTATAGATGTATGTAAACTATATTCTAGTAAAAAAACGCTTACATATGTATGTACCTATATTGTATAGTTAATACATGCATGTAATTATAATTTTACAGCCTACGATTTTGACCCCGCACTGACACAAGTATTTGCGTAAGTCATATATGTATGTTACTCTTATTTTTCCATAAAATATGTTTGTAAATCTTTTGTACATGTATATTATTTATAAAATTGAAAACCTTTTCATATATACATTATACATGGTCTATGGTGCAATTAACAATTAAATAGGTTGGGAAACAAAAGGACGAGGATTTAATCCCCACACAAAAAAAATACATATATGTATTTTTGTTGTATACCTTTCATGTTTTGAAATAGATACATTTTTTTGTTATTTTTAAACTTAAGATCTAATATTAGGATGACAGTAGTAAGTTGTACAATAGAAACTGCAAAATTTATGCGCCCTAGTAACAATCTGCTTTAGGGACTTATGACAGTCGAAAAGTCTAATACAACATGCTAATGTAAAGCCCAAATTTTGTGATAATGTTTGGTGTTATAATCATTATATGATTAATATTATGTCAGTAATAAACCAACATGACGATTATTCTGCTGCATATAACGCATATGTATTATGTGTGTTTAAATAATATCCAGAACGATGTCCACTCAGCGATTCAATAAGGGGCTTATTTCCTAAGGCTTTCATCGAAAGGCATTCAATTTTCCAAAGCTTGCTTGACTACGGCAGTGATATCACGGTTTACATAAGAACCTACTTAAGTATACTCAAGTATATTTTATTGTTAAAAGTTACCAAGAAGTTCCAACATTTAGAGGAAGGATAAAAAGCAGTGCTTACACAGTTTGCAGGTAATGGTTATAACACTTACCCAAACGACTCACCTGCTTCTTTAATGTTTATTTTTTTCCGATAAGGGCTGAGTCCTGATGACGTTTTAAATATCTCTAAGTTTTTATTCATAAAAATACTATACCTAAATGTGTCATAACTTGCGTCACAACTTGTGACTCACAAGTCATGGAACGAAGCAATACAAAACTCAGCTGTGGCAGAAACATGGAATGTCATTTGTTATTTGTTATTGTGCATGTAAGCAAGCATTGCTCAGATTGCAGCTTCTCAATTCTTCAAACGTACTGCAAACATAGAAGAATTGTACGTATATATTTTTTCACAGTCGAAGCCATTAAATCCTTGACACCTAATACTAACAAACCAAAATGTATACCCCAATACATCGTGAAACCCTTTCACACGTCGATCACGATACTGCGTGCAATAAAAAAATCGTAAAAATAACCATTAAACCAAAAAATAAAATCCATTGAAATAGCCAAAAGCGTTCAATATATCAAGTGAAACATTTTCAAAGGTGGATTACGGCGGCAACTTTCAGCAAGCAGTAATTCAGAGTTAGTGTCACATTATCGTTAGCATAATCAGGGAACAGCTGCGGCTCCCCACTACCTTTTTGAGGCTACGAAAACATCAGAATGAGAATTTAAAGTGTGCCGTAATGGATTTCTTTTCATTGGACCTCGGATAAGTTCTACACGGAGCCGTGGCTTAGCAAATAATAAAAAAAGTCTTGAATTTCTTCGCATTCTTATAGAACGTGTATTCAGTTTAAAAAAAAAACTTTTGTTAACATTTATAATTTAACAACTTCTGCCACCGGCTCAGTTAGAACTGTTTCCAACGAATATTATAACCGAGATTGAAATTGGAACATTCTTCAAGAATCGGGTTAATAGGGTTTTGCTGTAGGGAAAATTGTTTTAATGTTTCGTGTGCAAAGTGTGCAAATTAAATTATACATATACTTTTATTATCTTTTTAAAGATGGCTCTTTAATTAAAATAATCTAATAATTTCTATGTGATAAATCACCGATGTGAAAACGATTAAATTAAAAACGGTAGCCTAATCTCGCTTTCGTCATAGCCAATATGGGATGGTTCATCTTTAGTGAATAAATAATAATAAATAAATATTTGTGGATTACACAAACATTTATCTCGGTGCGGGAATCGAACCCGCGGCCTCTCGTCTCTCAAGCTGATGTCTAACCAACTGCTGGCGTCACTTGTTAATACTACACCATTCTTGATACGGAGGCTAAGAAGTAAGTAGCCTGCTTTATTAAGGTTACGAGTGAAAAGTTTGCACGACTTAATATTTGTTGAGTGCCTCGTGGACTCGCGACAAAAGTATGTACCGTGCGATCTAGAGATCCTGGGTTTGATTCCCGGGTCAAGCAAAGTGTTATTGGGTTTTTCCATTAGGGAATTCTCAGTAGCAGCACGGAGTCTGAAAAGTGCCCAAAAAGCGCCAATAGGCTCACCCCCTATTACGTGGGACTGATACATACCTGGCGAAATTTGGGTGCAGAAATGCACCTCTGCCTACCCCTTCGGGGAATATAGGCGTGAGGTTATGTATGTATTTGTGTGACTTATAATCGAATACTATATTTCATAATATTCATTTATAAAATAAAACCTCTATGAGATGTACTTACAAATGAATATATAATAAATCAATTAGACCTTATTTGTAATCTGTAAAACTGGTTGTTGACTGTACACCGCACACTAAGGAGTCACTCAACTATGGATTTTTGGAAAAGGACGGAAAGTTTAGAAATGTTTTTTTAAGTATGTGTGTGAGTAAACTGTTTTTATTATTGTTATTTTATTATAAACTTTTCGAGTACCTACTAAACATACGATAAGACTAATTAAGTATAATGTTTAATCCAATAACCATAACATGCAATGTGGTAAAATTTAATTCGCCGTAATTGCAGATAAGCGCGCAAAACAAACTTCTGATAACAAAGTTGTACTGTGTGTTAAAAACAATTGTATGGCAACGCAGATCTCAAAACCGCAGACAGATTACGGCGTAATGTTGTTTTAAGCAAAAGTTAGACGTAACATGAAGACGAAAGCGAGAATAATGCCCGCTTTAAGGTGTAATGGGGTACAGCACTTCGCTCTATGCTGTAATGACTGCCATTTTGTTATAAATGAAAACAAGTGGCCTCGCCGAGACACAGCCTAATGATATTATTAAGGTTCCGCGGCGAGCGGGTGGCCGCAAGCCAAACGTGTCAGATAAAACTTTTATATCGTCGTTTAATTAAATTTTACCCTGATGGGATACATCGGACACGACGAAATCCACGTTCAAACTTACATGTGCTCCGTTTAGCGATAGATTTTAATAGAATTGGATTTTAAATCCGATAGTGTGGTTGTTTTTACTTTCATGTTGTTTTTCTTTAATTGGATTTATTTTGTTTGCTGTTTAATATAAATAGATGTGAGGATAATTAAAGCAAAACCAATTTAAAATATATCAAAGTTTTTTTAGAGAGAAGAGAGAAATTATATTATAAAAAGTTTTTGCATACGGCGCGTTTTTAATAAAAAAACAAACGCTCAAAACATAGTAGTTTAAATGTTTGTTTTTTTTTGTACCAAATTAATAAAAACCGTTTAGTGTATTAGGCGCGAAAACGTAATAAGCAAATTCACTTTAATTTTAGTAATATTATTATAGTGCATAAAATATTTCAAATTAAGAATTATTTCTATCATTAATACCAGTCTTTGAAAAGACACACGCACGCGATCGTTTGTAATATTGTCTCTTAATTTATTTTACGACATAAATTCTAGATCAATTACAAAATACATATCATTACGCTGCGATATGATGTGGCAGCACAATATATGGTCAATTTAGTACAAATTGTCAACCTCCATAAATTAGGAGCTTATCTAATAACACCATCGAACCAAACACACTGATATAAAGGGCAAGAGTCGATATCATTACACATAAATTTCACTTATCTCCAACATTCGGTACAATTTGCTCGCTCACCGCGCTTACACCCACGACTAAAACATGTACACAATTATTTTTTGCTACTTCCCTGTGACGTTGATGTAAGAGAAAAAAATTGTACTACTTTTGGCAATTGCTTAGCGAAAAATAAATACATGAATATCTTTTATCGTACATTTCCGATTATTCACTTTTATCGCAATTTTACCGCAAAGTTATTGGTGGTGCAACAACTCCGAAGTTATACTAAACCAATAAATTGCTCTAGATAAATGGCAGACCAATAAGCTGATACTTTTGAAGGCCTCGCGAGGCAACTGCGTTCTACTAGGCGTAGACTATTTAGTGACAATTATTTATAGTGAAAATTTTGATAAATATTCCAGATTGTTCGTGGTTCCATACCACCACTTCTGATCATTGATTATAGACGAGGCTCGTGCATCCATTATCAGAATTTAAAATTGATAAAATGTTAAGAATGCATGCAAAATAGCACAAAATCATTCTTCCCTATTAAGCTTCCATAGTAAAAATAATCTTAAGTGCAAAATCAGTAACAAAAATGTTTATTCCATACATAAACAGAAAAACACTAGTACGAGCGAAATGAGGGGAGGTACAATAAAAAGCCAATCATATATGTAATTAAAATGATAGGATAACGGAAATGTTAGGAGCATGGAATTTAAATTTAAATAGAGTACATAGTGCAAACTTGATTTCTAGATCTGAAGTTTAACCTAGTTGCATACACTTTAGGCGATACTGAATGTCGGATGACACCAGTTTGAAATTTCATTAAAATCTTCCAAACAGTCGACGGATTAGTTAGACAGCCCGATGCAACTCAAAATAGATTTTATTTACGTACACATTAGTTATGATTTGCAATAAATAACACGATAAATAATTTTATTACCAACTTTTTACATTGTTTATTTGCTACTCAGTTTCGCTCAAGACAGTTGTACCAATTAAAATGAAACTTCTTCAACAAAAGTCGGAAGGAAGAAATCACGATAAAGTATAACTTACTCTGTTACTTAATAGAAAATGCAAGGTATATTTCCAATAGCTCGTTGAAGCGTATTAAATTTATTCGCAACTTTAAAATATATTAAAGTAAATAAGATCGGGTTGAAGAGACTAGAATAACAAAGAGATTACTATTGAAGTCGTGATAGCCTTAGATATAGACAGTTTAGATGTGCGGTCGAGACAATCTCGGTGGATGGGCAAACGCCTTTGACTTCTCGAACTTATGTGTGTATTCACAATTAATTTTCATGTTCTTTAAGGGTGAAGGAAAACATCGTAAAGAAACCTACACACCTGAAAGTTCTTAGGAATTTCTTAGGTGTGCAGTCCGCCAACACACACTTGGCCAGCGTGGTGGACTAAGGCCTAAACCCTTTCATCTGTAAAGGAAGTCGTGCCTAGCAGTGGTACGAATATGGGCTGATGATTGTTTATTAATATCGCTAATTAATCTATAGAAATAAATAAAATTGGAGTGGTTGTTTGTAATATTTATATAACCGCTTTTTAATAAATGCATATGGATGTATACACGGTACATATACCAAAATAACGTTTTTTACAATTTTTGTCTGTCTGTCTGTCTGTTTGTTCCGGCTAATCTCTGAAACGGGTGGACCAATTTTAACGGGACTTTCACTGGCAGATAGCTGATGTAATAAGGAGTAACTTAGGCTACTTTTAGATCATAAATTTTCTTATTAAAAATAATGAAAACTAAATTTTCCGTGCGGACTAAGTCGCTAAAAATAAACTATAAATTAATCGCGGGAAAACAGGTTATATCCTTTCTACCTTATAAACCTATTATCCTATAATCACATACTTACGGTGTCAGGGATACAGGTATAGCTGTGCCGACAAGTAATACATAGTCCTATCCGTTTCTTGCGAGCATAGAACCTACTAACAAGTCCATACTGTTCTACCGACATAATATTTGCGTACTGTATATTTGGTACCTTTAAAAATAATAAACGAAAAGAAATCTTTCCTTTCTTCGAGAAAAAGCCTCCGGCTACCGGCGTTTCACCTTTGTGGTCACTACCATCTCAGCTCGAGCACAAGAGTACGAGTAGGTCAAAGAAAAGCATATTCAACCAACTTCTAAATACTTCAAGGATAATTTTTACTAATAGATCGCACTTTACAAACTACGACTAAGATTACAATTTACAACAACAAAATTAGCAGTGTCAAACGCGTTAACCAGTTTTAGTGTCAGTTCTGAACTCTTTACTATTATAAAAACAAGTGACAATCAAGAGATCTTGTTACATAAATAAACATTAGACTAATAAACCGTGAAAGTGTTCAAACAGTTATTGCAAACGACTCAAGTATTACAATACTTGGTGCGAAACGGCCTAATGTCTTGCTATTCATCTTTAATTCGAACACAAACGTAATCTTATTGTAATCAAAGAGATTGGGGACGGCAATACATTTCGCAGAGCAATCCTTGTACCTAATGGCGCCTGACAATTTCATCGTAAGCACATTACTCGGCTTTTTGTAGGCACAGTTTAATGTTACTTTCTGATTATACGATGCGAATTTTGAACAAAAATTGGATCAGTTTGATTAATTGTTTCATCCCAGATTTTCGGAACGATATGAAATATATCGCTTTATAATTATTTGATTTTGCTTTGACGGTTTCTACTCAATAATTCTTTATTTCAGGTGGGCAACTACTGCTGCTAAGGCTTTAAATATATAAGGTAAGAATTTTAAAAATGCCCACGTTTAACAGTGAACATATGAAGGTTAATGACATCAAAAGTTATACAATCGTAAGATTTCAGAGAAATTATATCTGCCCTGATCGAACAGCTTACGACGAAAGGATAACTCGATTACAAGAGTAAAAGTAAAAATCATATAAATTTTAAAAGCGTGTAAAATTATCATCAATCGTGTTCAACAGGCAATACCGATTGTACCATTGCGAAGCCCTCAATGTCAAGTGATTAACTTAAGGGACATGAATAAGTTTGTATCGCTACGTTCCTCCCGGGACAAGTTTCCCCTTACATAAATTATCGGCGAACAAGAAGCCCGCGAATTTATGAGCTCCGCTTTTGCCGATACGCCACCGTGTTTAGATTCGCATAATTCAATAATCTCCACTGAATTGGCGACAATTGGTGAGTAAAATTCTTTAATATTCACAGATTCCAAACGAATTTGACGGTTTGACAAGTCCATCACAAGCATTAATCCTAACATCTCTCAACAGCAAATCAGGCATGTCGAGACTCGAGCAGTAAGACGTATATTGTGTAACACAATTATACATATTTTTTTTAAATCAGCATTGCATTTCCACCTCGCATTGGGAACTTTTCAGTCATTTCCTAAGATGAAGCAAACTGTTGGCTACGTATACTTGAAAAAAAAACTTGATTCAATTTTTGCTCGTGCTACGATAGACTTTGGTATATAGAAGTTGCAATGGCGGGATCTGAGAAAGGAGCCCCAACGAAATAAATAATAAATACACCCAACAGTCACATAGATAGTTCTGACCCCACACTAAGATACGAGTCTTGTGTCGTGGGTATCAGAAACTACGTGAGACTTTTCGGTCTCACAAACACCCAGACCCGAAACAAATATTTGTGGATCACACAAACATTTGTCTCGGTGCGGGGATCGAACCCGCGGCCTCTCGTTTCGCAAGCTGGTTACATGCCAACTGCGCCACGGGGCTGTCAATATATAAATATATTTAAATTAATTTTTTTTTGACACATTTTATAAATAAAATATCTATAAACCTTCAATCGTTGATAAAATATTTGTGTCTATAACTAAGAAACTTTATTTTGTACTAAGTTCTATCTTCGATAGTTGCAGTAAGTAAATTGACCCTAAGTAAACTATCAAAACTTTACTCTGAAAGTTGAATGAAGATTTATTGGTCTTTTACGTTTGGAATTTACTTAAATCTAGATTTAAAGGGGATTTAATAAAATTGCCTACAATTACTACAATTTGCTGAAATTGCTTTATTTGGGATGCTTTTCAGTGGAAAGATTAATTTACGCGCGATAAGTAAACGTTTCTCCGTGGTAATTACCTTAATGGAAACAAAGATTCCATTACAAAAATTGACTATATTTTGTTTCACCAAAGAAAATTCTCCTCTTATATCTCTTTGCAAACGAAGTTGTAATACGATTAAAGTTATAACGATAATAAAAAAATAAGATAAAAAAGCTTTGGGCCGATGGCTGTTTACTTCAAAAAACGAAGCGTTTTATTATAAATTCAATACTTTTTTATCCTTACTAAAGCAAAAAATAGTTTTTGCCAAACAAGCAAAAATTTGCTGTGAAGTCAATAATAGCCTAAAATAATTATTTAACCTGGTTAAGCTAAGTTTAACCGTTTTTATGGCTTATGATGATACAATTTACTCAATATTAAAAGATTTTATTGACTTTAAAAAATGGTTTGCGTAAAGGTTAAAATAGCAGGTGGTATAATTGATTATTATTTACTCTGCTGTTCAATGGACGAAACGGATGGCATAGGTGTTGCTATGGATTACCTGTGAAAGGTATCAGCTAGTTCAACCCAACCCGTTCATATAATGTAAGCTACAAAGTGGATGCCTGTATGGGCTATGAAACTGTTATTGTATAAAACCATAATATTTGTCTGACTCTTGCTCAAGCTCAAGTATGTGCGGTGCGATTTAAACGTCCTGGGTTCAATTCCGGGTCGAGTAATGTGTTATTGGGTTATTAGTAAATTCTCAATAGCAGCCCGGAGTCCAGAAATATGCCCGAAAAATAGCAATAGGCTCGCCTCCTATTACGTGGGACTGATACGTACTTGGCGAAATGTGGGTGCAGAAATGCACCTCTGCCTCCCGTAAGTAGTAATAGTAGTAGTGCCGTAAGTATAGATTATGTATACATCATCATCAGCCCATATATGTCCCACGGCTGGGCACGGGCCTCCCCTACAACTAAGAGGGTTTTAGGCCTTAGTCCACCACGTTGGCCTAGGCGGTATGTATACATATACCATAAAAAAATTCATAAGTGGTAGAGCATCGCCGCAATCAGGACTGAGGTTGAAATGAGTCGGCACGACTGACGAGTATGGCTGTTTTACAAAAACCCCGTGAAGTCAGGCTGTTGTGTTTCGTTTAGTTCGTGACATCATAGGTGCTGGTAGATGGATATTCGAGTCTGCCTTAATAGGATCACCACAAGTTATAAAATTCCTTTTTTATCATAAACATAACATTAAATCTGTCATCAAAATACAGCATACAAATTTTGTACAGCAAACATTTTGTATACAAACACTTGACGTACAACTTAACAGATTTGACCATGGTTGGATAATAACTCTGAACAGAGAAAGAGCAGACGACCTCCATTACACGGAAGCGAGTGAATACTGCCGAAATATGATAGCATATTGTTTGATTATGCTCTCGTAAACATCAAGGTTTATTGAAAAAAAGACTTACGAAGATCGCTTTGAAAGGAAGCAAGATAAGGCGAATAAATATTGGGAGGGCTGCTTTATTATCCGTGCTACCGTGTTTCGGTTACATATTACAAACGCTAATGTAGCGAGAATACGATAGTACAGTAAACATAATGAGGTGTATATACAACATACAATTATAAATGTACCTAACCCTTGTGTAAGCTTTGAATAAATATAAATAAATAAATAAATACACCCAACAGTCACATACATAGTTCTGATCCCACACTAAGATACAAGTCTTGTGTCGTGGGTATCAGAAACTACGAGAGACTTTTCGGTCTCACATACACCCAGACCCGAAACAAATATTTGTGGATCACACAAACATTTGTTTCGGTGCGGGGATCGAACCCGCGGCCTCTCGTTTCGCAAGCTGGTGTCTAGCCAACTGCGCCACGGGGCTGTCAAAATAATTTAATAAGTAATTACCTTTAATACGATATCCGAGGTTGTTTCATTTTACATCCTTTATTCTTGTAATTATTTAATAACAATAATAACCTTATTGTGAGGTGAGGAATAATTGTAGGTGTTTCTTGTCGATCGACATATGGAACCACTTTGCACTTACCATTAGACACCAGAGCAGTCTCTTATCATATATAACTTAAAGAACAGAATTATATCCGCAATTTAAATAATGATTTTTTTCATATATATATATGTACATATTTGTCATAAAAAGATGCGGCTGTACGATAAGCACGCCATGTGTACTTTGCTTTTTATATTTTATTCAAGTGTACATGAAATATAAAGATAAAAAATAAAAAATACACTTGAAATATTGTTATAATTGATGGTTTATGATGTATGATAATATCTCCACTCTGTAATATAATTCTAGCTTTAAATTCTTACAATTCAAAGGTTACACGGTGCCAAATAAAATATTACTTCAAAGTAATGGCACTTCATAAAAACGACATAAAATATTTATTTAAAAAATGCGCATTCGTTAAGACGAATATTTCTTCGCCGGTCGTATAGATATGTGACTTTTGTTAAAAATAGTAATAAATAACAATTTTCCACGTCATAAATCATGTGTAACAACAAGAAAACTGCAAATTTATGCAGATTCAGCAGCGACGCGGCGTGTCGCCAGCGTACCGCGGGCCGATGCCACGATAACACTGACTTCAATGTGTTTATGTAAATATCACCACATTATGCATATTAAACCGTGATTTTTCTGTAACAATTCACGTATGGACGAGGAATATGTGGTGTATCTCGCTAACCACAAACATGTGCGCCAAACAAACAATTGGATGGTGATAAGCAATAATGTGTTAACCCTCAAGAACTTTGTTTTGAGAAAATGGCATCTAAAGTTTTCAAACCAATTCTTGTAAAGTTTGTTTAAAAAACTATCAACTGCATATTGCTCGGTTTACCTAATAAAAAAGAATAATGAATTACAAATAGATTTATATTACAAAAATAAAATTATCTAGAATATTCTTTGAAAAAAAATGAGATTATTATTTTGATTAGTTTTATTATAAGTATATTTTTTATACTTTTCTCTTTTTGGTGACTTACAACTCTTTTACAGAATGTTAAATACGTGATATATTATTCAAATATATCAAAAACTTTGAATTGTACTTTGTGTGGATTGACACATTATTGCTTATCAGCATCCAATTTATACTGTTAACAAATGATTACAGTGGAACGAAAGGTAACCTTGACTGTGGCAATTTATTTGACACGTTTCTTAATTAGCTGAGTTATGTAACTGTATTTATATTAGAGATGACTGTAATTAAATCTTTCTTTAACATTATTATAAGTCTACAATAGTGGTCTAATTCTTTCGAGAGTAAAACTTGTCAAGATCACATTCTTACGTTCCTAGTTACAGTAGAGTTATGACCTTCTAGCTTTAAGCCTAGTATAGATGTTACGATACAGCTGAGTTCCTAGGCAATGTTTTGCGTAGTGAGCGTACTTAATAAACACAAAAAATACACCCAACAGTCACATACATAGTTCTGACCTGAAATTGAAATACTAGTCTTGTGTTCCGGTTTTTAGTAACGATAAGAAATTTTCTTATCTCACAAACATTCAAGTTATCTCACAACAACCGCGAGCTTCAGTTGTGACTATATATAGATAAATATTTAGCCTGTCAATAGAGAAAAATACTACGAAATCCTTCAAAGCTTCATTCCACTTAGTCTGAAGTTTTAAACGGAATATTCTTGAGTAAATTGAAATACCTTCCTAAATAAGAATACTCGCAAGCCTTATTTACTTATGGAATCCAGATAGATTAAATTCCTTCGGGATCTTCCCAAAGCGTTCGCCTTGATCGGGGAAAATTTGACTAATTTTACTAACAAGAGCGGTTGGCTAGCGCAACGTCTAATCCTGACATAGCTAAGGGTACACTTAAGGAATCTTCATACTGTAGAGTATAGACTATACATATATACCCACGTTTAGGGATTTATAGGATTATTATTATTTATATAGTATTTTTTTAAATAAATATGTTATAAATAAAATCAAGTGATAAATATGTTAGTAACGTAGACAACCTTATGCATTTTTCGTTAAAAACTAATCTGCCTTAATGTTTTATGTTTGGAACTTTGACCTGGAACTTGTAAAATGCTTTTAAATTACATAGGAGTAGAACTCAATAATTGCATCTAACTGCTCTTCATGCATATTAAATTCCGTTTAGGCGCATATAGCTAAAAAAGGTATAAAAAATTACATTACTCGGAAACCGAAACCAATTTATTTTTCATTGGTGCCGCTACTCAAACATCATTTATTCATGTAGAGATCTCAAACCAAACGTTCTGGAGGGGATTTTAATAAAAGGATTTCTAATAAAAGCGGTTTAATGCACGTCCGTTCGCCGTACTTCAAACACTATGGACAGATCATTGGCACGCCTCCAGAAGAGCTTTGCCTTAGGTGTCCGTTCACGACTATGGACATAGTAAAAGTGTACTAAGTGCTAAATGGAAAAAATGTAATATTAAAAAACTATAGTAGTTAGGGCAACCCTCCAATTGTGAATTTTTTCTACAGCCTGTACCCGTTGAAGATTCTTGGATAGAACTCCTTTCTTTTGCGATACCATAAACAGAACACGTGCGCGCAGCGGTGGTTCCGAAACACTCTTGGTTGTAAATCTTTCCCTTAATATTCAGAAATATCAATTGTACCTATTATTATGCGAAGTCTCCTTAGTTCTCTTAACTACATACATGAACACGTGAACTGCAAAACGACAATCACCATAGACAGGTAAGGCGGAAGTCAGCGCGCTATTTTGTTTGGGAATCTCTTTAAGCCACCTAGTAAGCGCTGAAGAAGGCTTGCGGGATTTTGGATAAAAGAGTTAATAAGTGAACAATTAAGTAATAAATTCTTTCATACCTTTGAAACTTAACCTGACCGGCTTGCTAGCTTTGATTGTGGTATGGATTTTTACTGGTATAAATAAGTGATTATGAATTATAGTACACATATGGAGCCTGGAGAAATGTTGACTGAAGTTCACGCAGACGAAGCTGCGGGTTTAAACCAGCTCTTAAAATGTAAAATATTTCTTCGTATATATTTCTACTGCGATGCCTGAAAGTTCAAAGGAAACGGCGTGCTCGCCTTCAATCTCATATTCTCGAGCGCCAGTTCAGCTGATTCAAATTATTATTGAACCGCATCGCCTTGAACAATGTTTGCCAACACGCTGCCGAATGTAATTCTAAAATTTCCACTTTAGTATTCATACTCACAGTTGAATGCTTCAGATTGATTCTGGATGCAATCTTTACATTACTGCTAACCCTTTGCAAGTATGCACGTACTTCAAAAAGATTCTCTTTGCATCGTACACATATTAGCCTCCGTTCTTGGTCATGTAGATCGAATCCGCAAGGTTTTTTGAGAAAAAGTGAAAAGACCCCAGCTTTGAAGTAAGAAATAATTCCGTTCAGGTGCGGAATTTGGACATTTATAATATGAAAGAATTGAGGAGAAGTTGTGGGTGTAAGAAGGGAAGTAGAAGTAACGTATGAAGAGTGTCTTCAATACTAGACTTCAACAAAGTCAGTATATGACTGAGTCTGACCCCTAACCAAAAATATTCACAAATACAGCAGGCAACATATATCATATCCATTGAGTGTAGCAATGAAAAAGCGTACCATCTGTTCCTACAGATTAATCACGCGTTTTTTGCATTAAACCATTAAAAGCACGGTTTTATGATCAAATTGTAGAGATATTTTAATACAGCCGATGGAAATCGGAATCACCGAAATTTAGGCGATACGCCCTACCATGATAAAACTACAGACAATAAGAGTTTTCGCAGGACAAAAGTCCAGACCGGATGCGAACGATCGACAAACAACTGATCCACGGTCCATGTAATGTAGATGGGGCGTAAGAATTCTGCGATCACTTCCCTTGCTTGTCGTAAGAAGCGACTAATAATGGGCATCGAATAACTTAAATGGAATAGAAGGCTTAACATAGAGTAATAATTATAGTAGACAATTCTTAATTAACAATTCTTATTTACAATGTTGGCCACCACTGTAAGCAATAATAACACAAACATTAATGAAAGCTATCCTGCAGTATAAATTATAAAGCATTCCGCAAGAACTCAACAAATTGTTCCAATATTACCCTTCGCGCTCTAAGCTATTTTTAATAACATATTTCTTCGTTAAGAATATCTATAAATGAAATATGAGATTCTGTAAACCTAAGATAACGTCAGCATGCAATATTTTATTATTAAAACCAGCTAATAAAGTATCTTCAAGCAATATCGCAAGCGAACGAGTTTTATTTTATTTTCCTTCGATGTTACGCTCATCCGACGTAAGCGTCTTCGTTTTAAATATAAAAAAAATTAAAGATTCATACTTATGTATTATCTAAAATGCGGTTATGTATTTGTTTCCTATTCAGACATTACTAATCAATCGATTTTCATGAAATTTTGCATATACACAGACAGGGGGACAAAAAGGACATAAGACAGTCCCGTGGCGCAGTTGACTAAATACCAGCTTGCGAAACGAGAGGCCGCGGGTTCGATCCTCCCACCGAGACAAATGTTTGTGTGATCCACATATAATGGTGTTTGTGAGAGTCTCTCGTGATTTGTGATACCCAAGACACAAGACTTGTATCTTAATGTGGAGTCAGAACTATGTATGTTACTGTTGGATGTATTTATTTATTTTTTAAGTAATTCATCCAGATAAAACACATACACATACAATTATACTAGCTCACGTACATTTTTTGTATCCATATTTCGACAATTATATTTTGAGTTCGACGTAATTTCCTTTTTTTTATAGCAAGATTTGTAAAGAAGGGTATCCCGGTGTAATTATGCCATATCCAATGCGATCACACGCCGAGTCAGTATTAAAAACGAAGTTTAACAACGACGAACAATCTACTTAACAGAAAAATACATCGATAGATTCACCAATTAAATAAAGGATTGTTGTTGATGTCTTCTAATAAGTTTATTTTTCTTATAAAATTACACTACGAGTACAAGGAGTGGAGCCACATCGTCGACAGTCGACACGTATCCCTTAATTCCTTGGTTATAGCTCGCCAGTATTTCTAGATACGCAGTGTGGCAAAAGAATAAAATATAATGGGAAGCTGAAATCACAAATACTCTGCATCATATTCTGCCATTTCACACTACGAAATTCAAAAGATCTTTCTTTCCTTACTAAATGCCGACCATAATAGTCTGTCAGCGAATCAGTGATGTGCTTTATGAATAGAAAATAATATTTTGTTACCCACACTCTAATAAACTAGAATAAGACCACACTGTTATTACCCCACTGATGTTATTATTTGAAAATACAACAATCCGAAGTAAGAATGATTTATTAATTCTTTTAATAATCCCTTGTCGCCTCAATTTACCTTCTGTAATCTGGCGCGAGCCGACTTGTCCGCTTATGCTATTAAAAGAAGATTTTTTAATTTAGTTTAGGGTGGAATAATCTGAATTTTATCCTTTGAGGGATCTCAATTTTATCATTTAAATTGGCGTCGCCTAGAGCGAGCGGGACTCTGCCAAAGGCAGTTGGCGTCAGACGCCAACAAGTACTTCCAGAAACTTCGATTAACGAGTTCCGAAGATTTAGTGGCAATGTAATCGCATAAGAATTACGTACTTTGAAACTTTATCGCGTTTTTTCATCAAAATTTATAGCAACGAAGTAAATGCACTGCTTAGCATGTGTATTTTTTTATATCGTACTATTATCATGTATTTAAATTAGGTGTGAAACGCTACCATTAAATTGGAAACACAAGTTTATTTTGCCGTAATTCATTGCGTTCTATTTGTAGGTTGTGGCATAAGTTTCCAAGTTATTTGCTGAACTCCATACAATTCACGGGATTCCTCAAGTGTTACACAAGAGCGTAGCGATATTACATTGCGTGACAAACTCCAATCTCGGAGGCTTGATCTTTGAAATTAGCTCGCTCTGCTAATTATCATAAAGTTTTAACTACAGCCAACTTTTGGCAACACTATCAACGCTTTAGCTAGAATTTCTGGTAATGTCTGAATATTTAGTAAGGTATTTGGCTCGAGACGTCCATTACTGTTAATATAAACACTACAATTAGGTATAACTTAAATTCATGTGTTTTTATCACTATGAATTATTTTAAATATGGAATACAATATAGATTAATAAAACAGCGCTCATTCTGCAAACGATTATTCATAAAATTTACATATAGACACTAAACTGTAGCGATACATATTTCAATTTAATATCTTCCAGTAAGTTTCAAGTTAAAGAAATATATTTCGAGTTTTTATAAACATCCAGACATCCTCTTTAAATTGAAAGCGTTGCATAAGTTAACTTGCTTTCAAATACTTTGTGAATAAAATTTTATTTCAACACAGTTTGTAAATAAGATAGTAACTTAGTTTTCTGAGTGGAGTGTGGAAAGAGCTGGAAAAATATTGTTTACGGCTAATGTATTTTAAATATTCAGAGATTATCATGAGGAAAGTGCAAAGTTATGGAGATGTTTAACTTCATTTTAACACAACTTTTATCATAATGCATTCATTAAATACTATTAATTAATTTCTAAAGCCATTATACGCCTCACTGCTGGCCACAGAGTTGACGGGCGTGAAGACAATCCACTGGGCTGTCCTAATGTATCTTGATCGTATAGCGGTATGTATACCTGTTTGTACGTAAGAAATACTTTGTAAAAACCAAGAACGTAAGTTCCCCAAGATATTTTTTCTTAAAAGTGGTTGATGTTTTTATCCATAAAACTAAACATGTTAAAAGATGGTATATGGGATTTTTTTCAGGTTCATTCCTTTTAAAAGCATTTTCTATAGGTTCGTTAGAGTCATTTTCGATATTGTTAAAAATAATCAATAAATGCTGGAAACATTCAACTTTTCGAAATAAAAATAGCCCTATTCCAGCTATCCATGTACCTAAATTCATCAAAATCGTTTTAAGGGTTTAGGCGTAAGACTAACAAACTCATATTCTCGTTTGCGACATTAAACAGTTATTTAAATTATAAATATCACATCACATCGCAGCAATCACTTCTTATATTGGCCACTAAACAAATTCTCGTGAGCCCATTATTACTTCTTCGGCACAAAATCGTGCAGAAGTTCGCAGCTTCCTCATTTTGAAGTTAATTAAACGGCCTTCATCGACGACATCTCCATTATTGGTTGAACGCTGGCGTGTCTGCCAGTAACTTTACTATGACGTGAGCTAGTGAATATAGACTACTGAAATCAATACTAAACCGTTCGCTCGCTTGCCGATGAAATATAAGATAATATTTTATCTGTGACTAGTTTTCGCCTACAGCTGCGCTCTAGTGGGCCTTATATCAACGATCATTCCGTTTACACAATGAACGAGCTTTGAGAGATTTCATTTCATCTTCATTGATAGGTTTAGTTCAATTTATTTATGGACGAGTATATTTTTATTTTTACTAGCTATAATAAAATATTTTTGTTATAGTAACATAATTATGTTATAAAATTAGAAAAAAAAACAATAAATTTAAAAAATATGACTTGTATGAAATTGTTGGAATCAAATTCATTATACTTATTACTTTGTGTTATAAACTGCTTCGAAAAAAGCAGTTCTAAGGTTTTTGATCCCTTCTTTTTTTGCAAAATCTGCTGACTAAGCTGGGCGGTCATTTAGAAGAAATACCTGATTCGAAATTATGTACAATATTACACAGATATTATAACTTTTTGTTCATATTGACGCATAAAATATAAATGAAAATTACTTGGTATTAAAAACAATTTGCCTGACCGGAAAATCGTACCCTGGACTTCTAGATCCCACAACACAATTAAACCACGTAACCAACAAAGCAGTTAAAACAAATTATGTATAGACATTAATAGATTGTTTAATAATTGGGCAAAAAACTTTACCTTATATTATGCCCATTCCTTAACCATTATCCCATAATCATTGAAAATACACATGACAATAAACATGGAAACTCTCACTTTGTATGAATATGCAATAAGCCATGTCTCCCGGACGTAAGCTGCCACCTGAAACGTTATATAAAATACTTCACATGTTCGACGATTCCTCGTACGAATATTTAATAAAATTTCAACCATGTATCTCCGCGAAACATTGACTCGTTGGTCCCGGATACGTGTTATTGGGTGATAGGCACCGGGGTCGAATCTCGGGTGGGGAATGTTATTGGTTTCTTCCAATGTGGAATGCTTAGTATTAGCATGGAGGCCAAAAATTGTCTAAAAAACCCTATGTGGGACTCTAAACACAGCTGGCGTGGCTGGTGTAGAAATATATATCTGCCCCCAACTCCAGCAATACAATGCAATTACATGATATGCATTTTAATAGGGTTTTGAAATTTAATTCAAATTTTGTTCCAAATTCGTAGTAGCATACGAATACCTGAAATTTCTTGCAACATTATTAAAACGGCACAAATATTTAATACTTACAGTCACAGTCCCGCCTGTTTTCCAAAGGGGTAAGAAGAAGCGCATTTTTCAAGGTCGCATACCGCGAGACCACGAGGCAGCTATTAACATTTAAATTACATTTTATTACATTATTTATTGTAATAAAGAAGGAACTTGAAATGTGCCAACAATTAATACAAATTAGTTATCATGTACTCGTAGTATAATAATATGTATAACACTAACTTACTGAGTAATTGACTGACGATAACAGTTAATACTATCGCTGCTACGAGCGGTACTTCTGTTAATGTTACATACGAATAATTGTGATAAATTAGGTATAGGTAGCAATCATCGATTTTAGCAAATAAATTTTAGCTTTTCTGTGATCAACGTACCCATCCATCTCAATAACACATACATACATAAGCTCACGCCTGTATTCTCCGACGGGGTAGGAAGTAGAAACAGGTGCATTTCTGCACCCATATTTCGCCAGGTATGTATCAGTCCCACGTAACAGGGGGCCAGCCTATTGCCGTTTTTCGGGCACATTTCCAGACTCCGTGCTGCTACTGAGAATTTTCTAATGGAAAAACCCAATAACACTTTACCCGACCCGGGAATCAAACCCAGAACCACTAGATCGCACGGCACATACTTGTGCCACGAGACCACGAGGCAGTCTCTCAATGAATCCCATCTTATTTTAAAAGCACGGTGCTTTATTGTCACTTTGACGTGCTAGCGTTTATGAATATTGCTAGACTGAAGACTACTGAATAACTTTAAGACATAAATTTTAATGTTCGGGATGATACGTACCTTTAGGTGCAATGAGATTTATAATATCTCAAGAAATATGTAAATATTCCATCATACACATGTACCGAAATGCATTGAGCCAGTACCTACATCTTTTGATGTGGTGTTATAAACGCAGGCATAAGCAGAATGATGAAAAGTACCAAGTAATGTTTTTAAAAGCACTATACTCATTTCGCTTGAAAATGATCTTTTTTTTAAATATTGTAAACAAAACACTGTATTATAATACGATTTAAATTCCGTATAAAGACACATTTCATCAATGAAAAATAATATTGAATTTAAAATCAATTTATGATTCAATAAAAACAATTGATAGATTAAATAAAAATACCTCTAAGGTGTCAAAGTTAAAAATCAAAACTAGCGAATGAGCAATAAAAATATTATACGAATTTGAATTTTCGATTCTTTAAGACTCATTGTTTATTTCCATATTGATCTGTTTTTGTTTACAAAGCATTATAAAAATGAATAGAAAATGTGAAATTCTTTTACACAATGCGTATAGAAAAGCTGAGCTTCATTATACTTCATCTGTATCGTTATTTATAAAGTCTGCCGGAGTTTTTGCATCGGACACGGTCCATTATTGACTTACTCGTGAATTTAATAGGGTGCGCATCAAGACATTTTCCATAACGCGTTTTCAGATCGGCCGACGTTCTCGTAAACGCCGCGTCATCTTCCCTTTAGAAAGCTTTTCAAAATAAGATAAACCGTAGGGAACTCTCTCCGTCTCGGAAGAGCGTTTTACGAGGGTCCGACAAATCCCCGGAATGGTCTCGCGTGGTGCTCAAACTTGCCAATTCCTGTCCCCCAACCCGCGTTTCAATTTGCCCCTTGTACAGTTTGTCGTCCGAATAAAACATAGCATTTTGTTTTTCAACAATCAACCGACCGTTGTGTTATTTTTATGGCTTAGGTTTTTACTTCACGGCTGAATTGTTTCTCTCAGTTCACTGTTAGAGATATGGTTAATATCTTCATATTATAAAGTATACTTACATCGTTAAAGATTACAAAATAAAAATAATGTGATGATTGATGGTGACAGATAAATAGTGTTAATTTATTTATTTGTAATAAAAAACGATCAACAATTTTATAAAAAAAATATATTTTCATCTTTTAACAAACAAAATACATATTACAGCTGTAGTAAACTTTATTCCTTTTTTTAGTACTTTAATTAATAGAACATAACAAAAATCGACAATACTGAAACTATACTACTAATTATAATAAAAATATACATCAAACGTTATTTGACAATAATATTTTTAATGCATCATTTTACATTATGATGTTGCTTATACCTAAATGGTATCGTGAAAATATGGCACCAAAAAATTTAATCAATTTTTTTAATAATATATAAACTTTAAAGCTATTTTTACATTTGATTTTAATAATAGATACTATTATAAACGTCAACGCCTTATAAACTTTGATGAGCAATAACGTGTTTTTGAGATTAGTTGCCGTGTTCAATTCGCACCTGTAAGAATAAAAATAAAAGTTACTAAACCATTATTATATTTGCAATACGTTATTAATTGCATATGACGTCTTTCTCAGCTTAAGCTTAGTGTCTTATGTTTGTATGCTGAAGACCTATAACGTGCCTAAAATAACCTACATATCTATAGACTATAATGAAGAAGCGAGATGAAACATTTCTTACTTACTCAAAACATGAAAAACAAATTATTATTCACTCTATCTGTCTACGAGTATGTTAAGTTTGGACTTTAATCTCCGTAAGAACGATTGAATGACTCTCTCTGAGTGGTTAACCTCTCTGAAATTAATTTTAGTTCGTATATA
This sequence comes from Hemaris fuciformis, assembly GCA_907164795.1. Lineage (NCBI taxonomy): Eukaryota > Metazoa > Arthropoda > Insecta > Lepidoptera > Sphingidae > Hemaris > Hemaris fuciformis. The sequence continues at coordinate 6,860,776 of OU015440.1, read as the reverse complement.
ATATAAAAAATTATAATATAACAATAATCACAATATTCTCGTGACAAACGAGAATTAAAAATATTTATTTTAAAAAGGCCTAAATTTACAACGACTTAGCTTACTTAAAATAATATAAACTAAAAAGTGAGATTCTATTACAAGCATTCCTAGAGGTTTCCTATCTAGGCGAAGCCTGTATCTGGGCCTTAACCACCATCCATGTACCACGCTGGTACAATTTGGCATATTTAATACTATGGCGGAATTTTTAATATCATAAATTCGAAACTCAAAGTAATTACACATAATACGAACTTAAAGGAAAATTACAATAAAAAATTACAATGTAACAAAAAAAAAGCAATAAGAATTAATATGCTATAACAAAAACATTAACGTAAATAAAAAAGATCTAAACAAGCTTAACCTCATTGGAAGCAATTAATTCTTTGTTTTATTTACCTCCTATGAATAAACAGGAATGAATCAACGCTCCAACTTCACGTCGGTGACATTGCCACACTATTATCGACCGTGTTGCAAGCCTGTGATGTCACCTTATCGTCACGGAATATTTACAAACCATTACAAATCATATAGCTTATCATTCCACCGTAATTTAAATTGTCAAATGGAATAAATGGCGTGTACTATCATTAAAATAAATAAAACTCACCCTTCTTATATCCCCTCATCGATTTTCTCTCGTCTTCTGTGTAGTCGGCGAATTTATTTATGCCGTATGTCGCGCTAGGATTGAGTTGGTTTAACCTGTTTATTTCCTTCAAATTTTTGACGAACGCTTTGAAGTGAAGGTCTTTATCGGCGTCATCTTTGTACTGTCTGTTGTGGTCTTTGACGAATGTTTGAAACAATTCTTGAGCATTATTAATGTCGTATTGCGGGACTTGATTGCCGGACGCCATTGCGACTACTACGAGCAGCGCTGCAATACTGACTAAGTTCATGGCAGTGGATGTGTAACCAGTTTCTTTGTTTGCTCAGTTCGTAAATAGGAACGCGATGACTGGACCGGCGAATCGCTTATATACTAACATAATTGATTTATCAATTATTATCGTCATATGTTTTGTATTTTATTTGCTGATTGTGGTGTCAATGCATTACAAAGTGCATTAATTTATACACTAATGATAAAAATTACTCATACATGTGGAAACTTTTCAGCTTATTTAAAATAGAAATATATAGGACTTAATAACCTAGATATTATGTTAATAAGGTTTGTCGAAACATCTAACTTTTCAAAGTTATTTGTGTATCATCATCATAATCATGACTTTTGTCTTTATTTTAAACAAAACATCATTCTTATTTCTTATATATGACTTATTATTCTGTCTTTTTAATCTAAAAACGCTTCTAAGAATTTATTATCTCGGGGCACAAATTTGCAGTGTCATCTAGAGTTAGCACATGCAAGTGTGCCGCGTTCCGGGATCAGCCAGTGTATATCCGGTGTTCGGGGGGGCTTCAATCATGGTGAAAGGATGACCGTGCCACCATTTTTTGGCTGGTTTGTCGCGGTCGGTCCTTTGATCACAATGGCATTAGTCCCCCAAACTTCTTCACAGTACCTAAGGTGAAGAGGTATTCGGCAGGCATGATTGTGTCGACCAACGGGAGACCATCATCTCTCGCTGGTCGGCACTTTTTCTGGACTCCATTGCGCTCACTATCAGGTGCAACGGGGTCACTTTGCCGTGCCATTATAAAAAAAAGAAGGTCGCGGCTTCGATTCCCAGGTTAAACAAAGTATTATTAGGATTTTCATTAGGCGTGTGTCAGTAGCAGAACGGATTCCGAAATTGGGTCGAAAACACAATTGGTGAAATGTGAGTGCAGAAATGCACCTCAGCAGTCAGCCGACGCCTTCGGCTATACCTAAGTAGGTATACATGCCAGTGCGTGAGTGTGTATTAAGCCTAAGTATTTTCTGTTTTATATTACCAATTTTTAGTAAGTTTAACAGGTTTTTAAATGCGTATAAAATATGCTTATATGTGCGCGTCAAATTTAAAAATAATTCATGGAAATAAATATTTTGTCATAGCAGCAACATATTTTTTTTTTCAAAAAAAGTCTCAATAGAGCCAGAATTAATGACATGTCGGAACTGCAATATTTCGACTCGTCAACGCCGCATCTTCATGTACCTATTATCCCAAGTTCGCTAGAAGGCAAAACTACTATGAAGGTTTTGATCAACTTAAGTACTTTGTTAAGGGATCTTAGAAAGACGTGGTTAAGATATTTTTGCCGAAATATAAACCTATCAGTTTTATAATGACAATTTAAATTAAATGAGCTAATTGTCATCATTGTAAGGTTTAATAAAAAGCAGTAATATTAATATTATTATACCGACTGTTTTACAATGACTCTTCTACAATGACGTCTTCGTCCTCTCGCAAATTTCTAACCAAAAGTACACAATATATATTTACATAACAACAAGGATTCCTGTTTAATTTTTTTTCCAACAGTCACATACATAGTTTTGACCCCACACTAAGATACAAGTCTTGTGTCGTGGGTAGAGATTGCAACCCGGTATGTTTCCCAACCCGGCCGGGCCCAGTTGCATCCGTCGCCAACCCGGCCGGGTCCGCCGGGCCCGGCCGGGTTTGTTAGCGATGAAACCTTTAAAGTATTTTATAAAAAAAATCTATATATAAATGGAAAAGACAATGATGCAAGGTTAATATTCATTTCAAACTGGCTTATGGACAATTATTACAATAATTAATCTCAAAAAAAAGATTACTTTGACTTATGAACTGAAAAGTTAAATTAGTATTAGTAATTATTCATTTTTATAAGTTTAAACAAGCAGGTCTTTCTCTTTACTCCTTATCGTGTCTATTTGAAAACATAGTATTATAATAAGAAACTAATAACGCAGCTTAAAGTACTAAACGTGTCATAACAACTTAAACTAGATAGATAAATAAAGTATGGTAGCTTTGGTATAAACAAAACAAACTCTTATTTGCTAAAAGTAAAGTATGTATTATGTTTTTCCTTAAACTTTGGCTATTAATTTTATTATTACCAATTGAGCAAATAGCTAAATCTTATTGGCTAGGCTGTACTATAACTATCAACAACCAAACTTGTTTAGTCTTAACTAACAAAATGTAACGTAAAATTTGTTACGATACGTAGGCTTCACAAGTATAATATAACAAAACAAAAAGTAATTTTTCAGTTTGAAAGAATGATTGATACGAGTATTTTACAACAGTAACTACTACGAGTAGGCGCTCCCGCGCCGCGATTTACTTATCGGATCCGCTGACCGGGCCCGGTGGGTGCGTAAAAGGGCACCGGCCCGGCCGGGCCCGGTTTGAAATCTCTAGTCGTGGGTATCAGAAACTACGAGAGACTTTACGGTCTCACAAAAAAATACTTGTGGATCACACAAACATTTGTCTCGTTGCGGGGATCGAACTCGCGGCCTCTCGTTTTTATATTATAGTTCTATTTTTATGACGATGACCACACAACTCACTTATAACTTACTTTAACGGTGAAGGAGAACATCGTGAGGAAACCTGCACACCTAAAAGTTCTTAGGAATATCTTGGCTGTATAGTCCGCCAACCCGCACTAGGCCAGCGTGATGGACTAAGCCTACACCCTCTCAAAGGTAGAGGAGGCCCGTGCTCAGCAGTAGGACGTATATGGGCTGATGATGATGATGATGATAATAATAAAACATTAGTGAAATTTGAAATTGTATTTATATTAATGCCAAAGTATAATTGCAAGAACCTGAGGTAACAAGCAAGAAATTGATCTTAAATTTTGTTTGCCCAATACGTATTAACTATGTAAATGTCTTCATAAAATTTGCCCTTACTTTTTTTTAATTCCTATTACTTCTCTGTGACCCTGAAACAAAATTAAAATGAGATAAAACCATCCATTGAAGCAAGAAAACATGTATATGCAGAGTGTTAACAGACCGTGATCGAAAACTCAGATATTTACGGTGATTACAACCACATTAGCTAAATCCCTAAAAATAAGTATAAATTTTGACGTTTTTAAATTCACCATAAGTATGACCTATCATCCGCAGTGATGGTCTCGAGGTTTAGGCATGTATTCACAATGAATTATCACTTACTTTAACGGTGAATACATCGTGATAAAACCTGCACACCTAAAAATTTCTTAGGAATTTCTTAGGTGTGTAGTCCGCCAACCCGCACTAGGCCAGCGTGGTGGACTAAGGTCTAAACACTCTCAGTTGTAAAGGAGGCCCGTACCCAGCAGTGGGACGTATAATTGCTGATGATGATGATGATGACGACCTATCTAATTCTTCAATCAAGGTTTGTTTAAACCTGTGTAATATTACAAAAAAATTACATAAATTTATTCCTGAGGCTTTTTAAAGGGTGTAATCACATCGTGATTGAAAACTGAGACAGTTATCTAATACGTATGGTGGTTAGGAAAAATATGTTTTTTTTGAGATTAGTAATTTTTTTCGCGATTATTTTATCATGAACGTGTTTGTAATCACCATTATTACCCGTCTCAGTTATTGGTCACGGTGTTTTTACACCCTGGATATCTTTTTTTCCTTACCTTCCATTACTATGTGGGAGAGTTCTTCTTCAGTCAAATCAGACAAATTATTGAGATCGAAAACCGCCGAATCACTTAAGTTGTTGCTTTTATTGATTGTTTTTAGTGTCTTTACAAATGCATCGTAATGGACCAGTACATCGTACACATTAAAATACGTTTTATGAAAATCCTTCAAGTACTTAACGTACAGTTCTGGTGCTTTACTCACATCGTAATGCGGTTTTTTAACATGTAATGCATCAATGGATACTATTGCAATTGCAAGTAGGACGAAAAACAAGCAACTCTTCATCTTCGCTGCTTATTGTTACTGTGTAACCAAAATTACCTGCCCGTATTTATAGGACTTGCTAAACCGTATCGACATTAACAAGGCTTTTAATTTTATCGTACTCTTCTCGCCTATAATTGAATTAAAAGGCAGAAATATGTAATTGAATTTATAGGTGATTGACGTAGTTTTTTTTTTTTTTTTAAACTGGCACGGCATAGTGACTCCACTGTACCTGATGGTAAGCACAGTGGAGTCCAAAAAAATTAATACCGACCAGCGAGAAACGATATTGTCACCCGCTGGTCGACACAATCATGCCGGCCTGCACAAATTCTTCTTCACGCTTCGCTTAAAGGATCCAGAATCATATTGGTATCGTAGTAAGTGTATTACATACATACCTACATAACCTCATGCCTGTTATCGCGGAAGGAGTAGGCAGAGGTGCATTTCTGCACCCACATTTCGCCAAGTATGTATCAGTCAGTAATAGGGGGCGAGCCTATTGCCGTTTTTCGGGCACATTTCCAGACTTCGTGCTGTTACCGAGAATTTCCTAATGGAAAAACCCAATATCATCTTGCCCGACCCGGGAATCGAACCCAGGACCTCTAGATCGCACGGCACATACTTGTACCGCGAGACGACGAGGCAAAACTATAAATTTGAAAAAGGTTGGTAGACGATACTGTGACGGAATCCTTAAGCCCACTAGCTATTAGGCGGCAGTATAGGTTCTTTATGTAATGTTATACTTTGATACTTGGTATACAGTGGTACTCACTGTAATCTTGCTCTTTTGACTGACCTGTAGCAGGATAATAAGTGAGACGAAACATCTCTCATACTTGAACACCATAATTTAATACACTGCCTCGTGGTCTCGCTACACAAGTATACCTATATGATGCGTGCGATTTAGAGGTTTAGAGTTCATTTCCAGGGTCGGGCAAAGTGTTATACGACTTTCCATTAGGAAATTCTCAATAGCAGCACGGAGTCACCACTGCTTACCTCTTCGGGGAATACAGGCGTGAAGTTATGTAATATAATACACAACGGCCAATTTTTATGTAATCGACAACAGGTGCAACTTTTTTCTTATAAAAACCGAATGATTTATGTCCTGAATATGAAATTATACCTATACTACCTTTTGCTCGCGACTCCGTCCGCGTAGACTACAGGGTTGGGTTCAGAAAAAAAATAGTAGTCTATTTTACTCCACAGAGTCCCATTTATGTCCATACCAAAAAATCATTCAAATCGGTCAAATAGACGTGAAACGTGTGCCGCCGCGCACCGGCCGGCCGGCGCCTTGTACATCATAATTGCGCGCTTGATCATTTTTTCGCTGCGGTGTTATTTTAAAACTGCGATATCTTCTAAGATACTCATTGAAATCAAATGATGTATAGGACAAATTTCTTATAAATTAAATACTTGTGATTAATAAAGTATTTATTTGGATAAGGATTAATATCATCTTTATAAAAACACCTTCACAAATAATAATAATAATAATAATAGCTCCCCAAAATCCAACCACACGTCCGGATCGACCAGCTGATCACGTGGGGAGCGGACACACGATTAAAATTTACTGGCGTGGCTAACGTGGCAAGGGTAACCCAACTATGGAGAATGGAACGTAAGAGATACAATTTGCGGCCGCTGCCCGGGGGTCGCCGGGGCGCATCTGGAGCCAACGCTGGGTGCTACAGTTTGGATGACGTTGGCGATGCGGGATTGACCAGGCGGGTCCCCATCGACAAAAATACTACAGCCGACATGCCGCTGCCCGGAGGTCGTCGGGGTGCATCTGGTGCCGGCGCTGGATGTAGCAGCAATGAGAACACCGGCGACGAGAGTTCAAATCGGCAGGCTCTCGTGAGCAAATATGTTACTGCCGGAAGTGTAGGTGAAGACAATACTACTGACTCTAATAGTTCCTTATTTTCAGCAGAAACATTATCCGACCCATTGTTCCTTCCGAAGTCACCTACACCCACCTCAGTCAGTTCTATAACATTGGAAGGTGTTGCAATGGAGACAGAATCTGTCAAAAGCCCAGAGCCCACCACCAATATTCCCAAAACACGTAGGAAATGGAGCTTAGATATGAATGAATTCATCCTACGAACCTACCTTTATTTAACATCTATGGAAACTGACACCAAATCTTACCTAGATCCATTACATACAAAATTCATGGAAAAGTTTCCCTTAATGACGGTTAGCAGACAGAGATTAGGAGACCAAAGGAGGGCAATTATGCGAAACAAATTACTACCACAAAAAACAATAGATGCTATATATAAAGAAGTAAGAGAAGATCTACATAAAACACACACACATATACAAAACCAATCACAATTACACAAACAAACGGGAAAAAGAATGAGATGGTCTAAAGAACATAATGAAGCCATTATTAGAATATACTATAAAGTTACAAATTTAGAAACAGATAAAACTGGTTACAGAAAGCTTTTACACGAACATTTTATAGCCACTTTCCCTCATCTAGAACATATTAATGAACAACGCTTATCGGATCAAAGGAGAGTTATAATTAACAATAGCTTGATTACACCTGACAGAGTTGCGGAAATTAAAAGACAGGTAGCTCAGGAATTTAATTATTATAGCCATGAAACAAATACTGATAACATAGTTAATTTAAATAAGGAGCCAGAAATACCCCAACTTACTGCCAATATAAGTCCTGATGGTATAATTGTACAAGATCTTCCCCCTACACAACAACTACATGAACATACGGATGAAGAAAGAAATCAAGAAATAGACAACACCTTTCATCAGGCTTATGAACACTTTAGTGCTACTGATCCAACTGATAGACCATTTATTCCGAAACAAAGGTGTTCTAGAAAGCTGTCCAAAACAATATTCTATATAAATAGTCATATAATGCCACAAAAAATTAGGGAGAACACAGAATTTTTAGAACTACAGACAGTTTTATATTGCGCTGCGTGGACCTCAGCAAAAATTAATGGTACTAGATTAGAGTTATCTAACCTTCCAAAGAAGACCAGTAGCCGCTCTGTTGAATCAAGACCGCGATGGCAAAAGAGGTTAGAAAGAAAGATATTAGACTTACGCTCAAAAATTGCCAAATTAACTCAGTATATAAGAGGAGTTAGGAGTAATTATTTAAATAAACAAGTTGAAATCATATGTGAGAAATATAAAATACACACCACCCATGAAGAACCAAATTCACAATTACCTCATTTTCTTGATACACTGAAACAAAAACTTGTAATAACCAGTAACCGACTAAGCAGATATAAAAGATGCACATTTAGGAAAACACAAAATAATAATTTTTATAATAATGAAAAGAAATTTTACCGTACCTTAAATTCCTCCACCAACAACCATACAGCAAAAATGACCCCAGATATCTCACAACCTGATCCCAAACAGTTAGAAAACTACTGGGCTGATATATGGTCCAAACCAGTCCAACACAACTCACAAGCAGAATGGTTACGTACTGAACAAGAAAAACATAATAACATTCCCCCTATGCATTTCGAGGTTATTCCCATCCAGATTTTTCACAATGTTATTAAGAATCTCCATAATTGGAAGTCTCCAGGGTCAGATCATATACATAATTACTGGTACAAGAAGTTTACATACATACATCCATACATTTACAACCACATAAATAGTTTTATTAAAAACCCCGATACAATGCCTTCATACATCACAAATGGCGTAACTTATATGCTATCCAAAGATGAACATGACACCTCGAACCCAGCGAAATATAGGCCCATTACCTGTCTGCAAACAATTTATAAAGTAATTACAGCATGTATATCAGAATTAATATACAGTCATATTGATGAACACAAATTGCTAACAGAAGAACAAAAAGGCTGTAGGAAATTTAGTCAAGGTTGCAAGGAACAAATAACAATAGATTCAATTATCCTAAATAGAGTAAGAAAAATGAAAGCAGATCTGTATACGGCCTACATTGATTATAAAAAAGCATATGATTCGGTCCCTCATTCATGGCTCTTCTCAGTATTAGACATGTATAAAATTCATCCTTTGCTAATTTCATTTCTTGGAACAACATCTTCTAACTGGTCTACCCGTCTTCAATTAAACACTTCTGAGGGCCTTCTAGTCACTGATTCCATAAAAATTAAACGAGGTATCTTTCAAGGTGACGCACTTAGCCCACTGTGGTTCTGTCTCGCCTTGAACCCTCTTTCGAACCTCCTAAACTCTTTAGAGACCGGATATCTTTTACAATACAAAGAATCAAATGATCATACCGAAGAATCTTTTAAATTAAATCATCTATTATACATGGATGACATCAAATTATATGCCCAAAACCCTGCAGACTTAGACCTTCTTTTAGATACTACAGAACAATTCTCCAATGATATCCGAATGGATTTTGGAATAGATAAGTGCAGAACCAACTCAATTAAATTAGGACTATCCCATGAACACCCTTATACATTACAGACAGGTCAGATCATCCAACCACTAAACGAGCACGACACTTATAAATACTTAGGTTTTCATCAAGCCCGTCAGATTCTTGTAAAAGAAGCTAAAACCAAATTAACCAAGGTATTTAAACATAGAGTAAACTCTTTATTAAACACTCAACTTAATTCTAAACACACATTTAAGGCAATAAATACGTATGCTATCCCGGTTTTAACATATTCGTTTGGTATTATTGGCTGGAATAAATCTGACCTTAAAAATCTCCAACGAAACATAAACATAGCCCTAACAAAACATAGGAAACACCATCCAAGAGCATGTGTCCAAAGGCAAACACTCCCTCGAAACGAGGGAGGAAGAGGTCTTATCGATATCCAGAATCTGCATAACAAACAGATAACCTCACTCAGACATTACTTTCACCATAAACAAAAAGAGTCGCGATTACATAAAGCAATAGTATTTAATGATATTAAATTGACACCCCTTAATTTGCACGATTTTAACATTCAAAGAAATGAGGAACAATTAGATGATCGAACGAAAATAGGAGAGTGGACCCAGAAGTCGCTTCACGGAAGACATCGCCTTGATCTGAGCCAACCCAACGTCGACAAAGATGCGTCGAACGAATGGCTCGTACGAGGCGAACTCTTCCCTGAGACTGAAGGGTTCATGATCGCTATTCAAGACCAAATAATAGAAACGAGAAACTACCAGAAATACATCATTAAAGCGCCAAATTTAGTAACAGACCTTTGTAGAAGATGCAATAGTTCCACCGAAACAATCCAACACATCACAGGTGCATGTAAATCTATCGTGCAGACAGATTACAAGTATAGGCATGACCAGGTTGCCCAAATAATTCATCAGATGTTAGCCGTCAAGTATAACCTTATACAATCTTCAAAACCCTATTATAAATACACACCAGAAGTGATATTAGAAAATTCAACTCACAAGCTTTATTTCGACCGTGCCGTCCTTACCGATCGTACGATACACTACAATAGACCAGACATCATAATCGTAAATAAAATAGACAAAACTGCTCATATAATTGATATCGCAATCCCAAACACTCATAATTTACAATCCACCATAGCCGAAAAATTATCTAAATATGTAGAGCTGAAGGAAGAAGTCACACGAATATGGCGTCTACAAAAAGTCAGTATTGTACCCATAGTTTTATCCACAACTGGCGTGATACCTAAACAGCTTCACCACTCATTACAAATTCTAAACCTTCCAAAGTTCACGTATATTGCCCTCCAAAAAGCAGTTATTCTTAACACTTGCCGACTAGTCAGAAAATTTCTCCAAACCAATCAAGATACATTTTCCGTTGGTTAAATTAAACATACGCATAACATCAATGTTGCTGCAGACTTGGCTTAGGCCCGTCTGCATTATGCAACCCGGTTTTTTTAGAGCCGAGAACCAGTAAAGGTTAAAAGAAATAATAATAATAATAAGCCCCCTAAAAACCAACCACACGTCCTGATCGACCATCTGATCACGTGGGGGGCGGAAACACGATTTGACAATTACTGGCGTGGCCAACGTGGCTCTGGTAACCCATTTAACATGGAGACACGATCTAAGAAGAAATTGAAAGGGCCGCTTCCCGGGGGCGATCGCCGGGGCACACCTGGAGCTGACGCTGGGTGTCACAGCATGCAAACCGTCAGCGGTGAGGAGCTGACTAGGCGGGCTCCCACCGGGTTACCCGAAAATACTACAGCCAATGCACACTACCGACAGACCGACTATAGACTAGAAAGCCCGACATCTTCCATATATGAACCATATAGCCCAAGTACTAGGTCGTATATACCTAGTACTACTGATGACGATTCTCGTAATATTCCATCCCCAAACCCAGCTTTTGATGTTACGCGGGAGGTTAATTCCTTTTTACCCGCGTCCACTAAGGCAGGGAAAGCAAGAGTACGCATGAAATGGACTCAAGATATAAACACATTCATAATGCGTACCTATTACCAAATCACCAAGTTAGAAACTGACATGACAGCGTATAGACAAACTCTGCATGAACTCTTTCTGAAACAATATCCGGGTATAAACGTAACACAACAAAGAATCTCTGATCAACGACGTGTCATAATTCGAAATAAATTACTTCCTGAATCAACACTAAATAGAATTAAAGATGAGGTTAGAATTGAATTAGGTAAAAGTGACCATAGTGAAATGTATTCAATTTCTGTTATACCGGAATTGCCAGATCAATTAACACAAGTTGCACAATTAGACCTAGTACACTTAGATAGATCGCCTGAAAAAAACACATTAGAAAACACTGATGTGCACCACATATCAACACAAACAGAATCAGTCTTTACATTAATAGAAAGTGACATTGAAATATTAAAGACACCTATCTCAGATGTAATAACGCAAAAATTGTGTGATAAACTTCAAACAGCTATAGTCAAATACTCTGGAATGGACCCAACCGTAAGACCAAAATTACCAAACCTAAGATACAGTAAACAGCTTACTCACCTTATTAAACTTTTTAATAATGACATTTTAACACAATTTATATCTGATGATTCTCTTTTATCTGACATTCACATTATCACGTATTGTTCTGCATTTGTCATATCAGAGGAATTGGGCTACACCTGTTCAAATAAAACACACCCCGTACGTTCCAAAAATTTTATGAAACCTCCATGGCAAATCCGACTTGAAACAGATATAGCAAGACTTAGGGCCGACATTGGAAGACTTACTCAATTTATCAATAATAACAGATCTAAAAAACTAGTCCAAAAGGTAGAAAAAATATTAAAAAATACAAAAGTACACAGTAGTCATGAAGAAAACAATAGAAGACCTGAAGAATTTCTAGACACATTAAAACAAAAATTGGCAATAAAATCTGGTAGATTAGCAAGATATAACAAATCATTAAAGAGAAAAAACGACAATAAATTATTTATCAATAGAGAAAAAATATTCTATAGAAATTTGAACGCGAAAAATGGTGATAAGGAAACATCAACTCCACCACATGTTGAATCAATAGAATCCTTTTGGTCAAATATATGGGAAAATGAAATAAACTACAACCAAGAAGCTGACTGGATTACTCAAGAAGAAGAACGATGGCAAAAGATAGAACAAATGGAATTTGAAGAAATAACACAGGAAGATATAAAAATAGTTACAAGTAGACTTCATAATTGGAAGTCACCAGGCCTAGATAAAATCCATAACTTTTGGTTTAAAAAATTAAATATACTCCATAGACCCATAGCTAAGAATATAACAAACCTAATTTTAGGACAAAACAATATACCAGATTTCATTTCAAAAGGTGTAACATATCTTCTCCCAAAAAGTAAACAAACAGATTCACCGTCGCAGTATAGACCTATTACGTGCTTACCCACGTTATACAAAATTCTTACATCAGTTATTACTCTCAAAATAAATGCACACGCTGAACACAACAATATCATAGGAGAGGAACAAAAGGGATGTCGGCGATTCCACATGGGATGTAAGGAACAGCTGGTCATTGATTCAACTATCCATAAACACGCAACAAGTAATAAACGAAACTTACACTGTACTTATATTGATTATCAAAAAGCTTTTGACAGTATCCCGCATAGTTGGTTGCTAAAAATATTAGAAATTTATAAAATCCATCCCAAAATAGTTACTTTTCTCAAAAATATAATGTCAAACTGGAAAACCGTCTTACATATAAATAGTAGTACTGGTCCCATAATTAGTAGACAATTATCAATTAAAAAAGGTATTTATCAAGGTGATTCCTTGAGCCCTCTGTGGTTTTGCCTCGCCCTTAATCCTCTAACACACCTACTCCGAGACTGCCAGACTGGCTATCATCTTAAACATAATAACAGGGATACAATAATATCACACCTCCTATACATGGACGATATTAAACTTTATGCGAACACCGATAAACAAATGCAGAAACTAGTAGACATAACTGCAAAATTTAGTAAAGATTTAAACATGAAATTTGGATTAGAAAAATGCAAAACGTTACATATAGTTAAAGGTAAAATTCAGCCCGGTGATTACATAGTCAATGAAAAAGAAGTCATATCAGCAATAGAACCTAACGATCTTTATAAATATTTAGGGTATCATGAAAGTAAGGGTATCGACCATACAAAGACTAAACTAAAATTAATAAGTGAATACACTAGGCGGACAAATGCTTTATGTAAGACCCAATTAACAAGTAAAAGCCTCTTTAAAGCCCTAAACACCTTTGCTATCCCCATTTTAACATATTCGTTTGGCATCATTAAATGGAGTAAAACAGATATAAACTGCATAGAACGTAAAACTAGAACCATCCTTACTAAGCACAACCATTTACATCCAAAATCAGCAGTTGAAAGACTATCCATAAATAGATCAAAAGGAGGCAGAGGGTTAATTAATATACATTCACTGTGGCAAAATCAGATTCAAAAACTTAAAAAATTCTTCCTTGATAAAGCAGAGAGTAGTGACCTTCATGAAGCCGTAAAATGTAATGATAAAAATTATACACCTCTGAATCTATCCCAAGAAGTAACATCTACCATACATATTAATAAGGACGACTTCGAGCGAGACAAGATAGCAAACTGGAAAAGTAAAGTTCTCCATGGTAGACATCCAAATGACTTAGAACAGACACATATAGATGCAGAAGCATCTAATAAATGGCTTAAAGTAGGTACATTATTCCCAGAAACAGAAGGATTCATCATTGCAATTCAGGACCAAGTTATTAATACAAGAAACTATAGGAAACACATAATTAAAGACCCAACAGTAACAGACGACAGATGTCGCAAATGTCGAATACACTCTGAGAATATCCAGCACATAATAGGAGGATGCCCAAACCTGGCGCAAACCGATTATACTCACAGACATAACCAAATTGTTAACGTTATTCACAAAAAACTAGCCATTAAACATCAGTTAATACAAGATAATAAAGTACCGTACTACAAATACACACCTCAGGCTATCCTAGAAAACAATAAACACAAACTATACTATGATCGCACTATACTTACTGACAGGACAGTTCATTATAACCGACCCGATATAACCTTAATAGACAAGATGACTAAGACAACTTATTTAATAGATGTAGCCGTACCCAATACCCACAACATCTTAAAAACTATTGCAGAAAAAGTTCACAAATACTCAGACCTCAAGGACGAAATTATTAGAGTATGGAAACAAAATAAAGTTTACATTGTGCCCATAGTGATATCCAACACAGGAATAATACCAAAACACTTACACCATAGCATAAAGTTAATAGACCTTAACCCTAACACCTATATACAACTCCAAAAAGCAGCCATTCTCAATACATGTAGAATAGTGAGAAAGTTCATGCAGATTGATGAATCCACCCCATACGTAGACACCACAATAGTTACGCTACCTGATTAACCGAAAAATCAAACAAGGGATGCCTACTTGGTTTCCGCCCGTAAGCATCACCTTACTAATATCCAGTTTTACTGAGATTTCCTTGAGAAAAATATAAATAATAATAAATCATTTATTTCAGACTGTTAATTTAGCCCATACATAAAAATACAATTAAAAACAATGATATATTTATCCCGCCACATGTAGACGGTTCCATATAACGAAGAATGGACTATCCGTCTCCATTCTGTTCGCAATGAGTTGCAGGTAACTGTTGGAGCTGCCACGCACCCGCCGCATCAGGGATGCTGCTCGTTTCCTAAGTATTGCGGCAAAGCCGTCAACACCGGCGTCTGCAAACATCCCCGACGCGCTGCAGAAACGCGGCAGCCCCATCAGTGCCCTGAACCCATTGTTATATTGGATGCGCAAGGCACTGCAAGCCAGTTGCGTATACTTGACCCATAGGCTGCAGGTGTAAAAAGACTGACAGTAGGCCTTAAATAATGTGATTTTCACCTGTGCACTACATTTTGCAAACCTACGGGCCAACATATTCGCCCTGACCGACAATGCCCTGCGTTCCCTCTCTATGTCTACATCGTCTATGAGTGACTCGGTGACCCAGTGACCCAGGTACTTTACCCTCTCCACTTTATTCAGAGGTTGGTTATTAAGGAAGACCGATGGTACGTCTTTATAGACTTTCGTGCCTGCCTTAAAAACCATTACCTCGCTTTTTGTGGTATTGTACCTGAGCCCATGAGCCTCCGCGTAACACTCGCACATAGCCAACAATTTCCTGAGGGCACTGATCGATGGACTCAGCAGCACCATATCATCAGCGTAGCTTATGTTGTTAACCATGGTTCCATCTATAGAGCAGCCTGCTACGGTGCTGCTGAGTTCACGTATCAGTAGTGTATAATGCTTTATTTTAGAACAAATTTGGTTACCATAAAAAAGGTTATAGTGAGCTCACAGATAGACACATGCTGCCGCGGACTTTTTTTTAGAACTTTTAAAGGGGAACAATTCTGTCATACATTATTTTAGAGAAACTTTAACCGTTTCCGCAGCGCACGCAGCGGAAGTTCTCAAAAGGAAAAAAATACCACCGATTTAGAAACATTCTTTATTTGTGCTCCGCTCCTATTGGTCGTAGCGTGATGTTATATAGCCTATAGCCTTCCTCGATAAAAGGGCTTTCTAACGCTGAAAGAATTAATCAAATCGGCCCAGTAGTTCCTGAGATATAGCGCGTTCAACCAAACAAACAAACAAACTCTTCAGCTTTATATATTAGTATAGACTATTAGGAGAAGCATTTATGAAACAAAAAAAATAAGAAATTCTAATAAAAAGTAGCACAAAGAAGTAAGATGTGGGTGGAGCTGTACTTATATGGATGGGTGACTAGGTTGGTTGGTTGGTTGTGAAAAGAAAACGAGTGAAATAAAGTAAAGAAAAAACACTGCATCCAGGTGAAACCTCATAGTTCAATATTTTGTCTCCCACTTTGCTGTGGGAGAAGCGGACAACTTTTGTTTTCCAAATCTTCCTTTATTTATTTATTTTCTGATTAACTTCGTTGCCAGATCATGACAAATTAGGTTCCCTTAGAGTCGCTGAGCGTCAGTGCTCGGCGTCGATACTGTGCGTGCCGCTGTTGATCCTGGAGCACGGGTGTTACAGTGGCGGGTGTTTGGTGGGATAGGACCAAAAAAGTGAAAATGGGATGGGCCATTAATCTTAAATAAAAAACTAACATTTTTTTTTCGCAATAATTTTTATTCTTAATTTCTAACAAAACTAAATGCATACATTCAGGATACTGTTTGTACATTCAAGTTCTACACATAAGATAGAATAGATTAGATAGAAGTGGGTCAATAAAATAAATAAATATTTGTCGTTTACATACTGCTTGTTATTATAATTTGTTGTGACTAGTCTTGAATTATTAACCATAAAGACTATTTCGTACACAAAAATTCAGTTATGGTAAAGCTTATGTTGTACAGGGCGTGTTAGAATTAGTCTCTTGAGCACACCTTTTATCCAGATAACAATTTATTTTATTACATTTTTTCACACAGCAAAATATTTTTCTTTATTGCAGGCTCGTGAATTATTTCTATTTCTAAATTAATTATAAAAAAATAACTGCGGTCTTTTGTTTTAAGATTTAAGAAAAACAAAATTTACGCCTTATATCATTTAGAGATGTTTATGTTTTTTTTTAATCAACCTTGAATTATTCACACTTCCTTTAATGAGCTCGACTATAAACAAGACCACTGTATGTGTTTAATGTAACCGTATAAAACATTTATTGATTGGATTCACGGCTTCGATAATTAGGGCTGCTGCGTACTAAACACTGGATATCGTCTTAGGTAACAAAATAGTATAAATACCCTATTATGAACTATGTATACGGGATGTAAAAAGAACGCGATCGAAAACTAAGACAGGCGATAGTAACGGTGATTACAAACACATTAACGTTAAAATAATCCCGACAAAAAATTTAAAAAATACGTTTTCCTAACACTTAAAGTATTAAATGTATGAGGTAAGTATGAAAACGTCAATTTTTTTTATAAATTTTTTTTTGTCGCGATTTTTTATTAGTATTCGATCACGGTCTTTTTACACACTGTATACTCGGTACTTTTTGGTGTCAGTGGTTTTAATATCCATCTAGATAGCAAAACCGTACGTAAGGTATAAATCTGCTATCTATAGAATACATAGTTGAGTTTTGGAACAACATGTACATAACCCATCTGATATAGCACAGATGCCTAAAATTGTGTAAAACGGGAACATTAATCGCAATCGAAAATATATTTGAGGCCCACTGATCATATAAAATTTTATTGGCATCGGATAAAATAAATGAGGTAACTTTTATTTGTAATGAATTCATGCTGTACAAGAAAGAGTAAATAAAAATACTCAACTGCATAAATGGAATATGGTACCTCAGTAAACGACGTGCAGGTTGAAACTCTTCGGTGCATGAACGCTCGGCCTTTCCCTTTGATCTCATAATATTGTGAGCAATATCCTATCAATCAGCACCGGCTATTGATCTCACTATGCAGTAACCTAAGGTGACTTTGAGACTCTAGATCGCGCTGAGCCAAAGCTCAGACACTGAAGACCTTTAAAACTAATTAAAAGGTCCTGGTAACATATCAATTTATAATCTATAATATCTACTATAAAATTTAATTCTAAGAGCTATTACGTACATTAAATAAATAACTAGAAGCACTACAAGCAAGCATAATTAATATAATGGATTTACGTGATGATATTTAGATTAAGAAATTATTACATCCAAATGGTTTTTTTTGTGCTTAAATGTCAAAACAATCAAATATAGTAATCAAAATATCATTAATGTTGTGAAAAATATCGTACTCATTGGCAAAAGAAATATATCTAACATACACGTAGTAAACCCATCTTCATATAACAATATTAAACTCTACAAAGCACACATCCGTATTGTCAATGAAAATTCTTAACAACAAACAGCATTAATCATTTGAAAAGTAACAACATTTGTATAACATAATAAGACCACGACTGCCTCGTGGTCTTGCGGTACATGTATGTGCCGTGCGATCTAGCGGTCCTGGGTTCGATTCCCTGGTCGGGCAAAGTGTTATTGGGTT
This sequence comes from Hemaris fuciformis, assembly GCA_907164795.1. Taxonomy (NCBI): domain Eukaryota; kingdom Metazoa; phylum Arthropoda; class Insecta; order Lepidoptera; family Sphingidae; genus Hemaris; species Hemaris fuciformis. Next base: position 6,842,221 of record OU015440.1, on the reverse strand, counting down.
TTTCCTTTAGGAAATTCTCAATAGCAGCACGGAGTCTGGAATTGTGCCCGAAAAACGGCAATAGGCTCGCCCCCTATTACGTGGGACTGATACATACCTTGCGAAATGTGGGTGTAGAAATGCACCTCTGCCTACCCCATAAGGGAATACAGGCGTGAGTTTATGTATGTATGTATATATGTATAACGTAATAAATTCGTAAACGTATCACTAGTTTTATTGAAACGAACGCCACAATGGCAGCTAATTACAGTGGCGTATCATTAACATTACCCGCTTGTTGGTCTTCTATCACTGCACCTGTAACAATTACGGCAAATTGAAATGGGACGTCACTGCAGCCGCTTTGTTGCAGTCAATGTCAAAGCCCTCGCACATTCGATTGCGCTGTACCGAGCCACGATTTGGTTGGAACTCATTAAATTAGATTGTTCCTACATTTTCCGTGACATAGTACAAATGGGCGGGTAAGGTCTCAAATAGAAAATAGTATACAATCAGTCATGGTCATATATCAAAATGAAGATGGGTTAGATCTTAGTCCACTAGTCTAGGTCATTGCTGGTTGGCGGACTATTTAACTAAGATATTTCTTATTTAGCCATAAGACAAGATCGCTTTAGTAGGTACAGATTTCCTCACAATGTTTTCCTTTGCTGCTAAAAAAACGCTATAATTCATTGAAGTTTGAACATACGACAATTGTGACGATCCCCCACCTAAGCCTCGAGAACATACCGACTTATTATATTAAACCAAACAATAATTTGAATATAATTAATTACTATCAACTTTACAAGGTATAATTAAGTATAGTTAATCCTACGTTAATAACTTCTAGATAAATTTTCAAACAATCACGTTAGTACTCACGAAATAATGCTTCTAACTACTAAGTTCTAAAGCAGTACACATTCTAAGCTAAGATCTGGCGCGGTTTTACCATATGACCATTATCTGTTGTGAACACGCGCCGCGTAAGATTTACAATTTCTTACATGCAGCGCGGGAGAATAACGGGTTATTTGATGCTTTTACATTTTGTGGTACTTTATTTGGTAACATAAGTTATGACACAACATTACAAAAAGTTACTTTCAATGACGCACCAACATTATAATAAAAACTACCGCCGTAAGATATATCTTAATAATTTTTATTAGGATCGGTTAAAGCGATCACTTAAAGAAATGTATGTGTGTCGCGTCCACAATCGCTCTGTTAACGTCGATTAACTAAACAGCAAAATAAAGTCCATTAAGTTAATAATTAATTAAATGATCAACAAATTATGTATCCTCACGGTAAAAAGAGAAATTAACTACCAGCATTCGTTCCTTTTATTTAGGCAATTTATGAACGCCCTGTTTTCCAACTCTCCCGGTTACTTTGGCTATAACTTGTAGATAACCAGCAGAATTATTGTGATTGCACATTAAGCCGCCGCCTGGCGCATCTCCAATAATAAATAAATTCAATCGCACCATCAATATGTCACAATTGTGCTCAAAATTAACACTATATAACGCTACAGAAAGAAATTGGCTATTATGGTTTGCAAACATGCTCTCTCGTTGAGCAAATAAAAATGCAAATTGCTACTTTTATAGACTGTTGGCTGCAATTTCAATTTTAAATACGCCTGGCACTATAGAGTCCGTGCACTAAAGTATGTATCTGTAATTAAAAATAAGTTACTTACTTTGAGAGCCTAATCACTAGTCGCTTACATCTCGTTACTCAAAGTAACACCTTACAAATATAGTTTTGATTATAAGTGTTTAAAAAAATATACAGTATGCTAAAAAAACTACCCCCATACAACATTTAAAATATTTCTTTTTATTTGTACACTACTACCTCTACATCGGTCGTTACAATATCCTTTGATTTAGTTTCTTCATAATATTAATATCCTACTGAGGACTACAAGATCCATCCTAGATGCTAGTTCTATCGTTTTTCATAGTGCAGTATAGTCTGTTTTACTCTGGTGTTTCATCATCAGGCCATATACGTCTCACTGCAGGGCACAGGCCTCCTCAACAACTGAGAGGCCAACCCGAACTAGGCAGCGTGGTGGACTAAGCACCACGCTTGCCTAGTTCGGGTTGGCGGACTACACGCCTCAGAAATTCTACGAACGTTTAGGTGTGCAGGTTTCCTTACGATGTTTTCCTTCACCGTTAAAGTACGTGATAATTGTTTGTGAATACCAACATAACTTCGAAAAGTCAGAGATGTGCATGGGGCTTGAACCAGCGACCGTCAAGATTCTTGACCGCGTGCCTAAACCTCGAAGCCATCTGGTGTTTAATGGAGCTTATTACACATATTATGATAGAATTTTAAAAATATTAAAAAGATCAATAGTGCATAGTTAGATTCCTATAACAAAATGTTATTTCCAATTCTCAAAATTACGACTACCGCCGTAAAATTCCAAATTTCATCACTCAAATTGACATACTCACTTCATAGTTGGTTAATATCACCAAAATAGAGTGAAAAACTACATTTCATATGTGGTAATGCTACTCTATGATCCCTAATGCATACATAAAGCCGTTAGGCTCGCAACCTACGCTTGGGATTGAAATGGATCACACAGAACTGTCAGTAATCACCATAAAAGACGATCATTCTCCTATGTGTATTCCACATATAGCTTTCAAAGCTAAAAGGGGCATGGGATAAAAGAAAACACAGTTATTACTGTTACTTCAGAAATAACATTTTTTAATTTATCTAAATGTTTTTGTTTAATAAAAACACAATGAAGAACTCAACTTGATCTCATTGTTTATTAAAAATAAACTTATCAATTGGCTAGAGCTTATTATTCCACGTTTTATGCTGTTATTAAAATTGTTATTACTCTTTAGGGTAACAACCTGTAATATTTTTAGTGTACATAAAATCCAATAAAAAATGTACCAAAGACGATGTTGCTTTTCAAATTACTTAGTCATAAAATAAGACTCATTTTATGAATTAAACTCGATACAAAAATGTAAATAGCAAAGAACTAAAATATTAAAGCGAAAGTACTTTGTCTAATAGTCAGATTTACTGCTATTTATTTTATAATGATTTATCTTTAAATAACAGTTTTGTTTATTTCTTTTTTTGAGGCAGAACTATTGTAGTGTAGGTACTCTACTTGTATACAAGACAAAAACACGTCACGGGCACATTTGTACGTAAATGGAACTAAGTTTCAATACGGTCATATAAAATATTTGATATATAAATTAATTATTATGATCTTAATTAAAAGTTGGAGCATAAAAGTACGCCCATTTTTAAATCCAATTTACTGTGGAACATTAAAATTATTCATAGCCGTATAAGCATTTACCGTGCCTAATCATAACAATGGCTTAGCAAACAATTAAAATTGGTTGTATTACGAAAACTACCTATGAGTGTTTTAAACTGTGTTCATATTGAAGGCACGTGTAAACGTAATATTTCTTATCAAAACTAATACGATAAATATGAAAGTGATAGTGTTACGTTTTCGCGCCTTAACCGGTTAACAATATTCGATAAAAAAAAATTGCGTAAAGACAGGTGGGACCTTGGAAAGATATAAGAGGGCAATTTTTTTCCAAGTCATCTCAGAGCCTCTGAGGGTGTACCAATTTACACTACTCTGTCGGCAACAAAATTTCAACCTTATGGCTTATGATAATATGGTCCATAACGATTTATAGACCTTAACTCGTAGGCCCCGGCTCTGCCAGGGAGGAATTTTAAATTCCGTGCTAAACCAACGGAAACACTACAAAAATAAGAACAGTTTTTTCTATAATATAAAGACTTAAGACGCCTGTCATAGCTTTCTGAGCAATATGTTTCATAAATGCGTTTAATATTGTATTGGGCCCAGCTCCGCCCCAGCGTAATTTTATAAAAAAAAGTACCAAATGTCTACTCCCAAGATGTTATCTCTATGACAAAAATCATTGAAATCTGTTGAGCGGTTTAGACGTGAAAAACCTAACAGACAGCAGACAGAGCTTCTTTCTCATTTATAATATCAGTACTTATTGATATTAGCATGAATATCCCACACGTGTGTTATCTAACAATTGAATAATGCAGTTAAAATGCATGAATAAACGATTACTTTTGGTATAATGAGAATATCTAATGTGATTTTAATGAAATATATTGTACTACGAGTATTTAAACTTCACACTTAATGCGACAGGCTATATATCGCTATGTGCGTGTTGCTAAGCTCATTAATTTAAAAATAATTAAATTTAACGGGCGATAAGATTGTATTGCAATATGATCTGTCGGTCGCTATTTTAATGTTAAAACAATTTCCATTTTGACATAGTTTAAAATGTGGAGAACGTCATTGTTCTTCAAAAAAATCACTAAGGCCAATGGAACGAGCAACTAAATTTTATCAAAAGTAAATTAGAAGTGAATTTACTGACAAAAAAACCACTAACCCTTTTGTCCCCACCGCGAATTGATCCCATGATCTCTTGATCACACACGCCAATTTCAGCCACTAGGGCATGCATATATTAGACGGTAAAAAATTCATGAACTTAAGTGATTGATTAACCTGTGAGTAACTTCCTACAAAGCTGCTATACGTAGTGTAAACAGACCTTGATCGAACGCTAAAACAGGTGATAGTTTCTGTGATTAAAAACTCAATGATTCTAAAAAGAAAATACATTTTCCTGAACACCATAACTATAGTACCCGTCTTTCTTCTCGATGACGAACTGTTTATAGTCTGTATAACTTTCTCCCTTGCGTTAAGACACAAGGTATGAGATATGTGATTTGAAGTAGTGTCTAAGATTTGCATCATATCTTGGTACAAGTAATATTATGACAGAAATTCTACAAAACAGACTTGTCTATTATTTTTCAACATGTGACTCAGCTTTGACTTCAAATTATTGATGAAAGCATTATTATACGTCTTTTCACCGAGAGGAAAGTGACACAACTACATATCTACTACCATCGATAACTACTGAAGGTGGCCTACTATTACTCTATTAGTATTTTATTGAATCGTCCCCAAAATATATGGGCGTATATGAAATTCGAATGCGACACTTAATCGAAAAGAGCAATCGTGGAGCACGTAGGGACTCACAAATAGGCATTATTGCGTTATTTGGTTTCCCTCCAATTGTTATGCAAACGCCACGCCGTACACTAATAAACTTATTGTCACAACGTTATTGAAGTTCCGATGCTTTTGTTGTTTATTAACATTCGAACGTTGCCGAAAATTGCAATTTCTGAATGAATCATAAAAATACGTGAACGATTGAACTGTTAAGCAATGACTGTAGCCCACTCATAATAGTAAAGCCTGTTAAAAATTTACAAGATTAATCCAGACTTTGGTCTTTTTATACATACAGCAAATTTGCTGTAAGTGTATGTATGGATATATATACTATGTATATCTGATGACAAATGCGGTAGGTTCCAAATAGAGTGTCGTCTAGCGAGGTGGATTAAAATTATTATTAATACCTATACTATTCTGTTCGCAATTGGATGTATTCAACCTAATCTCCAAACTCACAATACATACAAGCATCAAAAATATTGGAGTTTTTTGATGAAATTTATAAATTTAGTTCTTTACATTAATAATATAAGGGAAAAAAAATATTTTCGCTATATATGAAGTCGGATCATAATGTTCCTCCTTAGTCGACACAAATAATTATCAATTTAAGAAAATTACATTAAAATCACCTTAACATATTTTACAGCGAAAAAAAAATGAATTAGAAAAATAGTGTAAATTACGAATTTCATCAGAAACAATAGAAATAACATCCCTAACAACTAAAAAAAAATTGAATATAGTGTCCTAAAAATAGTACAGCGGGAAAAATAAAATTACCTTGTGTAAATGTTTTACGTTATATTATTATGCAAATGATAAGATCTGAGGGATTTTAAGTCGAACATAGAAATTAAACTACCTACGATGCACATTAAAATTAAGCCCTTTAAACTACGAACGTCATTACCATTCATATTAGAATACCCTTTAAAATATTTTGGTACGATATTAAAACAGGTTTAACTGCTCACTACATTCAGTTTAATATTATACGCCATGAAATACGATGAGCGTAGCATTAAAGTCTTATAAATATTTTCGTTTCGTTTCAGTATTTTCTATAAGGTACATTCAAGTTTATTGTCTTAATAATAAAATGCACATTTCAGCACCATTTTAACTAAAAATATTTTGGTCAAATAAAGTTGTTGTAAAGTAAAGCCACTCCCAAATATTATCTCTGATTATTTTCGAATTGCCTTACTCGGTGCGTGTAATATTTTCTTATAAAATAATTTAATTAGTCAACGAGGACTTAGGATTTATATGAAAATACAATAAATGCCTTTGTTAATAAAAAAAACCCTCGGGGTCTTTAATAGATTTAATCATATTTATTATCCAAATTTCTGTATATCATTAAATATATTTTATAAATAGAAGAAGGATAGCGTAATATTTTATTATCTCTTTTCATTTTTGGCAGGACTTTAACAAGTATCACACATCTACTTTGTCTAGTTCTACATCTCTTTCTCAACACTTTGCTCTGTCCCACAACAATGCCTACGCTTCTCCAGCAGTAATATATGTATATGTTTTATTTTATGCGATGGGAAGCGACCCTATTCCTCTTTTAGATTCCGTTCTCCTACTCAGAAGAACCGATTATGATCGATTATAATCGAGCCTAGTGCATCTTATCCATACACCTTATGCCTTGTAACCAACCTATTATTCAAAGGAAAAAACAGAAGAAAATTCTTTAAAATGTAAACTTGTAAAGGCAACTCTTTTGAATTCTTCACTTAACTAAACTATATATTCATGCAGCGTCCTTGCAAGGCGTGGTGTGAATATATTAATTAATCATATGTGTAATTATCGCATTCACAATAGCGGACAAATTACATCTTAATTAGGATTCCTTGTTCTGGATATGCGAGAGCTTACGTAATATGCACTCTCAGTAACAACGCTTGTAGCGGAACATGATTTATTGTATAGTGATATTAATAACTTCAAAACTTAATTTCATTATTCCTTTTTAAATTACGTTATTAATGTATGTAGTATTCATGATTTCAACAAGAAAGGAATCCCCGAGCTAGCGTACAAATAGATTTTGAATTGTGAAACGAAAAATCGTGCAAGAAATCGAGTTCCACATATGTATTTATTTTTATACTATCACAGCCAAATGACCAGACGGCAATTGTTTATGAATGATACTTGAAAAACGATAAAAAAGTTATAAGACCTAAAAAATCTCTTGTATTTTTTTATACTCACGTCACTCGGTTTATACTTTAAGATACTAGTTCTAGTAGTAATTTAAGAAACTACGAGAGACTTTTGGGTCTTACAAACACCTAGACCCAACACAAAAATTTGAGGCTCTGCATCACGAAATTTAAGACTATTGAGATTATTATGAATAATAAAGATTGTTGCAAATTGTTATATACTTTGGACGTGCTAAATTTGTAATTCCAAAAATAGAGTCTAAAAATTCTGCATATCTAAGTTCTACAAATCTAATATAAGGATTGGACATTGCAATGACGCCGATGCAGTGACGCATATCAGAATCGATAAATTCCCAGGACATTTTCGCAGGAACGATGGAAAATTACAGTAATGCAAGCACTCGTTACTGCATTCCAAAATTACAAGCCACATCATGTCGCAACTAACAAGAATTCCAATTCCAATATGTCTGACACTATAAATGTGTTATATAAATCAAACAACGCTTGATTAAATATATCTTCAACAGTAATAATTTTAAACAATAACCCAGCCATTACTTGAACAACTATTTATTGAGTGTTTTGGAATCTTATTTTCCACTTTAACTGTGAGGGAAAACATTATGAGTACACACGAAATAAATTACGTAATTAGTACGTACGAAATAAGTTAAGAACTCCTGTTCTAAAATAATTTATTTGGTGCGTGAAAACCATCACCTGGTACTTCGCCAGCGTGATGGACTTAACTCCTTTCAAGCGACGAGGAAGTCTGAACGTAAATATGAGATGTATACTCACGAACAATGGTGTTATTATAGTATTTCATTCATACCAGCCCTGCAGTGAATGTTATATTGCAGTGCAAACCTAAATGGAGAGTCATTGTTGTTTCTCATACAAATCGGAATGATTTTTCTCATCTGTGTTAATTTTGAAAATGAATCTGTATGCCCTACCTATATATTATTTGTGTAAGATCCATAATTCAACAAAAAAGTAAATGATAAAATGTTTTATCTCACCTGCTAGCAATATCGTCGCAAGTTGGTCGCTGTCGCAGAATATTGGATCTTGTAGGACATTGACTAATTGTTCCTTGACTTTCGGCGAAGCATTGCACCAAAGAACACGGCCGCCCTGTGACCACTCTTTTACCAACATTTTTACACTCTGAAAACGAATATAATATTATTAGGTACTTTATCTTTTACCTTTAAAAACCGTATAAAGGCTGATCCAGACATCAGCCATTGGCCGTACTTCCATAGAAGCCCAGAAGTCCAGCTTGCCTTACAAAATTACGAATATCTTTATTTTACAAAAGCAGTTTGACATATAAATGTGAATATCCTGACCCCACAATAAAAAAAATTAAACTAGACATTATACAATTAACATGTAACGATTTAGGGCTTCTATGGAAGTACCGCCACTGATTATGCCTATGTATTAAACCCTTATTTAAACATAAAGGTGGGACGGACCGCTATATCGGCGAATCGAATATAATAAAGAAAAACTTTTTAGAATGTGAATTATCCGAAACGTTTAATGGAGCAAACCTAACAGAAATTATAAGATCTGACCTTATCTACGTGGGATGGAAACTAGGAATAAAAAAGAGAGCTTTGCAATTTTATTAACTGCTTTAAGTGCATTAAGTAAATTAATTTAAAAAAACAAATGAATTGGACAACTATTGCCTTTAAGTAAACACATAATTATTAGTTACACACAAAATGACCAGCTTACTAAGGACATATACATAATACTTTATTTTTGCACAAATATTAAATAAAAATGTAAGTCTTTTATAAAATTCGCAGTGTATTATAAGGTGATATTTTATTTGCACATCACACGAAGAGCAAACTTATTCAAAGTATTAAGGGATGAAAGTATCACGGTAAGAAGCAGGTGTACGGGGTAGCAAAGTTTTTCGCGAAAGATTTACCAAGTATTGAATGCTCGTTCCTCATGTATATATAATACTTTTATATTCTGTTTAAAAAATTAAGATATTGATATAGAAATTTGTGCTGTACGACGTTATATGATTTTATAAATTACAATATTGGATACTTCACTTCTACGCCTTATTTTAAAAGTAATTTTAATTTTTTTATTTCCCGAAACACAAAGTTGCGAAATGAGGATGCAGAAATGCACTTCTGCTTTTACTTTCAGGAACACCTTCTCCTTCGAATTCATCGCTAAAATAAGTCAAATTGTGTACCTACTCTCTATGGCGTCAAGGGTATTGTTACTTATAAAACAGCTTATTGTTCCTTCTGTCTATCCATCTTTATATTTATTTATTAAGATAAAACTGCCTTATTAACAAGTTTAGCCCTGAAAACTTATTTTCCCTCTGTTGGACATTTTAAATCCATCCAATGCATTTTTATAAATAAGCGTATAATAATAAAATAACGTTAGCAACGTTCCAAAGTCTAAGATTTTCGTACGGTTGTTTTTCGGATTGATTGATACATTGGAAGACACAATTCATAAATAACCTCTTTTATAACATAAGTCGTGATGGTCACGAGGTTTAGGCGCGCAGTCGAGAATTTCGACGGTCGCGGGTTCAAACCCCAGGCACACCTCTGACTTTTCGAAGTTATGTGTGTATTCATAATGAATTATCACGTACTTTAACGATGAAAGAAAACATCGTGATGAAACCTGCACACCTAAGAGTTCTTAGGAATTTCTTAGGTGTGTAGTCCGCCAAGCCGCACTAGGCCAGCGTGGTGGACTAAGGCCTAAACCCTCTCAGTTGTGGAGGATCTCGTGCTCAGCAATGGGACGTATATGGGCTGATGATGATAACATCAGACAATCAGAAGTCTCTTTGGAGCTTCATTACGTGAACATTCAAAACCGTAGACAGAAATTTTTGCAGAAAGACAGCTAAGAGATAAGAGAAGTAATGAATCAAAGAAATATCAATACTAAAAATATAAAAAACCGTATCACAATGACGTACTCGTACTCGAACTCGCTTATGGAAATCGATCTACAAAGCCGTAATTGAATGAAAACAATAAGCGGCGCGACCACGAAACGACTGTGACGTGAGCCATGTCAATTGACAACAAAAATTAATTACACCCAACAGTCACATACATAGTTCTGACCCCACATTAAGATACGAGTCTTGTGTCATGGGTATCAGAAACTACGAGAGACTTTTCGCTCTCAAAAACACCCAGACCCGAAATAAATATTTGTGGATCACACAAACATTTTGTCTCGGTGCGGGGATCGAACCCGCGGCCTCTCGTTTCGCAAGCTGGTGTCTAGCCAACTGCGCCACGGGGCTGTCAAATTACAATGTAATTTTCTATAATAACAGCAGAACTGCAGTAGATATTTAAGCCGGCGCTGCGGTCCAAACGTCAACATTGCATGCGATTTGATGTTGCGGCTTGTGGCCAACTGAATATTAAATTGGAACTAATGCCAAACCGTACGTAATTGTTGACAATGGTTTCGTTTGTATTAAACCTTTTGACGTCTCCCAGCTCACTGTTGTTTAATATATAATGAGAACTTAGTCTGCGGTAGACACTACTGTACATTAAATGTAATTAATTTCAGAAAATAAGGGCGTAATTCGCATGTTTAGTTACAGCTTGAATAAATATTTGGTTTAGTCTTTTAATTATATTCCAAGGCGTTGTATTTATAATTTTATTCATTGTATGAGAAATGAGAATATGGTATTCACAATACTACGACGTTCTTAATTTATTCATATTTAAATTAAAATTGCCTTGGTAGATAATTTAATTGTAGCACTTTTCTAATGTAATAAAAGTTGGACTGTTATTAGCAAATTTTGCAAACTTTATAAGACAATTAGAAGGGTAGAATAACAAATCATGAAATAGAAATATATTCTTTTCTTAACATTAATATGTGACTGAGGAATTGTGCAATATTTTTCTTAGTTCCATGAAAATACATAAAAAATATGTTATTTTTACAAAAATACACTATTAACTAAATAATTTACCCACACTCACGCCTATCCTATCTCCAAATGGAGATAGGCAGAGGTGTTGTTCTGCACTAGCGTTCTACAATCTTTGTTTTAAATCCCACGACTTTAGGTGCAAGTTTTTTGCCGTTTTTTGGGCACATTTACCCGAGACATCTAGATTGCGCAAATCTAATGATATTATTTCTATTTTAGACGTCCAAATATGTTAACTTCAGTACTAAAGAGCCTAATTGCGATAAAAAAAACCTATTAATGACAGTAACAACTCTAATCTGCCACTCTAAGCACAACTTGTATCAAAGGTAGTAACGACGCCACTGTAACTCCATGAATGTCCCAGATTCACTTTGAGTCGAGGCAAACGGTTGTGCAAAGATTGGTGTTTGTTTTTCAATGCAGATGTTTACGATGTTGGGTTTTATTAACTACATCTAGTCCTAACATCAGAATATACCATTACTTGCATATTATTAATGAGTATGCATAGTAAGTCTTTCCCCATAATCTACATGGACATTGCTATACTTACGTTCAAAGGCAGTGCTAGGTTTAATTTATTTAATTCATATCATGAAGAATAATTTTCAACTGTCCAGTTTCAGTCTGCTAAATAATGGAATGACGTTTTTCCGATACACAGTCCTGACAAACCTCATATGAAACTACAGAACTCCCAGCTTACTATGGATGTACGATGTTCATATATACATGTATATGTAGTAAATGAGACTGGTCGTTGGCATGACAACGTTATAGCATGGCCAAAACATAAAAATATTTTGAAACCAAATGTTTTAGAAAATCTAATGCTTTAATTGCAAAACAAAGTTAGAAATTGCATGAATGATGAGATAAATTTAAGCAAGTATTTATCTCAAAATGTAGGTAGTGTCTATAAATGCATATATAGATATAAAACAAAACTCACCTGCAAAAACGTATAATCTAGTCTGTGCAGCGTATCACAGTACATCACCAATAAATTGCTCGATCTCCTTGTATTAGCTGCATTGTTTCCAACTCCATTAGGGACCTCATGATTGAGCGTCACTTCATTACCATTACTCATGTTTATGTCATTGTGATTAACACCTTCGGGTATAATTGTTAATGTATCTAAAGTTATCACTGGAGGCTTTTTGTTATCGCTGTCTTTCAATCCTGTGAGCTTGGATCTAACCCTTTCAGCCCCGGCGAAGTTGAAGTTTCCTATTAAATTTATAGCGTAGTGTGGTGGTAATATGCCATCCTGCAAATGAACCAAAATACATCTTAGAAGTATTACCTTAACTATCATAATCAGTTAAATATTATGAACTGTTAGATGTAAACTCCCCCTTAATGACTTCCCCAGCTGTTAAATAATATAAATGCTAACGGAGCAGGAAGACGAAAGCACATTGCTTAGTTTGAGTAGTCCATCAACAGTTTTTAAGTCTATGACAAAAAACAATTGTAAGCAAAATCCTGTCTACCACATTAAAAGTCTAACCGAGAAACTAACAATACTACAAATTAATTTATACTAAGGAGTCTTTAGCTTCTTATTCAACATAGCTACTTTGATTGAATCAATTTTTTTTTTCAATAAATCCTAATTTCATTTCAGTTGTATAGTGTACAAACAATAACTTTGTAGACAATATTGAAATATTTATACGTTATAACATAATTAAATTTCAAATTAAAGTTAGACCGAACTTAGGAATACTGAACAAAGACTTATTGATGTTTGAAATTTAAGTCAATAGCTACTAGCAAAACTTGAAATACTGTAACAATATGTAAACAATTTTGGGGAAAAAACCCACCAACATTATTTTAGATGTGTATAGAAAAATTGGTCATATATTTGCATTATCTCATAAATGTATGCTTGGGCGGATAATCTTAATTTATGTGGCACAATTTTATGATATGATGCTACAGAAAGATTATCATTCTCATTCAAACAAATAATTGGCCGCTTCTGATATAATCATGCGACATTCATCCAGCAGGACAAAGTTTACGATAGCTTGGACTAGTTTCATGTTGTTGCGTAACAAGTATAAGATACACAAATTGTTTTCCGCAATTTAGCCAACGACTCCTTATTACTCATTGTTATTAATTGACCCTATATAAACTGACTTTTACGAAAATAAGTGACTATAAAATAAGTGGTTTTAATCCCTTTACTTATAATGTAATGAATGGAACAACAAAAACAAATGTTTTGTAGACAAGTTTCTACAGATTAATGTTATTTTACATAAAATTTGTGAAACTAGAATTTTGGTAATACAACTCAATAAGTTTATCTAAGCGTAGGTTTTCTAATATAAATTTATAAAATCATTCGTATCTTAAAAATAAATATGAATATTGATCGATATGAATTCATAATTTTTTACTTGTATTCATTTGAAAGTTTTTAAATGTATCAAAAATCCAACAACAGACCTTATTCATTTTTTCATTACTTGCAGTCCTTAATTTCTCTTTTGACCTAATTCTGATCCACAAGACTAACCTTAGCAAAATCTAGATTATACGAGTAAATATATACTTACGTCAACAAATTGAATATCAAGCGGAGGCCTGGAATTGTAGTAGAGCAGTAGCAACATATCAATTGCCACGCCGCATATTAACCCAACCTCAATGCTGAGCGCGAGACAGCACGCGAACGTACCGAGCAACGGAACCAGATCCAACCCTGCGGATGCACGCCGGACACTCGTTTTACATATTATGATTTACATCACTGTGCAAATCAAGGGGTTTCAATTACATATTCGCTTTAATTAGGATATGATTTACAATGGAATTAACTAACACGTCTAAAACAGTGTGGAGTCTATCTATTAAATTTGTATGTTGTGTTAGCTTAGAATGCTAAGCTTAATAGCAATTGAATACGTATAGATATAACTAAAACAATTATTAAAAACGACCCATTTTTATAGCCTTTTGGAAATAATACGCTCAGGTTTAACGTTTCAATTGTATAACTGGTCACATCCGAAATGAGGACATTAAAACGTTGATAACGTGCGAATAAGTGACTAATGGCACCTAACCCGCCCCTCCGGTTGTTTTGATGACAGCACCCTAATAAACTGAAGATCAGCTCCTTTACCGAAGTAATAACAATAACTTCCAGCATAGTTGTAAAGGTCGAGTCCAAATCCTATAGGAATAATTTGATGAGACGCCCCATTCCGACGGCGGCCGCCCGTGATGAAATAACTGAATTACTCATTATAATCTTTAGTGAGATTATAGAGGGAAGGTTAAGTACCAGCCTGAATATCAAATTCGTTTTGATGGAATAACATAGTAGGCAAATATTTGAGCCAAGCTTAAGTAGCTTCTTATGTGCCAAGTGTTCCAGTGATATGAGGTCACGACGCTTGCATGGATTTAAAGTTTTTAAATATTCAGGTTTGGGCCAAATTAATCTTAGTTTTTTAGCAGTAAAATCTCAAGTAGTTGTTAAAAACGCAGTAATTTATTTAAGAATTCTATCTATATTTTCTATAGAGAAAATGCTTTTAAAAAAGAAACGGAATAAAATTGTTTCGAAACATATCAAACCCACTGAAAATACTACTACTTCATTTATTATAACCGAAGCTTCAAGACAAGTCAATTAAAATTTACATAAAAAGTATTTATATGAACATTAAAACTTCAAATATTCTTCGAAACAGTCGTTTCTTTCTTCTTTGTTCACATAATTACAATTTCAATTTCTTTCAAAATATCGCATCATCAACGCTTTAATGTCCTTACTATTAAAAAAACATACATAATATGTATATGTACACAATCCAGTTTTCCGTCTTCAATACTTCCACGTTCTATAAACATAAAGCACTAAAAACCGTTCGTTCAAAATCCCATTATCCAAAATGTGTCGAAAATGTACAACAGCGTTTAAAGCATCGTCGGTCAGTACATTTCTTATTCTCCATGTACGCGTAAATTGCGGCTGGCAGTTTGCCTGCTGTATAATGTATGGTAAAAGTAAATACTTACTGTTTGTGTTCCACAGTTTCTTGAGTATATCGGTGTCGACCATATGCAGCACGGCGCACACTATGACCGCGGCGAGGGCGGCGCGCGGGATGAAGTAAAAATATGGGGTGAGTAGTGCCAGGGTTAGGAGCACTATTAAACCTGTTGGCATTTATTACTTCAGTGAGTTGTAGTGAATGAGTTGCGGAAACTTGATTTTATATGCGGAAAAAATCTATCAGGTGTATTTACCCACTTTTATACTTTGGTAGATTAATTTTTGGTGATTTTAACTTACCCTTGTTAAGTTTTAAGATTCCATAGGCTACTAAATTAACAATATCCAAAAAAAGATGTTGATTTTAGTCAAGTGGCTAATCTAAGCAAGTTAATCCTTGATTACCAACGAATAAAAAGAGACATTTAGTCGGTGGAATTGTCACAGGCTCTGTTTTCTGCGACTTCAAAATCAAATTAGCTGACTTAGCTTTAATACTAACTTATTTTATGAAAATTACAAAGAAAAATTTAATATCAACAATTGCATCTAAAATAGTTCATCGATACACACATTATTTGAAAAGTGTAACTTTTAGAAGGCAGAAAAATCGGGACACGGGCCGCGGACGCGCGAAAGTTTCTCATTTTATATAAAATTCCGAATATATAGGACAAGTCTGCGCGAAGTATACGAGTATATTTGAAATTGTAAAACCTCCGCGGAAACTTGACTGTGACGGTAAACTACGATGTAAACTTTTAGAATTATGAAGTTCGCACAACATAGCCGCCGCACGGCGCACCGCACGTGCCACCCATGATTTATACCCGGAATTTACATTTGTCTTACTACAAATTTTACCTAGTTCTGTTAAAACTAATCCCCGGATTAAAACGCGCCGATTTCGAACGTCGCTAAAGAGGGCCCATAAATCAGGCCCGCCGTTCGTCTAGATTTAATTCGATCAAGTTTTAAACGGTCTCGGAAACGTCCGAGATATATCAAGCTGTCGAAACTTTAACATTATCATGATTGGACGGTAGATTTAGCGCGAAAACACTTTATGAATATTTCCTTGCAAAAATGTGCGCCCAAGTTACAAGCCAGCGTTGTTAATATTGGATTTCCAAAAAGCTATTGAAATTCAATTGTGCCGAGTAAATATTCATTGGAATGATCTTTGAATAATGCAAATTTCAAACAGCTGAACTTTGCGAGCTGACGAAATGCGACACACGATCTATAAAGCCCAAAAAATCAAGGGTGTCGCGTTTCAAAATCATTATAGCTTAGCACTCATTAACAAATTAATCTTATTGTTAGTATAAAATATACGCTACACGTAATCATTATACAATTATTTGAAATTTATTAAAGGAAAATTTCCCTAGATCGAAACCCCGCACTCAATCAAAACATATTGGTAATTAAAATCAACTCTTTGAAAAAGCCTACGCTATCTACAAATTAACTTTTAGAAAATGCGATCGATAATTTTTCAATACATTGAGCTGCCTGTAGCATCCCTAATTGCAATATCGCTTGCGTGGCGCAAGTAATCAATTCAGTAGATACGTTCAAGTTTTAATCACATTTTTATAGAGGACGGCCGTTATCCACCCTGGGCTTATACAGACAATATTACAATCGACCCGCCGCCTAAATTGTATTACACTCGCTTTTGTCTACGTTGAATTGGCGTTTATTGTAGCATAATAGAAACTAGACGTGATTAAATCTTATGGAAATTTAAAATTACTTTTGCAAGATTATTTATTAATTCAATGGTCAATATTTATATGTATATATACCAACTAAATGTACATAACACGATTGCCTCGTGGTCTCGCGGCATAGGTATGTGCTGTGCGATCTAGAGGTCCCAGGTTTGATTCCTGGGTCGGTCAGTGTTATTGGGTTTATCCATTAGCAAATAATTATCAGTAGCAGCACGGACTATGTAATTGTGCCCGAAAAACGGCAATAGGCTTGCCCCTGTTACGTGGGACTGATACATACTTGTCAAAATGTGGGTGCAAAAATGCACCTTTGCCTATCCCTTCGGGAATACAGTAGATAGAGTTCCAATATTACGTATTTGAGTATGTATTAAAAATAAGGTAATAGACGTTTTTTGCATAGGTTCACCTTCTGCAAAAAGATTGTTTATATATTTATCTTTTTTATGAAATATATATGTGGATTCAGTAATGTGATAAGTGCCGCCCCCAGGGACCGTTAACTGGTCATAGATGCGTTTTAGACAGAAAAAGAGACTGGCAGCGGTATGGATTACTTACATTTATTATTATGGAATGAAACGAGACGTCAATCTAGCCTACTTTGTTTTGCTCTTTATAGTAAAGAGTAACCCTATTTAATATAATAAATCGTGTAACCTCAACTTTAAATCCTAAAAATAACATTTTTGTGACAAAGAAACATGAGACAGAGAAGCAATATCTTATCTTATATCTTTAAATGAGCAATTCTTGTATATATATATATATATATATATATATTGGAATCTCGGAATCGGCTCCAACGATTTTCATAAAATTTAGTATATAGGGGGTTTCGGGGGCGATAAATCGATCTAGCTAGGAATCATTTAAAAAAAATGTCATTTGGAAGAAAAATAACAAAAAGGAGGCGTTTGAGTAGTCTCAACTGAAAAATATGACTCTTCCTGACATCTATTGACGAATAATAATACTATTTTTTGTGAGCAACTAATTTCTTTAACGACACAACAGCAGATGGCGTTGTTAAGTAACATTATTCATATTTCATCATTTTATTAGTAATTCGTACTTAAATATAATTTCCAAAAAAAAAACAATTAAAAAAAAACCGAGCAAAGCTCGGTCATCCAGGTACTATTTATTAAATGTTGAACAAAGATAACTGTACAGTTATTTATAAATGTGACAAGTTTATTTACGCATCTTTGTTATCATCTCGGCATTTAATCTTTATTTACCATTCATTTTGTTCGAAATAAATTAAAATACATTTTGACTTTCTCAATCACACATATTGAACTATACATATTATTGAAACCAAAAATTTACAGAAATAGTTTTATTATGGTCGCCACACTTACAAACTTATCTTTATTTATAAAATGAAAGTATCACATATGTATTTCGAGCTGAATATGTGGAGATGCTCTGAAAGAGAGTCGATACGGCCAAGCACTATTAAATATTCAGATATTTATGTTCAACCGGTGCAAAAGTTTAAAAGTACCTTTTTAAATAATAATTTTCTTAGAGGTACATCGAAAAGGAGTTTGATAAAAACTGGTTTCAAAAGGTGGTGTGTGCAACTTAATTAAAAGTAATAGTGTTTTAATGAAAGACAAGCTGTACTTTAGACAAAACCATGCCGAACTGTGATGATGCCATCATCATCACACGTTCTTTCTCGCAAGTGGCTCTCTAGACAAGCGTAGTGGACTAAAAGTCTATGTATTTCCGAAAAAGTTGATGTCTTTATTATGATTAACTCTTCATGCATGAAATATACAAAACAAACTGAAAGCTACGTTGTTAATAAATCCCCAAACACCAACATCAACTTCGGAGCATTAAATATCAATTTGAATGAAAAAAATTTAATGCAAAACAATTTTATCTCAAGAAATTGTTAAGGAGACGCGAACAATATTATCAATAAGCTTCTTAAAGGAATTTACAAATGAATATTAAATACCACAAAAGGTAACTCAAAAGGTTTGAGTATCCAACAATACGTTGAGCCGTAGCAAACAATAACTATTAACAAATTGTTACAAAGTAAACAAAGAACTAGTAAGCGGGGATTGAACGAGGCGCGCTAACTCAATTAAATCAATTAATTGAGAAACGGCCAAATATGAAGATGAAAACTTGTTCATTTTCGACGAGCACGCGGATTCATATTGAAACTGTCGATTTGTTATAGCTACAAGGTGTATTCAGACCGTGATGGGAAACTAAGGCGAGTAATAGCTAAGGTGATTACAAACCTGGCGTTAAAAAAACCCGACAAAAAATTAAAAAAATGACGTTTTCCTAACAACCACATATATTTTTTACCTATGGTTGTTTACCTTTCTCCAATTGTTATTTTGTCCCACGTAATGAGGAACGAGCCTATTGCCGTTTTTCGGGGATATTTTTAAGCTCCTAGAATTTCCTAATGAAAAAACCCAATAACACTTTCCAAATCCGAGAATCAAACCCAGAAAAACAATTAATTCAATTTTTTCTTCAAAAATCCATTACGATACCCTAACACTTTATTTTACCCATCATGAAGAAGGAGTTATTCTGGTTCCTATTGATTTATCAAATGAAGCTCCTCACAACAAAAGCAATTTCAATCAAGAAACTTTCATTGTAAAATATACCGTGGTAACAGACAATACAACGTTTACCGACGTTTTAGCAGCATCAAAATTTGCTCCAAAATAATTAATTTCCAGAGACTAACGGAATAGATCTGTTTGAACAATTAAATCAGATGTTTAATATTAATAACGTTAACCCAGCCAATTGGCTCTATTGACTCGGAACGCTGTTTGAACATAGTTTCACGTAGAGTCTACTGAGCAATAACTTTAAGGACCTTTGTTTTGACTGTACAGTAATATTGTTCGAACAGATTTTTTTCTACAAAATGAGAAGTACGGACGCAAGGATTGATAAAAATTAAATAAATAAATACACCCAACAGTCACATAGGTACATAGTTCTGATCCCACACTAAGATATATGTAAGTCTTCTGTCGTGGGTACCAGAAACTACGAGAGACTTTTCGGTCTCACATACACACAAACATACACAAACATTTGTCTCGGTGCGGGGATCGAACCCGCGGCCTCTCATTTCGCAAGCTAGTGTCTAACCAACTGCGCTATATATAAAATTATGTAAGCTAAATTATTATAATACCTACCTACATTTTTTACTGAGAATTGTGCCATATCTTTTTTTACAATGTTTATTGCTATTGCTTTAAGATTTCGATAAGTTGTTTTTTACATTTTTATTATAGGCAGGTAGGTAGAAAATAGATATCTATATATTGTCTTACCGAGGCCTCCAACATACTATAGGAGATGTGTCTAAGTATATTTACTTCGGTTTAAAATAGTCATATAAGTAAATTTGGACCGCAAAACCCATTTAAAACATTCTAGCATTATTTTCCATATGTATAATGTACAAGTATATTAAGAACTAATGTGTATTCCAGATGTTCGCTGTTAAACATGATAACGACAGGAAATTACGTAACTGTGGGCTATCAAGTGTAGGTTAAGATCAGTGGCGGTACTTCCATAGAAGCCCAAAAGCACTACACGTTAGTAGTTTAATGCCTAAATTATAATTGTTTATTGTGGGATCAGTATATTCACAATTATGTCAAATTGCTTTAGTTAAATAAAGATTAAAAGTTTAAGATTATTATTCGGAATTTTGTAAGGCAAGCAGGGCTTTTGGGCTTCTATGGAAGTTCCTCCACTGGTTAAAATGTCACATCTTACATTCAGATATTTACGTTGTACCGAAGCAAAGTTGAAGGTATCTTTTTAAATAAGCGCATAGTTTCCCGAAATGTATAAATTCACATATACTTTTATACACATTAACTTAAGTATTTACTGAACTACTAAATGATATAATTATTAGAAGGAGCGAAATCAAACATTTTTGAGTTAAGAGAATCATAATCATCATAGTTAGCCCTAATATTGCAGTGAAATAGCATTATCTAAGTTGAACGAAACAATAACAAATTGGTGAAATGAAAACTGTCACAATGTATCATTTAAACCGAGCGCTTCGGAAGCGAGTATAAGTAATATCCAATCTTAAGACGCCGCGTCAGGTGAAATTCTATGATCTACACCCACCTGTGTAAAAGCCAGCTGCCGGTGTTCTCACTCCAGACGCTTCGCTTACAGCGCTTCGAGTAAACGACCCGTTCACAGGGAACGAGCGGAAAAAAGCGCTAACAATGTTGCAAGCGCCCAAAGCGATGATCTCCTGAGTCGCGTCCAACGTTCTTCCTTTAGCTGAAAATATACGAGCCATCAACTTTGTTATATCGAGGCTTGTTTTAATCGCCGCGACCGTTGTCTTCAAGCGTATTATGGATTATTACGACTTATCTTCCAATTGTTGCGATATTTTAGAATCAAGATAAAATGTTGCTTCAAATAATGGTCGGTATTCCGTGACATTGTTGGCAATGCACCGAGTTTCCGCTTCTTGGGTTTTAAAAGACAGCGTTCTAAGTGGAAATATCTTTAAATATTAAAGCACACATTTTGTGTATTTATATTTTAAATTATGGATTGTATAACGAATCCGTATTTAGATTTAGTTGTGAACTGAATTTAGTGCGTCCATTAACCCGCATTGAGTCACCCTGGCGGATTAAGTCTCCTAGCTACGAGGTCACGCTTAAGCCCTAGAATAGAACGTGTGAAAGCCTGCCATATCCCACATTATACCTTCCCATGTACGCCAAACATAAAGGCCAACATCTAACAAACCGACACATACTTCAAACTTGTCACCGTGCAATAACAAAGAGACGTAATCCCAAGCAGTTTGGTGCACAAGTTTATTAAACTAAACGCTGCGAGTCACGTTACAGAAATCATAAGAGACAGCGACATATTAAAGTTTATCCGTCACCACTAAACTCATGTTGAATTTACGTCGAAAGTACTTAAAAGTTTAACAAGAACTCTTGAAAGCTTTCGCATATGTTTTCACATAAGTGACATTAAATTTCGTGCTCTATTTTCACCTTTACAAGTTATTTCAATTTAAATGTATCTCAGAGGGGATAAAGGTTAGGTGTAGATCGCGGCTCGTGTATTGGAGTCGTATAATGTTACGATGAAAATTAGATCAATGTATAGAATTATATGTAAGCTGAATATCTATAGCCTAACTCTGCAGTGTAAATTGCGATATATTCACAAAGCAAATACGTCTCGTATAAACATATTATAAGCTACAACTGATAAAGAATAATATAAAAAAATCCACCAATATTTTTTCATTGTAAAAAAAATAGTTGATGGGACAATATTTTTTCTGAGGTCCAAAAACATCATGGGGCATAATGGCTAGTGACGAAAAGCAACCGAAAAAATGTTATGAGTATTTCTCAAAGGCAGACATTTATTGATTGTCTGAAATTGTATATACACCAGCTGTTCTCGAAACTCGACACAGCTTGTTTATGATGATCTCTATAGGGGCGAATACGATATTGTATCCAACAGTATACGACAGAATCACAGGCGCTTTTGAATTTTAACACCAGGTATTGATAAAAGTGTCTTCAAAAAAAATCCATTACTATTTGTTGTAATTGGTTCATATTCAAAACCTCTTTCATAGATCTATACAACTTAATTTAATAAATTCTAAAGCAACTCTGTGTTTTTCACGCCTAAACTGCTGAACGCATTTGGATTAATTTTTGTATAGACGCAGAGTGGACCTTGGAAAATGACTTTTTTTTACACTCGCTATTGTGAAGTTAGGGTTAGTCGCCAGTATATCTTTAAATCATGAAATATCTAAAAGTAGTATGTAAACGCAACGTAAACAAAGTTAATAATTTCTAAATGATTAATTCGGAGTTCCGTAGCAGTTACTGCGAGGCCCACACTTAGTTAAGCATCTAAATCAACAGAACTTGTAACGTTAACTTGCTAAATTATCAATTACAGAAGTTACTTTAGTTAACAATGGTCTGATCGAGTCACGTCTTGTTAGAAAGATATACATAATTCTTGAATCGTAGTTTAACTTTAAACTCTATGCCGACGACTCTCATATATTTTAAACGTTTTTGATATTAATTTTATTTAAAAAAAACGATATGTAAACAACGATCAGGGCGATACGTTCTTAATAATTAAATTTCCTAACGGTAAAACCGAAACACTTTGCTGAACCGGGAACCAACCAAGTACCTCTCACATCAGACACATATATCGCAAGGCTATAGAGGCATTACGACAAAATATAACAGTACCTATGTGCCGTGCGATCTAGAGGTCCTGGGTTCGATTCCCGGGTCGGGCAAAGTGTTATTGGGTTTTTCCATTAGGAAATTCTCGGTAACAGCACGGAGTCTGGAAATGTGCCCGGAAAACGGCAATAGGCTCGCCACCTATTACGTGGGACTGATACATACTTGGCGAAATGTGGGTGCAGAAATGCACCTCTGCCTACCCCTTAAGGGAATACAGGCGTGAGTTTATGTATGTATGTATGTACATTAATGGTTGTGACAACAAAGCATATGCATTAGACCTATGTATACTTTTTGTAGTATAAAACATATCCCCTCGTATCCCCTAAGGAAAGGGAGGGTTACGTGCTTTCACAATTCGCCAGCGGGATCACCGTCCTGTGATATGATAACGGGCGGACCCATCGACATATTCATAAACATTTCCTTACACAAAGACCACTCCAGGGCCTTCGGTGCATTGCAAAACATGTATTAATAACAATTACCTATAGACAATGCAAATACTCCCCAGTATCGTACCATTAAAATGTTTCACAAAATACTACTTTTACCCGTTCTGTATAGTTCCGATGAAATGGATGTTGAGGGTGAAAACCTACAGCCAAGCATCAATGAAGGAAAGCATTGAATTAATAAATACAGTGGAACAAATTCTGCAACTTAAAAAAAAACAAACACAGACTTGACTGTTCAATAAACTAAGAATAACAATTATGATGATCGACTTATAGCATAAGTGGCTTTCTCTAACTTTTTATTAAAATTAGACGATAAAAAAATTATAAAATAAATAAAAGTCATTTCAAGGAAGTTAGGCAAAGCAAAGCAAGCACGATTCCCCAATTGTATTTTAAGTTCCACGTTATAGAGAATCCAATCCAAATGGAAAAAGCCAATACTTATTGACCTCAACCCAGGAATTGAATCCAAGACCTCTTATAACTAGGCCACACGATGCAAACTTGTGCTGCGAGAACAACGATGCAGCCACGTAGGCTGACATAAAAATGTAAAAATAAAATGTTACAATGTTTTTCTTTTCAAAAAACATCCAACTTCAATCTAACGAAAAAGCCTGAATTGAAAAAGTAAGCAATGTTTCAATGGATTAACTCGAGCACCTAGCGGTTGCGCTATCGCGTGTTTTAGTTCCCAACTAAAACCGTTATATTCGAAAAAGCTATAACATACAAAGTAATGTTATAATCTCGCAGAAAATCCGTTTTAATAGCAATTTAAGGCGGTAAGCTGGTACGCTAGTTTGAAATGTTAATACTTAGCGTAAGTTAGATTATGAGTATCTTAGATAACTATTTTGATTATTTTCGATTATCTCCTAAGATTCATCATCAGCCCATATACGTCCTTCTACTGAGCACGGGCCTTCTCTAAACTGAAAGGGTTTAGGCCTTAGTCCATCTCGCTGGCCTAGTGCGGGTTGGCGGACACCTGAACTTTTTAGGTATTCAGGTTTCCTTACGATGTTTTCCTTCACCGTTAAACTAAGTGATAATTCAATGTGAAGACACACATAACTTCGAAAAGTCAAAGGTGTGTGCCTGGGGCTTGAACCCGCGACCGCTGAGATTCTCGACCACACGCCTAAATCTCAAGACCATCACTACTTCTCCTAACAATGTGGAATGAATAGGTAATACTTTAGGGTGTGGATCCGTTCGAGACAAATGATTGTGTAGTCCATTAATATCTGATTGAAATTTGTACATTTAAATTATGTCAGACTGAAAATTATTTTATAGATTTCCATACTCACTTATACATTTATCTAAGTATGTGATAAGAATTTAACGTGTAGCATGTAGTATTAAAAGTTTCCCATGTGTTCCGATTTTCACGACAAAAAATAAACAGATTGAATAAGATTACAAAACAATATAGTATGGAAATATGTATACTTGTTATATACAAACGCACAGAAACTGATCTATATCTTAAGAAAAGGAAAAGCGAGTTCCATAAATATAATTAATCAATTAACTATTATTTATAAAATAGGTAATATCTGCTTATTTAGAAAATTATTTGCAACATAATTCGATATTAGAACAATAGAGATTAAAAAAACAAGGTTGGTCTTTCAACGAAGTCTTAGACAATGACGAACAATAAATTTACACAGTTTTTAATTAATTATTATCTTGTCAACGGAACTCCACGAGATCATTTGACTAATAAAGCATCAATAGGTAATCTAATAATAAAATTATTGTTTCAATAGCGAACGCTAACTTTTATCATAACCAATTGTCAACCATAGTACCTGCTTTCAATTATAGTAATATTCAATCTCGGATTTGTTATTCAATTAAGATATGAATAATTTATTTCGTCATTAATTCAAATTGCCATTATATTAACATGGCGGTATGACTACCACGTGACCGTAAGCACGGTGCCGTCTAGACAGTGACCGGTCAGAGACGACTATACCGTGCAGTCTATTGCTTCACCACACTTTGCTTAACGAACCTATTAGAAGTAGAACATATTGGGCTAATTCGACATATTCTAACATCATCATGGCCTGTTTGTCAACGACGAGCACGCGGATTCGTATTAAAATTGTCGATGTCTTATTATCTAAACGAACTTCTACGCTGCTCTAATACGATGCAACTGTACCGAAATTCGTCATTATTTCCTTGCCCTGTTCCGAATTCTATTTGGGGTCGGCGCAGTATGTTTTGTCCTTCCAAATATCCCTATCAGCCGTCATGTCTTTATTTACCCCTTTTTCTATTATATCTTCTCTTACGGACTCCATCCATCTTATTTTTGGCCTTCCGCTACTTGTCCATCCTTCAACTTTCATACTATTTTTTTTACCTAAATATGCTTCATCCCTTCTTAAAATATGCCCATGCCACGACAGACTTTCTTTCAGCGGGTCTGATAGATAACTATCAGAGGACCCACATTAAAACTTCCTCTAACGAATTCATTCCACACTCACTAAACACATTCTAACAATAGTACACTAAATCGAATCGGTAAATAATAATAGATTTGGAATGGAAACGCAACGATATCTCGGAATATAGTGTAGATACCCTCTTGAAACACAACAGCTTTGCACGGAAATCTCTGAGGATTTTATTTAGGTTCACTGTTTTCGTCTAATGTAGATGGCGTGACACAGCGAGATTCAACGCAGACAGCTTACGACTAATCCCAGTAAGTCCGAATATATAAGATTGTGTAATAAAAATAAATGTACAGCTTTGTACGTAGAACACTTGATTTGATGAAAGTAAAAGTACAGAATAACAAGAGATATTTGTCAGCATGTGATCCTCAACACAACACTTGTTTTATATTATAAGCACAAATTGCCATTGCAAATTAAATTACTATAAATAGCAACGGAATTGAAAATTTAAAATAATCCTCTCTTTGTAATGGTTTCAAGTCTAGACCGTTGAACCGATTTGAATGTAATTAATTATTGTAGTAGATAAGATAGTATGTATGTGGTAGCGGCGGTCTCGAGGTTTAGGCGCAGTCAAGAATTTCATCTGTTCGCGTTTTTCTCGACTTTTCGAAGTTATGTGTGTATTCACAATGAATTATCATTTAATGGCGAAGGAAAACATCGTAAGAAAACCTGCACACCTACATTTTTTTAGGAATTTCTTAGGTGTGTTGGCGCCAACCCGCACTAGGCTAGTGTGGAATAAGGTCTAAACCCTCTCAGTTGTATAGGAGGCCCATGCTAATTATGATAATGATGATGATGATTTGCAGTAGATAGTGATTTAAGAGGCCTGGCCCCAAATTATAATACTTACAAAAAGCCTTGGCGATGGCGACGTTGGATATGATTCCGACCAGAGGGACGACCAGGAGTCCAGAACCGAGGTGAGAGAACATGTCTCCCGCGGTATATGTGGTGTTGCCAACTGTCGTGCTGAACACTGGCGCTTGTGGCGTCGGCAGACCGGGTGTGATGCTTCCTGCAGTAATTTAAACCAATTAAACTATTTTTTAATTCTATATATCATCAACACATATAGGCCCCACTGCTGGGTACGGGCCTCAACTGAGAGGGGTAAAGTTACCCTGGCCTAATGCTGGCGGACTATACACCTAAGAAATTCCAAAGGTTTCTTAGGTGTGCAGTTTTCTTCACGATGTTTTTCTTCACCGTTAAATTATGTGATAATTCATTATAAAAACACACATAATTTCGCAAAGTCTGAGGTGCGTTCCTGGGTTTTGCACCTGCGAACGCCGATATATACTCGACCGCGCATCTGACCCTCGAGGCCATTCAGTGTAATTCATTCAGTAACAAGGTTAATACCTAAATATGTTTAGATCAAAGTTAGGGTAGGCAAATCTATCTGCTGTATTCCCCGAAGGAGTAGGCAGAGTTGCATTTCAGCACCCACATTTCGCCAGGTACCTATGTATCAGTCCCACGTAATAGGGAGCGAGCCTATTGCCGTTTTTTGGGCACAATTCCAGCCTCCGTGCTAGAGATGTAAAGAACTCGAGTCTTTGAGTCCTAATTCGATAGACTCGGCTCAATTTTGCACAACTCAGTGAACTAAAGAGGGAGTCTTGAGTCGAACCGAGCTTCAGTCTTTATACAAAGACTCGAGCGCTAAAATAGAACTCGAGCTCTTAAAAAGAGCTCGAGTCTTAAATAGAACTCGAGTCTTATTAAAGCTTGAGTCTCAAAAGAGCTCGAGTCTTATGTCTTGAGCGTATTAAGGTTTACTAATGTCAATAGTTGCAAATTATTCTGGACTTTATACATACTTATTACATAAATATGTGCGTCCTCAGATCAATTTTGATTGCTTGTGATTTTATTTATTTAATTTTTCATGATGATTAAAATGATTTTTCCTATTAATTAACGCTTTCATTTTTTCAAAACACGTTTCTGATTACGAATATATCCCACAAAAGTAACATTTTATTACCTGATTTAAAAAGGACTCCAAACTGAAAACGACTCGAGCGCGACTCGCCCCGTAAAAACGACTCGAGCGCTAAAAAAGACTCGAGTTCCATGTTGCGCTCAAGAGCTCATATAGACTTAACTTCTCTAGTCTTGGGAGTCTTATTGTAATGAGTCGAGTCGTTCAATTTGTCAGTCGAGCTCGAAATTTAGGACTCAAAGACTCGAGTTCTTTACATCTCTACTCCGTGCTGCTACTGACAATTTTCTAATGGAAAAATCCACTAACACTTTGCCCGACCCGGGAATCGAACCCAAGACCTCTATATGGCACGGCACATACTTGTGCCGTGAGATCACGAGGTAGTCTGCTAAACACTATTTCTTAAATACACTGACCACGATACTCGACTTTCAATGTTCATCTTGGTACTAAAAATTTCACAAAAGTAGCCTACGATTACCCAATCTGTCTGTTTACCAAAATTAATCAACGTCAACTGTTTAGGAGTTAAAGAGTAACAAACAAACTCACTTTCGCATTATAATATTAGATAGAAATGTTTAGAAAACTAATCCGACCGAAGATTGTTGTGATGGTAAGCAAAATTCCGCAATATCGAATCCACAATAACGTTATAAAGCTGAAGAGTTTGTTTGGTTCAATACTCCAATCTCAGAAAGTACTGGTTCGAATTGAATTATTTTTTTGTATGTTGAATGATCAACTTATCGAGAAAGGCTATTATAGGATATATAACATCACGCTACAACCATTAAGAGCAGAGCATCAATGAAAATCGCAAAAAAAACATTTCTTTACGAGGTTACTGATAACAGCTAGTATAGGTACTAAAAATTATTGGATTTGTGTCAATTCATTAACATTAAACGTATTACTCGATATCTGAAATACGGCGTACATTCGTTAATAACAGACGTATCAGATACAAATGCGCTTCAAATTAAATTTTCCGTACTTGGTTTCATACACATTTGCGGTAGAAACTAGTTGAACTGCATTGCAAAAGATTTTTTAATGATTTTCTCATTATTTTTTTCTTAGTATTTATAAAATCAATAATCAATCAACTTTTAACTTCCTTATCTAACTTAAGGTTGCTAAACAATATTAAGATTTTAATGCAAACTTAAAGTATAATCGTTTAAACAATATCTAATTATACAGGCTGTATTCAGACCGTCATCGGAAACGAAGGCTATTTAATGATATTTCTATGCCATCCTGGTCATTTCAATCAATGTGTATTTGAATATAGGAATAGGCCTGATTGCACTTTTAGGTAATCAACCTAGTATATAATATATTGTAACATACAATGATAATATTACAATCAATCTATTATGCAAATTTTCGTAAACATTTCCCAACACAAACGCTATCAGTCATTCTACTCTATATTTTTCCAACATTACTCACTGTTTATTTTTTAATACAAACTTTAACCAACAAGATAAGGGAATTGCTAAACACGTCTCACCGGTAAGTATGAGAGGGTCCGCCTTATCTTCGTGCACCATGTATGCTAATACTGCAGCTAATACGACAACTACGGCGTTCCTCGATACTCCGACAAACCAGAAGAATCTTTGAAGCATCAACGAGCCACGACGGTTCTTCTCATCGCGGACCTCCTTGAATCTTATGTCTTTTAATGCCTGAAATTAGAAAGAATACAATTAAAATTTTGAAATTTATATAATTTATAATGATGGCCTCGAAGTTTAGGTGCGCGGTTGAGAATCTCGGCGGTCGTGAGTTCAAGCCCAAGGCACTCACCTCTGACTTTTCGGAAGTTTATGTATGTAATATACAATGAATTATTACTTTCTTTAATGGTGAAGGAAAACATCGTAAGGAAACCTCCACACCTAAAAGCTCTTAGGTGTGTGGTCCGCCAACCCACACTAGACCAGCGTGGTGAAGTAAGACATTAACCCTCTCAGTGGTAGAGGAGGCCTGTGCCCAGCAGTGGGATGTATATGGGCTAAATATGATGATATTTTAGCATGGTTTAATCATTTAATCTCACACTCAGACCCGAAACAAATATTTATAGATCACACAAACATTTGTCATGGTGCAAGGGTCGAACTCGCGTTTTCTCGTTTCAAAAGCTGGTGTCTGGTCAACTGCGCCACAGGGCTGTCATATATCAAAAATATTTATATATGTATACTACACCATTATCAGTACCGGTAGCATCATTACATAAATAAAAAATTAAGCGCAATACAAGACATGACAATTATGTGTAACATGATAGATTGCTTAGATTAGACTGGGACTAGACTACTAATGCGTAACTCCAACTTGTTGGTACAGGATTATTACAACGTAATCTCTAACAGCTGTGAAAATTAGTTCCAAAGTAAACTTGGGTACATCGGTCGGAGTATGACTTAAGTAAATTATGGGTTAATCGATGCCAGTGGTTTATACCAGCGTAGGAGGTAACAGTCAGCTTGGAATAAGTCTAAACAAATGAGTCCATTTTGTTGAAAGTATAAATTTTTATATTTTTATTAAAATATTTACTATCTAATAACGCTTAGTAACCCCGACACGCGTTCAAAATATATTTTTGTTTATAAGTGTTAATATATACATATGTATCAATTAAAAATGGGAACGTTGTTCTTACAATTAGTGTTAATTTATAGCTATGTCTGATATGGTAATAATGTCTAATTAACGGTTGTTTTGTTCTCGATACAATTTTAAAGAACATTAATACAATGAATTATAAGTAAATGATAAACTCATATCAAGGAAGATAATTTATATTTAGTTTACAAAATAAAACACCATACCAGTTTAATTATCGTAGTAATTTAAAGTACAAACTGCTTCATTTATAGAAAATTCGATTGTAAAATAAGACGACTAAAAATTTAACAATTTTTCAATGAACCACGCTTCCAGACTGGAATAATAAAAAAGACTTATCTAAAAAATCTTCGCCCTGACAACATCTAATTACCACGTATTCAGCGGCGTAATAACACAAATGGCGTCATATATCGGAACCTTTGTATCGTGACATAAAAGGAGTTATGTTTCGTTATATTTTTACAAACCTAACACGTCGTCACCTGCGTACAAGGGACTCTCATTTACCCACAATTTTATGTGACCCTCGTATCCTTTACTGACCCAATATTGTTTAACTCATAAATTTTTGATTTATTTATGGTATCGCTTTTCCGACAACGCGACCTACGACCTATTTAGAAGCACAACAAAAGTTTGTTTTTATCGTAAGGCCACATAGTGAACTATTCTATCCGCAAAATATCGAACGCGTTAAGGATATACAGTTGTGTAACAAAGGTAAAATTGTTTTCTTTACAGTTATTTGTATTGTGCATTACCGTTGTATGTATCCTTTGTCCGCCCAAAGGATTCGCATTTGATCAAATTGTGTTATCGAATTCGTCTTCTCCGTTCTTCTATTACACTACATTGTGCTGTGTGTGGATACGACAATCGAACCGTATTTACTTTGTAACGGAGTTTGCGAACTTGCGGAGTGTTTGGTCGCACTGTACAAGGACAGCCACGCTTTGACACGAAATTAACAAATATACGGTCTAAGTAACTAGCTAGCTAACTTATCTCTCACGGAATACATCAATGACGTAATAGCACATAAAGCATTCATGAACCAAATGAATATTTACAGCGTGACGTCATTCCTATTTGAATCGCTTGGAATAATTTAAAATAATAGGATAGTCGGTGTGATCAAAACATACAATTCAATCCCGTATTAATAAAATGGACCCACCCCGGGTTCTGGCTCCGACGAAGCACATCTGCTTCCGACTTGCAAAACTTAAGTGTACCGAGTGATCTGTCTGCGCTTATACAGTAGTTTTTGCATTCCCTTGTTACAAATCACCCTACCAAACTTCTTGTTAATAGCAATTCTGTACTTATTGAAATGAGTCAAATCAGCAACTCATTATATGAATTTAAAGTTAGCACATTTTATTAATAAAATGGCGGTAGTTAAATCTGTGAATTGTATTAAAATATTTTGATCACTCCGACAAGGACACATAACAATGTAATATATAACGTAACAAGAAGCGGGCCATGTAAAATGTTAAAGTACTATAAAAAAAGACAGTGATGTCACAAAGAACAAAAGCCAGAACGAATTATCTCTCAACAAATAACATTTTTCTGTACAATAGATTACCTCAAGAGCATTTACTTTCTTTACGCGTTTTGCACAAACATTTATTTTATTAGTTCTAGCCTTTTAGGTGAAGGACGAAGGCGACAACGGAAATTCCAGCTTTCAAAGATAAAAGAGAAATAGCATTACATCTAATATATAAACCTTTCTTTAAATGGTATTTAATTATTTTTTTTCATTATATTAAAAAATATATAGCAATGAGTTACCAAAAAATATATACACTAAAATTTTCTAAATTTATTATCAATTACGATGGGAGCAGAATACATAAATGTTCCTATTCTTCTGGTAAATTCAGTGTTATGACTTTGTATTTTGATTAGCAAGAAAGTGCAAGTATCGCGAAGCACTGCCAAGAATATTATCAATGATCGTTTATCAAAGGCGCATCAATATTTCACGTTAACAAATATTCACATGACGTGTAAGTGATATATTTTGGCTAAATTGTATCAGAATATGAGCGATAGTTTCTGATAGAAATGGAACGAACTGAGAAATCAGTTGCAGAATTCGGAGATATAAAACCGTGAGTATTAAGAAACATGTTGTTTGATTGAATAAATAAATACACCCATACATACATACTACAGTTCTGCCCTCACACTTTTCCTCGTATCGAAAACAATAACAGTTATTTTAATTTCATAAATATTTTGTAACGGTTGCAGATTAAATTTCACCTACTACTAGCGCTTGCCCGCAGCTTCTTTCGCGTTAATTATCACGCACTTTACCGGTAAAGGAAAAATCGTGAAAAAGTTAAAAATTAAAGGAAAGTATCCTATGTAGAATAATATGAATATATTTTTATTATTATCATAGAATAATATATAGAATGAATAGTCTGTTTGCGATATTTTCCTTTTTAAAATAATATTTACTCAGAAAATGGAATTTTTCGGTGTATTACCGACAATATGATCGGTTATTTTTGTTTTGCAAGCTTTCAGTGACTTTTGTCAGCTTTTGAATACCATATATTTTTGTATGCAGTGGCGGTTCAGTGATTTATGGAACGTTAAAATATACAAGAGCGCAATTTTATTCCCGACTGAGCATTTTTTGCTGAAATATGCGTGTTATTAGTTAGCGTACATTTAATTTCCAACCTTAAATGTAAAACTGCGATTGTTCTTATTATTGTGCTGATTTTTAGTTTTGCCGCTGTAGTTTTATAACGAACACAAATTAGTGAATAAAACGAGCGTATGAAATCATGAAAGTCGTGATGGCCTCGCGGTCAAGAATCTCGACGATCGCGGGTTCTAAGACCAGGCACATACCTCTGACTTTTCCAAACTATTTGTGTATTCACAAAGAATTAGACGTACTTTAACGGCGAAGGAAAACATCGTGATGAAACCTACACACCTAAAAGTTCTTAGGAATTTCTTAGGTGTGTAGTCCACCAACCCGCACTAATCCAGCGTGGTGGACTGAGGCCTAAACCCTCTCTTGTAGAGGGGCCCCGTGCCCAGCAGTGGGACGTATATGGGCTGATGATGATGATGAAATCATGCATAGCGGGACTATTTCAGACTTTATGTGCGCATTCACGCCTATTTCCTCAGTGTGGTAGACAGAGGTGCATCTCTGCACTTGCTTTTCGCTTATTGTGTATTAATTCCCACCCAATAGGGGACTATTTATGAATTTCAGGCACATTCAAGACTCCGTGTTGTAATTGTGACTAAGGGAAAAATCCGAAACACTGCCAGAGGATTCGAATCAGAGAACACTATATCGCACGGCATATACTTGTACCACGAGGCAGTCAGTAAACAAAATAAAAAGTAGAAAACTAACCTTCATTCCCATAAGTACTATGCAACACGCCAAGCTGAGCAGGGTGTCCTGCATTCTCGTTTCGCCGATGTGCTCGAACAGTCCCTTCCACGTTGATATGAAAGTTTCGGCGCTAAAGCGGAGCCCTAGGAGCCCCTTGATTTGAGAGGAAGCTATGGTAATCGCGGCAGCTGACGTAAAGCCAGACACTACGGGTAGAGAAACGAAGTCCACGAGAAAGCCTGAAAATTGAATAATAATAAATGACATATACGAGTATACATACATAATTAATCGCTTAGTAAATGAAAAGTACGGGCGTAATAAAATATTTCGGTGTCCGATAGCACGAAATGAACGTCAAGTTTGATTTGGACTACGGTATGGGCGTAAGATCGAATACAGAGGCCGAGAAGAAGTTGCGTGTGAATTTGTAAAAAAAAATATATATGAATGACGGGTTTTTTTTACAGGAAAGGAAGTTTTAAATTTCTCTATAATTTTTATTGATAACGTGTCGTCTATCAAGCTGCACAAGGACAGCACAGTGTGAACTAAACTCGGGGAGACCCTTTCAAACGGTGGGAAATCTGCGGCCAGTATCATATTATACTAAAGTGCGTCATTCAATTTTTTGTTGTGTGTGTACAATAAAGTTTATTTCTATTCTATTTAAAAATAAACCAGGTATTTTTACAGCGACCTTAACTATGTAAAAGACAATCAAAGTATACCAACCAAGTTGCGCAATGCCAGCGAACATTTGGACTATACCAGCGACGATGCACAGCAGCACAGCGAAGTCTGGGTTAGTACCACTGGTATAGGTGAATGTAAGGAGAGAGAGTAGCGCAGTGGGACCTATGTTGATCTGGGGACACGTGCCCATCACAGCGTACACGAACCCTCCAATGAACGACGCATACAGCCCATACTGAAAGGTAAAATACGTTTCTATAGATATAATATGGATAGTTTAGAGCAGCGGTCGGCAACGCGCGGCCCGCAGACGTCTTACTTGCGGCCCGTGAATGTTAGCATTAGTTAGCATTTAGATTTTTTGTATGGGATATGACCAATTATACATAGATATTACGTAGAATCTAGGGTAAATATCGCAAGTGCG
The DNA here is from genome assembly GCA_907164795.1 of Hemaris fuciformis. NCBI lineage: Eukaryota > Metazoa > Arthropoda > Insecta > Lepidoptera > Sphingidae > Hemaris > Hemaris fuciformis. Next base: position 6,806,742 of record OU015440.1, on the reverse strand, counting down.
GCCCGCCTTTAGTTTATTTTGCCACATTGCGGCCCTTGCCTGCCAAAAGATTGCCGACCACTGCTTTAGAGGTATGTAGATATTTTTTTGAGGAATAATTAGTACGAAAGTAGTAGCAGATTTTTTACCAATTGCTAAAAGTAAGCATTACTTCTGCCCAGCATTCTCGCCACATAATCAAGACAGACGATTGTTGAAACTCTTTCCTAACAGAGAACAAAAGTGACACCTTAAAATCATATGTATTTATTTATTAGAATGATCAAAGGCTTAAAACTATGTCTTAATTTTTTTAAATTGTTTTAATGCCTCGCCAATTACAGGGTATCACTAACCTTTGAATTATATTTCTTATTCGCGAGCTAAAAACTCGATGGATAGGAATATGCTAATGGAAGACTTACCATGTACAGTTTAATAAGAATAAAATGTCGTCGTTCCTATGCAATAACTACGTATTAGAAAACCACGGTCGCAGACACTGTTCAAGGACAAAACGCGCATTACATAAACATGGACATAGTTGCAGAAGTAAATAGCGCTAGTTATTTCAACGAGTGATAATTTGTGGTGGCAAATAACCACAAGTATCTTAACTTTAAGGATAGTTCTTTGTCTTTGTTTTAATAATAAATAAATAAATACACCCAACTGTCACATACATAATTCTAACCCCACACTAGGATACAAGTCCTGTGTCGTGGGTATCAGAGACTATGGAGATACTTTTTTGGTCTCACAAACACCCAGACCCGAAACAAATACTTATGGATCATTTGTCTCGGTGCGGGGATCGAACCCGCGGCCTCTCATTTCGCAAGCTGGTGTCGAACCAACTGCGCCACGGGGCTGTTAATAATAGCAAAACTACCGCAACAGCTGATAGAAAGTACAGTGCGGTCAAATAAGTACCAACTTGCTTGAGGAGATTTATATTTTACCATTTGACACAATAATTGTTTTGTGCAGTACTTATGCTGTAAAGTATTATTAGAGTTCAGACACCAGATAAACAATACACAACTAAAGGAGTAGGGAAAGATATACTTCTCCTACCACGTTTTGCAGCTATAATGTTTCAAAGGCGTTATAGCACGCATTCTTGGTGTTGTAATTGTAACCGAGATTTTCAGTTTGCCCGACCGCCTATCGAATCTGGAATCTCAATATACACACCGCAAACATATGGCGCGAAACCGACAAGTCATTACTTAGTCCTTTACTATTATTTTAATATAAAACCTATCTTGGATATTTAAAGTAATCTCCCTTAAACATCATGAACGGTTATGGTTATAATTCATAGCAAGACATCATTACGAGTTTAATCTTGACTAGTTTAAAATCTATAGAGAGATTAATCACTCTTAAAGTCTCTGAGGAAAGCGCATGTGATAATAATAATCGGAAAACGCAACACTCTTCTCTTTTGACATTTTCTAAAAAAATCTACGGTCGCTGTTATACGAGAGGACACTAAAATACTTTGAAAAGCAAACGAACTTGAAGAAAACCCGCAAGCCACTGCGGAAATTATACGTATAATTAATAAACATTTATCTGCGAACACTTGCACAGAGACTACGCTCATAATTCTGCCAACATTAGCGTATAATGAGTAATAAAAAATATTTACATAGAAGCTCACTGCTCCATTTCGGAATGAACATTTCACCCTGAAAATGTCACGGACGTTCAATAGCTTGCGTGAAATGAATGCAAATGACAAGCATTTCTCACTTGTCTGTGAACTAAGGGCATGATTAATAATTATGTTATAAAACAGTGTCTGTGAGGTGGTGTCAATGACCGTGTGCTACTGGCGCTCTAATTTGTCGTAGTTGAGTATTCCGTGACAGAAGTGAATGGATAAGAAGTTTAATATTACATATCATGCTGGCTCAACGTGTAATGGCGTGGATCTCGCTTTATTTTAATTTTTACTTTTTTAAAGAAGCCAGTGATATAAAAGAGAAATTTGACTTTATGAAAACGAGTAAGTGTCATACGACACTATACGACGATATATTTTCCAGAGGAAATACAAATTACTCATTTATTTTGCAACAGCAACTGGTTAGACGGCAAATAAGAATTGAATTGGAGTAAAAAAAAATATGCATGTAAATGACTACAGGCTGTTATGATATAACCCAAAAAGACTCATTGCTTCTAGAAACGCACATATGGTAAAAAGAATACGAGGAAAAATAGAGTGGAAGAAGAGGAAGGAGGACTCTAAAATCTCGATCACAAAAAGAAAGTTTGTCGTTTTGTTCTTCCCCATATGATTTATGATGACTATAGTTAGATTACATGATCATCGTCGACAAATTGAACATCAAAATCCATGACATGTAGGTATATTCTTTACTCATAATTAGTTTTCATAGAAAAGGTTTCCTTTTCTACTGAGCCTCCGATTAAGAGGATTACGATCATTTATTTATCCCATAAAAAACAAAACTTGTAAAAAACCCCAAGTCTCGCAACTCAGTTCTTTTGCCGTAAAAAGTTGTGAGATCTATATGATACCAAGTCGATGAATTTATTCAGTCCCTGTTTAAGGGAACTGCTGTCTTAAGTTATTATGCACTTAGCTTACCAGACACCATCTTATAGTGACCATATCAATGTTAAAAATCTTTTATGTTTAAAATAAAATAGTTTTGACTTGGCAATCGCACTAAAAGTGAGATACATTGTGTTTTCATGCGATTGCCAAGTCTAACTATTTTATTAAACATAAAAGATTTTTAACATTGATATGGTCACTATAAGATGGTGTCTGGTAAGCTAAGTGCATAATAACTTAAGACAGCAGTTCCCTTAAACAGGGACTGAATAAATTCATCGACTTGGTATCATATAGATCTCACAACTTTTTACGGCAAAAGAACTGAGTTGCGAGACTTGGGGTTTTTTACAAGTTTTGTTTTTTATGGGATCTCATTTCTTTTTGTAGATAGTCCTACTTTTTTCCTTTTCGGTACCTTCTACTTCTTGAGTACTAACAACGGATATTCTTAAAACCCACGCTCTGTCTTATGAGCTTTGCTTACTTTTGTAGGTAGTCTTCCTCTTCTACATACGAGACGAGACATGTTCTTTATTTTAAAATATTAATTACTTTTTGCGTTAGTTAGAAAAATTTAGGGCCGCACGTCAAACGTCAGTTAAAGTTAATCCTTTTGTAAAATTGTTATCTCTCTTTCAATATAAATTGGTACTGTCAATGTACCAAACAGAAAATTACAACATCAAGCTTAACAGAGGTAAGTATAGCTTGAATTGATTTACGGCACCAAATGCCGCACTCAATTTTTTTTAATGAATAAATTACTTGACCCTGTATGAAGATTTCCTCACGATGTTTTCCTTCACCGTTAAAGTACGTGATAATTCATTGCTAATACACACATAACTTCGAAAAGTCCGATGAGTGTGCCTAGAGTTTGAACCCGCGACCGCCAGAATTCTTGACCGCACGCCTAAGCCTCAATACCATCACACCTTATCTGTCTACACCTATATTCCATTATCTTATACATATACAGGTACACTGGTTTATTAGCTGCAAATGTAACTTTGTAATCCTATATATTTATATGGGATTACAAAGTTATTTATGCAGTTTGTGAATCTAGACAACTAGACCGAAATTGCAAGATATTTTAATTTTTCCTTAAGTTATACACTAAACTCTAATTGTGTTCCAAATTTGAAGCTTCTATGTCGGCTAGAAGTGCCTTAGAGTTTTGATGATCGGTCAGTGAGTGACCAAAACCGCGAAGTTTGACTAGTTATAATTCTTAAACTACTGATTCAAAATGAATAAATTTTGATATATACAGAGTTTATACTATTCTTGCTTGGTGATTAAAATTTCAGGTTTCTAGGTTTATCCACAACGAAGTTATAGGGTGTCGAAAATGGCCTGAGTTGCTTCGAGAAAAGTATAGTACGGCCGTGCCGCTTTTTCGCTCGACTTGGCGGGGGCACTGCCGTGCCCCCAGATATTCTAAACTGAAAAAAAGTAAAATCTTCCTTTTACTGTCGCTGATTTAATTAAACGCTACGATCAGAGGTAAGAGATAATTACTGGAACGGTGCAACAGTCACAGCTTGGCACAAGTACAATCTAAAGTATTGTAGCCTTGAATCTGGTTGGATAGAAAAAATAAATTTAAGTTTCTTTTAAAGTAATTGAAACATTGAGAATTCATTGGGAAAATAAGACGGAAATTGTATGAGTGTTTAAGCATAAAATCTACGTATATTAATAGTCTTTAACAATGTCCTATGAATCGTCAATAAATACTGTTGTGGTATCTGCCGGAATATTTTTGGCTATGGTGAAATAGTGCAAGAAACGTACCCAGTTACACTTTTATTTTAAAAAAAAATCATCATTTCAATAATTCATCAGTCCATATAATTTTAAAATAACCCTATGGTGTAAAACAGTCAATGTTCAACTGCGTTCTGGGATCAGCCTCTCTACGTTCAAAACTAAGGGACTTATTAGGAAATTATCAGTAGCAGAACGAAATCTAGAACTGTGCCCGAAAAATGGCAATAGGCTCGCCCCCTATTACGTGGGACTGATACATACCTGACGAAATGTGGGTGCAGAAATGCACCTCTGCCTATCCCTTCTGGGAATACAGGCGTAAAGTTAAGTATGTATGTATAGCATAAAGTGTAGTAAGTAAATAGAAAAAATAAATAATTTTGAGTAAATAAAATGATACAAATATACAGGGTGTATTCAGATCGTGATCTGAAACTAAGGCAGGTACCTAATAAGCTACGGTGATTACAAACCCATTGACGTTAAAAAAAATTACAATTCCCTAACAATCATAGATATCAAATGGATGGTGGTTGTAAGGAAAACGTTAATTTTTTATTTTTTGTCGGGATTTTTTTAAGGTCACGGTGTTTATAATCACTGCAGCTATTATCTGCCTTAGTTTCCAATCACGGTCTGAATACACCCTGTATATGAAACACTCAAATGAATTCATATTTGTATACATATTATATGTACGCTGAACATACACTTAAATACAGTCAGCACTCCATTTAGACCACACTGTATTTTCCATTACGTCACTGTGGCTAGTCAGTAAACAAAGTCGTTTATCCTGGACCGTGCCTATACTTACCTGATATTATAAAGTCGTGATGGCCTCGAGGTTTGAACACGCGGTCGAGAATCTCGTCGGTCGCGGTTTCAAACCCCAGACACACACCTCTGACTATTCGAAGTTATGTGTGTATTCACAAAATATTATCACGTACTTTAACGGTGGAGGAAAACATCCCGATGAAACCTTCACACCTAAAACCCTGTAACCTCCTCAGTTGCAGAGGAGGCACGTGCCCAGCAGTGGGACTTGTGTGGGCTGATGATAATGATGATGTATAGGTTATGTTTGGTAGCTCAAATTAAGTAAATACCTATTTTATCGAGTGACCTTTTTAAAGCCGTGATGTCCTTTAATTGATCAAGAATTCCAGTCGAATTTGTATCGGTACTAAAAAATAAGCGAACGTTTAAAGTCATGTGCGTAATGCATACAAATTGAACATGCGTTGAGGACATGGAATGAACCTCGGCAAGCCTCTCAATGCACAACACTAGTAACATAAATATTTCACTCCAACTTTTCAATTATTTATTTTTAAGTTCGCATTTTTAAAAGTTAAAATAAAATTCAGTATCTTTGAAAAACCACGACTTCTCTTACGCAATAAAGGGCTAGCTCTTGTCATGTCGTTTATCATTTTATGGTACCTAACATCTCTTTCATAGCTAGTTTTACATCGTTGATATAACAATTTAACTGTCACGTATCCTTGCAGAACGCTCCTGCATTTGCCAGCGCGGCTAACTAACAATACTGTAGGGTGCAATGCAAACTTACTCTCCGCCGGTGGTCATAAACTAAGCCCGCGTTTTATAGAGAACTAGAATCATAGCTGAGAGGCTTCATGAAATATACATCACGATTTGGTATGGAACACATTTCCTAAAAAGATAGAGCTGCTCAGTGGTAAAATTGGGCCCCATAGTGTATCTAAAAGATATTTCTAAAGTAATTATTATCAAATTGTACGTCAAAACCTTCCTTCAAAATATATATCTATCAATAACCATTGCGTCATTTATAAGAAATGAAAGGAGTAATCTTTTTGTAAATTGTAAATAAAAAAAAAACTCTCGTGTAGAGAAGAAAAAATAATTTGAAAAAAATAATGATAGATACATTTTTCATATATTATGTTACTAGTACATTATAAGTAATACGAATAAATTTCTAATTATTCAATATTTTACGACGACGACCGAATGCATTTCTGGGCTAAGAAAAAAATAGGCTTCAAAGTAGTGTAAGTGTTTGTAAAATTTCTGTTTGCATATGAACCCACAACACAGAAAACAAACTAACCCTGTTCAACGTTTGTAGAAATTGAAAGAAAAAACAAAATCCAAGGAGATAAAAAATTTAAAACATCTTCAGTTATATCTGCAAAATTATTACAAAAACTCAAGGTTTATTAAAGGAAATTTCATACAAGTGGAATAGCAGCGATTAGGTACGTGTATTCTAAACTAATGTATTACCTGTGGTTCAAATCCCGCAAGCGAGGCGTACGCTATTGACTGCGGTATCAGTGTAAGTGCCACCGTGATCCCGGCAATTAAGTCCCCGATCGCTGTACTCAGGTCGTACGTCTTCGACCACCGCAGAATTGGGAAGACGCTTCCAACCAACTGTAGGGGATCTGGTAGCTTCATTTTGCTTCTGAAAAATAAATACGCTGGTTAGTGTGAGCTCGCAATGACGAATGTGAGCCCAAAATGGCGACGCCCGTTGAAATGTTTACCAACTGTCGTCAGGCATCGGCCTTTTGACATGCATGAAATATACAGGGTGTATTCAGACCGTGATTGGAAACTAAGGCAGATAATAGCTGCGGTGATTACATTAAAAACAATACCGTGACATTAAAAAAAATCCCAACAAAAAAAAACGTTTTCCTTACAACCACATCCATTTAATATCTATGATTGTTAGGAAAACGTAATTTTTTTTATTTTTTGTCGGGATTTTTAATAACGCCAATGGGTTTGTAATCACCGTAGCTATGTTGAGTTAAGGAGTAGTGCATAGATCGTGAATTTGTGATTGTTTTGGACATTTTTTTAGATTAAAAACCTTAGTAGGTAATATTGTGTATTAACACAGAAAATATTTGCTTTGAAGATAATATTTCTGGAAATCAAATTGTGTAAAATGTAATAAGCTGTATACAATCGATGGCGTTATAACATGCTTATACTTATATTGAGAACATTAGTTATAAATGTTGTAATTTGCTAACTTGTAACTAATTATTATCTTTTGTTTTAATCTAGAGAGTCAAAGATAATAAAATACAGCAAGATAAATCAATGCATAGCTATGACAGACTAAGCAGACTTTACGAGCAAGGTGACGTAACAATGTAATAAATAATATATGTATATGCTAATTAAAATACGAAGACGAAATGGCTCGTGGTCTCGCGGCACTAGTACATAATATGTGCCTTGCGATATATAAATATCGGGTCGGGCAAAGTGTTATTAAGTTTTTCTATTAAGAAAACTCTCAATAGCAGCACGGAGTCTGGAAATGTGCCCGAAAAACGGCAATAGACTCACCCCCTATTACGACACACTTGGCGAAATATGGGTGCTGAAAGTCACCTCTGCCTACAGTACTAAAACAATATAAGTAAATATGTAAAATACGAAGAAATAATTTATGTATTTTTTAAACAATACTGTAGCTAATTCCCATCTAGTCTCATTGTATGTTTTATATTCACGAACCATACAATGTCCCGTCTAACACAAATAATCACATCAATTCAAATTCACGTGCTCGCTTTGAATATATATTTTATAAATTCTTTGTAGTAGTTCACAACTACAAATCTATTTCAAAACTAAGAAATTACTTGCATTCGTCTTTGTTGTATTTTCCTCATTCATCGATTATGTTACAGCTCCGTAGGTTTGATTTCCGGGCCGGCGAGTGTTATTTAAGAGATTCTCCGTAGCAGGAAACATAATAGAAATGTTGTCAGTAAAATAATAGGCGAATAATTTGGAACTTACACGTTTGGTACCAAAACGTGGGTGTAGCGCACTCACCGCCTAGCATATACAAACGCGAATGATGTGAATTTGTATTTCACTCAGCTTCACATCATCAAATCATGAGATATTCTACTCAATTGACTACATTACATTACACGAATACATATTGTATTAAAGTCAAAGTCAAATTATCTTTATTTAAATAGACTTCTACAAGTTCTTTTGAATCGTCAATTTTACACTTTTTAATATTTCTTAAACTATTATAAAGTTATTATAAAGTAATAGAAACATACACACATACACGTTATTGTTTTTTTTGGTCACATTTATGCAAGTAAGTTCTAGTAGTGACATTTTTTTACCATTATGTTCAGTGTCACATTGCAACCAATACACTATCGATTATTATAACGAAATAAAACAAAAAATGTGAAACGAAACTATTTACTAGTGTGAATATGAATGAATTAATCAATGCTAATAAAAGGTTGGGTTGGGTTAATTGGCGTTGTTTTACAACTCATTTATTTATTTAGTCATTATTTTTTTTACCTATACAAAATATTGATCCACAATACAAAGAGTGAAGATATTTTTAAAATATAAAAAAGGGCACAGTATACTGATAACAAAAAGTTTTTTATTTCCCAAAAGCTTTTTGTTATCAGTATATAGTGCCCTTATATTGCATCAAAATGAAAATTTGTGCGCCACTCTGAACATATTTTTTTTGTATTAAAATGTAAATTCATTTTCATTGAAAAGTATTACTATATTAAGTTAAGTTAGTTATTTTTGTTATATTAAGTTAAGTATATAGTATACATAAAAGTATATTAAATAAATACAATACATGACAATTTAAAGTGATTGAAAAAAATATTCGGCAGCTTGGATGACGTTAGAATGGTTTTTATAAAGATGTATAAAAACTCACCTGTGATTTACTTTCTTTTTATGGCCTAATAAAATAATGTTAAGCATTCTCTCCCAACCTTTAACACGAAAATACTCGATAATTTTAAGAAAAGTTAAAACAATTGCAACATTTTTAAATTTCTGAAAATTAATGTTAATTAAATAATAATTTAGGACTTGGCCTTACTTTTATTTTTTTCCAACTATTAGACTTAAGAATCGTCATAGTGTCCGTGTGGATTCTAGGTAATTATGAAAATATTTGATGACTGCAACTAATAGATAATAAATGAATAATAAACCAATAAATAGCAAATAGTAAAGTAATGGCTTATAGGAAGTGCATTTAAAGATATATGGAAACAAATCAAACTGAAGTATTTGTGTTGATAGCAGATACGTACATATACGGCATAAAGAAAGCTAAACATATTTTATTGAAACTTCATACTATATTCCTTGATTCCCTGGCCTGTAATATCTAGTCTGCTCTCTAGGCTGTCTTGATATACAATCAAGATACGTTTCAAGTGTTTTCTAGTCACTCGTAATATTAAACGCACTGATAATTTTGAGGCACGTTTCCAGACTCCGTGCTACTACTGAAAGTTTTCTGTAGCCCGACAACACTGCTCGATCCGGGGATCGAAGTCGAACCAACTATCGAAAGCCAAGCAGAAAATGTAATGTTTAAACTCGCAATATTTGTTTTTCCCTTTTTTTAAACGCGTTTTTTTGGAATAAGGTACCTACCAAATCTGCCATACCGACTACGTATTAATCATTATGAACTATTATCTCTTGTGGTTCAGCAGAATTATGTTATTATTGTTATACTAGAAAATTACGAGCAAACTTAAACTCTGATTCCTTATTGAAATTATCGAACATGTTTACCTCGTGGTCTCACGGTATAAGTATAATAAAATTAAATAAATAATTGTTTTTTTTTTTTCACCGAGAAAATATCAGTAGCAACATGGTGTCTTGAATTATCTGTAAAACGGCAATAGGCTCGCCTTCTATTACCTGAGACAAATAACAATTGGCGAAACATAGTTGAATGTGTGTGTTTGTGTATGTGGAACATATTTATTCTACTGTTCTTTTTAAGATAAGTAACATATACAACTAATTCAAGTAACATTATTTTTAATAAGGTTTTCTTTGTCTTTGTTAAAGACAATACCTAAAACTTAAATGAGATGACGAATAAAATCTTCAAAATTTATTCAATTAAATACTTCACTGGCTAGGTTTCAAATGCTACAAAAGGAAACTTAGTACTTCCTTATTGTTTATTAACATATTTTTTTAAACATCATTTCCATTATCGTTACGCTTCACTTTGCGAAATGCCATTTTCTTGAAGTTGAAGGACCTTTGAAAAAAATACATTCACTTACGCGTTAACTGATAATACTTAGGGTTATATAACGGTTAATATGCATATCATGGATGTGAAAAAGAAGAAGTCTCAAGTAAATAATATATACTTAATCAGCCAAATTATACAGATACGTCCCAATACTGGGAACGGAGCTTCTTTACTACTACGAGGGTTAAGGTTCGAGTGCACCACGCTAACCAATAATAAATATTAAATAAATACTTTATAATAATTGTTGGTGGAAAAAATATTTTATAAAAACCCAGATCCAATTTAAAACCAGCTTCTCCCGGGTCAATTCTACAAAAAGTAGTGGTTTGTCTCCTTCTACAAGATTTCATCTATCACCGTATTAAAATCAATGGACGCTTTTATCATTGGTTCCTCGGTTAAAGCGCACCAGACAGATTAAAATAATTAATATACCTATGTATATAATACTAGCGGTGCTCCGTCCAGGCACAATTTTTAATTACTTGCTCATTTTACGGGAACTCTACATCTTCAGGGATAAAAAGTAGCCTATGTCATTTTCCGAAGTCCTGTCTATTTCCATACCAAAATTCACTCAGTTGAGTAGTTTTTCATCCCTTAAGAAGTTTATTCGTTAGACACATACGAAAGTACCTTTCTTCTTTCAAAGTCAAAGTCAAAGTCAAAGTCAAATTATCTTTATTCAAATAGACTTCTACAAATTCTTTTGAATCGTCAATTTTACACTTTTTAATATTTTTTAAACTATTGCGGTTTCGAAACGTGTTATAGCTGTGGAGAAGAAACGGCAAGAAACTCCCTCAGCAACACGATATGACATTTTTTTTAAATAGCAATAAATGTCTTTTTTTAATTACATTATTTAAATTTTACATTGTAAATGTCATAACGATACAAACTATAGCAAAAAAACAAAACTCCGATCAATTTACATTACTCCCAGGGCTTCTTACAATAAAATCTGAAATTTTATAGTATGCTTTTTTGTAAAGCTTATCTTTAATTGATTTCTTAAACTTTGTCAAGGGAAGCTCCCTAATAGCCCTCGGAAGTTTGTTATAGAAGCGTATACATTGCCCCATTAAAGAGTTAATAACTTTCCGGAGACGAGTTACGTGTTGAACGAGATTACATTTGTTCCTAGTATTTTTATTGTGTACATTACAAATTTTATTAAATTTATCAAGATTCTTTTGGGCGTACATTAAGTTTTCGTATAGGTATAAACTGACAAGTGACGGTAAGAATATTTATTTCCTTAAATTTTTCTCTAAGTGATGCCCTGGGACCTAAATTATAAATAGCCCTAATGGCTCTTTTTTACAAAACAAAAATAGTGTTAATATCTTATCTTTGTTTAATATTACTATAGATCTATCACAATATATTTTTCTATGTATTGCCTTTGTATTTTAAATGTTTATTCTCCATCTAAACACATAATATCATGAAGAAAATTTTATAAGGTAAGGGATATATGATACAATAAGATTTAAAGAAAAAAATATAGGATGTAACCTCTACGTTATTGTGAGAGGTCAACATGGTTGAGGTATTAAGGACAAAGTTAAGAAATGCTCACTTCCTTATTATTTCCGACATAAATGGTTTCGTCATAATTATTCTGAATGCAAATGCAATTTAAATTTTAATAATAAATTTATTGATTTATTCGATCATATTAATGAAATAACGAATATTCTATATCATCAATTTGAAATGATAAAATTATATTACGGTTTTTATGTCTCATATCAACATGATTTACTTTGGCGAGATATCTTCTATGCCATTCATGTTTTTTTATAGATGTGTCTAGCCAAATAAGTAATTTACAAGTTCTGCATTTCTAAATTTTATTGCAAGTCGTCTAAGAACAAGTTCCATGTTTTGTGAAAGGCTAGAGAAATTTAATATCGGAGTGATCGAAATGGGATTCTTTTAATGTTATTTATTGGAACACTAAACAGATAACATTAAAACTTAAGGCTAAATACATAGTAATAAAAATATGAACTATATTGTAATCCTATATGTATCCTATTAAATATACATTTGTACACGACATGCATAAATGTTCTATAACAGTGATGACTTAAGAAAACGATAGACAACGATTAAAAACGAAGTATGTAAAAAAATATGGTAAAACTTAAATGAAGAGCATATGTATCTTAAAAAAAATAAACAAAAAATATATTAATAGAGGATTATCAAAAAAATTAATTGCTTTTAATTTTCTTTAGTTTTCTGTTACTTAAAACAGATAAGTACTTTTTTTTTTTTTTTTTAACACGGGGAAAATCCTCTTGGATTCCCGACATTAAAAAAATGTGAATATTTGCGTCAAGTAGGTTTAGTTTCCTATGAAGTACACTAAATTGGTTGTTTGCACGACACATCCTGAAATTGGATTAAGAAAGATGTGCTGTTCTTTTAGACCTTTATTTAAAATACTGACAGAGACTGGCATTTATGATTGATATAGATGGTAATCAAGGATAACAAATAGGTGAGTCTACGTATGAATGCATTATTTTGGGAAGATATGTCAGATCAAACTGAGCACGACGAGCTTAGAGATAATTCGGTATGCTATTGTCACGGGCTTTAGAGCTGACTCAATTACTTTCGGGATAGATGTCTAGTAAAATTTACCCCGAAACACCCATTGAAAGGAATTTTAATTGATAAAGATAAATCATCACATACTGTATATAAACTTATTAATTTATTTTAAATGTTATAACATTATATTATAAATATTAATTCAAAATTTAAAGTTTTTCGGTCACCCACGGAAATATAAGGCCTCACTTTTTGTTTTGCTTTGTCACTATTTAATATGAAACCACTTAAAAACCCCTCACGAATGGGAGATATTCTAAAAACTAAAACTAAAACTCTTACACCCTCTAAATACAGGAGTTTGGGTTCTATTATACTGTATAGTTCTGACTCATCTCAGCAGACCGGCGTTATTTCACATAGTAACAACAGCGTTTAGTATAATAATTCTCGTCATTTGCCGGTATAAAAAAGTGATAACAGTAAAAAAAACTGTTTGAATTGCTAAACGTCGCAATTCTACAAAGATTTAAAATACACGGAAAAAACTTAACGTCCGAAGGCATTTTGTTAAATTTTTATATGTCTATTTTAAAAGCAAAATTCAACAATGAGAACAAAGTTATCTAAATGTTTCGAGACATATACAAAAGGACGTATTAACAATGTATATTTACGAATTACACACGAGCATAAGTAATAATTAAGTACCACATAATTGTCAAGTAATTAAAGATTGATAAGATTTTTATCGTAAATTCCATTGTAACACGAAGTGTGTTCGCGTAACACAACTCAACCAAACAATAACACCGGTAGAATAACATCCAACATATACAACGAAAATATTAACACGTGTTTACTGGAACAACGGCAAGATAAATAATATTGATTGAGCAAACTATTTTTTTCTCATGTGTACAGGATTTCAATAACATTTTATTATAGGTTGGCACGTTTACGATGGTTGGGTGATATAAGTATTAACACACGATCACTCGGGTAGCCCTTAAGGAGTAAGCAGAGGTGCAGTTCAGTACACACCATATCGCCAGCTATTCTCTAAGTCCCAGGTATAGGAGGCCAAGCCCATTGCTGATTTTCGGGACATATACATTCAACGTGCCGCTACCGAGAATTTCCTAATGGAAATACCAAAAAATTCTATGCTCGACATAATAAAACTCGACGGAATAAAACTTGAGAACTCGGCTTACTTGTATTACCGGCGCGCTAACAAAACAATTAAGTAATTAATATTAATTTATTTCATTATAGAAATCTCCGCAAAAAGCACCGCAAACAAAAGAGTTAGACATTAAACATTTATCATGTTTTCTTTCTTCGTTGCAAGTGCCTTATAGTTTGCTACATGTCACTTATTTTTTTAACCTTATCAATAATCTCATGCTATTACAGTCATTAGTAATATGAATAGGATATAAAAGGTTTAAGACAGAAATTTTATGTAAGCAGATGATTAGACATAAAAACACTTTTACTTTCATTTGGTATACGAGTAATAACATACAAACCTCTATAATTTATTTCTTAAACAAAGTATCCGTGTCAATATTTATATGTAAGACTCGTGTCTACGTGTAGGGAATAATTAGAGCTTCGCATGAGTTAATATTAAATGACATTTATCGTTTATTAATCATGTAGGCAATAAAATAGGCTTTATAATCAGACAATACAGACAATTACTATAAGCGATTACATTAATATTAACTTTATAATTATTAATTAATTTCCAACTGCCTTGTGGTCTCGCAGCTCAAGTATTTATCTGGCGATCTAAAGGTCCCGTATTCGATTCCCGGGTCGGGCAAAGTGTTATTGAATTTTTCCATTAGAAAATTCTCAGTAGCAGCGCGGAGTCTGGTAATGTGTCCGAAAAACTTTAAAAGGCTCGCCCCCTATTACGTGGGACTGACGCATACCTAGCAAAATGTGGGTGCAGAAATGCACCTCTGCCTAGCCCTTCGAGGAATATAGGCGTGAGGGTATATTCTGTATTTATGTTATAAACTCAGAATCTTCTATATTTCAATCAATAAAAAATACGAAAAATTAATATTTTGATATTTTTTTATTCAACAAATAGTCTTGGACGTAAGGATGCTGTGCCCTCATTTCTTGCAACATCCTTTAACAAGTTTCTCAATGCAATACAAGTGTCACTCACAATAATACCTTTCAATAGACAGGAAATATTGAATAAATAGGACATCTCGATTACTAAAAAAAAGTTAGAATTAAGGATCTTGCTTAAAAAAATTATTAAATCATTCAAAATACTTTTAAAACGATAAAAAATATCTTAAAAACGTTTTAACTGATTTTCCTCATAATTAAAAACTATTTTTATCATAGGTACTAATAACAGTTCAAAACGACTTACTTTAGAATTTCTTTAAAATTCTTCAAGTAGATTTTTTTCAATTCAATATTACCACATCACATGCGTCAGCTAGCAACTATAAATCCGCACTCAACATAAACATAATTTAATCAAATATATCGTAAAATCACATTATTGCTCTCACGAAATTCGGAATATTATAATCGGAATATTTTCCCGCGTTTTTGTAACCGCCGCGCGCATGCGCCCTCCAGTTTTTAACTGGCGCATTCGACGACTACTCTATACAAACTGCTTAACAGCGGAGTACAATAATCGCGCAATCTGTGTATTTCCCTGTCACGCTACGTGATTCTATTTAACAGTGTGACAGATTTCAATGTAATTCTTAACGTAATATAACTTATTAGCAATTCTATTTTTAAAATATAAACAGATTTTTTTTTTGGGGTTTTACTTTGAATAATGGATAAAAAGTGGATGGTAAATTAAAGTGTAATGTAGCCCAAATAGAGACCGGGAAATGAGTATTTCTTTCTCTAGCACATTGAAATACCGGCCTATTGAAACGGGATACAGGGCACAGTACTGGATCGCGACACATATGCGCGGGTCGCCTTTTCTGGTTTGATTTCAAACCGACGCGACGCAGTGACGTCGGTTTTCCTCATGGAAATGGAACATTTATCTACACATAAATTACCGAGATATTAAAATTCTATTATTCTCGACAAATATAAAATATATAACCACTTATAAGGGTAATTTAAAGCAAATTCAACGTAAACTAATCACGACATAAAATAAATAACTGAACTATTTGTATTTATCTTTCTTTGGGAATACAACAAAAATATATTACTAACCTAATCAATCAACTATACAATTGAGTTAATGGGTTTATATACCTCTGTATTAAAATAAATATGGTATCCTCTTACTGGCGGACCTTGAAAAAAAAACGTAGTGAGCGCCTCGAGGGTTAAGAGCACGGTCTAGTCAAATCTCGGCGGTCGCGGGGTTCAAAGCTCAGGCACACACATCTGACTTTTCGAAGTTATGTGAGCTGTGCCCGCAACTTCGTCCGCGCGGAAAATTAATTTTTAATAAGAAATTTTATAAACTAAAAGTAGCCTAAGTTACTCCTTATTACATCAGCTATCAGCCAGTGAAAGTCCCGTTAAAATTGGTCCACCCGTTTCAGAGATTAGCCGGAACAAACAAACAGACAGACAGACAAAAATTTTAAAAAAACGTTATTTTGGTATACTTATGTATCGTGTATATCCAAATGCATTTATTAAAAAGCGGTTATTTCAATATTACAAACAGACACTCCATTTTTATTTATTTGTGTTGTATGTATAGAAGATGTATAGATAAGATTGACAATAGCTTGGCATGCGCGGTACTGGACAGTACTTGGACATTGCTTTATTTTTCTAAAAAAAAATATTTTATCTAAAATAAACGTAGCCAAGCTACTCCTTATTACATCAGCTATCTGCCAGTGAAGGTCCTGTTAAAATCGGTCCACCCGTTTCAGAGATTAGCGGGAACAAACAGACAGACAGACAAAAATTGTAAAAAACGTTATTTTGGTATATGTACCGTGTATATATCCACATACATTTATTAAAAAACGGTTATATCAATATTACAAACAGACACTCCAATTTTATTTATTTGTATAGATTATCACATACTTTAACGGTATGTATGTATGTAAAAAATCATGAAGAAACCAGCACACCTAAAAATTCGTAAGAATTTCTTTCACGAATTATTCGAAAGGTATGAATTTCGCCAACCCGTACTATGCCAGCGTGCTGGACTAAGGCCTAATCCCTCAGCTCAAATCAGCTGTAGAGGAGGCCCGTGCCCAGCAGTGGGATATACTATGAATATGTCTAACAATAACATTATCTTTTATCCATTTGGGTAGTCAGTATCCACTGGCGAAACAATTTTTGTAAACATCTTGATACTATCTCTATGTTGCATTTGTCTATACTTTCGTTTGTTTAACAAATTAAACAGTTTCCGATCAAGGTACGATTTTTTCAATCATTCCACGTTTCTTATGTGTTGCAATTCATTTCATTTATTTCGCGGTCAAGTCACTTTTGTAATCATTGTCGTGTTTTTTGTTTGACTGAGTTCGTACAAAAAGTTTCATCAAGTACAACAATTACCACGAATCTATATTTAAATTAATATACAGAAATTAAAAGTGTACGCTTCAAAACAAATGGACTAAAATTAACAAATTTATCTTTGGCCTAATTGATACCTATGCAAATTGTTGAATGAAATTTAATTCTTAATATAATTATCACATTTCTTCAAAACTAGTTGTGCTAATTTCAGCTGTTTTATACTTATCCATTCCTATAACTAATATTGGTATGTATAATTTAGATATGAGTTTCAAGACATACATACAGATGTCTATACTCGTCTTACCAATAAATTATCCGGGTTTTCGCGAAGGTCAATTAGTGGTGTGCCTAAGTAAATATTTTCTTAAGCGGAAATCCACAATACGGTTCTAAGAAACACTAATAAATTCAAAATGTTTTAAAGGATCTAGTAAGACGTAATCTGAATTATATATTACTATTAACTTTGCCCATTAAAAAATATGAAACACATCTGTTTACAAAGACATGCAATATTTTACATCGAACGTATCTTATGTCTGTTTTTATCGATTTTCAAAGGTTTCAATGAAGAGAAAACTAATGCCTCTAATTATTATAAAGAGTAATAAAGTGAAGAAAAAATAAGTACTTATAAAAACTAGAAAACAAAATAATATATGCGTTAGTACGTTCAGAAATGCCATGAGCAGCTGTTTTCATGAATAACTCGTGGCTTTTATTTTAATTTATAATGTTTTTAGTGCAGTATATATAATGGTATTAGAATTTGGAATAGCGTTAATTATCTATTTAACACGAGGTTCTTCACCCGAAACAACCGAAACACTCAATTTATAAGTAGTATAATTAATTATACATTTCTAATTTAGTTTTTACATAGATACAGTCTCAATAAAATCATATTTATATTCTTTTTGACGCCTTTTTACCAACGGTAACCTTGAAAAACGTTTTTCAGCATGGTAATCAATAGATAATATTCTAAATTAATATGTGTAAAGATTCTTTACAGTACTTAGGTACTTCTACCTAACATGTCAAAATGTCAGTCAGAATTATAGGTATAAATATATTATATAATAACAATAGATAAATACTTTTGAAACACAACAACTTTGCAAGAAACTGAGAAAATATTCAAGTCAATTATTTTTTCGTATTCTTTCTGCAAAACAGACTGCTCTATTCATTCGGACTATATTCATTCATACCAAGTCACTGAAGGCAGTAGCTTAATAAGAATGAATATACCCATATTTCACAAACCTTTAAAATTCTAACGAGGGTAATTCTGTATGGTTATCATGGTGCCTCTCTTCACTATTACAGACAAAGATGATAATAATGAACGTGCAAAACAATCGTGACTTCGAGGTTTAAGATAATGTCTAGGGCATCATACTCACGACCACTCAGAAATATGTTTATCTAGGCTCCTGTCAATAAATTATGAAATCAAAAAAACAGACATAAATTAGAATAATGGAAATCTATGTTTAATTTGTGAATCGCTTAAATAAATATGGATTCATTGAACACTTTCACTACACACATATCGCACTCTCGCTGATATAACATTAGCACCTTTATGTACTTTATATGCACAAATACAACAACTTTAAATACATACATTGCTGGTGGTAGGATATTCGTATCCGCCCGGATAGCGACCACCGTACACAGGGCGTAAAACCCGCCATAGTGGCACATGCAAGTGTGCCGCGTTCCGGGATCAGCCAGTGTATATCCGGTTTTCGGGGGGGCTTCAATCATGGTGAAAGGATGACCGTGCCGGCATTTTTTGGCCGGTTTGTGGCGGTCGGTCCTTTGCTCACCATGGTATTAGTCCCCCAAACTTCTTCACAATAAGGTGAAGAGGTATTCGGCCGGCATGATTGTGTCGACCAACGGGAGACCATCATCTCTCGCTGGTCGGCACTTTTTCTGGACTCCATTGCGCTTACCATCAGGTGTAATGGGGTCACTTTGCCGTGCCAGTATAAAAAAATATAAAAATAATAATAATAATACATTTATGTACATTAGCTCACGTCTGTATTCCCCGAAGGCAGAGATGCGTTTCTGCACCCACATTTCGCCAACTGTGATTTGGTCCCACGTAACAGAGTGCAGTAAACCAGTGATGGCCTCGAGGTTTAAGTCACGGGTCCAAACCCCAGGCACACACCTCTGACTTTTCGCAGTTATGTCTGTATTCACAATGAATTATCACTTGCTTTAACGGTGAAGGAAAACATCGTGAGGAAACCTGCACACCTAAAAGTTCTTAGGAATTTCTTAGGTGTGTAGTCCGCCAACCCGCACTAGGCCAGCGTGGTGGACTAAGGTCTAAACCCTCTCAGTTGTAGGGAAGGCCCGTGCCCAGCAGTGGGACGTATATATGGTCTGATGATGATGATGATGATGAACAGGGTGCAAGCCTGTCGTTTTTTGGACACGTTTCCCGACGTCGCGCCGTGACTGAGAATTTCCTATTGAAAACCCAATAACTCTTCGCCTGCCCAGACAATTGAAGCCGGGACCTCTTGGTAACGCAGCACATATTTGTGCCATAACACCACGAGGCAGTCTCTCCCACTCTTAGTGATATTAAAGTTTTCCGTTCTCTTTGATTATAAAAATACAAATATGTCCTTGGGACAAAAAAATTGATATTCATAACAATATTCCTGCAGTTCGCATGACTTAATGATAACTTCCAAGGGTTGCTATTGTTATCGTATTTATTATTATTGGACCGTAAGAAACTCGCATCGTCCCTTTTTGCTTCGTTCTCTAATAGTTCTAATTGGATATAAATATTTTCGTAACAAATATGTGTTAAGAATATGCAGAATATAATATGAATGACGTATTTCTCAATTATCATCCAGTTGTATACTGGCATTCTTCTTTTTTAACAAAAAGTAATGGCTTTTGATACCCTAGCATGGATACCAAAGTTCCTGCTCTATCCTTTTGATCCCTATTTAAATATCTGCGCTAGAATTTCGAAAAAAGAAATATTTCCAAGTATCTCACGCATTTAGGTCGAAATCCAGATCTAATGCTTTTCGAAGTATTTACCGATAAATAAGGTGTTATCGACAGAGTCCGTGGCGCAGTTGGCTAAACATCAGCTAGCAAAACGAGAGGTCGCGGGTTCAATCCTCGCACCGAGACAAATGTTTGTGTGATCCACAAATATTCGTTTAGGATTTAGGTGTTCTGATACCCACGACACAGTGTGGGGTCCAAACGATGTATATTGTCTTTATTTTATTTATTTCTTATAAGGTATAATAATAGTGATATATCATACAATCTGTTATAGTTACAAATCAACATATTTTTTTTATTGTTAGAATTGGTCCAGTTATACCTAAGATTACACCAAAATATAAAAACTATACATGTTTCTGTTGGTATAGATTAACGGACAAGAAATAAATACGCTAAGTAATAATGACGTCACATCCAAACCATTTTTTCCTAACATGTATCTTTTTCTAAAGATATTCATATAATACAATGTAATGAAATAGGTATATCCGCTGGCGTATGATATTATGGATAAAAAATATAATTTTGTAATTTAATTATACTTTTTACTTGTATCCACAAAATCTGTTACAGATTATCTTGACCTCTTAATTACGATAATGAGGATTCAATTTCGCTTACATCAATACCTGGCGTTTTTAATTAATGAGCTTTTAATTACTTGACATTTCAGTTTTCTTTTCTTTAATAAGTACCTATCGTTTTTTTTAACGAAATATAGTTCGGGAACATATAAATTTTTTATTGTGTAGTAATTTAAAATTATTACGTCACCCAATTACTTCCACATATTTACCAATATATTATTGTGTGATTCAGTAATCACGGAATCGTCCTCTTTATAAAGAAATATGCATTTCATGTTTTCGACACTTTCAATCCGAACGTTTATTTTGTGACTCCACAAATTTTGTATAAAATTGCGAAATCGCTACTTTATGTAATATGTTAACATTACAAAAGTGTAAACTCTTGCCAGTACATTAAATGTTGTGAGCTTAAACACGTTTAAATTTTCGCAAACCAATATTAATGATGTAATTACCCTATAAGTACTTAATTCACACTCAGCGTGCTGCGCAAAAGGAATTCCCCGAGACATTGGACAAAAACACATAAGAAAATTGTTGTATTACCATGCGATCATACTTCGGGGCAAAGTATCGTCGTGTATTTTTTACTACTTTACAAACGCGCATCATTTATTTATTTATTTTATTTATTTATTTATTTATTTACACTTCCTTGTACAACAATTATAAAGAAACTTATCTATAAAAAAAAAAAAAAAAAAAACAAGAGGCGGCCTTATCGCTCTAGGCAATTTCTTACAGGCAACCTTAGGATAGATAATACAAGAGGAAAAATAAAGAGGGTAGAATAAAGTGTAAAGAAGGAAGTAAAAGAAAAAAAAAAACAATTAAAATAAATAATACTAATAACTTTGAGTAAATAAAAATTATCATCATATTATTAAACATATACTTACACTTAAATACATAAATAAACATATACAATATAAAAATAAAATATATTAAATAAACATATATGTACAAATATATACATACATACATATATAATTTATAGCATATAAACAAATGAGTGGAGAAAAGTTAGATCAGAGAGAAAAGTAGTGATCTTTCACTTGTCTTTTGAATGAGTGAATTGTTTCCGCTCGTCTTATGGCAGGTGGTAGGGCATTCCACAATCGAACAGCCTGGACCATAAAAGACTTGTCCATGAAAGTTGTTGTATGCACAGCCATTCTCAATTTCAATTCCTCTGACGACCTCAAGGTTCTTGAATGCGTGTTTTGGAGAAATGTAAAGCGATCTTTGAGATAAGAGGGGGTAATAGGATCAAATAAAATATTATATAGAAGAGAAAGAATGTGAGCATTCCGGCGAAGCCGTATGGGTAACCACTTGAGCTTAGCACGAAATTCTGAAACATGGTCATATTTGCGGAGGCCAAATATGAGTCTAACACAAAAATTTTGAAGACGCTCAAGTTTATTAAGCTGGTCCTCGGTGAGATCTAGATAGCTGACATCAGCATAATCAAGGATGGGAAGGAGAAGGGTTTGCACGAGAGAAATCTTCGTAGTACAAGGTAAAATATTGCATAACCTTCGCAAAGACCTTGCTGAGGCAAACAGCTTTCGGCTGAGTTCCCGAAGCTGAGGACCCCAGGAGAGTGTCTTGTCAAGATAGAGCCCGAGGTTTCTGACGCAATCGCTGAAAGGAATGGTCGCACCATCACAGTAAACATTCCGTAATGCGAGCTTATCTAGTTTCGACATCATCCTAGGGCTGCCGACAGCAATAACTTGTGTTTTGGATGGGTTGACTTGCACTCCATGACATTTGCTCCAATCACATATATGCTGAATGTCTGTGTTAATGTCGATGATCGCATTTTCTAACTTGTCAAGAGGTGCACGGATATATATTTGCAGGTCATCTGCGTAGAGGTGGTAGGATGAGCGAAGTTTGTTAGTTATAGAGTTAATAAAGAGGGCGAAGAGTAGAGGAGATAGCACGCCGCCCTGTGGTACGCCAGCTGAGACCACACACCAGGAGGAAAAACTGTCCTCTACAAATATACGCTGCCGGCGTCCAAACAGGTAACTACGAAACCAATCAACCGCCATTGGAGATATGTTAAGAGAACGCAGAACGCCAAGTAATACATCGTAATCAACGGTGTTGAAAGCATTGCTGAAGTCCAGCAAAGCTAGGACAGTCAGCTTACCTTCCTCCATGCCTGATCTAATACCGTCCGTAATATGAGTCAGAGTAGTGGTCGTACTATGCCCACGACGAAATCCCGATTGGAGAGGATTGAGGAGATTGTTTATGGTGAGGAAATCGTGAAGTTGGGAATGAATCAATCGTTCAAGGACTTTAGATAGGAATGGGAGTATAGATATGGGACGGAAATCAGAAAGAACAGAGGCATTGGGCTTTTTAGGAATAGGGATTATATTAGCATTTTTCCAAGCAGTTGGAAAAATACCTGAGGAGATGGAATGATTCAAAATATGGGAGATGATTGGTAGGATTTCGTCTAGGATAGGCAGAATCATATTACGGCCGATACCATCACTCCCTGATGCGTTGGATGAAATAAGCGTAATGGTTTTCTTAACATCACAAAGAGCGAATTGTTTAAGAACAAAGGCTGAACAATCGGGAGTCTTCAGGGTAGAAAGATGTTTAATAGTCTGATCTTTGGTCGCCCTGTCAAAACATGGCGAAGAAGAAAAATGTTGGTTCAAAGAATTTAAGTCAATGGACTTAGGGATGGATACTCGATCAGGTTTACCCACTCCCAGTGTCTTTAGGAATTTCCAAACTATGGCTGGATCTCCGTTTTCCACAGAGTTATGAATATGTCGGCGTTGAGCATTCCTACACACCTTACTGCAGTGATTCCTGATGCTAACATATTTTAGCCAGTTGGACTCAATGGGTCGTCGATTATACCTTGATTTGGCAAAAGCTTTTTTAGAAAGTAAATTTTTAATGTCAGCTGTAAGCCAAGGTGTTGGTCGGTGTTTGAGTTTAATAAATTGAGTTTAATAATAATCATTATTATTATTAGACACATACATACATAACCTCACGCCTGTATTCCCTGAAGAGGTAGGCAAAGGTGTATTTCTGCACCCACATTTCGCCAGATATCAGTCCCTCGTAATAGGGGGCGAGCCTATTGCCGTTTTTTGGGCCCATTTCCAGACTCCGCGCTGTTACTGAGAATTTGCTAATGGAAAAACCCAATAGGTTTGCCCACCCCGGAAATCGAACCCGGGACCTCTAGATCGTACGGCATATACATACATAGGCACTCGTGCCCCGAGACCACGACGCAGTATAATAAGATACTTCCTATTGAAAGAAAATATAGACTGCCTCGTGGTCTCGCGGTACAAGTATGTGCCGTGCGATCTAGAGGTCCTGGGTTCGATTCCCGGGTCAGGCAAAGTGTTATTGGGTTTTTCCATTAGGGAATTTTCGGTATCAGCACGGAGTCTGGAAATGTGCCCGAAAAACGGCAATAGGCTCGCCTCCTATTACGTGGGACTGATACATACTTGACGAAATGTGGGTGCAGAAATGCACCTCTGCCTACCCCTTCGGGGAATACAGGCGTGAGTTTATGTTTGTATATATGTATGAAAGAAAATATAGTTTTTACAAATAGAATTTCGGATGGTTAGTTCGTCACCTACTTGTTGAGTGTTGTACGAAATCTGAAAATGTACTAATTGCTATATCAACAAAGCTACAACGTAACATAATGTGTTTAATGGATATGGATATTAAATTTTGCGTTCTACGATTGCCCTTATCCCACACTGACTGAGTCTTCGGGAACTATTTACATATTTATCCTAATACCAACTCACAAGTAATGTATTAGGTACATCTTATTATTATGACTGTGACTACAAAAAATTTACAATTCCATTAAGCTTCAAAATAAGCATTAAATAGGTAGGTACTCACTAATATAAACTAGACTATAAGGTTCAAATTGTGTAGTCTATGTTCGAATATAGGTACAACGGCTGTTTCATAATTCCGTTTCAGACAACTCAGAAATATGAATATAAAATGAACGTACTTACTTTAAAATAATTCATTAATAATTACGATTTTAAATAAAACTGTTTATCTAAAGTTTTATATAGCATAAATTAAATGGTAAAATATAACCCATATTTCAAAGGAAGACTTCGTTATAAACGTTCCTGGCGTCTTTTAATCTGAAACGCATTTTGCTTTTATTTGCAGTTTTCCTTATTTCCCCCGTGGTGGAATAAGGGGCGAATGAAAGAGAGGTTGGAGCGCATAGCCGTTCGGAATCCGCAATGAGGTGAACAATGGATCATCCGGATATTGCCTGTCAACCGAGCTACCTACACGAGAACCACTAAACGATACTAGGTCAGCCACTGGACCGCGGCAAATGTTTCATTTGAGATTAACTTAACATATCGTGACGTCATGTGCAATTTTATCTCAAGCCTTGTGAATAATATTTTTTATGCGCATATGCATAATGCAATTTAATTATTTTTAAACAGTATTTTATTCGACTTTTCGCTTATGATCATTATGATCACTGTTTAAGAATGCAAATGAAAAAAATATTTATTCGTTTCAATAAATATATCAAGAGTCCTAGTAATTTTATAATACTAGTAATTTACGACTTTACTCCAACTTTTTTGCCAATATTTGTAACCAGTTTGCGTAATTTTTTTGCAAACTTATTATTACAATCATTTGCGATATTGTCTAAATAACTTCCTGAATATAATATTCCAATAAACAGACATTACATACGATATCAAGTAGTTACATCATAAATATGTCTATAGGTATAAGGGTAAAACCGTAAAATCATACAAATTGATATGAATCAGTATAGAGAGTTCGAGACTTTACGGAGACTGACATAAATAAATGATTCAAGACGTTGAGGACAATCCTTGGGGAAAGGGTCATCGGAAACGCTTCAAGAATTCACAATGGACGACCTCGAATATTTATTATTTAATGTTCTATAGTTATACCATATCTGTTCTGCGCACTAACTTCGAGCCAAGCCGAAAATGCTTTATATTCTTCCATTCTGTTGCTTCGAATTCAGTGTGAAATAAAGATTTATAAATTGAATATGGAACTAGTATATAATTTGATGTTTTTATCATACTTGGTTGAAAGTTGGTTCAATATGATAAATCAGATCAGTTCATTTACAGAATATACATATTTTGGTAATTTTGTTTAAATACTCGTGAAATAAATGAATAAAATGTATTTTAACATTCAAGTCAACTTCCTAGACATTCAGATATACTCAACGCCTGTAACCTGAAACATAACGTACTCCGTAGCTACTAATATCAAAAAATTCTTACGGAAAATACCAATAGCATTATATGTAGGTATTACCCGATCCTGAAATTCTATCTGAGACGCACACGGCACCTACATGTGCCGCAAGACCAAGGCAGTATTTTTTTTTTGTTAAATTTATTTTATTTCGTTAAAGTTGCAGATATTTAGTTATGAAAAAAGTATCAATATCTAAAACATCCCTAGTATAAGCATTTGAAGGTTATCGGTGTGGGTACGGATTGTAATCATGAAATAAAGTCCATGCATTTGTGGCTGCATAGACAAAAATTAATCAAGCGCGAATTGAATCACAATAGGCTATGGACAATGGTGCCGTCAGTACCTAAAACTTTTGTCATGCCTATACCGGACATAAAGGCATTCAATTTCAATAACTAATTGTAATATTCAATTTTCGTGAAACATTTAAACCAATGATAATAAAATTAGATTTGCAATTAATTATAATTTAATACTTCGATAAAAGGAAATAAGGGCGTTTTTTATAATCACCCTAGGTTCGACTGGTAGAGAATGTCTTAGGCTTTAAGTCCATCTTTACAGTCACTGTATGAAGTGCTATTAAATAATAATGTAAAAAGTTATTATGGTACACTTTTAAAACTTATAATAAATATTAAATACTTAGAATGTAATCGTCCTAATCATCATTAAAAAAACCACCAACATCAGTTTGCTTTTCCCTTTTTCAAATTCGAAAAGAATTATCAATGCATCTACAATCCTCAAAGTATTGTATTTTTGGACTCGAGTCCATCACTACTTCGTCTATCAAAATTGCATGACTAAAATTATTGTTACTCAATTATCTCAGTCCAAACCAACAAATAAAATCACAAAACTGTCGCATAATTATTTCTGACCCCACACCAGGATGTAGATCTTGTGTCGTGGGTATCAGACTACAAGAGACTTTTCAGACATACACCCAGAGCGTAACCAAATATTTATGGAGCACACAAATATTTGTCTCAGTGCGGTTATTTAAACCACAATATTTCGTTTCATAAGCTGGTGCTCAGCCAGCGGCAGCACGGAGTGTCAAAAATAAATTAAGCCTTCTTACCAAAGAAGGTAATACTCTACCGATACACAAAAACAAAGAATATTTTACATAAATGTCAATAACGACTACCACGTACCTACTGAATACTGATATGTTCTGCTGTAAGTTTTGAACATTACGCAGTTTCGAAATGATTCTCAGAGTAATATTATACAGCACTACATCTAATTAACCAATGCGAACCCAGATTTAAATAGGAATAAATTCAGTAACCTCCACATTTTCCTCAACTCTCAACTTTACGCACTAAAAAGTAAAACCTGATGAATAAACAAAAGAAGAAATGCCGCTTTTCTAATAAACAACACACATGTAATGGTTTCTTGCGACACCGAATTTAGGAAACTAGAATTAAAAAGTTAAGTATACAGTTTATATTACTCAGCATAATTTTAAATTAAGTCTACAGATATTTGTATACACACAAACGCATGCTTGTATCACGCTTGCATTGTAAGCTGAGATAAATTTCTGCAACCACGTTATATAAATGAGATTTTAAGGCTCACATATTAGATGTTGAGTCTATTGCCAGTTTTGGAAAACAATTCCAGTTTCCGTGCTACTGAGAATTTTCTTGTAGGAAAATTCAGTAAAACATTGTTGAACGGCAAATCAAACGCGAAAACACGACGCACAGTTGCCGCGTAACCACGAATCAGTCATTAGAGGCGCATATCAATAGGAAGCGAGCATTTTGCAATTTTTCGGCCCAATTCATGCTGGTACTGAGGATTTCCTAGTAGAAAACTCAATATCTCTAACAAGGTAACTGAATTCGTTACCTCGCGATCGCAAGCCGCATACTCGTGCCATAGCACTAACGAGGCAAGACCGCGTCGAATTTTAAGATGCAATCATGACCTTCCTTGCTAATCGACGCTGTATTTGTATCGCCTCAAGAGTCACGTGGCAGTGCGAAAACTTTTTCATGCCTGTGTAGAAAATAGGTAGAACTCTGTTCAACCAATTAATACAATAATGCTAACGTACTCTTAGCCAAAGCTGACGTTATGCACTAGTTTCTTATTCTATTTTGTTTGGTTTTGTAGATGGATCAATTTCTCTCATCCAATTATTCCTTGACGTACGAAGACCTAACAACGCACCTGCAATTCTCCTTATATAATTCGGAAGTCGCCAACAACAAAAAATAATACTATATCAATACTAATTTTTATGACCTAATTTATAAGCTCCTAATATATCATAATTAATATATCATAATGCTTGATAGGGATTAATGTATTTTGAGTTTGAGACGCAGTAGGCGTCAATCCAAGGCGCTAGTCTATACTGAGTCGATGGATCTCTCATATATTTGTAACAATTCAAGTAAACATGATAAATCTTAATAAATGCGGACATAATTCAAACTGACTGCCTCGTGATCTCGCGGCACGGGTATGTACTGTGCGATCACGGGTTCGATGCCCGGGTCGGGAAATGCGTTATGCGTGGGACTGATACATACCTAGCGAATTGGAGCAGAAATGCACCTCTGCTTACCCCCGCAGGGAATACAGGCATGAGGTTTTGTATGTACGTATGTACATAATACAGAAATATATGCCCGTAAAGGAGATAAGGAACAACCATTTCATCATTCTCTCATAACTATCGCGGCGCGGCGCTTGCAATTTTATAATAAGGAACAGTGAATTAAGGGAAACGGTTAAGAAAACGCACATAAAATTTGCACTTAATACTTTATTTATCACAGTTATAACTTAGAGCCTTATAATCGTTGGTTACGATTGTCAGCAGTGTATGTAGTACTCAGTTAAAAGATGGCACACGAAGCAAAACGCTGTATAGCTAACAAATACACAATCAACGTTTAAGTTAGGCTAATTAACAAAAAATCTTTATAAAAATGGTCCCCATCCGAAATACATCTGGCAGAGGTTGTCTATACTCGTTGCTTCTGCGATGAGATGTTCCACTTGTCCTTCTGGCGACAGCGATAGAGACAACTGCTTCGTCTTCGTTTTCACCTGCAGATACAAAAATATATGTTTTACATACATACGCACTCAAGTATGCGATTTTTATTATGTATACTATAATTATTTTTTTACACCAACCATACTTCATCTCTCAATCACCCTAAGGTAGACTGCTAGAGAAAGCCGCAAGCATTAAGTCCGCCTATATACATTTTTTTATATGACGCTAAATAAATAACAAAAATAAATATTTCTGCACCCACATCGCTAATAACATAATATTAAATATTATATAACTCGGGTATTTCGAACAGTGGAGCGAGGTGCCACAATTTTCCCAGGGTCATTTCCATGTCATTGTTTTGAAATTCGTAATGTCACGCCGCATGTTATGAATGTCACATTGTTTTGACAAGTTCCAAGGAAAACAAAACAATGAATTTGTTTTAGATTGTTTGTAAAATATTATGTTTTTTCCAAATCATTTTTTATATTGTACCATAAGCGTATGTATAATTTATATTTCGAACAATTTAACGAAACCGAGATATCTAGTTCGATCCAAAAATAAACTTTTCCAGAAGTTGCTTCGGTAATATTAACGGTTTGAAAAATAACAGGAAAATATAAAATTCAAATTAATCTCCTATAAGTTATAGATGCTAACGATATTATGCCGACGAGTGAGTCACTGGTAACTGACTAACACAAACAAATATTTTTCTTGCCTGGGAAAACAAATCTTGATCTGATGGGTAATGTATGGAGTTTGAGTCAACTTTAAGACGCCAATGTTGCATCTACATAAATATTTGGGAGCCTAATTTTTGTGATTCCAACAAGTTTTAGGCCCTAGATCTTAGAACCAAAGGCATGGTAACCAAATTTGAGTCAAGAGAGAGTCAAGACTTTAAGACGCTAAATTTTGAGCCTAAAGCATCTAAAAGTAAAGAAACCATGGTCGTAGGGAAAATCCAAAATCTCTATTAAAATTAATGTTTCACATAAAGTAGCATCTCATTTAACTCATGCCGGGAAGAAACTTAATTAACTTTTAACTGTTGCAAATACGTTATCGCGCACGTTCATTCGTAAACATAAATATAACTTGTACTTTTGAAGGGCATCAAGTCAACCCCGCAAAATGGCGATTATTATACGATCACGTCGGGTGTAAAATCTATTTATAAAATAATAAGAAAACAACAATAGCTGCGAAGGCCACCGATACAATTTTGATTATAAAACTCAGTCAATCAAGGAAGTGCATGAGAATAATTAGTAATAAAATTTACTATTACGATTGATAATTCAAAATTCATGATAAGGAAACGGGTGATTTATTTTTTATAGTAGGATAAGCGTCCGCGCCGTATTTGATATTCCAATCGAGGCACAAATATTGTATTCAAATAACGGCAAAATATAAAGTTTTTAAAGCTAGCGTGCAGTGCAGTTGGTTTAAAATCAGTTGTTAAAAGAGAGGGTCAAGATTCAAATTTTAAAATGAAAAGAATTGGACTAGGATAGTTTGCGTGTGTTCTTTTTTTTATACATACATACATAAACTCACGCCTGTATTCCCCGTAGGGGTAGGCAGAGGTGCATTACTTCACCCACATTTCGCCAGGTATGTATCAGTCCCACGTAGGTAATAGGGGGCGAGCCTATTGCCGGTTTTCGGGCACATTTCCAGACTCCGTGCTGTTACTGAGAATTTCCTAATGGAAAAACCCAATAACACTTTGCCCGACCCGGGAATCGAACCCAGAATCTCCAGATCGCACGGCACATACTTGTACCACGAGACCACGAGGCAGTCTTTTTTTATAATCTATACAAATAAATAAAATTGGAGTGTCTGTTTGTAATATTAAAATAACCGCTTTTTAATAAATGCATATGGATGTATACACGGTACATATACCAAAATAACGTTTTTAACAATTTTTGTCTGTCTGTTTATTTGTTCCGGCTTTAGCCGGAATTTGCCGGTTTCAGAGATTACTCTGAAACGGGTGGACCAATTTTAACGGGACTTTCACTGGCAGATAGCTGTTGTAATAAGGAGTAACTTAGATAAAAAAAATATATTTAAGAATCGGCTATTACGCGGAACGAAGTTCGCTGGGTCAGCTAGTAAAGATATATTATTCATACATTATATTGTTAATAGGCATATTTTTATTTTAGGCTATAAAAAAATAATAGAATAGGCACCTTCCCCTATTACGTGTGACTTAAAACATCTGACAACGCATAATACATTTTTAAAAGCATATCTATCCAATCCTTTGAAGATATGTATATAAATAATTTAGGTGTTCCCACATTTTTTTATACCAGCATGAATAGTGACCGCACCTGACATCAAGCACGGTGCTTTTTAAACAGATTCTCATCTCTCATGACTTGACACACATTCTTATACTCCACATATGTACATAATATGTATGTAGATTATGTAACCTAACTTAGAGGTAAAACTCCCAACACAAATTAAAAACAAAATTATGAACATAAAAGTATGAGTGGTAAAAAAAAGTTTAATTCGCAATTTTGTAGATGCGCTAATATTGGATTTTAAATTATTCATAGTTTGCAGTATTTTACTAGAGTACTTTTTCATTTGATACTTATATTGAGGGAGTTGTGAAAAAAATTTTATTCCGCCATTTTGTGGTGGCGGCTATCTTGGACTGATCAAACACAGCTAAGAATACTCCCGACTAATTCATCATTAATTATCAAAATATAAAAATCAGTTAATCCGTTGAGAGCTACGTTACCACAGACAGACACACGCACACGTCAAACTGACCCTTCTTCTTCTTCTGTAACCCTTCGTTTTTGCGTCAGGGGTTAAAAAAGAGTGTAAGACTGACCATGCCGTTGAGCCGCTGCCGTATGTGGTGCAGGTGGGTCATGGCCTGCTCGTTGGTCCGCTCGGCCAGGTCTGGCGCGCGCGCGCGGCCCCACGCCACCAGCGGGTCGTACACGAACGGCTCCACCACCGACATCAGCGCCGCCGTCTGCGCGCGCAGCAGCCGCATCACCGCCTCGCAACTCTTCCTGCACACACCACGTGCGATATACTCACGTGTAAATCTCCCCCTGTGGCAAGGGGACGTTACAATCCCACCACATTATCCCACCACCCTGCCTGTCGTAGAAGGCGACTGATAGGGGCCTTTAGGGTCGCTGGGCGCGTTACGGGGGCTGCGCGTCCTCACTGAAAGTGACCCCGAGAGGGGCGGCGGCACTGTAGCCTGTGTCCGTCGCGGGCGCTCACCCACAACCGGGGCGCCGGAACCAAGCTAGTGGGGGTGGAACTGCCCCCTCTAAAACTGCAAGACGGCCGATACTCTTTCATCTCGGAGGCGCACCAGGCGGTTGCGAAATGATGGTGGCCGCTTCTCGCCCACGCACCGTAGTCGCCCCAAATGGAGCGGAGATGGCAACCGGGGGGTTTTGGTTGGTATACCGGCATAAAATTATGTAAAAAAATATGAAAAAAAAGGTAAAAATCTACCACGACATCCATTTTCTGAAACTTCATGAGGAAACCTGCAAACCTAAAAGTAATGTTAAGAATTTCTTAGGTTTTTAATCTGCCAACCCGCACTAGGCCAGCGTGGTGAACTAAGGCCTAAACCCTCTCAGTTGTAGAGGCGGACCGTACCCAGCAGTGGGACGTATATGGGCTGATGATGATGAAGTAGGAAAACAAACATTATTTGACTTCCAACTTTTTCATCCACCACTGTGACCTAAACTGACCACAACAAATAAAATATTAAGAACACAATACTTTCACTTACCTAAACAAGCCTTCGTGTTTCAAAGGTCCCATGGCGGCTTCCATATTGTGTGTCAAACGGAAAGGCACCCTTTCAGGCCATTGAAACGCCTCCCCTCTATTGAATAAACAATTGAAATCCACGTGCACCGTGTCCCCGTTCGTCGAGTCAAAAGATATGTTCTCGCCGTGACGGTCCCCCAGACCTGCCGCAAACATAACGTGCCTTACTTCAATTACTATAGTGGAATACAAAAGATAAACTAAACGGCCTGTGTATTTCAATTACATATGTGTATAAGTAAAATCGTAAGGGAACAAACACCGTGATAAAACATGGTGAGGAATTTCTAAGATGTGTAGTCCGCCAACCCAACTAGGCCAGCGTGATGGACTAAGGCCTAAACCCTCTCAGTTGTAGAGTAAGCCCTTGCCCAGCAGTAGGACATGTATGCGCTGATAATTAATTAAATACTTTTTATATTTGTTTGTATGACAGAATTAGTATACCCTTATTAATTTAATTGAACAATCATATTTATAAACTTGCAATTTTTATTTAATATTTTTTTCGAGTTTTTACAAATTATCATATTAAGACCCTTATTCAATAGAAATAAAAAGTATAAGAAACATACAAATTTCATATTACATACCTAAGATATAGCCAACCATTGACATGACAGCTGATGTCCTGATATACGCAGATCTCGCTTGGTACCTAAATAGAACAAATATAATATATTCTATTACACTTTTTACATTTATTAATGCTATCTGAAACCGAGACAACAGGCGACTGTAAAACCCAGATGTACTTATTTTGGACATTCCTTGAGATTCCTTAAAGTACTTTCAGAAGAAAGGTATCACTTTGCCTACGCTGTAAAAAAAATACCTATAACAAAGCAGGGTTATAAAAAAAACTTACCATCCGTATGGATCAGAGAACACTCGTCTGAACCACTCTTGCAACACTGGAGGATGACGCGGCAGAAGTTGATCTACATATATACGTTTCTTTTTCTCTAGTGGGTCGGTGCTGCTGCACATGAGCTCCTTTAGTTCTCGATTAGTAGTTTGAATACCTAGGAAATAATGAATGAAGTGAGTAGGGTAGATTGATACACACACATTATGTGAAAAACAGAGTTTTCCACTTCAGGGTGTGTATTCCATGGAATATTCTTATACATGTTAAAAAAAACATAGGAATTGACATTTTCCTAACCACCGTAAGTATTTCCTGTCTCAGTTTTCAACCAGTATTAGTTTAGATCCTGTATATGTCTATTAATGAACATATAGTGTAGTCTAAAAGCCCCAGCTTACCTTACAAAATTCCGAATAATAATCTTGAAATCTTTATTTAACAGAAGCAATTTGACATATAAATGAAAGTAGCCTGCCCCCCCAACAAACAATTATAAACTAGACATTGCACACTTAACGTGAGGTAGTATGTAAGTACCGTGCTGCAGGTACGGTACTGCACGAAGGCTTGAGAAAGGTGGCGGGTAACGGGTGGATAAGGGCTGCTCAAGACCGGGATGGTTGGCGCCTACTTGGGGAGGCCTTCGTTCAGCAGTGGACGGCGATAGGCTGGGATAATGGTGTAAGTGCCGGCAGTGGCATAGTGGTACCTTTCTGCTTGTAGACGTGCAGCAGCGCGGGGCGCAGGCCCACGAGGCTGGGCAGCCACTGGATGAGGCCGCACTCCTCGTTGAGCGGCAGCACGCAGTAGGTGCGGATGTAGAGGCGGCGGCGGCGCGTGTCGGCGCCGTCCTGCAGGAACCGGTTCACCACGCCGTTGAACTCCATCAGCCGGTAGTCCTTGCGCAGGTCGTCGCGCGGCTTCAGCATTATTATGTAGCTCTTGCCATCCGAGCCTAACAACAATTATGACATGTCGGCACAATATAAACGGAAATAGGTCTTAATTAAAAATACTACAATTATATTGAAAAAAGCCTTGTGATTAAAAAGTAAGTTCTCCAAAAATAAGACTAAACATAAATAGGCTATACTAGCAATGGCAGTAATTCCATAGAAGCCCAAAAGCCTAGTTTGCCTTACAAAATTCCGAATAATCTTTAATCTTCATTTAACAAAAGCAATTTGACATACATATAAATGAGAGTATACGAACCCCACAATAGACAATTATAAACTAGACATTACACAATTAACGTAAAACGCTTTTGGGCTTCTATGGAAATACCGCCACTGCATCCTAGTTAGCTCCGTTATTACTATTACTTAATTGAAAAAAATCCAGAAGGCCACCAATGCTCTAGACACCAAACCCATCCCAACCCCGTCTTTCTTAAGATTCTTAAAGTTCTTTTACAGGTTTAAATTGTACTCTTGAGACGATATGATTCATTTTCTATCAAGCAAGCAACCAAATAAATTGCCGATGAAACAAAATTTGACGAAACCAAATTAAAACATGATAGTATTACCTATTAGTGTAACTTTCCTGGGCTTCTGTAAGGAAGGCAATATGCTGACGGGTTCTTTAATGCCGGCGATGTACACTGGTGGTTGTGTGGGTATGTTGAAGTCAATACGCTCCTGTCTCGCAGCCTTAGACGGCAGCACGATCTTGCAAAACTCTTGGAACGGCATCATTATGTGGCTGAAGTCGTCAGCATTTAACAAACGCGGTAACGACGGGACTATCGCTGAGACTGTCGTGCTCTGAAAATATGTTCCTTAAATTATAATATATTGCAATCGAAATGCTACAGATAAAAAGATTAATGGTTTTATGGTATAAAGTGGGTCCATATACGTCCCACTCCAGGGCATGGGTCTCCTTTACAACTGAGAGGGTGTAGGCTTTAGTCCACCACGCTGGCCTAGTGCGGGTTGGCGGACTACACACCTAAGAAGTTCCTAACTTTAGGTGTGCATGTTTCCTCACGATGTTTTCCTTCACGGTTAAAGTAAGTGAGAATTAACTGTGAATACACACAACTTCAAAATCACAGAATTACATTCTTATTCAAAGCAAGTGTGTGGTCCACATTTTAGGTGTAAACAGATTATATAAGAAAGGAAATCCCAATAACGAGGACGATTGCACGCGCTCTTAATTAGTGTTTAAAAGAAGTAAACAATAGTTGTGTTATTTAAAAGAATTCATTATTGTTTTTAAACGCAATGAACATAAATAGTAATTAATGCATGTATTTTAAATGGTTATTAGAAGTGCTGTTCATAGATGTAAACCAAACAATGAAACTAAATGCGTGTACATATGTGAGAACCATTTACACTATTCTCAAATGAAAAATAACCGATACAAATCTCTTCTTTAAAGTGGTATTTTACTACATACGAGTATTATATCGCTTTACAAAAATACGTAGTCGACATAGTAATATTTAAGTATTTTTCACCAATTCAGCAACACAAACAACATGTCATTACAAGGATCCGTATATTATAATTGCAATGTATAAATTATTTTATGATATTTAAATCAAATCAATATACGATTTTCGATTTTATCTGAAACGGTAAAGTGACAACACCGCACTTGATGTTAGCAGCCTGAGATAGCTAACAACTAACTAGTTAGTTATTCTTAATACACGCTGTCCAAACAGAATAAGTATTAAGACTTAAATTTCTCTGAATTCAAAGCCAATTAGAATTTTGCAAGTACTTTTAAATCGCCAAAAGATAACTTACTGCATCTAGGGCAACAGTGACAATATTTGTACCATCACCGATTCTCAGAAGTGATATAATTTCAAAGGAATAATCCGATACTGATATTTTTCCAATCGTGGTTGTATAATAACGCCTAATAACATATCGTCAAATATGTATTACCAAATTCGTTATGCAAACTGACTAATGAAAACTACCTAATGATTTATAACCGCCACAATTTTTTAACACCTACGTGTTTGACATACGTGAAGTGGGATGGCAAACAACAATATGTCATGGCGTAATTTAACAATTAGCGGCATGGTGTGAGTCCCAAGCTGTGAAGGTGACTGAGGGCCGTACCACTGATCATCAACAATATGTATCGAATTATGCATGAGCGTACTATAGTATAGTAATGATACTATACTTCCGCCTGACAATCAATATTGATTCTGTAATATAGCTCGAAACTATGTTCTTGACTGTCTCGTGTTCTCGCGACACAAGTATTTATGTTCCGAGCGGTCGGGCAGACTGTTATTGGGTTTTTCCATTAGGATATTCTCAGTAGCAGCACGGAGTCTGGAATTGTGTCCGAAAAATGGTAATAGACTCGTCCCCTATTACGTGGGACTGATACATACCTTCATCAGTTGCTTTTGTTAAATAAATATTTAAAGCTTAAAGATTTATATTCAGAATTTTGTAAGGCAAACTGGGCTTTTGGGCTTCTATGGAAGTACCGTCACTGACCTTCATACAGATTCTTTATTCGGATAATACAGGCGTGAGGTTATGTATGTATGTTCTATATTTTTATTAGAGACTTAATAGGGGATCTTAGCTGGTTGGGCGATGCTTATGACCAGCAGGGATGATCGGTACTTACTACTCGTGCGTGATAAACTGAAACCCGCCTGGAATACGACATCCCTAGGGCGTTCATTGTATTTTATAAGCAACGCGATATTTTATTAGCGTTCACTAAATAAAGCCTATAAATACGCGTTTTAGTACTTTAGTAGAAGTAGTAGTAGACCACTTTAAACACAATAAATGAGAAAACACATTTTTTTGTGAATAGTGATACACTCTAAATCCACTCTAAACAGAGTATCGATATCGATAAACTACTAATACTCACATTAACGTGTCTGTCAATATCTTTATTGCAGAGCTCAATGAGTTTCTCAGCGAGTAGCGTGAAGTCCCTGATGAGTTTGGCTATGGCCGGCTGCTTGAGTCTATGGTCCGCGAGCACGTCGCTGCACCGCTTGATGCGCTGCGGGTAGCTCGACTTGATCACCGACATCATCATCCACAACGTGTGCTGCGGATACGCCAGGATCAGCTTCACGATGATCGCTTTTAATTGTTGGTACACCTGCGGAATTAGTCATCATCATTTTCAACTCTTATGAATATAGTGCAGAAATGCATCTCTGCCTACCCTTTCGGGGAATACAGGCGTGAGTGAATGTACATATGTATATATGTATGAATATAGTCTGAAGGCTAATGAATGATTTATAGGTTAAAGACAAATGGCAAAAATCTGTTTTTGCCATATCAATTCCTCTGGTAATAGATATTGAGAAAGAATTGTGTGTTTTATCGACTGCCTCACATTTCCACAGAACCCCTTGTTTATCGTTAAAAACTTTCCGTAGCAACACGGGGTCTAAAATTGTGTCCTAAAAATATGTCTTTTTTTACATGGAAATTAAAAGCTGGTAAAATATTGGTGGCGAAGTAAACTATGCCTAACTCTCTACGCTTTGGAGTGCAATAGTTTGCACTTAGACATGACCATTTTAAAACAGAGAAAAAAACATACCTCCTTCACTGGGTGACAAATCCTTGATACGATCTGCGAGAACGCCGTCAAGTATAGGTATAGCGGCAGTCTTTCTGAGTATGCTTGTATAATCTCAGTCATTTTAGCCAACACTCTGTATGAAGATGAGTCTGACGCCGATACTTCCACATCAAGCCTGGAAACATAAACATTAAAAGTTTTTAGTGGCAAGTAAAGTTATATGGAGCCAGTACCCAGGC
The DNA here is from genome assembly GCA_907164795.1 of Hemaris fuciformis. NCBI lineage: Eukaryota > Metazoa > Arthropoda > Insecta > Lepidoptera > Sphingidae > Hemaris > Hemaris fuciformis. The sequence continues at coordinate 6,767,638 of OU015440.1, read as the reverse complement.
TTGCCTACAAATGGCACGGAATAGGAATGCCTGGAGGAAGGTGGTCACGACCCTCAGTAATGAGGAAACGACTAGGACAAAAGTTATATGGCCAAATTGTCGAATATAGATTTTTAAACTGACACTAACAGTCACTAATAACACCTATGGTTATTCTTGATAACTGAGTTGCAATAAAAGTGACAAAGGTTTCCACTTGGACTATTTGTATTGTTTATATTTGACCAAATTTGGATCTTTAAACAGATAAATACATAGTCTTCAATGCATATTGACGTATATATTGAGTTGACAACATTGAGTTAAAAGACATGGACCAAACCAGTGGCCTTTCTATTTACAACCTACTTTTAGTGGCTTATAAATCACAATTAATAGGCCTATGAAAAATATACTGCTGTAAACAAATTTTGTTACTTATCATAGTTATCATCATCATCACCATTAGCCCATATACATTCCATTGCTGGGCACGGGTGTCCTCTAAGACTGAGAGGGTATTGGCCTTATTCCACCACGCTCGTCTAGTTCGGGTTCGCGGACTACACACCTAATAAATTCCTAAGAACTTTTAGGTGTGCAGGTTTCATTACGATGTTTTTCTTCACCGTTAAAGTACGTGATAATTCTTTGTGAATAACACACATAAGTGAAAAGTTATGTATCTTAGTTACAAAATTCACCGCTACTCACCACAGAGACAGCATCCTAGGCATGCTCTGGTAGAGATACTTGTGTCCATACTGCAACGCCTTCCCGTAGCTGTTGAGTGCGTGCACCCGCCGCGACATGTCCTCGCTGGAGTCTTTGTTGCTCACCTTTTCGTAGTATGCACCCAGACACACCTGCGGCAAACTCTTACTTAACAATAATTTTACTAATCAAAACACATGTGACAAAGACCAGACAAGTGGATAACTTCATAGTAAACAATTATTTCTGATCTAAAATCAGTGTGGTCCCCATATTTTCTAATATTTGTTTATATTTTAATCTTTCACCATCATCATCCTATGTACATAGGTCCCAGTGGCGGTACTTCCATAGACCAAGACCAGTTTGCCTTATAAAATTCTGAATATAAATCTTTAAGCTTTAAATCTTTATTTAACAAACGCAATTTAACATATAAATGAGAATATCCTGACCCCACAATAAACAATTATAAACTAGACATTACAAATTAACGTGTAACGCTTTTGGGCTTCTATGGAAGTACCGCCACTGATAGGTCCCACTGCAGGGCATGAGCTTGCTCCACAATTGAGAGGCAAATTGTCTGGGTGTTTCATAGAAGTCTTGTTTAAGTTTCTACAGTAAAGCAGATTAGATATAGAATATTACTTACCAAGCTCTTCTCCCACTGGTTGAACATCTCAACTGATTCTTTGTAATATCCTATGTTCACATCGACGTCCACGTTCGTTGTTTCATCATTATATTTAGCAATTAATAGCTTGGCTTTAGCGCATATTTTCCTGTAACAGTTAAATAGAGATTTATAAAAACTTATTATCATCTGGCATATAACATATGGTTGTATGATATTGGTGTCCTAATTTAACTTGAAAGGCTAGTATATTATTATTATTATTATTCATACAATAGCTTCCTAGTATATTACCGATTGTACCTATTAAGCGAAAAAAAAATAACATTCATTTAGAATATCTGTTTCCAACAATAATGAAGCCCATACAGGGTGTATTCAGACCGTGATCGGAAACTAAGGCAGGTAATAGCTAAGGTGATTACAAACCCCCTGGCGTTAAAGAAAATTCTGACAAAAAATAAAAATTTTGACTTTTTCCATACAACCATCGGTATTAAATGTACGCGGTTTGTATGGAAAACGTTTTTTTTTTTTTTTTTGTCAGAATTTTCTTTAACGCCAGGGGGTTTGTAATCACCTTAGCTATTACCTGCCTTCGTTTCCGATCACGGTCTGAATACACCCTGTATATTGCAGTTTATGGGCAGTAAATTGACAAACGCATTGACGTTCGTGTTGGATGCAGGTCGCTTTAGATAGTCTTTGGAGGAGACATATGTCCAGCAATGGACGTGTTTCGTCTGATGATGATGATAATGATGATAATGATGATGATGATGACGATGATGACGATGGTGACGATGGTGATGATGATGGTGATGGTGATGGTGATGATGATGATGATGAGAATGAAATTAGCAGGTGACCTTTGTTGATCGTTGAGTGTGTGAGTGGCGGGGTATGCGTCGTGCAGTCCGCGGCGCAGCGTGGTGAAAGCGTGGTCGTGCTGCGCGCGCGCCCAGTACATCTTCGCCTTCTCGATGAACAGCTGCTCCGGACGATACTCCTCCGCGTTCAGGATGTACATGTACGCCTGCAATCATATATAGTTTAAATAAATAAATACACCCAATAGTCACATACATAGTTCTTACCCCACACTAGGGTACAAGTCCTGTGTCGTGGGTATCAGAAACTACGAGAGACTTTTCAGTCTCATAAACACCCGGATCCGAAACAAATTTTTGTGGTTCATACAAACATTTGTCTCGGTGCGGGGATCGAATCCGCGGCCTCTCGTTTCGCAAGCTGGTGTTTAGCCAACTGCGCCACGGAGCTGTCAAATGTCGCGTTAATGCTCTATTTAGATAGCATCATTCTTAATATCAGATATGAAGTTTTCACTTTGCCGTGCCAGTAAAAAAACAGCCAGTATACACCCCATTGCTAGGCATGGCTTATAATTGAGAAGAGTTAAGAATATCACGCTAGTCTAGTCCAAGTTCATAGAATTCACATGCCTAAGAAATTACTTAAATATTGTTCTGGCAAGAAAAAACAATACAATGTTACATACTTGTTGAAATATCCCCGCTTTTCGAGCCTGCTTAGCACTTTGCAGCCATAAGTCTCCTATGCATGCCTTTAATCCTTTGGCTGTTATCTCGTGCGTAGGCTGAAGGAGTTCCTGAAAAAAAAAACAATACAAGATAAAAGCGACAAACACCGAGGGATTTTAATACCGACTAGTAGCGATGTCAAATAGAATTTTGTTGCTTCACATGCTAGCCTGTAAGGGCGTAATAACTAGAAAGAGAGTATTTATTTTTCTTTTGTTAAAAAAAAGCTAAGGCAGTGATGACCTCGAGGTTTAGGCGCGCGGTCGAGAATTTCGGCGGTCGCAGGTTCAAACCCCAGGCACACACCTCTGACTTTTCGAAGTTATGTGAATACACACATTGAACACATGAATTATCACTTGCTTTAACGGTGAAGGAAAACATCGTGATAAAACCTGCACAACTAAAAAGTTCTTAGGAATTTCTTAGGTGTGTAATCCGCCAACCCGCACTAGGCCAGCGTGGTGGACTAAGGTCTAAACCCTCTCAGTTGTAGAGGAGGCCCGTGCCCAGCAGTGGGACGTATTTGGGCTGATGATGAAAAAAAAGCTTTCAAGCTACTAGAAAAAAGATAAACTACATCTGAACTGAAGGGATAGTTGATACCTGTGTCTGCTGCAACAGTATCCTCCGGTGTCGCAGTAAGGGCTCGATAGTTCTGACGTCTGACTGCACCACAGAGAGCCGCCGACGCCACTCTTCCAACAGATTACTTATTATTTGGGATCCTTCGCCGTCTTTTAAAGTTTTAAGCCTGCAAATACGACAAAAACTTATAAGCTTATCATTTATATGGAGTACTTTTAAATATCAACAAACTAATTTCACCGCTTTATTAATTTTATAATAGAGTTTTTTTCATGCAGTCCGGTATCTACTTTTATTTTTTATACCACTTTTATTTTATTACTTTTTATAGCCCTCAGAATAAAATATAAGGTTATCGATAAAAATATCGAATATGTATAATGTACATATATTTTTACATCTTTTATATTTGTACATACATACTTGCTGAGGGTCGTGATCCCTTGTGGACATGGGGTAGTCTTTAGTTCCGACTGTGCTGCGCCATCTCTGTCTTTGACATTATGGAGTGCATCACGAAGTTTCGTGCTACGGGTCGAGCTGATTTAGATTGGTGATCACGACCCTCAACAATGAGGAAAACAATGCGAGCAGGATATACATACTTATTCAAAGCTTCTTCTGCGTGCTGCGCCTCTGCAACCATGTGCAGTCCTAAGACACTTTGATATCCGCTTCGCAAAGCGCTTTCTCCTTTGCTCTCTCCGTCCATTTGTGCCAACAGTCTGACAGTGGCGTCTCTACATGAAGTCTCGAATGCCTCGTGATCTTCTTTACGATATGACACTAATATGCGTCCCATTAGCAGACCCCAGTTTTCTTTACAAGGCGGCTGTAGTAATTGGAAAAATATATATTAATTTTCACTTTACACTTCCTTAGCTTACCTATATTCTTAAGCTCAATGGTATATGCTATGACACGAGGAAATCAACATTTTCATCAAAAATTTCTAACATGATGGACTTACCACCTCTATACTAAAAGAATACCTATGCCCCACTTATAAGCACTGTATGGGTTAATAAAAATTACTTTCAATGCCTTAATTCAGTCTACCTTTCTGCGACAGTCTACTTAACCGGTTTCGTTGTAGATTTTATAATTTCATCATTGATTTTTAATATTAAAATTATTTACTTTTTTGTCGAATTGTCTCGGTTTATAAAATCACATAAGGAAAATATACTTACCACAGGCCGTTTAACCAACTCGTCTAGTTGTTCAAATCGTCCGAGGCGCCACAACGGCTCAGCGGATAGCTCCATCATGTCTTCAGAGTCGTGTTCGCTGAGCAAGCGGTACGCGGTGAACGGCTGGTCTAGGCCCAGGTAACAGTCTATCATACCCTACAATAATACAAACGAATCGTCTTGAAACAGAAACAGTTGCACGTGGTACAATGCCCGACAGAAAATCATTTTTTATAAGAGTGAAATCTTTTCTGTTTGTCCTTCATTAAGAGAAATATTTTACTGCTGCTTTGACTTTGCTGCAGAAGAAATTGAACAACAATATTTTTCCAACTCTTTTTATGTATTAAATATTTATTTGTTTTCTTTGTCAGTTTCATGCAAGCTGAGATCCTACAGAGACCTATTGCGCTTCGCTGCTCGGTGTCATTTCTGTTTATGCCTCTATCAATCACGGTGTACAGGAGTAACAACATCGACCTGGTATTGACATAGTCTAGTCTTCTTATTTCATCCTCTTCCCTATCGATTTTATAAGTTATTTCCTAAACAATGTTAAATATAAAAATATAAACGTACTTGCAAACTGTGTTTATCCAAATTTCGTTCTTGCGCGAGTCGTTCGTAACAGAGCGCTGCGTCTTGCAGCCGTCCAGTCACTACTTGCGCCAGTATTAACTCCTTCAATGACGGCTCGGATCTCTTCATAGACAATATACCTATAACAAAATGCAATGTTTTACCGGTACAGGGAAAGTGTAAGGAACTAAGAGGGCGTACAATAGCGAATATAGAGAACAAAATATTGTGACCATATATTATTTTATTACAAAGCATTGCTGAGGGGCAGCACCCAAACCCAATAAGAATACGAAACCAAAACAAACATTGCAACATTATCAAAGAATTTCATTAAAAAATGCATGAAAACAATCATGTTTAAATACTTAACATATTATACAGGGTGTATTCAGACCGTGATCGGAAACTAAGGCAGATAGTAGCTGCGGTGATTACAAACACCGTGACATTAAAAAAAATCCCGACAAAAAATAAAAATTAATACGTTTTCCTTACAACCATCACAACCATCCATTTAATATCTATGATTGTTAGGAAAACTAAAACAAATTGTCGGGATTTTTTTAACGCCAATAGGTATCATCACTGTAGCTATTACCTGCCTTAGTTTCCGATCACGGTCTAAATACACCCTGTACCTATGTATTGCTGGAGATTACAATAGTTAAAATTACTATTATATCCCAAAATAATTACAATGCTTCAAAAACCTGATTTGTATTTGTATACACTCTAAAATTAAAAATCATCAACATTTTATCATCATACCCGCAACAGAATCCGGTTCATCCAAGAGTGCGTAAATTTCAGCTAGGAATGGCAGTTGTTCCTGCATGCCATCCTTGTTCTCTTCCATATACAGTTCTAAATACTGCAGAGCGCGTTCCAACTCGCCGCACGCAAAGTTCCCACGAGCAATCGTCAACTTATCAAACTTGTCTAGGAATGACGATATAGCCCTGATAATAAACACATAGGTAAGTTAAGGTATTCACATCTTACATTAAAATTAACAAAAATATATGTAAAAAAGAATTAACTATTTCCCAAAAGCATTTAATGTGTGATCCACAAATATTTGATTCGGGTCTGGGTGTTTGTGAGACCGTAAAGACTCTCGAAGTTCTGATACCACGCCACAAGACTCGTATCCTAATGTGGGTTATTACTATGTATGTGACTATTTGGTGTATTTATTTATTTCTTAAGCGATGGTATTTCATACTATACGAGTAGTGTAGTATCATTACCTGACCTCTAAGACCTGTTAAATTTTATGACTTACGAACATAACATGTAACAAGGTATGCAACACGTTATGTAACATAATAGGTAGCGCAACATCAGGTACATTACATTGTATTTCATTACATGGAACAACACAAAATAATAAAAAGACTCACTTATAATTCTCGTTGTTTAGAGGCTGTTGTTGTGAATGGCACCACTCCAGGGTCCATCTATTTAGAAAATCCAATAGTGTGTATATCATTTTGCTGCATTTACTCTGAAATGAAAAATACATTGTTAATACTGTTAGTTTTGTTATAAAATAATTATAAATATTAATTTATGTTTATTGATAAATGATAAAAGCCATAATACCCTTTGGCAATCTCACACACTGAACTAAATGCAACACGGTTGCACATTTAGCTTTCTAAAACAGTGGCGCCACCACTGTTGATATAACCCATTCATATCACAGTCCGATCTAAGTAAAATTTGACACTAGTCTTCCGAAAAAGTCCTAACGAAAAATATGATCTATTACACCAAATAATTATTACCTGGTTGCCTTCTTCTGTCTGCACGGAGTTGATGGTCGGTGTCATTCTAATATGACGCAACATTTTAAACTTATTCCTTTCTATTGACGAACTTATTTCATTATCGAAGTTTTCCAAGCCTGTTAAAAAGTACACCATGTTTATTTTGATTTTTTATTAATGATGTAGCGTTTTTTTATGCGATCTTTATACCGTAAGGACCATGCTAATTAACAATTATTTAAATTATCTGGGACGTCTTTAGCATACCTTTCTGATTGGAAGAGATTTTGTTACAGTTATGCAAATAGGTATAATAAAATCTAGACACCATTTTTTCATCTCAAACAGTCAAAACTTTTTACTTATAATTGGGTAGAGTTGCTAGTGCAATATTTATTTTAACTTAATGGTAGGCTTAATGGCTTTCGGTTTGTATTATAATATTTAGATACCTATAACGGCCATGATCTCCTCCTGTATGTAGGCGAGGTCGTGGTTGTGCATGACGGCGTGCAGCAGCACGTAGGGCAGGAAGAGCAGCAGCGTGCGCACGTCGCGCCGCATGCTGGGGAGCACCACGCGCAGCAGCGAGCGCACGCGCGCGCACCCCACCAGCCCCATCAGCTGCCCCGCCCAACTGGACACATCATCATCATCACCACATAGTCGTCCCACTGCTGGGCACGGGCCTCCTCTACAGCTGAGAGGGGTTAGACCTTAGTCCATCACGCTGGCCTAGTGCGGGTTGACGGACTACACACCTAATAAATTCCTAACAACTTTTAGGTGTGCAGGTTTCATCACGATGTTTTCCGTCACCGTTAAAGTACGTCATAATGCATTGTGAATACACACATAACTTCGAAAAGTCAGAAGTGTGTGCCTGGGGTTTAAACCCGCGATCGTCGAGATTCTCGACCGCGTGCCTAAACCTCGAAACCATCACGACTTCTGAACTGAACACATACACTAGGGTGGAGTGAAAAAAAAAAAAAAAATCTTAGCCTGGGGTTCGAATTTGTAGCTTACTTGTATAAGAAACAAAAAAAATTGAAAAAAACAATTATTCAATATCTTGAGGGGGCCCACTCATTTCTAAAATTAATTACGAGTCAAAATGTTTGGTTGCAAAAAAAATATTAACAGCGTTGTATAGAAACATCAGAGTATCCTTTTTTATGCCAATTAAAAATCATAAGTTAAAAAAAATTGTGACTTGTTTTAGTTCTTAAAAAAATCCCAAAAAGTAACATTCTTCTTAAGGGCACTAAAAAACGTTTTTTCACTCCACTCTACTATAGGTACACACCTACGAGTACGTCTGTGACCTTACTTCCAAAAGCACTACACGTTAATTTTGTAATTTCTAGTTTATAATTGTTTTTTTTTTGTTGGGTAAGGATAATCTCAATTATGCAGGGTGTCAAAAGACAAGTTACAAGTAGCAGTCTTAACGATCTAGGCAATTTCTTACAGACAACATTTGGGCGGAAAATAGAAGAGGGTACTACCTAAAATTTGGAAACTAATGACATAATAATTATTATAAAAATATAATACTCAAAGTAGACTTACTTGTGGGCCCACTCTAAAAATGTAGTAGCATAACTTGATCCGAACAGTGGATGCGCTTTCTTTGGTTGTGACGGATAAGCTAGCGTGTACCTGTAATAGTAAAAAAAAACTCGTAGACATTTTAGGATTACACTCAAACCTAATCTATTTTCTAAATATGTTTGTTCTTTCGTTCGTTCATTATGAATACCGAAAAGTGAGCTATTGGGAATAATTCTCGGAATTTGTATTAAACTACTGAAAAATATATTACGCAGATAATTAAGTTAAGAAGCAAAAACGGCACAATATGTCTTCCTCGAAGCAAAAAAAACCTTTCAGTTAAGATATTTTTTAGCATGTTTTATGCTTTCCAGTATATGAATACTTACACAAACGTAAGATAACTCACCTGGAACTGAGCAGCGGAAACATAATCTGATGCATGTGTTCTGGAAAACTATCCCATACTTCTTTTTTCTTTCCATTTGGAGATATATTGTAAATCTTCAATATCTCCTGTATTGTCAACGCGTAACAGTCCATGTTCTGTAATCAAATCGATACAGAATTCATTGTAAACTATAAAATCATTACAAACACTTAAATTGTATATTACTTTCAATATTAATGAATATATCATTTTAGTCATCAGGATCAGGAAATAACTCTGCTTTAAGATGCTCCAACAGATCGCTTTGAAAGTCTTTAGTTTTTTATGTTTGATTTTAGTCATAGGGGTTTCTATGACTGAGGAAATGATTAAGAATTTTACTGATGTGAAGATGTTCATCTATCATCTATCATCCATCATGATTTCCAACATACAGGGTGTCCCAGAAGTCAGTAGAGATTTGCAGCAACAGTAGCGAAAAAACCGTCACAGGGTGTAGATTTTCTAGATATTTTTTTTTAATTTTGAAAATACATTTTTTTATATATTTTTCTGATAACTATTACGACTTGGGCTATTCCCCGTTTCCGGGTTATCGTCAACTTCTGGGACACCCTGTATAAGGTTTTTTTTAACTTACAATAGTGTCTTTTTCGTATTGAAACGCTCTAGTAAGCTCAATCAAAGCGGTTGTAGCGAAGCGATCGTCCTCGATTGAGAAAGCAAATGGCGACTTTTTAGCCTGAACGTATCTTCGAGGCAAGTGCCCAGCTTCTATGGCGCCCAGCTGGCCCAAACATCCCCCACTTGCTGCGCTTACCAATGGATCCAGATCTTTACAACCTGCAAATAACAATGTAAAAATTTGTTATAAATTGTAATTAATAATAGTTATTTACTTACTAGTAACTTGTCCGAACTTCATCGATCGACGATTTGATTTTAAGTTTTCGTGTGTAAGGAGTTAATTGGTCATTTAGCAATTAGGGAAAATTTGGACTACAATAAACATTTGTGTACCTCAACGAAACATGAGACATACGTTTAGCAAAATTTAAAGAAAAACTTACCAAGCAGAAGCGAATCTATAAGCTCCACAACGGTGTTATCAATAGTCTTTCCTCCAAATATCGCCTTATGTATCTCCGATCTGTTGCTCTTCAGCAATTTATTCAAATGATTGAACGCGAAAACTTTTATAGTCGGTATATCATGGTTAAGATGCTGCAAGTACCACTTGATCTTGTCCAGAAATTCTTCTGGTTGCGTTCTGTTCACATGTCTTCTTATAACCAATTTTATCTTTAGCGATATTTGAGTATCTTCCAGGAAGAACAAATCAGATATGTGAGAGCTTAACAAATTTTCGTTACTAACTACTAAGTATTGAAATATCTTGTTTATCTCTTGTGGTGCGTGGTCAAATTGCTGGAGTAGAGATACTGCAAGGCTTGAAAGTAACGGTCCTAAGCACATACTGTCTATATTATGTATGAAAGCGCTCCAGGCCTCTGCTAGTATTTTAGGAAACTCTTTGGCTAGTGGCAACGCGGATCTTAATGTCGCGAGCACTTTATACCTCAGAGGCGTGATGTACTTAACTCCCATTAACTGCAGTATATCAGGGAAACTCTTCAAAGCTTTCCTTTTTACTGACAACGCCACTTTCGTATTCACCAATTTATGATCGAAGTATGCCAACACGCCTAAGAACTTTGGATTCAGAAAGTCTGCTATCTGAGCCGTAGTCATATTACTACTTGTACTGGGAGTAGACACGTCTGGGTCATGACAAGCTAAATAACTACATGCGTTCAAAACTTTACTCGGATTGCAACAGTACTGCAGCAGGAACTCCGTTAAAATCACTCTGAAGTGTTTATTGATTAATATCGCTATGGACACTTTTGTGAGTTTCTCTATAATTGAATAACACTTTGAAGACACATCGTCTTTTTCATTCAAATATACGTGCACGTAAATATGCGGAAACCTTTCAATCAAGAAATCTGACACTGAACACTGCACTAATGATGCGATCTCTTCAATCATCGACGGCACCTGTTTGATTGTAACAGCAAATGGTATCAAATATGGCAGGAAGTGATGTACGTCTTTTGATATAAAATCCCTGTATCCGACAAATCCGAACGCTCTTACAACTTTTAGAAGGGATATTGCGAATTCTTTGCCATTATACAAGCTGCATTTAACGAAGAGCCTGCAATAATCTTTCTTATATCTGTGGTAGACTTGATTCGGTGTGTATCCGTGCGCTTCACACACATCCCTTAAGAAGACAACGGCTTTTGGCCCCAAACATCCATTCGGGTACATGATGTAATAAACCGTAAGCTCGGTTACTGGTAATAGTATTTTCTCGTTTTTGCATAGTCCAAACTTTTTTATAAGATTCAGTGTATGTGTCTGTTGGCTAACATCATTACTTTGCAGACTTGATTTGGTACATTTCAATAAACTTGTAATGCATACATTTACTGCCGCATCTTTGTTCAATGCCCACTCGGGATCCTCGTCCTGTAAAAGATAGTTGCTTATCATTATAATAATTTTGATTAGATCCTTATTAATTTATACAACGAAAAAATGGCTTATAAGACAAGAGGCAGCAGTTTTAAACTTGGACCTAATTTATATTTTTCGCGTGTTGTGATGTATTTGCTTCGGATCTTGGTGTTTGTGAGACTGAAGTCTCTCGTAATTTATGATAATCACAACCTTATTGTTTAGGTATTTATTTAATAAACTAACTCCTAGTCCCGCGGCTCGTGCTGTGAGATCTAAAGGTCCCGAGTTCGATTCCCGGGTCGAACAGTGTTATTAGGTTTTTCCATTAGGAAATGCTGGTGAAACGTTGGTGCGGAAATACTTTCGGGGAATAAAAGCGTTAGTGGGTATATGTACGCATGTATTGTAGAGATAGCTTTATTTCTTTTTACTCTTAATTCGACACCGTGAACGTTACTTCTCGTCACAAGTAAAAAAGAACTAACTTCATAATGTCCATTATAATGGACGTAGATTTTTCATGATACCGAAATAGGTAGATTTTTAAAGTATTTTAGCAAGCTAAGTAAAATTTATGACAAAAAAAAATTTGTGACGATCATACAAATAAATTTGAAAATAAAATCCGTCAAACTAAAGGTCGAAACAAAAATATTTCACTTACTAAATTTGCTTCTGCATATGGTTTCAACCCATCCAAAATACGCTCACAATTTCTTTCTTCAACAATTTCATTTGGAACCCCATACTTGAATACATAGAAATGCAGACTTAATCTGTTAAAGACATTCCAGTAACCACTGTCCTCTATGTCCACATACTGTCTGTGATTCAAGAATTTTGCAAATAAATTTCTGAGGCTTATAAATATTGTTTGCTTGTTGGGTGAGAATGCAATCATATCTGTAATTAATTCATAGTTCTTCTTTCGAACTTTAGAAAAAAAGTTCTCCATATTTAAATATGTTCTTTCTAAATTATGGCATTTAGGACAAACTACAGATATTTCTATATTGTTTGAGTTAAATATACATTGCCCAATAATATCTCTTGCTATATGAAGTGTTACTATATGAGGACCCAAGGACATGCAAGCTATTGCAGGCAAAACTTCTGCCACAGTTGTTTGGACATCACCAGTCTTCGACATAAATGCTGGCATTACTATATCACCCAAAATTTTACTTGGTGTATAAATTTTAGATAGCAGAAGCAATGGACATAATTGTAGAATCTGCAAAGAAAAACTAATTATATTATCAATTGATAATTAAATAATTATAATTTCTAGAACTCTCAGTTATAGAGGAGGCCCGTGCCCAGCAAAGGGACATTTATATGGGCTAATGATAAATTACTAACAGATACATGGAACATGGAAAACGTTACTCACTTCTTTGTAATTATTGGTTTTATTTTTTAACAAAGCTTCAAGGAAGTTATTGATGAATGTTTGAAATGCTGGATCATATTTTTCCTTTATAAGTATTTTTGCAATTAGAACATACTTCAGTATCAAAGATTTTGTAAATTCGCTATAAGTCATCTCATTAACAGAGAAGTTTAATGTGCTCTGTAGGAACATCAGTTGTAATGTTCTCTTACATTCATTTCTTGACATACTTCTATTCAAAACAATTGTATGCAGTAGTACATCCAATACTAACTTTACAGAATCACTGTCATTCAGTAATATATTTTTATTAAATTGTAATAACTTATTTAATGAATTTAATATTAGAAGTTCATCTTGCTCATCTAGAAGATTGGATAATTTCATGTTTTGGGTTTCATTCATATTCTTCAAGTTTACATTTGCCAATATATTAAGTGCACAGAGTGACCTTCTGAGGTGGTGTTTAATTAAAAATATATCCAAGTTACTCTCTTCAAAACAAGTCAATGATTTTATAACAGACAAGGCCTGTTTGTAACACCAACAGTCTTTCCAGTTGCCTTGGTTCTCACTTTTCCTGTTAGATAACAGATTTTGGCAGTAATATTCTGTAACTGCTTCTATTTCATTGCCACTCATAGTTTCAATACTCAATAAGTCTTCAGGAAATGGCAAATTTTTGCTTAAAAATAGGCACTGTTGTCTTAACTCCTTACTGTACAGTTTACTGCTTCTTGAATTGAGAATAATAGAACACATATTCAACAAAACATCTTCATGTTCCTCAAGAAGGTTATCTTCTATACTTTTTATAAAAATAGACATTAGCTTACAAAATTTCATCAAGTACATATTGTCAATTTCCCCTTTATCATGAAACACATTCATTGCTTGTACCATTGTTTCTAAAAGTAGGACAAGTTCATGATATATCTCAGGAAAACAGTGTTTGAATTTGTTAATACCATTCCGATCAAAGTTTGTTATTATGTTTGTAAAAAAAATTAATGATATCAGCTTAAGTTCAGCATCACAGTGTTCAAGAAGATACAATGTACAATGAAACAACTTTTCATGCTTGTACAAACATTGGTCTAATTTCAAAGAGTTCATTGCTGTTGTTTCCGATAGGAGTTGAAGAGTTAAATCTATCATAACCTTACAAGTTCTAATATCTGCAATTTTCACATAAATTGGTTCTAGATTTAGTTGAACATCAGGTATTATTACAATCTCTGGTGTAAAATTCTCTAAAATAGTTGCCTCTTGTTCACAATCACCGTTGTAGTATTGAATCAATTTATCTAGTACTAATAGATATTCGGAATGAAGTTTATCATAAAATGAAGCATTATTTATACACAAAATGTTTAAAATTTTTATTTGTGCATCTTTGCTCGCAGTATGTATCCTAAAAAACAGAAAAAAATGAATAAAAAAAAATTCATACCAACTTTAGTACTATCATCATTTCTCATATATTGTAAAGTTACCTATTCAACTTCTCCACTGACCACACATAAAATAATCTTCCAACTAGCCATGTGTTAAAGGCACTGTAGTATGAATCTGGATACTTGGAAGATCCTACTCTAGGTACTAGAACCTCCGAAAAATCCCTGGAAAACACATAGCAAAGTTATGAAAATGAATCTATGAAATATTTTAACATTAGAGATTAAATTATTTTGTATATACTACATTTAAAATACCATATTGAAAGTATATGTTAATAAAATTCACTTCAAGTCGCACATTTGTACATAATAGAATCACACAACTAGACAATTGTATGTAAAGGTCTTCAACTTCTTGCATAGGTATTATTGAGGTAACATACATGAAGTATATGATATGAAGTATACAATATTACAGCTGTGTGGTTCTGAAGTAACTAGTATTTATAAGAATTAAAGGATAAATAGAATTCATTAATTAAACAACAAAGCCTTAGAAGTTCACAAAATCAATCAAATAATGATTTCATTTTTGGCCATGACATAAAACTCAAAATATTAGTATGATAATTACAAGACCTCTGGCCTCGAGGTTTAGGCGCATGGTCGAGAATTTCGGCGGTCGCAGGTTCAAACCCCAGGCAAACCTCTGACTTTTCGAAGTTATGTGTGTATTCACAATGAATTATCACTTGCTTTAACGGTGAAGGAAAACATCGTGATAAAACCTGCACACCTAAAAGTTCTTAGGAATTTCTAAGGTGTGTAGTCCGCCAACCAGCACTAGGTCAGCGTGGTGGACTAAGGCCTAAACCCTCTCAGTTGTAGAGGAGGCCCGTGCCCAGCAGTGGGACGTATTTGGGCTGATGATGAATTACAAGACGATTTGTGGTTATTTCAAGACTTACCCAGATAATTTTAAAATGGAAGTCAACAATCTCTCGAGACCGTCGACGGCAAGATCTAAATTATTAAAAAGAACCATTGTAGGTGCATTGAACATTTGCCACACCGTAAACGGACCATCTTGATTATCAGATTCCATACTATTTACCCAGATAGAGAATTGACTAAAAAAATATGGTTTTCATAACAATCAAAAAAATAACTGGAGCGACGTATTGTAATTGTTCATGAATTTGATAATGACTTATGACATGTTTTTACTTTTTAGTTTACGTTTTCCCGCGAACCATTGACTATTTCGTTCTGAAACAAAACTTTAGCAGACCATATTTCTATTAGTTTTTTAATACTCAATCATGCCTGTAGCCGTAGGTACCTTCCCCTAAAGGATTATCAGAATTAGGTACCTATATTTGTAAGCCCAGGTTTTACGGGCTAAATCTATAGATAAATCCTCCGAAATAAAACGATGTTCGTAAGTCTAATAAGGCGTTCATTTCCAAATTTTGTTCAAATAATGACCAACAATTTATGTTGGGTTTCATCATTAGAATATTTCACATTCGAAAGCCAGAACATAATAATTTATATTAGCAGTTATTCGCACCTCCTTATATGAACCTCTAGACTTGGGTCAAGAGAGATGTTTCCAAAACAGTCAAAGAATACCTAGGTAGGTACATACGTATATTAAAAAATTGACTTTCTTTTTAAATTATGGTCGCAACTCTCACCATAGATGTATGGTAAGTACGATTTAAAACTAATTCAGGCGTAAGTGAGTGTTTTCGACCAATAAGCTAGACGCGCCGCCGAATTTAGGTATAAGCCAGTCAGATGAGACCTATTTCAGAGCGTTAACTGTAATGATGAGAGTTTACCTTTAAGTAGTTATTTCAATATCCTCCCAAAATATTTTTTTTTTAAATAAAGTAGCTTATGTCGCCTCCAGTTACATCAGCAATCTTTCTGTGAAAGTCATGTCGAAATCGGACCAGCCGTGTTGGAGATAAGCGCAAAAAAATATGATTGTGAATAAAATCAGTTATCATAAATTTTCAAACTTTTATTGGTATTATACAGCAGATAACTTATTGTAAAATATTATAACAAAAACAATTACCTCAGCAATGGAAAAAATAAAACATAAGAATATTAGAATTTCTATTTTTTATATTAATGACTAAAATAGACTACGAAAGATAAAATATATTTTTATACATTTGCATTTACATACATTACATGTCTACATCAAAATAAGTATCACTACAGCAAATTAAATGTGATGATTTGCTCGTAATTTAAATCTCAAAGTATTTTAACATTCAATATTGACTAAAAGTACATTTGAATAAACTTTCATCATACGCGACAAGCAGATACATTTCTCTTGTTTCTTTATTAATGGACTATAAGAAACTTCTTTTTTTTACACAATGAAACTAGTAAGTAATATATTATAATTAAATTGGACAAAACCGTAGTTTTATACGCTTTTAAGTATACTGATTAACTACGAAATTGGTAATTTGAGAACTACATGCGCCATTACATATATTTTGGTTCAACAACATTTCTGATCTTTCTAAGTGCATTTATAATATTATTGCATACAGTCTTTCTTACACACTTTATCATCATATTACAAACATATCCTGTTATTCTGTATAATACACAGATCTATCAAAACTTTTTTTTTCAATCGAAACTTATCAACTCTGCTGTATTGTTGTTGTGTTCTGATTTGACGGGAGTCTGAACCTGCTGAGTTTGGTTGATTGCATTTTGTTGTTGATCTTGGGGTACATTATTGAAGTTCTGTGGCTGCATTTTCATCTGTTGACCAGGCATATTTTGCTGCATAGACTGTCCTTGTGTCAGCCCTGGTTGCATTTGGGGACCAGTGCCACCCATTGGTATTTGACCTTGCATCTGTGGAATCTGCTGTTGATGATTCATTATAGTGCCTTGCATCTGATGACCTGTCTGTTGGCCAGGCATCATTTGTTGTCCTTGGCCAGGATGCATTTGTCCTTGGTTTAACATCTGTTGACCTTGCTGTGACGGATTTTGATGCTGACCTGGCATCATTTGCTGATTTGTCTGACCCAACATGCCAATTGGCTGACCATGGTGAGTCATTACTGAAGCTTGTTGTGGTTGTTGAGCCATATGTTGACCTTGAGTTTGGGGCAAGTGGGATTGGGTATTTTGATTGTTTTGAGGAATGTGATTAGGATGTGACATGCCTTGAGTTTGACCAGGTAATGATTGACCTTGGATCATTTGCTGTCCTGGTAATTGAACAGCTTGACCTGATGTAGGTATTTGTTGGATATTTTGGGGCTGAGCACCAGGCTGCTGATTTTGTATGTTCATTGGATAACCTGGCATAGATACTGACTGATTTAAGTTGGATGGATTTGATTGCATTTGAGGCATTCTAATGTTCTGCATCTGCATGCCAAGCATGGGGTTAGCTTGGTTCATTAGTGGTTGGCCTACATTTTGCTGGCCAGTAGTCATAGCAGGCATCATTGCATTTTGCTGTTGATTTGGAATGTTTTGTTTTGCTAAATGTGCATTCTGACCATTTTGCTGTACTTGCGGTTGTCCAGGCAGCCCATTAGCAAGGTTCTGTTGAATCATTTGGTGCATGCCAGGCTGTGTGGGCATACGCATTTGATGCATTTGTTGCATCATCAATTGTTGCTGCATAGGTAATTGCTGACCAATTGTTGAACGAATATTTGGTTGATTCATGGGAGGTTGGCCACCTACAGTTGGTTGGCCAACAGCAGCGACAGATGTAGACATAGCGAAATTGTTAGACATTTGGGGCATTGATTGAGCCACTGTAGACATTTGGTTTACACCCATAGGTGCATTAGCCTGTGACACTTGTGCTTGCCCTGGCATAGGAAGTGAGCCATCAGTTGTTGCTTGTGGCATCATTTGATGAAATTGGGGATTACCATAAATTTGTTGGTTTGGATAACCAGCTGGGAACTGAGGCATGGATACATTTGGTATAAAATAGCCACTGTTAGCAGACATCATGTACTGATGCTTCTGTTGCTCCTGTCTCATTTGCATTTCTCGCTCTTGTTCCTATAAATAACAGTTATAACATAATTAGTATATCATTACAAACTAGTTTTAATATCGTTATTTTTATGTATGTACTAATTACCTGCACTCGCTGCAGGGCAAGTTGCCTTTGGTATTGTAAGTATTCATGCTTCTTTTTCCTCATAGCTTGAAGTTTGGCGGCCATTTGCATTTGCCTCTGCCGCTCAGCAGCTTCGGCGGCCGCCGCCAATCTCGCCGCGTGCTCGGCTCTCAGCGTGTCCAGCGCGGCGCGGCTGTCACGAATTTGAGTTACTTTATCCTGAAAATAAGAGTTATTTATGTTGATTAATCAATACCTTTTAATAGGTATAGCATGACTATTCATGCTAGAGAGCATGATCCTAGTAATAATGGACACAAAAAATTACCTGTAAACTTTCCAAATATACACGTTTATCATCTTGCTGTTGTATGTATTTTAGTAGGCGTGAGTGCATGGCTGTTATGTTCATAAATAGAGTTTGAACTGCGGTGTCATTGGCTATAGAACGTCCTCTGAAAACAAAAGTAAAAACGATAACGTAAAATAATTCTTTATAAGGAGAAAAATTGATAAACTTGAACATATACGTACCGTGACGAGTTACTTTTCATTCTGTTGACGAAAATTTCCACTTGCGATTTAAGTGACTCCACAAAATCGTCAATCTCTTTGTCTTCGGCGTCGTCATCTTGTGTTTTTCCAGTAGGCAACTTGGTAAACTCCTGTAATACACATATTTTTCTTTTTCATTGGAATATTTTGAATGATGAGTCTTCGTGTATGTACTTTACGATACTATTTATATTACTCAGAGGTCATGATTATTTATAACGGAAGTGATTAATATAGTATTAAAGGTTATTTTATTTATTTCCAACTATTTGGAAGGCTTTTAACAGGACTCTGAAGAGACTATTATTTCCAACTAGGGGCCTATAGAGCAGCAAAATACCTCAGCGGTATCATGCGAGGTGTGGCTGGCGGGCGCGGGCGCGGTGGGTGGTGCCGCCGAGTCCCTCGCCAGCCGTTGTTCCCAGTAGTTGCGGTCCAAGTACCGAGAAAGCTCCGAGTTGGCTGGCGTGCTGTGCTCAGGCGACGCACCCACTGACGACGGAGTAGGGGACACTGTAGGTAACATTGAAATCATTATGCTTTCAAAAAACATTATTCCATTGCCTCTTTCATTTCATTTAATCCAAATTATCATATACACATTCAAGTCTTCAAATCTCTTCTGATGAAAGCTTGCATAGATATTATTTTATCAGTAATACAGAAAAAGACGTAGTAAACCTTTCATCCAGTGAAAGTGCTCTGTCCCAGAATAATGTTTTTAACGCAACTATGAGCGTAGGTTTAGACAAAATATTACCACGATTTTGAAGAAAGTAATGAGTTTATAATTGTATAAGATTTAGTTTCTTGCTTGAGATTACGATCTTGGGTAAAAAAGCAAAATTTGCTTGAGAATTTTATTCACTTATAACTCTTTTCTTTCTCTTAACGAGAGGTATGCAACAAAGAATAAAATTGTATCTTCTTTTTTAAATATAATCAATCAGTTGAGCGATTTACGTGATAAAATATAATAAAAGAACTTATATTCGCATGTATATTAATGAATTTAACATATTAGCTATTAAACATCATGCTATGTCCATAACGAGAGAATATATGATATTAGACGTGGATCATCGATTTAATTGGAATTTAATGGAGTGTAGAAGTCTCGAATTAAGGGTTCGCAAACGAACAGGCAATCGTGCGGAGGATGAAATGGAGAAAAGTGGTATGAAGTGGAGTAAGGCAGTATAGTGGGATGAAAACAGGCCGGGTGACTTTTTCAACTACTAACTTACATTTTTTACTATCTCCGGTTGCTTGTTCAACAAATAACATTGAATTATATTAATATGATGGTGCTAGGAGTGATCTAAATGGTTCATCTAAGTGTTTTATATTATACACAAAGTCTTATAAACTGTAAGCGTGAAAAAAAAAAAAAAACACTATTTTTGTGATTGCAAAGATTCAGTTTTTACGGGATAATAAAATATATTTGTTTGAAATGCAGAAACAAACACAATGAATGATATTTATAGTATAATTAAGTGTTAACAGTGTAACAGACATAGTTTGTTAGTATGGGATAAAACGTACGCGTAGATTTACCAGTAGGGTGATGAGGCGTTGGTTCTGGAGCGATATGTGCCCTGGACTTGCGTTCCTTCTCCTTGTGTTCGGCTTCCGACTGGCTGAGAGCCAATGCCAATTGCAATTCTTCTTCTTCTTGAAGTTCTTCTGCAGTTTTACCACTCGGCCGCTTCTATTCGAAAATGTAATAAAAACTTTGAATTTTTTGCCTAAATCAATTTCACAAAAAAGTTCGAGCACCATTATATGCTGGAGTAAAAAAATGTTTACTTAATATTGTTGTATTTCATTGTTTTTGTTACTGATTGTTTTAAATTGTTGTATTTATTTGCATTATTTACTTGAAGAATAGAAAGAAATCCAACAAATGACAAAGAGGAATGTTATTTAAGCTAACAAAATTATTTAATTTGGTAATCTTCTATATTACCGAACATTTTGCACAAAGTATATTAATAATGCCATAACAGTAAGAGTTAAAAGAGGAAGAGGCCAATCCAAAACCGGACTAACATATGGAACGATCAGGGATGAATATAAATGTCGATAGCGAAAAATACACAGGAACAAAGTGTAAAAAGATAAAGTCTATGTCCATTATAACAGGGTTCAAGTGTCATTATAATGAACAATAGGTCAAGAAATTGCCTATCACAAAGAAACAAAAGTGTATATGTATGCATTAATAAACACCATTGATATATGTACTTTCAATCATAGTGGACCAAAACATTTGTTTGTTTCAGAAATTCAATATTAAATTACTTAAACAATCATTAACACACAATTTAGAAAAAATGTAATCAGCTGTGACCTAAACAGAAACAACCAAATTCTTTAATCATGCACTGTTGGGGGATCAAAATTACTACATTTAAACATTCTCCTTAAACAAGAGTCAAACCTGTCTACATACCAACAATATACATTGGTCCAATTATGTGTAAGCAAAACAAACAGACAATTAATGGGCTGTTTTTTAGCATCTATAATTTTAGATGGATGTATAAAGGGTGAAAAAAATATTAATTTATTAAGTAAAATAAACACCAATTAGATATTTGCCAACATCTACCTAAAATTATATTTTATTCAGTATTTCAGGAAATAGAAACCTATAAGGTGAATGGCTACTCACAGAAACCACAAAATGAGTGGTGTGGTAATATGCAGTAAGAAAAGACCAGTAATGTACAAGTTTATATTAGTCCATTAAGGATTAAGGATTAAGGAAACATCAACCTACACAGCACAATTCAGGCAAAGAATTATTATAATGAAACAAGGTATGAAAATGAATAAAAGATCCACCATATTTATTATACATTTATATAGGCAAGGTTGCTAATTTGTATAATTGTCATAATAAAAGATAATCATGTCACAATTAGTATAACAGTATCAGATACTATGTCAATATCTAAAAAATATTACCAAAATAACAAGAAAATAAGGAGTACATAATTGGAACTAGTATTAAAATATACAGTATATTTATAACATTGACACAACAATCAAAATCTCATGTAACCATACAAATTGACACCTATAACAACTTTTAGTATTATTAATAGAAATGGAAATCATAATTCTGTTCTCATAAGGAACTAAAATTATTACACTGCTTCAGCCCCATATTTTATAAAAACTTGATTTTTTTGTTCTTATGATTTACATCATATAATAAGAGTAAACTCATTGGCTTTTAAAAGAAAGGCAAACATGAATGTTGAATGAATTGGGAATGTATGTGAATTTAAATCATTGTAGTACCAATGAGTTATTATTAAGTCACTGCACTGGTGCAGATCATCAATCTATTAATATTTATTTTCCTAGATTAATAATTATGCAATGTACTAGCACTTTTTGAGTCTTCTAACAAATGTTGGTGTTTCTGGTACTGTAAGAGGAGCTGATGACTTTTCTGGTACAAAGGGTTGAAAAGCAGGCACTGGTTTGGCATGATGTATTAGTTTAGCTCTTATCTCTGCTTTAGCCCTTTCTTCTGCCTCTTGCTGTTCTTTTTCCTTCATTAGTCTAATCCTCTCCATTTCTTCTTCCTTTTCTTTAATTTGTTTTTCAAATTTCTCCCTTTCCGCAGCTCGTTTTTCTGTAGTAAGTTCAAAGGGAGCAGGTTTCACTAGTGTCACATGCTGAAGAACTGGCTTGAATGGTTCTTTATAAAGCACCACTGGTGGCTTGGCCTCAAAGTGAAAATGATTTTCTTTATTTTCTGAAGATGTTGCTGAAGAACTGCTTTTTGCAGTGGCACAACGCATTTGTTTCTTGACTGCTCCAGGTAACGGCTGTGCTTTGAACTGTGATGCTTGTTTGCGCTCCTCATCTATCTGCCGTTTTATTTTTTCTTCATGACGTCTTCGTAATTCCTCATCCCGTTTCTCAAAAGAAAATGGCTCTGGTTTAACTGGGCCTTGTCTTGGATGGTGCTTTTCAGTAGTTTTTTGAGCACTTTGCTTTAGATTCTTTTGTTGTTCTACAGGGTAAGGCTTTTTGTAATGAAAGTTAGGACTAATTGGTGTGGTCAAGTGAACCAATGGTTTCACAGGCACTTGAGGTTTTTCAAGAATATGCTTAGGTGCAGGTCTTGCTTTGAACTTCTGGGGTGGAGTTGATGGGATTGGCTTTTTATGAACTTCAGTCAAATGGAAAGGTTCGGGAACAGTGAGAGGCTTCTTGGTCACCTCGGGCAAATGTTTTGGACCTTCTATTACAGATTTAGGTATAGGCTGCGCTTTAAGTTTAAACTTTTTAATTTCTTCTAATTCCCTCTCTTCTTTTTCTTTCTGTGACTCGATGTGTAAAGGGCGCGACCGAGCTTTGCATCGCAACATAGGCGAAACCGGCACTGTCAACCCTGGTCGGCCAGAGGCGCCCTGTGAACGGAATATTTGAGGCTTTTTTGAATGGAAACGTCCTGGTGTGTCACGTTGGAAATGATAAATAGCTTCTGCCATGGAAACAAACTTCGTTTTCGATAGTTCTTGAAAGGTTCCGGTTGGTCGTCTGCATTTCTGATAGCCGTCGCTGTCATTGAATTCCAATTTTACAAGATCTTCACGTAAAGCCGCAATGTCGTTCATGGACATAGACTTTCTCATATATCCATAATCATTTTCGTACGAATTATCCAAATGATTGTGATCACCAAAGTCCTCTTCTATCGGAGTTATTGGTTCTTCTTTAATCCCAATTTTGCCGTTTGGTGTAAAATCACCACGAAAGTTCGTCACATAATTTTTGGCCATTTTAATAAAACGTACTTGAGAATAAACACAAACTTGTACTAGGCAATTGTTATTGTATTAAGATGGAACGTCGTTTAATTCAAAACGCTTTCAAACCGTTATAGCCATAGAGTAAAAAACAAGTCGAAGGAAACAATGTTAACAGCTTAAAAAAATAAGAATGTAATTTGCAAATAAACGACAAAAATAAATATTTGCCTAGATTTTTAAATAAAAGAAAATAATTGTTTTATTTAGATAGAAAACATTTCAATCATAATTTAAGTCGAATCTACATAGTTCCTGATTGAACTAATCTATGTAGTTGCAAATTTCCGAACGTATTCCTAATTATCAAACTCAAATGACAAGTGACATCAATGGCGTGTAGTATTTGACAACTTGATACACCATGTTTTTTATTACATGCTGAGTGGTTCATTCGAAATCAATAAAAACTTACATAAATTCACTTCTTTAATTCAAAATACTAAGATTTAACATTATCTCAAGAGATTTAGAATGGCGCAAACATCTTTACCAAACCCAAATACATTATTGCCGCTTGAGTTAGTGGACAAATGCATAGGTTCACGGATTCACATAATCATGAAGAACGATAAAGAAATGGTGGGAACATTACAAGGCTTCGATGACTTCGTAAATATGTTGTTAGATGACGTCACTGAATATGAATCAACGCCAGAGGGAAGAAAAATAACTAAGTTGGATCAAATTTTGTTGAATGGAAACAACATAGCCATGTTGGTGCCCGGAGGCGAAATGCCGGGTGAATCGTATGACGGACAGTGATATAAGTTTAAATAAATGAATTTGCTTAACTTTAAGGACCAAAATTTGTTTTAATCATTGTTATCATAACCTATAATACCCAATTTAGAATATATTATCAATAGTAGAGAATGAATAATGAATGTGTGTTCATCATCATCATCATCTTTCTTTCATTTAATAAGCATTTATTCTGTTAAAAATTTCAGAGATTTTTGTCTTTTACAATTTGAAATAAAATGTAAACAAAGATATGACCTAAGAAAATTTGTAACATCATCAAATCAAACCTATAATTAAATGAACTATTTTAATTAAGAAAAATAAAAAAACTGGGGTTTAATATCACAGAATCAATAATTTTTGCAGCACTTAGTTAAGATTGCTATTAAATGAAAAAAATATGATACTCAACACAATATTTCTTCAAAATAAAAGTACATCAACATGATTGCATGTACCAGATACAAATTGTCTTGTTTTTGACAGATTTCTTTTAACAAATATGATGTATATGTAATAAATCAAAAACTTATAGAGGTATGTGATATCAATACTTATAAAATAGAAACATATCTTAAACTGGACATACCTGAGGTTGTGGAGGCCCATAATCATTAGCTGTGTCTACAATATCCAACTTGGCAGAAGATGATGGTGGTCGGCTAACTTTGTCATAGCAAGCATCGCACACCCGAACCTGTATTCAATGATTATATCTGCATAAAAGGTGGTTGGTAATATGGTCTAATGTAAAACTTATAATTAAATTAAACTTATAATTTTCTTTAAAGCAAATTGCTAGTCTATCAATTAATATCACATTTGACATCATTTTGTATAGGTTTTAATAAGATTTAAAAAAAAAACAGCAAAGTATATCACTCACTTCTTTTTCAATCCCAAACTTAGGCAGTGTTGATGTTTTTGAGCTGCACTGTTGACAAAATACTTGCCCACATGCACGGCAATGGTGTCTCCGTACTATCAGCGAGAAAGCCACTCGGCATCTTAATGATAATAAGAATATAATTAGTAAATTGAGAACCCCTAAAAAATATCACTTGCATCATTACTATATGAATGAGTGAAACCATGTTAATCTAATAAACCAAGAACACTGTTAAGTATATGACATAAAACAATCCATGTTATGTTATTGTGTTTTAAATTCGGTATACAAACCTGTGGCACACTTCGCCATCGGCCCATTCTGGTGCAGTATCAGCCGAAAACATCGCATCAGATTCTTTTAAAGTTGGGAACTTGTATCCTTCGGCTTTCAAAATGTTCACTGTATCCTATTCAGAAAGACAATATAAATTAACAAATAAATATTATTGAAAATTCTTTCAACATTTAGAGACAGTAATCAATGATAACCTGCTTCAAGCACAAAAAGTAGTATATGTTGATGTTTAGATTGTTTTGTCTCTGCCGAATGATTCATACGATCTACTGATAAGATGTGACGTGTACTTAGCATGACGGCGAATTACAATACCTGCGCTGTATAGGTAGTGCCTACGTATTATTCCGTCACAAATATAGGTAGTAAATTTTTTAAATAGAATTAAAACAAATACTCATGACTTAAATTAAAATATAAAGATTTATAGTATGAATATCGGACGTTGACATTTATATTGCAGTAAACAGAACAATTCACTTTAATTTGCTGCGGCCCAGCTGATTAAATGAGCGCCTTTATGTGTGCGTGTGTAGGCGTTAATAACAGCTGCACAGACTGCACAAATCTAGAACTTGTATTGTGGTGTAACACAGATGTTTTACTTTTTATTCTTATACGAATACACTAAAGTACAACAGGCAAACACATATAATTAGATTATAAGTAACCAGATCAATATTGTGTCGCGGCAATGAAGCGTAACCTTGAGTTTAACAAAAAAGTTCAATAACCTCGCTTTATCTAGATTTGTTTTCTAAATTCATATTTTAGTTAATACGATTACTTCGGTTATATTAAAATATAACTGCCTTGTGGTCTTGTGGCTCAAGTGTGTTCCGTGAAATCCAGAGGTCTGGTGTTCGATTCCCGGGTCTATCTAAGTGTAATTGTTTTTTTTTTCCATTAGAAAATTCTCAGTTTAGGGGACTCGCCCCCTATAACAAAGCACTCAAATATGGGTGCCTTTGCCTACTTTTTTAAGGATACAGGCGTGAATGTATGTAATGAGGGCAGACTCGACAGGTTCCATTAATAATTGTAGGTATTTCGCACTAGAATTTCGGTTGCGTAACGGGTTCGAATCCTACATCTCTACAAAACTACTAGTTCATTCCTGTTGCAATTGCAATGGGACCGATTTCTGGTCGAGCAGTGCTATTAGGTTCTTTCAGGAGTCTAGAAGTGTATACGAAAAAGAGTATTGGGCTCGCTTTCTACTATGATAATAAAAAACAAAGACTCGCGATATATGGAGGTATGTACAAAAAGATTCAACTCATAAGCACATATGTCTTGTTTTGACTGATAAGTTCTTGCTGGAATATTTTGTATTAAAATAATGACCCATATTGATTACACATACATACAACCCACACCTGTATGCAGGAGGACATTATTTCTGCAATAATGTTGCGTTTATATATTGACGCAGTAAGAAAGAAGCCTATTACTGTTTTCTGGGCACAATTTATTTGTGCTGCTACTGAGAATTTTATATTAATAAAACCCATTAACCCTTTGTTCCACCCGAGAATCGAATCTGGAACCTCTAGATCGCATGGCACTTTTATTGCAAGTATATTAGACATAATGTGTCAAGAAATTTATGAAAAATTATGTATGTATGTATTCTTACCTGTACGGCCCTGTATTTGGGTGAATTGCGGAATGCAAAAGCCCAAGCCTGTATCAGCTCAAGGATTTTGCTTCTGAGATTTTCATGCTGGGTTGTCTTTACTAAATCACGTAACATCTCACAAAATGCCTTTGATGTCACTTCATCATGTACTCCAGAACCTTAGTATAAAATAAGGAAAAAGATGGAATAAGGTTAATTATATTTTCTTTTTTACTTTAAAAAAATGTATATACTTCAGTAATTCTAAATTTACGACAAAAATAATGTCCAGATTGTGACTAAGGGCATAAATGCAATGAACACCAATCACCTAGTTTATTTCATAAAAGACCACAAATGCAGTATTTCCCTTTTGGCTTATATTTGCAATAAACATTAATTCTGTATTTCATTGTAGGAACACTTAACATACTTATAGGAATATTTTGTATTTAAAATACTTACCACAGTTTTTGACAACGCTTTCCAAGGTAAGCAGTGCAAACATAGCCTGATGTGGATTCTGTGAGTACAACTTCTTTTTGACGCCAGCCACTGCATACTTTGGTCTAGGGGAAATAGAATGACTAATGAATAAAGTAATAACCATAGTCAAGTCAAAGTAAAGTCAAAATTACCTTTATTCAAATAGACTTTTACAAGCTCTTTTGAATTGTCAATTTTAAACTATTTTTTTAACTAAACTATTGCCTATCATAGCAATATCAGACAAAGCAAAGTTCCTACTTTGACATCCTTGTCATAAAAGATAGAGAAAGTTTATGAAAAGTGAAATTCTGAGTTACCTAGTCTGTGCCATAGACCATATAAATGTATGTCACTGCTGGTCATGTTTCTCAGTTTTTACAAAAATAGGATAGGCCTAAACCACTACACCAGACGGAAGTGTTTTATGTTGAATATTTTTTTGTTTGTTAATCCTTAATTTTGAGAGAAGAAATTCAGGTTTCAAAAATTATTTAATCCTGGCACATGCAATATACTTGTGATTTTTACAAAATGTTCTAAAAACAAATACACCAAAAGAAAATTTTGAAAAAACATTACAAGTTAACACTACATAATTGATACAGGAGAGCACCAAAATTAATTTCATTCAGAAAGGTTGTTGAACATAACATAGAAAAGTATAAGTTTAATTATTCACTCTAATACAGTACTAATTATAATTAATTAAAAATTACTGTGTTTGAAAATTTGGGTTTTCCTATTTTTTCCCCTTTTTTTCCTATTTTAAGGACTACATTTCGTTTTTGCTGAATCACATAGACATTATTAAAGAGTTTGTATGTATAGATGTTAACTCCTCTACCACAGAAAAAACACAGAATAGATTTTATTGAAATTAAGTGTGGTGGTAGCTGATCCCTGGGTTTAACCCATGGGCTATTTTTTGTAATGGAAAATTTAATATTTTCTGGATGAAACTGCAGGGTACACCTAATATTATATACTTTCCACACCTGTAGAGAGAGAATGATATTTATTTAAACATTAAAATAATTTATTTATATACAAGGGTATCAAACTAACATTATGTGCTGACAGTAAATACAATATTGTCCAATTAGAATTTGTTGACAAATGATAAGCTACATTAGGCACCACAAATATCAATAGACCTTTGCATTGGTAATATTAGCCAGCAACCAAAACTAAGTTTTCTCCACATTAGTAATCTTTATGATTGTGGAGCTACCTCAACTAAGCTGCTTATTAATTGTCTATTATTAATATCAATTTATTTTTGCCAGTTACTATGGAACAGCTTTACAACTATTATTTTTTTCATGAAATAAATTTCAAACATTATTCATACAGTATAGAAAATTACAAAGGTTGTGTTGTTATATCTATAAAAACTTAGATTACCAATAAATTATATAGAATATTTATAGCATTATGGATATTTTTAAAACAAATATTAAAAATATACAGGAGAATGAAGTTAAAGAGATATTATGAACAAAAATTTGTCCCACTTGTAGTACAAAACATAATCCTTGATAGTATTTACATTAAACCACAAACATTAGACATAATTGTTAATACCTAATTATGTACACTCATCATGTCAGTAACTAATATTGGCCCTGTTATTTTAAAACAAATATAATTTCTCTAGTTATTCTTATTGTTTATGTAAATGTGTTTCAAGAATCAAAGTACAAGAGGTGCAGGAAAATAACAAAATCAATCTGAGTTTTGTACAAATAATAACAAATACATTGTAGTAAAACAAATTCACTTACGAACAATCATTTTGTCTAATCAAATCACAAATTTGTAGGATCGTTGGCCAATCAGGATCTAGACGTAGATTACTTGTGGCTTTATCTAGAACAAATTATTTCACCATTATTAGGAGAGAAACAGTCATTGACATTGTCAAACTACGTTAGTCATAGAAATACTAATCAATACAATCCAAAAAGCCATGCATTAGATATCACCCTTCATCTTTTGATTTTGTTACAAGACGAAAGAAAGCAAAAAATGCTAATCAGTGAAAACTGCATCGCGTAAATATATAAGTGTTAATACATGATAACAATTTCTCATTTGAACATTTATATCTGATGACAATATTAATAGTTTTAAATACTCACCAAGTAACTTGTCAAAATTGTTACTTTTGAACATTTTATCCTATAGGAATAATAAACTTTTGTTTTAGATAGGTAATCAACAGAAATCAGATTTACGGACAGAAATATGACAGTACAATTTTGTCAAATATGTTTTTTTAGGTGTTGGCAATGTAAAACGTCATTATGATCAGTTATTCTTTACGCTGGTATTCTTTTCATCACACCGACTAGTTTGTACTAGCGACGCGACGTCTAGGAATTAATAATAAAACATTATGGTACAGTACGATAGATCAGATATGTTAACATTTATTTTATTTATTTAAAATATATATTTAAAAAAACAGAGTTATAATTGTTATAAATAAAGTCATTGATTATCACAAAATTAAAATCAACATTACGTAACAATGCAAACATGCTAAAAATGCATGATTTTTTAGCTTTAAAACTCTACTTTAATATATTAACGCAATCAGGAAGCCCATTAACTTATTTTAGGTGGTTTCGTGTTAGTGTAGAAAGTGCAGATTATTATTTTTATTTATAATATTTAAATCAATAAGTATAGTTTAATTTTTCATGAATTCGGCGGCATCTTATTGCCAGCCAAAGTATACGAAAAAATTATTCGCAAGAGTTTTAAAATATAGAATACCTATAAACGAATAGGAAATGTGTGACTTAAATATCTATTCAAAGTAATCTCATAATGTACGTAAAACGACTATAATTTCATCCCAAATGTTAAATGATGGTAACATTACATGCAGGGATGCCATTGAAACGGCAACTGCCGTGTTATACGGCAATTGGGGTCAGTTGAAAAAAAAAAACACGGTATACACGGCAGAACATTCATTGCCGTGTCATAAAACACGGCAATCAGATAAGAATTTAATACATTTTGAAAAAAATTATATGAAATTCGGCAATTTCTCAATTTTTTCTACAAAACACGGCATTTTTATTTTATGGCAACCCTGATTACATGCGATTGTTATGCCGGATGGCCACTACCGTATATTAAAATAGTATTTTGTATTCAATATTTACTATTTATGTTTAAATTCGTAAGCCTAAAAATATATTTTTGAATATTTTTCACACTTAAAGAGTCTTATTCTTTCTAAGTAATTCTAATATTTTTTATGTAGCGTAGGAAAAGCAAGGGATTTTTATTCGACAGTTAAAATTTGCGATAACAATCACTGTACTTGGTAGCCTTCAGATAATTCTCTATCTGAGTTTCATATCAGTAAACATTTTTATCTTTCTTCTTCATTACACACAGCAATAAAATTGTAAAAGCACTGGCATCTAAAAGTAGTCCATGGAATTATTTCTTTAGAGACGTGCTGCTTTTTATACAATAATTCTTATATAAATATGTATTTAAAGATTTTTGTTTAAATGTGTTTAGTGGTATTATTCTATATCTATACAATAATACAATGACTTCCTTTATAAAAAATGAGATATTATTAGGATTTAAGAAGCAACATGAAATAAACAGTAAAATGCTTTGCAAGTGTGAAGTGAATTTACAAAAGTGTAATAATGAGTTAGCTGCGCTCAAGCTGCTGGTAACTACACTCCAATTACAAATGACGGCAATGCAATCTATGTACAGTGATTTAATGGAACTTAGAAAATTAATTGTAATAGTACATCCACATTTACAAAAACGGGGTTAAATATAACTGGTTAATTATCACAAGGATTTAATAGTGATACGTTGGAATTATAGATCCATATCCTAAACTTCATATACGAAATATATCTAGTTTTTCTGCTGAACACAAAGGAGTATTTACTCTATAACTTTCATCGAACTTCAAATAGTCTATTACGAAACCCTGTTTATCTTCTCGGTACTCTACCACTGAGCCAAATCTGCGTCCCCATAAAATTTCTTGAGCTATGTAACTTGATTTAGCTTGTACTGGCTGACCTGTGGATTCGATGACGCCTTCAAAAACAACTAACAATTCTAATTTTGATTTCAACAAGTCCTGAGCTGAAAGAGAATAAAACGGACTGTTCTCATTTATTTTATGTACTACAGATAGAGGAAACATGAATGAAACATTCTCGCTTGAGTCAACTGATAAGTTTAGTTTGATTTGCTCGTTTAGTACGTCACCAGAGCTGACGCATCTTATTAAATAGGCGTTGATACTGACGTCGATGATCCTGGATTTCCTTGTGTTACCAATCCGGAATATCAGGCACATGTTGTCATCTCTTTCGTTAATGATAGCATTTTTGGAAAAGATCAAAGTCTGCGCGCGATTCTTGGGCCTTGTCAATTTGGCGAAAACTACTCCGATTATGAATGACTGAGTAATGGTACCAAGAATACTTTCTATGCACATTGTCAACCAAGCTGTGGGGCATTCTAAAGTAATCGATCTGCTTCCGTAACCGACAGTCGTGTGTACTTCTACGCTGAAGAGGAATATGGACGTGAAACCATAAATTTCTCGAATACAAGGCGACCACGTAGAGTTTGAAGAATCTGGTAAATGCGCTTCATCCAAATCACCATGGTTGTACATGATTATCCACCAAACCATTGAGAAGAAAAGCCATATTAAAATATAAGTTAATATGCAATAAACTAATGTCCATCTCCAACGAGCTTGTATAAATGCCGTCACAATATCCGGTATCACATGATAGTTGAAGATCTTGGACTTCTCCATGTTGAGGTGACCTGACTTCGTAACAACTCTTTCATTTTTTCGTCTACGGCTTGAATTTCTTCGATGCGTATGTCTATAATAAAATTCGAATTGATATGTTTATTATTTTTAATAATTGATGTATCTAAAACTGTTTCCTTACCTGCGTAGTTTAATTGTTTTTAACGGTGGTGCTGCTACATATTTTTTTTCAACATCCGCCAAATTATTAACATCACCTGGTAGGAGAGTCGCTGTATCGTAAATTTGCATTTTTCGGAAAATTGTTGCAGAAATCTAAACAATTTTCTATTTATTTATGAATAGAATGTGACTTTATAACGCATTGTCTTTTTAGTTACTGACAAACATGTGTTTTCCGCAGTGACATGTACGTTAAACAATGATTTAATACCGTATTTGTGAAAGATAATAGTATTTGTGTAAGATTGGTTTTTGTATTTTAAGGCTAAGTTTCACTTTTGTTCATTAATGTCTTATTTTTTTTTATTATAACAATAAAATAGTTTGTAAAAGAGGATTCATTTTATTTAATAATTAAGCGAAAAAAACACAAAATAGTGCTTCTATATTAGACCACAGCACAGCTATCCCCAAATAATTATTCTTTACCCTAACGTGTGTAGATTAAGAAATAATCGCATACATCCGTTGTTGAACTCTTAGGTACGCGGGTTTGGTCATAATTTTTGAAGTCGTCACAGTGAACTTCCAACTCCAAAATGTTTGTGTGCTTCTGTTTAAAACCTGCAACTGCTCGACCTAGCTCGACAGCCCTTATAGCTAAAAGTACTTAAATTACTCACAACGGCGGATATCATAAGCCAGGCTCATATTTGTTATATATTGAGGTTCTGGAAATTGTTGGTTTTCTATGACATAGTGCTTCTATCACCTGAAGAAGCGTGTGTTAATAAATAATGATAACCCGGTAACTTATGACAAGATTCAGGGTATTTCACTATTCAAAAACTCAATTTCAGCTCCTATATTATGTGCGTTCTACTGCTTCGCCTCAGACTCTAGGCCCTAGGGTCAGATTATAGTCCACTGAGCTGGCATAGTTGGGTTTGGGGGTGTACACAGGCCTAGAGAATTCGTTATGAAGAATTCATAAGTGTAAAGGTTCCCCCACGATGTTTTCATTTACTGTTATGCCTAGTGATAATTCATTTTGAACAACCACATAAATTTTGAAATTCAGATGACCTGTGATTTGAACCCGCGACCGCTAAGATTTTGTCTTAACTGCGCGCCTACATGGTATTTATATGTGTCAACAAACATAAATACATTCAATTTGACAATTAAGAATAAAATCAAGAAATTTATATTTATTTTTGTTTAAAATATTGTATGTAACACAGACGTATTAAAGACTCGTCTTTAGGCACTGAGGTATTTTGGACGTGAGGATCCTGCAAAGTGATGACCTACGGCACTGAAACGTGGCCTTCAACTATGTGCCTCATAAGAAAGCTCAAGGTCACTCAGCGAGCTATGGAGAGGGCTATGCTTAGTATTTCGCTACGCGATCGAATCAGGAATGAGGGGTCCGAAGGAGAATGAAGTTTGCTGACGTAGCCCAAAGGATTAGCAAGCTAAAGTGGCAATGGGCAGGGCACATAGATCGTAGAACTGACGGCTGATGGGGCAGAAAGATACTCGAGTGGAGGCCGCGTACCGGCAACTGCAGTTTTGGACGTCCACCCACAAAATGGACTGGTGGTGGTGATATAATAAAAATCGCGGGAAGCCGCTGGATGCAGGCCGCTTCCGACAGAGCGCTTTAAAGTCTTTGGTGGAGGCCTATGTCCAGCAGGGGACGTCTTTCGGCTGATGTTGATGATGATCATGATATTGTATGCATAGTGTATGTATTATATTTTCTTTAATATCATGTGTAGTATATCATATCATAAGTTTAT
This sequence comes from Hemaris fuciformis, assembly GCA_907164795.1. Lineage (NCBI taxonomy): Eukaryota > Metazoa > Arthropoda > Insecta > Lepidoptera > Sphingidae > Hemaris > Hemaris fuciformis. The sequence continues at coordinate 6,733,008 of OU015440.1, read as the reverse complement.
TTACACACCTACGCTTTTTATCTTTGCACCATCTAAGGTTCGACTGAGAGAGAATGCCTCAGGCATTTAGTCCACCTTTACATTGTTTATGTATAAAGCGTAAATAAATAAATTTCAATGCTTTACAACATAATTGCAACGTTAATAGATATTCGTTTAAATTACTTGCCTTTAAGTTGCGTCATAAGCGGATTCATCTGCCTTCAGCTGGTTAGCTAATGTGCTGGTTATTCCATAAATATAATATATAGGTACCGCGTTTGATTATAGCATGCATATTATGTCTTAGAGTTAATTGTTTTCTCTTCGAAATATGTCATTTATATAGACAATAGAGATAGTAGGTATCATTTAACCAGAACTTGATGATCATTTTTGTTTTTTTATTATTATCCATTGAAAATGTTTTAACCTTACTATAAACTATTAAATATCAAAGGTTGTCTGCAATAGATCAGTTGTAGCGATAAGACCGTCTACGTCACTTATGTTTTGTTGATTATTTTTCCTAATACAGTGTTGTCTATTTATGCAACGTAAGCTCGTTGTAAAGCGGACGGGGATGCTTTGTGGCAGGAAAGAGCAACGGCCATGACAGACGAAAGAGCAAACACACATGCAGGGAGCGTAATTCGATAATCGTCGTGCTCTTGAACGCGCCCGCGCCGCTGTCAGACCATCTGTCATGTTGATGGACTTTGTCAATGAAGAGTGTAATAGCTGTTTATGAGGATACACCGTTGCCGCATTGCGATGAGTGAGTTCTTGACTGAACACCTGTGCAGGGCGTGATATATGTACTAGGTGAAATTGCCACACACTTGTTTTAACTAATTCATGGCCTCAGGGAACTGCTGTGGTTATATCGCTCTATCAAACACCCCACTCGACCCCTCACTTGATCTCTTAACAGTTAATATACTTTACATTGCTGGCTATGAGCCCATATACGCCCCTGTGCTGGGCATCAGCCTTCTCTGCAACTGAGAAGGGGTTACACCTTAGTCCATCACGCTGGTCTAGTGCTCATTGGCATATATAGAATATAAAAAATCTATTATAGTACCTATGTAAAATAAGTCCACTGAGATCTAAAATTGATAGTATCTGTTACTATAGACACAAGACTTGTTTTGTGGAATTGGATGATTTGTTTTTGCTGTATTTTTTAAATAATATTCAATTGTTTTGTTCGGCAACAGATTTTTTCTCCGGTGCGGATTTTTTTGCTTCCTAATTTCCTTTGTTTTCCAATAATTTATTACAACCATTAGACGCTAGGAAAATACTAAAATTAATCGATAAACATTATATCGTAGTAGTGATAATAATAAATAAATAAATAAATACACCCAAGAGTCACATACATAGTTCTGACCCCACACTAGGATACAAGTCCTGTGTCTTGAGTATCAGAAACTACGAGAGACTTTTCGGTCTCACAAACACCCAGACCCGGAACAAATATTTGTGGATCACACAAACATTTGTCTCGTTTCGCAAGCTGGTGTCTAGCCAACTGCGCCACGGGGCTGTCATGTGATGGCTTCGAGGTTTAGGCACGCGGTCGAGAATCGACGGTCGCAGGTTCAAACCCCAGGCACACACCTCTGACTTTTCGAAGCTATGTGTGTATTCACAAAGAATTATCACGTACTTTAACGGTGAAGAAAAAACCGTGATGAAACCAGCACACCTATAAAAGTTCTTAGGAATTTCTTAGTTGTGTAGTCCGCCAACCCGCACTAGGCCAGCGTGGTGGACTAAGGCCTAAACCCTCCCAGTTGTAGAGGAGGCCCGTGCCCAGCAGTGGGCATATATGGGCTGATGATGATATCGTGGTAAGATCAGTACATTTTTCACTAATTTTATTTAAGTACATAACTTAAAATAGTTATCTAGTAAATTCTTGGTAATGATAAGCTATCTTCTTTTAGCAACATGTAACTATGGAGAAATGGAGCAGGGCGCGGCGCGGTACTAGAAATTGCTTCCGCAATAAGTTTTTCCTGAATCGATAATTATTCCTAAACAAATATATACTCCCACCTGTATGTCCAAAAGGGTAGGCAGGCATGTATTTCTACAGTCACATTGTGATGACCTCGAGGTTTAGGCGCGCCGCCGTCGAGAATTTCGGCGGTCGCAGGTTCAAACCCCAGGCACACACCTCTGACTTTTCGAAGTTATGTGTGTATTCACAATAAATAATTATCACTTGCTTTAACGGTGACGGAAAACATCGTGATAAAACCTGCACACCTAAAAGTTCTTAGGAATTTCTTAGTTGTGTAGTCCGCCAACCCGCACTAGGCCATCGTGGTGGACTAAGGCCTAAACTCTCTTAGTTGTAGAGGAGGCCCGTGCCCAGCAGTGGGACGTATTTGGGCTGATGATGATAATGATGATGTTTGATAAAGTTCCATGTATTAGGGGCTAAGCCTTTTGCCGATTTTCGGGCACATAACCACTATCCGCGTTGCTATTAAGGATTGCGTTAAGGAAAAGAATAAAATAGCATTTTACCTAAACTGGGATTCGCAAAAGAGACGACGTTATAACGATTCACTTGATTAAAGGTGTTATTTTCCAATCGATTTCTAATTTAAAATATAATAAAGCTGTACTGAAAATAATTGTTTTATTCCTTTGAAAAACTACTCTGTGGGTGTATTGCACGCACAAGCTGCAGTCAGACGTGCAATCAGACGTTCATGCGATTATTTTTCCGACAAATAGCAGGATGTGTCACATCCCACATTCCCAGTTCCTTCGGGAAGTTAGCCGTTTGATGCCGACATCGCAGGCTTGCGGATTATCTCGAAGAACTCACGTGCTGTAGTATTTGAACTACATTATTGCGCGGAGAAATATGTTTTATCCATACAAATTAATATTATGAATCCGCCTGGTAGGTACTCTGTCTAGATGTTGTACGTATTTACTAACTAATCCTTACAGTTAATTTATTAAACGGACTATGGCTGTAATATAAGCGATTGATTCAAAAAATATAAACAAAATTTCGTACCGTAACTCGAGTTCATTCCTCGGTCCCGCAAATTATTATTAGATTTTGCCAGTAGCGGCACTGTCTGGAAATTTGCGCAACAAATGATAGCCTCTACAGCGTGGGACTCTGGTGACAAAATGTGGGTGCAGAAACGCATATCATCCAGAGACACAGGTTTGTGTGTAAGACGTTTAGCAAATTTATTATTGTCCCTATCCCACCACACACCCGCCACTGTAACTCCTGTGCTCCAGGATCAACAGTGGCACGCAAAGTATCGACGCCGAGTAATGAAGCTCAGCGAATCTGAGGGGACCTTATTTGTCATAATCTCGCAACGAAGTTAATCAGAAAAAAGGTGGTGTGAGATACGATGTTTATTTGTACGATACCTACTTAATGTGTACCTATTTAACTGTTTGATTAATAAATGACTTAATATTCATAGTTACCTGTTGCAAAGACTTATGGAAATCATGTTTTACGGCATTAAGTCAAAGTCAAAGTCAAAATATCTTTATTCAAATAGACTTTTACAAGTTCTTTTGAATCGTCAATTTACACATCTTAATTTTTTTAAACTATTGCCGCTTCGAAACGTGTTATAGCTGTGGAGAAGAAACGGCAAGAAACTCCCTCAGCAACACGACATGTCATTTTTTTCTTTAAAAAACAGCAATATAATTATGTCTTTTTTTCATTACATTATTTAAATTTTTCATTATAAATGTCATAACGATACAAACTGTAGCAACAAAACAAAACTCCGATCAATTTACTTACTCCCAGGGCTTATTATCTTCAATAAAATCTGAAACTTTATAGTATGCTTTTTTGTAAAGCTTATCTTTAATTGATTTCTTAAACATTGTCAAGGGAAGCTCTCTAATAGCCTTCGGAAGTTTGTTATAGAAGCGTATACATTGCCGGTTGCCCCATAAAAGAGTTATTAACTTTTTACATTTTTACACTTTTTACACTTTACACTTTTTACATTTTATATTTTTACATTTTTATTTTACATTTTACATTGGTCATAACATAGCAATTATGGACTAACAATTTAACCTAAAAAATAACTAAAGGCTATAAATAGCACAAACTCCACGCGTTTTGTATCTTAATGGGCAAACAAAGGGTCAATACCAACTTTGCCTTGGTCCATTGTAACCTGGTTTCATTGTTCGCCAATCTGTGTATTTTCTCAAACACATTAAAAGATAAGGATGTAGGAAATCACTCGTTGAATATGCGATAAGAAGACATATTTGATTTCTACAAGGCTAGACTGCAAATGCCTTCAAGTGGTATTACATCCGTCTTCGAGTACTGTTTAAAAGACCCAATTCAATCATCATCATCATTCAATGATAAAATGATAAAATACTTAGAGAAAGAATCGCTTCGGCGTTTACTTTTCATGTTCAAGAACTTTAAAGGATATCACATATTTATGTTTATAAGCCTTTGATCCATTAAGACATGTGATAATATCATTATCATGTAAATATTTTTTTAAATGTTGGTCACTAGACTCTCGCGTTAGAATGAATAGGTAAATTAAGGCGTCCAAGGCAGATTCTGACTATATACTAAACTGCGGTATGTAACTATGGGAGACTTTTCGGTCTTTCACATACCCATACGGAGATTGTCATGTTATGCTATTGAATGTAATAACATGTATATTTTCTATCAGAACACAGGTGAAGAAACCGCAAGGATTTGACTGCCCCTGGTACTAATTAAATCAATCTCAGATGATAGTTTTGCAGTAGTATGTATTGGCGAGATGTTCTTTGTTAGTAATCGTACGGTTAGCAGCATACAGTATCTGTGTCAATAATGCTATACATTATTTATATTATGTAATTGGTTCACAATGACCGAGAATGGATAAATGGATCGTGGGACGAGCTAAGGTGACGAATGTCGGGTCGTTGTCCAACTACATTACGAACCTTATTCTTCTTTGATCTGCGTTTTACTTTCAGCATAAGAACCACTTCACCATTGTAAAAGTGTATCTTAGCTAAAAGTGTTCCTGGTAAAACTGTCAATACGGTTTGTAGTCAACGATGCAGTCAGTTTAGACTGAAAGATCTAGAAGTATAGTGAGATCTTTGTTTCAAGGAAAAGCAAGATGGCTGAAAAGCTTTGTGGTAGGTACGTTTTTGGTCAATAATTTATGAACATTTTATTCAATTCTTGTTGTGGTTCAGTAATGTCGTCCTTGCCTCCTCTTTCATCATCGTCTTGCCCATCTACATATTTGATTAATCTCCTATCATCTATCCGATCTAAGTGTCCAAACTACCTTAACTTCCTTATTCAGTTACAACACTTTCTCATCTTTTTCTTCTCTACATCTCTTATTCTTTTCATCTCTAACATATTTTGGCTGATGCTATTACAAATTTAGTAATCACACTACATTTACAACATACTTACACGAAGATCATAATAAAGTAACTTTAAAATAAAATTTAGTAGTCTAATATATTATGATCCAAATTAAATGACATGATCTATACATACAGGACATTGATAAATTGCGTTCAACTTTTGACGATTGGGTGACGAATTACAACAATTTTTCATTACTATTTTACTTGGTAATATATATTTTTCAAAATGGATAATATGATAAACAGCGGTCCATTTTTAAGTTAAATGAGAAAAGGAAACTTTGAATTGTACGAGTTTAATATATTTTTATAGTTTTCAGTTAAAATTTAACTGAGGTGTCACTATTATTTGATTGGATGGATTTCTACAGTGCTGCAATTCAATCTGAAATATGTTTCTCGTATCATTGTGGTGTCACAATCCCTAGCAAAATTTCAAGAACGCAAACATTTTTCGTAAAGGCCGCATTGAATCGACAATTTCATTGGTGGTGGGAGTGTTAAAGTGTGGCGACGAACACTGAACGTCAGATTGTTCCACCGGATTAAATAAGCACCGCTCATAAATTATTTAAATGCGTCGCCGGAATTTTGAAAGTTTGGAATAAGTAAAAAGAAAGGAGAGGACAAAAGCTGATAGTTGACATTTTTTTTGTGACACAACATCGTCATCCCATTCTTACCACTGTAGCCAGACTGTAGTTGGAGTATAGGCTGCCTTTACCCATAATGTAAGTCGACTACAAAATCATGACTCTACTACTCATAAAATTAAATTAATTTTTATGATCATTACTTTGGCCAGTTAATCCTTTTTCTGATTTCGTATATATAGCATTTCGTATAGCATTTATCATGTATTTTAAAACACATTTTATATTCGATAACCACTGCAAATATATATGCATTTGCTTAGCTGGAATCAACAACTAACCAAAACAAAGTTTATCTTATATAGATAAATTAGATGATATCTTTCATAGAAAACATCTGGATTAAAACCAATACACCCGCGTTTAATTTTCCTTTTGTTATACTATTCGACTGGTAAATGGGAAAATGAAGGGTCACGTACAATTTTATGTTAAGACAAAAGGCGGCAGTCAATTGTTACCAAACGCGTGGCCAGTTAACAAATAATCGCGACTCACAATTGGCATAGGTACCCGACGGGCCACAGCCGGCGCACGCTCGTCCAGTACTCGTTATCCTGGCGAGAGACGCGCACACGCACCCACACCCGCAATGGACCTGACTCAGGCCTGAAATAAAAACAAATAAAGCCACCCTTTTTAGAGATTTTCACCCAGTTTAACACACTAAACAGTGATATGTGTATGTACATATTTGTGATGTTGTGCCGACGCGATGTGTCCTGTAAGTTTTATTGGTGAGTGAACTTTTTGTTTTGGAGACACGAGCAAAATAAACAATGCGTGTGTTAAAGCGGAAAACCCAATAAGTTGTTTATTGATTCCTTTAAACGGATGAAGATAAGATTATCTTCTGCAAATTCGTAAACGTTTTGCTATTTATTTATTTCTTAGAAGTGTTGTTTATTTCATATATTTTATGATATTTGATGTAAACATTTTTCAAAAAAATACCTACTTAGTTATATGAATGACGAAATCTTTACATTTAAATATATATTTTAACTCTTTGGGCAAAAACCTATCTTCTTAGATAATAATACTCTTAAAACAAATCACGGAAAAAAATACTACCTCATGAGTTATGACAGATTGATGAAGGCCATAAATCCGTCGAAAAAGACGTAGATATATATAATTAGCATCCCAGTCCTGAAACAGTAATCATCGTAAAAGTTAGTAGGTTGTTACTACGTCTTTTGTTAGGTGTTTTGTCATTTGACTCCTTGATTCAGTGAAAGGAACTGTCAAATTATATTTCTCAAATGCAGCTGCTGATGAGATGATTGGCTCTATAAATAATGACCAAGGCTTTTCATAATTCTTACTCTCCAAGATAAGATAAAAATAAAATTGACTGCATTTAAAAAAAATTACGTTGATCAATGAAAGAAACCGAGTGTTGGCTTACTTTAACTAATGTAACATACATATTTAAACAAACTTTAAAGCAATCATATTGTTGCAATTCTTGCATAAATATCAATAATAATATCTAAAAAATAAATAATATCTAGATAAATATTAACTTAGATAAGTTACTTCCAATTTTAAAAACAAGACTCTATTTTTCTGTGCAGTGTACTCATTCATTTTATACAGTAGATTCCAGTGTCCACTTTAATATTTAACCTGCATATTGGCCAAACAGCGCGGCGGGGTGATTTATTATTGAGCGTATTTTTATTATCGTTATCACCTTTTTGATCTGGATCAGACATCGCAAATTTGAGTGTTTTATAACCTTTTACGCAGTTTTTTATAAGGCATATTTTACATATAAGTATCTTAAAAGTAAAGAGTGGTTTATTTTGTTATCATAAATCGAGCATTTTATTGCGCTTATTCTTAGAGTTATTGTTAGCATTCTTAAAAAAAAAGTCAACGAACATTCACTGTTTTAAAAAACATTTTTTCATTCATTAGTGATCGTAAGTTGATCAAGCATGCAGACATTACACATTTCATTTTTAAATGTTATATTTATGTATGTTCATACAGTTTTCTATACATACACAGCCATTATCGTTTGTTCATGTATGACTTTGAAGGCAAAGATTGCTAAGTACCTGCACCTTGTAATAATCTTACATATTTTAATATTTCCCACTTTATCGCTAATGAATTCAGTTATTTGTTTTCAAATGTCATGAGTGAGTGCCGAGCACCGGTTACACAGTTTCAGACAAGCCGCGAATGCCAACAGCAGCTCATTTGAATTTCAAATGCAACGTACATACGATCATGACATATTGTTTTATATCTTCGCAAACAATGCACAGTGATAATGCTGATCTATCTGCTAGATTAAACATCTCATAGAATCTACAATGTAAATATTTTCTTTGCGGTACAAATAAATTATTAAACATTCTACAGTTTACTTCACTAACACTAAAATGAGATGGTGGAAAAGTATATTTCACAGATAAAATTTGGCCAATATGTGCAACTTCAAAACGAGCGTAGACGCTTATTGAGAAATATTACATTAGTATATTGAAAAACTTTCTCGAAGTTGTTGTTGCTTCAATTTTTTATGGCTATCAAAATATTGATAAAGATTTCGTTACAATAGTAAATTTTGATCTCTATCTGGATCAATTTCAAAGATGAACCAAATTATTTTATTAATAGATCTATTCTATGGGTTTTTCCATTAGGAAATTCTCAGTAGCAGCACGGAGTCTGGAATGGTGCCCGAAAAACGGCAATAGGCTCGCCACCTATTACGTGGGACTGATACATACCTGGCGAAATGTGGGTGCCGAAATGCACCTCTGCCTACCCCCTCGGGGAATACAGGCGTGAGGTTATGTACATATGTATGTATGTAGATCTATTAGTTGGATCGACCTGGAAATATATTATTCTAGGATAGTATACTAATCAGTTAAGCATTTTCCTCAGCTTAGTAAGTACAATGCAAAACTTCCTCGATTAAGTAACATAGAAAGTTGATGATCAGATCGTTTACGCATTTTGTTCATGTCCGACATACAAAGGCATACATTAATCGCATATCAACTAAACCAAGGTCTTATATTAAAATGCAGCCATTTCTGATTCGACATTGGGCATATTCGGGTTTAACATTACTGTCATCCATCTTTTCTTTAAGCATCATCATCATCATCAGCCCATATACATCCCACTGCTGGGCACGGGCCTCCTATACAACTGAGTGGGTTTAGGTCTTAGTCCACCATGCTGACCTAGTGCGGGTTGGCGGACTACACAACTAAGAAATTCCTAAGAACTTTTAGGTGTGCAGGTTTTATCACGATGTTTTCCTTCACCGTTAAAGCAAGTGATAATTCATTGTGAATACACACATAACTTCGAAAAGTCAGAGGTGTGTGCCTGGGGTTTGAACCTGCGACCGCCGAAATTCTCGACGGCGCGCCTGAACCTCGAGGCCATCACAATCAATTAAAGTCTAAGCACATTCAATTAAAATTCAAATCTTGAAATAATTTTGTGGAATACTTGAAGCTAAGAGTCAGTAGAAATTATTCAACATGGCATTATTATTTGTACTATTAAAATTTCCGCTGACACTAAAATTGTTTTACAATAAATTATCAGTAGGTACAGATATATAGCCAAAACCAAGGTTAAACACACTTACGATCATGTGGAAGTATGGTCATTATAGTTGGAAGCAAGTAGGTGAGGTGTCAGCGAGCCGGCTGCCAGTTCCCGCCGTGACATCTAATTTTGTGTTGACTCACAGCGCTTCATTAAAGTGGGTAGATGGTCATACAGATACAAATTCCGATTAATCATGGAAATTTGCCTAACTGTGTTGCAGTTCGGTTTGGATTATTCGCAGAATCCAGGCGTTTCAAAACGTATACGTCAACGTATAGAAGTAACAATTATATAATCTTGATAAAAATGTCAAGAAAAAAAAGGAATGTAAATAATTGGATTGTTTGGATGTGGAATGTATACGTGAATGTAATACGCTCCGTGTTTCGCAGCAAATTCCGGAAAGAGCTGTGCTCGGTATTGCACTACGACGTCAAATCGAAAGTGGAGAGGAGCATCTGCAGGAGAAGATAATTTATGGTATTAGTCCAGCTGATTATATATACGGATATGAAATTCTGCTTTTAATACAGAAAAAAACAAAAAGAATAAAAAAAAAACAATCCATTCATAATGACGCTATAATCTTTTGTAAATAATTACCCAATTTACCAATCAATTTAAATAATTTCATTGATCATATCAGCTGCTTCAGCCCTATTGAATGAGCTGAACGTCCACTTCGTTAAGATTAAAACGAGGACTAATCAAATCAGACTTACGCGTGCTCTTGTAATCGGTGCGTGGTACTTGTGGCCGAATATAGACGCTTCCTGGCTCAATCGACGACACGTTTCGTCTGCTCAATGTCACTCGAGGGGTCGATGGTAACGCGCAAATTGCCACTAAACTATATCTACTATTGGTACAGATATGAACGTTTTCGTGTCAATGGTCCGCCTCGGTAATATGCGAGCGACATCCGTTGCTAAATTCAAAGCCACCAACCGTCTGACTGTTATAGTAATGTTACGATACCTGATTTTTGTAAACTATTTTCATGTACAAAGTTTTTTCGTTGATACTTTGACCCACATATCAAACTTCTTGTTCTGATCCCGCACTTACTTACAAGTCTTGTTTAGCTTGTATCAAGAAATACATGGAACTTGCAGTTAAATAATCGAATATTTGAGGGCTGCCCGTTCATTCCACATTCACAATATTCTGGTGAGGAGTAGCAACTTCGCTATTTCTTACACAGCTCGATACAATCAGTCGTCCACTGTCATTGTCATCCCACTGCTGGCCATAGGCCTCACTTTACCACGCTATTCGCTATTATCCAGGGCCAGCCTCATTCAGCCCGATCTACCAGCCACGTGGACCAGATCGGCCATAAGTAAGTACCTCAGATAAAAGAAGTACCTAAAGTATTTGAAGTCAATAATTCTCCCATCTTTGTATTAGCTTAAAATTCTTCGGGATATGGGGCACCCGTGTTCTATACGCACGAAGGTCGAGTGCAATTACTCGTATACAGCAATTAGCGACGACTTGCCGCGGCTATTTCACTCGTGACACTTGATCAATGGCTACGCGTTTATTATGTTTACGACCTTATTGCACTAGGTTGCAAGTGCATTATCGATACATAATGTGTCAATGGAAATCGCTGAGGTTAATGGCGATATTCTTGAACGTTATCGAATGATCTGACAGCTTGAATCATTGTGTGTACAAAAGTACATTGGAGCCATGTCAGGTCTGTTCAATTTATTGTTATTACGTAACTGGGAAAACTGACGTATTAATAAAAGTATAATAGGTGGTTCACTTTGTCTCCCATTTAATTTAAAAAGTCAGATTCTTTATGATCATCTTATACTAAGATTGAAATTTTGCGCCGTGGAAATTTTGAACGAACCTGCAACCTTTTTTATATCACAGCCTTCTCCAAACCAACCGTGTTACAGAGTTATTTTGTTCATTTTATTTTGATGATGTATTATATTAGAAAAAGCATGATTGATTAAATTAATAAGGAATTTCATCGCCAAGTGGATTAGCAGCACGATCTACTAAGACACTCCCCCTTTACTTAATGTATTTAATGGTATTCTGACTTATTATATAATTAAACGGTGAAGGAAAACATTGTGAGAAAACCTTCATACCCCTAAATTCCTTATGTTTTATTCCACTAACCTGCATACGTCGGGGATGCAGATAAGGATATAGGTTTGACCCCTATACAACTGAGCTTTATCCAGTGGCGTAGCGTGCCTTGGCTGGACCCTGTATCAAAATTAGCTGGGGGCCCAAATGAAGGGTAAATATTTCACAACAAAAAAAAAACAAACTGCTTGCATTAAATTAAATTAATATAACACACGTTACGGGGCCTCTGCAGCCAGGGGGCCTCGTATGTATCATTGATACGGCTGATACGGCGGTAGCTACGCCCCTGGCTTTATCGTACAGCTTCGCTCGCGTTAATATTGAGTCTTTTCTCTAGAACGTAACATTTCATCTAATAATAATGTCCTCTCTAGGAGTAACGGCTTAGGCGTGAAAGCATAAAAACACATTTTCACATTTCCAATGGTATAATATAATAAGTAAATAATAAATTATAATTAATAGTTTTTTTCTCACTTGGTTGCTGGTTTTGGCTTTTTAATCCCAGTTGAACCAGTAGAGCCAGATTTTAATATTGTTAGTTTAATATCGTTTAAAACGGCGTATAATATGACAGACAAACCGTAAATGGTTGAATTGCATTACATTGTTCAGTAATAATGGGTATTATCGTCATTCTCCATTATTACGTTTGTGTCGATCTTTTTTATTTAATAACAGGAAATTATGACAGCTTTTATTAAACAAGAGCATCATGGTGTTGGCAAATCGTTGACCGTGTGCCATTAAAGTACATTTTTTGATAAATGAAGTGTCATCAGATACCGTGACGAAAAATTATTAAATATACACTCACGCCCATATTCCATCTCATATTATATCGAATGCCTCGTGGTCTCACGGTACAAGTATCTGCCGTGCGATCTAGAGGTCCTTGGGTTCGATTCCCGGGTCGGGCAATGTGTTATTGAGTTCCATTAGGAAATTCTCAGTCAGCACGGAGTCTGGAAATGTGCCCGAAAAACGGCAATAGGCTCGCCCCCTATTACGTGGAACTGATACATACCTGGCGATATGTGGGTGTAGAAATGCACCTGTGCTTATGTATGTATGTGTATATATCAGAATTGGAGGGGAAAGATTTGTGCACCTGAATTTTTCCAGATATACCTAAGGGAGAAGGTTTTCGGACGACGTCAGGTGAAATAATAGTCTTCTTCCTCTCGTATTAACTTAGTGTTTAAGATCGTTAACACCACAGTTACAGAGCTTATGATATACGAATATTATAACATCAGTCTTAGATCGCCTGTATCTGACCGTTACTTAAATTCCGCTTGGCGTTAATGTTGCCATCTATATTTTTGGATTGCCTGCGTTGTTGTCAGATGGTTGGCATTACTGTCAAATTTCGCCACAATACCCTTAACTATAACGAAATAGGGGTTTAGCGTATAACCGTTTTTTAAGGATATTTCCAGACTCTACGCTACAATTTTGTAACTCATTCAATATTGAAGACAAAACTGCCTATTGTATTGTAAGGCTCTACCACCTAATTATTATGTAGCCTCTTTTACTGATGAGTAAAAGTAAAAATAAAAATGATGATTTTTACTAAACCCTTTGTTCTTTTTATGACTATTCGTTATTAAATACCTACGCCCGAAAAAGTACACGCAACACATGCGTACTAAAGATAAGTGGGCAAGTTACATTAACTTAAAAAGAGGAAGCTCGTTTCAAATGGCACACATTACTAGATTAAGGTTGTGAGTAGTGGTCGAATGGCACTTGATTGTTATGTTAGGGTTGTCTATGTTTACAAAGAGATGGAATTAAATGGAGTAGATCTTTTTTAATCTTTTTTTTACTTTCTCAGCGATATTGCAACGGATTCTGAATAATATATTATAGATTAACCGGGTACTATTTACGTAATATGTTATGTATGGTGACAATGCTTTGAATCAGTTTGGGTCATCCAAACTTAATTTAAATCGTGATTAATCGTGTTTGCCTAGTTTAATTGCAAATTAACAGTGTTGTAAATAACTTGCCCGCCCTTCTGAATAATTAATCATCATCATCATCATCATCATCAGCCCAGCCATGAATAATTAATACATTTTAATAAAAAAACTTTCATTGCATAGCAAAAACTAATATTTGTTTAGATCTAGGTGTGGTACATAAGAAGCTTTACGCCTAACTCCTTATTCATAAACACGATTTATATCGAACTTAAAGTATTTTTATGGCCCTATCGCACTACACACCCGCCACTGTAACTCCTGTGCTCCAGGATCAACAGCAGCTAACACAGTATTGACGCGGAGCATTGAAGCTCAGCGAATCTAAGGGAACCCAATTTGTCATGATCCCGTAACGAAGTTAATCAGAAAAATAAAAATAAAGGAGAAGTTGGAAACTGAAGTTAAAAGTATATGAAAACGATTCTGGTTGCCTTTGATTATTTATAATTCATATTAATTTTTCAAATCTTTTAACCATCGCGTCGGTTTGACCTTATAACGTTTAACAAATGCCTGTTTGTGAACAGGTACTGTTATAGAATATATAATGTGTTACGAGGATAATCTAGATTTTTATCTCTTATTATATTTATAAGTTCTCGGTACAAAATGCTTGCAACATACTTTAACATTCTTCTGTGGTTAAATATTAATCGGGTTAGTTTTTCTTGCAGAGTATATAGACTAATTGTAAAGGAGTAGTAGTATAGTTTAGTATTTTAGACTAATAGTTAAATAGTGACTTAGAACCCGCCAACCCGCACTAGGCCAGCGTGGTGGACAAAGGCCTAAACCCTCTCAGTTGTAGAGGAGGCCCGTGCCCAGCAGTGGGACGTATATGGGCTGATGATGATGATGATGATGTTCTAACTGTCTCGTAGTCTCATAGCATAAGTATTTACTGTGCGATCTAGAGGTCCCGGGTTCGATTCCTGAGTCAGGCAAGGTGTTATTGGGCATTAGGAATTTTTCATTAATTTACATGACGAAATTCCCAGTAGCAGCATAGTGTCTGGTGACAATAATTACACCCCCTATTTCTTGTGACGTAAAATTCATTTGGCGAAATGCACCTTTCCATCCTTTCAGGACTGCAGGTATGTGTCTATTTGAGTGTGTAAATATAGAAAATTATATCAATACGGTCTGGCTTTCCTTGTGCGTAAACTTATAAAAATTTGCCCACAACAGGCTCTAAAATGTAGGAACCTCATCTTCTCATTATAGGAACATAATTCATTAAAATTTGTTCAGCGATGTGAGAGAAAAAGCATAACAATCTCACTATATTAGCATTTAATATTCAATTATGATTTATAATATTTATTGCGACAATTTTTGGTATAACACGGATTGACAGAATGAGGAATGAATACGTTAGAGGAAGTTTGAAAGTAGCTCCTGTGGTAGATAAATAATAAATAAATAAAAACACCCAACAGTCACATACATAGTTCTGACCCCACACTAGGATACAAGTCCTGTGTCGTGGGTATCAGAGACTACGAGAGACTTTTCGGTCTCACAAACACCCAGACCCGAAAAAAAAAATATTTGTGGATCACACAAACATTTGTCTCGGTGCGGGGATCGAACCCGCGGCCTCTCGTTTCGCAAGCTGGTGTCTAACCATCTGCGCCACGGGGCTGTCAAAGATGTTATGAGAAGGGATGAATCATATGTAGGTAAAAAGGTGATGAATATGAAAGTTGAAGGATGGACATTGGACAAGCAGAGGAAGGCCAAAGAAAAGATGGATGGAGTGCGTGACTGCATATGAAAGAACAAGGGGTGGCTGAAGACATGACGGCTGATAGGGATGTTTGGAACGATAAAACATACTGCGCCGATCCCAAATGAAATTGGGAAAAGGACAAGGAAATTATGTATATTTATTGCGACTACTATAGATTTTTAAACACGCCCAGTAGAATGCAATGTTAATTACGACAATACTGCAAGCTACGTCTTATATTAAAGTTTTTACGTAGCGAATTATACGTAATTAAATGAAACTCTATGCGCTCTCGTCGCGTTCAAGGTTTAGTTCACATTATTTGCGTATAAAAAATGACTACTTGAAAACTTAGTAGTTTCTATTCACTTGATTATGTTTTTTTCCCATGTCTCTACGCTGGGCTAGGATAAGCTCTTATACTTTAAAACTAAGGCTATAGAATATAGAAAAGTCGTAGTGAATTTGACCGGGCCATTCACGATCTTAGTTGGATTAGACGTGGTGTCGAAATTTGTCGATCGCGGGTTTGAGTCAGACAGACACTTCTGACTTTTCGATATTATTTGTGTGTTACTAGTATTATTTAGAATACAATAAAAAACTACAGGAAACAAATATAGCAGTTTCTCAAATTAAGAGTAAAAACACGTAGGCAAGGCAAACAGGTAGTAGCAGGCAGTAATGTCGTTTATCGGTGGACGCGTGCGAGTTGCCCACAGTCTCAAAGCAATTTAGCGACAATAAAGAGGAACGTCCCTATTAATTCCGCGTCATCTTTACACAATGCGTTGCAAACACGGAATAAAGATTGTTTTATGAGGTTTTCCGCAATAATGGATCGCCAGTGGGCGGATGTAAAGAAAGATAAACACTTCCGACAACCGTCATCGGGGCGTTAACTGGGTAAAGTGAGATCGACCATATCCTAATGAGTGCAAGGACGCCGTGTGTCAAGAACTCAACAGAATTGAGCTATCTGGAAGATGGCTGTGATAGCGTTAAGTGCGGAATGTGGACTTAATGTTCCGTATGTCGTGTGTATTGAACCGAGCCATATCCAAATAGTCTGAAAGCAGAATACTATTTAAATCAAAAACTATTTTGT
Source organism: Hemaris fuciformis (assembly GCA_907164795.1). NCBI lineage: Eukaryota > Metazoa > Arthropoda > Insecta > Lepidoptera > Sphingidae > Hemaris > Hemaris fuciformis. The sequence goes on along the minus strand of OU015440.1, from coordinate 6,716,379 downwards.
TTTGGAAATTAAATAGAAACTTTTGAATGGCATTTTTTGATAACACGGCTTTTTATAATAAAGAATCATTTTACTGCTCATTAATATTTTCTTTGAAATATATTTTTTCAGATATTCTCATGGCATAAATAATATTTTTGAGCATGAACTTACCTTCAATGAAAGCGAATATATTTAATTGATAATTAAGAAAATCTTATAATGGTATCAGTGTTGTTCTGCTATTTGCCAAGAGATGGCGCTGTAGGTATTATATTTGTTAGATTCCAAATACGTACTACAAGTAAAATAGGTAGAGCAGTTTTATTATAATTTGCTTACAGCATATGATTTTAAAATGTTTTTGTTATTTATACATGTATATCTATTATAATCATTGTCGATATTTCGAAAAATAATAATTTCAGTAGTTGCACACACAAAATTCGAACTAATCCAAATTCCTTTTTATGTTGCAGATAGTCTGAAAGACTTTAAGCCCAAGTGACCTGCAAGATGACATTAAACTCATTTGCGATATTCAAAATGACGATTTTCGGTGGAGCAAGAACAATTTTGTGACGTTTGCTGGGACCTAGAAACATGAACGAGCCAGATTGTTCGTACGAGATGCGAGTCAAAAATGACGAAGAAAGTGAAGGAAAGACTAAATTGTCCGCTGGGAAGATATTTTATAGGCCTGGTGTTATCGAGGAGGAGACGGATGAAACGAGCGTTTTCGAGAGCTCCGTAGTAGAAACTCCAATGATTTATAGCGCCAGCGGGTTTTTGAGAACGCCAAAAATTCACACATCGAGCAGCCTACATAGAATACCGACGTATAGCAGCTCTATTGGACAGAGTACGATCTATCGACAGGACACATGCAGGTGAGAAGGTTTTTGAAGTCCTGTATTTCTCTTAAATTGCTAAATGAGCAATAAATTCAATTTTTTTAAATACGTGCCAATGAGGGTTCCCCAAATACCTTCGATATCCTTCGCTGTATGATCATTCTAATGGGAATCAATCTAGAGTTTTTTATACTGCCTAGAAACCTAGGTGTCGTGCCCTGTTGATATTGCCGATACACTATTACTAAGCCTTTCTTGGCCAATTGGTTCCGTAAACTTGAAAAACTACTGCCTGACTCAGCACTGAATTATAAATTATTCATCACATGTGGGTATCGGTTTTAGTTTGAATCAGAAAGTTTATGAACATAAGTGTTTGTGTGTTAGTATGTGTGTGAATACTAAGATTGCGTGAAACGGGCAGGAGTCGCTTGAATTTCACGGATTATTGATCTTTCTGAATGAAGGTGGATTTAACATAAAAAATTATGATTCATTATATTATCAAATATGCTCAATCACGAAAGTTGCGCACTAAATCTTTTAGACACTTCAATCCTAATTTTGATCGATGGGACGTAAGAACGGATTTCAACGTACTTTCGTTCGTATGTCTTGTTAATAGTGCACTTAGTTCTTTGATAGCATGAATGGTAAGTCGGAAATTCAGGCTCAATCAAATAGGGGAAAATGATTATGATTAAATTATCTGTTATCAGTCGCCCTAGTTATGCCGATCTGTTAAAATCTGTTTTGCAAAAGAATCAGCCTAGATGTATATCTACCCAATACATATTCGGTAAATAAGAAGGCGGTATAAAGATATCAATAAAAACAAACCGACCATACCATTAACCCTCGCTAAAACGCGACACGGGACAGGATTATAATCGCATGTAGTTACTGAAGTTTTGTAGTCACTTTTTGGACACTAGTAAATTAAAACTTTCTCATTCATCGAACGATAATTTGAAACAAAAAGTAATTCCACCCATAAAAAGGAAATTTTCGCCGAAAAAATCACGATTTCAGCGAAGTCCACTCTAAAATAAGGTACGCGTTCAAAATCAGCGTGTAAACAATTAATTGCAGTAAATATATGTTTCATTCGGTATGAAACAACTCGCGTCCGTCGTGAATCAATCCTTGAGGCGTATTATCTAATCACGGTAGATAAATTCTTCACTTATCACTTATAGTTTTGTAGAATTTATTTTATTCGCATACCGTAATTTCACGCGGAGTACTCGCTCATAATTTCAAGTATAAAGTATTTCGATTTCTACGTGTTGTGTTACGTTTGGGAATAGAAATCCGGTGCCGAAAATGTTTAGGCTTGTTTTTGTGATGTGATAAGATATCAGTGTTGACCAAGTTTGTTCTACTTACGTGCAAAGTGACAAGTCTCGCCTTGTTTAATGAAAATAATGGTCTCGTCATAATGTTAAGATCCGATTAAATTACATGTTTGAACAAGGCCTTCAGATAAAATCCGGAGTTTGCCATTTTACGGTTGCAACAAGGTATGGTGTTTCCGAATACTTTTCTTCGATAAATAGTTAAATAGGTTTTAGTTAAGTGTGTATTCCTGTGTTTTAGTTTTGAAAGATATGAAAATCAAATCTGCACTTTTTTTTTCAAAATATTCATTTAGCGAGGTGTATAAATAGACAGTGCTCAAAATTAAACTTTTATGCAGAATTTCTATTTTTGTGTAAAGATTTTTTGATGTATGTGATGTATGTATTAATGCTAGGAATAGGGTCCAGCTCCGCCCCAGCGTAATTTTGAATTCCATGCTCACCTCAAGGGAACACACCATTTTTTAGGTGTAAAAAGTAGCCTATGTCCTTTCCCCAAATGTTATCAATATTCCCACACAAAAAATCATTTAAATCGGTTTAATAAATCTATTAGTTTATTCACTACAAACATATAAGAAAACAAATATTTCCTCTTCATTTATAAGTAAAGAAAACCACCCATTTCACGATAATCCCTTAATCCCTTCCATACCTACATAGTGACGAATATGATTTCACATAATAGAATTTTCTAGAAAATCTTATTGTTGTCGTAGTACCTACATACAGGAAGTAGCCGGTACCCAAAAATGAATAATTTGGAACGAAGTATCCTGTCGCGACTTTTATCTTTTCAAAGGAAAGATAATCACCTAAGTGCCACATGCACTTATTTAGTTACTTATTGATTGATAAAACATAAGCTCCATAGTAAGTTGGTATTGGGCACTACTGGGCACGGGTCTCCTCTATCACAGAGAGGGTTTAAGCCTTAGTCCACCACGCTGGCCTAGTGCGGGTTGGCGGACTACACATCTAAGAAATTCCTAAGAACTTTCAGGTGTGCAGGTTTCCTCACGATGTTTTTCTTCACCGTTAAAGTAGAGGTGTGTGCATATTCACATATATATTACATATATGTATGTATATTACTAAACTCAACCATCAGATCCAAGTGCAGTTATTTGCACGTATTAAAAAAAATCAGTTCCTATAATGAAACAATCGGTGGCCTTATAAAAAAATATTCACCAACGGTCGTGACGCCTATGAAATAGGTCTAAAAACGTTAGTCTGCCTTTAATGTAAAGGAAAGAAAATTAGAAGTAACTGTAGGAAAGAAAGGCTTAGTTTCCCTTCGGCAAAATTGCTGGTGATGGACAACAACGTTAAATTACGTTTCGAAGCGGCAATAGTTTAATAGTTTAAAAAAATATTAAAAAGTGTAAAATTGACGATTCAAAAGAACTTGTAAAAGTCTATTTGAATAAAGATACTTTGACTTTGACTATATAAATTTGCTACGAGAATTTTTTCTTAAAGTATTTTTTTGCTCTTCAGAAGCTACTATGTTTAATGCGATCTTACACGACTAGCCGAGTGCAATGAAATATGGGATTTCCGCCATAATTATGTCGTATCGTTTTCACTTATTTCTGTATATCCCTTCTTATAGCTGATAATAATGCATGGTCTAGGTCGGTTCAATGTGTTTTTACCTATATGTATCAAATAACCTTTATTCTATTTAATACTCCACAATAAATCACCTGATTGATTGAAACATTCGGCAGACTTAATCCAGTTGGATACGAATATCTGTGGCCCCGGTAATATTACTCACCCTGTCATTTTGCAATTACGTTGGCTCTCTGTGAAACAGTGAGACCACACTGGACACAAAAGACAGCACATTTATATTGCGACAGTTCAATTTGAATTCATCACGGTTCTAACATTTTATACCAACCGCGATTGTGTCCCAGTCGGTGCTTACCTAAGATAATACGCACAAATTAGGTTGATAGGAAAGTACAGTTTTCCGTTTTTAAAATAAAGAAATAAAAAAATATAATCAATTATGATATTACATATACATTTCATCATCATCAGTCCGTATGCCCCACTGCTGGGCACGGGCCTTCTCTACACACACACTACTACACTTCTATCTTACATTTTTCACTACACTTAGATTTACACCTACATTATTATATTTTAATTCCTTATTCCGATTTGTAAAAATATACATGAATACATCATCATCATCAGCCCATATACGTCCCACTGCCGGGTACGGGCTTCCTCTACAACTGAGAGGGTTCAGGCCTTAGTCCACCACGCTGGCCTAGTGCGGGTTGGTGGACTACACACGTAAATATATTTTAGAATAAAAAATTTAATACGCATGTTAGTCGCACTCAGTACTTGATAACGTTCATGATGTATGAGATCAAAATAGAATTTGATAAAGTAGGTACATCCACACTTCGCTTAGAAATATAAAATACGCATATATTCTTTTATATCGCCTATTCAACATAATGAAGAATTTGGAACCCCGTAGTTACATTAGAACATGCTGAATGATGTAAATTATGTGGATATGCACATTGCACATACCTTCTGATTTTACTTGATATAAAATACCTCGTGGAAACTAGGAAGATATTTCGTGCATAACAGAATTTTTAACCTTATTTATTGGGGTCATTCGCATATCGCATCTATAATTTTAATTAGTGGTATTGGGCACATAGCGTGGAGAACTGATATCCGATGGGGCCAAAAAGTTCTCGAGTGGAGGGCCACGTACCGGAAAGCGCAGCGTAGGACGTCCACCAACAACATGGTCGGACGAACTAGTAAAGGTCTCGGGACGTTCCTCTTGTTTATTTTCTTGGTTTAAATCCCCGAGAAACACGCTCAGCTTCACTGTCTGGTGTCTTATTTCCTCGCCACTGTTAATAATAGTGTTCAGGAGTTGCATACTTCAATAAGTAGCTCATAATAAATAGCTCAATAGTTATGATCTAAGAAATACCTATGACACTTGTTTAAAACTGATATATTTACGTGATTAAAATAGTCCAAATCCAAATTATGCTAATCCCTTCCTAATCACTAGTAATGCCGAACAAGATATTTTAAATTTGAATTGTAACATTTTGTAAATCTTTTGAGGCTTTCCATGAAGCTGAGTGGCTTTATCTAATCATTAAAGATTATTATTTCAATCTGATCGTAAGTGAAAATCGGGTCTTTTTTAAATCACCGTTTCTGTATTACTGCGCATTAGGCTCTTGTTTTTGTTATTTTGATGTTAAACTAGCGGTCCGTTCCTGCTCTACCTGGATAAATGGTTATTTGTAATTTTTAATTAATTTATTTTAAATTAATTTATTTGTATCTGGATAAATGGTAATTATTTAACCATGCTTTCTTGTATGATTAATAATCTATGTTCTACGTTAAAAGAAACTGCTCCCTTTTTTAAGAGTCTTTCCTCATACTGTAATTTTATGTACGCTACCGAACATGTCAATTTAATCACTAAGCTAATGTAAAAATAATTTAATCTAGTGCTTTTCCTATAAAATTGTATAAAATGTTAGGTACGACATGCTTGTTTCTTTGTACCCGGCTTTGTATGGCATAGGAGGCTAAAGAATTTCATTCAGTATATGATAGAAAATTGTGACTTTGAAAGTAAATTGGGTTGCTTAAGCTCTTCTGTCAAAGACCCGCAAGGCTTTAGCCCCGCATATTTCCGTATTTATCTTAGTTTATTTAAGGGGATTCAGCTATAAATTTTTTTTCATCGTCCATTAATGAGTGTTTATTACGATAGGAATGTTTTAGTCCGTTGCTGATATTGAACAACCTTTTTTTTCTCCATCAAGAGGATATTTATATCCCACACGGTAGGGTGGAAGCCGACCGTACGTTCAAACTTTATTAATCATTATTTAAAATCAACGCATCGATAAACAGGACCTTGATAGTAACTATCAAGTATAGGGCACTCGCTTTGGGCACTCGCACAAAAAAACATATAACAAAGCAGAAGAAAACAGAGTAAGGAGGTGATATGGTATCTTAATACATAAATAACCTCTCGCCTGTATTCCCCGAAGGGGTAGGCGGAGGTGCATTTATGTACCCCATTTCGCCAAGTACGTTGCAGTCCTACGTTATAGGGGGCGAGCCTATTTCAGTTTTTCGGGCACATTCCAGACTCCGTGCCGCTATTGAAAATTTCCTAATGGACAACACCAAATAACAATTAACCCGATCCGGAAATCGAACCAAAGATCTCTATATCGCACGGCACACATTGGTGCCGCGAGACCACCGGGTAGCCACATATTATTCTTACTGGCTGTAAGAACTAAGAAAAAAATAAGACCTCGCTGACGTCACATTAACGGATTTGCGATCAGGCAGAGGCGGCGTGAGGAAAGTGTGAGTTGATTCACACCTAACGTCACTCATCAAGGTTGTCGAATAGTGTAAACAAATTATAGCCTCGAGATCATAGTTAATCTGGCAAATCCACCGAAAACCAGCAAACATTGATACGCGTCTTGATAATCTTGATTAATCACGTCTAGAAAACCTTTCCACGTTCCTGTTTAATTCTACTGTCCGCTTATTAAGAATAACGTAGACGTTTACCTAAATTGTAAAAACTGTAGGTAAATAAATAAAATAAAATTAAACGTTCCCCTAAAATAGGATTTTCCTGTATTTTAGTTTAACAAACTCAAAATTGACATAAACAAACATTTTAGACTCGGACAAATATTTGTTAGCCTATGCGCCAACTGATTCGTCATTCACAAAATATTGAATGGTTTCTTAGAAATTCGAATTGCTATTCCCGTTCGTGGTTGGAGTAAAAAAAATCACCCAAATATTAATATGGGTTAAAATCGATCAATCAAAAACAATCTGCAGTAATTATGGTGTACACACAAGCAAAATGAAATTTCATTATTAAATAATAATTATGTATTTATTTAGGTAACAATTATGTGGCAATAAATTAACATTATCTCAGCCTTGTGTCAAAAAAACAAATAGGTACTCTAAGTCTTCCAACAATATTAAAATGATTACGACGTGCAGTAAAAATGTTTGCAAGTCTTTTCTTTGTGTAACAATTCAAATATTTTAGTAGTCTAGGATTATATACTTGGGAGACTAGGAAATAGGATATTTGCGTGGCGATTTCACAGTTGCAATTTGAATAAACTAGCGAGTAAAGACATCTTGTATTGAATTAAATATATGATTAGGTAATTTTAACAGCGATGTCTTGTATTTCTTTTAATATATTTGAATGCTATGGCATACGATAGGCCTAAATGCTTGGCTCGAATAATGTTATTGCATAATTTACCCGAAAAACTTTAATAGGATCTTGCAATTATAGTCATGCTAGGCATGTACTAGACTACAAATGTAGAGGTTTTATAAAAATATTTTTAATACAAGCGCATCTTATATATTATTACTACTCACAGATTGCCTTACTATGGAATGGGCTTTAGTCCACCAGTTTGGCTTTATGTGGTTTCTTGGGCTTATTAAACCTTAGAAATACCTTGTGGAGAAATGTTAGGATTGCAGCATTCTTTGCTATTTTCTTTTAAAAGATAAAAGTGCGTTGCGTTGCGTGCTTGTTCTTCGTTTTTTTTACGAATTTCCAAATGCACCATGATTTTTTATATGTAAGACATTTTCAACATATTTTTGCAATGTTTACACCCGGGATAAGCGAATGACGTAAAACATGTCACTGCTTAATACTTTCACGCGTCATCGTATCTGTAGATGACGGCAGTGTAAAGCTAAGTTTACTCCTGTTGTTTTACTTTCCATAATCTAGTGTTCCATAATTCGTTATGAGTTTTGAATGACAAAAAAATATATGTTTCATATTATTTACCCTCTCAGTTGTAGAGGAGGCCCGTGCCCAGCAGTGGGACGTATTTGGGCTGATGATGATGATTATTATTATTTAGACGGTCATATTTATACAGGAAGGAGGAATATAATTTTTCATTGAGTGCTATTGAAAAAAGTGTGTGTGTGTACTTATGTACACGCGTTAGAAGTTATACTTCATAGATAAATATATATTTTCCTCAATAATATAATAATATATTATAAAATAATATTTTAATAACTTCATGGTGTCGGTTTTTCATGACAGTGTGCGCGCGCATCGTAATAACTTCAAAAAAACTACTACTGTCACTATTATACATTCTTAAAATTTAAAACAAACTTTTTCTGAATAAATTTTTGGTGTCGGTGTGCGCGCGCATCGTAAAAAATCACTCTCATCATTTTTCCCTAACGCGCCAAAAGAAGTATAACTTCAAAAAAACTTTTTAGTCCTAAAATGTAAAAAATTCAATGCTGTAGCTGTAGGCGTTTAATGAAGTGTTTTAGAGACGTAGCGTTGTTATATTGTTTGTCCATAACATGAGCATTCACTGTTGTAATATTATAACTAATGTTAAAATAAAAGTACCGGATTTTTTTTTATTTAAATTCATTCCAGCGACTTTATGCAGGGTCAAAAAGGTCCAGATAGTTTAAATAGTGTTTTAAATTTTTCAATATACAAAATTGCACCCACGGTTTATTTACGTTCGCAAATCTTATCACATTTAATAAAATTTACTACCGTGCAATCGAAGCATTGCTGATAAAGAAACACTATTATTTATTCCGAAAATCATCGAATTATCGTGAAATTTATTAATAGGAATACTTTTTATTATACGTCATGGAGACCTCCGGCAGGATTTTTTAAGAACATTTATTAAGACTCACTTTTCGTTTAAGTAAAGAATATGTTACCATTCTGTTTTTGCTAATGTCTAAATAAATCCTGCATTGCCATGAAAGCGACGTAATGCACCTTTGTTTCGAAATTAGGGTTTTGAGACAGACTAATTATAACCAAATTGATCTTATTTTTGGATTTTTTCTAAATCATATGTCTAGGCACCTTTTGATCTTCATTTTAATCGCAGATTTGGCCCGTGCCCTGCAATGCAAATAGGCTGATATATGTATATGGAAATAATCGATTAGTATACGTATTTAATTTAATTTCAAGATTTTGATAGATTTTGCATGTTATTTTTATCATTTGGAATCACGTACACAATAAACAGGTATTGATTCTGTAATCACGACAAAATCGTCGCAGTGTTTACTCCTCAATGATGAATCGTGCTGAAATATATTTACTAAGGTGTGGTGCAAATGAGTGGGAATATCACTTCGGATAAGTAAATACGATAAAATAATCCATAAATGTTTACGATTTAACACTTTAAGCGTTACATATTATTGGCGTATTGAATGTTTTTGTGTTATTTGCCCTTTGCGGTTGTAAAACATTGTCGTTATGTTATATTAATTAGTATATTTTAATAACATCATTATTAGTTGATCTAGTTTATCCCTAAGAGTCTTGTTGTTGCCTTATCTGTCTGCGATGTTAAATGGGCCGTAAGGTACCGAAATATGGCTCCAGATATAATGTCCTGAAGTTATTTTAATTTAATTATAGTTTATGTAAGATGTGTAGTATGATTTATTATTACGTACTAGTAATTAGTAATACTATTAGGTTTGGTTAAAATACGGAGGTTAAAACTTAGGAGGAGGTTATAACTTGAGTATTATAATCGGAATCTTTTGATTCGACGCGCCCATTCAAGATGCGAGCAATTTAAAACATTTATAATTTCTATTATTTACAACTTTTATTTACGTAAACAATAAAAACTGACGTCACTGTTCATGAAAGATGCATACGTTTTTCAGTATCAAGAAACGGCCTTCGATCGGAAAATATTCGAGAGCATCCAATTAGTACAGGACTCTGTTAGCGAATCAATTCACGTATTGTCAAATTAACCATTTTTAATGAAAATGCTTGGGATGTGAGTGGCACATTAGTACGTACAGGATGTTGATATGAAAATATTACTAGTACCTCAAGTGGTGTTCGCTCGAGAGAATAATCGATCTATTCCATTCCGCTAATAAAACCGCTTCATTCCAGCCTATGTCTACTTTCCTTATACTCATGCTCATACAGATACATCTTGTTACCAATGTATGTATTGAGTCTCTATGAGCAAAAGCTTTAAACTTTTATTCGACTTTAATGCTTTTCACACATAATTACTATTTTTCGTAAAATTCTGATTTATGAATAATATACATATATGAATAATATATATATGTTTGTATTTGATAGGTGAGATATATTACGAGTTTTTTTTTGTAGGAAAAAACAAGTTTTGACTTTTATGTCATTTGGTCATTGTTTGGATTCATATATTTAATTGCCGTGGCGATCGAGAGGTTTCGGGTGCGATCTCGTATCCAGCCAGCTATTATTGGCTGAGGATATGTAAGAAAAACCGAAAACCCATGTTACATATATGGATTATAGCCTGAAAAGTATAGGACGCTCGCGTCAAGCATTGGAACGCATAGGATGATTTTAACAAAATTTTTGTAATAAACGCTCATGACCCCTAAATTCTAAACTTTTCAATGCTTCTTGACTTGTGTAAAACTATTTCATATAAACTCTCACGCCTGTATCCTCGTAGGGGTAGGCAATTGTTTAATTCTTCACCCACCTTTCGCATTAGTGGGCTAGCCTATGGTCGATAGCGGAAACTCTTTGCAGACTTCGTAGTGTCATTATATTAGCATTTACTCTCAGCCTATCGCCGTCCACTGCTGAACGAAAGCCTCCCCAAGTAGGCGCCAACCATCCCGGTCTTGAGCAGCCCTTATCCATCCGCTACCCGCCACCTTTCTCAAGTCGTCGGACCGTCGTGCTGCAGGACGTCCTACACTACGTTTACCTGAGCGCGGTCTCCACTCCAACACTTGCCTGCTCCAACGGCCCTCCGTTCGGTCATAGAAGTATTCGGAACAATCCATCAACACGTTGTCTCACCCAAGAATCAAACCCGAGACCTCTTCATCGCATGCAGAATACTTACACCACGGGTCTAACGAGGCAGTTAAGTAGTACTTCAATAATTTAATATAGCGAGGGGTTATCAACTCCTGACGTAATTTATTGCTATGATACATTTGCTCGGGGGCAAGAACATTTTGACTAGAAACTACTATGAATATGGAACAAAGCTTGCCAATTGCAGACATTCGGCGGCAGAGATCTAGATAAACATATTTGGAGAGACCTAGATATTTTGACAAATGGTTGATTTATTTGAAATTTTAATTGTAAGTCGTGATGGCCTCGAGGTTTAGGCACGCGGTCGAGAATCTCGACGGTCGCGGGTTCAAACCCCAGGCACACACCTCTGACTTTCAGAGGTTATTTGTGTATTCACATTGAATTATCACGTCCTTCAACGGTGAAGGAAAACATCGTGATAAAACCTGCACACCTAAAAGTTCTTAGGAATTTCATGGGTGTGTGCCAACCCGCACTAGGCCAGCGTGGTGGACTAAGGCCTAAACCCTCTCAGTTGTAGAGGAGGCCCGTGCCCAGCAGTGGGACGTATATGTGCTGATGATGATGATAAATGGCTGTTCCGATCACATTTAACTAAGTACAATATGGTGATTTAAATGCACACTGCATTACTGTTATCAGTTACATTTAAAGCGCTTAGATGTTTTTCGTCTTTCTGATAATGTAAGACCACCCTCATATATACTTATTACGCCAGGTGAATAGCATCGTATCTATATAGGAATAAAAAAAGGAATAAGTTAAAATTATTATGATCGGATGAATAGTAGGCCGACAGTAAGAGAACAAGACACGGTAAAGGTCTTTAGGATACCTACAATTTCTTTTACCTAATAGTATTATGTAACGGATTAAAGTTTTAGTAGTCTCAACTGGTAGTTAATGCAGCTAAAGTGACATATTAATTACGTTCACACAACTCTTTCTTATCCGTTTTCTATCGACCACACATTAGGTACATCAGTACATGTCATGAAAAATATTATAATAATAATAAATAATAAATAAGCCTTTATTTAACAATCTTTACATAGTACAATTAATTATTCTAAGTTATGATTTGTAGTTGTTGTTGACACCGGTACGCAAAGATTGTCTTGCTTTCCAGCATAGGCCTCCCCTAGAGTTTGCCACAATACGCGATCTTGAGCTTGTCGACCCCATGTGATGCCTGCTATTTTTCTAAAATCGTCCTCCCATCGACGACGTTGTCTGCCTTTTTTCCTCTTGTATTGTCTTGGACACCATTCCGTTACCTCTTTAGACCACTTGTCTTGTTTACTTCTTATTATATGACCTGCCCACCTCCATTTTAACTTTTTAATACAGTAGGTAACATCAGTTATTTTAGTTTTGTTTCTTATAGTGTTTAATGTTATTTTATCTTTTAGTTTGATGTTAAGCATGCTACGTTCCATTCCGTGTTGGCAGGTTTCTAGAGAGTGTATGTCACGATTTATTAGATTCCACGTTTGGCATCCATATGTCATCACTGGCAGGATGCACGATTCGAACACTGTTTTCTTGGCTTTGAGTGGCATACGTGGGTTTTTCATTATCTCTTTCAGAGACCAGTATCTCTTCCATGCCATATTTATTCTATTGTTTATTTCCTTTTTTGTGAGGTCATTTGGAGATATGATCTGGCCGAGGTATGTGTATTCTTTCACATATTCTATCGTGGTCCCTTTGATAGTTATTGGAGTATGATCCAGGTTTGTCATTATTTTAGTTTTTGTAGCATTCATTGATAGTCCCACTTTTTCACTTTCGTTCACTAACTGTTCCAGCATCTCTTGCAAATTCTTTGGGTCTTTGGAAATAAGTATCAGATCATCTGCGAATCTTAAGTGGTGTAGGTGGCAACCATTAATATTTAGACCGTATTTTTCCCAGTCCAGTCGTCTAAATACATATTCTAAAACTGCTGAAAATAGTTTTGGTGACATAGGATCGCCTTGCCGTACACCTCTCTTTATTGGGAAGTATTCTCCTTCTCGTTCTGTCCTTATTTTTGCCTTCATATTTTTGTATATATTTATAATAAGACGTAGGTATTTTTTGTTAACTCCTTGTGTTTCTAAAGCTTGAAAAATATTATTCAGCTATAAATACGCAATTTGCCATTTTCTGCATAATTCCATAATATGTAAATCTGTACAAAACGACAAGCAAACAGCAATAAATTAATATTAAGGTTTGCTCTGTACGCTAACTGTCTATTCATACACTTCGAAGAAGTAGTTTGCGGTAAACACCGCTTATAACAGTTAAAGATTTTTAGAAATATTAGATTTTTTTCTAAAATTTTGTACTTAAAATACTTCTGAGAAGATTATTAAGACGTTTTGTTTACGAAAGTAAGGTGTGCTAGCTCAATTTCTCATTTAGATAAGACTACACGCTGTAGACAGCGAAACGTCAATGCAGGCACTAACTAAAATTTGTTTTCCGTAGCGAGCTGATAATTTCCGATATAGAATCTCGCAGCACAATTATACAACGTTTAGCGCGTTATTGTGTCGGCGGGCACGAGAGAGTCAGTCGTGACCGAAGCATTATCGCGCGCGATGCTTCAGGAGGCTTGAGATCGCGAGGGATGGTGGCGCAGACGATCCGCTGCGAGTGAGGCGCGCGCACGACGCCACGCACCATGCACGCCGACCCCGAGTCACCCTCCTGCCGGGAGGAGACGCAACTCCTGCCCGACGAATGGCTCAAAGTGAAGCCAGTGCCCGGCAACGGCAACCTTTCGCCTGGAGTGTACTATCCCACAGGCAGCAAGAGGTTCGTCGACGCCCGTCTCACCGTGCCGTCGTCACCTACAGAAGTCATACCGTACTGTCGCTTTTGTCCGTTGATTGGCTTTTCAATTCATTTAGTGTTATATTATAAATTATATCCTTGAAAAAGTCGTCACATGTGAGACAGTATTTACTTGCATTAACATTAGCGAAGGTCGCTGATGCGAGCGTGAACTACGTGTTCACACTTACAGGAACACAATGCATAAATACATAATGAGAATCATTGAAACTCGACTACTATAAATATTTACGTGTTTGTTTACAGGAGTCGTTCGCATAGACACGGTGTCACACGGAGGACGAGACGGCGGGCCATACTCAAAAATGGAGAGTGCAATATTCTTAAATCGAAGATTTCCCAGCGGCGGCTGAAATTTCTGCAGGATATGTTCACAACCCTGGTGGACGCACAGTGGCGATGGACTTTATTAGTATTTACGCTATCCTTCATCCTATCGTGGCTGGGCTTCGCTCTCATCTGGTGGCTAATAGCGTTCACCCACGGTGACTTAGAGCCCGACCATCTCCCGGGCATGCAGGAGTCCTCAAACTGGAAACCCTGTGTTTTTAACATCTTCGATTTCACTTCGTGCTTCTTGTTCAGTATTGAAACTCAACACACGATAGGTTACGGTTCACGCACCACCACCGAAGAATGTCCAGAGGCAATATTTATCATGTGCTTGCAGAGCATTGTGGGTGTTATGATACAAGCGTTTATGGTGGGCATCGTATTTGCGAAGATGACAAGGCCGAAGCACAGGACTCAGACACTTCTGTTCTCGAAAAATGCCGTGGTATGCCAGAGAGATGGCGAGCTGTGTCTTATGTTCCGAGTGGGTGACCTGAGGAAATCCCACATAATTGGCGCCAGTGTAAGGGCTCAATTAATCCGGTCTAGGAGAACCAAAGAAGGGGAGGTGTTGTCTCACTACCAAACGGAATTGGAGCTGAACGCAGACGGCTGCGACAGTAATTTGTTCTTTATTTGGCCTATCACTATGGTGCATCGGATAAATAGGGAAAGTCCATTCTACGGTATTTCGGCGGCGGACGTTCTGCAGGAGCGATTCGAAATAGTAGTGATCCTAGAAGGGACCATAGAATCGACTGGACAAACGACGCAGGCACGCTCCAGTTACACGACAAGTGAGATATTGTGGGGGCACAGGTTCGTGCCGCTAGTTATGTATAACCGTGAGCGGCAAGGATATGAAGTGGATTATTCTAAATTCGACGAGACCTCGCAGGTGGACACTCCTCTGTGTTCCGCCAAGGAGTTGGATGAATTCTACGGCAGTCAGGCAGATCATAGATCTATTGGTGAGTTCCTTTTCAAAATTGCTCATGGTGGTTGGTTATATGTGGGAAGGGTTGGTTGAGCGCTTCTTATCTGTCCTAACGCATCCATTTTATAATCTTTAGACGTAATTTGCTCAAATAATAAGCTAGTTATGTAGGCATTTATTGTTAAAAGTAATTGAAAATAAGATGAAAATGTTATAACATTTTTAGTAAAATAGAAACGATCTTAAATAAGTGTTGTTAGAGTTATTACGTGAGCACTGAGTGGTAATAATTATCTAGGGTCAACATACGAACAGCCGCTTTGTTTTCTACTTGACACGATAATGTCTAATTTATTACATAAATGTTTATGCACCGTAATGTATTGTGATTTTTATTTATATTTATTCGTAAAAGGATTATAATAAATAAATTTGCAATAGAAGTGGCGTTCGATCTTATAAGTCAAATGTATAACGAGATTATACTCTTTCGAATCTTGTACGGAGATAATTGAAAAATCTGTGGTGATATCTAATATCTACAATTCGATACAACGTATTGAGTCTAGTAGTCTCATATTTAATCTGATAACTTTAGCTCGATCCATAAAAACTAGTCTGTAAATAATTCGTTTCTTGAATCATCAGAACAATATTTACAAAACCATGTTTGTTGTCGGTATAGAAATGTCACATAATATTGAGGCGATGTTATATTTGGTTATGATGATAACGTGATTATTTGATATTATTAATTATTCCTAATAATAATTAGTATGTTTTTTTTTATACCATTAGCTTTTTAGAAGGTGACAATGTTTTTATTAATGTTATTTATTATTTGCATTTATTGAAGAAATAGCAAAAGAGCAGAAAATTAATCGCTTTTGTTTTAATGTAAATTTAATTTGGTGGCGTAATAATTTCCCAACATTTATTTGATTAATATTACATTTATTGTTGCAAAATATTTAATAGTAATATCCTGGAAAAGTAATGGAATTCATTTAGAATGGCACTTCTAGCGGAAAGTTTGCGTATAAATATTTTATTTAACAAACGGTCTTGTACTCCACATATTTTTGAAAGATCAAGTTTTAAAACATTTTGCCTTGAAACCCCTTTCAATATTGTGTGAGGCCCGTGCCCAGTAGTAGACCGAAGGTCTGATGTCAATAAAAATAAGTGCACGTCTTAACTCCGAGGTAAATACAAGTCTTGTGTCGTGGGTATCAGAAACTACGAGAGACTTTTCGGTCTCACAAATACCCAGACCCGAAAAAAATGTCTGTGGACCATATTAACATTTGTGTTGGTACGGGATCGAACTCGCGACTTCTCGTTTCACAAGCTAACTCACTGCATCAAGGACTGCCTTACAAAATTCTGTATAATAATCTTTAAATCTTTATTTAACAAAAGTGATTTGACATATAAATGAGAATATCCTGACCCCACAATAAACAATTTTAAACTAGACATTACACTATTATCGTGTAACGCTTTTGAGCTGCTATGGAAGTACCGCCACTGCTTCAGAGTTACATTCAATGCACAATTTTTAAAAAAATATCTCGATATATACCTAAGATCGAGGCCCCAACCTCCTTAATCAAAGCCTTCTAACCAACAAGCTGCTAACAGATTCTGTGGTCTGCCAATGAGAGCAAGGATATCGCAATAATATGTGTTCCTGTATAGCCCTATAGGTTATGTACTTGCACAACAATAAGCAGTATATTATGTACATGCAGTTATTATTCATTAGTTGTTTGAGCGCGTTCTCGTGATCACTTGTCAAGCATGTCACATTTTACGTACAGTGTAAACTAATATCTTCTTACTGCATGCGTACCGCTTGATGTTAGATAAAATGTGACATTTGCATTGCGACTTCCGCTAGTTCATAATTGCCGGTAGAAATTTCCTAGATTGAGATGCTCACTTACGTCTAATCACGCATTTATAACCGAAGGGATAGGCAGAATTGTTGCATGTAATCATCATAAGTCACCTTCTTAATCGTTGGTCCTCAATCGCAAATCCGAGGTATACTCTGACTACAAATAGTCACATCAAAACGTTATTTTTTTATTGAGATGAGAGTATCTGGTAATTTCTAATAAATAATTTCTTAGGTATCTAGTTTCATCACTTCAGAAGAAGCCAGCGTTGTGGACTAAAATCTTAGGTATAATACTTCTAATCGTCCTGTATCAACCCTTAAAATACTCGTACACTCAAAATCTCAGGTTTACCTTTTAATTGACTTAGGTTGTCATATTTGTCGTGACGGAATTTTTATTATCACAAATATCATTCTCCCTCATAACAATCAGTATCCTTCTTCACTATATCATGGAACGCTAATTTATGCATGGAGTGATTTTATGGCGGGCAATTATTTAAATAGCCAGTCTTGTACGTGTTTTAACAATTATTATGTTCTCAAATTTAACGCTAATAAACATTTAAGTAGGTGCTTTAAGTGTTAATTTGCATTTTTACCTAGAATCGCGTCATAGCCATCAGTTATAAATTCTTCAAATGTACCGATGTTATGTGTTTACTTTACGCACATATGAGTAATTATATACTTCGAAAAATCTTTTAGTCGTGAGTGCGACGAATAGCCGAAATAAAGATTTCTTACTGTGTATTATATTTTTCACAGCATAATTATAATGGGCTGCCCATTATATTATGTTTTAGGAAAACTTGCATGCTTGAAACTGTCTGAGTTCAGATGCAGGATAATTTAATTTCAAATGGAATTACTTTATACGAATGAAGGTGGTATAATAGTCAAGAAAATTGAGAGATACTTATTATATGGAAAAAGAACATATCAGTAAATAAATACACCCAACAGTCTTTAGCATACTTATGAGTTCTTTCAGAAGCAATTAAACTTGTGATTTTGGTCAGTGCTCAGGGACCAGAGGTGGATCAAATATTACATAAAAGATACTCTTTTCTGCATAAAATATTTTTGCTAAAATGACTTTGCTCCGCAATATTCTGTACGGGCGCTGTTAAGTTCATTTATAAAGAAGGGGTCGGTCCCTTACCCTGTTTCCGTTTAGCATAAATTAATTTCCGAGATTATTGCCATTGGGTACGTCGTGTTTATTTGGATTAATAGCGACAAATTTATTTTGCATGACTGTGTGTAGATAGAGATGCAAAGCAAATGCAAAAAATTAGAAGAATTTTTAGGCTTCTGTATTTTCGGTCACAGATTTGATTTACCTAAAATTAAATACATAAGTATTTCACTTTCTGTAATATTTAACATGGTGTTTAATGTTATTTCTTAATTTAGGCAGTTTTGAGATTGACTGTAGTTTTCTTTGTTATTACAAAGATTTCCACCTATGAAATAACTAATTGCACAGTGCTTTAATTAATTACAAACATGTATATTATCTGAAATCTAGATTTTTTGCCTTGATGGTCTATGGGATAATAGATGTATTTTTGCCTCGTGGTCTCGTGGCACAAGTATGTGCCGTGCGATCTAAAGGTCCTGGGTTCGATTCCCGGGTCGGGCAAAGTGGGTTTTTCCATTAGGAAATTCTCGGTAACAGCACGGAGTCTGGAAATGTGCCCGGAAAACGGCAATAGGCTCGCCCCCTATTACGTGGGACTGATACATACTCGGCGATATGTGGGTGCAGAAATGCACCCCTGCCAACTCCTTTGGGGAATACAGATGTATTTTTGACGCCACACGGAAGTGTTTTTACCGCTGACAATTGATGACCCCAAATCTTATCCGTTACCAGTTATCAAATCTCAGCAGGATGTACCATTTTGCCAATTTGTTTCCCCCTTTTTGATACAGGATACATTGGCTCTAGCTATAACAGTTTCAAGTTCATATATCATTCCATTACCTTCAATATTTATGTGAAGAGGCGAGCGATTACTTTAATGGTTTCATTCTTTGCACGAGCACAAGTGATTTGTATAAAATTTACCTATGTGTCTCTTTGTGTACTTCTATGTTCATTTGTTTTAAGCCTCGAACATTGCAAGAATATTTTCGAAATATGTAAAATACTTGGAATTGCATACTTTAGTTTCTCATGATTCCTGATAACAACATTCATGTTTGACTGCTTTCAAATACTGAAGTTCTTAAATTTGGTATTATAATGTAGGCATAAATTTCAAGCTTTCGTATTATTTTTAACGCTATGTTATTTAATTAGTCTTATAAAGACTTTAACATATTACTCAGTAAAAGTAGTACTATTATGTTAAAATACTGTTAATGCTACCATGGTGAAACCGCTGGATGCAGGCCGCTTCCGACAGAGCGCTTTTTAAGTCTTTTGGGGAGGCTTATGTCCAGCAGTGGACGTCTTTCGGATGATGATATTTGTAATTATTTTTAAATTTTTAATATATATATAATTTTTTGTAATAATATATAACCTGCTAATCTAATCATTTACTAATGTTTAATATTTAATAAATAACAAAAAAAGAATTAGAATGAGTTTGAGTGGTTTCCTTCGCATTATGGCTAAGATAATGAATAATGAACTATTGAAGTGAAATCTATATGTTGATCCTTATTGAAATTAAATTGGTCAAGGTTGCCTTCGAATACTTTCAGAGAAATGATAAAAAAATCTTATCACTGTATGAACGACGGCACATTTCAGAGATGACGTAATGTAGTTTCATACTTTATATAGCGCTTTTGTGTGGATTAGTTAGACGAAATTTCCTCGTCTTATCTAACAGAACCTGTTTAATTGACCTTAAAACTATTATTAAACCAACTATACATCATTTATAGCTGGATTTAGGAAACCACCTTGATGTATTACGACTACAAACTATTTTGGAATTTTAATTTTCTTGTTTAAGAAAGGTTAATGAACTAAATATATTGTAGTGAAATGTTTTTGGTACATAAGTTACTAGGAGCCCTAGAATTTGAAATGTGATTTTTAGTTTTCTAGTATAGTTTTATATCAACGCTGATAAAATGCTTACTTATTTGTATATAATTTTAATTGTTTCAAATATCTGCATGTTCTCACTATCAAAAAAAAATATTTTTTTGTTTATTCACTTTCTGAATTATAATTTTTGGGTGAAATTCAAAACAAATGATGAAAAATAATAATCAAACATTAGGGCCAAAAATTTTAGTTAAATTTCTAAAGTATATTTTGAATAGTATCTAGCATATTTAGCATTTTTTCTATGAATAATAGATAATTCTACTTTTTCAGTTCCGTTAAAAATAAATTACATATACATGCATACATACAAGTCGTCATTTGTTTTTATTTTCACCCATTGAAATTGGAATCTTAAGTACTTGTCACATGATTTATTTGTTTTGTGTGTTGTATAAATGTATGTGTTTGTGATGTGATACAGAGAGCACGGAACATCAGCAAATGGTCCTGAAGATGTCTGACCGCGCGCCGGCGGAAGTACAGACCGACCACAACGATGATGGCGACTTCACCGTCACATTATAAACCATTATTGTCAAAAGTTTTTGAACTACGAACATATGATTTATAAAATAAATATTTTATGATATATTTTAAATAGGAACAAAGCTCGTACAAAGATCCCGGCTTCACTAGTCAGCGTATAGATTAAAGAGCAGAATCTCAGAGAGTTTTAGAATCAGAGGTTGTGCGATAAAAACATTCCAATGTTATTATAAATGAAAACCTATTTAAGTATTTACAAATATTTTTAGTGATAAGTGAAAGTTGCTTTGCAATGATTCTCCGCTTTAATGTTATCATTTGTGATATACTTTTCAGTTCTTATTTTAAATGATTTAAAGGCACATGTATGTATGTCTCACGAGAGTTTTATTTAGGTCAATGAGCATATCATGTGATTTCGTTTTGTTGATGTGTGTAAATATTGAATGAATAATTATTTATGTTGTGACGTTTATCCGTGTTTCATTTATCGCCTCCTTAGGCCGTCCGCATACTACGCCGTAGTGTCGTAGCGATCTCGTTGATGTAACATGCTACAGAATTGTAAGGAAACGTAGTTTGCCGACGGCTTGTTTACCTTGGCAATCATCTTTCATTAGTGTTTGTTGTTACGTCATTGTGAAGGAGTTGTGTTGTACTGTGTACGTCACCATATTACTGTTTGTTCGCAGACGGTTTGTAAGTATAATGGTAAGTATGTAGAATATAATTTCTCTAAAGATTCTAATACACTAGAATCGTTTATCTTTATTTGCTTGATATTAAATTAAGGTCTCGACACCAACTACTATTCTATGCTATACATAGACCATCAAGAATATATTACACCTTAAAATCATGATATAAAATTGAGCTTAATATGATATTAATAATAATTACCGGCTCGGATTTTTAACCTGATGGTATGTCCAATATAATTAAAAATGTATATAAGCCATAATAACTGCCTTGTGGTCTCGCGGCACAATTATGTGCCGTGTGATCAGTGATCTAGAGGTCCTGGGTTCGATTCCCGGGTCGGGCAGTGTTATTGGGTTTTTCCATTAGGAATTTCACAGTAGCAGCACGGAGTCTGGAATTGTGCCCGAAAAACGGCAATAGGCTCGCCACCTATTACGTGGGACTGATACATACCTGGCGAAATGTGGGTGCTGAAATGCACCTCTGCCTACCCCTTCGGGGAATACAGGCGTGAGTTTATGTATGTGTGTATGTATTTTATTTCGAAAAAAAATGTTTTGTTTTATTGATATTTATAGTATATAGTAATTTGAACGGAATAATATCAATATTTCTTAAAAAAAAACCTATACGAAGTAACAGACTTACTGTTGCCATAAGTATGTTCGGTTAGACTTTTAAGACATTGCCAAGAATATATTTAAGTCTCAGCAGAAAACGATATTAGACCAAGAGTTACATCTTTAAGACATTGATTTTTTTCCCCTTTCCCACCACACTCCCGCCACTGTAATTCCTATGCTCCAAGATTAACAGCGACACTCATCATCATCATCAGCCCATATACGTCCCACTGCTGGGCACGGGCCTCCTCTACCATTGAGAGGGTTTAGGCCTTAGTCCACCACGCTGGCCTAAGGCGGGTTGGCGGACTACACACCTAAGAAATTCCTAAGAACTTTTAGGTGTGCAGGTTTCATCACGATGTTTTCCTTCACCGTTAAAGTACGTGATTATTCATTGTGAATACAAATAACAGCGACACGCTCAGTGTTAATACCGAACACCAAAGCTCAGCGAATCTAAGGGAAACCTAATTTGTCACGACCCCGCAACGAAATTTTCAGAAAAAAATGTAAATGAGGAGATGGAAACAAAGAGCTGTCCACTTTAAGATATTGACTACTACCACTTAGTCATACTAGATATTTCAAAATAAAATGTATGTACTCACATAATATTTTTGAGGCTTGGCTATTAAAAGAGTCGTTCAGGACGTTTTTATATTACCGGGAATCAATAAGTTAATAAAAAGTTCGCTAACTCTTACTTTTGCCGCACCATCAAGCTGTGGAATGGTTTGCCGGCTCACGTGTTCCCTCCTTCCTATGATCCTGGATCCTTTAAGCGAAGCGTGAAGAAGCATTTGTGCGGGCCGGCATGATTGTGTCGACCAGCGGGTGACCATATCGTTTCTCGCTGGTCGGTATTATTTTTTTGGACTCAACTGTGGTTACCATCAGGTACAGTGGAGTCACTTTGCCCTGCCAGAATAAAAAAAAAAAAGTCTTCCGAGACAATGTTATGCTGAAAGATCCTATCCAAACACAGAACAGCTCAATAAGATTAGAAGGGAAGACAGTATTTTGTATGGGGACGAGTGTCGCCGCTTGTCTGCCACCTATTCATTCTAATACGATTACACTCGACCAATGATAAAAATTTCAAACAAAAATGTAGGGCTGCTATTGATTGCTACAAATTTACAAAACTCCTTATAATACACGTTACCCGAATTACTAAGAAGCGGCCGTGTCAAACATATGATGGGCTAATCATAGGTTCGACACGCTCGACATGCTGACATTTCCTTTCTAGTCTTATTCAACTGTTCTGTGTATCCAAATCTTCCAATGCTATATTTTATGATGTCTCAGATTACTTGTTTACAACAATATCGATATCATAACTTGTAAAAAAACAAGCCCCCAAGTCAGTTCTTCTACCGTAAAAAGTGGTAAGATTCATATTATACGTAAGACCTTCTGTCTTAAGTTATTACGTAATTAGCTAACCTAACAACATCTTATAGTGTTTATTTTATATAATATTAAAAATCTTTTACGTTTTAAATAAATAAATTAGTATAGTAGTAGCCAGTAGGTATCCTATACCCAGAGAAATCAGTCTTTGGCAATTCACTTACCGAACTAAACGGAACAGTAATTACTTCGTGAAACAGCGGCCCCATCTCGATCGCTGGCTTATTTGTAAATAAATTCATAAATTTTCGTTGGTTTACCAAATCCTTCTTTCCTAATGTTAAAGATTGCGCTAAAATCCATTCTAAGATACACATTACCTTAAATATACAATATCCAATGTGAATTTAGTATTACACATAAATTTGAACATGTTTAACATTATCTAGTTTAATTTAGATTAACCTACAAGTACTTACTTAGCATTACAACAAAGCCTAATATAATATTTACATCCCGCCCATCCAATTCCTAAGCTCTTTGAAGGTTATATTTAAACGACAATTCTATTCATTCGATACTCATGACTTGCACAATCTTTTACTCACTTATTTTTGCCTTCTAAACATAAAACAATTGAAAAATTTGACAAAATGTATTTTGAATAGAAATTATTTTTAAATAATTACAGGTTACGTGGGCGCTGGTTCACCGCTGCCCGCTGAAGTCATATATAGAACCTCACTGAATTCTCAAGGAGAACCTAATTCTCCCATATTAAATATATCCGACAGGCTGGTAGCCGATGCTATAAGACGAGCAAGTCTCACAAACCGACCAGCTGCTGTAAAATACCCTCCAGATTACTTCAACGGCCCCGAAGAACATTCTTCGTCGTCAAGTGAAGATGAAAAGAATAAAAAGAAAAAAGGCGCAAAGAAAAAGAATAGTAAAGTTTAATGTAATTAAAAAAAATAAAGAATGAATATAATTTTATCAAAAGTTTTCTGATTAGAACAAAATTAAATGTTCCTAAGAATTGTTCACAGCTACTGGCGCCATCTATCGTCCAGTGGAAAATTGTATTGTAAGATATACTCGTAATTGTAATGTATTAATGTATCGTGTCGTATAATAATCTATATTATAGTATACTTATGTCAAAATCTATTTTTTTATTACATTTTACGGATTCCTTTTAACCACGTTTTATAATTAATCAACTGTGCTGAATTGCGGCAGACTTCAAATAAGAAGCCTTTTATAAGAATATTATAGTATCCATGAGGACAAAATTGAATACAAAATATATTCTGCCAGAAGGAAAAGCTAACTCGAAGTGGGAAGGAGCTATTTAGGATATTTTCGCTTTATTTCAGTCTTTAGTTATATTCAGTTTTTTTTAAAGCAAATACATAAACATGGTATAAATTGCTTGACTTGTGAAGTAAGTAAACATAGTTTACTTACCATCTGAGGTGTAAATGTCGTGTTGAGGACTGATAGGTCTCCAGAAATGTATAAAGATACGGATGAAGGTGCAAACTTTGTTCCACTGTTTTAAGAATATGGCAAAATAACCGCTCTACAACTTGTTGATAATACCAATGCGGTTTAAATAAAGAATATGCTTGCGAAAAACATATCGACATAATAGCGATCATAATAATTATAAAAACTACTTGCCTATAGTTCTTTAATAGTATTTTGAATGCTTAATTTAGAAATTTACATTTTAGTTCATTCTGTAAGGAAGTCCATGTTAAATGATGTTAATATTGAATTACAAAACATATGGCACGAAATTTGTTAAAGCCATCCATGGATTCCATCCAGTTATCCATGGATTCACAAGTATTCTTAAAAGTTGTCTTTCGGAGATACCCCTGGTCTATACCCTTATGTATTTATTTAGCTTTATTAGCGTATTAATTTATGGATATTGCAAGACTGACAAGTCTCGTGTGATTTTTGATAATCACGATACAGGACTTGTATCTGTCAGTGGCGGTACTTCCATAGAAGCCCAAAAGCCCAGTTTGCCTTACTAAATTCCGAATAATATTTTTTAAGCTTTAAATCTTTATTTAACAAAAGCAATTTCACCTATTCATGATTATATACTGACCCCACAATAAATAATTATAAACTAGACATGACACAATTAACGTGTAACGCTTTTGGGCTTCTATGGAAGTACCGCCACTGGTATCTGTGTATAACATTATATACATATTTTTTTTGTTTTATAAAGGTAAATAAAACGCGGGTAAAGTTCATGAATTACATTTACTTTAGCTGATATAGATGTCAGTTTAATTTATCATATTTTAGAGACATATAGGATGTTTCTGTGGCGCCCGCGCCGCGTCTGACCCCTGTTTAATCTTTGCAAAAGTCCACCGCATCTCAACCTTTACACAAAACAAACACAAATTTGACAATAAAAATATTTATTTCCAGATTTTACATTCATCTATGGGACAAAGATTGAGAATGGATGGCAGAGGCAAAGGAATGATACAATGTATTTCACATGTCGCGAACGAACAAAGTTCGCTTTTACAAAATTTTTCATAGGATATAAAATTATCAGACTATTCCGCAAGCATTAGTAACACTAACACTTATTTATATTTACTATATAAATATTAATCTTAGTTCTACACATACGTGTTTTTATTAAGCCGACAATAATTTAAGTCCGCGCTTATTAAGTACTTTGACAATACATATTTATTGATGAATAAATTTGTACATTTTCATATAATATAAAGCAGGCACTAAGCTTGTACATCTCCCCAACTCATTTCCTAGTATAACAAATTTTGGATCAAATCCAATAAGCGCATTGAGATATCTTACTTAAATTGGTCTCGTTTTTTGACTTTAGGATCAATTTATATAAATTGAAAATATATATTTTCGCTAATCGTTTCGCCTCAAGTTTGACTGTTGACGAAACTACAGATATCGTCTAAGAAATATGCGGAGACAAAGGTTTTAAAGCTTCGACGCTGAGACTCAATTATTCAGACAATACTAAATATATTGATATTAAAATCATTCTATCTCTTTCGTATTGTATTTGATAAAAAGAGACAGCATGATTTTAAAATATCGATTAATATGAGTTAGTATTGTCACACAAGTGAGCCCTAGTGAGTTTACAGTCCCCGCCATCTAGAGTGACTAATTAACTAAATAAATACTTGGTCTAAATACAACCCTATCTGGTACATTGATGTCAATGAATGTAACAGAGGAAGTTACATAGGATCTTACTTAATAGAACAAAATTAATTTTCTTTACATGCGATTGAAACAGGAGATTTTTGTTGGTGTGTTGAAATCACCAGAACTGGATATCTGAACTTTATTCCTTAATTGCCTCTTAAAATACTGTTGGTATCATCAGAGGTCTTTAAAGACTAAAAAGAAGTATAAAGGTATATAAAAAATATAAAGAAGTATAAAGGTATATAAAATATAAGTTAAAAATGTTCTATTAACCAAGCACCTGTATACAGGAGAAAAGGAATTACGCTACTCCAATCGGAAATTCTCTACGTCGCTACTGCGGAACCTGACGTGCGGCTTCCCGTGGTGATGGTGACAGACGGTGAGATGGTGGTGGTGGTGGTGATGGGGACCAGCGGCCGGGTTGAGGTCCCGCAGCGGCCGTCAGGCGGGCTCCGAGTCCGCTGACGTCACCAGGATGGGGATCACTGGAGTCTTCTCTATGTATGCCTCGCTTGGAGACCTGAAAATGTTCGATCAGTATGTGTTATATGGATTCATTGAATAAATTAGGAAATTTAATAAATTTCAACAGCGAAATATAGATTTTTAATAGAAATCAAAATATTGGTAGAATAAAAGCATTTCCAAAGTATTATAATCAGTCTTTCTACTAAAAATGAACCGATTTAGAGATGAAAGCGTAAAATAAACACGGTTGTCTTCAAAATATCGCTTTTGGGCGCCAAGACCGTCAATTTCCATTTCTTCAAATGTATCTTACTTCAAATTTACTGTATCCAAGTGTGTACGAAATTTTGTAAACAAATAGTTAAACTAAATCACTTTTGCAAAAACATTAATTTTGTCACGGGCCACCACTAGATAATAAAGATACTCACTTCTTCATTTTATTATGGTCTTCATTCCTATGGTCGTGTCCGTTACCCGCATGTCCGACGCCATTCGGCATTAGGCCGTGCATCTTCTTCATGCTAGCGTGACTGTGACTTCTGTGCATATGGCCGTTCACATCACTTCTGATATCTACGTGGTTCTTATGATCTTGTCCGTTCTCGACCGCTAGGTGTGAGTGGCTTTGGTTCCGAGTCTTCTCGTTGATGTGCTGTATGAAGTTGTTCTGCGCCATGAGTCTGTTCTCTCGAGCGCGAGCCTCGGGGATCTTGATCTCGATGTGTTCGTCCAGAGACATGGAGTCCACTGAACTCAGGTCGAGGGTCTCGTTTGAGAACGTCTTCGGAATCGTGCCGAGCATGCGGTCTGAAGACGAAGAAGAAAATGATAATGTTACGAGTTGAGCATGTTTGTGAAGCGTATCATAGGGATACTTATATAATTAATTTGATATCAGTCCAACGAAACCGATATTTGAAATAAACTTAGTTTGACAAAATATTTGTAAATAAATCCGTTCTTGGTAAATAAATAAAAAATAGATAGAATAACCAATATAGTTTAATCAATCGATAGATGATCTTCAAAATCATAATATTTTAAAATAATAAACATATTGAAAAATACATCTGCGTTTCACAAATGGAAAACAATATTTATTTGTTTTACATACTTATCTTATTGACAATTTCAATTGACAATCGACAAACAAAAAATCGGCACCACTTACCAAGTTTCTGAGAGGTTGACACAGTGGCTCGCAGTTCGTCTAGTTGTTTGGCTGAGCACAGTGGAGTGTCCACTTCATAAGTATTGTTGAACCTCGTGTAGTCAACCTGGAAATAAATTAAGATTTTACGTGAGCTGTAGTTCAGAGATAGATGAGATATTTAATTTGGTGGTAGTGTGGATATTAATAGACCATCAGAGACTTAAGCTTTCACCTACAAGATATACGTTTAAAATAAGCTGAAAGTAACTGGACGGCGTTTATACTGGAATTTGAATGACACAATAATTAAAATATAGTTATAGTAGATTAAAATATATTTTTAGTAAAGCTGAATAAATTGGCACGTGCTTTTGGGTTTATTCTTTAAGAAATCCTCACCATCAGTAGATGAATGTCGTGACATGGCTCTGAATACTGTCAATAAACGCGCCCTCTATTGCAACGTAATTGAATCAAAACTGTCAAAACGTGAATCTAGAGATACGGATATTCTTCTTTATTTATGTCCTAAAGTTCAACATTCATATAAAACAATAACAAAAACATTAATTAGAGCGACAATGAAACAACTATAATAAATAAATACATCAATCTAAAAGCAGTAATATATCTTCATGTATAGATTACTTGTAAATGATACAAATAACATCGTAGGGCGACAGGAAAGTTACTGAGATTGTAAATTATCAAAGGGTTTTATTTACAAACAATATGATTTATTAATATATTTTTTTCCACAGGAAAACATAAATTTTCCACTGTACATTAATAATTAGTAAACAATATCGATATCATATTGCGTCAAAGGATCAGTAAGTATAAAAATAAGTAAAATGCATATGTCAAGTTGAACGACTGCTACTATCGTATTTGCTATTAAATTCATATGAAAAATAATTCATTGTTGTTGTAAGAACATAAACCATTCATTTGATTATGATAACTTAGAAGACATATTGTCACTTGTCTGTGTTGGATCAATTGTGTCCTATGAAGAACTTGCTTTGTAGGCTGAGGTATATTTCTACAACCACGTTCAACTGTGTTTAAAGTCCTACATAAAAGTGAGCGAGCCTGTAGCTGTTTTTGGGTATTAATTCCAAGTGGAAGAATAGTAAAATATTCCTAAAATTATGCTAGCTATTCCAACACGCATGACTTTGAAGGTAATTTTTTTACGTTCAAAATAGCGTTTCGACTAAATAAATTACATGATAAATGATTACAATTATTTCAATATTTCACTCTGTTATGCCGGCATTTGCTTCACTAGACCAGGAGACTGTTAATATCATCTTATCAGACGGGAAATTTTGTCTCGAGTGTCGAAAAATGGTCGTGGCTTACCGCTCAATACTCTATTTAAACAACTTTAGTAAGAAGACCATCACATGCACTATGACAAAATATTTTCACGTCTACCTAGTCGAACTAGATTTAGCATTCAATCTGTATCCAATCCATCAGCCTAAGGAAGTCCACTGTTGAACATAGGCCTCCCCCAATGACTTCCACAGTGACCTGTTGGAAGCAGCCTACATCAATTCAATCTGTATAGATAGCTGATATCAGTCGGATATCTAATCCGAGCATGCTACTGATGTATTTGATTGATATGTTCGCACTTTTTATGGCTGTGATCTCATAGCGATATGTAAGCGACAGATAGCATGTGGTGATAAGCGAATGGGACCGGTGTCAAGTGCATGGAAGTGAACGTCTTCTGAACGTGCGCAACATGTCATATGCTTTGTACAATTGCCAATTTATGTTTTCAAGTGTATAATTTGTATGCCGGCGCCCGTGGCGTCTGCGGGCTCTGTTCACACTTATTGATGGAGAATTACGAGGAATTGTACTAATATTAAAATGTTTGGCAACACTTTTCTGTAATGATGATGGATGGTTCAGTACTTTCGTTTGTAATATGACATTTTAAAGATACTAAATTGAGAAAATGTGAAGCGAATTTCTTAGAACATACAAATGTCTGAAATATATCGGCACGTAGTGTTCTCGTCCAATTCATAAACATTATGATAAATTTTCTTTTTTTTAAATATGTTCTTACCTCATATTCACCAGTATCCTTCCTGAACGACACCATGGTCTCAAATCGATGTCCCCAAAGGATCTCCGATGGTAAGAAACTGCTTCGAGCTTGTGTGGTCATGCCTGTCGACTCGATCACACCCTCTGCAATTTACAAAAGAAAATAATGAAAACAGATAACCAACAATGAATAATCCACCGAAGCGTGAACATAAACAGCGGTGTCAAGGAAACATTTAAGATAAAGACAGAGTATTTATACCGAGGTTGTGTAAGGTCAATCCGTGTGGATTCAACAAAACAATGTTAGCTAATTGAGGCTTTCAACATAAACTTGTTTTAGTTCCATTTACACAATTATTTAATCACTTTCCTCCTTTGAGGTAACGATATTTTTTATGTATATACCTACCTTGGATTAAAATTGGTTTGGTTGTTTTTGAATTTCTTTGATTTAGATACTCTTATTGTAAAAAGTCAAATCTTATAGTAAATGTGGTATTTGCAACATAATTCCTACTTAGTTTTGACGTCGTAAGTTACTAACGAGGTTTTTTCTAGAAAAAACACGACAAACGAGGATTAATACAGCTATAACGCAGTCGATGTTCTGTATGATATTGGAACTACAGCAATAAAATTTACACGTTGGCACTTTAAAATGGATTTAACAAGTCTTTCCTTGAACAAGTCTTTTCTTTGTAGACTTGCCACGCTGGTCAACTAATGCACAGCGCTTAACACTCGCATACATTAACACTACAACGCGGAATTATAGCGCTTTCTATATGCAAAGTTCAGGGCAATCTACCAAAATGCTCTCGCAGATTTGCCAAGAGAGAACACGCGGACTTGTAAGAAAACAACTGTATGAGAAGTCAGGCTAATGCACGTGTTCATACATATATAAGTTAATTGTACTGGAATTTGTAAGATTACGAGAAAATAGAACTGATTCGTACGAAACGGGGGCTAGAAACGTTTCGGTATCGAATGAGCTAATCTAAGGTTAATGGGGCTCAATTTGCTCTGATTGTTGAGTGACGTGTTCGTGTTTCATATTATTTAAGCTTGTCTGGTGTTTACTGTTTCGTACAATTGTGTTAATTGATTTTTGAGTGGCAGTTCTAATATTGGATATGAAAAAAAGATTTCACGAATAATTTTATGATAGATATACATATTTAACCAACAACATGGTATTTTTTTTTCTAGAGCATAGAACAAGATACCAATTCAACAGAATAGATGCGATATATATGAAAATAATAGCATGAAATATAAATGCCAGTGTTTGATTAAAAATATTTTGTTATGACACAAAAATTTATATTTGCAAACCTAATTTAAAAGCACATCATTATAACCAACTTTGGAATTTTCAAGTTGAAGGTCACGATATATTTGACTTAATTACGTATCTAAGAGACGGAGTTCTTAGCATATAAGATAAATATTTGTAAGCCATTTACATAGCTTTGTATGTATTGGAATAGTCATTATAAGACCACCCGGGTATCTTAAATTATTAAGTATTATATTTTGCCTAGTTTGAAAATTTTAAACAAAGTTAGTAAGTCGATGTTTTAATCCACGTCTATAATAAGCCGTAGCTATCAAAGCTGAGAGAAGAGTTATGTAATGCGGTATTTACCACGATTAATCAGTGTGATGGACTGATGATAAATAACATGAATCCTACATTACTTGTTTAGCAAAACTAATTAAACTAATAGTAACTTTATTGTCAAAACTTTTATTGCAGCTTCATAAGCTTGCAAGTTTGGCACAAAATTGAATTTGAATGATAATTTCTAAGGTATAAATAGCCCCTGTTTTGATAACCTAAACTTTTAAGATCAATTTTATACACCTACTTGATAGTTTTTTTATGATAGTTTTTTATATATTGCTGACTTACAAATTACAAAATACCAGAACACTAGAATTAACTTACCCAACATAACAACGATCTCAAATTTCTCCCGGAGCATATCAGAAGCGGACAGGTTGTATAGTGGCGACTTCTCGTTGATCTTATGGACAATGGTCATGGGCCAAATGAACATCAGTCTGTCTTCCTCACCGTCAGCGCCGACTTTCAACTCTTGCTGGTAGAACGGCAATACCTCACCCTCCCTCGTAGTCTATGAAATTCATTTCTCGATTATTTTCACGGATCAGATTTACCACCACATAAGTACTGTTAGTAATAACCTACCTGACTAGAGATTAAAAAATAATGGGATGTAAATGTATAATTGAGACTCGGCAAGATATAACTCTGTTATGGTAAAAGTAAATATCTTAGGAATTTTAATAAAATTAAAAATCCAAATTATTAATCGTTTTTTTACCGTAGCGAGAATAAATTGTAATGGGACAACAACTTCTTCATTGAACTTGTAGCTAAAACTATCTATCGTCTGGTAGGTACTCCATTAAAATTTTGTAATTTACTTGATTGTTATTTGGTTGCAAAAACGTTAACGTATATTACAATTTTCAGATCTCTAGTCGTTTTAATGCAATGAATGTTAGGCTCATGCAATTAGCAACAACTTATCAACTTTTACATAAGGCAGTAGTACTTGTTATAACACGTGCAGTCAGCACGTGTATTTTATTATTAATCAAACGTGGGTAAATGGAAGTGAAGTAATCATATTTTATAGTTCAACGCATGTGTTCCACTTAATTAGGGAAATATAAAATATCGGCAAAACATTTACTAAGAAACCATGCAGTTTCGACTACCTGAATTGACCATTGACTACGTGTATCGCTTAGTTAAAGCATAATATAGAAGTAAATGCCATTCTTTGCATGCAAATTATAAATTTTCTCGGCAATCTATCAAACTTTACGATGACTTAATAGACCATCAACAGCGATTGTTATTTTTCTAACGTTCAATCAAACTTTATAAACGTTGTTTACAGCATTTCAATCAGCCATAATGTTTTAAACGACGTCGTCGCTACTTATGGCGGGTCACGTGGAATCACAATAGTCAATTCATGTAGGACGTAACTAGAGTTACCAGCAATAAAAACAATTGAAGCTTATGTAAACTTCATGTAAACAGAAAAAGCGTAGATGGAAAAAATGCAAAGAATATTACATGACAAGCAAAGTTAAAATGTTAAGGGTCCATAGATGGGTCAGAACAGAAAAAAAATTGCTCACAAGCATAATTCTCAACATTTGATGCACATTCACATTTAAACATTTACATTGCAATCAATACCTTTTTACGAATGATCTGTGCACGCACGTGCGCTTCCAATATGTGCGACTTGCGAATGTCTCCAACGCGGAATAGGAGGCAATATTCCCCGTCCCTCAAACAAATCACCGCGTTCCGCGAGAATAGGAGCGTGGTGTTACGCTTTTTGGCCCTCGCCAACTTCGCGAATATAAGACCCACCTATGGACAACACAGAAAAAATGTTTTGAAATAAAACATTCCAAAACTGTGGGTGTTGAAATCTAGAAGAATGGGAGTTTCCTATCAGCCGTTTCCTCGTAGATTTCGACACCCGCAAGTTAGAGAGTGGAGTCAGTGCGAACTCTAGTTAGACGGATTTTATGCGTGCTGACTGAAATCCCCAATCACTAACCAGTCTCCGTTTTGTCGAGATATAATACCTTTCGGCGGATAATCTGTGCTCTTATATGGGCTTCCACAATATGTGATTTTCTCATGTCACCGACACGGAACATCAGGCAAAGTTGGCCGTCTCGTAAACAAATCACAGCGTTCCTTGAGTACAGGAGAGTTTGAGCTCGTTTTTTTGGTCTAGAAAGCTTTGCAAACACAATTCCCACCTAAAAATTAAAAACATGTTTGCTGCACG
The DNA here is from genome assembly GCA_907164795.1 of Hemaris fuciformis. Taxonomy (NCBI): domain Eukaryota; kingdom Metazoa; phylum Arthropoda; class Insecta; order Lepidoptera; family Sphingidae; genus Hemaris; species Hemaris fuciformis. Next base: position 6,682,133 of record OU015440.1, on the reverse strand, counting down.
ACTAGATATGTAGGATGTATGTAACACGTAATGGTACACAATAAAAACTGCAAATGTAAACTTGAAGGAAAATTACAAAGCATCTGTGTACTCGATATAGTTTACGTTTATTTTTCTTGAGCTTATAGCGCTTTACAAGATTAGACAATTTTCATTACTGCTTTTAATTTTATTTGCGAAAAAAGAATTAATAAACTGTGGAGTGGCATCTTTTGCTTCGCAATTATTTTTCGGAGAACATCTGGCTGGATCGTATAGTACGTTACGTTAATACATTTGGCTCCCTTCCAAATGTATTTTCATATTAAATTATCATATTAGCTTTGAAGCAGGAAGGTTTTTTGAAACTAACCTATCCATACAACTAGCTTACCGTAAATTTTATTGTATATTGTTTTTGTAATATTATACTGCAACGTTTATGTGGATACAGATGGTTACTGTTTATAACAACCAAGGCAATACTATGCATAGTTAATGGTGAAATGACGGACAATAAACAGATCATTAGGCACAGCTACCGTGTCTAAATACGATCGTAACCTTTAAAATCTTTCGGGCCTCTTAATTGGGCAACCTATAAACAGCGCACTTGAAAAGTTTTACGCGATGCTCAATGTTTAGAAAATATTATTTAGCTGCTATTTTATTTTACAATCTCAATCATGTTTTATGAGCAGTAACATTAATTTGACATTAAAGAAACATACATTAATTTGTTGCATTTCCTTATTGTTCAGTCCATTAATCGAATCATGCAGTGTTTTTAAAACACATTGTTGGAAAAAATACCAACAATTACTGGTTTCGTCACAAAGATGCGTATATACGAGTGTAATTACAGACACAAAAACGACACTAAAATAGCATATAAAAATAGATCTCACCATGAAAGCTTGAATAAACACGCCGACGATACTCTGTATGCACATAACGAATATAGCCTCTGGACATTCTTCATTAGTTGTTCTCGATCCATAACCAATCGTGTGTTGAGTCTCCACGGAGAATAGGAAGCAGCCGGTGAAGGAGTTGACATTATTGAGGCAGGGGATGAAAGTGGTGTTCTCGTTGGGGGGAGGCGGGGTAAGGTCTCCATGGGTGAAGATGATGAGCCACCAGATGAGGGCAAAGAGGAGCCAGGAGAGAATGAATGAGAGCGCGAACACGAGCAGCGTCCAGCGCCACTGGGCGTCTACTAGGGTGGTGAAGATGTCCTGAAGGTATCGGCGCCTGCGCTTGGCCACGTTCCATTGGACGACGTTGCAGTCTCCGTGCTTGAAGATGACGCGTTTTCTCACGCGCCGTGCAGCGTAACGGGCTTGACGGTATCTGAAAATACATTAAAAACTCTTTAGAAAACTTAGTAATGGTTTTTTTCTTTTAAGTAATCCACAATTATATTTATTGAGGATATTTAGAGCTAACCCTGCGTTAAGTATAGTTTTGTATCGTAAATAACAAGTTTTATAAATATTACGTCATCAGGTATAGTAACCAATTAAAGCTTGAAGGGATTAAAGCTTTACAAAAGATAGAATGATATGTTAAAATCTAGCCGCGGAATGTTTCAAATTGTAAAGTTAAACAAAGTATCATCGAGTCATTTGTATTGATGTACGAACAAATAATATGACATCAACGTTTAATATAATACAAACAAGTATACCTAATCAAATTACAAGGCAAATATTTGCGATTTTTTGTGTAAATGTCATTTGTTATGTTCAAGTGAAACCTGCCACAGCAGCTTTAACTGTAACTCTTGTAACTAAGTATTATATAATTATACTTATACATTTGAATATTTTCATAATTACATGGCAAGTTTTATAAATCCTTTGCCAAAATAAATGAGGACATTAAATAATAACTGGTAAGTTAGAATGTAACTTTTGCAGTCATTTCAGAAGTTTATGAGGTAGGGAACGCCAACCGCTTTACTGAGAAATATAGACTATAAGACTAAAAACTTTTATAATGTGCAGCATGGATTTGCAATATTTACTAAGAAATAAACTTTATACCTTATGTTAGCACTCCGAGAAGCAAACAACATTTGCGCCAATACACATAAATTACATTTATTAAGAATTAAATCCTGTTTCCAACGATCCATCTAAATTCAACTAAAGAAACAACTTTAATTTTAAACACAAAAAAAGCACCAAACAATTATTACTCCATCAGCGACTCGATGGGATCTTTTTAACATCCATCTTCATTATAAAAGAATGAAGTAAACATCTTTTTATTATCCGTGTTCATTAAACGTGTGTTGAGTTTTTGTGAACTATATCGTAGGCTACTACAGCCGAGAATATGCGGGACTGTACTAAACAATTCCCAATGTATTTCTGGAACACCAATATAGTTTTTCGCGATTAATAGATTAGCTATCTGTCCATACACTTACGGCGTAAACCATCACTTACCGCTGTGAGTGACCACTCTTTGCTATCTGTGCGAAAGCTTTTTGCATTGAAATGTATTTTATCTCGTTTATACAATTTTATATAGACGTCATTGGTCACAGGACGGTACCTATATAATATATCAAACGAGTTTTTTAAACCAGTTGACGTCATCAGTTAAAGCGTACGATCGAGTATTAATTCGGGAAAGTCAGGTATCAGACGTCATCGCCGATACTTAATATGACAGCGGCTTCTATTTCGATATACCGCAGACAACTATTAATAGAGCTATGTATAAGAATTTCCTGGATTTTAAAATAAATTTGCGATTACTAAACTAATTTCACATATTATTAAAGTATTAACAAGTCTACGTATCCGTTGCTAACTGCAGCGCAAATTTTATTTTCTTCTTGGATTAAGATATATTTATATGCTAATGGTTAAACCCGACAATTAATTCATGTTTATTCTGCGGATTGCCTTATTTCTGACGGATATTCAAACTTATGAAATTATGAGTAATTCTGATAGAGGAGACTGCTTTTCTAAGGTCATGCGATTTAAATTTTTTAAAGACTTTGTAAACGAGTACATACAACATTCACTATACATAAATATAATTTCGAATCCACACTGTATACAAGTCTTATGTCGTGGGTATAGAGTTATACGAGGGTCTGTCACACCCACAAGTTTCCAGACCTGAAATAAATATTTGTGTATTACACAAAAAAAATTGCGCGGGGATTGAATCTGCGGTTTTGCCCTTTGTACGAGCTTGTATCTGAACAACAGCGTAGGCTGTCAGGAATTTTATATTAATGTTATATAATTTATCCTAGCGAGATTGATGACTTTGCCACGAAAAATGGTAATATGTGTCAAATATATTATGGACACAGTATGATTGACCTAATTCGGAGTAGTCGTGAATCCATTAGTAAGTAAGGGGATTTAAGGAAACCATATTACTGAAAGTAACTTTATAATTTATTTGAAAGTTACCAGAAAAATCTCTCATCTTTGATAAGTTTGCTTATTGCAAAACAAGGCCTTGATGTTCATGCTAAAATGTAGTTAAAATCACGTTTATAAAACTTTTTTGTAAAACAATGCCGTTTGAAAGAGCATGTTGCTGTTTTTATTTCCATAATGTTTGTGCAAATCGCTTCGTGTGCGATTGAAAAAAAATGCATACAAGGATAAAACGACCTATAGCCGTAAAACGCAATACAAATGTCCGTAACGTTTGATGTCTTCTTAGAAGTTGTATTTACACTTAGGAGAGGAAATCTTGAATTTCAAAGAACTGGTACTAAGTCTATTTATAGAACAAAGGCTTTAGCGGTAACAAAGAGTATTGTTAAGGGGTCTCAGGTTCGAATACAAGATATCACATGTGCCTTTAATTAAATAGATTAAATATCGCCTTGTGCGGTAAGGCCACCTTTTTTACTTATCTAGTTTACCATATTTCTTAAGTGTACAAAAAGGTTTTAAATAAATAAATAATTAAAGGTGACATAAAATACCCTGAGGAAAACCTGACAGCTTTTCTTTCGTGGTTTGAGAAAGCATTAAGTCAACGTAGCGGACTATCTTCTTAACGGTAATATCTTAAGATCTCTTAAGGTGGGTAAGACGAACATATATGTATATATGTATGTACGTGAAGTGAATCAGATACAGAAAAAATATCTTCGAATTTCGACTAAATGTATAATCAATGAATTAACTTATCCAACCTATCAACCACGATGAAGTAATGCGATTAATAATAACTAACACAATAATAAATAAAATTACATTTTATTACAGCTGATTGTAAATGAATGGAATAATCTAGACGTTTGCTATGAGTACAAAAGCTTATTGTGATTTGCGATTAGAGCATTTTCGAAACATGTGCTAAATGGTGCCATGCAAAATCGTATTATGCAAATAATTACAACGTGAGACTTTTCACAGGTAACAAAATCTGTAAAAGGCGAGGGAATAAACTCATAGATGGGAAACTATTAGAGAAAATAAAAAATTAATATTAAGTAATACAGCGTAGTGTTACCTTAGAAGGGTAACTTTACAACTCAGTTAAATTGCTGAATTAATTCAATGGCAATAAATTGAATACTAATGTTATTGGCAAACACAAATATTTGAACTGAACAAGACTGTTAACTATTCCGATAGTTCATAAACTTAGCAGGGAAACAAAATACTCTCAATACGTAGACGAAAGAGGAGATTTTATACGCAATAAGTTTAACTATAGACGGCAAAGTATGCAGTAAACTGGCGCCTACACTAAGGCGGGGTATTTGTTAAGACTTAATAATCAAGTCGCTTTATAAATCGTACGAGTAAATAGCGTTGTGGAATGTTCACGATACAATTGAAGCTTATAATCAATTTAATATATGGCCAATTAATTCACGCACGAACATAATTATACAAGTTGTAAATATCGACTGAGAAATATCTCTAAGAAGGAAAAACCACAAGACATGTAAAACGTGTGGCAGTTTAAATCAGTTAAGTATATTTCGCTGAAACATTTATCTACCTTAGAGTGGTTTTATGGAATGATGTATTGCGTATTTTTACTTGGCTCATGAATTTGCAACCCCAAAGCATGGCGTGAAAGTTGAATTCTTAAACGTGTCTTGGATATTAAAAACGATATAGGGAATAGATATGATTCTTTGAGAAACGAAAATCAGGTTTAAAACAAACAAAACTGCTTTATCGTCGACATGTTTATTATTTCGCAAATTTTAATCGTGTCACTGCAGGAAGTAAAATTTCAAACGTTATTAAATAAATCATTGCAAAACTAAAGCTGCATGTCCGTTTAGCTTCAAGAACTTACAAAGCACATTTTGGCAGCAATGAAGTTCGTTCAACCTTATCCTTTAACTGTCCACTTAAATACGGTTATAACGTGTACGAAATGATTTTGGACAATGGTCCATTTGTATTGTAATTTAGGATGTCCGAGGCGTGAAAATATTTAACCGTTAAACCGTAGGACCGCCTACTGTCACCGAATGACATCACACTGCGGAGGCCGTCTGCACGAGCCACTGATAAGAGAGAAAATGGGTTTCTGGAATGAAATCCATTAGCGATGTGGCACTGATGGACCCTAATTTTATAATAAGGTGAAGTGCTTCCAACAGCCGCAATAAAACTGTGTTAGCAGATCTGCTAACAAGATATCTGTACCTATACAAGATTTCTTGTAAAAGGAATATTGTATTTTGGTAAAACGCTCCTTTTCGACTAAAGTTGTATCAAAATATTATTTGTGTTTATTTGTATCGCATTGTTTTCGGTGCAACTAAAATTATACGTCCTTGTCGATTCGAAATGCAAATTTATCTGCGTAATTTGGGAATGTGAAGTTAAATATAATGAATAGTATTTATAAAGTAAGAATGTAAACTAGCGAATATAATAATGTGTTTTGTAAACTATAAACTTATGCCAATAAAAGTTCCGAGAAATCCTCGAACAGAAACAAATTAGCAAATCTACTGCTGCCAAATATTTGGAAATGTTAGAGGTGAGACACCACGCTTCCTACCTGTTAATCCCAATGACGCAGTTTATTACAAATGAACACGAACAGAGCTATATGTAACGCAGATTATAGTAAGTCCTTTAAAAAATCAGCCTTAAAACGCTACTATCGACATCACGATGACTTCATATAAATCGAATTATTTTTACTAGTCTAAATATTGAGTGCGCGTTGTCAGTCTCTCAGACAGTCCAATAAAATCTATTTGTGAAAAGTAATTCTACCGCTAGTGTACGGTTTTATTATTTTTGTGACTCACTTTTGTAATTCTTCTCTCCATGCAGATTCTGATGAATTGAGAGGTTTTCCCGTCATCAACATAGAAACTTGACTTATACATCTTTTTAATCCCGACATTTTACTCAGTATGGAATTCACTTTTTTGTTAGGTATTGTTCTTGTCTTAATAAAAAACAAATGAAATATAAACTTGTCTTTCTCTTTTTGTTCCTAAATATCTATAACTGCAACTAGCGTACTCAATGCTTCTGCTCAATCAATCTTAAAAACTATATTGTTATCACACAAAAAATACTTTCGGTTCCGAATGAAATGTATCAAATTGAATTACACAATGAATTACAAGATCGTCTTCACTGGATCTTTCAGCAAAACATTTATGAGTGATTCACTGAACACTTCTTTAATATCAAACAATAACACAACGAACTTCCGCAACATCATTTTTACAGCCAGTTCCAAAACATAAACACAGGGGATAATGAAAAAATGTAATGGCGACGCAAGGAAAACTGCGTGTCTTTTAATTAATAACGAACTTTCCACTCGCACCGAATGCAAAGGGAATTGGTCCAATACTGAAACGGACGGATGTTTAATGAAACAGATGCGAAGATGTTCACAAACAAACACTATAGCGGCAGCGTCCCGTGCCAACGTTGCCAGTGGCGCCGCGGCGCGTCGCGACGTCGCCTAATCTATTTTTTGAATAAAAAATCTTCTCACTGCTTTATACTTGCCACACGATTTTCGCACATACAAATAAATTTGTAGATGCTTGTAAAAATTTACGAGCAAACCACGGATAAATATTTAGATCAATGCTCCAGCGAATTAGTAATACTTAAAACGAAAGAAGTTTTTTATTTGTGACTTTTATTGCAACATTTCATTTGTCCGGCTGCAATTTAATCACATAGCATTAGGATTTTTTGTACAGTTTATTCAACACTAGGATGACGTAATAATGGGAGGAGCTGCTCATGGCTAAAGTTATGTGTACCCACATAGAGATACGTTATCCTTCTTGGTTTTAGATAATTTTATCAATGTTAAAATAATGTTTTAGTTAATGAAATCAACGTCGTTGCCAGTTGTTTTACCTACTTTTGACATACATAAATAACCTCACGCCTGTATTCCCCGAAGGGGTAGGCAGAGGTGTATCAGTACCGCCAGGTATGTATCAGTTCCACGTAATAGGGGGCAAGCATATTGCCGTTTATCGGGCACATTTCCAGATTCCGTCCTTCTATTGAGAATTCCCTAATGAAAAAACCCAATAACACTTTGTCCGACCCGAGAGTTGAACCCGTGACCTCTAGACCGCACGGCACATACTTGTGCCGCGGGACCACGAGGCACGAGGTTTTACTTTTGATTTAGTAAGAACTATGTTATGCAAAATTTTGCTTCTTCGAATCTAGTTATGTATGGGCTAGACAAATGAATATATTCTTCGAGAGTATGAATATATTATCGAGAGCCTTGGGTCATCCAGCTCGACGTCATGTGTTAATATTCTAAAGGCTTCTAATATAACTGCCTCTGCGTCTATTCAAAGGATGCATTAAAATAATTTATACACGTGAATAAATTCGCTCACACGTGACTTCATTTTTGCAAGAGGTAAAGTCACGTGTCGTATTGTTCTACTATAGTATGAATAGGCAGTTTCGATTGGTGAAAGGGGGAAACAGTGGGACGAATTTCATTTCAAAGTTCTTCGTGTATAGAAGAAATGTTCGCTGAAAAATAACTGTGCTAATAGTACATAATTCTAGGTGATAAACTGTTTGTTCGTTCGCCTAACTGAAGCACAAAAATATATAACATAATAAAACATGCAGTTGTAGTCGGTCAAACGTTTCTGGACAAAATATATTATTTATTCTTTTTAATTCTTATAAACAGGTAATATAATACCCGGACAGAAGTTTTTGTATTTATGTAATTGTTAATAAAAATATATTAAGTAATGATTAGTAATTTAAACGCATTTCTGAATATATTGTCAAGAAAGTAAAATAATAAGGCAACTGTTGTTAAAAGACTGTTTTATGTAATATCTAAAAATACATTTTATGTTGATTTGTTTAAGCATGGAACAAATCATATACTTGGTTATCCAAGCATACATAAATTGTTTACCAAGATCACGATCAACATAGGCGTGTCAAACGTGTTAACTTATTTAATAAATTTATTACCTTATAATTGTTGTGTTACCTTTATTCAATATAATTTATCTTGTGCAACGATTGTATCATTTCCAAAAAGTAATATACTCAATATAGAAAGTTCAGAATTTTACGTAATTAAATATTTTTATTTTCCTACTGTGTTCGGTAATGCTATCAATTACGCTTACATTTCATTGTTAAAATAAATTGACTGTTGAAGTTTTGGTATTGAATGAGTGCGACCGAGATGTTTTTTAAAGAAAATAATAAGAACCAGTTATGTCTGTCTAGTTTTTTCAGGTTGTTATTTTTTATGATATGTAGCTGCATAATAGCAATTGCTGAATGGTAAGTTATATTTTAAGACAAATAAACGGCAAACGGTTTATTTTTATTATTTTTCATTTAAAAAATAAAAATAAAACAAAATAATGCGCCCGTAAATAATGCGTAGACTCCGTAAGTACGATCATGGTTCATGGTATCAAACGGACGCGAAAAGGGTAGGTATGTGAGAAAAATACGAACTATCATGTCTCTAGCAAAAGTTTGCTAAAAATGATACCACCCTGGTTTAGCGTGCATTTCTTGGTATAAAATAGCTGTAGCTGAGTGCTTTGACACTTCACTTTTAAAATTTCGATCGTTGATTTTTATTGCCACTGATTACATCCACGTAAAACCTTCGAATCTTTGCAATGTTACTTATCAAGTTGTTCAAGATATAATTGTGTATAATTCATTTACTTATTTTGTATAAATATTAAATTTAATAAAAATGTAACACCAGCACTCACTCACGAACACAAATACTCACACCACACCTTATACACTAAAAGCTCGCGAAGGAAGGTGAAACCGTATCAAATAGCGAATTTACCTTCCTCTCGCGGGCACGTCTTAACACTTTAGCAACTAAACAACACCACATATGATTTCAGTATAATAATAAAAAAAAAAAAAAAAAAAAAAAAGTTGTTCAAGATAGAACTGGCGCCAAAACGTCTGATTCCGATTTCAAAAATATCTTTAATATACATTTCCACGTGACAGTGGCTTGTACATTTTATTAGTCGACTTCGTACCATCCGCGTAAGTGTTCGACCTTGCACGTTTAATGTATAAGTTCGTTACCCGAATCAGACGGTCACCCTCTGTCGTCGTGTCACCGTTGAAGAGAAACAGGTGTTGCTAGTTTATATCGTTCCACACCCGTATATTCCATAAAATGTGCCCGCATTATTAACTGGAAATGTCAAGGATTGAAAGAACGAGGATTTTAATAGAAATTCCGATAGATTTTGCATTTACGATGATATCCTTGTGTTGAGTAAAAATTTTTATTCTGCAATTTATGATATTCAGTATTTATGATAAATTTTCGATATTCTCATTTTCATGACCTATAAATATGTTACTTTGTTACATATTAATATATTAAGTTATATGAAAAATAATATTTGTCATACTTAAGCCGCTGTGTATATGCGAGGAACTAAAGTATTGAGAAAATCTATAAGACCTGCAGTATGTTATATAAATATGAACGAATGCGTAAGGTATTTGCTCCACAATGATTTCTAGCTTCCTTATTATGTAACGTGTGTGTAGATGTACTACATCCTCATAGTAGGAGTTCCTACCAACAATGAAACAATTTAACGTACATTTTTAGAATATATTCTCTTGTTGTAATAATGCAATATAATAGTCTCCTCATTGCTCCATTTACGCTCTGCATTTATGAATATGGAGTTAAAAACATGTTTTTTTTTCACAATTTGCCTCGTCTAATGGCATTCTTAAAGGGTCACGCTTCATTTTCACACTTTTGAAGTAATATATCGCGAAGAACTAAATGAATAAAGGCTGTTATGTTGAATACAATATGCGAAGGTGATACTGGAACAGTTGACGTGAATACATATGGTAATTTATTATTACTTAAAACAATTTCTTACATGAGGCCGAATATAACAATTCAGCGAGTGACAAGGAAATATATTTAGCGTCATAGTATAGATGTATTGATGCAGGGGATCACGACTCTCAGCTATGAGGAAAACGACGCGAGGAGGAGTAGTATAGAAGTATGGTTAATTCGAAGCGTCCATAGAAGTAATCAAGAAAGGAAAGAAAACTGTTTTTATAAAATATATACTCGATGAAAATTAAACATGGAATATAAATAAATATATACAAGATCTGGTTCATGCTAATCTACAGAGAAAAGTTACGACGGGAGCACGTAATTTTTTTTATTAATAAGTGCATTATCACAGGAATTTTTTTGCAGGGTGAAGAAATATTGAGGGCGAGCATGCGCCATTTCTGACACGAGGACTATCTTCGCAATTAGAGCGCGTCACGTGTAATAAAATGCGTTCAGTACGATGACTTACAGGCAGGGCTGGGCAAAATACATGCTTTGCTTTAATTGAAATACAAATTACAAAATACTGTATCGCAAGTAATTAAAATACGAAATACAAAATACATTTAAGTAAGGTATTTGAAATACAAAATACAAAATACAGTATTTTAGCTATTTGTAATTGTAATACAAAATACAAATTACAAAATACAAAATAATGCATATTTATTTGTTTTGGAATAGTTTTTTTTTGGAGGCGGTTTTTGTTTTGTTATTGCAGGTCCTGATGAGCACAAATTTAATGTCCAATATTATAAAAGTCTGTAAATTTCGAGGCTTTACCATCATTGCACTCTCGCCTCGCACTCACACTCATGATCGCTAAATGAAGGCTAAATGTATTTTAATAAATGTTTTTTGAAGCCTCGAGTATTTGAAATACTAATTACAAAATACTTCGGCTACACGTATTTTAAATACAAATTACAAATTACATTTTAAGAAAGTAATTAAAATACAAATACAAAATACGTATTTGTATTTCAATTACGTATTTCAATTACAAGTAATTCAAATACTGCCCAACCCTGCTTACAGGCGTGTAAAATTGCCACATTATTCCGCACAACGACCATTAATTCTTCATTTTGATTAACAATACAACATTTTATAAGGTGTCAAAACATCGCTATATCTTTTTGCATAACTTAAATTGACTTTATAGAAGATATAACAAGAAGATTGCATAACAACAGGCTATTTAAAATTATCAAATGTCAAATTTTACGTTACCTTTTCAAGAAGTTAATGTGGCCTATGATGGCTGCAATAAATATACAAAACTAGTGCCAGTATCCAATGTATATTTAGTAAGAACTTCCCATTGCTCCGACATTAGAACACTTGCGACCTCACTTCTTTGTTTCGCACGTTATTTTTGCTAATGCCAAACAGTTGAAGGAAACATTGAATCATTTGTAATTATGTATCTCTAATGCCAGAGAGATCAAAGTGCCATCGGTCTATTGGAAAAACCTGACATATAATTTATGTTGGTATTATGCCATTTATTGATGTTTCTATCTCTTTTACTCTTGCACGGCTAGGAGCATCTTGTTTTTCATTGAATAAATTCACAAATCGATGGCCGTTATGCAATTTACAGAAGTGTTAATAAAAAGCGGATATTTATTAATTCTCCGAACTACCCACGTTTATTATCCATAAATAGTGTGCCGTTTAGCTCAAAATACTTATGATGAAAACGTAATTATTGCAACGCGTTTGCGAAATCTGGCAATAATATGGAGGTTAAAGTCATATCTCTTCTGTGCCAAGATCATCTAGTATTCCATGAATCTTATCTTAACCAGGATGTTTGTTTTGTCATAGGTTTTGTAATGAACGTGCATAAACTTTTGCGGTTTAAAGCCGTCAAGGGTGTTCTTTGGTATCTTATAGACTTTTTCCTGTCGACTATGTACAGCATTAAAGCACATAATGATAACAAAATGATCATGGCCAAAAAAGAAGAGACGTTCTTTATTAATGATGACAACCCACATTTTTCATACAATTTTTTTTTCTTCTAACGAAGACTTGACTTTAGACCAGTTGAACTTCGTTCTCAATGAAATAAAACGGCTACTGTTGCCAAGTCGTCGTGGCTGGTGACACGTGAGTCGGAAATAGCAGACTGTGATCTCACTATCGTTTTTCAACCAACTCTAATGGTCTTCGATTAGTTTTGCCACTCACGACTAGATGGCACTATTGATATTGTCAGTAAGACTGAAATGGAAATAAGAACATTTAAATAAGGATTAATTACTTTCTACCGTCATACTGAAGTAAGCGCACGGAATCTGATGGGAATTGCTGATCCAACAACTAAAAACATCGAATAAGAAGAATGAAACTATTGGCGTCCGATTTCCGAATATTAGAAGAATAGCATAGCGTTTATGAATACGAGTGAATAATTTAGTAGGGAATCGGTGAAATGGGACATACGCAATGCGAATACGATGGTATTCTGTATTCGCAAAAACTTTTACCGGCTGACGTAAAGGCTGAGCAATTAATGCTTCATAATTTTCCTTCCTGGATGTAAAGTAAGCTAGTAACAACACATGAGATCACCTTTAAATTAAATATAATTACAACAAAGTGAGCCCATCATATAAATAACATAAGTAATCAACGTTACATCAGATAATCATATCAAACATTAAATATTGGCAATCAGAAAAAAAATTCAACGTGATTTATAATTATGAAATTCTGATAAGAAGATCACCACTCGAGATATGATTCTTTTTTTTTTCTTAATAGCTGAGTAATGAAGTTATTGTATTACAATAATAATACAGAAGAGGAACTTGCAGTGATGATAAAGCGATGAAGATATAAACTCATGTTTTGTTCTCCTGCTGAAGGCTGTTCTTTGCGTCGTATAAACTTGAACTTTCTCCCACACTCACGTTGACAGATTGATAACGAAGCTTCTTCACACGACCGATAATGACCGCTCGGTTTATTTTTAAAGTCGCGAAACGGTCTCAAACGGTTCAAAAAGTTTGAACGGCCTTCGTCGAAGCTATGATCGCAAATTTTAACGGTAACCTGTACTGAAATTTCATATATCGAAAAGATGTATCTTGTCTGATGCGCTTTGGCAATATTCTGGTTGGTGCCATGGTCAATTGCTTGGCCATCTTTTACTTCAGAATCTTAATTTATCACCCGAAAACACTATCACGCCACTATATTAAGTGCCACAAATCACCTAACTTTTTTATGATGGTATAGAATTAGGTACATCCACATTTTTTATGGCTGTTTTTGCTTCAAAATATGAACCAACGACTCCAGGTTTAGGCACGAGGCACAAAAAATTGAGAACGTTAACTTTTGAAGTTCGGCTAGGTCATTGTCTCCATACAAACTGTCGCCCAAGCTAGCCGTTTTATTCTTAAGAAATTAATATCGTATTGTATAAAAAATGTGCAAAAAATCGTTGGGTTTTGGTTCTCGTTTAATAGCAGTTTTTGACGTACAATAATTTGTTTTGATGGAAAAATTTGTGAATAAACATCAAAAAAATATATTTTTTACAGTGTAAAATACGTAATACATTCAGGATTGTAGCAGTTTCTTATAATAAGTATTATCTGAAAAAAAGCCTGTCTATGTATAGAAGTATCATTATTTGAAGTTTCTCCTATGGACATTGACTAACTCAAAAGCGTGCCCAACTTCATCGTCGGTCTGTCAACTCACTGCCAACCGCCTACATAAATCGTCGCTCCTTTTGGCTGATGAGCGTTCCACATTATTGCCTAAACACAATTTCTAACCTAGAATTTTCTATTTCACAAAAACGATTTATCGGAATAAAATAACTCCACATTTTGCATTTCAAATTTAATCCTTCAAATGAAATACTCCCCATTGAAAACTAATTGTTGTAGTTAATGATTACCTGACGCATGCCCATGGGTACTTTACTACATCACTGGGAGTGACGTTTTTATATAGTGAGTTGTGAAGCTTCCTTTCCATCCTAAAAATCATACATAGTCTTTTATCCACAGTGTATTATATGTTGATCACTGCTACCAGGAAGCGATTGTTATCAATAATATGATTACGGCTCGCAAAAAACAGGTCAGTAGATACCACAATTAAACCTTAACACGTGATTTACATAGAACAGAGTTAAATAAATTCAGTGAGACATACCGAACATGAGTCAGACGTTACATAATAATTGCCAGAGTCTGCTACTGTTATGTTACCTAACATATTTATAGTCGTCTCACGCCAACTGCTCGATTTAATTTGTCGATTTTTTAAAATTTTATTTTCAGAATCTAACGCTGTGGCGGTCTAATTATACTCGGTTCTTTTTTATACTAGAGAAAAGCTATCAAACTGCATTTCTGGTGTCATGGGGGTGACTGAATTTTTTTATGTCAATGTCTTTGGCATTCTACTCTGGTATGCAACCGGCTATATGCCAGTGTATTTACGAATGAGATTCTGAAAAACTACGCCGGCGTACCGAATAACACTATTTAGTTACGGATCCCAGCGTTAAAGAGTCCCTGGTTAGTCACTAAATATTTTTTCCCGCGGGAAAATGACATTATTTCGGTTGGAAAGGATGCCTTAAGCTCTACCACCAATTCTGGTATCTTTTACAGAAAGCTTGTACCAACCAGGTAGCACGATCGAAAATCGACCTCCTTCCGAATTCTTACTTCAAAAATGTGGTAGAGAATGGTGGTAAAAGTTGGTATTTGGATAAAATGGTAAAAATATTTTCGTTGAACTATTAACTAGTAATAATACATATTTAAGTAGAAAACATATATTGCCATGTTTTCGTTTTTCCTTAAATAAAATCTACTACATTCATTATTCTACGGGGCACAACCTTAAGCCTACGTAAAAGGTTATTTCCACACCACAGACGTAGTTTCTATCATAGATTTTATTAGAAAACATGACGTCATTGGTAACAGCATACGTCATAATGCAGGGCTACACGCACCCCCTTCGGATGCGTGGGTTAAACCATTAATCATTTTTATAATGAGTGGATGTGATTTTAAAATTATTGAAAATCGCGTAGTATCACAATTTGGTGTAAATGTTTATTCTTATTTCAAATAAATCTCTTTGTTTCTCTCTTATATCATCCCCAAAGTTATCGAGAAATCCCGTCGTGACGTGACTGAATTCACGATCATTATTTGCCTTACTATGGCTCTGAGAAGCAATGCCATTACTTGGTACATCATAATCCAATCAGTAACTTTCAAGAACGACTTAGATATTCTGCAATGGCCACTAAAGGTACGTGATGTGGGCATGGACCACGCTCTAGTTACCACGACGCATGTCAGAATGTGTCTGTAAACTTTATTCATTATGAGGCTATTAGGTTTAGTATATTTATTGTTTGTTAATAATAAATATGCACTGCTGTTTCAAAGTTGATCAGATTTCCATAATTTTGAAAAAAAATCCTTCAAAAATTGCTATATAAGACGCTTATATTTGCGAGTTTTGAATACAATTTAAGTGTCACTATACCACGGTAAAAAAACTGCTAACTTTCTAACGATGTTTGAATGTCTTTTTGTTCTACTAAATAGTGCAAATAAATATACGGTATAACAAACGGAAAACATGTTATTACTTCGTAGTTTTTCTTTTGAATTCACGCCTTTACATACTGCATTAGCAAGTACTAAAACATAAAGACTTGTAAAACAGCATAGATTTGTGTGAAGCGAAGTATGACTAATCCTTCCCCCGCAAATGTCCAGCACACAGTCGATGTTCAAACAGGGGTATGTCGGTCACTGTAGGTGGCTACTTTCTACAAACACTAAACTAAACTTTAACTGTCAGTTTTCTCTTTGCAAAAAACTTCCATCGAAAGCAGTCCCCGTGACGACTGTGTTAATTTTTTTTTGGCGACATACTAATTACATATGCCGTATTGTGACGTTTATATTATTTGTATTAACTATTATTTCTGTATTGTGATCTGGGATTGAATATTTTTATCCCTGTAGTTTTTAGATGCCCGTCAGGTGTAAGATGCGAATTCAGGTGGTGGGTTTTTAAAAGAGACATTTTAATCACTAATTAAACTTAATTTTATGTATTGCCAAAATATCTTGTTTGTGTAATCTGCGTTTTCTAGCAATAAATTTCACTCGAATGGACATGTATTTACGGTAGATGTCGACTGGGCTTCCCCAATATTACGATCAGCGAACACAAATCTGTTTTACAACCGTATGGTCTTCATCTGACTGTAATTGCTACTTACGATGAATGATTTTTCCGAAACAAAGAAATGTTGCTTTAACCCCGAAACGTAGATTTACTGCCGCAACAAAACATACGTAAACAAATATAAACGTGTAGTAAATTTTGCGTACAAAATACACCTTGAATCTACTTATTATATATACACATACCTACTAATGAATTACCGTGTTTTATTCTCGAATTAAGCCATAAATTAACTGGAAAAGCGGATTCTGTACACACTAATGTAAAACTAGACAGAAAGGAACAAAGAAACTTATGTTTGTAAATAGACCAAAGGCAAGTCACTAGTTTTTCTTACAATGAGTAATATAAATAAGTTTTATAGACTTGTATCTCGACATTTATATGTAGATATTTTTAAATAATTCATTTTATATTGAAGTCGTAAAATCATTTTTGTTTTTAAAATTTAAACTGTCCAGCAAGAAAAAGTGCCGGTTCTCTTTATGATTCAGTACATGAGATTTACGAGCCAAAAATACAGGCATGATAGATAAATTTATTTTTTAGAGTTCAATAGAATCGATTAGTCACCCCTCATCTCTAATACAAGCTCTGTTTTATTGCAGATGTGATATATTTCCAGTATGATTCATTATGAAGTCATTGTAATGAGTTTTTTTAATGAATATAGTATCAATTATACTGCTATATCAAACATTTAATCAATCCCACCACGTACGTTAATTGAAATAATGACGAATAAATAACTCGTTTTTTTTCATTTGCGCAACACAATATTTATTGAAATAATACAGACTTTGACAGCTTGCAAAACGAGAGGCCGCGGGTTCGATCCTCGCACCGAGACAATAATTATTGTTTGTGTGATCCACAAATATTTGTTTCGTGTCGTTTGTGAGACCGAAAAGTCTCTCGCAGTTTCTGAAACCCACGACACAAGGCTTGTATCATAGTGTGGGATCAGACCTACATATAATATTATGCATGTAACTGTTGGTATTTATTTATAATGACTTATATTTTTCGTGGCTAATAGGGTACTATGCTATAATTGGCGATAAAGAAGTGACCGTACCTACTGGCATTATTAAACCTAGCGTTAAATGATAAGTCATTAACGATCAAAGCATTTACTGAATACTCATGCGGTATGATTCTTTATTGTTAAACTAACGTGTATGAATTCTGTTTCGCACATACGTTCCTAAAAAATGAACTTATGATATTTCCGAAAAAAAAAAAATTGCCATACATTTTGTATTCAGTCGGCTTTGTTTTTAAAATACTAAGCGTATAACGCTGCTATTAAGATAACTAAACGTATAGTTGGAACTCATTAATAGTTACAATGTTCTGAGAAGTGAACAATTGCGTTGTACAGTGTGTTGTGTATATTGTTAGTGAGTTCTTTTACTCATATTTATTCAGGTGACAACGGCGGTGTCTCTGAACGTCATCGTTTTGTAATGATGCGTCATTTCTGTTTTAGTCAAAGACTGAACATTTTCTTGACGGCGTAAACAGTACACAAAACTGTTTAACTCCTGCTGGCGATGCTAATTTTAAGCAGGTTTGAAAGGCACTTTGCAACAGACTGAAGATTTCAAACGCCGACAATTTAAATACGACACCATTTCACGCAAGCTGTACCATTTAATACTCATTTCAAAAACATACATAATCGTCAATTCATATGTTGTAAACTACAATACGTGCCGAAGTTAAGAATTAACCTTACGTTTGTAGGTTATGAGTAACATGTGGAGACCACCCACGTGTCTATATATTTGGTGGCGCATGTGATAAGAACAGAGTGTGTTGCTCCTGGCACAAATATTGAGTGGGCGCACATATATTCTGAGGACCGATTTAATACATAATTCTGATCAGGGAAGCGTCACATTTCATCCAAGTTTAACGTCCCGACCTGAATATTGCTGTTACTTATTTAGCTGGCATAATTTCGCTTCCGTCACGATTCACTGCTGAAGAATGAAAATAAACAGCGCAAGGAATGAAGCAAACCATTGAACATTGTAAAAGGTGTGGAAACTGAAATCGCGGTCAGGCGTGCGCCCGAGCCGGGAGATAAGGCACACCAGGAAATGTATTCAATTCTAACATATTTGTAATCGTCAAGATTGCCGCGGACTCAATTTCAGTTGTATATTTTTATTCGACATACGTTGGACTAGTTTATTGTAACGGTTATTCAAAACAGTTTCCTCGTTTTTATACGACAGTTCATTCCAATTGTACTGCCAACATGCAAGTTGTTACTGTAAATAGCCTGATCTCACGTAATCATTTTTCCACATTTTCCTTTCAAAATGGAGATAATTCCAAGAAATGCAAAACAATAATCCGAGATTGTCGTTATTGTCCTCAATGACTATTTATGCTATGCAAATCAAATGCTACATCAATACAATACAATTTAGGTATCAAACGCTGCGATCACAGCTGAACTTAATACTGGTATACGTTTTGAACAAATCGCCGGGTAATGCCAATAGCTATGTGCCACAGTGAGGGGACTGTTCGTTTATCGGCTGCAAATATCGACGTGTGCGCAACCACCACACAATGAAAAAGTCACGCATACAAAAATAAATTCAATGTACTGATAGAGCATCACGTTCTGTGTAAAGGAAGTGAATGGCCTCGCGGCGTTCTTGGTACACTCGTGCTGTGAATCCGTACATCGCTGTAAAATGTAAGGGGACAATTTATTGGCTACGTTTTTTGGAGCAGCCGCAAAATTGTTAGTGCATGTCAACATATCTTTGATCGCAATTGGTACAACGACTCTTTAATGTTTCCTTCTAATTGTATTTGCCAAACAATAATCGTATAAATTTCGATCGTTTGATGGAGTAAAAAGCAGCAACAATATACCTCATGTAGTATTGGTTTCTATGTAGATTGTTCATTATCGATTAAAACTTTTGTGTTATTCTAGTACCATAAGTCTACATCAAAACATAAATGTAGGTACCTACGTACTGTTGGGTGCGAGTCTTTTCTATAACTCTTCTGCAGCATTGTATAATCATAAAAAAATATACTATAATAATAGTTTACGGAGTTAGATTATCATGTTACATTATAGTTTTTTCCCTGTTTTTATCGCCTATTTGACTATATTTCTAAATTCGGTGGTGTATTTAAAATTTAGAATTAAATTTTCCTGTAACACTACCCAGGCTTAAAGTTTAATTAATCTTTAATTTTTATTCATCGAAATATATTGTAATAAAATGTCAAAAACGTGCTCTGTTTTTTGCTAGAATTCTTGTTTCATATGCGAGTACTTTTAATAATAATAAATGTAACATTTATTGCACAGATAAGCTTTGACGACTTAATCAAATCGTAAATTAAAGGTTTTATTACATTTCGTGTATTTTAGAACAGGAAAATCGTTCAATAGCATTGAAAAATAGTTTCATTAGCGAATAAAAACCTTAGATCGCGGCCCGGGTCGGTATTTGCTTGGGTATTATTATTATGTTTTAAATTAGTATTCCATAGGGTCCCATTTAATAAATCAGCTTAATTGATAAAAATAGTTTCAGGCGTCGAACCATGGAAAAAATTTGATTTCTTCATTAAAGATAACAAATCCGTATTTCATAATTTCGTACTTTGTACTTTTTTCTACTGTATATTTAGCAAGAGTTATGAAATGTAAAATAAATCTAAAAAATTAAACTGTAATAATATGAATTAAATTAACTAAATAGATTTCTTGAATCACTTTTAATCAATCTAAGATAGATGAAATATTATACATTTTTTTACCCACAACTTTACAAACCACTCTATATAAAAAAAATATACTGAAAAACCCTTTGTTCGCGTTTTCGACACGATATGCACCGATGATGTCACACTGAAAATATGAGGTAATCGATAGTATTTATTTTGCAGGATTTATTTCAATATTATATTACAATATAAGTTGGACTTAGACCAGAAAGTGTAGAGGCAGTTGGGTAAAGGTGGAATGACTTTTAAAAATATTTTTGGTGATGACACAACTAAATTGAATGAATAATTACGGTTTAAGTATTTCCAGGAAGATCCCACAAACAAAATTAATAGGACAAGTTTAAGGTGAACAAGAAACAAAGCGCATGATTTAGGAGGATATCGCATTCCAATTGAATTGGTAATAAAAAGGACGAAACGAATGAAGAATTGCCGATTGCTACATTTGGCCCTGAGGACGCACCGGATCGTTATTGGCCTATTCATTGACCAAGCATTGTTTCGGCTAATGTCTAGCCCGGCGCCGAGTTTCCTGCAAATCATTGCTATTCGTTTAAGGACGTCCGCTTCCTCTGTGCACAATTTTGCATATGATGAGAAAGTACATCTTTTGTTAGGGCTCGAATGTCGTTTGTCAGCGGAAGACCCGATTTGGTGGTGATATGAGTATGTATGTACTATTCGGTTTCTAATTACTGCGACAATCCATCGGTGAATCACTCAATAACAAAATAGCATGAGTATCTCTAACAGAAAATACTGATACCTATAAGAACAAGGTCAAGAGATAAACAACATTAGGTCAGCAATCAATTTGTAAAACAATAAAACGCGAAACCTTATGCATTTCAGAATCCGAAGGTTGCAAATGAACGAGATAGCTATTCCATTGCATGACACGGTAATTACACTGCAGTCGATCGAGAACTAATAAACACGACAACGAAGCCAACAAGACGCCATTTGTTCTTGAGCTCTGTATTTTCTAATGAAAATTCCTACGTCGAATACGCTAGTACGCGTAGTCGAATACATTATAAATTAAAACGACTCCTAACTTGCTCACTAATCATTATTCATGATACCAATACATTAATATGTTTGAGCTTGTTCTGGCAGTTATTTAAGCATTTTCAATTTAGCGAAAAAGGGTCATTATTAATTAAGATAAATTAAAATTAAAACTCACCTAAGGAGAAGGTTGAGAGAACTATCATTTCTGGTCGTTGGCACATCCTTGACGCTCGAAGGTTCGCTCCGAACACCTCGGAGAGAAAGTCGCAGTTGCCGTGGAATCGAACTGAGAAGGCCGTTGCTGCTGTTTCGACGCTGGTTGAGGCTCTTGGAGCGCGTCAGTTTATTTGATTCAAGGTCCACGACTTGAGGATGCGGCGACACTTCCTCACCGCTCCTCGAGATTGTAGTACTCGACGCATTAGTTTTTATTATAGTAGGCACAGCAGTCTTCACTTCATCCAACAGTTTCTCCCAAGGCGACGCGAGGTCCTCCTCCGAAATCGTCTCGAAACTCCTCGGACCGACCGACGACGAGGTCTTGTCTGACATATTGATTCACAAAAAGCTAAAGGGAAAGCAACGGAACGTAGCACTACAGACACCTACAGGGCACTTCGTCACTTTGGATTTTTAGTTTCTTGACAACACTTCACTCTTATCATAATATCCATTTGTAAATCATAATGCTTGGGGTAAAAATGTTGACACTGAAACAAAAGAGAAATGTATGTCAATCCGTGTCATTTCAACAACTTCAGAGCGACTGCTGTAAAACGTGAACGTATTCTCGCTTTTGAAAGGCGAATGTTTTCTCTACTATATTTTAAATTTACATGAGTGCATTGTATAATTGTTTTCATTGTATTGTATAAGGTAGTACCGACAGTTATTGGCCACTTATGTCTTCACAGTTTTCTAAAATCATTAAAAGAATAACAGCCTTTCTAATCTTTTTTTGCAACGATTTACATTTGTTTGAAGAGAAAGGCGTATACCAACGAGACGAAGAAGAATTACAAGCAAAATAAGCTGGTCTTAATTGCTAGGTACACAGATTATTAGGCCGTCTAACTGCCAATTAGTCGGTCTCAAAATAAAACGCCTATTTGCATTTAAAATTTCTCTCGCATTTTATGAATGTGATCCAACACGGATTATCATCGACGATTATTT
The DNA here is from genome assembly GCA_907164795.1 of Hemaris fuciformis. Classification (NCBI taxonomy): domain Eukaryota; kingdom Metazoa; phylum Arthropoda; class Insecta; order Lepidoptera; family Sphingidae; genus Hemaris; species Hemaris fuciformis. Next base: position 6,659,549 of record OU015440.1, on the reverse strand, counting down.
TTTATGATTGCGAAATTATAAGCTTAAGCAACATTTAAAGAGGCTGTGAAAGTTGGTGCTACATATTTAATGAGCAGGCTTGATATGTGGCTATCAGCCGACAGATCCGCAGTCATAAGCAATGGACGTGTGTATACACATTTTACGATTACGAACTGTTTATTAGTTTCTCCGCATTTGTGTGATGTTGGTTATATACACTTCGTCGATGTTATGATATCGTCTAATAGGAGTATTGTGAAAGTTCCTGCCCAATGCTGCCATATTTAAGTCGTAATCCGCTTACTAAATGACTATATTTATCCGTATAATGCCAGTGAAAATGTTATTCATCTTTCCTGCAAATACTTGTATGCAAATATATTCTCGGAAAATTTACAAGACAGAGAATTAATCATGTGTTTTTACTGTAAATTATCATATGAACCAGAAAATTATTTCTTTTGGGAAGTCACAAATATGCCGCACAACATGTACAGCGAATCGATTTTAAACGCTTAAGAGTACGTTTTATTGTGCGCATAATTTCAAAGCACTTGTAATTTCGCAATCGGTACAAGTACGCATTAAATATAGTTCGAATGTGTTGGTACACCGTTCAGTACCCCTATTTTCAAACCCGAAGCGTAAACATTTATATAATGTGAATTTACGTTAATACAATTCGGTGGGGCGTGCTGTCATAACTTATCTATCCAGTAAATTGAGATGTGAGCGCTAAATATACGCGCTAAAGTTATTTCTGACATAACTACATTTCAGCGAAACAACACCGTGTCTAAAAGTTGACCGGAAAACATTTTTAAAGAAACACAACACTTGTAGGCCGGGGACGAGACATTCTATCCAACCCGTCGCGACTTGTAGTATTTTAAAACGTAGCGTCTGCCAAATGTCCCGCGTACTACAAATGTAGGTCAATGCTCCAGTGAGCTATGAGACCAGTCGGGGCTGAATCATGTGCTCTGCAATATTTGAATATGATGTACAGATAACCTCAAAGATTACCTCTGCTGAGGGAACGCCACACGTCACGTGATAATACCGTTACTACTTTTCTGGGATTAAACATAGAACATGTATCACAAAATATTAAAGTTTAGTTATATTCATTATTTAATTGTAAGTAACGTCATTTTTAATAAGTAGCATCATTATAACATACAGTTGTAAAGTATCAAAATTTTGGACAAATAAGCAGTCAATTTATATACTACAATATATATTTAAAATTACCTTTTCAAATTTAATTCCTCATTCATAATATTTTGTATATTAGATTGAAATTTATTAATTGTACCTTTGCCGCAAGAAATGATAAATTGCAAAACAAATGACGCACGTCATAAATAAGAATAAGATAAATTAGAAGGAATGCCAAACATCACCATAAATAAAGCGTCTGCTAATTAAAGTTAAATCTAAATAATATGAACCGCTAGTGTGTTATTGTATTAGGAATTTCAAACAACACATTGGTCTTTATCGAAACCTGTGAATACTTCACAGAACTAGCTAAAAGCGATTTAAGATTCTTAGCCATAAATGTTCAAATAATTTTGTAACGCTTTTAATATTGTGTGTGGAATGAATTCTATGATATATCCAAATTTCCAATGCCTTGACAAGTAACTGCTTCCCTAGAAACCATATAATTAAAGTAGAATAATATAATTCCTCATTATTTTGATTACACTTTTAATTTCTTCAATCCGGTTTGTATTTTTCTATAGATGGAGAATTATAAAATCATTCTTAGAAAAGTTAGCTTTGTACGTTAACTAAGTAATCTTTAAATATAAACATTTAATGACGTTGAAACGAATAAATTTTATCCTAAATTATAAAACCGTTGCGAAGCATGTTTAAAATTAAATAATATTTAATAATGTTTTAAATTAAATAAAATTCCAATCCATCAATGTTTTTATAAGTATAAATCCCATTCAGATGTTTTTAATGCTTCAATTTAATTATGTAGTAGTGTTTAGTAAACCGTGAAAGTCATCAAGGAGGCGTCACATAGACGCCTTATATCTAATTGCGTTCTCATTGCTCACAGTTTAATTAACAGTATTAAAATACCACATAATGTTGTCGAGTGCCATTATGTCACATTTTGCAGTAATATGAAGTCAGTGAGTGGCGTATTTATAGAAATTTCGAGGCCGACCCGTTCTAACATAGGTTCGTGTTTATTAGCTGAATTGTTTAAATGATATTCGTTAAGAATGAAAGGTAATTGTATTTTTCCATTCTATGACGGATGAATAATCATTTCCAAGTACATACTTATATCTTATGTACATAAGCGAATGACTTCCTTGTAATACTTTCTGTAATTACTTTGCAGCTGCTGAAAAACTTTACGTATTTATTTCTCTCAAGGTTCATGAAATTAATTTCGCTCTTTTCCATTTAATTGCGTTTAATTAAGGTTTTATTGTAGTCAAATTACAATTCCACTGAAACTGATTATAGCATTTCAATCATTCTTCCAAATTCTGTTTAGATTCTTGTGTTGCTAAAGAAAATTTTGATGAAACGAGTATAAAGTGTAAATAATATTAAACATGGAACGACCTCCAGTAAACTAGAGCAATGACCTGCTAAATATGTGACCATATACATAATACTAATTAATCGGCCTCAACATGCATTTGTGAATAATAGTTGTCTAACTAATTTCAATTTGATGACAGAAAATGATAATGGTCATACTTTTGAAAATGCATTTTTAAAAGCCTAAAACATAGTTTAACTCCAGCATGTAAGAGTATATAAAAAGCAATCCCTTTAAAGTCGTCTAACAAAACAAGATTAAATAAATTCTGCGAAATTAAACAAATCATGTCATGATGACGTTAGTAATTTGAAAATAGGACATTTCCTTGTTATTGCAGATTGACATGGTCACATGTGTGATACATCCTAAATAAGATATTAGCTCACATTCGTTTGAAACCATCAAAAAAATAGCAATAGGCTCGCCACACACGAACGTTTGACGAAAACACAATTGACGAAACTTGGGTGCAAAAATGCACCTTTGCCTACTACGTTTGAGCTTATCACCTGATACATATATAATGCGGTCCAAATGGAACACCAACTGGCAAGAAACGACAACATAGCTTCCTCTTAACAGTTAATACTTATATAATTGAGTACGCAGTCTACAATATTATTAATATACATACATACATAACCTCACGCCTGTATCCCCCGAAGGGGTAGGCAGAGGTGCATATCTGCTCCCACATCGCCATTTATATATCAGTCCTGCCTTGTGGTCTCGCGTTACAAATATGTGCCCTACAATCACGAGGTCCCGGGTTTGAATCCCGGGTCGGGCAGTGTTATTTGAGTTTTTCATTAGGAAATTCTCGGTAACAGCTCGGAGTCAGGAATTGTGCCCGAACAACGGCAATAGGCTCGCCCCCTGTTACGTACTGATTTATTATTAACATAAATGTAAAATATCTTCTTTTTGATAGTTTACCATGGTTGATTTTCCATCAGTAGTCTTATGATCGAGATATCCGAACTCATTTAATGGATACAAAGCGAGTACGTCGCAGGCACAACGCGTTGATTGCCCTTTGTTTACCGTCTAATATAATCAGTGATACATGAAGGTGTAATTACCACCTACCGTCATTACGACATTAACATAGCTATCGCTCGTTCATATCCAGATTGCTCATGTAAAACTATGCGCTTGGACAATAAAAACGTGCTTAAATGCATCAGTCACGGTATGATGCAAAACCATTGTCACATGTTCGGCTGCGGGCCATAATTGATGTAATGTTATCTGAACATTATCTCCTTTAGCAGAGGTCGTTGAAGAAACCGTTTTTGAACAGGTTAATCGAAAAGGATATGTTATGTAGTTTTGATGTGCGAAAAATCTTCAAGAAGCATGATGGAAAATGAAAAACCAAAGAATCCTTTAAAGATATATATTATTACCTAAAAGTTAAAAGACGATCCCACACATTACCACTGCATGTCATATATGTAAGTAAGTAGCACGAACATAAATGACATCAAGCATCGAAGTTTAGCCATCCTAATAGGATCTTATCCTTTCTTGATCCCGCAATGACGTCAATCAGAAAGAAACAAAGAAAAGTTTAAATATATTAATGATCAATCTCTACATAGCAAAGGAAAAGTGTAAAAAAATAGAAATATTGGATACTTTTACCCAAGCTCTAGACTAGTGCCCTAAGGCCTTATTTCCATTTCAACCGTAAAAATCTATTTTCAGGTATTTGATTAAAACGGCTGATTATATTGTTGATGAAATACGCTAATATAATAATGGATTTACCGAAAATTGGTAAATCCACTTGCATTTTGCAAAAGTCCACCTCATCATTTATATAACATTGTGATTGTAGAATGCTGACAACTTAAATGTGTGACGGATAACGGTAGTCAAAACGTGATTTCGCATGCGACGACTGACCTAAAATAAAGTTTTTTTTTCGCGAACATAGCAATATAGTTATCTCGTCACGAACAAAATATTATATTCAAATCGATTCCTAACAAGGCGCGCGAAATATATTAGCAACTCGCGTGAAAGTTGAGATTATTGCAACCTTCCATTGAATATTTATCGCTCGTTAAATAAGTTTTATTGCATGATAAAAAACAATACGATGTCACTCACTAGGAAACGTGGTGCGATTATAGAATAAATGTTATGTCGTGGGGAATAATGATTAACTTTTTCATGGTTTCAACTTGCAAACTCTTCCTTTGTTGTGACTACAAAATGTAAAGGATAAAACGCACGTGCCTCTGAGTATTTAGACCATAAACACGGAAGTCAACGAACGGGGTATGTTGGTTATGTTGGGTGTGTTAGCCACACGCGTTTATTGGCGCTCGCACCGAAATAAGATTATTTCCGTAGGTTTGCGAAATTATTTCGCGGAAATATAAACAGATCATCGCCCCTGCCTAATGAACTAACTCCTCGATGTTGAACTGTTAAACCGGTTTTATTCAAGATTTTAAAACGATTTCACTACGAGTTTTTTGATCGAAATGCGTCCTTTTTATGTCCCATTTGCGCTTGAAACTTCTCGGGAGGTGTCTGGCAATTGCTTCAAATATTTTTGTTGGAATTATGCGTCATATGACGGAAAAATGTATGAAAGACTTTCCTGTGAACATTATTTAAATGTCGAAATAAAATTAAAAAGACGACAGTTTTCAGAAAACCGATTTCATCGAAATTAATGAAAAATTAAAGAGGATAAGAATTATCTTAACGTCCATTAAAGGATAATATAAATAATTTCTTAAAACTTACCACCTTACATTACCTTACCTTACATATGAATTAATTAGTCATTGGCTTTTACTCCATACTAATTGTTTCCTAGACGGACTGTAGACCGCAAAAATAAGTGATTTTACCTCGTGTAAGCTTTATGGGAAGGAAAATATGATCTACAAATAATTGTTTCGGATCTGGATGTTTGTGAGACCGGAAAGTCTCTTGTAAACTACAAGACTGATACCCACGACACATGACTCGTATCTCAATGTGGAGTAAGAACTATGTAATGGGTGTATTTATTTATTTATTCGGTAATTATTGAAAAGCTATTTCTGAACTTTAGACTTAATTAGTGAAAAACCGACGTCAGTCATGACGGGTTATCCACGCGATGACGTCATTTAATGTACAAGAAATGACGAAAACAAGTTTTGCCAACTTCCCACACCATTAAATATGTGTGGCTCTACGCGTTCGTCACTGATACAGTTGTTTTTCTCTAGCGTAAAAGCCTAAAAAATATACGTAATAGCTGAGTCATACATTTCAAGGAGTTTGCGAACTAAGAAACTATAATTGTTGAGTCATTTAAGTATTTTTAACATCTTTGTCACTTTTACAAATTAACAAAGATAATTTTTATATATATATTATATAGACATTTTTATATATATATTTATTAGATAGACAGCCATCGAGGCTTAGAAAGAAACTAGTCATATTTGCACATAGGTTCAGTTGTATCCCTCATACCATGTTTTGCACGAGGTTTCTTTTTTTCCGCGTATATTACCAGACTTCGTGCTGCTTTTGAGAATTTTGATCGCATACCGCTAATTTATGATGCGGGACAAAAGGAGCAGTTAAGTTAGCCAAATATACGACTCAAAATTCTGTGTACTCGCGTCAACGAAAGCACACACTAAATTAATATGTAGATTACATAAGGGTGAAACGAAATTTCAGGAATTTACGGGTATAAGATATATACGACTATAAAGCTAGATGTTAAACCATCCTAAAAATATTATCTTCTTCACAGAGAGCGAACAACTGATTACCACAGAAAGGCCAGTGTGGTTTTATTCTTGCTCCAAAACAAATGCTTGTATGATCAACAAAAGGCTTTTTTATCGTTTTACTTGTCCTGAAAAGACTCTCCTAAATTGCCACAACACAATTTTATTATCGGGATTTTGAATGTGTGTGGGTGGCTATTGGATGAGCATTTATCGATGCAATATTAGCCAGTATAACCTTAAATGTAATCATTTTATTAGATCACGCCATAAATTCGAAGCTACTTTCTGTTATTGTGGGTCTGCTATCGCCTTTCACGAAAACTTATTTAGAATATTCTGTGTCTAAATTAGTTCTCGACGAAAACTAAACTGTAAAATGTAATTTTTGAAAATTATTCCGTACAATATCATAAGATTTCTCACAATGATGACTAAAATATTTTATCTCAATCAGCGTTAATTTATTTTGAAGATATATCTTGAGCAGAAATATATATAATTACTTTGTATGTAATATTGAAGTACAATGTGAACTTTGAAACTGGAAAACTCCGTCATAAGCGCTGATTTTGCTTTATATACTTGTTACTAAGACATCACTTGATATTCTGCTTACAAGCTGTAATATTTCACGCAATAGTGGAATCATTTACATCATTTGATCGTTTCACTATTATGATAGATAAGCTTCTTGTTGCCAATTGTTCCTTGCCTTATATAGGTAGATACACCTAGATATGGCGAGAAATATGCCTGAGACCACTCCGCGTCACTCGACGTTCTATTTACATTGGATTGCAATTACCAGGCGCGGTTGCCATGCCAAAAATAATTAATTGATTGTTTCATAATATTTAAAATGAATGGAAAATGAGACATGATAATGTTTTGTTTCCTCAGTTTTTTTTTTTCAATGCTACTTAATAATAATAAATAAATAATACAGGTAATAGTGGCGGTGATTACAAACACATTGACGTTAAAAAAAAATTACGTTTTCCTCCTTCACATACATTTAATACTTATAGCTGTTAGGAAATATCAAAAATTTTATTTTTGTCGGGATTTTTTTTTAACCTCAATGTGTTTGTAATCATCGTAACTATTGCCTGTCTTAGTTTTCGATCACTGTCTTTTTACACTCTGTATAAAAATTGCAAACTTAAAGTTTTCCGTTCGGCATGAGCCCGGTCAGCGATAAATAAATTAGATAAAAAAAACCTCTCACTCATTATTTGACATTATGAAATTTACGAAACTGTCCGGCCATATTCATCGCCAATGTCCTAATATTCTTAGCTTTATCTGTACTTAAACTGTGATAAATATTATTTTGTTCCTTCTGTCTTTGTTCGATGATCATGAAATTTATACAAATTTATTATAATAATATTGGCTAGGACAGTATTAAATATCATAATATACGTTTGATATTGAAGTCACTTAAGACACTTAAATGTTATGTTTATGTTAATTTTATGACACAATATTTTATCTAAGAAATGTTTTTTGTATTCTTAATAGTTTTCTTTGCCTCATAACCCACAAGAAAAGTTAATAGTAACGTAAATCCACTAGGTACCCGAGCTTACAGCCAGAAAAATATTATTTCCAGCAATAATTTTCCTCGTCGATCTCTATATCTATAATTGAGTGTCTTTCATTTAATACCAATAGATTGTAAGCAGGAATCATCTTACTAAAACAGTACACAAGACTTGTATGTATCTTGTTTTGGGTCACGACTATGTGTCCGACAACTATGTTATTGATTATGATTTGTTCACTTTAAAACAATATCGGTACTTCAGCTATTTTATATACTCGTACATTCTGTCAAAATTAGACTCGAGGCTCTTTGGTAGGTTTATTCCACCATATTGACTTAATGTTTGTGGTTACTTAACTTAAATACATACTAAATATGTACACAAAGATATAATTAAGACGACAGCTTGTTTAGGAGCCAACATTGAATCTGAGTGCACGTATAATTAGTACCTTCATATGAACCGTTTCCAGTAATTACTTCCTGCCAAAGTGTAAACATTTATTAGCGAAGTCGTACCATCAACTCCCGCTATGTATGTGTAGAACAAATGAAATTAATTAATGTCTTCTCAAATTGTTAAAGTGACACGAAAAACATTCTAACCAGGGTCGTGAACGCTCAAGTGCAAATTGGCTTTATAGCAATTTTATAGAGTTTTATGAGCAAAAAATTCTAATAACTTTGAGAACATAAGTTGTAATGGGAGGAGAACTATGTTTGGTCTCCTATACTAGACACATTATTATCAGAGGCGGCCTAACCCAATCAATAAATTGCAATCGAGTTTATTAGGATTAAGAATTAAAGTTAGCAAACGCGTAAACATTACAAACCTAATTGTAACTCGAATGTTGTTACCATCGTGTTTGTTCTATAAACTTGCTTTGATATTATCCATGCCATCCATAAACGTGTGACGCTTACAATATAATTTAATCATTCTATATTGTTATTTCAATAAGTTTAACACCGTAAATAATTTTAAAACACCTTGCAATTAGAGTTCGGTGCGAAGCGAATCTCATGCAAATTGAATGGTTTGTTCATAGTGACTCAAAGACCGCAGTAAAACTCAAATAGCTCGATGAGTTAAAGTCTCACTAATTGCGATTGTTACGCTTATTTTACATATATTCTTTAGGTATTGTGTTTCCTTGGAATGAACAATGAACTCTTATTTTATGGCCAATAATTTCCATTCTATTAAAGTGTTATCACTTGAATTTTCACTGTCAGTGAAAATTCTCCCTGCACTTTGCAACATAGGTAATGTCATAATCTTTTGGCTTAAAAATATCCTAGAATACCCATCAGGATGGAGGACTTATGTCTGTGATAGCATAGTCTATCTATATCAATGAATATTTCTTTTTACAAATTAATTATCACCAGCCTTTATCGACGTCGCGTCGTCAGGATGTTAGAGTCTATATCAAAATATTTTGGTGCAGCTTCAACCTAATGATAAGATTAAAACGCAAATGTATTGTATTGTAATTGCTAAAAACCATTATAGTCGCTTTATTTAATATGAAAACGGATCGCTACGAAATATGTTGGATTCAAAAATATTATTTCTATTACACACACACAAGACTTACATACCTACATAGTTGTGTCGCCACACTAAGACATGTCTAGAGTTGTAGGTGTCAGACTACAAGAGACTTTTCGGTCTCAAAAACAACAATTATTTGCGGATCACACAAACATTTGTCTCGGTGCGGGGATGAACCCGCGGCCTCACGTTACACAAGCTGGTTTCTAGCCAACTGCACCACAGGGCTGTCTATTTCACATCTTTAATATTTCAACGTCATTGTAATATCAAAATATGTTTCACCAACTGCGACGTCTCTCACAAGTCAGTACACATAATATGGAATATTTTGTAAGTTCGTAACAATTTTTGTCACCTCCATATTGTGTCCATTCGCACTATCTCACTAGCACGAGCGAAACAATGAAGGCGTAATGATAACTGACGACCTTGTCCACAGTACGTACGTACGTATCGACAGATTTATCGCAATTTAACGAATATTTGTATGTTAAAACAATAGATATAAACAAAATAAAAAATCAATACGATTTCCTAACTATTAGTACGTTCTGGACTTTTCGACACTTGGGAATAATCCCAATGTACTAAATTTATGTTTACTTATGTGCTGCTGATACGATGTATTTGTTTAACCTACTACTAGTATTAAGCTGACTAAAATCGGAATAATTATACTCGATAAATAAATACCTAAATTAAATTAAGAGGGACAGGGTCAAGGGGATAAATGTTTACAAAAAATATTGACATAGCAAAATGCACCTAATTGGCATATAATCAGAGCTCAATTAGCGACTAAGAAGTAAAACGAAGTGATTGACCCTCAATAAAACAGCTTTACCAAATAAATACTCGGAAAATTCACAATATTGGATCGCGCCGTTATATGTAGGTAGCAAAAGCAGTATTTATTATTATCATCGTCATCAGGCCATATACCTCCTACAGCTGGACACGGGCCTCTACAGCTGAGAGAGGTCAGACCATAGTCCACCACGTAGTAGTATTTATGATAATTTGAAATTAAATGGAACATGTTTTGGCATGAGATCAACTGCTTTCACTTTTCGGAATGAATTATTTAGAAAATTGGTTAGTTCCAACAAATATTGTAAATTTGCAATACATGCTATTTTAAGTCATTGCAGTGAGAAATTAACTAATAATTGCGGTGAAGTATTAATATTAGCATCCTCACATTACTGGTCACTTTGCCGTGTCATTTTAGTATATTTTAAGAAAATCCAGTTGAGACGTCATGACTATACTAAATTAATAACTTTGCTTACTTCTGGCAAAAGAATCTTACTTGTACGTATGTAAATACCCAAAAATACCTAATACCCGACATGATTAATAACGGGGTCTTGGCCAAAAAAAAAATAATGAACCCAAATTTATAAATTCAGAAAGCCTGCGGGATGTCTGATATTTTTATAGTTTTTTTTTCATTCAATTCACGCGAGTTTTTTTATTCAATATCATTTTCCTGCGTAGCAACAATACTGGAGGTAGAGAATGATGATATCATACAATAAAAACAATTCAGTATTGTTATTTTATACATCCTTTTCAAGCGCTAATGCCTAGTATAATTCTGCCTCTGTGGATGTTATGTTGCCTAATTTAAAGACGATTTCTTTTGACACATCATTAATAACACAGACGGATAAATTGTGTTGCAATTACATTGAATTGATCGGAACGCGTACATTAATCATTAAACTTTATTTTTCACTCAAACGATCTCTTAGTAACAAGCAATACTTACAGTTGACTAAAAAGCTTTCTATAGGGTGAATATGTACTGAATCTAGAATTATATTAGGAAACTCATCATCGTCTTCGCCAACTCTTTATACAAAGGTACCTATTTAAAACTTTAAATATATTATTCCGGATTTCAATTAATTGCCATGTTTGTGGGGCCATCTGTCGCGCACCTCATTACAAACTCATAAGTACGTTTAACATCGGTGGTAACTGCCTCTAACTTGCATAATAGACACATTATCACACAAAACAATACACGATACACGAAGATGTAATAGGTGCTAATTGCCATTAATGAAACATAATAGTTTTAGCTCACGACGCTCGTGTGCATTTTGAATCTGATAAAGTTGTAATTATTTCCTTTAACAATATAAGGCGAAGCACTTAATTACATTCACGTTTCAAAAATCCCAACTATAAATGATTACTGTCCTTAACGTTTTTTTTCCTATTAAAATCTGAACATTATATTCTATTATTTCAAAGTCCACAATTGCCCCTCATAGTCAGTATAGAGACGTCTAAATAGAGCTTTACCTGACAAGAAATAGGATTAATTGACGTCGATTTTTTGTGAGGTAGTGGTACCACAACGACCATACCGAAGCCCAAGCTGACTACGGCGTGGCTCTACCATTCAGTGCGTTTATAACAGCCAAGGGTGGTCTTTAACAAATGTTTCTACATTTTTTAACCCGAGTAAAAAGCAAAATATTGGTCGTTCAGCTTCTGACACGGCAGCATCGTATATTTAACGGGTCATGCATAATATTGGAGTTCGGTTTTTTACGTTTTGTTAACACCAATTGTTCACGTTCGCGGACGCTCAACAATAACTGCTTTTATGTTGAAAATTACTGTTATTATGTCATGAGACTTCAGTGATTAAATGGTTATTGCCACGCGGACGCATGATAAGAGAAACGTGTGACATTTGAAAATCACGAAAATGTTATTTAACAACAAAATATTGATAGCGCGTTTAAAATCGTTCTTTTTGAACTATCATAAAGAAATTTAATTTGACCAACGTGATCAAAATTTCTATTGTTAAGTAAATAAACCAACTTCTTTTATTTATTAAATAATAACATTTTGATTATTTAATAGATAAACAAACACTTTGTTTATTTATAAAAAAGATTTCTTGACAATAGTCATTTAATTTGGAAATTACCAGTATTCCGTACTTTTCCAGTTTGCGCTATAATGTATTTCTTGATAAATGAAAATATAATTGACAACAAATGAATCAAGAGGATGTGCTTAAAAGATGCGCTAGACGCTAGAACAATAATCACGATTAAAATCTACTTACATAATGTCTAATAACACACAGCATCACACAAAAGAACCTCATACACTCAAATGCATTGATTTAACTTCACAATAGTAGTTAAAACAAGCAGAGATTTTAAAAGCCTGAGTTTTTCCCCAGCCAGTATTATTGCACTACCGTTTTCTTAGTGTGACTGGCATGAATAGTCACCGTCGCGATAATTTTGCAGCCATAGCTAATTACATTACAATGGCAAATTTAAAAAAAGAATAACTTGTCAATCAAACTTCGCTCCGTACACTCATCAAACTCGATTTTATTTTTAAACGCACCAGTGAGCGTAATTTCAGCTTCAAGGCTCGGCATGACATACAAATGATTTGTTGATATTAACTGTAATAATGGACTTCCTAAAATATTTTTTTTTTGTAGGAAAATTAAGGGCTACACAAAAGACTTTATAGACTAGAACTAACATGAGTGACTGTACATTTTTGTCATTTATGTTTCTAAATAAATCTGCAGACATCATTAAATGACTTCAATATATTTAAGCATAAGGATACTACAGATTTTTTGAATGTGTGAATTTATAACCACGTATACAATAAATTGTTCTCCTTGTGGAGTTATTCGAATAGTATACAGGGTGTATTCAGACCGTGATCGGAAACTAAGGCAGGTAATAGCTAAGGTGATTACAAACCCCCTGGCGTTAAAGAAAATTCTGACAGAAAATAAAAAAATTGACGTTTTCCATACAAACCGCGTACATTTAATACCGATGGTTGTATGGAAAAAGTCAAAATTTTTATTTTTTGTCAGAATTTTCTTTAACACCAGGGGGTTTCTAATCGCCTTAGCTATTACCTGCCTTAGTTTCCGATCACGGTCTGAATACACCCTGTATAATTATCCGTGCCCATTAGGTCGTATAGAAATTCTGTAAGCATAAATTAAAAATGTCATGGACGGAACCAAAATTTCAATTTAAAAAACGGCAAATATGATTTTTTTATTTTTCTCACTAAAAGTTAGACTATTAATTTTTCTAAGACGTGCAAGATAATTACTTAGTTACCAATTTTATTGTAAACAACGAATTGCGTCAAACAAATTTTGCTTTGTTCTGCCGAATCACTTGGCTTACCGTTTGTTTTCATATTACTCATATTATATTGCAAACATTTGCAAATCAATTTCCTACATTGCCTACAAAGTGATGCTAAAACACGTGCCTAATAATTTAAGTACACACACAATGCCTTAGACTGGCACAAACGTATTTCTACGCCCACATGTCCTTACACATACATAGCTTTACTTATAGATTTCATTTAACTACTACATGATTTGTCTCGTTTCCTCTAATGTAACAGGTCAATGAATAGAGCAGGCCAAAACATGTTTATAAGTCTTAAAAAGTAAGGCTAATCTACTGCCGTTTTTTCCCTAAATTTCAATACCAGGCGTATTGAGAATTTCCTGTCGGAAATACCGTACGCTCTAATTTTAGCCGTGGGATCAACGGAGCAATTTAATAATGTTGAATTTAACGTAAATATTCCAAAAGAGTAATATTAAAATTGCGTAGTACGATACGATATAAACGAACGCTGTTGTGGATTTTGCGGTTTAACAGACGCAGTTTTGAATAGACTGCTGATTTCTATTAAGCAGACGAACATAGTGCAGAAACATAAGTAAACAGAAAATCGTGATTTAGATAACATGTAATGTAAAGAATCGAACGAGGTAGGATTTGAACTGTACCAAAAGCGATCTACATATGTATATATACCCACGCAATTTCATACAACCAGCCTTTCGAAATAAACGGTCATAGTTTATGTGACCAAAGATTCGATCATAATATTTGCTACTAACCATAATTTTATTCTAATCTGAGACGATGTCTATCTCATTGCGTCTATTTAATTTTCATAAAAAGGGAAAATTACATACGTCAACGTCGTCAACGTCAACAGCCCAAATACGTCCCACTGCTGGGCACGGGCCTCCTGTACAGCTGAGAGGGTTTAGGCCTTAGTCCACCACGCTGGCCTATTGCGGGTTGGCAGACTACACACCTAAGAAATTCCTAAGAACTTTTAGGTGTGCAGGTTTTATCACGATGTTTTCCTTCACCGTTAAAGCTAGTGATAATTCATTGTGAATACACACATAACTTCGAAAAGTCAGAGGTGTGTGCCTGGTGTTTGAACCTGCGACCGCCGAAATTCTCGACCGCGCGCCTAAACCTCGAGGCCATCACTGCTTATAAAATTACATACTTACACAATTTGTAAAAACATTTATATCAATAATAAAAAAGGTAAGTTTTTTCTTCATTACCTTCATTATCTTAATATTAAAAATAAAAATATGGATGCATTACTCACAAAGGCGTAATTATCAACGATTTCAATATGCATGTTATAGCGCATGTCCCCTATTTTTCGCAAGTCTGTTATACGTATATACCGGAATCCTTTGTAATAGAAACTATCCTTAGTAAAACAATGAATGTTGATTATTTTGTACATAAACATGTAACCGAAGAGGAGGTAATAAACGCCTCAACGGATTGTTAAAATAAACACACTCAAGGTAAAATAACCAAGAGAACTATTCGAGTCTTCATCACAAACCGGTATAAGGTAACATTGTAATTGACGTTGGCAAAGCAAACGCTTCAAAGGCAATAACCATCAGAATTATCATACGAAATATTGTTTCCTGATTAAGTGATATTCAAATGCAAGCCGCAGTTGCAATAATATTGATAAGGCCACTAGAGATTTGCGACGCGACTGTCAATTAATTGAACATCAATCATGATAAGCGATTACAGTCTTTAAGTGTTTAGGCATAGCTTCTATTGTAAAAATCAATTATAACACAAAAACCGGCATGCGTCAAACGAAACGGTTAAGTTGCCAAACTCTATCGATAACGACAAACCGATGAATCATTTTAAAAACCGGTACCTTGAGTTTTTGTATAGGGCCCAAACTTCTCGGAAAATGCCGTTGAATCGAGAAGGTTAATTTATTTATACTGCAGATTCGTACCGTGATCATGACAAACGAGTGCAAATATTATTTTTTTCATAAGTTCTAAATGACGTTATTTAGTTTTAAATAATATTTGTTTGGAATGTCCAACGTTCACGACAATTCATTATCAGAAATTGTTAATACAATAATAATTTTAAATTTATTTAAATACGGGAAAATACATGCAGAGCTTTTCCTTGTTTCTAGGTTTTTAAATTAATAATTTAATTATTTGTAAGTTTTGTCTTAAATTAATTACTCTTGACTTGTTTAGCAACTGGTTATTGTAATATATATATTCATGAGTTAATTTACCTTTATCAATGACGACTTTTATAACCTCACACATAACAGTAGGTATAAACACTGTTAATAAGAAACATGAATATAAATCGACGTAGTTTACATTTTCTAGCATAGTGATACGAAAGGTTGAACCTTATAACTCACTTTGTAATATAACAGGATTATATTCATTTGAAACTTTTCATTATGCCAGAGTTAGTTATTAAACGTAGTGTGTTTACCGCATACGCAAATTGAATCCAGCTGTTTCAAGACAAATGTATATATACATACTATATATAACAATATACTGTTCATTAATTCATGTATGTATATCGTACATTTAAAACCGCTTTAAACAACGTACAAGCTCGTAGAATTTCAATATAGTTATGAAATAAATTGTTAAATAATATAAAATAAAAAAAAACACTCACCTTCATATATGGACCTATCATAAAGAATCTTTATTTAACGTTTCGCGAAATGAAATTTCACGAAACCAATAAAAGCACAATAAAGTCTAAATTAATAAAGTTTCACAGCAAAATATTATCACAGAATTGTTTAACGCGAATGTGGCACTATAAACATGCAGTTCGCAAAGTTAGTTCAATTTCACAATTTAGCACATGTTCCGCTTAATTCAGAACGTAACGAGGATTAAAAATTAAAAATATACTTTTATTTCTTTTTAGGCATATTTTATTTTTAAAGGACTAGTAATGGCTGGAAAGGAACTTAGTATTTTGAATTTAGAACGAACGTTTTCAAATTCGCGGCGGGAATTTTATAGCGCGCGCGACGCGAATGTTTACCGTGCGTAGTCCGAGCGGTGACTGGCTGAATGCTGCTAAATCCTACACTTGTATATTCGCGACGTTAAAAAATAAATACGACGAGGTGTCGGTGTGATGATGGAAGGCCGGGGGACGTTTCGCAGGAACTGTTATCTAACTGACGTATCCAATACATGCTACGGGTTAATCAAATGGCGCCATCGACTAGTCGGTTCCTTTCACAATTCATTCTTCAATAAAAAAAATAAAAAAAAGATAATTGCTGCGATTCTTTAAACTAATTGTTCACCAATACGAAGTATATTTAGGAGCGTTCAGTAACATTGTTGATACATAGTAATTACTAATGTTTAATCAATTATTGTTTTCACTTTTATAGAATTCTAAAAGGGGCCAGCAAAATTTTAATAGCTCTCTACAATTGATAATGAACCTTGATTATATTTTATTTATCGCAGTATTATTGTCGTTTATTGTTATGAAATATTAGATACTGTTTATATTTTTTTAACATCGTAATACTCTGATATTATAGGAAAGTAACACGTTCGACCAATAATAATAAAAAATAAAAACACTATTAAAAAAATTACAGTTTCAATCAGTTTTTTTCGCCCGGTAGTACCAGATACAGCTGCTAATGTAGTAAAAATGCCAACAAATTGCGCTTTTGACAATCTCATACACTAACTAAAACATAACAACATTGCTTTACGGGTATTTTCTTTGCCCAAGCTAAGATTAGTCGAGCCGCCCTCTACGTAGCTACGAAATGGCTCTACCGTTAGATAAAGATACTGTTTAAGAAATATATTGGATTGTTACATACTTGCATAAACCATACATAATAAGTTACTTTGTTACGTAGATTATACAAATTATATTTATGATACAATAATGTTTAATAAGAGTAGGTGATGATGACAAAGAAATATTTTTAATGATTATAATCCTTTGTTCGCTTACATTTGCTTTAAATGACTAAGATTTGTATGCAAAGTAATGTACAATGATATGCATTGCCAAATACTATGCTCATTATTAAACAGGAAATCTTTCTCATTCAACATCAATGATTCCTTATAAAACTTATTTATATGGCAAATAACAACTGTTGTTTGAATTAACCAATATAAAGTACGTAGTATACTCTTAAAATGTAAAGAGAAACAGGAATAAAGCAAGTTTTTCAGTCACTAAAAGAAAAGTTACTACAAAACTGTTGGTCTTCAACTGTTTTCTGGTCTTCAACTGTTTTCTTAGAGATTAGTACGACTCAGGTCGAGAATATATCAACACCGTTTCTCAAGCTGATATCTCAGCTTTACTGCTCATAAGTGCAATCGTGGTGTTTACACAGTTTTACTAAGTTACCTTAGTAAGCGCAAAGTAGGCATAATAGTTTACTATTTATTAACATTTTACCATTAGTATATGAAAAATCCACGGTTTTTTTATACTGGCACGGCAAAGTAACCCCATTGCACCTGATGGTGAGCGTAATGGAGTCCAGAAAAAGTGCCGACCGGCGAGAAAGTAGTAAAACACAAGTAGATTATCGCTGTCCCGTATTTAGTATTCCGATTTTACCGTTCACACTTCATTCTAGCCAGAACTGTGGCTCTCTCACTTTAAAAGCAAATACAATATCTTTGTGACATCTAAATTGCGCCTTGAAAAAGGAAGATAAAGGATGTAACGCCTCAAAAGACGTTTGGCACCGATGTGCCAAAAAAAAATACTTTTGGATAAATTTCATGTACGTACCTACGCAAGTTTTTGATGTTTGACGTCGTATTGTTTTAATGTGTACTTAGTATTACGTAATAAATATTGTAACAAAGTTATATAGTAGGTCAGAGCTGTAACAGTATTACACATATTTTCATTCAAGTAATGCCAGTTGTGAAGAATATTTTGCTATGTTTAAATTGTTCTCTTTGATTAGGGTCTCGAATTTCAAGCTTAGCAGGGTATAAGGCCAGCCAGTAATAAAATTATTAAAATTAAGCATCTTTATCATACGTGTGTTTCGTGCTGACTTTTTGCAATGTTGATGTGCATACAAGGTTTAGCTTTTGCGAAGGGCTACGTATTAACTCACTAGAATTTGCACAACTAAGAAATTCCTGCCTCAAAGATGTATTTTCATCTTTTAATCATTAGTAATTGTAGATGCACAAAACTCAGACAATTTACAGATGTGCCCCTTTATCATTCATGTGCATTTTTCCGGTTTTGGCAGTAACAGAAAAATAAATGTAGCTCCGTAACCGTTGTGCAGTTATTAAAATATTGTTTTGAGATAAGACGCAAAATATTGTTTGTTGTTATTCTTTTTGTAGTTTGCGATAACTCAAACGTTTTTAATGCTATCAATATTTAATCTCTCATCGACGCCAGTTATCATTAAATCTTCTAATTATTATCTTCATAATGCCTAATGATTTTGTGCATTAAAAACATATTCTGATTCTTGGAACAAAACAACTAATTTAAATATGACTGATGGGTTTATTGGAAGCGAACCGAAACAAACCTTTACAAAACATGGAGGATAGCCACGGAATCAATGGCATGACTTATGAAGGTCGCATATTAATGACTAACAACCATCGTTCACAAAAAACCTTCTCAATTGAGTAAGTCAACTTCATCGAGACACAAAAACACATGCCATGTAGAGTCTTCATAGATTCGGGAGGCGCCCAGTCATTTTGTCATTTTCACGTTATAAAATTCGGTATTACCGGTCTTGGGAAGTCTTGTATTTTAAACACTCAACTAATTTTAACCGTCAAAATCTACCGACCATATCTAATGGTTGAACTTTAGACTGAGACAAAGACAGATATTACTACTTATTCGGAAAATCGTATCTACACAGTTTGGCTTCTATAAAAATAAATATAATTAATTTTCATTCCACTATAGTACATGTAAAAAAAAACAGCAAATGATTAAAAAAATTGAAAATCAAAAAGAAGGCTTCCCGTACCGGGAATCGAACCCGAGCCTCCTGGGTGAAAGCCAGGTATCCTAGCCACTAGACCATACGGGATTATACATATGGCACCCAAATTGTAAATCGTATTACTAACATAAATGTACTAAGTTTTAACAAATTATAACTTTATAGTTAATTTTTGTAAAACTAAATGATTACAAAGCAATACTATAAATACATTTAAAAAATAACCTGAACCGTATTAGTAATGTAGTAATGCCTCGACGATTAGACAAGCAGAGCCATCTATTAAAAAATATGGACATTAATTATGTTGCAGACAAAGCTAACGCTTACGTTACTATCGCCATCTATTGTAAGTTTTATAAATTTTATACTCAATAACATTACAGTAGATGGCACCACATATTACGAACCGATTACTTTCTACTGGTCCGGTCCGTGATACCAACTTACTCAGAGTTTTTTTTTTTTGTTCATGTAATTAATATGAACGTTCCTGTTTACTAATGTTAGAAATCACAAAACATAATTTCGAAAACAGTCTTTTATTTTCTAATTCCGCTTCGGTACATATTATTGCTGTGAAGAAGAAGCGGCAAAAACTCCCTCAGCATTACATTGTGATTATATTCTATTTTTAAGAATTTTAC
This sequence comes from Hemaris fuciformis, assembly GCA_907164795.1. Lineage (NCBI taxonomy): Eukaryota > Metazoa > Arthropoda > Insecta > Lepidoptera > Sphingidae > Hemaris > Hemaris fuciformis. Next base: position 6,639,289 of record OU015440.1, on the reverse strand, counting down.
AGTCATTTTACTCGTATTCATAGTTGTACTCTTACTTTTATATGAATTAACTGATTGAGTTTTAACAGAATTAACTCAACTATGACTAAACCTTCTTGTTAGGGAACTTGAGGACAAGCGTGTCGTGTTCCACAATTGCTTGTAACTTATACGGAAACATAAATCAGTTCCTAATTACCACTTTTACACAAAACAAAAAATGAGTGGATTATAACAAAAACAATTAACAAAAGTCAGCCACTTCAGGCCCTCAGACTAATAGCTTAAGTATGGTACTTCAAGTACTTTTTGTACTCAGGTCTAATTTACAAAAAATGTCAAGTATAGATTACGTTTGCTGCATGGAATGTATAACAAATACATTAATATGGAATGGTACAGCACTTGTATCGGTTTACGTGGTAAATGTAATATTAATATCTAACACTAATAGCCAATGAACACAAATTAAATTACTTTAAGATCGGGAAGAGCGTTCATTTTGCACGCAAAGGACATCAAAGGTCACACCTAATTTTATTCGTGGTGCATTCGTCGCACCTATCTATTAATTAAATGATCAAGCGCATACACATGCGGAAGATCCTTAAAGCCAACAACTTTATTTATGGCTAGTGCTTGTAGGTCAATCAGCTGCTTAGGGCAAAGTGGCTTTACTACCTTGATGTCGTATAGGCTCAGAACAAGAATAAAGTGCGGTCGCTTCTGTACTCTAAACGTTGAATGATGTTATAACTATAACACTCTTGATAAAATAACTTTTATAATCATCGTGGAGGAATTTTACCTACCTCAAGCGCCATTTTATGATATTCACATACTTAAATGAGTACCTACAACCTTACCGAATAACGGCTAAAATAAATGATCAATTGTAATCCCAATTAACCGATCCGGTGAGTGTTTGATAAAAACGCTTACAGATGACTCATTGTTATCGGTGATTATTTTGGATAAATCCGCAGATAAAAGTAAGCATCAATTAATGTAATTTTTTTTTCGAATTCCCTTCCATCGTTAGCCACATTCACCGCTAGATGGCGGCGAAAATTATACATTTATATGAAAAATATATATTTTACATTTTTACCTTTTGAAATTTTATTTTGATATCGCCGTCAGACACTTGAAATAAATTTATTAGTACCTACCAATACGGTTGAATGAAGAACTAAGCTCCGGTAACAAAAAAATGCAATTTATTAATCTCACTTGTTGTCACAGCTATCGCCGGTTAGTTCACTTTCGGATACACAGAGGCCAATCTAAAAGACAGTAAATTATGACAGGTATGGCGCCTTATCTGGCGATGCTGTCAGAATGGGTGAGAATATCTCGCCACCTGATTTTGGGCTTGCGACGATCAAAATAATATCAAACAGCCCCGTGGCGCAGTTGGCTAGACACCAGCTTGCGAAACGAGAGGCTGCGGGTTCGATCCCCGCACCGAGACAAATGTTTGTGTGATCCACAAATATTTGTTTCGGGTCAGGGTGTTTGTGAGACCGAAAAGTCTCTCGTAGTTTCTGATACCCACGACACAGGACTTGTATCCTAGTGTGGGGTCAGAACTATGTATGTGACTGTTGGGTGTATTAAATGCCACTTCTCTTATTTTAACGTAAAACCACCCGAGAAAACCCGCTTGACGAATAGTTCCTAAAAAAACGATGTCATAGGTATATAATTATGGCAAACCAATCAACCCCTTATCCATATAAGATTTCAACAGTACGACGTATAAAGGATGATAGGAAACATCGGTATAACGGCCTTTTTAATCGTCAAAAATGGTTACAATCAAATTTCATCTTAGAAAAAATAGGTACATAGTTTCCAAGGGTTTGTTTTTATAACATGGGTAGGCAACTTACACATATTAAGACGAGCGAAAAATGATTGAAATATATAAAATCAAACTTCTGATCCAATCTCATCGACTTAACATATAGGTACGAGTATAATGTGGCAGCATTAGACATGGAGGTATGCGAAGGCTACTGCGTTTAAAATGCACAATCATAGCGCTTCGCAACAATTGTGTAGTAAAAATATAAATATACAAAGATCATTAGTAAAACGCAGTTCTTATGCTTGCGAATGACATAACTACAAAACCCAAGTGCCCATTGTTCAGCTGCAATGGAACACAGTATGTACTTCATAAATAATATGAGCGACTACACAATTTATATCAATAAATACACATAGTCAAAGTGAGCCTTGACTGCCTCGTGGTCTCGCGGCACAAGTATGTGGTCCTGGGTTTGATTCCCGGGTCGGGCAAAGTGCTATTGGGTTTTTCCATTAGTGAATTCTCAGTACGCACGGAGTCTGGAAATGTGCCTGAAAAACGGCAATAAGCTCGCCCCCTATTACGTGGGACTGATACATACCTGCCGAAATGTGGGTGCAGAAATGCACCTCTGCTCACCCCTTCGGGGATTACAGGCGCGAGGTTATATATGTAGTCACTGAGAGCCTCTGCATTTTTATACTTAAGACGACAAATGTAAGGGACGACAGTCTCTCGTCGATTGAAATAATTATGTCGGCTGGAATTTCTTTTCTAACGAGACTAGCTAACTAAGTTAAAGAATTCGAATAAAAGTTTACTTTAGTACAAACCATCCACGCTGAAACGCAGCAAAATAAAAATAGGCTATCATTAGCCGGCCTGAGCTGAAATATGGAGGCATTTCTCATACTGCCACTCATAATTCCTCGAATATCATAGCTCAAACAAGCGCTCGTTGCCACGAAAATATTTTTGGGGAGCAAACGGGTCATGTTTAATAACTAGGTTATGTGAACTGCACACAATAAATATCGCATTTAAGAAAAGTTCGTAAAGGCATAAGTATTGTCAAATGCGTAATGCCAGACTTTACGTGATGAAAGATTTATATAGGCAAGTCTCCGGCACACAAGTTTCCTCATGAAATATTTGCCAAGGCACTAAATTTTTTAAGTAAATATTTTTATGAGATCCGATTGCATTCGCCCGGAGTTTAAGTAAATTTCCAGAATGGGAAAAGTTTTGTGTGCGATACTAGTGTACATCAAAGAATTTTTTTATGTTTTTGCACGCCTAAAAGCGCTTACGATGTAAAAGATATTCAACTACAATGTAGACAAACGTTGATATAGTCGCACGGATTGCAGTACGAATGGATGACTAATCCATCTATCCCACTAATTTCCATTAGGAAGTTCACAGAAGCAGCACGAAGTCCGGATTTTTTCTCCAGAAAGGGCAATACGGCCGACCCTATTCCGTGGAATTAAAAACAATTGGTGAAACGTGGGCGAAACAGTAATGCACCTCTGTGTAAAAAAAATTAAAACCCTTAAAAAATGCAAGAACTCAACCATGCTTACAGTATACAAAGTAATGTTGAACAAGATGGAACATTTTTCACCGTGTCATACACAGTTCATAAAAGAACGGGCATTAAAAATTCATTTAGAAAATGCAAGTTCGTAACGAAAGCAAAAGCTCCAACAATGAACAAAAGTTGACAAAGCAGCCAAATTTAATTGATTCAAATTTAAACAACTTTAAAAACTTACTTTTATAAGCTAACAGCTCATATTAATAAAGTCAGATATATTAACAGCCACGTTTCACTGCTTTTAGTTTCCAGGCTCCGTCATGCTTACGAAAATTTTATAATGGAAAAAAAACCGATAGCACTTAGATTTTTGATTGATTCTATATTTGAACAAGTCAGCTTGATGAATTAAAGATGAAGCGTTCAATTGCAGTGAAAAGCAATAATTAACAGTAGCATCGTGATACCATTAAACATTAGAATTATATCTTTTTCTTCACTCTAAATAGAATTGTAGGTAAAAATATTAGTTCTCAACGCACCAGCAGCCGTCCGTAGGTAATGTTTTAACACGTTATATGTAAAGTATATATTTTATAACTTCATTATTTATTCTCAGCTAATTTCAATACATAGTTTATTAGCAGTTGGTATACTTTTTACATTACATATTTTAGAAAAGTATTTTTAAAGCTAGTATGTCATACCTAATCTTCTTACTAAGAATATCTAAAGAAAAAGCCGCTGATTTAAACCTAGCAACTTGAAAAGTTTTGATTTTGATTTTTTTTTTAATTTTTTTTATTTATTTATGCTTTTTATACATTAAGTATAGAGGCGGACTTATAGCCAAAGGCATTCTCTAACAGTCAATTCATACATCATTCTTGTTTCTATACTGTATTTACTATTGTTAAAAAAAAACCATTATTTTACGTAGGCATTGCGTTATATTATTATCTTGATAGAAACCTACGTTTAATATGAAACTTGTATAAAACTCATGCAAGTCCTTGACGGTTAACTCGAACAACGGAAACACAGGATGTAACATATTTATATGTACATTTAACGTCAAACCGGTTTTAAAGAAAGTGAACAAACGTCGCTTGCAAAATTATCACAATTTCACACCAAGTAGCAGACGAGTTTAACATATCAATTGTTAGTTTCTGCATCGATTCTCCGCAACCCTTTACGTCCCTTGTCGGACCGTCGGACCCTCTGTCTGGCTTAGGGCAAGTTAACCTTGGTACGCCCTTCCTACATGACATTCTTATGTACATATAGTATATACCGAATGTGCTGCAAAGTGTTTATATTTACGTTAGTATTGATAATAATGTTTAGAAAAATATGTTTGTATTATTAATGCAAGGGTCCGATTGTTTTATTTACGTGCGGGAGTGACGTGTTGTGTTGGTCACGCGCGATCCGCAGCGGCCCCGTACCGGCACACGGCAGCAGAGGTGCTCCGGCGTCAGTGTAACCGCTCGCGCCGACCGCGCCACACGCCAGCGCTACTCCGCCGCGCAACCACCATGCTCGCCCTGGTGCTCCTCGCCACCGTCGCCGCCGCGGCCGCACAGAACGACACTTCTCCGCCGAAACCCCCGGCGCCGCGCCGCGAACAGTTTCGCGTCATATACGAATGGAACGCCATAGATTTCGAGTGGGCCTCCCCGGCAGACCGCGAGGCCTACCTCAATACGAGCCAATACATACCTCAAAACGTCCTAATATCTGGAATAAACTTCTACGGCGAAAACCTATTTTTGACGATGCCGAGGATGCTGGACGGAGTGCCAGCGACGCTCGCCACGATACCGGTGCAGCAGAGCGACACGGCGCCCAAGCTCCGACCCTTCCCTAGTTGGAGCGACAACGCCGTCGGTAACTGCTCCGCCTTGCAGTTCGTGCAGAACGTGGAAATTGACAAAAACGGAATAATGTGGATCCTGGACAACGGCCGCGTTGGCACCCTCACGCAGAAGCCCGACCCTAAGTGTCCTCCGTCTGTGGTTTTCATCGACCTCAAGACTGGCAAGAATGAAATGGAACGCATACCTTTTCCGATGGACATCCTCAATTTCAATACGACTTATTTAAATGACCTTGTTGTGGACAACAGAGACGGTGATTATGCATACATTACCGACAACAGTGCTGTGGATCCAGGTATCATCGTATTCCGTCGCAGTGATAAGAAGTCTTGGAAGCTTCGCGATAGTAAGACCATGATGTCAGTTCCCGATGCGACAGTTTTCCGTGTCAACGGCACCACAGTTAATCTTCCTGTGAACATCGACGGCATAGCTCTTGGACCTCAATATTTGACCGAAGACGGACAAGTTGACAGGAAAGTTTATTATTGTCCACTTTCAAGTTACCATTTGTATGCGATAAACGCATCAGTTTTACGCAACGAATCTTTGGCTCAGAGCAGTGACGGAGCTTTGCGCCCATTCATCGTCGATCTTGGAACAAAAGCCTCGCAGACTGATGGAATGAAGATGGACTCGTCGGGCGTGCTGTACTATGGTTTAATAGGCAACTCTATCATCGCAGAATGGAACACGAGCGTGGACTTCCACGTCGGTCAGCGGACGATCGCGCGTGATCCTAACTACATTCAATGGGTGGATCGTTTTACATTTGACGACAAAGGAAACGTATACGTTGTTATAAATAGACTGTACAACTTCGTCAAGAATCAGCTGTCCGTAAACGAAGTTAACTACAGAATCCTCAAGTCACACACTGGTTCAAAGAGCTACGTATTCGGAGAGGATTTGGCGCCGCCGACCGCGATCCCAGGCGCCGCGGCCGTCCCCACCGTCGCCATGTCGCTGTTGCTGCTCGCGCTGGCTCACCTGCTCGCTTAGTCCACGCCAAGTTTCTCGGTCGCGGTCCCTTCTCAATCCCGGCCTTGAAAATCAGTGTTAGTATATCGACGCTCGGACTGATGCGTAACATTACCAAAAATTATGAGTTACCTTGACCTGATGGTCTTCCAGTGATAAAGCGCGTGTAGATAACGTTTGTATATTATATAAAATCTAGAGGTAGACATAGAATAACTTAAGCGATTATGGGCCGACCTTTCCTCGTGGGGGTCACGATACGACGAAGACGAGTCAAGTCGGGTGTGTACCAACGAAAGGTCGGGGACGTGTTGCCAAATGCCGCGAGTCAGCTCAATAGTAAACATTCCATGTGTTTCCATAAGACGAAGGTGCATCTCAGCACGATATTTATTTATCTAACTTTATAACTCTTAATATTAAGCACAATGAATTACAATGTAATAAACGTACTCGTTTCTCTGACGTCAGCTCAATTGAAAATGCCGAGGGACGTGAGTGGTTTATTTAAAATATTTTATTTGTGTTAACTACACTTTAGAAGCTAAGCTGTATAATATACATACATATTGTAACAATAATATTGTATGTTTGTTGTTTGGACAGAATTGAGTGTGTGTCTTGAATAAACGTGTTTATCATATTATGTTGTTTGTAATTTTAATTTGCACGTTAAGAACTTGTTCGTGCTTGAAGCATTAAGTCTTACGGCACTAATGGATACCTTGTTTTGTCAACAATACTCATTTCATATCGGCTATCTATGAACATATGAAAATAATGGAAAATCCGTGTAAATATAATAATCTGCATCCTGAAACAAAGAACTCATTCACACTAACACTTACATGTAATGATAACTTATTGCGATATGATGTCGTTTTAATGGCGACTGCACAACTAAGAACTAATGACATGCGAGTACACTTACAAAACGAAACATATTAAAACTCTCCTAATATTCTCATTCACTTCACATTTTAAAAACACGATATAACTTTTCCCAAGCTCTGTGCTGCTGCAATTAAATAAATGCTTCATTTATTTACATAAGTACGCACGAATACGGAATAAAACTCAAAGTTATTCCCATTAATAACACATTTACCAAGCAATCTCTCATGTACCCAAGTATAGTCATTAAAGGACTTAAGCATAAATTTATAACAGTTTCATATACTGCCTCGTGGTCTCGCGGCACAAGTATGTGCCGTGCGATCTACAGGTCCTGGGTTCGATTCCCGGGTCGGGCAACGTGTTATTGGGTTTTACCATTAGGAAATTCTCAGTAGCAACACGGAGTCTGGAATTGTGCCCGAAAAACGACAATAGGCTCGCCCCCTATTACGTGGGACTGATACATACCTGGCGAAATGTGGGTGCAGAAATGCACCTCTGCCTACCCCTTCGGGAACACAGGCGTGAGGTTATGTATGTATGTAGTTTCATATAGTCTTAACCTGAATATTTTATTCCCTTACATAACATTTCTGAATGTATAGGTCAGTTGTTTGAATTTTCGTATAGTTATTACGTTTGCGTAGTTTGGCTTTAACGCACGTTTTACATCCGATCATTTTTATTGACTGCCTCGTGGTCTCGCGGTAGAAGGCTATGCCGTGCGATTTAGAGATTCCGGGTTCGATTCCTGGGTCAATGTGTTATTGGGGTTTTCCGTTAGGAAATTACAGTAGTATTTATTTATATACCTGACGAAATGTGCTTCAATAATGCATCTCTGCCTCCATCTCATCTCTCCATCGGGGAACACAGGCATAAGGTCATTTATGTACATAGGTATTTATTGGCAAAAACTTCACATGCCTTGCTAATACAAACTAATCTAATATATTTTTTATCAAGTTGCATCAGACCATACGTTGCACTAAACCTCATACATACTACGAAATTCCTGTTACCTACAATTTTATTTAATAAATACACCCACCTAACAGTCACATACATAGTTCTGACCCCACACTAGGATACAATTCCTGTGTCGTGAGTATCAGAAACTACGAGAGACTTTTCGGTCTCACAAATACTAAGACCCGAAACAATTTTTTGTGGATCACACAAACATCTCGTTGCGGGGATCGAACCCGCGGCCTCTCGTTTCGCCAATCTAGCCAACTGCGCCACGGGGCTGTCTATCATTTTGTAAAGGCAACCATGTCGTGCATTGTGATTTGTGATATAAATACGGACGAGAAACCTACCGCTCCCCCGACAAATTGGAAGCTATGACGAGCTCTAAACCGAAGTTCTTATTGTATACAGTAGTCAATATTTGAATAGATATGAGTGGCTTATTAAAACTTTAGCTTACATTCCATACTCCTAATATGATAACATCATCTTACTTTTACAAGGGGATTTGTTTGTATATTTGAACGCTAGGATCTCAGTTGCATTTGAGATTTTCTTGTGTATTATAGCCTATTTATTGTCTTTACATATAGATTATCAAACATTACACTTAGATAGGAGTAGTTACTATAAAATTAATGAAGAGCAAGTAAATGTTAATTAATTACACGGATAACCATGTTTAAATGATTAATCAAGTTGGAAAATAAAGGAATTAAAAAAACAAAAAACGATTCCCACGTGAAGCTCGGATGGGCTTCTGTAATATTCATAAAATCAAATTTCAACGACTTCTTAGCAAACAATACTATTAACTCCTTAACAATAACACTATAAAATTCAAATTAATGACATGTTACACGTGTAACCAATAACCATATTGTCCAGCAAAAACTAGTCATTTTAAATCAATACTAAAATGTTTATGACAAAGTTACTTCTCCTTATTACGCAATCACTCTTTAACTGCTGCACCAATTTAGACAATTTTAGTATTGATCGGACCATGGATTGAAAACAGGTGAGTAAGCACTCCAGAGCTTCTCCTTGGCGGTCAACCCATCCCGGGATTGAAGCACACGAGTTTGTATCTTCTATTTCATTCGTTACGTGATCGTGCAATCAAGCTGAGAAGTAGTTCCCAATTTTTTTCACAGCCTACCTTCTCAGGCCGACATCATTGATTTGAGTAACTATGTATGGTATATACATATCTAGCAACTTGATACTGTAAACATCATCACAAAAGTTGGTTCTGTCACTATAGGATTGTATTTTTTTATGTGCCTTAATCTTCCTGCCTAATATAAAAAAATGATTTTTTTGGAATCATAAAAAATAAAAAAGCAAGGTCGAGGTAAAAATTGTTTGTATTGCAAATATTGGCAAATCTAAAAATACATACGCGAATTGTATCTGCATCACACATCGTGTCTTCACATTTGGCACTCTCGAAGGTCTATGTTAGACAAATTGTTGGCTCAATAATGTTCGCAGACTTAATCGTTTGCTAACGGAAAATGATGAACGACTTTCGGAAAAATATTTTTATAAGCATCAAAAAAAATTGGTCAGATGTGTAGACATCACGCAGTATAAGATGACACTCTGGAGTTCTATGTTCCTACCACCAGTCGCTTAGTTAATAAGAAGACTATTTACATACATACATAAACTCACGCCTGTATTCCCCGAAGGGGTAGGGTTCAGAAGACTATTTATAGTACTAAAATTTGATTCAGAATTACTGAACGAAGGATTTATTAGTTTATTGTATAAATCAAGAAGGATTCCTAAGGTAGACTAACCACTAACTTAAAACTATGAGTGTTCACCAACCTTTGAATAGGGAATAATGAATGACTAATTACAATAATTCCACTTGAACAATCCCGTACAGAATAATTTATTTTGTAATTTTATTAAAAGGAATAAAAGATTTAAAAAAAAATATGCAAAAAATATTATAAAAAATTTGTCTGATGACGTAATAACCTATTTGTAGAAATATCATAACGCTTAAACCGTATTATAAATAAAAATAATTGTTTTTCTGTCAGAGTAGTTATTAAAAATATATTTATTGTTTGACATTTACTCGAGTTAAGTTTGAGGTGCCTTGTCGTGATGCGAAAGGTCGCACGTTCAATGCTTGTTTACAAACAATTACTCAGGTATTTGTCACAAACAGAACTTTTTTGCTATTCGTGGTGCAGAGAACCGTAAAATAGAGTATCCTTAGTTTTGTGTATCTTAAACTCTTTTGAATTTACAATATGCTATATTTAAAATCACAAGTAAATATACAAGGAGTATGACATAAGGGACTTACAATATTCGAGCCTCCGTCAATTTTACTCAAAAACCAAATGCCAATTACAGTATGAGCTTGATAAGACGATAGAATGACCCCCTTATATACTTTGACTCACCTCAAATATGTCTCTTTGTGCAGCTATGTGTTTCTATTTTGTGATAATGAATTATAACGTAAATAAAAAATAAAAACCTAACCTAATCATCGTGGAATTCCTTGCTCTAATCTTTTTTAACCATCCTGGTGGTTTAGAACCCAACACCTTTTAACCGCAGAGTGGGCAGATACCCATGGGGCGTTTATTACAATGTTTTTACACTGACCCGACGAGGACATAATAATCTTTTGAACTCTAATGCACCTCTTATTTGTCTCATAATATCATCGATTATACCGTATGTGCAATAATTCGATTTACAAAACGTGCCTTCAAAATATTATATAAAAAAACGTTCGCATACACTGTAGTACTGATCCAATCGTCATTGAAAGCGGGTGGCTCTTCGCGATATTGGTGATCAGTGCTAATTAACATCGATCGAGCTCAAAGCCTGACATGTGTCAAATGCAAACTGGTTTTTGGCGATGCGGAACTGTGTGCCCCATTTTCACTGATTTTTTTTGTCCTTTCTCGTTAGATAAGTTTAGTGTAGAAAGTGTAATGAAAGTTTATTATTGATTTGCGTGGGGTACAGTTGGAGATCATTTGTGGGTTCTATTAAAATATCTTAAAGTATTTTTACAAACGCAGCGTTGGACGTCCAACCACAAGGTGGACTGATGATCTCACGAAGGTTGCGGGAAGCTGATGGATGCAGGCCGCTTCTGTCGAAAGCTTTGTAGCGCTTTGAAAATCTTTGGGGGAGGCCTATGTCCAGCATTGGACGTTATTTAGCTGACGTGGATGATGATGAAAGTATAACATAACATAAAGTGATCATATAACATAAAGTAGCTTACTCGTAAAGTGGTAGAGTCACAACATTTGTATTCTAATGCATAGTGAACTCTACCTGAAATAAAGTCCTGATTTATCCTCCTGTGGCTCAGACATCTTTATAAATACAGAGAGATTCAAAGATACAGAGAGTAGCCATAAATTCCAACTTATTCTAGCATTCTTTTAACAATACCGTAGCGCGTCTTTAAAAAAGATTTTTTGCAAATTACCGCCACAATTCACTTCCATTTAAAAAGCGTTTGTTCAATTTTCCCGCTACTTAAGTAGAATTTGCGAGTAGTTTAGAATAATGGCTTGCATTTCCTCGTCACTTCTAGGTCAATAATGCAGCGACATAGGGAGTTTGTCAAGGCGTTTTCCTACTATAAACGCGAAACTTCTTCCGACAGCCTTCGTGTACTGTGACCTAATTATTTATGCACCAAATATGGAAACGATGACATAAATTCACATGACATTTTTAATTAAAAAATAAATCCTTATGCAAAATTTTGTATTTTGCTAGTGCGAGCGGCTTTGGCGACTGGAGGAGATCATAGATTCAAATCCAAGACCTACAAACTTTACTTATTTTTCTCCCTTGACATCTTACCTGGATGTTAGTAGAAAAATATATCAATTCACAGTAAAGTTAAACATTGTAAGAGCTTGCATAACTGAGAACTGTTTATAGATACTCGGCGATATGTAAACTCCATCAATCGAAATATTCGTGGTAGATTAAGGCCTAAATATATCACATATAATACCAATATGCTTATAGAAAGATAAATTTTTTTCTGCATTTCGTCTACATTTTGATTTTTTTATATATAACGATGTGTCACAATGAAGAGCAAGTAATTTAATATTTTTCCTTTTATAGCTTTATTAAGCTCGATATAATGTCAGTATAAATTGTAAAGAAATTTATGAAGGTTTGAATCACATTTCAGTTTAAACCTCCATTAGCCAACTTTTTTGTAATATAAAACCTTTTTTATTTGCAAAAGTTTTATGTAAAACGAAATTTTACTATATAAGTACTGGTGTGTAGTCATGTTAAATAATAAAATATCTCGTAACCAACTTTTGCAATCATGGATCGTATGTTTCATCTGATAAGAAAAAGATATGGAATTTATACCTAGGTAAAACGTATGTATGTATGTATTTATATTTTATACACACTCACGCATTTTATCCCCGATGACATGATATTTCTATTTATGACATTATAAATTATAATAGGAGACAAGCCTAATGCCTTTTGCCTATTCAGGCACGATCCCAGACTCGGTGCTGCTACTGAGAATTTCCTAATAGAATAATCCAAACCACTTTGCCCGGCCCGGGAATGGAACCTGGGACCATACGGCACATACTTTGCACCGCGTGACCATGAGGCAATTGTATAAAATATATACATATTTCCAACATATACTTGGAACTCTGTTTATTATGCACGGGTAAGAATGTAAATCTGTGTTCATTCTTTATAAAAATACTGATATTGCATGTAAGATGGTCGACAATAAAATTACTTAATCATGAACTTGAATTATAAATTAAGAATTGCAATTAAAATCCCCATATCCCCTTTTTTTATTGCGATCACAACAGTGATTTTATGGACACGAACTTGTTTCACCTTAACCATCATCCGTGTTTAGTGATATTTTTTTGTATTTATTTTAAAAAATCGCCAACAAAATACATTTCAAAACCTTGTACACTTGTTAAGAGTAACATGAGGCCATGGGATGGACTCAAAGCGAGACAAATAGATATAAATAACAACTAAATCTAAATAAACACAGAATAATGTCTTATCAACAAGAATATTAAAACGTGTCACACCCGCGTTTCATCGTCGTTAAACAATACAAAGTAATGCGACTGGAACGTTAAGAAAAACAAACATTTGCTAGCTAAACACACATGAATTGTGAAGCAGTAAAAGAAAAAACAAATACAATAAATCCTTACAGTTTAGAAATAAATAAAAACTTACATTTCTTGTTTAACTTGAATTTTATTCTTATAATTCAACTTTAAAATCGGTTTTCATTCTTTTTCACTGTTTTATTGTCCATGGTTATTGAATAGGGTATAAATAAGTCATTTTACTGTGTTACTTAATTGTTAATATAATTTGGATTAAGGCGCATGTCTTTGTATGCTGCGTTTAAATATATTTCACTACACGCTGTCTTAACTTTTAGTTCAACTAGGATCACAAAAAAATAAAATATTTCACGGACACGTCCAAGAAAGTAAAGGTAAGAAATTCGTTCAATAATTATTTTTCTAAGGTAATGTTTTCTCCACCGATCATAGGTTCCCATATCAATAAAACTGTTTATTATACTACTTTGATCATAATTTTATACAAACTATTTGTGATAATATGCAACTATTTGAATAATTAAAACGAAGGTTCACAGCAGTTTATAATGAATAAAAACAAAGTGTAATTTGCCGATACTACATCACGTCTACAAATACGACGTACGTGGGTGTTTATTGGTGAATTATAAAAACTAGTTTTCATTCAGAAGTCATTCACATCAGTAATGTGGAGGGATGCCATCTATTGTGCATACAAATAAAACATTTAGCGTAGATAAAGCACGTGTCTTTGTTCTCTTAACACTGGTGAAGTAAATTAATGCGTTGATAGTAGTTGTGAAAAATAAGAACAAGCCGACTGCTGACGTCAAACTTAATGAGGTAAACAGGTATATTAGGAATGATAGCAAAATATAAAAGTATTTTCTATAACTGCTCCGTAGTCTCACGGCTCACGTAGCAGCACGGAGTCTGGAAAATTACCCGAAAAAAGGCAATAGGCTCTCCTTCTATTACGTAGGGTTGAAAAATATCTATGGAAATGTGGGTGCAGAAATGCACCTCTGCCCATCCCTTCACTGACATCTAATGTATACTCGTATATCCCGATTTAAAAAAAATGGTAACATAATGGCAAAATATTTATAAAATATGTTTTTGCACACAATTCACAAGAATAACTGGATGAATGTCTATATTTCACATTGTATCTTAGCCCTTATTTCCCCATCGACCACACAGGTAAGGTAATAGTCATGGTATACTATACAGAATGGTTGTTAAGAATATTTTACTAGTAATAATAAAGAGAGATTCGACAGGTAAAAAACGGTTAAATTTATCGCTCGCCAGTCCACATGTGTCGATGTACTTATCTACATTTTTTTCTAAATAAGCAAAGACTTATAAAGATAAAGCATTAACTAATACAGTTCTACATAGACGCAAAATATTTGTTAACAAATATATGCGAAACCTTTGAATCCGAGATTTTTAGAATTTTTGTTTTAAAATACACGTAGCCTTTACAAACAGTTTCTCTGAACAGAAAATGCAGCTCATTATACTAATTTGTCTCTGGACGACACAACGGCGCAAAGGGAATAAAGAAACAAAACCCTACTTATGACAAGCCTTACGTACAGACCAAGCATGTGAAATTATTCAAAATCAGTTTTTTTACAACGGCTTATTAAATAATGATGAATACACTATCGAGGTCACTTGGAATAAATAACTGGCCGTGATTTTTTATCTCACGCGCAGTAATCAATTCGATTGTCAAACCATAACAGATGACAATTCGGCCTACTATTAAATAAATAGTGTTGCTTCTAAGAACAATGACTTGTGACATCATCATAAACACCTCAGAAATAAGAAATTATGAGATGATGTTAAATTATCCAGTACATATACGTTATTTCACATTATAGAACCGCGGTATTAGTGTATGAGAAAGAGGTCCAGGCTTTGATTCCGCGTAAGGCAAAGTGTTAGTGGGATTTTTTGTTACGAAATTTTCAGGAACAGCACAAAATGATTAACGGCTAACCGTAATATTGCTAAGAAATTTTTGTAATGGTTCTTATTATATAAACATCAAAATAATTCTAACCATAGCACCCAATTCACAGATTCTAGGTTATCGGTACTTGGAAGCAACCTTCGCGCACGTGCTAACTGCAATGACAACCTCGGTGGTAGAGTAGATTAGAGACAGTAACCACTGACTCGATCCTCACATTAACAAAATTATCTATGTGATCCACAGACGCCCTTTTGTTTCCTTGACTGGCTGTTTTAAAACCAAAAAGTCTATTGTAATCTTACCTTCTTTGGTATGAGACTAATGTTGAAGTCGAAACTATAATATTATAACACATACATATTATAATCTACAGGGTATATTCAGACGTTAATCGGAAACTAAGGCAGGTAATAGCTACAGTGATTAATAAACCCATTGGCGTTAAAAAAATCCTAACAAAAAATAAAAAAATTGACGTTTACCTAACAATCATAGATATTAAATGGATGTGGTTGTAAGGAAAACGTATTTATTTTTGTCGGGATTTTTTTAAATCTCACGGTGTTTGTAATCACCGCAGCTCTTATCCGTATACTGTATATCCTGTATACTCACAACATATGACTTGTATTATAGTGAAGTAAGTGCAAAGTGTGTGATGTTTGGGTGTAATAATTTATTTGTTTGTAGCAATAACACTAATGATTTACTGCCCACGGTGTCTTCTGTAATGTCACCTTCAACATATCACGGGTGGCAATTATTGTTTATCGCAACCCACCTTTTAAGCGGTTTGTTTGCTAGCTAGCACCAGATGGTAATTCTATAAAAACTACTGAAGCAAGGAGAGCTTTCCACAGCCAGCTTGTAGAGCCCTATGACATTTCATGTTCAAGGACGATTTCTAGAGAAATAAACAATTTCAATTGAAGTATTTATAGATGATATGATTAAACTCTAATGTGATTACTTATGTGAACTGAGAGGGTTTAGGCTTTAGTCCACTTATTTAAACTCACACCTGAATTTACCTCTGGAACTTATATGAAGTACACGCAAGCCGATTCAATTATACGAGTTACTCAGAAATATAGTACTCAAGGGAAAAATTATAAATAGTCATAAAGCACACTTTAGACGAATAAATCAATATAAAAACTGCCATGATGTAACCAACGACTTTACCTACGTAGGTAAAGTCAACTCGTCGTTTTCCTTGACCCGTCTACTTATGCTACGAATTTGGCGACACTCGCACGGCTACGTGGTTTAAGAAAATTAAAAAACACTTTATACCTACTTATTTTTACTTAAAAAAATAACTTTAAAAATGCACAAGTTCTCCAATAATTTCCGATTTCATTTTTACCACCTTATTAAAAGTGTAACGTCTAATTTAAGCGTTAGCTACCAGCTTGTGGAATAGTCTGGACGAGATCGCTTAAAGCGATAAGACCGCCATTTGTACGTGCATTCTGTTTTTGTATATTTTGTTTTGTCTTCTTGTGTGAGTACAATAAAGTTTATTTCTATTCTATTTCTTGTGAAATAAGAGATCGTGGGTTCGATCCCCACACCGAAACGAATGTTTGTGTCGCGCACAAATATTTGTTTCGGGATACGACCCGAACACCGTGAATGAATATACATACCATATGTACAATGTACATATACTGCATCAATCAGCTATTTCTACAGTTAGAAATTCGACTAATTAGAACATTGTTAACGTAACCCAACATTTTACTGATGACTGACAGACTGACTGACTTGACCTACCTTATAAGGAATCGTGTAACCTACTCCCCGTTTAGGCTGGCATTGACACCACAGGCTCTTATTACGCCCACAAAGCCTCATCTCCATCCGACCGGGAAATTGTACACCGCACAATACTACGTATTAAGTCTCGAGACTTCTTTCTTTCAAAACCGGTTTATTAAATTAAAGTACGCATTACAGATGCGTCATCTCTCGTTTGATAGAGTGAAACATACAATATACATATTGTCCTAACGACATGGTCCCGCTTCACCCGGATGCATTATTAGTATTATTTTAATTCATCCAATCTCTATATTTTTATTCCAACTGAGCTTTTAAAACTCAAGATTCTCAAGAATTCTCACACAAACAAGTTACATATTATGATCATTCTTTCTACTCAAATGCGCTTTACTTTACTTTAAAGTTAAATCTGACGAAAGACACGACTCATATGATTACATAATAGATATCTTTCTCAACAAAAAATTAAGTAGTACATTCTTCATGAATTAAACTCATTTAAAAACGAGTTGATATTTTTTTATAAAAAAATTACACTTGACAGTAACAGTTATTTCACTCTTTAAACTCGGAATTTATTCTCTCTCTCTCTCTGGTCGGTCCCTCATATCTGAGGATCGTGATCAACTGATCGTGATCTGCTTCCACCGGATTCTGTGCAGCGCGTCCCTTACGGCAGTATAGAAATAAAGCAATATTTACTAAATTTATATATTTACTAAGCGGAATTTACTAAAGCAATATTAAAATTACTAAAGTGATGTCGTCGTAAAAGTCCAATTGCCAACTGGCAACTTTAAAATTTATACTTCGAAATTAATATTACTACGAATACAACTTAGTTTACTTTAGACTTCCGTTTCTATACATAACGTATATTCATTGATGGCTAGTCCAATCTTTTACAGATATATTTATAGAAGCGGTAGTTTTAAATTTAAGTTAACGTTAAAAAACGAGTCTTCGCACGTCTTGTTTTTTGTAAGCATGCGGTTTAGGTGCATAAAATTGTTAACAACTTGGTCATCTAATATTTATAAACAAATGCGAGTAGTTTTATAGTGTCAGAACTCGTTTTCTAGAATGCACGAAATCTTAAGTTGTTCCGATCGTTGCTTCAGATTACGCAATAAACGTCCGGCAGAAGTGATCAAATAGAGAGGTATTTTAAATATTATGAAACCACACGATTCTTTGCACTATTTTTTTACTATTCTTTATTGCCTAGATTATAATTTTGAGAACATTTAAATGTTCTTCTTATTAATCACAGTTCCACTGGAGTTTATATCGTTTCTCTCTCAATTTTTATGGTGGATGTCTCTCAGAAACCTAAAGGAACCTATGTCCCTTCATAGGGTCCATCTATATCTGTACTAAAAACCTCAAGAAAAACACCGATACTCTGATTAAATCGTGAGGGCATATGACGCAATGACGTCATGCTGCCGTGCAACCTGACAATACTTAATAAGTAGATCTCACCTCGTTCAAATAGTAATGATTTCATTGTTGATGATGCATGGGATTACTATTAGAATATTGATAACGGTGATGTATTTTCCGGTAGAGGGGTAAGGTTAAAAGCCATATTTTCAATGGGAATAACGTCATCACGTGAATGTAGAACGAATTTCAATATTAAGGGATTATCAAATTCTAATCCAAGTAAATAATATGAATGTCACCGCGCCGGAGTTTCTCTAGAATTTACTCGTTTATTGCACCTAAACATGAACTAAACAAGTTAATAACAAAAACTGCTAATTAAGACCCAATGAATACACATCGACGATCTTACTGAAGTTGTAGATTAAAAATAACAAATATACCTATAATGAATAGCTATGTCTTGTATAGCAATCTCTCTGTAAGATGTAAACCACACCTTTCACATCAGGTTAGAGACCAGCCAGCGCGACCAAAGGTTGTGATTATATTCCCAACACCAAAGAAATTAAAGACTTAATAAAATTATAATTGTTATCAAGTTCCTCCATTAGAAAACTCTCAGTATAGTACGGAGTCTGGAAATGTACCTAAGAACCAGCGATAAACTCGCCATATTTTGGGACTTAATGGTTTGCTAAATCTTCGCGAAATTGAAGTTCCTATGCAAACAAAACTTTATTTCTCTTCATTCTCGTTACTAACATATTTACTACTTTCTTTCTAAAGTCATCCCAACCTTCATGTTACACATATTACATAAGTTACTACATACAAGTACATTAGCAGTAAACAAGGGCACTGCGGCTCGTTTGCACTACTTATTACACGGCCAGTGCTAAACAAACTCTCAGCAGACATTCCACTATCAGGTGGCGTCCTTCCATGCGTGAAGGTTGAATCAAATCCGATTTCCTTCATCAACGAAATTTATTTTCTCGTAAACAGCCATATTATTTTGGTTTGATAGTATTTAGGTATTTAATTATGTATTATATTTTTAAACATAAAGTACGATACAGCAAAGAAGACACTTTCCTACTAATATAAATCCGTTAGTTTGGTAATCCGGATGTTTGTAAATGAATCACGTTTATTAGGCATAGCGGGTATGAGAAATATTTAGCACTCAAAGACAAGGAATAGTTACCCACCTACTGGGTGTCTAGATCCAGTATCGACTAGCCAGATTCAGGACAAAATTTGTTGAAACACTACATCCTTTGTTCGACATCTATTATCCTTTAAAATATGAGTGTCCTATCAGCAGGAAATCATATTTTATCAATGTCCGTAGCTACTGGAGGTCGGCAGATCAAAAAGGTCTCCACCTAATTCAGAAACAGACCTATACCGTTACTGGTTCCGGCCTGAACAGTGTTTTAAACGCAAAACTTTAAGTGAAAAGTCTCTTGAATATTTACAATTGCTAATCAATTTATTATTTATTTTATTTTACTAAATATAGAAAGAACCTCATTAATTTTAATTTGTTAAAAATTAGTTTAAATTTGCGTTCAATAGTCGACCTTAAAAATAAAGACATTAATTAAGTCAAACACTCACCGTACTAATTGAATCTAATCGATAAGCTAAATTTATTTAGCTTCGTCCTGGATTATCGATAATATTCCGAAACTGGTTCACAGATTGTTTTTGTTGACGCCACCTGTTAGACACAAACAGACGCTTCATTAATATTTAATGACATAGTTGTTTCCTTGAACATGAACGTTGTATCAATATAATACACTTCTTGCTAAATTAATCCACAATAGTTGTTTACTAAGTGGGACATGTTTCACGCTCATTAAAATTGCAATTATTGGCCTTGGGCTAAATGAATCATGGATTTTCGCAGTAGGTATTAATAAGAAGGATGACAGCGGTCCTAGATCGTCATGAGAATAGATATCAAGAAGACTTCTGTCCTTAATTTGAATATTATATAATATTCATATTAAAGGTATTACGTCCATTAACATTTATTCGTGTCGTGGCTAGTAGGAGACTAGTCACTTAACAACACACAAATAGAAATCAAATCAGTTGTTTTTTCCGTTCATTCCATATTCGATGGCTATAAAGAAAGAGCTTCGGTTGTGCGTGACTGCATTGATACTTCGAACATATCAATAGGTAACAGGTAACAGTCAATAGGAGGACAAAAGGTCTGCCAAGCCATATTTTCAACTTTCTTACTAAAATATGTCTGCAACAGGTGAAGTTCATTGCTCGCAAGACACCCACCAATGTCATTCTACCCTTATGAGAAATAGGTGATGATTCTTAAAAGAGAATACAAGAAGCAAGATATGAAATATGAGACTGAGGACACTTTAAGACCTTTGAAAATTTTCTGGAAATAAATGTACCATCAGTTCACAGTAATGTGCGACTAGAAACAGCCCATGTATTCCAGAGTCAGCTGGATATGACTCCTGCGTTAGGTAGATAGGTATCTGGTAGTAATAAATCGTTGACGCCTATAATGATGACTTAGTATTAGTATCAGTATCTTAATTTGTACATATCGTTTGAATCATTGAGGAAAACCTCGATATGAAACTACTGTCATTGAAATTATAATATTATTATGGTTTAACATGCTAACGCCATAACATACCTATGGCTTGTGCAATGATTAAAAGAATCTAATCGTACTGCTTATTGAACATAAACCGATTCAAGCAAAGATTAATTGATATTGCACAAATGAAATAACTTAGAATAGGTAGTAAAAAAGATGGTGTTTTCAAAGATATCAAGAAGATGTCAGAAGTCAGTTTTGAACTACAATATGAAAGGATGATTTTGATCGAAACAGCCAACAAAAGCCGAAATGAACGACCAGATCGCATAACGTTTCGTTAATTAAATCTTTAACCAATAACTTACAAATATATCGTAATTACTCTTAGCGATGATGATTGTTTTCCAACAGATGAGTTGTGTCGCAGTTTCTAGCTTGTAAAAACACTGATTCGTGAGGTAAGCCATACGTCTGCCCTGTAGCAAGGGGGCGTTAGAATCCCACCACGGTATCTTAGAACAATTGACGAGCATCAGCAGTGTTGTGTTCATTGTTTTATTTAGGCTTCTTTTTTATTCTTATGCATGATAGAATAATGCGTTATTCTGTAGTACTAGGTACATTTTATATCCTCATCGATTGTGTTAGTTGTTATGTAATATGTAATTCTAATCTTAAAATAAAATTATTAAAAAATATTGGTATAAAACTCTAAAAATCGTGGACCGATTCGTTGTATCAAGTACTTCATTATTGTTGTTGTTTTTATAATAATTACATTCCTTAAATATTACAGTACCTTAACTTGAGCTTATATTATAGGTATAGAAAGTCATCAATTACATATAACTTTATAATTATTAATAAAATATGTTAAAAGTTTGAAATATATACATTCTCAGCTAATTGTAAAATAGCTCTACCACCTCTAAAATAATATATACCACAAAACAAATCTATACAAATTGAATAGGAACAACTGCTTATTTGGCACCCGAACAAATGTTTCCAATCATGTGTTTGAATTCGCTTTGCTAAAAAGGCCAAGGCATTGTATTAACGTTTTGTATGGGTGTCTAAACATCTAATCAAATGTACTGTTTCTATGGCGCGCACCGAAATGAATCGTCGTTGCGTGGACGGAATAGAGCAACCCATTAGTGCTAATCCATTGTCTTACTCGTTTCCTAACAAAAAAACTTTAATTAAATACTTTTTGCTCCGTCGACTGTTCATCACTGATCTGGAAATAGTCTTTCAATCGTGTTTTTGTTTATCTGAAACAGTTTGTTCATTGAAAACAGACATTAGTTTTATTTAAAATTTAATTTTACCTTATTAAGTAGTCTATTTAGAGACTGGAGTAACAATTAACAAAGAGAAAGACAATTGTAGATATATGAAAGAAATAATAGTTGAAAACGTTTATAAAAGTTTCAACTGATACTCGGCTACTGATAAAGCCCCAATTGCAAATATTATCGATAAGAAAAGGTTGACTGATGAATTAATTCACTGAGCCCACAATTTACAATTAATAAATGACTGATTATGTGGCTCACCAGCCTTCTAAACAAAAAAAGTCTGTGAAATCAATATCATTGTTATTTTCAATGCCATATAATAGCAGCAGTCATTTTTTATTGTAACAAACGATTATTGTCGATGCCATCTTGTTACAACCCTGATAATAATGAGGACAATAAGGTTTTGTAGAGTATTATTTAAAAATACAATAACTTTAGGGTAAATCGTGATGAAGTTCCGAATTAGGATGGATTAGAGCAGACTTATATCATCAATGGGCTACGCTGGTATCCATCAAAAAATTATATCAAGATCACCTGTGTAATAAGAGGTCAAATCTTTGAAAGCCAAGTATTTATTCTAAGCCTATGTATGAGTTAAAGTGGGATCAAATAGAAATATCAAAACAGGTGAGAACTCTTAGGTATGCAGTTTAAATCACGATGTTTTTCTTTAATTTGTGCTAAAAAAAATATCGTTAAATTTTATACTGCCGCCAGCGATCCTTACACCCCGCTGACTCTACAAGTTTAACTTCCTCCAGCAGAACGAGGAAGTTTGGCACACAGTCGCGATGCATCTTGAAACATTCTTGTTTGGAGTATGAAACGTGCATACTCCAGGTAATTGGGAGGTGGAGGTATAGCTTTCAACCAAAAATGTTTTCATCGGTTACGTGAATTAATGAGATTCTATTATACCTGTTTTATAGACCAAGGTTCGCTGCTTTATATTCAACAGGCATAAAAAAGTTAATGATAGGTATGAAAATGGCCGTTCAGAGTATATTTTTCCTAACCTCACCCTGCCACCATAGTCTAGTGCGGATTGGTAAAATATATATTTCATAAATTATTGTAGAAAAGTCTGAAAGAAAATTTGATAACTATATTTATTCTCAAATCTCATCACAATCACCAATCCCACCTTGCGTAGTTTTCCTCATTGCTGAGGGTCGGGATCCCCTGTACCAACAGTAGTCGTCCTTCTTACTATGCTGCGCCACCTGTTCCTGTCTTTGGCATCGTGGAGCGCAATATAAAGTCTCGAATTAAGTGTCGAGCAGATTTGGTCCGACCAGCTGATGGGACATCGGCCTTTCGGACGTTTGCCCTCGACTTTGCCAGTAACCATTTTCAAATCTAGCGTGTGATAATTAACTTCTTAAATAAATACTGACGTAATTTCGAACATTGTGCGCACTGATCATAATCATCATCATCATCAGCCTCTCTCACGTCCACTGCTGGACATAGGCCTCTCCTATGGCACGCCACTGGGTTCAATCTTCTAAGTAGATTTAAATAGTGGTAAAGTTAATAAATTTATTAGCATTACGATTTCTACTCACAATATGACTTTAAGGTGTTATGCTGTTTTAGTCTCTAATTGTTCAGATGTTCGTACAATGAAATGTACGTACATTTTTAAATATGGATTTATTTGGGTGGTATTCGTCACGTTTATTCAGCTGTGTTATACTGCATATGAAAATAGCTCCAATATAATAATGTATGCGAGTTTAATTTGTAAATCACACTATTTAAAACTGATATAGCAGTTACCTAATGGTAAACACAATTTTCCGCAAAGAATATCAAATAGGGTAATAAATGTAATGTCACTAGTTTTTTAACTTTAACGCCGTAAATGTGGTCCAATATTGTTTTTGACTTAATTATTTAGTTAGATTTTGTATGAGTGATACATAATGGTACTGATTATCTAAAAAAGACTGATAAATTTAAGTTCACCATCCCCATCTTTAATAAATACCACATTGGTGCCACTCTACAAAATCTAGTCCTAGGTAATCTTCCTTCTGTATGTCTATATAAGTTAACATTTCGTTATTGTTGTCCGCCATTTTTTTTGTCTTTTTTTCATTTTTTATTTTCTTCATTATTTTGCTCTTCTAATGATGTAAAGTATTCAAAATTTCTATATCTTCATCATCATACAAAACATTTAGAAATAGAAATCAGTAACGCATTATCAAACTGAAGATGTTATGAGTTTCTTGAGTAATGTTATCTGAAACAAACGATCACATGTTATTATTAAAATGTAGACACATAAGTTGAGAGAATAAAGCCTCCAATTTTAGTGCACAGTGGTTCACTGCGGTTTGCGCAGACGGAGAATCTCGGTCTGGTATCGATCCTGTATACCGCGGCAGATCGCAGTCTTTTCGAACTAATAAGCATAGTATAACAAGTATAGTCATAATTTTGATAATATCTGCATATCTCAGAATTTCCTATAGGATTTTTGTACGTTAAAGTGCAATCTAATAATGCTTGGGTTAGTGAACTTAGGTGTTTAACATCCTGTTCCCAAAAAAACACCCACGCCTAAAAATATTAACGATATTATCATACCCAAAAAGTGTTCAATAAACCTACATATGTATGAAGAAAGTATAACCCCTCCTAAAGAAAACATAATATATAGAATACTTTCAGTAGTAATACTTATTACCCAATTTTTTGTGAGCTTAAATTGAAGAGAACCCACAACCGACCCGAAATTTTCGCTCAACCCAACTCAATATGAATAAATCATCATATCAATCTAAAACTATGTTCGAATCGGGTCAACGTCCAGATACAACAACCAAAACATTGCCTAACAAGTTCATATAATCAGGTTATGGCGAATATCTTATGCATTCGTAGTTAATACGAAAGCGAAACAGTTAAAAGTGTTGAAATACTTGCCGGATGCGTCATGCTCCACTGGTGATGTATTAATGTGGTATTAACATCGCGATTCCAATGCTTATTCTCATATCTATAATAGATAACTTAATGAAGCGTTAATCAAATATTACCAGAAACAGTTGTGATTGACAATGATCAATTAAAACCAAGTGAAAAGCAAAAACCGTATAATAAAACAGTTGCAATGCAATTTTTTTCTTTTGCGCAGTAACCAATTTACGCTTTTAGGTATATTGTATTGGACACTAATTAATTATTCTTTTCATTAAGCCTTGTACCTTAATTATTACAATTATCATGCTATTTTTTAGTCCATTACTATAGTATAAGAAAATAACAGTTAAAGACTTTCTAATATTGATTTTTTTGCATTCCAAAAAATTACACAAGGAGATATTTAGGTGATTAATAACCTTGTAAAATTTTACATTTATATGAACAAATGTGAAAATAAATACTATTAAAAACTAAAATATATGTGGATTGTAGAGTAAACCACAAAGTACAAAATTAATCGCTTTCCAAATCGATTACATAAGTTTCAAATAAAAATAATCGAAACACTGTATTGCAAAATGCATGGCCGTTGAACCATAGACGCGGTTTCTTTGAAACTGTTTATTACAAAACTGTTAAATTCGACTACTAGATTTTATTATTGAAATATCAATTCTTTCTAACTTTCACCCATTGGTAACTGGAAATGTCTATCGGAACTGTTAATGATATAAAAATATATATGTAAATCATCAGTACAGTTTTCACTTTCATAGGTATTATTAGTATACCATAATCTTTATGTAAATATCGTTTTAGTTTCTTTACGTTACGATTAAATATTATATAAAATATATTGATATACTCTTTTCACAAACTATTTAAATACGATATTGTACCTTTCAATTTCCTACTAAAAACATTGTTACATTTCATAAAATAAACTACATTTTCTTGCAAATGTTATCAAAGAATTGTCGTAATAAATAAAATCTAGCCGTCAGATTTGAAATGTATGTTCTAGTTGTTTACAACGTTTGCAGCAAATCGAAGTTTTGTAACAATTTTCGTAGCATTTCTTTTCATGCAGGTCCGACTTACATAAACTCTATGATCTAGTTGTCGTCAATGGCCGGTTGGCTGCCAATAATGCCGTTATATCACAAAGCAAAGACGAAGTATACTTTCAGCGCTAACACCGTATACGTGACGTGAGCGTTGCGTGACGCTTTTCAACGCTTGATATAAAATGCGTGGTTATTTACTACCAGTTCCACTGATACGGTCAGCAGACTGGCCGAAAAACTTTTTTGAAACAAATTTGAATTAAGAAAAGCCGATTATTTTAATTAGCATAATCTATGAATATTATATAATAATAATTAACTAAGCAAAAGCCACTACCTACAATTTAATTTTTTAATTATTTAAAGTTACAATCTCTCCTTGTGTCGAATGTTTTAAGTATATTTTTTTTGCAAATAAAGAATTTTATTTTGACCAGTTCGTACATAAAACAGTCCTATCGCAGAAGGTGGAACTGTGCCAGGCTCGCTATGCAGGAATGTACGATTGATGTCTCTGTAATGCAAAATGAGGTGTAGGTTATGTTAAATAACGTTAAGTAACAGTATATATACTTTGTGTTTAAATTGAAATAATTTATTTAATGCCAAAGTTTGAATAGATAGCGCGTAATGATAGTTAATGGCAATCGATTGAAGACACATTTTAATTCTGATTGTGATGGTGAATGTGTGTGGCGCAGTTGGCTAGACACCAGCTTGCGAAACGAGAGGCCGCGGGTTCGATCCCCGCACCGAGACAAATGTTTGTGTGATCCACAAATATTTGTTTCGGGTCTGGGTGTTTGTGAGACCGAAAAGTCTCTCGTAGTTTCTGATACCCACGACACAGGACTTGTATCCTAGTGTGGGGTCAGAACTATGTATGTGGCTGTTGGGTGTATTTATTTATTATTATTATTAAATGATCTTTCGAAGAACCAACGGCTAATTAAACCTATCGGCTTTGAGAAAATCATTGTCACTAAATGAATCCATTTCGCTTTAGCCATCAGTGAGATATAATCGCGTAATATATGTATTTTAAAATGAAGACTTTCTAGTTTTTCCAAACAACCAAATTCTATTGCTAATTAAAAAGAAATTGTAACAAAAAATTTCACTTTACCCGACCCGGGTAATCATAATCCGGGTAATAATTCGAATTGAATCCGAGGCCTCTAGATCGCATGGCTCAATCTTGTGCTGCGAGACCATAAGTGTTCATCTAAACTACTGGACGAATTTGATTCATTTTGGCATCGGGGCTTAAGAAGGATATGCTAATTAGTGTTATAATCTATGTATGTCTCTAGGTTTTGTCGCCGTCACCGAAATCGGTGAGGAGGGCTATATGTCTCTAGGTATACATAAATTTGTCGGTATACCGTTGATGAATGAATTCATCAAATAAGTTAAGTTTCCATATATCTATTTGCAATACAAAATACGCAATCTTTTGGATTACGAATTTCATTTATGCAATTTACCTCGCAAAGGAAAACCTATTTGTAATCCTTCGGCGCAGGAATACGGCATGAAGCCTGAAGGTATGCCGAAGTCAAATCCGAACAGGAATTCAGACTAAAATTCCACGGGTGTTCCTTGCAAACATCCGCCAGAATGCAAAATTGCGGCTAAAGGACATCAATCTTCTAATATTTTGTTACAAAAACGAGACAAAGATACAGTTATTATTATTGAAACACTAATTGCATACTAGCTATTTCGCCAGGGCTCAACTTTATATAACAAAGTAGCGTATGTCCTTTTCCAAAGTCGTACATATGTCCGTATCAAAAATCATCCAATTTGATTCAGTTGTTTTAGCGTAAATACGTTTCTGACAAAGTTACTTTTGCATTTGCAATATTAGTATGGATAAATGGATTTCATAAAAAAAACTAAAGAACTCATGCTACCATGTCGTGTTACGTGATAAGAAGGTATACTTTTAAACTTAATAAATAAATAAATACACGCAACAGTCACATACATAGTTTTGACCCTAAGATACACGTCTTGTGTCCTGGATATTAGGAACTACGAGAGACTTTTCGATCTCCCAAACACCCAACTGATCGAAGTAATTGTAAATTTTTGAGAGATTAATAATTTTGGCCAGTTGATTCTACTGCGACCACACCACACTCAGGTTCAGTCAGTGTACATTTAATTAAATTACTACATTTAATTCGTCAACAAATATGAAGACTGTACTAGCAAATTGCGGACCACATACTTTTTCAAACGAAAGAGGTGTTTGACCGTCTTAGTAGAGTGTTTTTTGCTCGGATTATTATTTGTTACGTTGTATATCCCACCGAACGGTATTATAATGTAGTTTCATGTTTAAAAATGGAAGATTTGTGTTGTTCACAAAACATTTTATTATTTTGATTACTTTCCCTAAACTTTAGAATTCGTAAAAATTAGATTATTTCATTTCATAAATATAGATGATTATTTTAATAACGCTTTTATTCTTTGAATATATCTATATTTCTATAAAGTGTAGAAAGTCTGCCTCACTAAGACTACAAGTTCGTTAATTACACATTTACAAAAACCTTATGACTGTAAGGTACGCAGGTATCACAAATTTCCTTTACCGTTAAAAGAGGACACGGAAACTGCTAAAGTTAAGTTAAATTTTTTGTTTGTTCCTAATTTTTTACCATTATTTAAATTTTATTTATTAATCCTGCCTCAAATTATACACAATCACCTGTATATTGATGCAGCCTTAACTACTTTCCTTCCTTTCCTTTTAAAAAAGAAAATAAACAAGATAAAACCGAAGGAGCAACAAATTGGTAGCAATTTCCGTGCTCGTTTTACCTTCGTGTGTGCAGAAGTAGTTTTTAAATTGTACAACAGCACGCTTGGAACCGCCGCCACGTTACCCCTTGGGAAAATCAATAACTTACTTGAACTCTGTTTTCCATGACCTTTTCTTAAATATATTTAACTCCTGAATTAATACTTGTGTTTATTTAATTCATTTTGCTTTAAGAAACAGTAGGCAGTGGGTGTCGACTGTAGGAAGATCAAGTTTAATCAAGCCCAATTTATTTATTATTATCTACAACATAAACTTGAGAAACGTATGGCAGTAAGTTCTCTTCAAGACTATTGAGAATATGTGGAATCTACTTACCTGTACCTTACATCATTGTGGTGGATCGGAGTATCTTTTATTGATAAGAAGAATCGTACCTATCAGAGAGAAGTCAAGAGTGTCTATACATATAGTTATAAGAATGATTATGTAAATAGTTACTTAAATATGTCGAATACAATTTTGCTCAATACTTTCATTAACATACATACTTACATATAATTACGCCTGTGTCCCCGAACTATTAGATAATATTATATTTCCAATTTTCGGGTACATATCCCGACAGTGTTTCTACTCAGAATCTGCTAAAGGAAAAATCCAATAACCTGGAACCCCTCAATCGCATTTTTTGCTTTGAAACTACCTCATCACAATTAAATTACCTATTTTCATATTCTTTACATAACAAAACTATTAAAGTAATGTACACGCTTTGTCTGAGTTACTGCAACCTGCCAACACGTGAAGCTAGTATAAAGCAAAATTAATGTGTTACAGCTCACGTGGCGAGAATAAGTTAAAATGTGATGCGTGGGTAATCCTAGTTCACACTAATGTTAGAAACACTATTTTGAACATATTGTAGCGTTTAACAAAAGTGGCGACAGATCCCTGTCGTCAACAAGTTTTCACAATGCTTTGCTCGTCATCTAATCACACGGGCTGCGCTCTCAGGCACGGTTGCTCAAAGTTCAAATTTCAATATAATTTTTACCCAAAATATCTCAATTAAATAAATCAATAAACAATTTGCATTGCTTGTGCAAAGGAACAAAGACTTACGTACGTAATTTTCCATTAAAAGGATCACAAAATAAAACAAAAAATCTAGTAGGTACCTTGCTACATGACGCGTTTCGTGTGTTTGCGTTGGCGTCGGGTAAATTTTTATTTGCATAATTTTATGTTACCAAAATGGTAATAAATGTTTGTACAAATGCTTGAATCGAGGGTTTCAGCAATCCGAACCTAATCCGTTGAATAATTTAAAAATATGACGTTATTATAAATGGAATTTATGCAGTAATCACAAATTTCATATCTACGTTTAACCTTATGTGTATAATAAGTTTTTTTTAATGTCTCTAATATGCTACTTTAACCATTGTGTTTTCGGTTTGTCGGCAAAACCGCGAATCCTTCAACAATAAGTTGTAGTAGGTACAAAGTGTGCAATAGATTACTAGATTAAGGATGAAGAAAATGTATTTTCTTGGGAAAATAACCTGAAACCACCGGGTTATAAATAATGTTTAAATTATTCATTCATACACATACATACATACATACATAAACGCACGCCTGTATTCCCCGAAGGGGTAGGCAGAGGTGCATTTCTGCACCCACATTTCGCCAGGTATGTATCAGTAATAGGGGGCGAGCCTATTGCCGTTTTTCGGGCACAATTCCAGACTCCGTGCTGCTACTGAGAATTTCCTAATGGAAAAACCCAATAACACTTTGCCCGACCCGGAAATCGAACCCAGGACCTCTAGATCGCTCGGCACATACTTGTACCGCGAGACCACGAGGCAGTCATTCATACCTCCACGATATTTATAGCGGCTATACCTCGTTTAAATTGATTTATTTGCGATTACGATTCTAGAATGTGACTTTGTCTACGGTCAATGTTATAATAAAGCAATCAGAAACAATTAAGCTTACTCTTTACCACATAAATGTCAAATATGATTAACTTTCTCAAGGGTTGGTCCAACAATATAATTGACCGAACAATATACAAAACCGATTTCATAGTTCAATTAAACAAACTGCTCGATAAGTAAACTTTGGATGGTTTAAATATAAAAGTAAATTGCAAAAAGGTCAATGAAACTACATTAAGGAAACTACATTGATTTGCATCTTAAATTTATTTCATTTTTAACTTTTTTGTGTATCTAATTACACTGGTCAAAAAATATGTAGTGGGAATATAGTCATGTTTTTTTTTAAACAAGAAATCATCATAATCCCCACGGCATTCTTGTAGGTGGTAGAGTCACGGCGCGATCAGCTTGGATTGCTGTCACCTGCACGAATAGCTCGCTTAAACGAAGCTGTACATTCTCATAGATTACTGTTGCTTCTCATCCGGATACGCAAAATTGCCAAAAGATAAAATTACTGATGGTACATTCATATCCGCCCGGGATAGTGACCACATTAGGTATACATTCAATAGAAATTATTAAAAATAAAAATAAAACATTACGTATTCGACAGAATGTTTTAAAAAAAACTTGTTATTTTAAATAATTATTTAAAAGGAAATCGAAGGCCTAATTGACTTCTCGACAACGAAATACTAAACTGATTTCCAATAATAATCATGATAAGGGAAAACTAGGTATTCGAGTAGAAATAAACGATCAGATACTAAATATTTTAAATTGATAAAGGATTTAAATTACGGTTTGAATTTAGAAAGTTTGGCAAGCAGTGCTTAATACCTACTTATTGAACACCGTCTGCTGAATACTTAACATTGAGAATCGGAAACCGTGAAGCGTGAAACTTCGGAATCGGAACCATGACAACCGTTCATTACACTAATGTAAGAAAAAAAATGTGACCTCATCGCTTGCGAAAATATTAATAGGCCAACGATAAATTTTGCCTTTAAAAAGAATAAATGTTTCACGCGAGTTCTACATTTAAAAAATATATTATGTATATATTTCTCAATTTAAATGGTTTTAAACAGTAACCGACTTTTCTATTGCTATAGTCTTTGACAGAACGTCCTTGCGATAACTATAAGTCATTCGTCTATCGTGGTCACGTAATGTTTTTCTATTTTATTTTAAACTTCCACTATTTACAAAATATAATTAAACAAATGTTTTCTTTGAAGCTAAATCATAACAATATATTGCAAGTGTTTATTGGATTTAATCTGGCTGTGTGTTTGTAATACAGACGGTTTGAGGAAGCGGATATTGTTGTCAATGTTTTTTTTAATTTATTTGTTGTTAGTGAAAACTTGTTGCTGGCCTTCAGCAAAAAGCATTTTTTAGTTTGATGACTGACTGTAAGATTTTCTTATAATGTAAAAAGATAAGCATAATTTGAACATAAATCTATTAATTTCAACACTCAATGCTATTATATCTTAGGAAACAGTTGATTCATTGAAGCATCTGGCGTCTACGAGTTTGTAGGATGCAGCTGTGTAGGCTTATCTGACTAGAGTTCATAACAATTATAGCCGCCCACTTACCATTGCTAACATTAATATCATAAGTAATTGACAAATTACATAAAAAAGTATTTAATACATTGTTGCTTCATATAAATTATCTTTTATTTTATTTTTATCACACATTATGTTCGTGGAGAAGTAAATAAATTGTAAAATAAATCGGTAATTATGACATAGTTGGAATTAATTACGGACATTAAAAAAGATTTTATTATATTTGCGCACTATCTGTTATGTGACCGACGCCTTTTCATGCTATGAAAATTGACTCGTCCCTAGTGAGCACGCCGATGTGAACTTAAAACCTACGATTGCATAAACACTAAAATTTCTTCTTTTACCCATCTTTATCATTTTTATTCAGACTATAATTTTAAAATTTGGCGGGCGGCTTATTTTGAAATACCACATCACCAAGCTCTATATATTAATTCAAAAACTATATCATAATAGGACACACAATTTCTTGATAAAAAGGCCAAAATTATCAGTGGTAATACGTATCGGTATAGATTTTATTTTAAACGTCATATACCACAGTATCAAGACAGCCTTCTCTTTAGACGGCATTTTCTGTCTGTCTATATTGAAAAAAAAAGAATACACATACATAATATAATATTATTTACATATATTTATATAGGTTTATATAGTGTGAAGCAAGATGTATCTACAAATCCATTAAGAAACAGTTCTCCGAAATTAATATACGAGATTTTAAACGCTTAACTTACAGAGGTGGTCCTTAAATAATATTGGTCGTTTGAGTAAGAGTGTATTCCATAGCAGAATCTAAGTCGATATTTTGCTGAGGATACCGAGAAAGAAATTGTAAGATAACCAAAGATTTCTGTTAGTTAGTCATGTGTAATTGGAGAGACAGTATGGAGAAAAGTGAACTAAGGCCACGCAAATGACGTTGTTGAATAGGTAACTATTTAAGTTGAGAGCGATAAGAACATACGTAATCAAATTAATGAAGATTGAAAAAATATACATCTTTGTAAAACCTTTTATTAATAAAGACCAAAAAAAAATATAGCGCTTCCCTACTATAGTGGTTAATATTTGTTATACGAACATTTCAGAAACAAATGTATTCAATCCACATCAACAAACAAACTCGGGCAAGCTTATCCCCAAATGCATTGTACGATAAAAACTAGAGCAAAAATGTGGAGAATTTTCGTATGCAACTAACATTCACTGTGTTATTGTTTTATTACAATAAACACCGCTTTTGTACAATAGAACAATTCATGTACCGCATATCTCGATCTTTCTTTCGTTTATTGGTATTTTCAGAGATATGACTCAACAATCGTTGTCATGCAAATTGTTTTGTAGATCATTACTGCTACAGATTGTGAATTCATATGACGCTTCGTGATGGTACAGTATCTTATTGTGTCAGGACATAATCTGTATAATTTAAATGACTTAGAAGAGATCGTATTATTATTTGTTGATGTAGAACATGACGTCACCTTGATTTAACCCGCAAGTG
This sequence comes from Hemaris fuciformis, assembly GCA_907164795.1. Taxonomy (NCBI): domain Eukaryota; kingdom Metazoa; phylum Arthropoda; class Insecta; order Lepidoptera; family Sphingidae; genus Hemaris; species Hemaris fuciformis. Next base: position 6,605,161 of record OU015440.1, on the reverse strand, counting down.
TTTTCTGTTATAACAAGACTAGATGTGTCATCATCATCATCATCATCATCATCCCAAATACGTCCCACTGCTGGGCACGGGCCTCCTCTATAACTGAGAGGGTTTAGGCCATAGTCTACCACGCTGGCCCAGTGCGGGTTGGCGGACTACACACCTAAGGAATTCCTAAGAACTTTTTAGGTGTGCAGGTTTTATCACGATGTTTTCCTTCACCGTTAAAGCAAGTGATAATTCATTGTGAATACACACATAACTTCGAAAAGTCAGAGGTGTGTGCCTGGGGTTTGAACCTGCGACCGCCGAAATTCTCGACCGCGCGCCTAAACCTCAAGGCCATCACTGCTTACTCCATGTGATGTGTCAATATATGACAATTAGAGTCATTAAAAATTGTTCCTATGAAGACAGTCCTACACTGGCACGGCAAAGTAGCCTCACTTGCAATAAATGGTAAGTAAAGTGCAATCCAAATAGATAGTTTGATGACGAAAAGCGACTATGACTTCGCCGCCCTGTGCGCGAGATATACACAAGCTGATGTAAGACAGCTATTTTTTTTATATTTATTTATTTATTATGCTTTATTGTACACCACATAAATAACATTGTTATTGGTAACAACTCAATAAGGTAGGTCACAAATGGCGGCCTTATCGCTATCGGCGATTTCTTCCAGGCAACCGTTAGATGGACTGGAGAGATCAGAAACATAAAGCGGGTGGTCGTAATTAAGTAAATTTGAAATTGTAAAATAATGATGTACGCGAAATTTTGAAAACAATTAATTAAAAACAAGCTAATTATTTAATACGAATCCAACCTCCAGAAAAATTATATTTTGGACAACATATTATGTCATCTAAACAAAGCAATATCAAATTAATGCATTCATCGTTTTGTGAGTCATAGACATTACGCCTCGGATTTCCCAGGACTTCGTAGCTAAATATGAAACCGACGTAGTAGTTTGCACTAGTAGAATAACACGTAAACAAAAACCAATTAATTAATTTTTCTTCTTAATGTGACGGGCGTCTAATGATCGATGACCGTCGTCTTCTGTTATGACCCATCCGCTTAGTAATTTATTAACAAATGCTTTACAAACTGCTAGTTGGATTGCACACAATTAATAAAACAAGTTGTTGTTCTGTTATTGACATACATTGCATTGAAATGCGGGATAGCAATGCTATTGGCAAATTAAGGATAAGAATATGTGCGTCAAAACTTCAAACATTTGCCGTGATACAAAAAAAAATACAAAATAATATGTGAAGAGGTTTGTAAAATAATTTTACAAGCCTTTTTACTCTTCCGTAGCCATATAACGTTTTAATATACTCTATTATTTTAATATTAAAGTGGGTGTTGAACTCGAGGATTATGTTTTGCGATCTACCATGACATAAGTAAATGTCGCAAGTTTAAATCCAGGAATACCAAAAAAAGTTACATGTGTGTATTTTTGAAGTTATACTTCTTTAGGCGCGTTATGAAAAAATGATGAGAGTGAAATTTTAAGATGCGCGCGCATCTGTGACACAAAATTAACAGTATGAAGTTGTCTGCTTAACCGCTCATTAAGTCTCGAAAAAAAAATGTCCATTGTAGCTAAGTTCACACTGCACTACGCGCGTCATGTTGGCTGCATTATTTAATCTGCATTTGTGTCGTTTCCGGTCAAAAGGACGAGTTATTAAGCCAGCTGACTCATTAATGGTACTAGGCATTCAGAAAGCTAGAGAGGTGAAATGCTATCATTAATAAGTTTTGTTTTTAATTCATCGTGGTTTAAATTTCGAATGGATTATACGAGTATACAGTTTTCAATGCTAGTACTTTGTCCTTGCTGATTTATGATGTCCTGGTAGTTGCGTAGAACATAATTGACATTTTCTTATTTTCAATTTTAGTTTTAATTTATTACTGTCACTATTCTACATTTAAAAAAAAAAGTGTGTGTGTACTTATGTACACGCGTTAGAAGTTATACCACAAGACTGAAGTAAAACTTATAAATGCGCCCAATTAAATGTATGTAAATTACGAGTGCGTTCAGAAATGTAATATGTTGTGTAAACTAAGAACTATGTATGTGACTGTTGGGCGTATTTATAAGTTTTACTTCAGTCGTGTGGTATAACTTCTAACGCGTGTACATAAGTACACACACACTTTTTTATATATTCTTAATGTCTATGTATGAGTTTTAATAATGAGAACCATACACTTAATAAGTCAAAGCCAAATCGAAGAAGATAAAAATAAAATTAAGCAAAAACATCACCGAAACGCTAATGCTTGTTTCAACATTGGAAAATCCAAGTATTTATTTTTCACTCACGTATTACATGTACATTATCTTAAAAAAAACATGTTTGTGCTTATTACGTATTTGTCAAAGGTTACATAGATATAATTTCAGAGTATGGAGAAAATCACGTAGGCATTGCCAGGTAACTAAATAAAATGGCTCTAATATTATTGGCATTTTAGATTTCAGGGCAATTCAATGAAAATTGTTATATTTCAACTTCGTGGCTCAGATCCGTACAGACAAACCTGTGAAGCAACTTGCGTGCATATGTATGTTCGATATGTATGAATGCATAAAGATAGTTTTTGATAGGGTTGCCGTCCTTCCGGGTTTCCCCGGATTTGTCCTAGTTTAGAGGTCATCCGGGGAACGTCCGGAGGAGGGGGGGGCGGTTCATTTGTAGTCCGGGTTTAAAGATTCTATTTTGTTAGGCACATTTAATATGATGAACAAAGATGACTAAATATAATTTTAAGGTCTGAAAATAAATAAAAAGGTGATTTATGACATTTTCAACTGTTTTTGATTACACTAGGTTTAAAAAAACATGACATGTCCGGTCCATGACATGGTTGACATGTCCGGGTTCTGGGCTGTAAAATCCGGGATTTTCACGCGTCTTGTCCTAGTTGCTAAATTTAAGAGATGCTAACTCTAGTTTTTGATAAGATACTAAGACAGATCCGTACGAAAAGAGCGTACGTTCAATAATATTCATATGATTGTTGGTTGTATTATTTATTATCTAAGTATACAACAAAACTTTTCTGCCAACCCCTTATGGGATATACGAGCAAAAATGCATAGATGGCTAATGGATCTCTTAAAATGCTGTAAAACTGGATTTGCAACATTCAACAAATTGTTTTAAGTGTACATCTTTTCGGAATATTACTGTCGTTAAGAGTTTGGTTTACCGAAATTTTTATTTTTTAAAGAAAAAAGAGGCAAACAAGCAAGTAAGCCACCTGATAAGTGGTCAACACCGCCCTTGAACACCCATAATACCAGAGGAATCAACGGTGTGCCGGCCTTTGAGGAAAATATAGGCTCTCTTCTTGAAGGTCCCTAAGTCGTATCTGTTTGGAAATACCTCCACAAAATTCCACAAAGATGTTTCACTGAGATGCGTGTCACCCTAGCGATGGTACAACCGGTTGGTCGTAGATGGTAGTTGACATGTCACATCTACGCGAACACATTACTAGCAGCGATATGTGTAGAAACCTTGATCTAGAATACTTAATTAAATTCTACGGTATTAAGGCGCAACTTTAGTTACTTGAGCAGAGAAAACATTTCTCTATGCATTACACATTCTTATTAAAAATTAAGAATAAAATAATTACCAAAGGGATAAAAAACACAGATAGGACGCAAGAGGTATTTTATGCCGGAATTATGAATGTTTTTTGGGCTCATTTCCCGACAACGTTCTGCTACTGAGAATTTCCTAAAGAACAAACTCATATTTTCTCGACCCGGCAATCGAACCTGAACCTCTAGGTTGCACGGCACATACCTACTTGTGTCGGGAGACAACGAATCAGTCAATAAAAATAAATATTAATTATAATAGCCTTGGTAATCTTTAAGTAAGCAGATTCTTAGAGTACTTGTAGATATAATCAATCATTGCAACACTTATAATACCATTGTTTACCTGAGTGGGATTTTTTGTTCTATTTTCACTGATCAAGTGTGAAACTCCAGACAATGGATTCCTTTTTTAATCTTTGAGAAATCTGTTATAGAATCAATTTTTAATACAAATATTTATTAGTATTTACTATTTATTACTGTCAATAACACGTTAATCTATACTATTATTATAAAGAGGAAAGGTTTGTATTTTTGGATTTTTGGATTTTTGGATTTTTGGATTTTTGTATGTTTGTTACGAATAAACTCAAAAACTACTGAACCGATTTCGATGATTTTTGGTATGGAGATAGATGTAACCCACCGAAGTAACATAGGATACTTTTTATCCCGGAAAATGTAGTATTCCCGTGGGAATGGGTATAAGTAGCTCTGTCAATATTCTGCTTTTACGCCTGAACCATTTGACCGATATGAATGAATTCTTTTACAGACATAAATATGATCCTATAAAGTAACATAAACTACATTTTATCCCGGGAATATTTAGGGTTCCCGAGGGATGAGCATATAATGTAATGCAAAAGTAACACTGCCTGTGTTATGCTTTCTCGCCTAAACCATTTGACCGATTTCGATGATTTTTAGTATGGGAGTAGATGGAACCCACCAAAGCAACATAGGATTCTTTTTAACCCGGAAAATGTAGTATTCCCGTGGGAATGGGCTTTCACGCCTAAAATATTCGCCCGATTTATATGAATTTTGCTATGGATTTAAATAGAACCCTATGAAGTAACATAGACTATATTCTATCCCGGGAATATGTGGGGTTCCCGTGGGATGAGCATATAATGTAATGCAAAAGTAACGCTGCCTGTGTTATGCTTTCTCGCCTAAACCATTTGACGATTTAGATGAGTTTTAGTATGGGGGTAGATAGGACCCACTGATGCAACAAATAATACTTTTTATCCCGGAAAATGTAGTATTCACGTGGGAATGGGCTTTCACGTCTATTCTATTCGCCCGATTTATATGATTTTTGGTATGAATATAAATGAGACACTATGAAGTAACATAACCTACTTTTTATCCCGGGAATATCTAGGGTTCCCGTGGGATGAGCATATATTGTATTTCGAAAGTAACACTGCCTGTGTTATGCTTTCACACTTAAACCATTTGACTGATTTGGATGATTTTTGGTATGGACAAAAATGAGACCTTAAAAAAGGACATAGGCTATTTTTTTTTATCTTTACTAATATTATAAATGCGAAAGTAACTGTGTGTCTGTCTGTCTGTCTCGCTTTCCTGCTAAAACTGCTGAACCGATTTAAATAAAATTTGGTACACAGATAATTTAGACCCTGAGAAAAGACATAGGCTACTTTTTATCCCGGAAAAGGGGTTGAAAGGGGGGATGAAAGGTTGTATGGAAGTATTGTCATTTTTAAACCTAGAAGCTTGAAACTTATTTTTTAGGCTGTTGATTTAATATAAATAAATATGACATTCTAAGTTTGTAAAAAAGTGTACATTTAAGGGGGTAAAATAAAAATAAGGGTGAAAGTTTGTGTGGAAATTCGTCATTTTTGAAGCTAGAATTGAAACGACGTGTAGACGACTGAAACTATCTGTAACTATATGTCTGTTACGCTTTCACGATTAAATCATTTGACCGCTGTAAACGATTTTTGATATGGACATAAATGGGACTCTGTGGAGTAAAATAGACTACAACTTATTTCATTCTGAACCCAACCCTGTAGTCTACGCGGACGGAGTCGCGGGCAAAAGCTAGTGTAAAATAAGATGCTTTACGACCTCGATAACCAATATTGTACATAAAATGAATAATTAAATCGCTGTAGACGATTAAAACTTAGAAACTAAAAAAAAAAATTAAGGTATATTTTTCTCGAAAGGATATCAAACAAATATACTATGGCACCTGTTTTGCAGATATGCCTAAAAATATCTACGTTTCATCAGCTATCCAACGAGGTATAACAATCTAGGGTTTTATTAATAGGCCCAGGACAACCAGGACAGCCTGGACAACCAGGTTACCCAGGACAACAAGGACAGCCTGGACAACCAGGATACCCAGGACAGCCTGGACAACCAGGATACCCAGGACAACAAGGTAACCCAGGACAGCCTGGACAACCAGGATACCCAGGACAGCCTGGACAACCAGGATACCCAGGACAACAAGGACAGCCTGGACAACCAGGATACCCAGGACAACAAGGACATCCAGGACAGCCAGGTTACCCAGGACAGCCTGGACAACCAGGACAATCAGGATACTCTGGACAACCAGGATACCCAGGACAACAAGGACAGCCTGGACAACTAGGATACCCAGGACAACAAGGACATCCAGGACAGCCAGGTTACCCAGGACAGCCTGGACAACCAGGACAACCAGGATACCCTGGACAACCAGGTTACCCAGGACAACAAGGACAGCCTGGACAACCAGGATACCCAGGACAGCCTGGACAACCAGGATACCCAGGACAGCCAGGTCAACCAGGAGGCCCAGGACAACCAGGACAGCCTGGACAACCAGGATACCCAGGACAACCAGGATACCCAGGACAGCCTGGACAACCAGGATACCCAGGACAACAAGGTTACCCAGGACAGCCTGGACAACCAGGACAACCAGGATACCCTGGTTAACCAGGACAGGCTGGACAACCAGGATACTCAGGATAACAAGGACAGCCAGGACAGCCAGGATACCCAGGACAGCCTGGACAACCAGGACACCCAGGACAACAAGGACAGCCTGGACAACCAGGATACCCAGGACAACCAGGATACCCAGGACAGCCTGGACAACCAGGATACCCAGGACAGCTTGGACAACCAGGATACCCAGGACAACAAGGACAGCCTGGACAACCAGGATACCCAGGACAGCCTGGACAACCAGGATACCCAGGACAACAAGGACAGCCTGGACAACCAGGATACCCAGGACAGCCTGGACAACCAGGATACCCAGGACAACAAGGACAGCCTGGACAACCAGGATACCCAGGACAGCCTGGACAACCAGGATACCCAGGACAACAAGGACAGCCTGGACAACCAGGATACCCAGGACAGCCTGGACAACCAGGATACCCAGGACAGCCTGGACAACCAGGATACCCAGGACAACAAGGACAGCCTGGACAACCAGGATACCCAGGACAACAAGGACATCCAGGACAGCCAGGTTACCCAGGACAGCCTGGACAACCAGGACAACCAGGATACCCTGGACAACCAGGATACCCAGGACAACAAGGACAGCCAGGACAGCCAGGTTACCCAGGACAGCCTGGACAACCAGGATACCCAGGACAACAAGGTTACCCAGGACAGCCTGGACAACCAGGATACCCAGGACAACAAGGTTACCCAGGACAGCCTGGACAACCAGGATACCCAGGACAGCCTGGACAACCAGGATACCCAGGACAACAAGGACAGCCTGGACAACCAGGATACCCAGGACAACAAGGACATCCAGGACAGCCAGGTTACCCAGGACAGCCTGGACAACCAGGACAACCAGGATACCCTGGACAACCAGGATACCCAGGACAGCCTGGACAACCAGGATACCCAGGACAACCAGGATACCCAGAACAAGGACAGCCTGGACAACCAGGATACCCAGGACAGCCTGGACAACCAGGATACCCAGGACAACAAGGACAGCCTGGACAACCAGGATACCCAGGACAACAAGGACAGCCAGGTTACCCAGGACAACAAGGACAGCCTGGACAACCAGGATACCCAGGACAGCCTCGACAACCAGGATACCCAGGACAACAAGGACAGCCTGGACAACCAGGATACCCAGGACAACAAGGACATCCAGGACAGCCAGGTTACCCAGGACAGCCTGGACAACCAGGACAACCAGGATACCCTGGACAACCAGGATACCCAGGACAGCCTGGACAACCAGGATACCCAGGACAACAAGGACAGCCTGGACAACCAGGATACCCAGAACAAGGACAGCCTGGACAACCAGGATACCAAGGACAGCCTGGACAACCAGGATACCCAGGACAACAAGGACAGCCTGGACAACCAGGATACCCAGGACAGCCTGGACAACCAGGATACCCAGGACAGCCTGGACAACCTGGACAACCAGGATACCCTGGACAACCAGGACAGCCAGGACAACCAGGATACCCAGGATAACAAGGACAGCCAGGACAGCCAGGATACCCAGGACAGCCTGGACAACCAGGATACCCAGGACAACAAGGACATCCAGGACAACCAGGATACCCAGGACAGCCTGGATAACAAGGACAGCCAGGACAGCCAGGATACCCAGGACAGCCTGGACAACCAGGATACCCAGGACAGCCTGGACAACCAGGATACCCAGGACAACAAGGACAGCCTGGACAACCAGGATACCCAGGACAACAAGGACAGCCAGGACAGCCAGGTTACCCAGGACAGCCTGGACAACCAGGACAACCAGGACAGCTTGGACAACCAGGATACCCAGGACAACAAGGTTACCCAGGACAGCCTGGACAACCAGGATATCCAGGACAGCCTGGACAACCAGGATACCCAGGACAACAAGGACAGCCTGGACAACCAGGATACCCAGGACAGCCTGGACAACCAGGATACCCAGGACAACAAGGACAGCCTGGACAACCAGGATACCCAGGACAACAAGGACAGCCAGGACAGCCAGGTTACCCAGGACAGCCTGGACAACCAGGACAACCAGGACAGCTTGGACAACCAGGATACCCAGGACAACAAGGTTACCCAGGACAGCCTGGACAACCAGGATACCCAGGACAACAAGGACAGCCTGGACAACCAGGATACCCAGGACAGCCTGGACAACCAGGATACCCAGGACAGCCTGGACAACCAGGATACCCAGGACAGCCTGGACAACCAGGATACCCAGGACAGCCTGGACAACCAGGATACCCAGGACAACAAGGACAGCCTGGACAACCAGGATACCCAGGACAGCCTGGACAACCAGGATACCCAGGACAACAAGGACAGCCTGGACAACCAGGATACCCAGGACAACAAGGACATCCAGGACAGCCAGGTTACCCAGGACAGCCTGGACAACCAGGACAACCAGGATACCCAGGACAACCAGGATACCCAGGACAACAAGGACAGCCAGGACAGCCAGGTTACCCAGGACAGCCTGGACAACCAGGATACCCAGGACAGCCTGGACAACCAGGATACCCAGGACAGCCTGGACAACCAGGATACCCAGGACAACAAGGACAGCCTGGACAACCAGGATACCCAGGACAACAAGGACATCCAGGACAGCCAGGTTACCCAGGACAGCCTGGACAACCAGGATACCCAGGACAACAAGGACAGCCTGGACAACCAGGATACCCAGGACAGCCTGGACAACCAGGATACCCAGGACAGCCTGGACAACCAGGATACCCAGGACAACAAGGACAGCCTGGACAACCAGGATACCCAGGATAACAAGGACAGCCAGGACAGCCAGGATACCCAGGACAGCCTGGACAACCAGGATATCCAGGACAGCCTGGACAACCAGGATACCCAGGACAGCCTGGACAACCAGGATACCCAGGACAGCCTGGACAACCAGGATACCCAGGACAACAAGGACAGCCTGGACAACCAGGATACCCAGGACAACAAGGACAGCCTGGACAACCAGGATACCCAGGACAGCCTGGACAACCAGGATACCCAGGACAGCCTGGACAACCAGGATACCCAGGACAGCCTGGACAACCAGGATACCCAGGACAACAAGGACAGCCTGGACAACCAGGATACCCAGGACAACAAGGACAGCCAGAACAGCCAGGTTACCCAGGACAGCTTGGACAACCAGGATACCCAGGACAACAAGGTTACCCAGGACAGCCTGGACAACCAGGATATCCAGGACAGCCTGGACAACCAGGATACCCAGGACAACAAGGACAGCCTGGACAACCAGGATACCCAGGACAGCCTGGACAACCAGGACAACCAGGATACCCAGGACAACAAGGACAGCCTGGACAACCAGGATACCCAGGACAGCCTGGACAACCAGGATACCCAGGACAGCCTGGACAACCAGGATACCCAGGACAACAAGGACAGCCTGGACAACCAGGATACCCAGGACAGCCTGGACAACCAGGATACCCAGGACAACAAGGACAGCCTGGACAACCAGGATACCCAGGACAGCCTGGACAACCAGGATACCCAGGACAGCCTGGACAACCAGGATACCCAGGACAACAAGGACAGCCTGGACAACCAGGATACCCAGGACAACAAGGACAGCCAGGACAGCCAGGTTACCCAGGACAGCTTGGACAACCAGGATACCCAGGACAACAAGGACAGCCTGGACAACCAGGATACCCAGGACAACAAGGACAGCCTGGACAACCAGGATACCCAGGACAGCCTGGACAACCAGGATACCCAGGACAACAAGGACAGCCTGGACAACCAGGATACCCAGGACAGCCTGGACAACCAGGATACCCAGGACAGCCTGGACAACCAGGATACCCAGGACAACAAGGACAGCCTGGACAACCAGGATACCCAGGACAGCCTGGACAACCAGGATACCCAGGACAGCCTGGACAACCAGGATACCCAGGACAGCCTGGACAACCTGGATACCCAGGACAACAAGGACAGCCAGGACAGCCAGGTTACCCAGGACAGCCTGGACAACCAGGATACCCAGGACAGCCTGGACAACCAGGATACCCAGGACAACAAGGTTACCCAGGACAGCCTGGACAACCAGGATACCCAGGACAACAAGGTTACCCAGGACAGCCTGGACAACCAGGATACCCAGGACAGCCTGGACAACCAGGATACCCAGGACAGCCTGGACAACCAGGATACCCAGGACAACAAGGACAGCCAGGACAGCCAGGTTACCCAGGACAGCTTGGACAACCAGGATACCCAGGACAACAAGGTTACCCAGGACAGCCTGGACAACCAGGATATCCAGGACAGCCTGGACAACCAGGATACCCAGGACAACAAGGACAGCCTGGACAACCAGGATACCCAGGACAACCAGGATACCCTGGACAACCAGGATACCCAGGACAACAAGGACAGCCTGGACAACCAGGATACCCAGGACAGCCTGGACAACCAGGATACCCAGGACAGCCTGGACAACCAGGATACCCAGGACAACAAGGACAGCCTGGACAACCAGGATACCCAGGACAGCCTGGACAACCAGCATACCCAGGACAACAAGGACAGCCAGGACAGCCAGGTTACCCAGGACAGCCTGGACAACCAGGATACCCAGGACAACAAGGTTACCCAGGACAGCCTGGACAACCAGGATACCCAGGACAACAAGGTTACCCAGGACAGCCTGGACAACCAGGATACCCAGGACAACAAGGTTACCCAGGACAGCCTGGACAACCAGGATACCCAGGACAGCCTGGACAACCAGGATACCCAGGACAGCCTGGACAACCGGATACCCAGGACAACAAGGACAGCCTGGACAACCAGGATACCCAGGACAGCCTGGACAACCAGGATACCCAGGACAACAAGGACAGCCTGGACAACCAGGATACCCAGGACAACAAGGACAGCCTGGACAACCAGGATACCCAGGACAGCCTGGACAACCAGGATACCCAGGACAACAAGGACAGCCTGGACAACCAGGATACCCAGGACAACAAGGACATCCAGGACAGCCAGGTTACCCAGGACAGCCTGGACAACCAGGACAACCAGGATACCCAGGACAACCAGGATACCCAGGACAACAAGGACAGCCAGGACAGCCAGGTTACCCAGGACAGCCTGGACAACCAGGATACCCAGGACAACAAGGACAGCCTTGACAACCAGGATACCCAGGACAACAAGGACAGCCTGGACAACCAGGATACCCAGGACAGCCTGGACAACCAGGATACCCAGGACAGCCTGGACAACCAGGATATCCAGGACAGCCTGGACAACCAGGATACCCAGGACAACAAGGACAGCCTGGACAACCAGGATACCCAGGACAGCCTGGACAACCAGGATACCCAGGACAACAAGGACAGCCAGGACAGCCAGGTTACCCAGGACAGCCTGGACAACCAGGATACCCAGGACAGCCTGGACAACCAGGATACCCAGGACAACAAGGTTACCCAGGACAGCCTGGACAACCAGGATACCCAGGACAACAAGGTTACCCAGGACAGCCTGGACAACCAGGATACCCAGGACAGCCTGGACAACCAGGATACCCAGGACAACAAGGACAGCCTGGACAACCAGGATACCCAGGACAACAAGGACAGCCAGGACAGCCAGGATACCCAGGACAGCCTGGACAACCAGGATACCCAGGACAGCCTGGACAACCAGGATACCCAGGACAACAAGGACAGCCAGGACAGCCAGGTTACCCAGGACAGCTTGGACAACCAGGATACCCAGGACAACAAGGTTACCCAGGACAGCCTGGACAACCAGGATATCCAGGACAGCCTGGACAACCAGGATACCCAGGACAACAAGGACAGCCTGGACAACCAGGATACCCAGGACAGCCTGGACAACCAGGACAACCAGGATACCCTGGACAACCAGGATACCCAGGATAACAAGGACAGCCAGGACAGCCAGGATACCCAGGACAGCCTGGACAACCAGGATACCCAGGACAGCCTGGACAACCAGGATACCCAGGACAACAAGGACAGCCTGGACAACCAGGATACCAGGACAGCCTGGACAACCAGGATACCCAGGACAGCCTGGACAACCAGGACAACCAGGATACCCTGGACAACCAGGATACCCTGGACAACCAGGATACCCAGGATAACAAGGACAGCCAGGACAGCCAGGATACCCAGGACAGCCTGGACAACCAGGATACCCAGGACAGCCTGGACAACCAGGATACCCAGGACAACAAGGACAGCCTGGACAACCAGGATACCCAGGACAGCCTGGACAACCAGGATATCCAGGACAGCCTGGACAACCAGGATACCCAGGACAACAAGGACAGCCTGGACAACCAGGTTACCCAGGACAGCCTGGACAACCAGGATACCCAGGACAGCCTGGACAACCAGGATACCCAGGACAACAAGGACAGCCTGGACAACCAGGATACCCAGGACAGCCTGGACAACCAGGATACCCAGGACAACAAGGACAGCCTGGACAACCAGGATACCCAGGACAGCCTGGACAACCAGGATACCCAGGACAACAAGGACAGCCAGGACAACCAGGATACCCAGGACAACAAGGACATCCAGGACAGCCAGGTTACCCAGGACAGCCTGGACAACCAGGATACCCAGGACAACAAGGACAGCCTGGACAACCAGGATACCCAGGACAGCCTGGACAACCAGGATACCCAGGACAACAAGGACAGCCTGGACAACCAGGATACCCAGGACAGCCTGGACAACCAGGATACCCAGGACAACAAGGACAGCCTGGACAACCAGGATACCCAGGACAGCCTGGACAACCAGGATACCCAGGACAACAAGGACAGCCTGGACAACCAGGATACCCAGGACAACAAGGACAGCCTGGACAACCAGGATACCCAGGATAACAAGGACAGCCAGGACAGCCAGGATACCCAGGACAGCCTGGACAACCAGGATACCCAGGACAGCCTGGACAACCAGGATACCCAGGACAACAAGGACAGCCAGGACAGCCAGGTTACCCAGGACAGCTTGGACAACCAGGATACCCAGGACAACAAGGTTACCCAGGACAGCCTGGACAACCAGGATATCCAGGACAGCCTGGACAACCAGGATACCCAGGACAACAAGGACAGCCTGGACAACCAGGATACCCAGGACAACCAGGATACCCTGGACAACCAGGATACCCAGGACAACAAGGACAGCCTGGACAACCAGGATACCCAGGACAACAAGGTTACCCAGGACAGCCTGGACAACCAGGATACCCAGGACAGCCTGGACAACCAGGATACCCAGGACAACAAGGTTACCCAGGACAGCCTGGACAACCAGGATACCCAGGACAGCCTGGACAACCAGGATACCCAGGACAACAAGGACAGCCTGGACAACCAGGATACCCAGGACAACAAGGACATCCAGGACAGCCAGGTTACCCAGGACAGCCTGGACAACCAGGACAACCAGGATACCCAGGACAACCAGGATACCCAGGACAACAAGGACAGCCAGGACAGCCAGGTTACCCAGGACAGCCTGGACAACCAGGATACCCAGGACAGCCTGGACAACCAGGATACCCAGGACAGCCTGGACAACCAGGATACCCAGGACAGCCTGGACAACCAGGATACCCAGGACAACAAGGACAGCCTGGACAACCAGGATACCCAGGACAACAAGGACAGCCAGAACAGCCAGGTTACCCAGGACAGCTTGGACAACCAGGATACCCAGGACAACAAGGTTACCCAGGACAGCCTGGACAACCAGGATATCCAGGACAGCCTGGACAACCAGGATACCCAGGACAACAAGGACAGCCTGGACAACCAGGATACCCAGGACAGCCTGGACAACCAGGACAACCAGGATACCCAGGACAACAAGGACAGCCTGGACAACCAGGATACCCAGGACAGCCTGGACAACCAGGATACCCAGGACAGCCTGGACAACCAGGATACCCAGGACAACAAGGACAGCCTGGACAACCAGGATACCCAGGACAGCCTGGACAACCAGGATACCCAGGACAACAAGGACAGCCTGGACAACCAGGATACCCAGGACAGCCTGGACAACCAGGATACCCAGGACAGCCTGGACAACCAGGATACCCAGGACAACAAGGACAGCCTGGACAACCAGGATACCCAGGACAACAAGGACAGCCAGGACAGCCAGGTTACCCAGGACAGCTTGGACAACCAGGATACCCAGGACAACAAGGACAGCCTGGACAACCAGGATACCCAGGACAACAAGGACAGCCTGGACAACCAGGATACCCAGGACAGCCTGGACAACCAGGATACCCAGGACAACAAGGACAGCCTGGACAACCAGGATACCCAGGACAGCCTGGACAACCAGGATACCCAGGACAGCCTGGACAACCAGGATACCCAGGACAACAAGGACAGCCTGGACAACCAGGATACCCAGGACAGCCTGGACAACCAGGATACCCAGGACAGCCTGGACAACCAGGATACCCAGGACAGCCTGGACAACCTGGATACCCAGGACAACAAGGACAGCCAGGACAGCCAGGTTACCCAGGACAGCCTGGACAACCAGGATACCCAGGACAGCCTGGACAACCAGGATACCCAGGACAACAAGGTTACCCAGGACAGCCTGGACAACCAGGATACCCAGGACAACAAGGTTACCCAGGACAGCCTGGACAACCAGGATACCCAGGACAGCCTGGACAACCAGGATACCCAGGACAGCCTGGACAACCAGGATACCCAGGACAACAAGGACAGCCAGGACAGCCAGGTTACCCAGGACAGCTTGGACAACCAGGATACCCAGGACAACAAGGTTACCCAGGACAGCCTGGACAACCAGGATACCCAGGACAGCCTGGACAACCAGGATACCCAGGACAGCCTGGACAACCGGATACCCAGGACAACAAGGACAGCCTGGACAACCAGGATACCCAGGACAGCCTGGACAACCAGGATACCCAGGACAACAAGGACAGCCTGGACAACCAGGATACCCAGGACAACAAGGACAGCCTGGACAACCAGGATACCCAGGACAGCCTGGACAACCAGGATACCCAGGACAACAAGGACAGCCTGGACAACCAGGATACCCAGGACAACAAGGACATCCAGGACAGCCAGGTTACCCAGGACAGCCTGGACAACCAGGACAACCAGGATACCCAGGACAACCAGGATACCCAGGACAACAAGGACAGCCAGGACAGCCAGGTTACCCAGGACAGCCTGGACAACCAGGATACCCAGGACAACAAGGACAGCCTTGACAACCAGGATACCCAGGACAACAAGGACAGCCTGGACAACCAGGATACCCAGGACAGCCTGGACAACCAGGATACCCAGGACAGCCTGGACAACCAGGATATCCAGGACAGCCTGGACAACCAGGATACCCAGGACAACAAGGACAGCCTGGACAACCAGGATACCCAGGACAGCCTGGACAACCAGGATACCCAGGACAACAAGGACAGCCAGGACAGCCAGGTTACCCAGGACAGCCTGGACAACCAGGATACCCAGGACAGCCTGGACAACCAGGATACCCAGGACAACAAGGTTACCCAGGACAGCCTGGACAACCAGGATACCCAGGACAACAAGGTTACCCAGGACAGCCTGGACAACCAGGATACCCAGGACAGCCTGGACAACCAGGATACCCAGGACAACAAGGACAGCCTGGACAACCAGGATACCCAGGATAACAAGGACAGCCAGGACAGCCAGGATACCCAGGACAGCCTGGACAACCAGGATACCCAGGACAGCCTGGACAACCAGGATACCCAGGACAACAAGGACAGCCAGGACAGCCAGGTTACCCAGGACAGCTTGGACAACCAGGATACCCAGGACAACAAGGTTACCCAGGACAGCCTGGACAACCAGGATATCCAGGACAGCCTGGACAACCAGGATACCCAGGACAACAAGGACAGCCTGGACAACCAGGATACCCAGGACAGCCTGGACAACCAGGACAACCAGGATACCCTGGACAACCAGGATACCCAGGATAACAAGGACAGCCAGGACAGCCAGGATACCCAGGACAGCCTGGACAACCAGGATACCCAGGACAGCCTGGACAACCAGGATACCCAGGACAACAAGGACAGCCTGGACAACCAGGATACCCAGGACAGCCTGGACAACCAGGATACCCAGGACAGCCTGGACAACCAGGACAACCAGGATACCCTGGACAACCAGGATACCCTGGACAACCAGGATACCCAGGATAACAAGGACAGCCAGGACAGCCAGGATACCCAGGACAGCCTGGACAACCAGGATACCCAGGACAGCCTGGACAACCAGGATACCCAGGACAACAAGGACAGCCTGGACAACCAGGATACCCAGGACAGCCTGGACAACCAGGATATCCAGGACAGCCTGGACAACCAGGATACCCAGGACAACAAGGACAGCCTGGACAACCAGGTTACCCAGGACAGCCTGGACAACCAGGATACCCAGGACAGCCTGGACAACCAGGATACCCAGGACAACAAGGACAGCCTGGACAACCAGGATACCCAGGACAGCCTGGACAACCAGGATACCCAGGACAACAAGGACAGCCTGGACAACCAGGATACCCAGGACAGCCTGGACAACCAGGATACCCAGGACAACAAGGACAGCCAGGACAACCAGGATACCCAGGACAACAAGGACATCCAGGACAGCCAGGTTACCCAGGACAGCCTGGACAACCAGGATACCCAGGACAACAAGGACAGCCTGGACAACCAGGATACCCAGGACAGCCTGGACAACCAGGATACCCAGGACAACAAGGACAGCCTGGACAACCAGGATACCCAGGACAGCCTGGACAACCAGGATACCCAGGACAACAAGGACAGCCTGGACAACCAGGATACCCAGGACAGCCTGGACAACCAGGATACCCAGGACAACAAGGACAGCCTGGACAACCAGGATACCCAGGACAACAAGGACAGCCTGGACAACCAGGATACCCAGGATAACAAGGACAGCCAGGACAGCCAGGATACCCAGGACAGCCTGGACAACCAGGATACCCAGGACAGCCTGGACAACCAGGATACCCAGGACAACAAGGACAGCCAGGACAGCCAGGTTACCCAGGACAGCTTGGACAACCAGGATACCCAGGACAACAAGGTTACCCAGGACAGCCTGGACAACCAGGATATCCAGGACAGCCTGGACAACCAGGATACCCAGGACAACAAGGACAGCCTGGACAACCAGGATACCCAGGACAACCAGGATACCCTGGACAACCAGGATACCCAGGACAACAAGGACAGCCTGGACAACCAGGATACCCAGGACAACAAGGTTACCCAGGACAGCCTGGACAACCAGGATACCCAGGACAGCCTGGACAACCAGGATACCCAGGACAACAAGGTTACCCAGGACAGCCTGGACAACCAGGATACCCAGGACAGCCTGGACAACCAGGATACCCAGGACAACAAGGACAGCCTGGACAACCAGGATACCCAGGACAACAAGGACATCCAGGACAGCCAGGTTACCCAGGACAGCCTGGACAACCAGGACAACCAGGATACCCAGGACAACCAGGATACCCAGGACAACAAGGACAGCCAGGACAGCCAGGTTACCCAGGACAGCCTGGACAACCAGGATACCCAGGACAGCCTGGACAACCAGGATACCCAGGACAACAAGGTTACCCAGGACAGCCTGGACAACCAGGATACCCAGGACAGCCTGGACAACCAGGATACCCAGGACAACAAGGACAGCCTGGACAACCAGGATACCCAGGATAACAAGGACAGCCAGGACAGCCAGGATACCCAGGACAGCCTGGACAACCAGGATACCCAGGACAACAAGGACAGCCAGGACAACCAGGATACCCAGGACAACAAGGACATCCAGGATACCCAGGACAAAGACAGCCTGGACAACCAGGATACCCAGGACAACAAGGACAGCCTGGACAACCAGGATACCCAGGACAACAAGGACATCCAGGACAGCCAGGTTACCCAGGACAGCCTGGACAACCAGGATACCCAGGACAACAAGGTTACCCAGGACAGCCTGGACAACCAGGATACCCAGGACAGCCTGGACAACCAGGATACCCAGGACAGCCTGGACAACCAGGATACCCAGGACAACAAGGACAGCCTGGACAACCAGGATACCCAGGACAACAAGGACAGCCAGGACAGCCAGGTTACCCAGGACAGCCTGGACAACCAGGATACCCAGGACAGCCTGGACAACCAGGATACCCAGGACAACAAGGTTACCCAGGACAGCCTGGACAACCAGGATACCCAGGACAGCCTGGACAACCAGGATACCCAGGACAGCCTGGACAACCAGGATACCCAGGACAACAAGGACAGCCTGGACAACCAGGATACCCAGGATAACAAGGACAGCCAGGACAGCCAGGATACCCAGGACAGCCTGGACAACCAGGATACCCAGGACAACAAGGACAGCCTGGACAACCAGGATACCCAGGACAACCAGGATACCCTGGACAACCAGGATACCCAGGACAACAAGGACAGCCTGGACAACCAGGATACCCAGGACAGCCTGGACAACCAGGATACCCAGGACAGCCTGGACAACCAGGATATCCAGGACAGCCTGGACAACCAGGATACCCAGGACAACAAGGACAGCCTGGACAACCAGGATACCCAGGACAACAAGGACAGCCAGGACAGCCAGGTTACCCAGGACAGCCTGGACAACCAGGATACCCAGGACAGCCTGGACAACCAGGATACCCAGGACAACAAGGTTACCCAGGACAGCCTGGACAACCAGGATACCCAGGACAGCCTGGACAACCAGGATACCCAGGACAGCCTGGACAACCAGGATACCCAGGACAACAAGGACAGCCTGGACAACCAGGATACCCAGGATAACAAGGACAGCCAGGACAGCCAGGATACCCAGGACAGCCTGGACAACCAGGATACCCAGGACAACAAGGACAGCCTGGACAACCAGGATACCCAGGATAACAAGGACAGCCAGGACAGCCAGGATACCCAGGACAGCCTGGACAACCAGGATACCCAGGACAGCCTGGACAACCAGGATACCCAGGACAACAAGGACAGCCTGGACAACCAGGATACCCAGGACAACCAGGATACCCTGGACAACCAGGATACCCAGGACAACAAGGACAGCCTGGACAACCAGGATACCCAGGACAGCCTGGACAACCAGGATACCCAGGACAGCCTGGACAACCAGGATACCCAGGACAACAAGGACAGCCAGGACAGCCAGGTTACCCAGGACAGCTTGGACAACCAGGATACCCAGGACAACAAGGTTACCCAGGACAGCCTGGACAACCAGGATATCCAGGACAGCCTGGACAACCAGGATACCCAGGACAACAAGGACAGCCTGGACAACCAGGATACCCAGGACAACCAGGATACCCTGGACAACCAGGATACCCAGGACAACAAGGACAGCCTGGACAACCAGGATACCCAGGACAGCCTGGACAACCAGGATACCCAGGACAGCCTGGACAACCAGGATATCCAGGACAGCCTGGACAACCAGGATACCCAGGACAACAAGGACAGCCTGGACAACCAGGATACCCAGGACAGCCTGGACAACCAGGATACCCAGGACAACAAGGACAGCCTGGACAACCAGGATACCCAGGATAACAAGGACAGCCAGGACAGCCAGGATACCCAGGACAGCCTGGACAACCAGGATACCCAGGACAGCCTGGACAACCAGGATACCCAGGACAACAAGGACAGCCTGGACAACCAGGATACCCAGGACAACAAGGACAGACAGGACAGCCAGGTTACCCAGGACAGCCTGGACAACCAGGACAACCAGGATACCCTGGACAACCAGGATACCCAGGACAACAAGGACAGCCAGGACAGCCAGGTTACCCAGGACAGCTTGGACAACCAGGATACCCAGGACAACAAGGTTACCCAGGACAGCCTGGACAACCAGGATATCCAGGACAGCCTGGACAACCAGGATACCCAGGACAACAAGGACAGCCTGGACAACCAGGATACCCAGGACAGCCTGGACAACCAGGATACCCAGGACAGCCTGGACAACCAGGATACCCAGGACAACAAGGACAGCCTGGACAACCAGGTTACCCAGGACAGCTTGGACAACCAGGATACCCAGGACAGCCTGTACAACCAGGATACCCAGGACAACAAGGACAGCCTGGACAACCAGGATACCCAGGACAGCCTGGACAACCAGGATACCCAGGACAGCCTGGACAACCAGGATACCCAGGACAACAAGGACAGCCTGGACAACCAGGATACCCAGGACAGCCTGGACAACCAGGATACCCAGGACAGCCTGGACAACCAGGATACCCAGGACAGCCTGGACAACCAGGATACCCAGGACAACAAGGACAGCCAGGACAGCCAGGTTACCCAGGACAGCCTGGACAACCAGGATACCCAGGACAGCCTGGACAACCAGGATACCCAGGACAACAAGGTTACCCAGGACAGCCTGGACAACCAGGATACCCAGAACAACAAGGTTACCCAGGACAGCCTGGACAACCAGGATACCCAGGACAGCCTGGACAACCAGGATACCCAGGACAACAAGGACAGCCTGGACAACCAGGATACCCAGGATAACAAGGACAACCAGGATACCCAGGACAACAAGGACAGCCTGGACAACCAGGATACCCAGGACAACAAGGACATCCAGGACAGCCAGGTTACCCAGGACAGCCTGGACAACCAGGACAACCAGGATACCCTGGACAACCAGGATACCCAGGACAAGGACAGCCTGGACAACCAGGATACCCAGGACAACAAGGACAGCCTGGACAACCAGGATACCCAGGACAGCCTGGACAACCAGGATACCCAGGACAACAAGGACAGCCTGGACAACCAGGATACCCTGGACAACCAGGATACCCAGGACAAAGACAGCCTGGACAACCAGGATACCCAGGACAACAAGGACAGCCTGGACAACCAGGATACCCAGGACAACAAGGACATCCAGGACAGCCAGGTTACCCAGGACAGCCTGGACAACCAGGACAACCAGGATACCCTGGACAACCAGGATACCCAGGACAAGGACAGCCTGGACAACCAGGATACCCAGGACAACAAGGACAGCCTGGACAACCAGGATACCAGGACAGCCTGGACAACCAGGATACCCAGGACAACAAGGACAGCCTGGACAACCAGGATACCCAGGACAGCCTGGACAACCAGGATACCCAGGACAACAAGGACAGCCTGGACAACCAGGATACCCAGGACAGCTTGGACAACCAGGATACCCAGGACAACAAGGACAGCCTGGACAACCAGGATACCCAGGACAACAAGGACAGCCAGGATACCCAGGACAGCCTGGACAACCTGGACAACCAGGATACCCTGGACAACCAGGACAGCCTGGACAGCCTGGACAACCAGGATACCCAGGACAGCCTGGACAACCAGGATACCCAGGACAACAAGGACAGCCAGGACAGCCAGGTTACCCAGGACAGCCTGGACAACCAGGATACCCAGGACAGCCTGGACAACCAGGATACCCAGGACAACAAGGTTACCCAGGACAGCCTGGACAACCAGGATACCCAGGACAGCCTGGACAACCAGGATACCCAGGACAGCCTGGACAACCAGGATACCCAGGACAACAAGGACAGCCTGGACAACCAGGATACCCAGGATAACAAGGACAGCCAGGACAGCCAGGATACCCAGGACAGCCTGGACAACCAGGATACCCAGGACAGCCTGGACAACCAGGATACCCAGGACAACAAGGACAGCCAGGACAGCCAGGTTACCCAGGACAGCTTGGACAACCAGGATACCCAGGACAACAAGGTTACCCAGGACAGCCTGGACAACCAGGATATCCAGGACAGCCTGGACAACCAGGATACCCAGGACAACAAGGACAGCCTGGACAACCAGGATACCCAGGACAACCAGGATACCCTGGACAACCAGGATACCCAGGACAACAAGGACAGCCTGGACAACCAGGATACCCAGGACAACAAGGTTACCCAGGACAGCCTGGACAACCAGGATACCCAGGACAGCCTGGACAACCAGGATACCCAGGACAACAAGGACAGCCTGGACAACCAGGATACCCAGGACAACAAGGACATCCAGGACAGCCAGGTTACCCAGGACAGCCTGGACAACCAGGACAACCAGGATACCCAGGACAACCAGGATACCCAGGACAACAAGGACAGCCAGGACAGCCAGGTTACCCAGGACAGCCTGGACAACCAGGATACCCAGGACAGCCTGGACAACCAGGATACCCAGGACAACAAGGTTACCCAGGACAGCCTGGACAACCAGGATACCCAGGACAGCCTGGACAACCAGGATACCCAGGACAACAAGGACAGCCTGGACAACCAGGATACCCAGGATAACAAGGACAGCCAGGACAGCCAGGATACCCAGGACAGCCTGGACAACCAGGATACCCAGGACAGCCTGGACAACCAGGATACCCAGGACAACAAGGACAGCCTGGACAACCAGGATACCCAGAACAAGGACAGCCTGGACAACCAGGATACCAAGGACAGCCTGGACAACCAGGATACCCAGGACAACAAGGACAGCCTGGACAACCAGGATACCCAGGACAGCCTGGACAACCAGGATACCCAGGACAGCCTGGACAACCAGGATACCCAGGACAACAAGGACAGCCTGGACAACCAGGTTACCCAGGACAGCTTGGACAACCAGGATACCCAGGACAGCCTGGACAACCAGGATACCCAGGACAACAAGGACAGCCTGGACAACCAGGATACCCAGGACAGTCTGGACAACCAGGATACCCAGGACAGCCTGGACAACCAGGATACCCAGGACAACAAGGACAGCCTGGACAACCAGGATACCCAGGACAGCCTGGACAACCAGGATACCCAGGACAGCCTGGACAACCAGGATACCCAGGACAGCCTGGACAACCAGGATACCCAGGACAACAAGGACAGCCAGGACAGCCAGGTTACCCAGGACAGCCTGGACAACCAGGATACCCAGGACAGCCTGGACAACCAGGATACCCAGGACAACAAGGTTACCCAGGACAGCCTGGACAACCAGGATACCCAGGACAACAAGGTTACCCAGGACAGCCTGGACAACCAGGATACCCAGGACAGCCTGGACAACCAGGATACCCAGGACAACAAGGACAGCCTGGACAACCAGGATACCCAGGATAACAAGGACAACCAGGATACCCAGGACAAAGACAGCCTGGACAACCAGGATACCCAGGACAACAAGGACAGCCTGGACAACCAGGATACCCAGGACAACAAGGACATCCAGGACAGCCAGGTTACCCAGGACAGCCTGGACAACCAGGACAACCAGGATACCCTGGACAACCAGGATACCCAGGACAAGGACAGCCTGGACAACCAGGATACCCAGGACAACAAGGACAGCCTGGACAACCAGGATACCCAGGACAGCCTGGACAACCAGGATACCCAGGACAACAAGGACAGCCTGGACAACCAGGATACCCTGGACAACCAGGATACCCAGGACAAAGACAGCCTGGACAACCAGGATACCCAGGACAACAAGGACAGCCTGGACAACCAGGATACCCAGGACAACAAGGACATCCAGGACAGCCAGGTTACCCAGGACAGCCTGGACAACCAGGACAACCAGGATACCCTGGACAACCAGGATACCCAGGACAAGGACAGCCTGGACAACCAGGATACCCAGGACAACAAGGACAGCCTGGACAACCAGGATACCCAGGACAGCCTGGACAACCAGGATACCCAGGACAACAAGGACAGCCTGGACAACCAGGATACCCAGGACAGCCTGGACAACCAGGATACCCAGGACAACAAGGACAGCCTGGACAACCAGGATACCCAGGACAGCCTGGACAACCAGGATACCCAGGACAACAAGGACAGCCAGGACAGCCAGGTTACCCAGGACAGCCTGGACAACCAGGATACCCAGGACAGCCTGGACAACCAGGATACCCAGGACAACAAGGTTACCCAGGACAGCCTGGACAACCAGGATACCCAGGACAGCCTGGACAACCAGGATACCCAGGACAGCCTGGACAACCAGGATACCCAGGACAACAAGGACAGCCTGGACAACCAGGATACCCAGGATAACAAGGACAGCCAGGACAGCCAGGATACCCAGGACAGCCTGGACAACCAGGATACCCAGGACAGCCTGGACAACCAGGATACCCAGGACAACAAGGACAGCCAGGACAGCCAGGTTACCCAGGACAGCTTGGACAACCAGGATACCCAGGACAACAAGGTTACCCAGGACAGCCTGGACAACCAGGATATCCAGGACAGCCTGGACAACCAGGATACCCAGGACAACAAGGACAGCCTGGACAACCAGGATACCCAGGACAACAAGGACAGCCTGGACAACCAGGATACCCAGGACAACAAGGTTACCCAGGACAGCCTGGACAACCAGGATACCCAGGACAGCCTGGACAACCAGGATACCCAGGACAACAAGGATACCCAGGACAACCAGGATACCCAGGACAACAAGGACAGCCAGGACAGCCAGGTTACCCAGGACAGCCTGGACAACCAGGATACCCAGGACAGCCTGGACAACCAGGATACCCAGGACAACAAGGTTACCCAGGACAGCCTGGACAACCAGGATACCCAGGACAGCCTGGACAACCAGGATACCCAGGACAACAAGGACAGCCTGGACAACCAGGATACCCAGGATAACAAGGACAGCCAGGACAGCCAGGATACCCAGGACAGCCTGGACAACCAGGATACCCAGGACAGCCTGGACAACCAGGATACCCAGGACAACAAGGACAGCCTGGACAACCAGGATACCCAGAACAAGGACAGCCTGGACAACCAGGATACCAAGGACAGCCTGGACAACCAGGATACCCAGGACAACAAGGACAGCCTGGACAACCAGGATACCCAGGACAGCCTGGACAACCAGGATACCCAGGACAGCCTGGACAACCTGGACAACCAGGATACCCTGGACAACCAGGACAGCCTGGACAACCAGGATACCCAGGATAACAAGGACAGCCAGGACAGCCAGGATACCCAGGACAGCCTGGACAACCAGGATACCCAGGACAACAAGGACATCCAGGACAGCCAGGTTACCCAGGACAGCCTGGACAACCAGGATACCCAGGACAACAAGGACAGCCTTGACAACCAGGATACCCAGGACAACAAGGACAGCCTGGACAACCAGGATACCCAGGACAGCCTGGACAACCAGGATACCCAGGACAGCCTGGACAACCAGGATATCCAGGACAGCCTGGACAACCAGGATACCCAGGACAACAAGGACAGCCTGGACAACCAGGATACCCAGGACAGCCTGGACAACCAGGATACCCAGGACAACAAGGACAGCCTGGACAACCAGGATACCCAGGATAACAAGGACAGCCAGGACAGCCAGGATACCCAGGACAGCCTGGACAACCAGGATACCCAGGACAGCCTGGACAACCAGGATACCCAGGACAACAAGGACAGCCTGGACAACCAGGATACCCAGGACAACAAGGACAGACAGGACAGCCAGGTTACCCAGGACAGCCTGGACAACCAGGACAACCAGGATACCCTGGACAACCAGGATACCCAGGACAACAAGGACAGCCAGGACAGCCAGGTTACCCAGGACAGCTTGGACAACCAGGATACCCAGGACAACAAGGTTACCCAGGACAGCCTGGACAACCAGGATATCCAGGACAGCCTGGACAACCAGGATACCCAGGACAACAAGGACAGCCTGGACAACCAGGATACCCAGGACAGCCTGGACAACCAGGATACCCAGGACAGCCTGGACAACCAGGATACCCAGGACAACAAGGACAGCCTGGACAACCAGGATACCCAGGACAGCCTGGACAACCAGGATACCCAGGACAGCCTGGACAACCAGGATACCCAGGACAACAAGGACAGCCTGGACAACCAGGATACCCAGGACAACAAGGACAGCCAGGACAGCCAGGTTACCCAGGACAGCTTGGACAACCAGGATACCCAGGACAACAAGGACAGCCTGGACAACCAGGATACCCAGGACAACAAGGACAGCCTGGACAACCAGGATACCCAGGACAGCCTGGACAACCAGGATACCCAGGACAACAAGGACAGCCTGGACAACCAGGATACCCAGGACAGCCTGGACAACCAGGATACCCAGGACAGCCTGGACAACCAGGATACCCAGGACAACAAGGACAGCCTGGACAACCAGGATACCCAGGACAGCCTGGACAACCAGGATACCCAGGACAGCCTGGACAACCAGGATACCCAGGACAGCCTGGACAACCAGGATACCCAGGACAACAAGGACAGCCAGGACAGCCAGGTTACCCAGGACAGCCTGGACAACCAGGATACCCAGGACAGCCTAGACAACCAGGATACCCAGGACAACAAGGTTACCCAGGACAGCTTGGACAACCAGGATACCCAGGACAACAAGGACAGCCTGGACAACCAGGATACCCAGGACAACAAGGACAGCCTGGACAACCAGGATACCCAGGACAGCCTGGACAACCAGGATACCCAGGACAACAAGGACAGCCTGGACAACCAGGATACCCAGGACAGCCTGGACAACCAGGATACCCAGGACAGCCTGGACAACCAGGATACCCAGGACAACAAGGACAGCCTGGACAACCAGGATACCCAGGACAGCCTGGACAACCAGGATACCCAGGACAGCCTGGACAACCAGGATACCCAGGACAGCCTGGACAACCAGGATACCCAGGACAACAAGGACAGCCAGGACAGCCAGGTTACCCAGGACAGCCTGGACAACCAGGATACCCAGGACAGCCTGGACAACCAGGATACCCAGGACAACAAGGTTACCCAGGACAGCCTGGACAACCAGGATACCCAGGACAACAAGGTTACCCAGGACAGCCTGGACAACCAGGATACCCAGGACAGCCTGGACAACCAGGATACCCAGGACAACAAGGACAGCCTGGACAACCAGGATACCCAGGATAACAAGGACAGCCAGGACAGCCAGGATACCCAGGACAGCCTGGACAACCAGGATACCCAGGACAGCCTGGACAACCAGGATACCCAGGACAACAAGGACAGCCAGGACAGCCAGGTTACCCAGGACAGCTTGGACAACCAGGATACCCAGGACAACAAGGTTACCCAGGACAGCCTGGACAACCAGGATATCCAGGACAGCCTGGACAACCAGGATACCCAGGACAACAAGGACAGCCTGGACAACCAGGATACCCAGGACAGCCTGGACAACCAGGACAACCAGGATACCCTGGACAACCAGGATACCCAGGACAACAAGGACAGCCTGGACAACCAGGATACCCAGGACAGCCTGGACAACCAGGATACCCAGGACAGCCTGGACAACCAGGATACCCAGGACAACAAGGACAGCCTGGACAACCAGGATACCCAGGACAGCCTGGACAACCAGGATACCCAGGACAGCCTGGACAACCAGGATACCCAGGACAGCCTGGACAACCAGGATACCCAGGACAACAAGGACAGCCTGGACAACCAGGATACCCAGGACAACAAGGACAGCCAGGACAGCCAGGTTACCCAGGACAGCTTGGACAACCAGGATACCCAGGACAACAAGGACAGCCTGGACAACCAGGATACCCAGGACAACAAGGACAGCCTGGACAACCAGGATACCCAGGACAGCCTGGACAACCAGGATACCCAGGACAACAAGGACAGCCTGGACAACCAGGATACCCAGGACAGCCTGGACAACCAGGATACCCAGGACAGCCTGGACAACCAGGATACCCAGGACAACAAGGACAGCCTGGACAACCAGGATACCCAGGACAGCCTGGACAACCAGGATACCCAGGACAGCCTGGACAACCAGGATACCCAGGACAACAAGGACAGCCTGGACAACCAGGATACCCAGGACAGCCTGGACAACCAGGATACCCAGGACAACAAGGACAGCCAGGACAGCCAGGTTACCCAGGATACCCAGGACAACAAGGTTACCCAGGACAGCCTGGACAACCAGGATATCCAGGACAGCCTGGACAACCAGGATACCCAGGACAACAAGGACAGCCTGGACAACCAGGATACCCAGGACAGCCTGGACAACCAGGACAACCAGGATACCCTGGACAACCAGGATACCCAGGACAACAAGGACAGCCTGGACAACCAGGATACCCAGGACAACAAGGACAGCCTGGACAACCAGGATACCCAGGACAACAAGGTTACCCAGGACAGCCTGGACAACCAGGATACCCAGGACAGCCTGGACAACCAGGATACCCAGGACAACAAGGACAGCCTGGACAACCAGGTTACCCAGGACAGCCTGGACAACCAGGACAACCAGGACAGCCTGGACAACCAGGATACCCAGGACAACAAGGACAGCCTGGACAACCAGGATACCCAGGACAACAAGGACAGCCAGGACAGCCAGGTTACCCAGGACAGCTTGGACAACCAGGATACCCAGGACAACAAGGACAGCCTGGACAACCAGGATACCCAGGACAACAAGGACAGCCTGGACAACCAGGATACCCAGGACAGCCTGGACAACCAGGATACCCAGGACAACAAGGACAGCCTGGACAACCAGGATACCCAGGACAGCCTGGACAACCAGGATACCCAGGACAGCCTGGACAACCAGGATACCCAGGACAACAAGGACAGCCTGGACAACCAGGATACCCAGGACAACAAGGACAGCCTGGACAACCAGGATACCCAGGACAGCCTGGACAACCAGGATACCCAGGACAACAAGGACAGCCTGGACAACCAGGATACCCAGGACAGCCTGGACAACCAGGACAACCAGGATACCCTGGACAACCAGGATACCCAGGACAACAAGGACAGCCTGGACAACCAGGATACCCAGGACAGCCTGGACAACCAGGATACCCAGGACAGCCTGGACAACCAGGATACCCAGGACAACAAGGACAGCCTGGACAACCAGGATACCCAGGACAGCCTGGACAACCAGGATACCCAGGACAACAAGGACAGCCAGGACAGCCAGGTTACCCAGGATACCCAGGACAACAAGGTTACCCAGGACAGCCTGGACAACCAGGATATCCAGGACAGCCTGGACAACCAGGATACCCAGGACAACAAGGACAGCCTGGACAACCAGGATACCCAGGACAGCCTGGACAACCAGGACAACCAGGATACCCTGGACAACCAGGATACCCAGGACAACAAGGACAGCCTGGACAACCAGGATATCCAGGACAGCCTGGACAACCAGGATACCCAGGACAACAAGGTTACCCAGGACAGCCTGGACAACCAGGATACCCAGGACAGCCTGGACAACCAGGATACCCAGGACAGCCTGGACAACCAGGATACCCAGGACAACAAGGACAGCCTGGACAACCAGGATACCCAGGACAGCCTGGACAACCAGGATACCCAGGACAGCCTGGACAACCAGGATACCCAGGACAACAAGGACAGCCTGGACAACCAGGATACCCAGGACAGCCTGGACAACCAGGATACCCAGGACAACAAGGACAGCCAGGACAGCCAGGTTACCCAGGACAGCCTGGACAACCAGGATACCCAGGACAACAAGGACAGCCTGGACAACCAGGATACCCAGGACAGCCTGGACAACCAGGATACCCAGGACAACAAGGACAGCCTGGACAACCAGGATACCCAGGACAGCCTGGACAACCAGGATACCCAGGACAACAAGGATACCCAGGACAGCCTGGACAACCAGGATACCCAGGACAACAAGGACAGCCTGGACAACCAGGATACCCAGGACAACAAGGACAGCCTGGACAACCAGGATACCCAGGACAGCCTGGACAACCAGGATACCCAGGACAACAAGGACAGCCTGGACAACCAGGATACCCAGGACAACAAGGACAGCCAGGACAACCAGGATACCCAGGACAACAAGGACATCCAGGACAGCCAGGTTACCCAGGACAGCCTGGACAACCAGGATACCCAGGACAACAAGGACAGCCTGGACAACCAGGATACCCAGGACAACAAGGACAGCCTGGACAACCAGGATACCCAGGACAGCCTGGACAACCAGGATACCCAGGACAACAAGGACAGCCTGGACAACCAGGATACCCAGGACAACCAGGATACCCAGGACAGCCTGGACAACCAGGATACCCAGGACAACAAGGACAGCCTGGACAACCAGGATACCCAGGACAGCCTGGACAACCAGGATACCCAGGACAGCCTGGACAACCAGGATACCCAGGACAACAAGGACAGGCTGGACAACCAGGATACCCAGGACAGCCTGGACAACCAGGATACCCAGGACAGCCTGGACAACCAGGACAACAAGGACAGCCTGGACAACCAGGATACCCAGGACAACCAGGATACCCAGGACAGCCTGGACAACCAGGATACCCAGGACAACAAGGACAGCCTGGACAACCAGGATACCCAGGGCAGCCTGGACAACCAGGATACCCAGGACAACAAGGACAGCCTGGACAACCAGGATACCCAGGACAACAAGGACATCCAGGACAACCAGGGTACCCAGGACAGCCTGGACAACCAGGATACCCAGGACAGCCTGGACAACCAGGACAACCAGGATACCCTGGACAACCAGGATACCCAGGACAACAAGGACAGCCTGGACAACCAGGATACCCAGGACAACAAGGACAGCTTGGACAACCAGGATACCCAGGACAGCCTGGACAACCAGGATACCCAGGACAACAAGGACAGCCTGGACAACCAGGATACCCAGGACAACAAGGTTACCCAGGACAGCCTGGACGACCAGGATACCCAGGACAGCCTGGACAACCAGGATACCCAGGACAACAAGGACAGCCTGGACAACCAGGATACCCAGGACAACAAGGACAGCCTGGACAACCAGGATACCCAGGACAACAAGGACATCCAGGACAGCCAGGTTACCCAGGACAGCCTGGACAACCAGGACAACCAGGATACCCTGGACAACCAGGATACCCAGGACAAAGACAGCCTGGACAACCAGGATACCCAGGACAACAAGGACAGCCTGGACAACCAGGATACCCAGGACAACAAGGACATCCAGGACAGCCAGGTTACCCAGGACAGCCTGGACAACCAGGACAACCAGGATACCCTGGACAACCAGGATACCCAGGACAAGGACAGCCTGGACAACCAGGATACCCAGGACAACAAGGACAGCCTGGACAACCAGGATACCCAGGACAGCCTGGACAACCAGGATACCCAGGACAACAAGGACAGCCTGGACAACCAGGATACCCAGGACAGCCTGGACAACCAGGATACCCAGGACAACAAGGACAGCCTGGACAACCAGGATACCCAGGACAACAAGGACAGCCTGGACAACCAGGATACCCAGGACAGCTTGGACAACCAGGATACCCAGGACAACAAGGACAGCCTGGACAACCAGGATACCCAGGACAACAAGGACAGCCAGGACAGCCAGGTTACCCAGGACAACAAGGACAGCCTGGACAACCAGGATACCCAGGACAGCCTGGACAACCAGGACAACCAGGATACCCTGGACAACCAGGATACCCTGGACAACCAGGATACCCAGGACAGCCTGGACAACCAGGATACCCAGGACAACAAGGACAGCCTGGACAACCAGGATACCCAGGACAACAAGGACAGCCTGGACAACCAGGATACCCAGGACAACAAGGACAGCCTGGACAACCAGGATACCCAGGACAACAAGGACAGCCTGGACAACCAGGATACCCAGGACAGCCTGGACAACCAGGATACCCAGGACAACAAGGACAGCCTGGACAACCAGGATACCCAGGACAACAAGGTTACCCAGGACAGCCTGGACAACCAGGATACCCAGGACAGCCTGGACAACCAGGATACCCAGGACAACAAGGACAGCCTGGACAACCAGGTTACCCAGGACAGCCTGGACAACCAGGACAACCAGGATACCCTGGACAACCAGGATACCCAGGACAACAAGGACAGCCTGGACAACCAGGAGGCCCAGGACAACAAGGTTACCCAGGACAGCCTGGACAACCAGGATACCCAGGACAACAAGGACAGCCTGTACAACCAGGATACCCAGGAATATTATAAATGCGAAAGTAACTGTCTGTCTGTCTGTCTGTCTCGCTTTCCTGCTAAAACTGCTGAACCGATTTAAATAAAATTTGGTACACAGATAATTTAGACCCTGAGAAAAGACATAGGCTACTTTTTATCCCGGAAAAGGGGTTGAAAGGGGGGATGAAAGGTTGTATGGAAGTATTGTCATTTTTAAACCTAGAAGCTTGAAACTTATTTTTTAGGCTGTTGATTTAATATAAATAAATATGACATTCTAAGTTTGTAAAAAAGTGTACATTTAAGGGGGTAAAATAAAAATAAGGGTGAAAGTTTGTGTGGAAATTCGTCATTTTTGAAGCTAGAATTGAAACGACGTGTAGACGACTGAAACTATCTGTAACTATATGTCTGTTACGCTTTCACGATTAAATCATTTGACCGCTGTAAACGATTTTTGATATGGACATAAATGGGACTCTGTGGAGTAAAATAGACTACAACTTATTTTCATTCTGAACCCAACCCTGTAGTCTACGCGGACGGAGTCGCGGGCAAAAGCTAGTTTATAATAAAAAAATGAATTAATATACGATTGCTTTAAATGTCTAAACATGTGCTCAACAGAGCGTTGAACCATATACTTCGCGTCGATATCATTAATGATGCTATTGTTCTGAAAAAACATTAACTTTTACGGCGTTTGCGGTAATTTAACTGACTACTTAGGTGAAGAAAACCTACTTATGCACTTGAAACAGTTTAAAACAACGTATTTTTTTCTAGAAGTAAAATGTTCGAGTAAAATACAAACTTACGATTACTTTAAGCTACATTTCAGTAATAAGGTGGTGACCTGGAGGGATTTATTTCCAGATGGTTGTTAAGAAAAAGCTGGGTCCCTACTGCAACTCTCGTAGCGGTCGTGGGGAGAGACCTCTCGCTGCCGACTGTGGTCGCCGCCATGGTCGGCAGCCGGAGGTCGTGGAAAGCTATGCTCTCCTTCTGCGAACGTGTCATTTCGCAGAAGGAGAGCGCGGAGCGGGATCGGGGGTAGACCGATCCCGCTCGTCGCAACAGGCGACGTAGGAGGCGTCGGGTCAACACGTAGCCCGGCGCCCAGAGGCCACACGGGGCCGCCGTCCCTACCTTGGCGGCCCCCCAGGCGTAAATAATATATTTTTGGTGTGCCTCTTGGCACCGCGCAGAGGCGGTCCCGGTGCAATCCATAGCTCTGGCTTCAGGGTATTCCGGGGCCGTCTCGCTGAATGCGCTGATGGTGGCCGTCGCGGGGTTTTTAGTCGGTATGACGGGTCCCTACTGCAAAACCTACACTGGCATACCGACTAAAACATGTGGGTGCCCTCACACGCATGATTAATTAAATTTGATTTGATTGTTTTTATTTCTACTTAACCGTACTGTTCCGCGCCTGAACTCCGTTAAACTACGATTGTTCAGGTCTTTTCAAACCGCAGTCCTATCTTACTAAGGCGTAGCTGTAGAGCTAGTGGAGTAGTAGTAGTGTAGTAGTAGAACTACAAAAATGCTGACATGTTAATTCGTGCGATCTAGAGGTCCCGAATTAGATTCCTGGGTCGGGAAAATTAATATTGGGTTTTTCCATTAGGAAATTGTCAGTAGCAGCACAGAGTCTGGAAATATGCCCGAAAAATGGCAACAGGCTCACCCCCTATTACGTTGGACTGACGCACACCTGTAGAATTGTGGGTGCAGAAATGCACCTCTGCCAGTAGGCAGTAGGCAAAGATACATAGTATGTAATGTATCTTTTGAAATCCTAATATTATTTTGAATAACAACATTATTAGTCTGAAGATTTCTTACTCCTCTATTCAAAATCACAATTGTGTTACGCGTTCGAACACCAGCTTCCTCGCTTTTCATCGTTTGTTGTCGACCTCTATTAGTATAGTGATGACAGCCCATGTTGCTAATTAATGCAAACCAGTAAGTATTGAGTACGTCGTTTATCCAACCTTACCATTCGACGACCTTAATAACGAAAGGTCAAGTGTAAGTACATGACATATGGCGAGTATCATATAGACCAGCAATTATTTGCTCCATACTAATATACATACAAAGTTACATAACCTCGCGCCTATATTCCCCGAAGGGGTAGGAAAAGGTGCATTTCTGCACCCACATTTCGCCAGGTATGTATGAGTCCCACGTTATAGGGGCGAGACTATTGACGTTTTCGGGCACATTTCCAGACTCCGTGCTGCTACTGAGGATTTACTACTAGAAAAACTCAATAACACCTTGCGACGCGACATCGAGCCCGGGACCTCTAGATCGCACGGAATATAAGTACTGGCACCGCTAAACCACGAGGCGGTAGTAATATTAAGTAACTATTATCCCTAAAAGTCAAGGGTTTTAGGGTATGTATTAAGTAATGTCGGTTAGTATTTTGTTATTAAACTCAATTAGGTTTCATAGTCACGTCATAGTGAGTCACGCATATCGCAGTCCAGAATCGCCGCTGTGTAGTAGTAAACATATATATTATATATAGTAATGGACCAGCTAACATAATTTTGTTGACTGGTGAGATATAGTAGATACATACGCTCACGCTTGTATCGCCTAAGGAGTAGGCAGGCGTGTATTTCTGCACATAATTTTCGGCTTCCCAATTGTTTTTCATCAATCGGCTCTACATACACACAATACTCCACTTACCTCAAACAGCGATGTCGTCTCAGTCCGGACAAAAAGTTTGTTACTGGTGAATACCGCCATTATTTTCAAGTTGTCACGTACTGTACATGTGCATTTTTATTTCTATGACGAAATCACTGCATCACCAATTTTGAAGTCCGATAACATTTCGTGACTTAGTGTTGATGAAATTTTCTACGGTCGCCACGTTCAATATTAGTGACCATAAAAGCATTGATAGAAATAGTCTTAATTTTTTTCATTTTGTCCCAACATTTTAATTTATTTTAGGTGTATTTGGATAAATGCAACTAAAGCTGAAATATGACATTTAAAAGAAGTATAAAAGATTTAGAAATTTATTAGATTACCAACAATTTTGAAATTATGCAAACAAGCAATGCTATACTTAAATGTCGAATGGTCTTTCATCAAAGTACATACTTACATTAAAAGCTTGGTACATACAGCGCCATCTAGTAACATCTTTTTATTTTATACATTGCGCATAGGGTCTTTTTAATTAATTAGAAAATACGCTGAGTGGAATAAATTTCTCTTATTTTCTATTTGTATTCCGTAGACGATATGTAAAAAGAAAAAACTCCGTATCGGATTTTCGCATGTACTTTATTTAATGAAACGTTTTTGTTTCATCAGGATTCACATTAACAAACGTTGTTAAGTTTATAACATAATAAATTTGCTTTAATTTATTTTTAACAATCATCCTTTACGTAAGTATATGGTATAGCCAATTCACATGATAAAAGAGAATAAATAAATACACCCAACAGTCAAATACATATTATGTAGTACCTACTGACCCCAATCTAAGACACGAGTCCTTTGTCATTATCAGAAACTACGAGAGATTTTTCGGTCTCACAAACAATAACAAAGTACGTATATGAACATTCTTGATCAATTAAATAATTTCACACATCACAATCTTACGAGCTATGAGATAGAAAGTTCCTGTGTTCGATTCTATGCATCCGAAACCCCTAGTTATTGCCTTACCTACTTATGCCGCAGGACCAAAAATGACCAAAGAGGTCGGAACCAAAACATCAACCTTCAATAATTACTAGGAATTTATTCATTTCGTAAAGAGTAGTTCAGACTATTGGTTCATAGTATTATAATTTCAGTAGCTGTTATTTGTGCAACACGTTTCACCAACATCGGAAAAGGAAGGCGGACGCGTTACGGTCTGAAGAATAAAACAAGCGTTCGGGAAAATATATGCATGTAACTAACTCTTTAGGTAATTCGCCACTTGCGTGAGCTCAATTTAACACTTTATTACTTTCTGTTTGTTTGTTTGTTGGTGGTCGGGGTACGTTTTGTTTGTTCCTATGTCTGCATGTTAGATTTAGGTAAAGGCGCTACAATGCTTAGCCTATGTGTTTATATTTATATACAAAACTACTAGTATAGTTAAAATACTTTAATTTCGTAACGGAAAAGAACCGATTTCGTTAATTTTTAGGGTCCCAAAAAACTTAAAAATAAAATTAGTCGATGTTATATACCTTGCATTTTTAGGAAATGATCCAGATATCGATACAAAACAATTTTGTTATCTTTTTCTAAAATAATAGCTATCCTCATTCTGAGGTGACAATAGGCGCGAAATATAATATGTGGATGAACATTGATTAAAATGGA
This sequence comes from Hemaris fuciformis, assembly GCA_907164795.1. NCBI lineage: Eukaryota > Metazoa > Arthropoda > Insecta > Lepidoptera > Sphingidae > Hemaris > Hemaris fuciformis. The sequence goes on along the minus strand of OU015440.1, from coordinate 6,567,763 downwards.
TCAGCATTTGAACTGGTGCGTATTTTTGTAAGCATGAATGCTCCCTAGGACTCATAGTATATGACTCTCTGCAACCTAGTCGTCTATTATACACTACATTAGCATTGCTTTGTAAGTTAGATAAGAAAGAGAGATATCTAGCAAAATATTAAACGACGTGCAACTTGTGATACTAATGTGGACTGAAAATGTGATGATGAACATCCCATGGCCACGGTAGCTAAGAGAAACTATAGACAATACACGTGTTTATATTAGAAACTATGAATAATTTAAATTATGATTACATAACAGAATCCGATATTGGATACGTTCGCACGAATGATTTTATAACCTCATGTTGTATTGAGTCATAAATTAGTTAGGTATAGTATAGACCAGGGGTCGGCAACCTTTTGTGTCAGAAGAGCCAAAAATTACAATTTACAAAATTTCAAAGTTTTTAAAGAGCCGCAATTTTTTTTTGTCATCAATAAATAGTACTTGAATAAATAAAATTTTAATTTTAATACAAAATATAAAACTAATCTTTAACTAATTCATAAGAAAAATATCTATTTATTCATTATAAGTAGTATTTTCCTACAACAAATTAGATAATCACTTTTTATTTAAGTAAAAACTTAAAATATTTACTTATAACACTAACTTGTACATCAATAACAAACAATTGAGCAAACACATTCAATAGGAGCGATGGCTTTTGCGTTGGTTATTAAAGGAGAAAATTTTAACAATTTAACTTGTATTTAAAGATAAAAACAATAACACACATTTCAGCAAACAAATGCAATGGGAGCGTTGGCTTAGCATGGTTTTAGAAAGTTTAGATAAATTTTTCTCATAACTTCTTGTTTTAAGTTTCAAACACGACTCTAAATTGTCATTTATTAGTTGGCTTCTTACTTTACTTTCAAAATATATTCTTCCTTAATAATAATCTTATTGATAAAAAAATGTAAAAAATAATATAAAAATATATTTAAAAATAAATTCATAACTTAAATTAAAAATATATAACAGTTCATGATTAAATACTACCTACTTAAATATTGTATAAGAAAAACTTTGTTTGTTGCTTAAATAAATTGTAGAATGTAACTATTATTAACGAATAAATAAATGTTTAAATATAAAATATATTCATGGAAGAGAACGCTTGCTCGCACGAATATGTCGATCCGAAGATAGTCAGCATTCCAGATATCATCTTCTTCACCTCACTGTAGTAATCTGGAAGACTATTCCATGAGTTGAATATAAGTGCCTCAACACGCGGCATTTCTTTTAAAGCTGTCCACTTTTGTTGCGTTACGTACATACCTACATTTCTGGACCTCCAACTCTTCCACTTGATATTCAACTCTATAAATTTTCCGCTCCACAAAGCTTTACGTTTTTAATCGATCAATTTCATTTCTAGAGATCCAGTATCAGCTCCAAATGGGTCAATGTGGATTTCGTTACAATTTGCTTTGAGAGGATTTACTAAGAATGTTAGAGTGGTTATGTTTTGTTTTTGAATTGCTGAAATCTCTCAGCAAATTCATCATATTTTTTTATATAACTTTGCTGACGTAATTCGTGTCAACAGCTGCACTGGTTTTATTGTGATATAGCTTAAAAAATTAAAAATTAAATAATTGATCGCTATGAATGTGTTTTAAAAATAATATTTCTTTCTTCGAAACAAACCAATTCTTCTACCAAAACATAGGCTGGGTTTCCCTTTCCTTGCAGATTTAGAAGTATCAGCTCATTTAATTTATCCGTGATATCCACCATAAAGTAAAATTTTTGCAACCATTTGCCTCTTCTAATTCACGGTGATTAATGCCTTTTTCATTGAGGAATGTATTTATTTCATTCAAACACAAAGAAAAACGTTTCAACTCTTTACCTTTGGAAAGCCATCGCACTTTATTGTGAAGAAGGAGGTAAGTAGGAATACTGAGTATCCATTTCGTTTAAAAATTATTTAAACTGACGTTGGTAGAGTGCTTTTGATAAGATGTTGTAACAATCTCGATTACCAAATTCATGACCAACTATTTCGACCGGAAACGTTTGGGCACAAAACGCTTCTTCGTTTACGCTCACTACATAAGTGAAACGTAAGAATTTCGTGGTTTATTTTGTTCTGAAGATTCGTTGTTCTCCCTTTATGTTTTCCTGCCACAGCCAAATCCCTGGTGAAGACGCCAAAGTGTCCTTCGTCGAAAGCGAATTAAAACCTACATAGAAACATCCAACGACGGCGTCATTCAGGATCTTTCGACGGACTGACGACAGTGACGACGTGTGTTACAGGGAAGGGGTGCAGTGATAAGCGAGTATAAGTGTCTAAGAGATAGAAATGGTGCCTAATCCTCGTTAAGCGATTCAGAACGATTTTAAATGTTTTTTTTTAAATAAAATATAAAATATTTGCGCATGGAACTAAAGAGCCGCAGCTTCACATCCAAAGAGCCGCATGTGGCTCGCGAGCCGCAGGTTGCCGACCCCTGGTATAGACGCATTAGCTAGTTTTCATTTTCACATTACTCAGACTATGTAAGCCACTATTACATATTTATTTTCCAAAACAGCTACTTAATGGATTCATAAAGAGTAAAAGGTAAAACAAACAAAAATATAAATAAAGATATTTATGTATATTCATTTTCTTACAAAATTATTTACAACACCATTATTATGCACATATCCATTGTCATATAAAACATTACAATTGAGATAAATTAACATTTTAGGCGAATTTACAGCACATTACACTAAGCTCGCTACATCTACGCTACAACTAGTTACAGATCAATATTAGGCACCGTTCTGTAAACACAAACCACATTTCCAATTACATAACCAATCCTTTTTGTTCTAACTGCGCTCAGGACAACATATTTTCTCCTTTAAAAAGCCAATCAGTACAATCAGATGTAGACTAACACATCAATTATATCCAAAACAAAATACAGGACAATGAGACGATGGAACAAAGATTGCATTTAGAACGAAATTATTTACAAGTGATGAAGAATTTAATTAGAGTAGAATTAAGACGCTACAGATAGATTAAATAGTAAGAAACGAATGTCCGCCGTATCCATCATGAAATTTCATAACAAAACAAATGAAGGAATGTAAAATATTTTCCAAAAGACAAATAGTGTATAAGCCTAAGGATGCCAGCATAATGAATTTTAAGTAGAATATTTTCACAGGCTTTGAAATGAAGGAAACATGTTTGATTTAATGTAAAATATACGGGATTAATAGTGCCTTGTGACACTTGTGCAATTTGAAATGATATTAAAAATATATATAAAATGGATTTGGCGGCGCGTCGTATTCGCAAGAGAACCGACCGCTCAGTTTCTAGAAGACAAACACGAGACCATTCAGCTTTAACAAATGCAACTGGAAATGTTCAGTATCGACCCTCTACCATACTATTTGTCGAGTAGAAACTGAGCGCCTAACTTACAGCAGCTATTTACAATGACGTAAAACAGTAAGATGGCGGGGTCATCACCCCTCGGCTACCAACTAACTCTATATTCTATTATACACGTATTACTTTACACTATCCCATTGTATGTTACATTACAAATACGATTAAAGTAATACTTTTCATTGAATACGACCCCGTCTACACTCCCCAGTTGAACAAAACATCTATCTTTATAACTTTGTATAAACGCGTTATTGTCTAGGCAACGATAAGCATTCAATATGATATTTAAAAAGAAATCCAAAAAATCTTGTATTGCACGCGTGGCAAAATATATTTAAATAAATTGGCAGTACTTGCAAACTATATTGTCGCAGCGATGTTTCACCGAGAAATAATTCCATTCGCTCCTCTGTATCGTTCGAGAAAGCATTTCTACGGCTCACACTTCAAATTAACAGTAAAATAATGCATTAAAATTACATTATTTTGATTTTTTTTCAGTCTTACCATCGTTATATACATGGACAGTTATAAACAACCACGAAATGCTGCACATTCATGTAATTCATAATACGACTTATTTTGACTCCTTTTATCGTCCCTATGAATACTACGGAGGGAAATATTTTGCAATAGAATTTGCTATTCAAAATCGTGTTTCAAAATTGCTAGTTTGTTGTATTGTCATGTTAGATTGTACGTTAATGTACCAATTACCGCAAGCCCAAACACAAGGACGTTAAAAAGCGTCAGTAGATCAACATCATATGTTTTGTCGCACAGCGGTGCGTTTAATTGCCATAATGTATTCATAGCTGTAAATATCACATATTCATTGGAGTTCGATCTATTCTCTAAAGTTGTTATTTTCTATTTACTACAGATGGACGTGTATCTAAATTCAGTTAGCTATGGTCCGTTAATTCAAATACTTATACACAAATCAATATCAAACGAAATAAATAAAGAAAACTAACGATTGCGTTGTACAGTTGAGAATTCGCCCCAGTTAGAGGGGTTATTATCGGCGCCTAGTTTGTGAGGCACGGCAACACCATTTTCCTTGTAAGAAAACAAACAACACGTACAGTAGCGCGTTGCCCGTTCTCGATCACAAATAATCGCCGTCAGCTGTGTCAATTGACCCCTTTCTACTATCCGTATCGAGTACACCACTAAATTGATATGACACAGTCCAAAATATTACTCATTTCTTGTGTTTATCACCACATCGGTTTTGTAGCAGCCTGTACATGGATCGGTTCGACTTTCGATGTGTACTTTTGAAACCACCGGACGGCCGGTTGGGTGGATTGTAGACGTAACGTGCAGGCCGCGTGGAGAGTGGTGAGGTGGTGAGGTGGTGAGGTGGTGAGGTGGTGAGGTGAGGTGGTGGCTGGTGGGCTAGTGGTCGGCGTGGTTGTGCTGCGCCTTCTTCTTGCGCTGCGCGAGCATGTCGTAGAAGGGGTTGTGGCTGATGGAGCGGCGCAGGCACGCGATCCACTCGTCGCGCTCCTCCATCGTCGCCGCGGACATCCTGCACAACACGCACACATTAGTACTCACTCTGCTGTGGACACTTGGGGCCACTCGTGATATTATTTGAAATATTATATTTCTTTAAAAAAAAACATATTACATTGAATGACTATAGCCAATAAGATTTCGAGCGTCAGTACTGTTAAACGGAGCTAATTGGGAAAAAAGGGTGAATAGAGACATAATATCTCGTCGAGTACCATATAATAAAAATCTTTATATTTGATAATTTTAAAATTTATCTGTATGAATTTTAAGCAAATGGCAACAGTAATTCCAACTATTGAATGTTTCCATTTGTTGAGTGTATTTGAAGCTCGTCCCTATTGGTCCTGTCGCCGTGTGAGAGTACCTGTAGACGGTGTGCTTGCCCTCGACGACCTTTCCCTCGGAGTCGGTCTTGCACGCCTTGATGAGGTCGGCGCCGCCGCTCGCGTACAGCTCCAGGCAGTGCGGCCGCTGCCGGTCACTCGCCGGACGAACCTACGACACACATATTCTCATTACATTTGGATGTACTCACACTAACCCATTACTTCCCAAGCATCGAAAACATCGGATTTTTGTGATGAAATGTATAAATTAAGTTCTTAATACATTAAAATGTGGGTGTAGAAATGCACCTCTGCCTACCCCTTCGGGGAATACAGGCGTGAGTTTATGTATGTATGTATGTATGTAATACATTAAAAAAAATATATGAGAAAAAAATTGTAATTTTTCGCGATATATGAAGTCGGAACATATTGCTCTTCCTTAGTCGACAAAAATTATCAATTTGAAAAAATACATTTAAATCACCTTAACATTTTTGCAGCGAAAAGTTTTATTTTATTAGAAATATAGTGTGAAATCACGAATTTCATGAGACACAATAAAAATAAGAGCCCTAAAAAGTAAAAAAAATGAAAAATATAGTATTCTAAAAATAGGACAGTGTTAACGTGGTTGACCACTTTTGGACAAATATGGTTACAATGGTTATGTCGTCGACTATTATCTGTTTTGGGTCTGGTATTTAATCACAACGAAAATCACTTATAATTTTTGTTACCTTTAAACACTATTAAACGTAATTTAGAGTTTAGGCTAAGGTATGTGACTGTTGGTGTGATGTGATTGTTGTTTATTTATGTTCATTCCAGGTCTTGATTTTTTTAAGACCAAGAAGTTTACTGTACATTCTAATCACTAGATAAGCTTTAGATTTTAGTATCAAGTCAAGACTGTGTAGTTGTTTAGTACATTTTCAGTTTTGTAAAATGTTAATAACTCGATAAATCACCGCTAGACACAAGTCTAAAATGGCCCGTATTCAAACCTTGCGACGCGTTCGCTGCCCTATATTATCACAAATAGTACCCATAAAGCCTACTGCACGTAACAAATAACGACGTACTACTTGACGCGTTTCTCACTTTCGCTATAATTACAAAGCATACGAGGCCAATGTGCCAATGCGCCCATAATATCCCTCAATTTGAGCCGACACTCGTCTGTAATTGGTACAGCACAAGCAACTGAACCGTGTCTGTATTAAATCTATTGACGCCTGGCTGTGATTCGTGACTGTCACGCTAATTAAATGATTCATCATTTTGCTTATGTAATTTGTACCGAGAATTCAATAAATGGATGAGAACTTTTTAAATCTACAACATTAATTTTCCTTGTGCATTGTCTGACGGTATTTGTAAGATATGCAGAGAATGCTGACATTCATTCTATAATGCCGTGAAGATTGAAATCTACGTTTCAATACGCGTACGACAATAAAATCGACGATAGCAATTGACAAGCAACCATTAGTTTGTTTACGATTCCGTAGAATAAAAATATAAAAAAAGACACTTTTAAAACATATCCTAGACACAAACTATACGAGTATGCGCTTTCTTATAGATAACTATATCATCATCATCAGCCCAAATATGTCCCATTGCTGGGCACAGGCCTCCTCTACAACTGAGAGGGGTTTAGGCCTTAGTCCACCACGCTGGCCTAGTGCGGGTTGGCGGACCTAAGAAATTCCTAAGAACTTTTTAGGTGTGCAGGTTTTATCACGATGTTTTCCTTCATCGCTAAAGCAAGTGATAATTCATTGTGAATACACACATAACTTCGAAAAGTCAGAGGCGTGTGCCTGGGGTTTGAACCTGCGACCGCCGAAATTCTCGACTGCGCGCCTAAACCTCGAGGCCATCACTGCTTAACTATATAATTAACATCAATGAGTTGCTATGATTCACAAATGTTTCACACGCAACTAAAAACAATTAGTCACCGCGATATCGATACAGGACAGGATGAACTCGGCGACATCATACTGCGCATTTTGTGGTGTAAATGTACCACAGATCGCATGAGTGATAATGCATTGGGACTTCAGAACCTCAGTGTTTACATATTTTTTTATCTGTGCAATTATAGAGAGGTTCAATTTGTTTGTTTGTATGTAGGACGGTAATCTTTGGAACTAAACAAACTGTTGTTAAAAATACATACATTGATAATAAGAGGAAAATAACTATTCAATTTTCATCCAAGTCGTCACTCACTTAAAAAATATTATATATTTTCTATGAAGCTATCCTTTTCTGCACAAAATATTATATGCGTAACTGCCTTAAAAATTCTTTTGTATCGTCACTGAGTTTATAAATACATTTTATGCATTAAATAAAACATAATATTCTAGGCAATTTAAATGTTGACTGGAAGTAAAACCTGAGTGGAAGTTTTTCATCGCAGAAAACAAACTTATTAGCGTTTTTGTCTAGATCGATTTTAAAATACAGTAACCTGTCTGACTTTGACGTAAAATCATCATAGCCACAGCACAAAGACAAAATGAGTATTTCATCATCCGATACGTAAAACCACAATAGTCATACATGCGGAAAATAATGAGATAAATTCGAATGACTAATTTATATCATAATACTCTTTCCTTTAATGTTCTATTAGGTTAAACATATCTATAAAATTAGGTTATTTTGGGAAGAAATAATGTACGAACGTAATATGAAAACATAAATGACATTTCTAAACAAGGTCGTGACGAAGTGGATGGCAATTTAAAACGGAATACAAGGCAACACCGTGAATATAATTTGCAATACAATATGATTTACAGGAAATCTATTTATTTATCAAGTCGAGTTCCATAAATAAGATAGTATTAGTAGATTTAAATTGCATGCTACAGTTTTTTTTTTTCGATATATTTTCTGGGGTTATAATATTTTGGGTTTGACGGTTTAGTTACTCAATGCGATTAGTGTTTGCGTTGACTTTGACGTTAAAGAATATAAAAACAACAATCATTTAAAATTGTCCGTTATTTAATTTTTTTTTGTAATCTATGACCAATAACAACTATTAAATATAACGCTTACATCGAATAAGGTAACGTCTTATTATTATTATTATTTTCTCTTTTAAATATTTAGAGGCTTACATGTTATATTAAACTTCTAATAAATCCTCACTATAAGGCTAAATAATGTTCAAAAATGTTTTATCACTTTCTGAGGTTAACTGAGTTTGTCTGTATTTATTACAGATGTGTAGGTATAGAATGCAGTCGGAGCTGCATCGACTGTCTGCTGACCTAGTTGCTACGTTACACAATATTATTAAACAAGAAAGATATCGCTAAGTAATGCAAGTATACATACACATACCAATATACATTATTCGATAAAATATCCCGACATACCGTTATTGAACGAAAAATCACGCAAAAAATTCTAACGTCAAACTATCGTCTTTTCGATTTTAAATTTAAAACCTTAAAACAATTTGTGTCGGTCAAAAATTAATTATCAATCGCGTCATACATACCAAGACACACATCTCATCGGTGTATAATTTATTTATTTATTATCCAGTGAAAAAAATTTGCTTGCCCCTATATGCTTACTTTGAACGGTATTTGTTTTAAAAATATTCATTCATTCCTGTATATATTTTTTTCACAAGTCTTTTGACAGTGTTTAATTATTTTTTTTGTAATGACTGCCATAATAATAGCAATATATAATTTGTTTTATATACTCACAGATATGTTTTCGAGTGGGATGATGCCTCGCGGCTCCTTGTCCGTCGTGTATTCGAAGTAGTACAGGCAGTTGTCGTTCAGTATGAACCACCGTCTCTTCCACGACTTGTACCTGAAACCACAGTGGAAATATTGTTATAACATTGAATATTTGAACTTTAGATATAATTGTATAAATTCGAATCACGAAGTACTCAACTTTAATTACAATTTGAATCGGTTAGCTCGAAACGAAAACCAATTAGTATACTTAAGAATTTACATTCTGTTCTAATTGGGAATATCTAATGAATTATGAGCAAGAAAGAGCTTATTATCACGTGAGCTAGCGTGATTATTTACATGACCTTATGTAATAAAAGAAATATAAACGATAAACTATGCTCTCCGGTAAATAAAAATAAAATAATTAATCGTGTCATGTACCTAGATCAGCCAGTGTACATGAGCCTGACAAAATAATGTCAAGAAACAATTGTAATCGTTTCTCGCTAGTAAACGTTATTTGAATTTTGAACGTCATCTTTTAAACAGTTGCTAGTGGGGTCACATTGCCTTTTTCGTTTTCTTTTTACCAAAGAATGAATTTTTAAATGATTTTTCGTTTTGCTAACATTCATATAAGGAAATTTTACAATTGGTTAGCGACCTCCACACTAGAAAAACCCGGAGTCCGGACACAAAGGCGTGCCTAGTTGGCATTACACATAACTAATTTTTGTTTTTGTTTATCCTGTCTCAAACACAGTGATGAAATATGTGATGATATCGAACCGTCTAAATTAGTTATTATATTTATAATAATACTATACATTTATAAGAAGACTAGAAACTATTTAATAAGAATTTTTTTTTTAAATCTTGCTAAGAAACATAAATTAAATTTCGTTTTACACGTGTCAAACTTAATTATCATGGGTAGTGTGTATCGAAAGCGGTGTCTTCAGTGTTGAGACTATTTTAAATTGATTAGCAAAAAACGCTACGTTACGCTTTTACAATAACTTTCCTTGACACTTACTAAATAATAGTTTAAAAATTATATTGACGTTTTATTCTCTATTAAACAGTCAACCGACAATAAGAAGGAAACTTCGTAAGAAATATTTTTCCATGAACAATTATAAATTATTCATCAGGGACATTGTAACAAAACAACGTTATGATCAAGAACCAGTTTGTAAACTACGTGTTATCAAAGTATTGTCATTTGCAAATAATACAGCTTCAGTCTTGAGTTTATTACATTAAATCGACTGCCTCATCAGGGCATAGTGTAGGTTGACTTTAGACAAATTAATATAGACAACTATCAAACATGGAAGATTCCTCTTAATTTTCTCCTCAAGTTCGTAGTTATTTATTTTGAATTTGTCTGTTATGGGTTATAGAATCTCAAATGTAAAATTCCATTTTGTTATAAAATTTCAATATTATTAATCAATTATATTATTATATCTACTAAAGCATACATCTATAACATCACCATGACCTTCAACTGCAGTGAGATTTTAAATAACCTCGGGAGAAAATAATTAATTAATTTGAAACGATTCTCGATTATTGTATTGGCGGTGCGCGATAAGAGGACGAGTTAGATACGGTCATTAGTAACATATAATAGTCTAGCAAAAGTTAAACAAACTATGTGGTAAAATTTATTCAGATATTAAACCGAAAAATCCTTATTTTATGCGGACGCCTGGAGAAACTAGTTTCACCGAATACGACCTTTACGAAGCCGTCTGCTCTTCCGTTAAAATATTCAATCAACGAGCAAATTCTATAAAGAACGGAAAGAGACCTTAAAGAAATCTCTTCAAGAGGTTTCTTTAATAAAATGTTGGTGTGAATAAATTAAGGTTTTATGTACTCACCTACCACCCTGCTTCCACAGCCAGCCCTCTTTGTCGGGATTGAAGAACGTATGCATGAGATCGTTACCGTCGTCCTCAGGAATCTTGAAAGGCTCCGTCTTTATAGACTCGTACAATGACTGAAAACCAAACGTTCCATATATCAAACTCGGGTGCATGCAAATATTACCCGGCGGCAATGAAATAATAACAGGGTTTTCAATAGCTACGTAGAAATCGAATGAATCATGTAATTGAATTAATGTAACTGCATTATTCGCCGGCGCGATTTATGCTATAAATAAATTCGTAAGGACGGACTACATTATAAACAAATTCAGGAAAACCAGTCGTGTAAACTCAGTCTAACATAACGAGCTGCTTTATAATCGTTGTTACCGTTTTATAGGCATGAATTTTGTCAAAAACGTGTTTCGAGTATTGCTTAAATCGAAATTGCGAGAAGTGAAGCAAGATAAAACCTTGAAAAGGAAATGGGAAAACCGACGTTAATAATACTGACATATTTAAGTAATATTACTAAAGCCAAAGCAGGATATGATTTTACGATAATCTGTGAATGCGAACACTGTTCCATGGTGGGCGTTTTCCGCCCGTTGATGACACAAAATGGTTTGTAATAAACTCGTGCTTAATATGTATATTAAAACAAATTATAACTAAAATGATAATAACGTTATCATTTCCACGATATGTTTTTTTATTATACACAACAATTACTGTATTTTAATCTAATTGCTAAACTGTGATGACAATTATTCATAATGGCATTAGAGCTAAACAAACATGTTTAATGATGAGGTGAACAGATTAAGGCCAAGCCGTTGAAGTCCTTCAATGAAGATGAATTACGATCACTGTATGTACATGTGCCCGATTATAGCACGGCATATAAAATATATTCCACAAACAATAACTCACAAAGCAAACAAGTTGTTTACGCAGACACTAGAGGTCGACTGCGAGTTAACAACGATCGCGACGATTATCACTCGGTAGTTACTAGTTAGTAACGTTGCAGATAACATTTCTCACGGGCCACTGTGTTTACACATGCATGTGCGTCAATGTGGGTTAACAATCAGATTACGGCTCATAAGTGTTTTTAATAAAAAATGCTTGTATCACTTCGACGGAAATAAATCGCGAATAATTTTGATACGTTAATTCACAATTAATTAAAATAGATAATACTTGTTCTGGTATTACGCAATTATGTATATTGTTTATTTTAATGAGATGCTTGTCTTAATTAAAATATATGATATACACAACAACACAATCTTAGATTTATTTTACATAATTTATAAAATGTTATTTACGATCTATATCAACTTCGTAGAGGACAAACTGGGCTCTTGAAGTACTCGACATATGAAATAGTACTACAAACTACAAAGAGTAAGATATACAAACCTCCAAAAATACCTACTGTTGTTGACATCATGAAACGTACTATTTGAACGTGATATCTCAACCGACGTCAACGAATTTCATGAAATACGAATTATTCTCCTTCCGGCGAAGTCTTTTTTGTATGAATTACCTATTATATTTAACACTCCATACTTTTTTGTAATCTACAGCACATTTGCAAGTCAGTTGGAGTATGTTTAATTGAATCAATGATATTTGATGATAGGTAAATGCAGTTATGATTCAGAGTATCGACTGACTACATCTAGCGGTTACCTCTCATCAATTGACATAATTATGTCAGCCTGTTCGACACCTTATTTATACAGCGATCTGTCCGTTCAACTTGATTTACATGCATGGGTCAGTATCACAAGTCCTACGCCTGACGCATGAAGGTCTATAGAACCGGACACTAAAATCCTACTACAAATATTCGTTTAAGGATGGATTTTGTGACATTATATAGCTATCATTTTATTGTTTGTGTGGGGTCTATTTATTCTACTAACAAAAATATAAACTAAACTATCTACCTACAAAAATATCGAGATTTACTTTATTCTTAAGTCTCAGAGCAAATATTAACATTAAGAATCACTAACTACATATCAACGACAAACATGAATTTCCTCAAGATATTTTTCATTTTATACATTCAAAACAAACATGAAAGTTTCACTATCACTGTTTGCATTAAGATTTTATGCAAACATGACAATCCTATTAAAAAAATTACATATTATATAAACACATTGTTTATCACGCGGAAATCATCAGAAAAATTTAGGCGCGCGGTCGAGAATTTCGGCGGTCGCAGGTTCAAACCCCAGACACACACCTCTGACTTTTCGAAGTTATGTGTGTATTCACAATGAATTATCACTTGCTTTAACGGTGAAGGAAAACATCGTGATAAAACCTGCACACTTAAAAAGCTCTTAGGAATTTCTTAGGTGTGTAGTCCGCCAACCCGCACTAGGCCAGCGTGGTGGACTATGGCCTAAACCTTCTCAGTTGTAGAGGAGGCCCGTGCCCAGCAGTGGGACGTATTTGGGCTGATGATGATGATGATGATTCTAGTAATATATGCAATAGTGCGTTCCATTTTTACGCCCACGCTGTCACATAAATTATATTATTGTGTTTTGTATGTTATTAAATAAAGGTATTTTATTTTTCAATGACTATACATACATATCTTTTAGCCGCCGCATATCAACCACATTTTACTGTGCACCTATATCCAACGGAAATGTAGACAAGAATCTAAATAATTTATGAAGAATTAACGATCTTATCACAAGGAAATCTTTTCAGTCACGATGAGTGTGTATCAAAACAACGTTGTATTTCTATGAATGGCGTATTCGCCATTGTTGTTGAAAGGGTTTAACGATATTTCGTTAAACCCTTGGAATGAATAGGCTTAACTGCACATTTAACTTTGTACATAGCTCGTTGATATGTTTGTAAAATGAAACAAGTATGCAACTTAACCAATTACGACATGCACTTCAATAGAGAATTACTCGTAATTACGATAATTTCCGTTAAATCATATAAGATATAACGCAAAAAAGACACTATTTAACCTTTGTACTCTCGATATCTTTAATTGACTTTAAAATTTTCAATGATAAATATTATTCAATGCATTACAAATGTTGCCATATGCAATACTATCTCTTAATTATACGCAATCGAAGGACAGACGCACGTAAATCAATTGAAGACATGCAATTATTCACTAAAAAAAATTGTCGAATGGGAATAACGGATAAATCACAGTAAAACCTCATATGTGACCTAAATTTAAACACTTAAACTTGCGATAAATCTAAATCTATCCGCCCACCAACATTGGACCAACGTGGTTGAATGTGGCCCAAAGCCCCACGCCGTCAAAAGAGGTCTGCACATACGTTAGGACAAATATAGGACGGCAGTACAACGTGCAGCGCAACTGACATCGTGTTTGGTTAACTTAAGTACAATTGGCGATGACGAGTCGATAGTGATGAGTCACGGCTAAAGGGTGATACACGTTATGACCAATGTGTTTATGAATATTAACGTTTCGTACGGTGAGGTCGCAACGGTAGTACTAAATGTGATTTTACTGAAAGATTGTTGCTAGGCATAACTGTGGTCTGGATGGAATGCAACAGTATGACATGAAGTACAAAATGTAATTTTACCTTTATTCCTACTTTAAAAACTCAAGGGTTCTATAAACGCATGACCTGAATATAAGTTACCGTCGTTTTATATATGATCATAACAAACTCACCAAGAGCAATTCCTGCGGTAGATCGCCACCGTTATTGATGCCTCGATTCATAGCCACAAACTGTTCGGGCGCCGGCTTGTCCTTAACACTCGGGTTGTGTAGAGACGTGTTCAACATTATTATAGCGAAACTGAGCACATAACACGTGTCAGCGTTCGTGAATATATCGGGGTTCAACTGGCAGTATCTCTGTGCGAAACATTCCATCATGCGATCGATCTTCTGCGCTTCGCCTGGCAAACGGAAACTCCATAGGAATTGTCTGAAAAGGGAACAGATATGATCTTCAATTAAATATTGTTTATTTGAAGCAGGATGATATAGAATGTCTGCTATAACTGTACGTGCAAAAACCTTGGCAGTCACATGTTTAAGTCCTTATCCTTACACCAATAACTTTTCTAAATAACGTGCATATTTTTATAATTTTTATGCACTTAAACAGTAAAGGAAAACATCATAAGGAATCCTCCAAACCAACTTTTAGCAAGGATTTTTTTAGGCATGTTAAGTCCACGAACACGCTCTAGGCTAGTGGTGTGGACTACACTGATAATCCTTACCAATTGTAGGTGAGGCCCGTGCCCAACAATAGGACGGATTTGGTTTAAGGACTATAGTTAAAACTTAAAAATCACTAAAAATATATTTAGTATACAGAGCACGTACAAAATAATTATACTTAAAAGCTTCATTGAAACAGAAAATTTAATGAACTCATTAGTAAAGGAAAAGTCTGCCAAGTAATTTTCTCGATTGAATTTTACAATGCATAGACGAGACTACGCGCTTAAATTAATAATGTTGAAAATATTTCTTATTAATTAGTCTTCCTAGTGATAACGATAAGTTAAAGTCTGTGATAATATAAAACGTCAAATTATTATGCAACACAAGCATAATATGCTCATATAAAACGTATACATGTAGTAAAATGCGAACAAACATGTTCGAATCGTTGTGGTTGTTTGAACAATTTATGTGCAAAGGATTTAATGGACTCAAGAGCGACCTTTCCAGTTGCTTGTTATCGTCTGATTGTATACTCGAATTGATATTCCTGGTATTTCCTCCTATGAGTTTTACTTTCACTGGCATTTGTTCAATAACAATAATGAATACAATAAAGTCATGTTCAAACATCCGAGTTCCACATAATTTTAAGTATTTAGCTTGATCAAACAGTGACTTTCCGAGAAACTCATCGTATCTTTTTGTTTTGAAATGTGTTTTGCATACGGATAAAACATTAATTGTCAGTGCTTTAATAATATTTTTTTATGTAAATATTCTTGATAAAATTATCTTAAAATATTTACTTCATTTTTACATATAATTTGCGCGTATTAAATACTATTTACAACACTTGACAGATCGCCAAAACTGGTTCCAGTAAACACTGAATGAAAGAGATGTAGTTGTTTGTGAAGATAGTAAGAATATCCAAGAAAAAATTTAACTAAATTAATAAGTGAGTTTGTATTGTAGTAACCTACATAAACAGCACTGCCTTGAAAGTAGTAATTGTTTTCGTGCGTACTTATTGCATACAATTAGAGACACTATTATATGTAAATGCAAATGCATGCTATTCTTATATGCAAATTATGGTCGCATATTTTTGCACATATATTTTAATAACATAGGTATGCTTTTATTACATACGTTTAAGAATTCAAAATTAAAACTTGATACCTAATTCAACACGTGTATTTTCTGAAGTTTGACGCGAGTTCCAATCTAAAGCAGAGATCAAAGTATATGTGGAAAAAAGTTGAGTTACTATGAAGTACTAATAAATGTATCATTATTATCTATGTTACCACAACACCTAGTAAATAGCGCCAGGACAACAATTGCTAGTTCTAAATTTAGAAACAAACTAGCCAATACTACAACAGACGAATCAGTTTTTTGTTTCGTATTAATATAACGGGAAGAACTGAAGCCGTTTATATTTTCTTTATGCCTTAGCAGCAATTTAACATGAATGCTAGACCACTAAAAGAGACTGATTGGAACACACCTACACCTAAATAAATAAACTAATCAATACTCAATAGAATTATTATAAATCATTATTAATTTATACATTTTATCGAAACATTAAAAATCCTGCTTAAATTTATTACAGAACTATACATACATAAGATAATTAAAATTTAAATCTAGTGGCAGGTGTTATACTCATGTTACTAAGAAAGGATGCTCAACAGAAACAATGATCTAACTTTCTGCTACAAACCTGACGCAGGACTTAGGACAGAGAGCCGGATAGAGAGATTTCTAACGAATGTTAATCCACAGGAACACAAAAGCCTCCAATACTTGTATTAAAATCTTTATCCGGCATAGGATATAACCCTCTTTCGTGAATTTCGAGTGACCCGACGTAGTCTCTTGGGAGGTACCTACACCCTAATAACCACACAACTACGTTCGGCCATAAGATATATCGAGTTCATATTTCAGGCTATCGTTAATGTTAGTACGGCAACCTGACCCTCATCAATCTTAAACCTTGTTATCCGAACGTTTGTTGAAAATGTCAGTATATTTTTGTAATTTCGCCCAATACATGATATAAGTTAGTAACAATGTCAATGTAAGAATCGACAATTTTGATAGATCGGTATCAATATGAAACTTAACAAAATAACCAAGAGAAAAACTTACTATTGTAATAACATAATATTCTTACATAATTCATATTTTATCCAGTCGTCGTGAGCCTTAGAAAAAATATCTCTAGGGAGAATTTGTTAACCGAAAATATGCGAGTATCGCATAATACCAACTAAAGGCTTAGCAATATTTTGAATGAACCAGTATAGCAATTTCAAGCTCCCCGTAGCTTTAATCCCCTGGCTCACCTCAACGCCTGTACGAGTATTAAATCGGTGAAGTCGTGGAGATCCACAAAGGCCCGTAAAACTGCCTCGTTGAACTCGGACCGTTCCCCAAGGTAGTCGCCTATCGCAGTTTTACTAAGCCCTTCGCCTTTGTGAAGGAACTGCGCTACATCCTCCGGCGTCCTCTGCAGCAATCCGTTTTCATATAGGTATTCAATACCTGCAACAACGAACAAATAGAGACTCATTATCTCATAGATCGATCAATAGTTGATAAGCGATAGTAATAATAATTACTTATAACATTTTCCAGTTATTCTGATTACGTATATTATCTTTATCAAAATAATCTCACAGAATTATGAAATGCGAATTACTGAATACATTAATGAAATATTAATAACAAAAACTAAAATAACTGGCATTCGATCTACATAATAGTGACGTCGGTATAAATTTAGTACATGGTTGATGTAATAACTTTTTCATTACTTAAATAAATACATAAATATTATTTTGTAGCTTATATAAATGATTAGGTTCACAGACATACAAAGATAACAAAAGAACAAAACCGAAGCAATGAACCGTGAATCGCGAATACATAGTTATTCAGATCACGCGTGCGGCTGTGAACGAAAAGTGAAAAAACTGTGGCTTACTGTCGCTCGCGAAAGCGTCTCTATTCTTAAATCAAGCTTTCTTGTTTTCACAATTCGATTCGACGATAAAGCAATAAGTCTTTACGCGACAGTCTACATTGTGCCAAATACTTGTATGTGTATGTACTTCCAATATTATTTGGACGACATGTTTTTGCGAAGCACTACAATACTTATAATATCGTTGGACTGAATGTTATGTACGAGTATCATTCATTTTCTCGGTACGTGGGAGTTTGTAATGAGATAGCATATTGATCATTGGCAAGAGTGTCCTCAGAGATATATTGCAATTAAAAACTTAGATTTGAAACTTTATCCTGGTTTACAGTAATAAATACACTGAAATGATGTGAAACATCTAAACCAGTTTAAGTTTAATAAGTGACTTAATTTATTTTTTCTTTTTTAATATGTTTACTATTGAACAATTTCAACAATAGTACAAAAATAAGAAAGAGTTTCTTTGGCCGGAAATTACTTTATTGCACGTGAAATTTTATTTTTATTGGAGAGTGTTGTAAGGCATCGAAATTGCTCCAAAGATAAAACATAATTAAACATAAAACTTTGGAATCTACTTTAAGTTAAAGATATAAAATTGAAAAACTTTTACGGGACCCCTTAAAGTTTATAAAGCTGTAGCCACAAGTTTCTTTTATATTGTTTAAGCATATTCACTGGGTAAAACGACCACTTTGCAATTGTAACTGAGCTACATTTCAATGCCGTCTGCCGTTTGAAGGAACAATCTGAAAGCTTAGACGAGTGGCACTCAGCAGCGATATGCGACATGCAAAAGTCGGGCGTAAGCAAGAACTGGCCGAGCGACGAACCATCCACCTGTACCCGTTTGTAGGTTAAAATGTTAGCACTACAAAATAATGACATCTCGACCTTTGGGTTATACTTCAAAAGTAATGGGTCGGGGACATTTTTAATGTCACTTACACTGCATTATACGAAAAAGATTGTATAATAAATAAACCCATCAGTCTCATACATTGTTCTAACCACAATAATTATAAACTAGAAATTACATAATTAACATATAAAGTTAATTCAAAACATCTCATAGGACAGCTTCATCATGAAACCTCTCAATGAATTTCAAATACATTCCTGGCTGTCAATAGCCACAGTCATCAACTTTGAATAGCGTCACAGCTCCGCAAATGTCGACAAAGAATACTAATCTACGTCTCCCGGTGACGTCACACGCCTACGCGTCTATCCCGAAATGCGAACATAAAAACTAGCGTAGATGCCAAAACCGTTACTCAACTGTTAGTAAATACATAATCGCAAAGTTTTTTATTTTATTTTATTTTTGGCAAATATTTTTACTTTGCAAATCCGACGACAATTTTACAAAGCGTCTTTAACAAAACACATACATATATGATTCATATTTCACAATAATAATTATAATTCGTAAAAGACAGTTAAATGCTTTAATTAAATAATAATCGAGTTGATATTTTTACATCCATGTGAGGAAATCAAATGTACAAAAACCCTTTTTATTCGCTAATATAGGTTCTATCACCTCCTGCATAATTTACCATAACATCCTTGATGACCTCTTTTTCATTTATCTCTTTTTTTATGATTATGCCTATGATAACCATAATCGTAAACAATTGATTTCATAGTTTCGTGAATAAATGGCTTTCTTTCCGCGAGGTGAGCGGATTGTCGCATGCAAAATCGATAGAAGCACCGTGACGAATGCGCTTTGCTATCGGGCGTTGAGACATGATGGGGTAAGGCGACGTCCCCACGGTATCGGCAGTATCGATTGTATTAAGTAATTTATTACCAGTAATACCACTGTTTTTATATCTTAATATTATGTTTGTCCATTATATCATATGCAGTGCCTTTCTAGACTATTATTAAGCCTGCAAGTCGACATTGTTGTACCATTCTTGGGTAATGTTCCATATTCAATCCAGCATACCATGAATATGGGGAGAGTAAATATTGAGTAAGGCAACCTCAACGAGCTATTATGATTTATTCAAAAGCTTCCACACTTTAATAAAGTAATATCTTTCTCTATTAATTATAAGCTTAAAATATTCCAGAATAAAATGAATATCCGCTTGGTTTATACCTAAAATACGGTATTAAAATATAACATTATTCAGAATGTATCTAAAAAACTAATTTAAAAAGCGTGATTGATAGCATGTGCGCTAAGTAATGAAGTTTTTGCACGTACTAGTAGTTCGTCTTTCCTCGCGTGAGTATTAAACATACAAGGAAACGAACATTATAAAATAACTATGGAAAACACATAGCCCAGCTTTCTTTACCGAGATAAATAGGCAAAGCATACTGTGATAAACTAACCTTACCTCTTAGTGAAATTCTAAAGAAAATACCATTTTTAAAGCGTTTGGCAACATGATCGGGTAATTATAAACCAATTTTCCCACTTACTTCAAAATGTTGGATATTTAACAACATTTTAAGACGCAATTCAGGATGCTTAGCACACAATAAGGATAAGCCGCGTCGAGGAATTCAATGGAGCCATTCATACCAGCGCACCTGTGTAAGTAGCGTGTGTTCTAATTTCCAAGGAGACATCATTAGTTGTACGTCGCGACAGTTACGACTTTGGGCCCTTTATGTCTGTTACTGAGAGTGGCGCAGCTCGAGTGTGAACCGTGCTAGAGTAGGCATTCAGACCTCATTTCTCCATCTAGTTCTAGCCTCGATGGGGAAGCTAGTTGCTGACGTGGTACCATTGGCTAAGGTGACCTAATTAGCTTAAGAGAAATTCTGAACATCGCTCTTTTGTTTTTTATTTTGTTTCGTGTAGTAACTATATATTTTATATTCTAATTTTATTACAGGTACATTTTGTAACTGTTAAGATTTTAAAAATCATAGTACTTCCAGTTAGTTATAAATGAATATAAGGAAAAACAATTATCCTGAAACCTTAAATTTAAAAAATCTGCATTACAATACATTTTTGATTGAAATATACATACATATAAAGTCAAACCGGCGCTTAAACATTCTGTAGACGACATTACGTTTAGCATGCAATCATAATGTATCTTATAGAATTAAACTTAGTACTTAATAATTAGTTTTTATTAATAATTTGAACCGAACAATAGTTTTGAATTGAAAAATTAAGTATGCCCCAAATATTTGAACAATCAGTTGTCGCTGGCCCAAGCTTTATAAAAATATCAACTGATCTTTTATTCGGTAGTGAATGAAGATTATGCGGGCGATATATCCTAACTTTAAATCAATGTGCACGCTTTAATATCTCCTCACTTGTTCCAATCACATGAAATAAATCAGTTTCGTCAGGGTTTATTATATTAATATATCGTTCCCAGTACAGTTGAGTTATACCCAGTCTTATCAAAATCATGTTTTCTTCGTGTCTATCAGTCACACCTACACATCTCTCAAAGTTTCACTAACAATATACCAAATTTCGGATTTTTACTTCTAAACAAAGACAATGCCTTGAAAAAAATGTCTAGACATGCTTTTTACTCGAGTTCTTATTTGCATAATAACTTAAAAATTTCAGTTTTATTTTCAAGGAATTCACTCAATTGCGTGTTTATACCACCTTTAGGGTTAACTTTTGCTGCAACAATGGTAAAATCGTGGAACTAGCAATAAAACTGAATAAAACATCTAATTTATCAGGTATTCCAAGTCGGTTAGGCAGGTGAAGTGCAGGAATAGAACAATTTGCCGTGTATGTCGTATGTGACCATGGGAGCAGCGCACCTGCCGCATCGGATGCCATGGTACCGAGAACTCTACTCGGTTCACGCCATCATTTTATTAAAATTCACTCGGCTAGCATTCTTTTAATTGGATAACATTCTTGGTCAGCCAACCGTAATACCGGACATTCGTGTTACTAAGATTATACAAAACACTGCATGGGTCATCCAAAACGTAACCTAATGTGGAAATATTCCGGCGCGGTTGCACAAACAGTAAAAATGCTTCTCATTCCAACCAAAATGTTTTAGCGCATTTTGGAAGGCTGCTTAATTTTATTGCTTCTGTTTTAACAAATTGGGTTCCTATTCCAAATTTGGCGCTCGGGAGCGCTTTTCCATACATTATATAGGAAATAACTAGCGTATTTAAAATAAATCCTTGAAACCACAATCTACACCAGAAGTATTGATTTCAAAGACCCTTCAACAAAATCCGTATCCAATTAATCAAGAGCGTGAACTATTATTCCGTTCATTTTATTGATCCTACAATCAAAACTATTTCATAACCATTAAAAATAATTAGACACGAAACATTGATATTCAATTATAATGCTCACCTTTCTTGGGATCCATGTTGAATTTCTTCCTGCCTATACTCATCTGCTTGGCTTTGCTGTTCTGTTTGCATTCCTCCTGCCCATCAAGGGCCTCCAGCTCGGCCACCACCTCCCCCAGCTCATCTTTAAGTTGCTGTAAAGAAAAAACTTATTTACCTTCGGAAAACTATTACACGTTGCAAAGAAATGCATACTTACTAAAGTTTCCGCTAAAACTTTTTCTTTACTATCGATGTTTGCGTAAACGGAGTTGAAATTGAACTAAGAGTGAAAAGTTTATTCTTTATTGAATAGCCATTCTTTATTGAAACAGCGCAGGATAGTATATTTTGCCTTAAACTTCCTTCGTAGTGTAAGAAAATATGTATTACAAAGTAAAAACATGTACACATGAATTAAAAACAGGCGGAACTTTATCTATACAATTATACATATCATTTTAGTCGATATGGTGAGAGGGGTGGAAAGGGGCGATGGCTTATATTGAATGTGACAGCACATGACAAATGGTAACGGAGGGGTAAAAATTTTTACGCATTAAATGAAAATCAGTCAAAGTAAACAAGTCAGTATAAAACCTGGCGTCCTGAGCGATCAACGCGGTCTAGATTTTAAAGGCATCGGACATTGCTAGATTAAATAAATGGTCGGTCGGCAACGGCGCGTCACGATCGGCTCGGCGGCCACAAGGCGAACCACAGCTCGCGACACATTCTACAAAGCAGCTGCTAATGCTCTCCACCAGTAGAATGTTTGCTATTGACTTCAGAATGTAGTCCTACTTGATATCGCTAATAAAGGTTTCATAGATTGTGCTTATTAAATTCAATCTTACGGAGAGTTTTAACTTTAATACGTATTATATAGAATATTACTTGGTACGTAAAACTTACTTTAATCTCGTAAATTTCTTACAAATGCATAGTAGTAAAACCAAGGAATACAGTAAAGATCACATTTAAATTCATACACGGACGTGAACAAATTACCTATTAAAATAGTTAGTGAGTCAGTGTTAGATTTTACAAAATCAACTAGGCAAACATAGACGGCTCACAATATCGAAGCAGCAGCTAGTTGGTATTTATTAAACAGGCGTACGCTAATAGCTCAACCGAACATGGCAAACAATGATAAAATTCATTGCTATAGAAAAAAAAGCATATTAGGCGGATATTACCATCCCATTGTTGTCCTTACATCAAGTTTTATCTAAATGCCTGTGCGTAATCGGCTTCATCAGCCTAACGAGCCAATATTTGCCTAACTTGTCTCTTATCTGGCCAAGGATAATTAGTTTGGCAACATCGACAAAGTTAATGTTATTTGACAGCCCCGTGGCGCAGTTGGCTAGATACCAGCTTGCGAAACGAGAGGCCGCGGGTTCGATCCCCGCACCGAGACAAATGTTTGTGTGATCCACAAGTATTTGTTTCGGGTCTGGGTGTTTGTGAGACCGAAAAGTCTCTCGTAGTTTCTGATATCCACGACACAAGACTT
The DNA here is from genome assembly GCA_907164795.1 of Hemaris fuciformis. Taxonomy (NCBI): domain Eukaryota; kingdom Metazoa; phylum Arthropoda; class Insecta; order Lepidoptera; family Sphingidae; genus Hemaris; species Hemaris fuciformis. The sequence goes on along the minus strand of OU015440.1, from coordinate 6,543,771 downwards.
GTATCTTAGTGTGGGGTCAGAACTATGTGTGTGACTGTTGGGTGTATTTATTATTATTATTATTATTCTCGGAAAAAGTTACATATAGCGAACGTACAACCTTGATAGCCAGGAGGATAAACGAGTTATCGAGATGAAACTACGTTATTAGTGATGGTGAATCCAAGTTCTTAGGCGCATAAATGTTTTACCAATAATTTAAATTTATGGAATTTTTATGTTACAAATAGACATCCATATCAACCAATGATACTTAATTTTCCGTCTCAGCATAAAGTTTTCTATGCTTTGGGATAAGGCCTTAGCCTTAATTATGACCTAGTCTGTTTTGGTTGAGTTCACAAACTTTATAATATTTTCCTATACCATTATGGTTAACGATAACACTAAGACCAGCGTAAATCTTTAACAGTGGGGGACTACAATACATACATTTACTAATATCCCTTATTTTCGCAAGCGATGGCGTAGCATCTACAATTTACTCAGATTAGGGTCTTTGAACAAGTCACTGAGCGAGTGTTCACGAGCTATAATTTTGACGAGTTAATAATGGAATCACAGCTATTCATTACGAGCGCCACAACGTACAAAATTGTGCCCAAATGAATATCACAAAGACAAACGTGCCGAGAACAATGACCGTGCCGAGTGGCGTTTTGTTGGCTTATAAAAGTTTGCCGTTCTTTCATAGCTACATCGCTCGGTCTCAGAAAACTAAGTATTTAAATCCGGATTTCGGGGCGCATTATTATTCACACGCCTTGATACAAACACGAAAAGTGAAACTTTTGCAGCATTTACACAGCGCGAGTGTTGTGATTTCCGATTCCAAAGGTTCTCGGTTTCCGTATTAATTAACGGTAAGGTGAACAAAGCTTTGTATAGCCCTCGGTTTATTAACCTCTCGTGAACAGCTACGCGCCGGTCGAGGTCTACTGAATCTTTTTTATAATTAGGTAATAGGAGATCGTTACTCACATCCTCTGATTCTTTAAGGGGCATTCGTTGGCCGCACCAACCGTATTCAATGAAAATCAGATATGGATCGTCTTTCTTCGTTTTAATAAATAACAAAACCACTTCATAAGAAACGGTAGTTGTTTATTTAATGAGGTGTTGTTTCCTGACAATAAAATGTATTATTGTCTACCCTTTACCTCCGAATTATCTACTTGTATTTAATTAAATTAATTAAAAATAATACTAAATAATTATGTTTTATAACATTCATCAAACTATGTCACTACGGGGTGCAAACTGATTGACTTAATTCAGATTTCGCGGTGAACTCTAGTGTTTGTATGCTTATTACTAATTTAACAAGACCAAAAAAGGTTATTGTTTTATTATAAGCTTAAAAAATACAACTATTTTTGCAAAGTTTAGCAAACGTTAATTTGAACGTTAATTACGAGGTTACAGTGTACATCCACATCGTGTACCTACTGTTGCTCACACAGAATAGGGCTACTGAATAAATAAGTGTACAAGCTCAAACAAGTACACAATGCCCCGCTACGGTCTGGCTGCGTTAACATTATTTGCGGTCCGCTAACTATTCCCTCGGGAGACATGACCAGCCTTCCTTGTCTAGACTATAAAATTATGCAAAAATTCCTACACTCTTTCCTTAAAATCTCACTATTGCCGTCATAAACATGTGTGGCTGGACGCGCCCAAACTTTTGAATTGGATTATAATAATATGAATATTTCACTGAATACGGATAAATTTAATCATAATTCTAAAACAGAAACATAATAGAGAAATATTGTCTTGAGACTATATCCGGAAAATATGGAATGAAAACATGAACGGGGGCACGAACAACCCTAGTTAAAACGCAAACATTAAAAACGCGACGACCGGCCAGGACCTGTTTGTCGAACTTATTACAATATAGGCTTCCACTAACTAGATTTCAACTTTGCACACTACACAGGATATTTACATTTTTATACGTGCCACACTTATGGAGGTTAGCAACCTTATAAACATAATACATATATTTTCATGCCATTTAAATATGTAATTGAGGAGCTCCCTCAATTACATATTTAAATGGCATTTCAGATTCGCCAATGCATATGCTAGCAACGAGCGTCCATAGGCGCTTTGTCGCTTAATGTCGTCCGTCTAGACGGGTTTTTGCCCTGGAAAAGCACCATGTGTTTGAATTCCGATAAGAACGGATGGATTGCATTTCAGTGACTTTAGCTAAGGAAATGGCAGACCTATTTTCGCCCGCATAAATTAAATTCACAATGACCTCTTAACATTTTAAGACCTAAAATATGATTTATCTCATAACACGCTCGAGATTAATCATAAATAAAACATAAATACAACATTATAATTGAAGCAATAACAATTTCACGGTACATAATTAAAAAATTATATTACTAGGGTTAATAAATATCCTGCTTCTATGTTAGAACACTATAAAAACGGAATATAAGAAGTCAATAGAGCAATTCGCGACGGAATATCCGTTCAATAAACTATCACAAATCAAACAAGAAGTGGCGAACGCAACGGCGGAGTAATGTGTCTGCGGTGCGGCCGTTTCAACACACGACATGATTGTTCTATCTGCATGTGGTAATAAGTGAGTTTCAATGCAATTCGTACCAATAGCACGCTTCCAATTTGTATTTTATTTCATTTATTTAATAAACAAATACATATTGTCTTTTCATTAGTCACGTCGTCAAGTGTAACAAACCAGATAGATTTACATAATAGAAAATGTAGGGACCTATTTTATTTCTTGACATAATAAATTCTAAATTTTACAAAATAAGAAATAAATGTTTACACTTAAGAAAAATATTTCAACTCATGCACACCTAATAATTTTACTCACCAATCAATAGCCCTTATAGGTATGTTATGTCCCACTGCTGGGCATTGGGCTCCTCTACAACTGAGAGGACCTTAGGGCTTAGTCCAATGATTTTACTATTATATATAAGTACTGCAGTAGTAACATAAATTCTGCGTGGCCAATTGTAATGCTCTTGTAAAAAGTATTCTTCTCCATTTCCCGATATGAATAACGCAAAATAAAACTTTCACCGATATCATGTTAACAAAAGTGAACGCTGATACGAAACCGAAAGTCACCTAGGCGATTTCTGACAACGGCCAATACAAAACATTCGTGAAATACTTTCTCTGACTGATTTTTTTCGTATTTTTATCAATTTACTGCAGAAATCTAATTTTTCCAAATAATGAAAAAAAAATATCTACAAGCATAGGATTTCTATTTCTATATTATATTTCTTAAGACCTCACCTGTTGAAAGCCGTGCACTTGTTCAGTTCATCAATTATATTTAGGCTCATACACATTTTATAAAACTGAGCGCAAAAAATACATCATAGATATTCAATGGTATTTCGATTACTTTATAGGCGCATTGTTTAAGAATACAACGAAATACAAGTAGCTATCGATATCTATGAAATGCAAACCCATCCAATCATTTTACATTGACAGCGGTCGTTTGAATCCATTCGTTGAAATGTTTACTGCAGGCATAGTGCATAAAAATTAACTACGGACATCCCGGCGTTCGATCAAAAAGTTTATCCCGTCTAGACGGATTCACCGGATAACGGTCAATACACATGGGGTTTAACGTTCCCCACAACCCTTTGGTTTATCCAACAGTACATTCAATTGGTATGGGAGTGAAAACGGAGGAGAACGTACGTACATTGCAAACAAAGTGAGTATTTATGCTTTTACTATAAAACAAATGTATGACTCTGGTATAGAGAATGCGAATGTACGATTTTATGAATTGGTAGAGTCAAACGACCGATCCGGTTTTTTATGATTTTGAGTAACAAGGGCAAAATACGATATCTTACTCCAAAAAAAGTGTAAAGGCTTATAAAATTATGGATGCGCTTCATAATAGAGTGAAGCTCGGGGTGTTCAAATTCCTAATTAATATGAAAATCATACCATGTGAAAATAATCAAAATCCAATAGAAGACAAGTAGTTAGCTTTCAGCGAACCTTAAATGGTTTTATCAATACCTTGATAATTCTAACATTTTCCAAGGCTCTGACCATACAATATTAATGTATAACTAGGATCTTACTCATCAGTATTTAGGTAAACACAGCGTAAAGTGAGTCCAGCTGTGTCCACCGCACTCCCCACTGCTACGAAAGTTCGTATAACTTTTAAACAAACTACGTAAAGGCTCATATGTGAAGTCACGCTGTGGAACGTACTATTACATGCGTACAATTTTATTTTCATCACAGGCATTTGTTTTACACGCGATGTCGTCTGTCAAGCCATGATTGGTTGTGGAGCTCATTTGGCTGCGGCGCGAGATGAGCCTCTAATAGTAGCCCATTAAAGCTCACGGCTCAAATGACTGCGGGACATGAATAACAGAGTATTGAGCGAATGTTAAGAAAATGGCGTCAACATGTGGCCGCACTATTGTGACAAAATACTCGCGTACTTCCACGCATCGGTGACTCACAATTACGGTGAGTCAAAGATGCACTGCATTGAAAAGTCAAAAGCGTGTTATTCAAGTTGTTCAGTGAAACGAACATTCGAAATGAAAGAAAATTATGCATCAAGAAACAGTCAAACAAGATGGTAGTTAAAAGATTTACAAATGTATATGTTCCAAATAACGTTAAAAGGTGGTTGAAACAGTAGTATATAAAAATAAATTAAGCAGAAATACCATCCACGTTTAAACCAACCAATGTAGGTATTGCATTTTTTTATTACCAAACGAACATATTTTTTACAATTACATAAATGACATGATCACAACTGACAACTGCAGATGAGTTCAAACATTATTGTTGTCGGTTCACTGCGCCATATCCGCTATTATAAACAATTGATCTATGGAGTAAAAGTCCTACCCGTCCGTCAAATTACATCATATTTTAGTCACAGATGAACTTTCTACAATTTGAATAGACCGACGCAAAAAAATCTTCACGCTAGATTCAGTAATGAGCGTGGCATTTTTTTCTAGTTTCAAGGTTCTATCTCGGTTACCTAACAGTCAGTTCGATCAATGGTTAAATAATCCTTTGTGGCCTCGAACGCAGTGCGACCCGACAAAAGCAGCGAACAATCAAACCGACTGAAAAGGGTTCGTATATGACGTAGGATGGAAGGTCAAATCCAATCAATCATTGATTTTGCTGTTGATACGGTAAACGGTTTTTGAACTCACTAAAGCTAAAAATACCGCGTCATTTAATCATCCCAGCGTAAACACGCCACATGTTACTTTCAAACTAATGTAAGAAGAGCATTACCATAAATATAGGAGCAACTTAATACTAGGACATTTTGTTAGTTAAATGGGCTTTTAAGTCCATAAAAATCTTATAATTATAATAGGAAACATGTATTACTGTTTAATTGCAATGTCAATAGCTTCAAAAGTGACACTCAATAACTGTATAAAAATATACATGGTATCAAATTGGTTAAAGGATTCAATCATAGCGTTATGTGACGCGTGACCCACATCCTAAACCCACAAAAGCCCTACATCGGCACAATGCTGATCATTATGTAAAGGGGTTTTATTGGCATTCAATTGAGAATATGCATTGTGAACTTCTTAAAGAACCGATACTTGCATTTGGCATTCGACATTCATACATCAATCTTAAAATCACGTCGCAAAAACATACAATGATGTCAGCAACGTAGAGTGATGTACTCAAATCACATTTCGCTACTAGCAATCTCAGTGGTACTCTTTGAGCAATCATCTTTATGAAATCTATTGAGTGTGGACTATAAATCTACATCAAGAGTAACGATGCAGTGAGCAATCAAGCAATTCAAACTGCAAAGCTCTATTTGCAATTCCATTGCCAATTGCTTTGATTCGGCGTATGGACTAACCGCATTATGGGATTTTATTTAATTATCGCAACACTAGAATCTCGAAGTAATTTTCTCTCTTTCTAATGTGTAGAAAATGTATCAGGTAAAGAAATTTGGAGAGTTCTTCATGAAACATTGGCAGCACGTAATGAAAGCGAACACGCGAGTCCTTTGAGACTTTCCCCCATTAATTCACTTTCGCAGGCTTTAGATAGAAGACGAGTCTGTGTGATAATGTGAGCTGTTTGCAAAAACGTTTGAAAGTTGTAAAAACATTTATTAGTGAAACCCTGACTTTGTGAAGTTTGTATTTGTTTTCAAGGGGGAATTAATGGACGCGTAAGATTCTCAATAAAATTTGGAAATGTGTCCGTGGATGGCAATAAGGTCACAATAACTTTTAAATATGTGTGAAAATGCAATGCACATTTTTCCTAAACGCAAAAAAAAAAAAATACTTCACTCGCAGTATTAAACCATAAAGTTTAGCAAAATAAAAGACAGTACGAGTGTGCCAAACTGAGGGAAAACTAGGAGCGACATCCAAATATACATATTGAGAGTTCAAATTAAACAGCGACCCGCAGACACTCGTCGCCACGTGAGTGTGCCAAATAACGTCAACAAACACTACAAACGACAGACAAACCTCCGAAGCGGATGCGTGTTTATAAACTTTCCCCGTGTGTCCTGACTCCTGCCAACGACTGAAATATAATCTTCATTTTAAGCAACGACGCAAATAGAACATTACTAATCACGAAAGGTCACAATTACCACCGAAAGCGAAGTGTACAGAAATAAAGAGTCAGTGATTTTTATTTGACGTAAATGTCTTTTACAAAACACGCTTTTAGAGGATTTTTTTTAAACACAGTACAACAACAACAGTGAATAACAACACCAGTCCGATAATTCCCTTTATGTCAATGAAATATTGCCTAATGACTTAGGAATGTGTGTGAACAAATGTCACTTATCCGCCAACAGCGTTACCAATGACATTCGTCTCACAGAGTTTATCTTGGCTCATCGCGATCCAGGAAGCCCGCAAGGTGCACGCGTGCCTTAAATATAGATAACAAACACCAACAACATGTTTTCTATAAATATCATGGATTTACAATAACCGTTTTCAGGTCATTACTCAGCCCTTAACGGGGGCTCATCGACTAATGGGCCGGGCTAATGTGTGCCGGTCTATAAATAAAATAGGCTATAATAAAGTGCCACCGCATTTGCCGATAAACGTGGTACATTAACGCTATAGATGTTTTTAAAGGGAACAAATTGATTACATGTAGTGTATGAAATTAGCGTTATTGGCTGACGTAATGGTTTGCTTTCACGATGCCACAAGGTTACCTGTATACGGCTAAAGCTAACAACGCGATGTGGAGACGGGTAAGATTAATTTCGGTTCAAGTATCGTATAAAATAATCGATTATACCACAGTACGTTAAGGTGCACGCCACCGAGGTGATTCGCCGTTGAACGAAATATGAACGGTGCCTGGCAGTCTTCCCAAAACACACCAACAAACAATATAGCTCTATTGTGTTTGCATACAGGCGTTACGTGACCTTCGCATGTACATGTAAAATAATTCGGAGGTTTCTCAATACGACTCAGAAGAAAATTATTTAACTCAATATTTGACAGAGCAGAATATGTGACAACTAAATTTATATATATCACACATTAAAGAAGGCATAATAATGTATTGTTTGTGTCCGAAGTCGATGGCACTAGACGTGAACTGTTAGGAAGATTAGCCAAAACACGTTAGTAATGCCGCATGCGTATACTACTGTTAATATGTCCCCCAATGAATTATTTAAAAAACCAGTTGGTGACTACATTCCAAACAGTCAGAGTGTAATTGCCCATTTCTTTTTTTATTACCGAATTATATTTTTCTATAAATTGGAAGAAGGCTCTACCTAAGCAGCAAATCCTGATGTGCAAAGACATAACATTTTGAACACATGCCGCCCTTTAGAACAAATCGTTTATATTTTCGGCACTTTCTTGTGGCCTAGTGATATTTGACATCGCGATACGTCTGCCAACTCTACAATTGGACCTTCCACTTTTGTATGAACTGTGATCTTTGCTGCCTTCGTACGCATTGTTCTCCACAACTAAACAATTATAATAAACCCTTCTCGCTCAGGAGGCACTTATGAATTTGAACAAAACAAAATTGCTATACTGGTATGTTTGTTTCTTATTGAAAATACAATAACGCATCTACAACAATGGATTTAATCTTCTGTCTACCCCATAAATTGCAGCATATTATTTTCTTTCACGGAGAGCAGTGCGACGCATAAATATTAACCACCGCTGCAACTCAGGCGAGTCTCAATTCACACAAACATCTCGCGGCAAACGTCCCCCAGCCAACCCGACGCACACATTGAACTCGTGGAAGTGTGATTCAATAATACCAACACTTTATAACGAGCACCTTTGCATTCTTATACTTCTGAATGCAAATCAATTCAGCGAATATAAACACGTCATCTACTAGAACGTCGATTTCTAGTTGTAGGAATATTTTTCGTTTATTAATAAGAAGTTCTAAATGATTTAAATAATATTCATGTATACCATTTCCCAGGCAATAATCGCTCCAATTAACATAGACATTATTCGATTGCTAATTATGCAACCACTCAGATTTTTCATGCAAATTATGCTCTATATTGTTTTGTTGCTTTACAATTATGTAATGGGACATTATCTTAAGAAAATAGTAAATATTTACTTATTGCTTCTGGCTGGTTATAATTTAATAAATTCCTTTAATATAATATAATTTGATACATTTAATTTTTAACGGGCAATGCATATACTTATTCAACATCAAAAGACTTTCGCGGGTGATATCAATTAGAAAGATACATGAGATTAACATCAGAAAACAACCAAAACCAGATTAAAAAATAAAGTCTAAAACGCCACTCATAATATTATAGAAATAAGAATATCATACACAAAAGAGTTCCTCTTTGGCGGCGATTTCAAAAAATTTTACGTACCTTGAAATAGTCGTAATGAAGAGCAAATTCCAATTAACAGAGCTGCAAAGTTGCTGTGTTTTTATATTTATTAACGTCAGTTTTAGCCGACGTGTTAGTTTATATTACACCTGATGCGGTAATCGCAAAAGAATTCTCCAACAAACGACATCGTCATGCGAATGAAACTACCTGACGGTTGACCTTCGGGTGTGCCACTGTAAATGACAAACAAGTCTCGCTGTACCTACACTATACCTGCAGAAACAGCTCGTTTCAATTATCCTACGTCACAGCGGTACATAATTTTATGTACGTTTTACAAAATTGATCGATGGCTTCATTTTAAGCGGACCAGATAGCCAAGAGGTTGCGGTTTTGGCCCGCGATGCGTACTTTTCATAATTTAGATGTATGTCACTAATTAAATATTAAATTATAATCAAAGCAGAAATCAGCCCTATAATATATATTAAAGGATGTCGTAAATCAATCTATCACTACGCAATATGTTTTTTATAACATAACGCAAAGTGTATATTTATTCAATGACTGACGTTATTTGCAATAAAGTATACTGACTCGAGAAAAAACGGTAAGCTTGCAACTCTACTGATGATGCATAATAACGAATTATCGCGTCATTAGGCACAGATTGTCAATAAAAAACCCACCGAGGACGAAGGATAAACGTGTTTAGAATATTACCACAAGTGTACGTAAGAATAAGTTTATGTGCAAAGAAATATATCTACGCATTTTTTACATACTAGGTTTTTTAAATGAGGCGTGTGGTGTCTGGCATTTATTACTTATCCCAAAACACGAGGCGACGTCATCTGGGATCAATGTATTCTTTTTAACGAACATCTTTGTTTTTAAATTACGTACACAACATTTCCTGCGTTAAAATACACGCTCGGGTGTAAAAATAATAACGTGATTCAACGTTTACAAACCGGAATGGAAACCAATTTTTAATATAAACTCAAGTGGCGCCTTTATTTATAAATACGCAATCAAATGCGGAATACGATGTGGAAATGGAACAAAATTCGCCGATGTATACAGCGTCATTGAATATTTGCCATACAAGCTGCGCGTTCATAAAATAAATATAATTAACCTCAATAGGTAAAACTCAGATCCTGTTATTGGTGGTTTCCGAAAGATATAAACTTATCGTCAAAAGGAATTTCTCACGGCTCCAAATAACCGTTTTGGCGAACGTATTCATAATAAGACGTAAATAAAGTAAAAATAAATATTATTTACATTACTTAATTTAGTTCTACATGATTGCTTACTAAACTATTTGTAGGAACTAAACTACGTATACATACTAGACATTAATCATTTAACAATTGCTCAAGGTATTCAAACATATATTACAGCAAAATTGTTGAAACCTAAAATTATGTGACTTTATTCAAGTTCTACGAGGCAGGAAGTCGTATAAAGTAAGATTGTTATAGCTCATAACATCCATTACCTACTTTTGTTTTGTTTTTCACAGTAAAATGCCTTTTACTGTGAAATATACTAAACATTATATATTAAACATAGAAGTAGGTCTATTGTCGGTCACACCCTTTCCAACTGTATTATTAAAACGTCAGTCCTCGCATGACGTATGCGGCGTTGATTGGTTTGCTATACCTATTGACCTGTGACACTAGCGCGCTTCGCAGTCACATTCTTTCCCATACATTCTTTTACTACATTCATTAGTTCGTTCTTTGAAGTAATATTCAGGGCAAACAGAAATGTACCCAAACGAGGTAAAATGCTATCAGCTGTTGCCCGTGAATTCCAATTCTTACCGGTTAGATGTAAAAGCGGAAAACGTACCTGAAACAGAAAATAAATGTAATTTAATATGGCGTCTGGCAAATCACGCAAACACACACAAAAGCATCGATAATTCAATAAAGCTGCTTTCTGCGGCATTGCTATTTATCTGAGTCACACTAAACTCTCACTTTATTCGTAGATAAAACGGATGTTATCGTCACCTAACCGTTACTGTGAGATTCTTAATAACTACACTCAACCACAACTAAATTTATATATTGTGTGCCACAGAAAATATTAGGCATTACCAACAGACATGTTTTTATGGTAAATACTGCAGTTATTAATCACGCTGCAGAGTTTCTTGAAAGTGTTTTTTCATTGTAACAACAGATATAAGCATTAAAGCAGCCCCGATGTAATCCAAGCACAAAAAGCAAAGCAACACACAATGGATTCATATTTCCGGCCCGCGGTCATGGAACGAGTGCTGAGCGAGTACCAGACCAGCTCCCAAAGATGTTCACTTAACATTTCGGCCAGACTCCAACAATTCATATTATATAAATTAAGGCCGATTGTGTGCCTGGCTTTACGCCAGCAATAAAAATGAAAACGAAGCAACATGAATAAAATAATTAATTAAACATAACTAAAACGTAGATGTAGGCGACTTATAGAAACTTTATGTACCTATATGTGTCTGGCCTAGTTTTTATAAAATATTTCACGCAATAAAAGTCTGTTGTACCGCCTAATGATTCCAGCTAATTTATTTATTTTCATGTGCAAGACTAATCGAGACATAAAATTTGTCCTTCACAAAAAATTACTGTGCCAACACATTTATGTAAAAGATGCGATAACATCCACACTCCACAGCAATGTGGTGAGAACCGCATAAAAATTTAAGACGGGCAAATTTATTTCAATTAAACGAGTGAGCACCACTTCCTAACAAATAAAACTACTTCGTCCGTCGCCTTTATGTTCTGATAACGAACGAGGGTCAAACAGGGATAGGAATAAAAAAACACATTCGTCGAGGGAGCTAATGAGACGGGTGGCATGAGAGCAATGCTTTGCAGAACACATGCGAAACTGTCGGACAACGCCCTCCTCCATGCTGTACATATTACAAATTGAGATTTTTAAACTACCTGACTATGAAATCCTAAACAAATTCCAACGACCATAGGGCGGGCCGAAGAATAACAATTATACTAAGATGTATTCGGAATACAAATGAACCGAAACAGTTTCGAACAGAATAAAACTTACTGTACAATAAATTAACGATCAGTTTTTATTTTTTTCTCAGCAAATTCAAAATAAATATAGTGTTGTAAATTTAAGCTATGATTAACTGAATTAAAAAAGGAAGTATAAAGTAAGGATTGCATGGTATTCATAAAAACAAATAATATAATCAATCCGCACACATAAGTTATACTTATTAAATACACAAAGTAGTCGACAAAAATAAAAATAAAAACATTTTCTGGGACAGGAATCGAACACTTCATTCACACATTGCAATTTTATGTCAACGACGCAATCTGACAATGCCAACGACATGCTTTTCTTCCTTGATAATATTAGTAAAAGATACAATAGTTATTTTCAGAATCAAAGTTTTGGGAAGTAACATCTTTTGCGTAAATGTGCGTATGTTTTTCTTCATATATTCTTATTCACAAACGAGTCATGAGGTGTATTAATTCGCACCCGATACACGGGTACCCACACCCGATATCATATTATCGCAACAGCATTGTAAATGCTCCTCTTTTTGTTTCCTTATGTAATGTCAAGCAGTAATTAATGTAACCAGTGTCGGCATGGTTTATTGTTCCAGTTCATGTTGCTTTGTAAAATTTCAACACAGTCCATTATAGGAACAATCGCAGTGAAAACGATTCACACAATTCCGCATCAAACTACTGACAGCAACCGCTCCACCTCTCTTTGATGGCTATCATGTTAACAATGTCTTGGCGAACAATGTACTAATAAACTTGAATTGCATGTGATGTGTTTAACATGCAAATTGAGCCATAATTATTTTCAATGCGGTTAACAGCATGCAGTTTTTGTGTATTTCAAATGCTACTCTGATTACTTCTGCTGATGCCGAAATATATTTTTGGACCAAGTTAATTCACTAATATTACTAACCTTGTTAAAAGTTTAAAGTACGTTCTTTAGGACGCCGGATTTTAATTTGAGTTCATTAGTAGCACATTCAGAAAAAATATTCAAATTATAGATTATTTCGTTGTTAGATTTATTTCAAGTGGCGTGTTAAAGAAACCACATGGCTCAACATGTGTACCTATTGATTTTTTTTATTGCGACCGTGACCGTGATGCTTTAACTTCAACTATCGCTATACGTGAGTTTTAATTGATTTCTGTTCAGCGCAATATATTGCAACTTAAGTAATCGTAATAACATGGAAATAGACTAATAGACAGCCGCTGTCCGCGTTGATTGGGTAGCGGTAAATATTACAAGCTATATACTACAAGCTACAAGCACCTGCAATACGTAAAACATCGATGCATTAATTAATGCAAATAATACAAGTTTTTCTCTGACTTATATTAGAAAATTTGTTTAAAAGATAAATTTTTAAATGAAAAGGGGCATAATATTTATAAAGAAAAATCTTAGCTTATTTAGAAAATTTATAGGCGATTCGCAGTTATTGTCATTTTACCAGAGTAACGGGTGATGTTTCATTTTTAGTTGCGTTTTGATATGCTCGGACTAACTTTGAAACCAAACAACACTGTTTAACCGCAAATTAAATACATTTTTAAGATTACGTATTCCTAATATTTACTTCTGACGTCGATGGTTTTCAATGCAAATGACTAAACCATTTGCAGAAATGTTTTTACTACCTATACATACGATTAGATGCCTCTAAACATTATTAGCAAAATAATATAAAGGACCCCGAAAGATTCATAAAAAACTATAATTGTTGTGTATAACCAAATGCATGCAGTAGGAAATTATTTCAAGAACAACGGCAGTTATTAAAAAAGTTCTCATACATCAGAAATAATGAAAAAATAAGTTAAAGAGACAATGTCCTATAGAAAACTTTGTTTAAACTTATTAAAAATAATGAAATGTTAAAGAATCGCAGAGAAAGGTTAATAATTTGGCATGTGGCTCTTGTTTCACACGGAAAAGAAGAATATCTTATTCATTCTTTAACTTAAAGCGCCATTTTTTATTGTGTGATACATAGTAAACATAATTAATGTTTTAGGCAGCGATTGTATAAGAACTGAAAGCAAAAATGACATTTAGAAACATTTTTCGACATTCATGAAAATGGTTTTCGCAATAATTTCTTAAATGCCAAGGATTTATCGTCCGTTTCAATGCGACTGCTGAACGCACTATAGCATTTTTAAGTCGAAGTGTTCTCGACATGATATTTTATCCACATTATTATCCCAATGATACCGACATTCATTAATAATCTACACTAACATAATATTTTCCGTATGCTAGTTAAAATTAAAGAAACATGAGAAAACCTGCAGATGATAAGATTCACGTTCCACATACAATAAAAACAAATCTATTAATAAATACACAAAAATACAAAATAGTACTAAAATAGACGAGTTCGGTGATCTTCCCTTCAGACTTCGCCCACACTCCTATTTCCTAAAATATTTACGTAACAGTATGCCCTTCAAACTTACAAAGTTACTGAAGAACTGAACGAAAATCTTTAGCGAATATAATTGCTTGTCAGTTGTCGCCCACTGTACACAATCTCAATTCAAGAACATCAAAAGGCTTATTCATCATAAATACAAAAAGGCAGTAGGTGCTCAATTTTCCGTCGAGAACTTGTAATTTTATTTCAAAAAATGTTTTAACCATTCGAAAAGTAATAGAATCGAAACCTTTTATAAAAATATGAGGGCAATTCAATCTTATGTATGGGGTGGAGGGTGCAAAGAGAGGTTGTGACATGAAAGTAATTTGTTGATATTACGAGAGTGCCCATCCCCATGCATGCCGACGGAGCGTGGAGGGATCATTTACTTCGCTACGTAAAAGCTAAGTATACCCAATGTCTATACATGTAACTTCATCATGTTATAGTCGAACCTACTGGAAGTAAAAAATAACCATTGTTGTGATAAAAAGTGTGTACGGGTGTTTGATAAATGTTTTAGCAAAATGAGATTACATAAATAAGTGTAGGTGACTTTATAACTTTGTGAATAACAAGCAGATCAGACGACGACTTCGTTTAAATTGAAAGATTCTAAATTTAGATATTTCTATATCTCTTTTGGTTTATTTTTGCGATCGAAGAAGAAATAGAGATTTAATAATATGTATTGGATATATAAAAGATTCGTTGTCTGATGATGCATAAGAGTTACATAGCATTAATCCAAATCTGATTGCAATATAATATGTCAAGGAAGGGATGTTTAAAAATTAAAAATAAATTCGGCAATACCGAAGAACGAATAATAGATTATATTAGTTAAATAAAATTAAATTTAAGTTAAATATTTTTTACACGGAAAGAAACTATAAACAAAACATTTTACATATTGTAGCCTAATATTGAAGCGAATTAATTACGTTCCGATTTAATTTACTGCTAATTATTACAAAAAGTTAATGATATTTTAATGCGTGTAGTAAAATTTGTGTGGTAAACTATTTCCAGAGCCACTTTAAAGATGTTTACATAATTCTCAACGTGTCGCAGTAATATCTAACCGTACACATTTACTAGAACATAGAAACAGCTCTCAGAACATGGCGTATTGGACTAGTTCTTCCTTATACTCACTAGCAGGTTACAAGAGAAATCACTTAGAAAACATTAAAAGAAACCTGACACGCAATGTCGGCAATTAGAGACGAACAAAATTGCTTATGTGAGCGAAGATGACCTCGATGACAGCAGACATTTGTCTTGAAAGAAAAAAACAGTTAATCTCTCGGCCCACTTGAAAAATTGCTTAAATGTCTAATCTTTAGAAAAGATGTAACAAAAACTCACAGTTAACCTTTCGTGCCAGAGTGTTACATTTGGATGAATTAATTAAAACGTTGTGAGTGGAACTGCCTCGTGGTCTCGCGGTACAAGTTTGTGCCGTGCGATCTAGAGGTCCTGGGTTCGATTCCCGGGTCGGGCAAAGTGTTATTGGGTTTTTCCATTAGGAAATTCTCGGTAACAGCACGGAGTCTGGAAATGTGCCCGAAAAACGGCAATAGGCTCGCCCCCTATTACGTGGGACTGATACATACTTGGCGAAATGTGGGTGCAGAAATGCACCTCTGCCTACCCCTTAGGGGAATACAGGCGTGAGTTTATGTATGTATGTATGTATGTTGTGAGTGGATATTTTGCCGAGACTGAGGGGGAACGTTATTTGTTCGCATAGCAGACATTATCCTACTCAATATTCAAGGACCATGTGCGGTAATCCGGGATACGGATCACCTCTCCGCCTAGGCGATTTGGCGTGACCGAGCAGCAAACAAAGCTATTAATAATATTCATAAACAACCTTTGATTTACTACATCTACGTGATTTTATTCACAATATTCAAATACCATATATTGAGATTATCTTTGTATTTCCTTGAACTTTAAGATACATAAAAGCGTTTTCTAAGTTTGTCTAACACAATAAAAAAATTACAAACTTTTTTGAATCATAAAACAATTGTTTGTTAAATACACCGTTGAAAATCGTAATTTGGACAATGATTCGCTGCGATGTTGTATTGCAAACTTTAAAAATGTTATATAAGATAGTTACACAATACATTTTTATTGCAGCCACATTGCAGGCTAAGATATTAACAAATATAACAAATTATTTACAATATATTAAGAACTAATAACAAAATAAGGCAGTTGCTTTTGTAAAAACAGAAAAATACAAAACACTGACACTATAACATAAATGCCAACAATCTTATATATAAAAATGAATCGCAAAATGTGTTGGTAAGCGCATAACTCAACAACGCCTGGACCGATTTCGCTAATTCTTTTTTTGTTGTGTTTGCTATTGTTAGGAGAAGGTTCTTATGAAAGAAAAAGTTAAGAAAATTGCGAGGAATATGGTAAAAACAACAATTTAATTTTCTCATATAAACTGTTCTACCTAATATTCTGTCAAACATTTTATGTTTATCCCGTCAATATGGTTAATGGTCCCCTCAAATTAAAGAACGTATTTAAATAAAGGTTTTGAATCGACAACATATATCCAGAATATTCGAATAATTGCGTATTTTAGATATTAAAAATGTAGAATAATGTCAGTAATAAAAAGGGATTGACATATTTATTGGTTGTCAAATATTTATGCGTGCATTCAGAAATGTATTTTTAAACTCCTTGGTTGTACCTGATTTACAAACGAAGGCAGGTTCGGTAGTCATCACGCTTTGAAATCTAAAACACCCACAACTATGCAATGGAATGCGCTTGGTGTTAAGAAAATTGTTGAGTAATGTTATTCACGTAACGATACTGAAAAGACAACTTAGAGATGAATTGGTGCTTGAGAATTCATCAATTAGATTGATCTAAGATTTCATTGATCCTAACGGGTATGACCATTGAGTTCAAACGAATTCAGTTCCCGATTCGTCATGCCTTCGCAATGACGATTAACAAAAGATGTTTGTGATCTTTTAGATAATTAAAAAATATATTAAAAATGTATATCACAAGGCCTACTTGGGGAGGCCTTCGTTCAGCAGTGGACGGCGATAGGCTGAGAATAATAATAATAATATAATATCACAAGGTGCATCATCATCATCAGCCCATATATGTACGTCCCACTGCTTGGCATAGGCCTTCTCTGCAACTGAGAGGGTTTAGGCTTCAGTCCACCACACTGATGCTTCAATGAAGAGAATTAAAACCGACTGCATCCCATCCCATATGTACATGTTTAATTAAATCATGACTTGCGGAGACACGATTGATGCATTTAATTTTCGTACTTATTTATTTCTGTATTTTTATCTCAATAAAGTGCTGAACTTAATATTTATTTCCATACAATCAAAAATAAAATTCATTTAATATGTAAATATGTAACATTCAATGACTGTTAGGGATACGAAGTTTTCCGGGTCAGCTATTATAAATGTTAATGTTTTGTTTGTTACGCTTTCACGCCAAAACTACTTAACCGATTATCATGAAAATTTGTACACATAGTCTTCGAGATATAAAAAAGGACACAGGATTCTTCTTATTAAAAAAAAATACGGAGGATAAAATAATTGAAAAATGATTGAAAAAGATTTGAATGACTTTTGGTATGCAGATAGGTGGGACCCACCGAAGTAACATAGGTGGGAATGGTTATCCTTACTATTATATAAATGTGAATGTAGGGATGTTTGTTACGCTTTCACGCAAAAACAAAAATTTTGGTATGACTATAAATGAGACCCTGTGAAGTAACATTAAAAATACGAAAATAACTGTCAGAGTTTTACTTTTACGCCTCAACCATTTGAATTGATGTGACTTTTTTTTAAATTCAGTAAGTGCCATTTTAGGCACTTGAGGGACGATTTATAGATTCACTTATTATCTCTCTGCGCCCAACCCTGAAGTCTACGCGGACGGAGTCGCGGGCAAAAGCTATAAAAATATAAAAATTGCGATTACAAAACAGGTGTTGTTCGTAGAAGGGTGAAAATTTGGAGTTATATGTATTTTTCAATGTTGAATCATAAAAAAATAAAAACAAAAAATGTTTGATTTGTATATCGATCAAAGCAATGACTGTTATACGTATCATTATAATTTTTTAATGCTATTATCAGTATAATATAGAGGTTGATCGTAGAAGGGTGAAAATTTATGATTATAATAATTTATCAATGCTGAATCATAAAAAATTAAGAAAATAAAGTCAATTGGAAAAAAACATACCCCTAAATGTTAAACCGTTAAATGTTGACCGATTCTCAGACCTACCTACAATATACACACAATATTTCATAAAAATCAGTCGAGCCGTTTCGGAGGAGTTTGCCAAAAAACACCGCGACACGAGAATTTTATATATATGGCAAAACAACGTTTGCCGGGTCAGCTAGTGTTATAATAAATGTATTAGCATAATGAGATCAAACAAGCGAATTCGATCAATGCAGATGGTTCAAATCGTAATGCAATACAAGTAAAACTAGTCGGACGAGTCAGTGACCGCTCTGCGTGCAGGTCGACTGACCCCCCTCCCCCCTCGTCCCTGCAAGGTCAAGGCACCCCTCCCCGCCTTGTCCTGGCGCATATTATTCCTGGAACGTCTCCATTCAGATAGCTGTTCGGTACGGTTATTTGTTGTTGGCTCAAACTGCTTCTGTATGCAGCCCGTATCTTTTAACAAACCGTCTCACAACACTAGGATTTGGAAGAAAATGTCTCGTAAATATGGACGTATCAAATATGCTTGCTGCTTAGAGGCATGCGCAATTATCATTTGAATAACAGTTCCATTCGTACTGACAAACAACAATTAACCTCACGCGTGACTCTCAGCGTGCGCCGAGAAACAAAGTCCGTTCATAGATTTTACAGTATATCAAATGTAATAAGAAAACACTGAAGTTCCTAGATGTATCTTACTATGTATGCTAACTTTATGTAGCGCAAACAAATTGTATTCGGTGTCAGCTACCTTTCGAATCCAAAACACCAACTGTTCATTGTGGCACAAAGTTAACCTAATAAATAAACAGAAAGAGTAGGGCAGTTAAGTAGATCACGAGAAAATTTGCACAGTCGTGACAATGTGTCAAATATAGCAGCAAGTCACGCATGGAAACTAATAAACCTCATTATCACACAGGTGACGCAAGGAATTCTATGAAATAGAATAGGGAGAGACTATCATTATAATTTTTTTGCGGAAACTCTACAAATTAACAAATTGATGTTTGCGTAACGTTCTTGGGAAGCGCAACTGCGACCGCAATACGGATACGTCTAATTCCAAGAGGTCCGACGGTTTGATCAATAGGAACTGAGCGACTAACGATATAATATGCAAACATTGAATAGCTTGATTGAAGTACTAATAATGAAATACCGGATTGCATCTTAGCCTTTCCTCCAAATACATTAAATTTAAATAACATTAACGGGGCAAATTAAATCATTAAAGTTACTACACTCATACCTTAACGAAGAACTTTTCTAAATCATTTATTTTTGAGGGTAGCTAATAAAGTAATTCTCTAGTATTTTCATCCCTGTATACACTAATGTATCTCGATAAAAAATATCTCATGATTTGCCAGCTACGTTTTTGTACCGAATTAGAAGAGCCCGGAAACTCTCGATATCGATATATAATTTTAAATCAGCAATTAATTTTATCTTTGTGAAGCTAATGAACAGTTGGCCGGCAAACACCTTTTCTCATTGTAACCTTAGATTCTTATTTTATCTATATCCGACAGCACAATATAAAATAGTGGAACTCGATATATTTTATTTTAAATTTTTATCCTTTCTACATTGGATGGAGTGGATTGATACTACAAACTTTACGCAAATGAGTTCCCATTATTTAATGACTTTAAGCATTACTATTGAAGCAAATACGCAATTATATAATTAGAAGAGTACTTTATTTAAATTCACAAGAAACCTGTTAGACAACTCATTCGCAAATAACTAATAAAGATTGTTTTATATTTAATTGCGTGGTAATTTAACCACACATTAGAAATATACTTAAGAACATCAAATTAAAACAATGAACACTAATAATAGTTATTGATGAACATTATTTAATTGATTAATCAATACTATCGTATATTTGAGGATACATCGGTGGCACGGTCCATTAAAGCCCCAAACGCAAGTGAGTTTATTCAATGCGATCAACAAAATTTTCCTCCTTAGTATTGACGTCATACACCTCAGACAAACGACGAGGTTGCAAGGAGGATGCTCTAAAGCAGATACTGCACTTAACTCGCCATTTAATTTGAACGTGAACAAAATAACTGCAGTAAGAAATTGACTGCCAATGACTTTGGAAATTTACAATACTATTTATATGCTACATTTGTACCAGCGATTTATCGATAAATCTATAAACAATTAATTATTTTAATGTCTCATGAAAATTATTACTTTAGCAGAAACGCGTTAAGTTTTTGTAATATTCTTTATTTTCGTAAATAGAGCAAGTTTACTTATCTGTATATCTAAAAGTAACACAACGAAAAGAGCGCACAATACAAAGGTTATAAAAACTAAGGCCATGCATTCTCTAAACGAGCTTGTTGCAATATCAAGCGTTATAGAAAGGAATATACAATGCATAGCCGGATCTGCATTACATTTTTTCTTGCAACATGTCACTTGAAACGAATGCCTTCTACCACATGAGCAAGTGGCTATGCTATTAAATACAAACAGGTATTTTGTATAAGACTATAAGTATAACTACGTAATCTGCCTACAATTGAACATAAACAGTATTAACAAAATAATCAAGGCAGTAATTACTTACCATCTTATGTTAATAAAATTTATAACCAGAATGATTTTGTTTGTTATATTTATCCAAAAATAAAATAAATATTAAATGTATATACTAGTTAAGAATATTTTATTCGTAACATTTTAAAACTGTGGCAATTCAACGATTAAAAGTAATAAAACTTCGTAGTGAAAAACTTCATATAATATGTTTAGGAACCATGTAATACTTACAAAATACATAAGCTCCATAAGTTATGAAATAACTTTCATGAATTTTAAATAATTCATTAATCATTCCGAGTGATGGTACGGTCCTCGGAAAAAGGACGAGAACTTAATTAATGCGACAGACAACAAATGCGTCATTTCTACGATGAAGCATAAAGCGTCCGTGACAAAAAGATTTTTTTAATGAATGGAGTGGCTTACTTTTACTTATTCGGACTCAAAATGCAATGAATTAACGAAAAACATTATCAGTCAACCAATCATAGTTAATAGTAGTTATCTGCTGGTTTGAACCTATTTCTGAAATCAATATTTTTTATTATCCTTATTATCCTTATATTGTGAAGCATTGTTGTCGCATTATTTGTGCCTGAAATATCTAAATATGGGTAACGTTACATGAGTCAGTGCCAGCTAGCGTTGAGGAAATATTTTGCGTGAATATCACGAATGGGCGGGCGAAACAAACCGTCGTACTAACAAAAGGCACATTTGCATTCTATAACTACGCGAATAAATGGAAATCATGCTATATTATATATACAAATAAATGCGGCTGTGGAGTACTAACAACTTTCTAGGTCTACAAGGATATTTCAAGGAAAGCAAAATTCACTAAACTTAGAAACTGTTTGTTTTATAGATACTTGTAGCGCTGTGACCTAAGATTCTCATTAGAGTTATAAATGTACGAAAAATAGTTTACCTTGAAGGAAAAAATTGCGCTAACAGGTTCTCGGAAATATGCTTTCCCCATTTATGTAAATTCCTGACAAAGTATAAATTAGTTCATATTTTTGCCTCAACATGCGTACTTTGCAATAATATAATAAGTAGGTACTGATATTATTTATCTATCAATGTTAACTATATTTTTAGGTATTTTGAACAATGGCTTCGGAGCATAAATGGCATAATTAACACGGGAGAAATCGCTAATAACACTGGAAACGTTGGAGAGCCTATCTGAAACTATCTTGGTCCCGCCATAATTAGGTCACCCATAGATCATTTAGATCGTGCCTTTTTCGCAGGCACTACCTTAAAAATATTATAAAGTACTAATGAAGGTAAGTCGTGGGATACACAAAGAATTAAATACGATATTCCGAAATAAAGTATCCAAAAGAAATTACTTACTGACTTTTACATCAAAATCGAGCAGACGCAATTGAACGTCATAAAGTGCATGAGACGATTAGTGGATTCATAGATTAGCCGAGGACAATGCGTTACCCTCATAATAATTCACTGGCGCCATTACAGCGACCATTGTTCTCCCCAGATGTGAACGATTAAAATCAACATTAATTCGTTCTATGTAACAATTATACTGTTTGTTTAAGTGTCCGCCTATACTATAACGGACAAATGTCGATTTTGATTGAAATATAATTTCCCATGGCATAGGGCATGGTTAAAGATACTTAATTAAAAAAAATGTATTTGTTTTATTCTTTAACTAATCATAATGAAATAAATTATAAAAATATTTTCCATTGACATTCCGTAATCATGAGTAACAGCAGATATGACGTCATAATCAGGTAAACTAGGAAAACCCCAAAATAATTCCTAATTTTTAATATGGCTACTAATAAATACGTGTGCAAATGCTAACATTTGTTATTTATGTAGAGATCGGAGAAACGGTGTTAGGGAATAGCACGAAGTATGTACATACGTTACTGTGTACACTGTACACAAACATTAGTCCCCCTCACGAACGTTTGCAAGCACGTAAAAGTTTAGAATTTTGGAACAATTCCGCTAACAATGGCAGGGAACACAGATATGAACATATGAGGAGTGTCTTTTCAAAAGGCTTTATTTCTCATTTTGGAAAAGTTCTTTTTTTTTATGCGATTCGATCCTAACACTATATTCTCAATGATTTTCAATGATATTTTGGTTCTAAACAGATTTTTTCCTTTAGAAAATCGATTACAAAAAGAGCCTTACGCGTCAAATAGACATATCTATAGCTTTTTAGTCCATTTAATTAATTTAAACATTCTCTTTCAAAACAGCTTAATTCTAATAGAAAATTGTTTTTTCTCATATTTACGGAACAAAAGGGCTTATATAATTTATATATGTACACCGCTTTTTTGATGCTTTTTTCCCCATTTAAGTTTTTGAACGGATTCAAAATCTCCTATGCATCATAAGGCCATCCATCTGTACTTTCCAGTTCGTGGTCATAGTTTAGGATAGGGTGTTTGGGCGATTAGAAAAGGAAATCCGCAAAAAATCTATTACAAATACAAGGGATGGCTATGACGAAATTTTGAAAAGGCACGGAATTTTAAAATTATTAAGGCAAGATTGGCAAATACTGGAGATAAAAGATCTAAAAGAAAATTTTAATAACTTAGAGGGATTGCAAAAAATGAAACGGATTAGGATAGAAAAAAAATCACAAGAGGAATGACAGTAGGCTGTGAAATAAGAGCTTTCGAAAACTACAGGTTTGATACTAATGTAGTCGCTCAAACACTGTTGAAATGGGGCAAAAGAATACCTAGAGAAATATGTACTGCTGTATTTGAGAACAAGGAACTATCATCATTCATCATTATCAGCCTAAGGAAGTCCACTGCTGAACATAGGCCTCCCCAATGACTTCCATAGTGACCTGTTGGAAGTAGCCTGCATTCAGCGACGACCCGCGACCTTCTATCAGCAAATAAGAAAAAAGATGTAAATAATTTACTCACTAAATGATTTGGGAAAGACTGGATCAATATACTAGAATTGGCTTGGTATAAAGATATTATTAACAGTTGCAGACCTGTCCCTGATACAGACATGGAAAATCCAGATGAATCTATGTGTAATTGCCTTGATGATGATGTAGGAGAAGTGCGTAATTAGGTTACAACAAATAACTTGATTTTTCTTTCTAATTGTTAGACTTAATAAAAAGTAATTTATGAAAGGGTTTTATTAGTACAGATCAAAACAGCTTATTTCCAACAGGTACTAAACAAAACAGCTTAATTCTAAAAGTCTTTGTCAAAAGTGCTTATTTCTAAGATACAGCCTTAAATATATATTTTCGTGGGGTCGGTAATAAAAAACTAACAGTGCTATAAAAATCATGTCAACATTATGTAAACATAGTATTAAAATTCAAAAACCATTGAATCACCAAATCATTGTTTGAAGTTTTTTTGATTTTCTGAAAAATATGTTAGTGATGAAATAAGCCCTTTTGAAAAGACTCTCCTCATATGTACTCGTACACAAAATATGTCGATATGATCTAATACAAATAATTTGAGTCATAATACAACATAAAAATACGATAAGCGCAAAAAGCATTTACATTTAGAAATTCCGTAGCATTCAGTTAATGTTAATAATGAATAATTTTAGGCTCTAATAAAAACTAAACACATTGATCAAACAAAATTACATTTTTGTTGTTTACTTTGAGCATGAGTGTGTGTCACAAAAGTACTTCTTGGAATATCTTTGTTGTACCTTTTTAGTTACAATTTGTTGTTAGGAAATACAAGTGTGCTAGTTGATAAAACTCCCCAAATCACTCATATCAGAGATAAAAATAATATTAGTTTGTGTGAAAAATAAAACTTGTTTACTCAACTCGTGTAATATCGTTTATGACTAATTTAATTTACCAACGTGTAGCTATAAACAATATTGGTAAATCTTGTGCACTCATCAATTTCCACGCAGCCGCAAAAAGCGTGATCGATCCAGAACATTTGGAAAATGGCCAAATGCGGTCTCCAGCGCAGTGTCGCCACGTACGTAGTAAGGAAAATCTTTACAAAAAAAATACAGACCAGTCTCGTGACAGTGGTAAGATCCCAAGCCGATCTGGTCTTCCCGCGCGGAGTGGAGCCATCCTTTCGCCGACCCAACGAACCGTAACCCACGGGCACGGGGGTCTCTTCACGCTTGCGACGTCCCGCACCGCGTCTAAGTGACGAGAACCAGTTGGAGACAGATCCACGGCGCTCCTGTTCGGCCGCTCCCGGCCCGGCTTTGATAAACATTACTTCACAAGTGCCAGCGCACGGCACGCATCACACTCTCACACGCGCGAGTCTCGACCACACGAAAACACTAATATTAGTGAAGCTTACAGCCACGCGTTACCTATAAAGCCGACAACATATCTCAAAAATAAATTGCGAAGAGGAAACATAAAGCAAATTAAGTGGAAAAGTGGATAAGTGAGCGTCGTCAGTTCGCGGGTCCTACGTCGACATCGCTGAGGCACCATGTCAAAGCTACACAATAAATACGTATGCGTTGATGCAAAGTGCACAATAAGCGTCGTCGGTGACACACCTGATCGTAGTCGTCGTCGTAGGTGCGGGTTGCGCGAGCGCAACGTACCAGCAGAGGCCACCACAGCGCGCCGCACAGCAGCCGAACATGCAAACACATCGCGTGCCATACACTTCCCTCTAAGGAACGCACTCGACTGAAGATAGTCGCGGGCGCCACCGATGTTTGGCACCGTGACAATTACAGTCATATACCTACACTACGTAGACAATACTTTATCTTTCTGCACGTCTGTGACAAGGTCGACCACGCGCACCTATTGCCATCTCATCACTAACGTTAAAATAAAAACAAAATATTAGCAATTTAATTACTATAGTAATACATAACATATTCATTACAAATGACGTGGTTGACACCATTTTTTTATTTGTAAAAAGGAAATCTGGGACAGAAATTTTCCCCAAAGTAACCGGTATATTGCAAAAACTTTACAAATGGGCCCTGTACAGAACTGTTATCAAAGTCAGCAGTCGAACTGCGGAAGCGGCAAAGGAAATGTGATAAACCCGATGAATAGCCAACATTGTCCGGTTCACAAGACTGGCATTCTTCGATAACAAAATGTATTATTAATTTAATTTCATAAAATGATCAAGTTCCCTTACGAAATACCTGGAAAGTAATTTGAAACATTGCTTATGATTGTAATGCTAAAGATCTGAACGTTGTAATTTACTTATCGAATTATTATCATCAAGATAAAGACAGAGTCAACGACGTCAGCGCTCTGATCAAACAGTTAATGATAGATGACCCTACAAACATTAAATTGTCTATGCAACTACGCTACAATTTTATGAATTTAATGATTAATTTAAAAAAAAACACTTTATAAATATGCACTAGTGGGTAAATATATAAAGTTTCTTGTTATTCCTATAATTAATACATAATTAAGATAAAATTAAATTCTGTTTATAATACAATTTATGCTAAATGCGGTGTCGATATTAATACATAGTAATCTTGACGTCCTCGCCCTTGTATTTTTTAAACATTTTGCTTATGGATGTTTTTGCATCTATGCATAATAACTATCTAAGGATTTTCCCATGCCCCATTATTTATAAGAATAAATTTTATTCTTCTGTGTAACCATTAATTTATTTGGTATTTAAAATAGTGAGGTCTATATTAGGTTACCTATTAATAAATATTTTAGTTTCCAGTTATTTTCGTTGATAAACGACGATACGAATGAAAGTAAACAAATACAAATCAAAACATTAAAAAAGAAAAGCCCTCGATGACTGACGACGTAGTCACAATATTTCCACTTATCCACCTTATCGCGAAACTTACGGATAACGTTATCACTGAACACCACACGCAAAAAAACAATGAAATTATTGGATAAATGTCACTTCACAGGTCATTTCACACTGTACTTTATTAGTTATTATATTGTAATGTAGTTATGATAATAATATTAAACCGCCAGCGCAAGCACTCGACGCGTCTCGCCGACAACGCGGTCGGTCTCACACTGGCTACTACACTGTAGTAAAGCCAACCCGGGCTGAGCATTGACGGCTTACGTCAGAGAGGACCGCATACCGTATTGAATGAAACGTACGAAACAGATAGAAGGGGAGCTTTAAGCTCGGCGTGGGTACCGGCTAAGTTTGGTAAATATCAAGTAAACGCTTAGCAAATTCGTAACATAAATTCTGAACACGTTCAATTACAGTTGTCATATTAGTTTTTAAGAGCAAAATACATAGTGTATTAAAAATTTAAGTTACATTATGACCATTCCAAAACATAATTAAACCGTATAATTGCGCTAAGTAGAATAATTTTAAATCTCAAGGTTAAAGAAAACCATACATCATTTTACAAATAAATGAAATAATGAGCAATGCATATTAATATTATAATTTAGTCATAACAACAGTCTAGGTAGAGATTCTTTTAGGCGCGTAACGCTTTTGTCCCTCTCACAAAAGCCATGGTTTAAGGAATTGATAGTATGAATTCAAAGTACGTGAAATTAATACATTGCCATGCAATGCCTTGCATTGCTGTTAAATTAATAATATAAATCCTTTCATCACATCAAATGTAAATTAATATTATAATTCTTGTAATTTTTTAACGTTAACCATGATATAGTAGCAATTTATTGATAGAACAGAATGTAGCTGCTTTAGGTTTTAATTTTAGTGCACGGTTTTTTTTTAAACCATCCACATGTAGACGTAAAGCAAAAAGTAGTTAAGAAATGAATGAATCCTTTCCTCATAGAAAGAATTTTAAAAATAAATGTAAAAAACCAATAGTGCTTTTATTTTCGTAGCAAAACTATACTAGCGTAAAGTAAAACATTCGGGGATCGTGAAATTGACTGCGATATTTTTTTCGTTTTTGCTCAACTCTTTGGCGTTTTTAATATAATTTAAATTTAAAGTACATACTCCTGTAATTTTGAGAATTAATTTAACTGAAATGTTCGTTTCAATGGCCGTTAACAGCAAAAACTTAAGAAAAATGTGCTAATAGACAATCGTCTGTTTAAGTGTCATAGCTGACGAAAAAGCCATGGATAATATAAAAGCTTCAAAACAAGAATTTATCTTATGTACATTTTTTTTAAACCAAGTTTCGAAAGATCGAAAAATCTAACATAGTTTTTGATACACACATCAAAAACATATACCATAGTATTTTTGCAAGGATTATATATATGCCATAAAGTTTTATTATTACAAGTTACCTAAATACAGCTTTAGCTCATAATACCAAGTATTAGTAAATTAAACAGATAATGTTATTGTAATGCAACACATTAAAATACACTTCCTTGGACATGCAAAGCTTGCATTTTGTAATCAAAATAAACCTACACATGTAAAATTAGGTCAGTGCTGATTTACAATAATAATTAATGGTGATGTTGCACAAATAACTAATTTCTTTGCAGGCTGACAATATTTTAATCCCTGTCTCTGAATATTCTAACATTTATGCACATGAAACATACACAATGTGCCATCATGTCTCAATTCAGTGCATATTGTCAACTGATATGAAAAGGAATATTATCATTGAAACCTTGGTCAGTCTGGATATATTAAATATCTTTGGAGGTCTAAAAGGGTAAATTCAAATAAACATAAAACTACAAAGTGTGTGCCTAGGTTGGGCAGATGTTATTAGTATTTTTCACCAAGAAATTATTAAGAGTAGCATAGTCTACAAATTTGCCTAAAAAGTATCATTAGATCACCGCTTATTCCATGGGACCTTTCAACACAATTGGTGAAATGTAGATGCCCAAATGCCCATATGGCAACACCTTCAAGGTACAGCACAACCAATCATACAGCCATGATTGTATATGCATACTTACAACAATTAACATATTTTATATAGTAGTTACCATTGGCATTTTCAATAAAATAATAATCTACATAGTGAATGAGGCATTAAGTCCATCTTTACAAGTTGTATAAAGTGTAAATAAATTATTATAAAGGGTTCACATTTGTATTTTAGAATGTTGGTAACAAATCATCTGAAATTACTTTTAATATGAACATAGATCTTGCAGAATAAAATATGCTACTTTTCATTCTGGAAAAGTGTGGTGTTCCCATGGAATAGGCTTAGGAGAAACAGCTAGTCACATTATTTTTTCATCAGAAGATGTATATATTATATTATCATTAATCTACAATAACCAAACAAGAAGTCTGAGAACAGAAACAACTCTTATAATACCGTTACTGGCTAAAGTACAATGTGGAAAGCCATTTTTGAATCACATCATCATCATCATCATCAGCCCATATACGTCCCACTGCTGGGCACGGGCCTCCTCTACCATTGAGAGGGTTTTAGGCCTTAGTCCACCACGCTGGCCTAGTGCGGGTTGGCGGACTACACACCTAAGAAATTCCTAAGAACTTTTAGGTGTGCAGGTTTCATCACGATGTTTTCCTTCACCGTTTTGAATCACATATTTTAGTTTAATGAGAACCTAAACGGTTAACTAAGAAAATATTTAAAAAAAATACTTTAATATAAACCATCCCTTTTAACTGTACAATTATAATGTTTACAAAATCATGTTGGATGTTTTTTGTTTGTAAATAAACTAGAAAATACATTTGAACACTTTCATTTACATTTTCATAGTTGGAATACATCTTTTAAAGTGGTTTTAGTAAAACATATTCACAATAAGACCTAATACTTACTGTAGTATGTATTTTTTTTTAATTCATTAACAATGAATAAATCTTTCTAACTTGCACATATCCAATAATTGGACTCATGTTTGTGTCAAAAAATTTTTACTCTTGGTTCTCAAATAAATTATCGGGATATTGCACATATTAGAAAACTGGGGTGAAAAAAAGTCTGCTTCCACAAGGACAAAGCTGTATAGAGCACAGTGTAATGTAATTCTATGATAACAGGTGCAGCCAACTCAAGAATTTGATAGATTAGATTAGCATTACCTGAATCTCTAACAGCAGTTCTGTTTTCCTGCGACGTATATCAATTAACGTCTTCTGCTGCTCAGGTGTCAACTCTGAAAACAAACGGTATCATCACCAAATATACCCAGTAATACACTAGGCATTGAGGTCATCACAATTATAAAACCACTTCTATGTGTACAAATTGCCGAAAACGTTTCAGTTACCCGTATGAGTGAAAGGATCACCATGAT
Organism: Hemaris fuciformis; assembly: GCA_907164795.1. Lineage (NCBI taxonomy): Eukaryota > Metazoa > Arthropoda > Insecta > Lepidoptera > Sphingidae > Hemaris > Hemaris fuciformis. The sequence continues at coordinate 6,513,261 of OU015440.1, read as the reverse complement.
TACTCGCAGCATTATTTCCTCCAAGGGACAAATTCTCAAATTCACTTATCATTTCTTAAAATATATATAAAACAGTAAACAAAGTCTACATCGTTGTAAAATGTTGCGCGGCCATATTTATTTACAGTTTTACACATATACAGAACCACAGATTAAATATTGAATCTATTTGAAAACTTAAGTTGGAATGTCGGTTCGAAGTTGGTTTCTTCTTTTCTGTTCCACTGTTTTACACAATTTATTATAACTAAATTTACATACACACATATACAATCTCACTCCTATATCCTAAATACCTATGCAGAAATGTATTTTATTAAACACACGTTGCGCCAACTGTATTGTAACGCTCACGTCGAATAATATTTTTTGGGGTACATTTTCATATATTTATAGCGCACAAAGAATATTAAATTTGTAGTAACTCATAATATTTGAATGTTTAGAAATCTATGAGGTTAAATCACGTCCATTATTGGTATACACTATACCTACTTCTAACAGCACATAAAGGTTGTGCTTATTTATAAAAGTCTAGACTCTTAAACACTAGTACCTAATATTTACCTACAATGTTATATGTTCAAAAACTTCTACTTTGTACTCTTACACGACATAAATAAAATTATTAAATATTTTACATGTAGGTACAGTTTTATAAGAAGGCAATGCATTACCTACATCTACTCAATAATTCACTAAAAATGCATATCTATTGCATTTTTCAAAAACTCAATTGAGATGAATAGAAAGTGAAAGGAAAAAAATCTCTTTAATTTAAAAGAAATCAGTAATTCACATATATTTTTTAATATATCTTTGGATTTATTAATAAATAATTTATGTCAAGACTCAAAAAAATAACAATAGCATAATGATAATGTAATAGTTTTAAATAAAAAATGTTATTTAAAAAAAGTTTTGAACATAGATTAACAGTAAAAAATGTATGTACCTAAGTGTAGAGTTGAGTGTTGAAAACTCTCGGAAGTCGGAACTCGGAATATTGTAAGTGGCAACTTTGAGTCAGCTGCGCTTCAAGTTGCGTTGGATCATTCATCATTGGATGGATGCGTATTTTGTTCTTCAAGAAAAGAACACGCCCCCAGCCTCCCAGGCTCCAACAGCCATTTCTATTTGTTTTATGCTTGAATATTTAGCGAAACTTTGCGCCGTTACGGCTATTTAAAACATTATATAATTTCAGTTGAAATCAAATAATTTTAGGAAGTGCAGTATAATGTGTTTACTGTAATTCTTCAACATTTATATAAGACATATTTTTGCTAAGCCGGTGTATTTTCAAGCTAAAATAATGAATGATAATGGTTGTATACACTTGAATAACTTTAAAGCTGCAAAAGGTACGAAGCCTTATAAAGTCGTGAATGCATTTTTCGTATCTTGTACGTCCTTCGATGCCAGAAGATACAAGGTGAGTTTATGTGATAAAATAAAAAACAAACTGCGCAAGAAGTATCTGCTTATATGACCTTTCTCAAGACGCAAAATTATGTTCAAAGGATTTTTTCAAGCGTTTTAAGATAATATAGATAGAAGATAATAAGCTTTGAATGCGTTCTTCAGTTTAATGAAGATTTTTCTTTGTCTTTTATGTATTTTAGAATCAGCTGATCAGTGATCTTTGACCTCATAACAGCTGTTAGTGTTTAATGTGCGATTTGCGTTGTTATTAAACCATGTTCTCATGTAATTTTTTTCATTCAGTTCTATTGAGAAATATTTTTATAACTCAGAAAACCGTTTTTGTTAACTTCATAAATTGTAACATCGTTTTTTTTGTTGTTACATCCAAACGCACACATCTTCTTTTCTTATTTTTCAATTGGCAAGACATTATTCATCACATTTTTTAAATATTGCTTTTATTTGTATTTTTCATGATATTTTTTATATTATTTTATTTATTTATATTTATTCTCATTACAGGCTACAACATGTGTCTGTTTTGCTTGTGGCAAACCAGGACCCCGTATGCACTCATGCCTGCATTGCATCTATTTTGGATGCTATGCAGGTCATATACAGGATCACTCCAAATCAAAAAAGCATTTCCTGTACATTGACCTGAGTTATGGAAATGTGTTCTGTGCTCAGTGCCAAGATTATATTTATGACAGGGAGTTAACAGAGATAGCCTTGAATAACAGGGTTATGGAAGCTAAGTAAGAATAAAACCTTATCATAAGTAATTTAAGAATTCATAAATTAATGTTTTCTTGTATTTGATTGGTAAAAATATGTTTTTAAAATGTAATATGCCAGACTGATATATATTCTTTTAGAAATAGTCATAAAAATTTCATACTTCAGAAGATTCTTTCTTATGTATAGAACACCCAAATTTTACTAAAATGTTAGAAAATCATTAATTTATTGTTTGTGTGCTTACAGGTCACTGGGAGTGAGTGTGCCATATATACCTTGGTTACCTAATCAGAATGAGGCAATGGCCTTGAGACGCCTCCGGAAAAGACGAGTGATCAGCCAGCACACAACCATTGGCCTCCGAGGCTTACAAAATTTAGGTTCTACCTGTTTTATGAACTGCATTGTTCAAGTGAGTTGTCACTTTACCATTTTCCATGGTACTTACTATAATGCAGTAACAAAATTTATCAATTAAAATTACAGACATTGATTCACACTCCATTGCTACGAGACTATTTCTTAGGAGAGAAGCACAAATGTAAATCTCAATTGTCTGGCAAGTGTCTAGTCTGTGAGGTTTCTAAACTATTTCAGGTAAATGACATTTTTAAACATGTTTGATTGAACATATTTTTTGCAAGTCATTCTAATAATAATTAAACAATTTATAATAAAATTTCAGGAATTCTATTCTGGCGCAAAAACGCCGTTGACTTTACATCGTCTATTGCATTTGATTTGGACACATGCGCGCCATTTGGCAGGGTACGAGCAGCAAGACGCTCACGAATTTTTCATCGCGACTCTTGATGTCATTCATAGGTAGACAAAATATCCTTTTACCTTGCGTTTTTTGTCATTATTACTATTCTTTTTATTAACTAAAAAAAATGATTTTCATCACATCACAAAGAGCTCTAACGTGTAGAGCCCTTTTTCATGTAACTTAACTGCACTTGCTTGTCTGACTCTGAAGGTGCTAATGAATAACCGATGGTCATACACATAGACCCGATTCTGAACTGTATAGGTACACATACATACATCGTCGAGGAATCAGCAACACCACCGAGCTCGATTTTTTGACAAAATGATTTATTGGTATCGTTGGATTCGTATGTCATAAATAAACTCACGCTTGTATTCCCCGAAGGGGTAGGCAGAGGTGCATTTCTGCACCCATATTTCGCCAGGTATGTATCAGGGGGCGAGCCTATTGCCGTTTTTCGGGCACATTTCCAGACGCCGTGTTGTTACTGAGAATTTCCTAATGGAAAAACCCAATAACATATCGAACCCAGGACCTCTAGATCGCACGGCACATAAGTACTTGTACCGCGAGACCACGAGGCAGTCTGACTGAACTAGGTAAAACGCCGTATGCGTTTTATAGGCATCAGAACAGAATTTGTCCCAAATCACTCCTACACAACTGGCCTCTTAAAACTGAATTTACGAACAATATAAATTTTTGAAATTACTAACAAAGTAAATCGGTACTTATTGACAAATAAATATTCTATATTTACAGACATTGCACGAACGGAGTGGAAGATGTGGAGAAAAAAGAAAATGGCCGATGCAATTGCATTATAGATCAGATATTCACGGGCGGTCTTCAGAGCGACGTAGTTTGCACATCTTGCTCCGGCGTTTCGACAACAATAGACCCGTTTTGGGACATCAGTCTCGACATAGCCGGAAACTCACTTCAAACATGTTTGGAGCGTTTCACAAGAGCCGAACATTTGGGATCCGCAGCAAAGATTAAATGCTCCAATTGCCGTGCCTACCGCGAATCCACCAAGCAATTGACTTTGGAAACGCTGCCGATAGTCGCGAGTTTTCACTTGAAACGCTTCGAGCATTCTTCCCAGATCGATCGCAAGATATCCACGTTTATATCGTTCCCCGCCGAATTAGATTTAACTCCATTTTTATCTTCTCATCGCCGAGCTGTTGATGTGGGCGTGGCCGAAAATAACAACGCGCCGGAAGGATTATTTGAAGACAATCGATATTCTCTGTTCGCGGTGGTGAATCATTTGGGTTCTCTAGACGCTGGTCACTATACAGCATATGTGAGGCAAATGAAAGGGAGCTGGTTCAAATGCGACGATCACATGATCACTCGAGCTTCCTTGCGGGAGGTTCTGGACAGCGAAGGGTGAGTATACCTATAATTCTGCTGTTATAATCATCATCATCATCAGCCCATATACGTCCCACTGCTGGGCACGACCCTCCTCTACTACTGAGAGGGTATGCCTTAGTCCACCAAGCTGACCTAGTGCGGGTTAGCAGACTACATACCTAAGAAATTCATAAGAACTTTTAGGTGTGCAGGTTTCATCATGATGTTTTCCTTCAACGTTAAAGTACGTGATAATTCTTTGTGAATACACACATAACTTCGAAAAGTCAGAGTTGTGTGCCTGGGGCTTGAACCCGCGACCGTCGAGATTCTCGACCGCGTGTCTAAACCTCGAGGCCATCACGACTTCTAATTAATTTAACACTGTATATTTTTTTGTCTTTTGCAGATATCTTCTGTTTTACCATAAAACAGTCTTGGAGTATGAGTGCGACATGCCCTAAATTATTTCTGCTTTCATCATTGCTAGCGTGTATCACTTATTTAATTTTTAAAACAAAAATTTAGTCTTTGGAACATGTTAAAATAAACTCGTGTTCTTTCGTGATATTAGTGAATAGATGTTTAGAAGTCTTACAGTCATCCTTTTAGATGTCTCCACCCGAATCATTCACGAATTTGTTAGTATTAAGCTTTAATATACTATACGATAAGAAATTTATCTAAATCGCCATGAAAACATTGCAAAATTTTAAAATCATTAAGGTTTTTCTAGATTCCATAAAGCTTATTTATTTAAATTCATTTGAAAATAGATATATTATTACAAAATTGTGTAATTACTGGATTTGTATACATTCGTTATTGTAAGCTTAAAATAATCTAAGCGTGACTTGAGTAATACCTATATATATGATAAAACTTATTTTTGTTTTATTGTCTATAAAAATATTTAAAATCAATTGTATAAAATGAAAACTGTAATTATGAAATATAATCTAGATAGTATCATTCCTGATAGGATATATTATGTTTATGAAAATGATCTATTTAAAATATAATTGTCTGCTGAACAAACATTAAATCTACCTCGCTGTTTCTTGTTGGCTTTTCCTCAAAGCCAAACATAAATTTAATTGAAAGTTTATATATGTTATGTGTTTTGAATTGTGTAATCCTAGATGTCTTTTCTACGTTATATTTGTTGTCATTTCACGTATTCGAAGTTTCGAATTGTATACGATAAATATTTCATGTACTACTTTAAATAATTAACATTTATCATTTATATCATTTAGGTATAAATGAAAAATTCAAATTTGCAAATCGATAAATTATAATTAAAAATATAACCACCAAGCACATTACATTGTATTCAAGTGTTAAGAGATGTTACTAGCTTTGGTGTCTTCACACGTATTGACGCAAATAAACTGTCCTAGTTTTAGAGCCTATAAACTGTCGCAAATAAACTGTCTTAGTATTTTTGATTGCAGAATGATCTGCTCGGTCCTAGAAAATGATGAGGATCGTAATAGTATATTTTTAGGGATGTTGACTACACCACACTTGAATTAAAACAAAAAATATAAAAATAACAGTTACATATCTCTCCAGACTAGTAATGGAGGGTAACAAAGAGGAATTCAAGTTTTCTTTACACACATATTCTTTCAAGTATGTAAGTAACTTATGAACTGCACTGATGTTAGCTTTATGTGATATTTATGACATTATTACTATCTAGTTAGTTGTATGCATTAAATCTACTTACAGGAACTATTTTAAAAGTTCTGTTCAATTTTGTAATGCTTGTTTCTAGCAGATGCTAGAAACTATGAACAATATAACAGGAACATTTTTAAATGGGGGTAATAATTATAAAAACAAAAATCCATAATTTTTGTCCGTCACAAACACTGAAACTTCAAGAAACAAACGATTATATTACAAAGCATTTCAATGTCTAAGCTTCGACATATTCTCAACTTATTAGACTTGGTTAAATGTTAGCTTGGTAATATTAATTTACTAGTGTAATAATTATGCATTTAATTGTAATGTTGATCCGAGCCTGATCAATTATGTAAAATATTTGAAAATCCTGATTTCGTGCAATTTCACTAATGTTGAAATATTTAATTTTAATCAAGAATTATTTATATGTTAATCTACTGAAGAAGGTTATATGTATTATCAATTATTGCATCATCAAAATTATGAATGTCCAGTCAACAAATAAATCATTTGTTTACGTTTATTTTGGTATGTTACTAGCAGTTTCGGTTAGAAACTTGCAATCACTGATATATACAAAATTGATATTTTTTTAACAGAAGACAAACTGATTCGATGTCATACAGTATCAATTACCTAACGTGAATAAAAATTGTGTAAATGGAGTTATTTTATTTATAAATTCCTCTTCATAATCCAATACAGTGTTATAGAAATGTAAGAGTATGATAACACTTTAAAGTACGTTAACGAGATAATTATAACAATCCCATTACCTTTAGAAAAAAAAATGCCTAATGCAATGCATAGGTACTAATATATGCACTTCGATATACAACTTATAATAAAACCTATAATAATAATAAGAAGAAGATAGAGTAAAATAATATATACTCGCATCTAGTAATCCTCGTAATTGTTCCAGTCGGCTGTCGGTCGCCGTCTATCGGGATGATAATTACCAACTTTTCACGAAACTTCATAGCCCTTCGTGAATGCTTGTGTAACATCGGAGATTAGGACATTGTCTTGTCTCTTATAAAAGAGAGTGCATAATAGTCGTTATCCGACTTCCTACTAATATTATAAACGCAAAAGTTTGTGTGTATGGATCTGGCTGATTTATCTGAGTTATGGATGGATGTTTGTTAGGTACGGTACTCTTTCACGTAAAAAATACTGAACGGGTTTGGGTAAAATGTGACACACAGATAAAATATGTACTGGGATAACATATATACTTAATCCTTTTTATCCCAGGAAAACATAAAATCTCTCGGGAACGCGGGTGAAACCGCAGGACGGAAGCTAGTAGTAAATAAAATAGTAAAAATAAATAGTAATTATGGTAAAATATATTTGTTTAAACGAATCTTATTTATTTTATTAAAAACGAGTACCTATATCCATTCGCATCAATCACAGCTTTTAGTCGCTGTCGCATTGATTCAACAAGGCGAGAGCATAATATGTATGCCGGTTCCTCTGAAGCCCTCCCAAACATATCGGCAATGTTCTACGACAGCTGCTTTGGTTCTCTCGTTATTATTTATCCACCGCTGTACCATCAAACCCCATAGATTTTCGATAAGGTATATATCCGCCGATTTTGCAGGCTAAGGAATCACCACCACTTCACGGTGCCGATGGAACCACGCGTTCACGATGAGAGCTATGTGGATACGGGCGTTGACGTGGACATAATTGAACTCCGTTAGTTCAAAATAACGGCCGAATAATATTACAAGCGTTTTTATTCTGAGATTGCAAGATATTACAAGAAAATATATGACACTGACAGACTTTGACAATTCAGTAGAAGATATAATATTGTTAGAAACTAAAAACTTAATTATTCAAATCTTTTAAAAATGACTGTTATTCGTTCTGATGCCGTAACTATAGTAACCAAATAATAAGACGCGTAAAAACTGTCAGGACGATCAAGAAACATAGACGATCTGTGTCGTTTTCCCGCGCTTGCTCTATAGTCGCCAATGCAGTGTTGCCACCCACACCAACTTATTTCTGACACGGCCTCTCCTGACGGGGCTACGTCCTCGAAGCCCTTTTCAGGCCCGTGAAGCCCTTAGCCGGACATCGTCAATGGCCCGGGTATATTACCTCCCTGGGCTACTGGTTCGTTGTCATGGTCCTCCGCCCCATCTGTGAACACACACTACACCAGAGACAAAGTACCTTGCTACATTATTTAACAACACTCGTATAGACTCGGATAGTAGATAAAATGTTAGATTCATCATATGATTAGGACTAGGAATAGAATTCTTACAGGTCTGTTCCCACGCAATCAGACGCCCATGTTCGCTTGCACAGGTCTTACGCCAGTCTTTTGTAAGTCACCCCAGAAAACTAGGTAGGCGTTAGGATTTACACAGGTCTTTTCCTACGCAACCAGACGCCCATGTTTCGTTTGTACAGGTCTTACACCAGTCTTTTGTAGGTCACCCCAGATACCTAGGTAGGCGTTAGGATTTACACAGGTCTTTTCCTACGCAACCAGACGCCCATGTTTCGTTTGTACAGGTCTTACACCAGTCTTTTGTAGGTCACCCCAGATACCTAGGTAGGCGTTAGGATTTACACAGGTCTTTTCCTACGCAACCAGACGCCCATGTTTCGTTTGTACAGGTCTTACACCAGTCTTTTGTAGGTCACCCCAGATACCTAGGTAGGCGTTAGGATTTACACAGGTCTTTTGTCGGCGGCGCAACCAACGCAACCCGATACCTTCCCATGTGTCAGGGTCAACCCAATACCATGCGCACACAGGTTTTACGTGGGTCTCTTCCACTGAACACATTTCCCATGACGTCAAAGCCAATACACACACTCACAAGCTAATTAAAAAACTAAAACTGAATTATCTGCGTACACAAATAATTAAAACATCGGTATGACATCTTAAAAAAATGCAGCTCAAACGGGCGTCTATTTGCCCTTCCACAACATCATGTATGAAGCATCAGTATGCACTTCAGTAAGTAATAATAATAATCACCATCATCATCACCATCCTCACCATTGAGACGGTATCAGTAAGTAAAGTGGTATTAAAATATCGAGAACAGGTTTACTAGTCAAACGGGTACTAACCTCAAAAATTGTCTCGCTTGTTTTACATTGCCAGTGTTAGAGGTATTTATTAATGCTTTAATTTTATACGCGCTTGGCCTATTCTGACTATTGCTCATAGCCCTTCTCATCATTACACTGATTAGCAATACGCACGTGCGTATATTGTCGATCACGTGGTCGACCTCATCGCACCAAACATAAAAATCATTTAAAGCCGGATCAAAAGTTGAAATATAAATGTTGTTAGATCTTACCGGGTTCGAAGTACTTATATGTCTTACGAATTGTATTAATGCAGTCGTACGGAGTTTGTGACACTGATGACTTGTGGCAGGAGTTAAAGGGGTAGTCGAGCTCCTTGTAGGTGTGGGGGCCACACAGGGCACCACAACGCCACTATCCGTCAGCGGTCGTCCGCCAACGACACTCGTTGCGCTTGACCTGGAACTTATATCCTCATTAGTATGACGTAAGTTCGAATCCCACTTCTGATGTTAGAAACTAAAAACTTAATTATTCAAATCTTTTAAAAATGACTGTTATTCGTTCTGATGCCGTAACTATAGTAACCAAATAATAAGACGCGTAAAAACTGTCAGGACGATCAAGAAACATAGACGATCTGTGTCGTTTTCCCGCGCTTGCTCTATAGTCGCCAATGCAGTGTTGCCACCCACACCAACTTATTTCTGACAATATCTAATTTAAATCTTGAAACTAGACGTAGTACAAAGATGTTACACTATTTTGAACCAAGTTATCATACTATGTTAGTATAATTTTATATGCAGTTATCTGCTTAGTGCTTTAGTTTCAAAAGGTACTAAGAGTTTACGACTCGTTAAAGGAATGAATTTGAAAACTGACGAAGGTTTTCTTACTCTGACTGTACATTAAGTTTTCGTACTTATATATTAAACTGGCAAGTGACGGTAAGAATATTTATTACCTTAAATTTTTCTCTAAGTGAAGCCCTGGGGCCTAAATTATAAATGGCCTTAATGGCCCTTTTTTGCAAGTCAAAAATAGTGTTAATGTCCGCAGCAGCTCCCCACAAAAGAATACCATACGACATAAGGCTATGGAAATAGCTAAAATAAACCATTTTGCCGTTTCTTCTTCAGTCAGACGTCTTTTTCCTGCATATACTTACATGTCCGCCAACCCGCACTAGGCCAGCGTGGTGGACTAAGGCCTAAACCCTCTCAGTTGTAGAGGAGTCCAATGCCCAGCAGTGGGACGAATTTGGGCTGATGATGATGATACTATACATATTGATGTCATAAATCTATGATAGTAGTAGTGTATACGAGTATAGTATAAACATTAATAATGTTAAATGATCTAGTATAAGACAGAGCCGGAATGAAGAGTTGAGGTACTGGTAGAATTTTGGCGTTATACGTGTAGCCCGATATTATATAATTCTAATGAAACGTTATTAACACACCCACACCTGTAACAAGATGAAGACAGACGCATTTTTCTAATTTCACGTTTCAGATAGTTGAGGAACCAACGAGGCATTTTCAATCAGATTGTAGAATACATTGTAAGAAGTAAAACTATTTGAACAGTTTTTAAAATATTTAATAAAATATTACAAAATAAAACAAAATTGCTTCCAGCAAAACAATACGAAATAAAGACGAAAAAGAAAGGTATGAATAAATAATGTCATTATTATGGGATTACACTTGCTGTTACAATACGTTTTTTCTTGTCATTTTATGACATTTGTCCAATTAAATTCTTTATTAATTACAAACAAATTAGTATTCTTAACTCACGCCAATGTTATGGAGCATAACACTTCTATTATTTACTATCACATTACAATCAGACCACATTTTTATTTGAATAACTATTCACATGTCAGCCTTGCGATTTCATTCTATTCGAGACGACAGATGTAAATTTCACATTTTTTATATATATGTATTGTTAGGGAAAGTAAAGAATATTAAGTAAAAAAAAAACCATTAGAGTAAATAATTAACATTCATATATCTATAGAGAATAGCAAGTCTCCGAAGTTAATATAATTTGACACTCAAATGTTGGTAATACCATGGTATAATTTTTAAACAGAGTGCTACTAATTATTTCATGTTATGGATCTCTTTACAGGATTTTATAAAACTTCATGCAATAAGCTTCTAATCAACACGCCTAATAACAATTCTATGAGTCATAAAGCAGATCTATTTTAACGTATGCACTTTTTTATTTGACTAGTGTGTTAACGTTATTTCGAAACAATTTCATTGAACAGATTAACTGCTACAGTATATGGTAACACTACACTAACAATAACATGACTTCGATGTATAAGTTTATACATTGCAATTTTAAATGTAATTACGCGAAAGTTTATCAGTTATCAATTTCAGTTACATATTATGGCCCATTAAAACAAGTAGCATATTAATAATTTAGTAATCATCAAAACATGATTTGTAAATTAATTGAGTACCATGAAACCTTAAAAATAATTTGAATAAATATGTTGAGATTTCAAAACGAATAATTCAAAACAATCTTTCGATTTCCCTTCGCACTACTACTATTATGATTATTGAAATCGGTATAGTAGTGATATTATTTGTTTCCGCTGTGTGTGGCCGGCGCCTCGTCCAACAGATTCTCGAGTTGTTTGACATCGGTGACCGGCAGCGAGCACGCATAGCGTCTGCACACGTATGCCGTGGGAACATCGGAAGCTCTCACGCGGTTCACAACTGAAAATATTCACATACACGCTTTAAATTGCCTTTCTTTTATCCTATACCAGATATGAAGAATATCTAAGAACGCTAAGATTACATGGATGACCCAGTGGCGGTACTTCCATAGAAGCCCAAAAGCGTTAAACGTTCGTTGTGTAATGTCTAGTAACTAGTTTATAATTGTTTATTGTGGGATCAGTATATTTTTATTTATATGTCAACTTGCTTTTGTTAAGGCTTAAAGATTATTATTATTCGGAATTTTGTAAGGGAAACTGGGCTTTTGGGCTTCTATAGAAGTACCGCCACTGGAATGACCAAGTATTTCCTAAAGCGAAGCGTGTCATCTGCCATGCCCTGTTGATGAATCGATTGGTACGTATCGATGTATATGTTGGTGTATCGATAGTATCGACGGCAGCAAGTAGTAGTGTGGTTGCGGACTCACGTATGTCGGACATACCGGCGGCGTCGGCGGGGTCTGCGACGGCGAGCACTCTGCCGGGCAGCAGCCGCGCCCGCACCGCGCGCACCAGCTCCAGCGTGCGCGGGTCCGAGCAGCCGCCGGAGATCACCACCTGCCACACCACACCATCTCATTCACACACACATCACATACATCCCACTGCTGGCCACGGGCCTCCTCCACCACGTTCAGGGCCGCCGCAAGCGGGCGTGCAAAGCGTGCGCCGCACGCGGGCGGCACGTCCAGGGGGGCGGCAAATTTGTTCAGGTGACCTTTTTCTTCAGACAAAACTCAGAGTAAGTAGTTGTAGGGCGGTATAATAGGGTTTGCACGCGGGCGGCGAAATAGCTAGCGGCGAGCCTGACCACGCTGGCCTAGTGCGGGTTGGCGGACTACTCTGAGAAACTCCTAACAACTTTTAGGTGTGCAGGTTCCCGCACGATGTTTTCTCTTACCGTTAAAGTATGTGATAATTCATTGTGAATACACACATAACTTCGAAAAGTCAGAGGAGTGTGCCTGGGGTTTGAACCCGCGACCGCCGTGATTCTCGACCGCGTGCCTAAACCTCGAGGCCATCACTGCTTTACACAAACTATTGTGTACCATCATGCTACTTTTAATCCGACGTCAGTGCTCTATGCAAGATTTACTTTTTTCTGATTAAAAACTTATTTCCGTGGTCAAATTCTGTGTACTAAACACAGAAAAATATAAACATAATATATTTTAAACATTAAAAGAGAATCCCCAATAATTGTACGCCGTTACTGGCACATATTGTGATTTTAACAAGGACATTCTTTTCATTGTAAGAAAATATTTTGTTTGTGGAAATAAAGATAAATAAATTATTTGTAACTTTAAAAGCTTTTTGCATTAAGATCATGGTTATTATTATCATCATGCCAGAGGTAGGTAGGCAAAGGTTTGGTTTTGGGCCCACGTTTCGCCAACGATTTCCGAAATCCCAGTGGTTAACATAACTTATGCTTTTTACCGGACGAATTTCCAAGCCGCCTGATGCTTCTGAGGTTTTTTTAAATACTAAGGGAGATTTTCTATAAGTATTCTTTTCTTTACTAACCTGAGTAGGTGAGTCAGTGTAGAACATTAAAGCCGACATCATTTCTGGAAGCGCAGTCGGTGAGTCTTTGAGTCGTTTGGCGAACGCGATCAGAATCTTTTTAGCCATATCTCGTTCTTGTTCTCCGCCTTCAGCTTTGGCACTCTTGTCTGCATAAGCTGCGATACGTTGCAGATTGTGGCACGACACACTGTTGCCCGATGGTTCGGCACCGTCATGGTCTGAAAAAATAAAAATAAAATTATTATGATTTGACACTATTCTTTTGCTTATTTTAGTAAGATGAATAATTTCATAAAAATTCTTAAATCGGCACAATCTTAAAATAAGTACCTTAATTGACTTACAACAGAAGATTTTTCGTTATGTATTAATTTCTGTTGCATCAAACTGTCTTATAAAACATTATTTCTAAATTGCGATGGGCTTATATTGAGATATAAAAGTTTTGATGATTTTATGTACCTTCTTTTAATCTTAGCACAACAGTGCTATCCTCTGCAGAGCAAGTGAAATATCCTCCTTTTTCTGAATCCCAGAACATTTCATTTTGGGTTTGTTGAAGTTCACGCGCCCATTTCAGCCATTGCAAATCCAATGACGCCTCGTACAAGTCGAGCAGACCTTTTATCAAAAACGCGTAATCATCCAAAAAACCTTTGATTGGTTGTTCCCTGTAATACATTTTTTTAATTAAAAAAAAAATAATTAAACAAAAATAAAAGTTATTTTAACCAATATATAACGTACGTTTGCGCAATTGAACCGTCATCAGCTCTATAACAAGAATGCAACAGAGTTTTAGAAGAAGGGTTATACAGGTGTTCTCTAATAAAGTTGGCAGTTTTTATGGCATCTTCCACGTAGTCCTTGTTGCCCAAACCTTGGCCCGCTTGTGCTAAACCAGAGAGCATCAATCCATTCCATGAACATAATATTTTCGAATCCAAATGAGGGCGCGGCCTTTTCTGCCTCTCGTCGTATAAAATTTGAATTGATTCATTAAGAACTGCATCTAGTTGACTAATTGACAGACCAAATTTTTTTGCAGTATCCTCCTTACTACCATAAACAATCAAGACATTTTTGTTTGTAAGTTCACCATGAGGATCACTTTCAGGTGAAATGTTACCTTCTTCCTCAACACTAAAATAGTCACTGATAACATCCATATAAGGAATGGAATTAATTTTCTTGTCACCTAAAAGTGATTGTAATTCCTGATATTCCCAAACGCAAAATGCTCCTTCTTTCTTGTGTGGCGCACCAAATGTTGGATATGAATCTGCATCTTCAGCGCTGTAAAAACCACCAGATTCGTGCCTTAAATCTCTGTTTACGTACTTAATGATGTCACGAACCACATCAGCAAAAAATTCGTCTTTTGTAGCAAGAAATGCGTCGGTATACGCAACAACCAATTGCCCTTGATCATATAGCATTTTCTCAAAGTGTGGTATGTGCCAATGGTTGTCAACGGAATAACGAGCGAAACCGCTAGAGACGTGGTCGTGGATGCCACCTTTAGCAATTTTCGTCAAAGTGTGCAGACACATATCTAAACACTTTTTTCCCTCGGAATGAGTTTTATCTCTGGCATAAAAATGAAACAGAAAATTGAAAATGGAAGCTTGAGGAAATTTGGGTGCAGTACCAAACCCTCCAAATTCTGGTTCATAGTTAGACATATATCTATGAACACATTTGTCCCAAGTTCCTTCATCAGGAACAGATGATAACGCATCTGCTTCAGATACAATAGATATTCTCTGTAATGCATCCATAATACTTAAACTGGCCTCTAGAAATTGGTCTTGGCTCTCTTTCCATTTCTTTGCAAGACTCAGAAGTATAGTCTTAAATCCAGGGCGGCCCCATCTGTCTTCTGGAGGAAAATATGTACCACCAGTTACAGGCTTTAGATCAGGAGTGAGAAATACGGACATTGGCCATCCACCACTGCCCGTAGTTGCCATAACAAATAACATATAAACTCTGTCAATATCAGGCCTCTCTTCTCTATCCACTTTGATATTAACAAAATGTTCATTCATTACTTTTGCGACTTCCTCATTTTCAAATGATTCTTTTTCCATGACATGACACCAGTGGCAAGTGGAGTATCCAACTGAGAGAAAAATGAGTTTATTTTCCTTCTTAGCTTTGTCAATGGCTTCCTGGCACCATGGGTACCATTGAACAGGATTATGAGCATGTTGAAGTAAATATGGTGACTTTTCTGAAATTAGACGATTTGTGTGTTTTGGTTTTTCAGCTGCAGGAGGTTCTGTGCTTGGTGTTGTCATAATGACCTTGGTGTCACTGATACTTCTTTTAAGCTGGAGAGTTGTTAAATTGTTGTGATTGAATGATGACACTCTGTAAACAGTATTAATTATAATGACATACTCTGTCATAAAACTATTCCAAATTTTATAACATACTAATTATATCTCTATATAATATACTAATTCACCTATTTTTGTTGTGTGAATTTCTGTAATCAAAACCCAAATTATTGAAATGAGTTAACAAATAACTAATATTTCATAAACAGATATTTATTGGGCTTGGCAATGGTAATGGCCTTGCAGTGTATCAACTTAGACATTTAACAAGTATTATCTTTATTCATATTACATTCACTTTAATAGGATACCATTATTAGCAGAATCAAAAGGGACTGTAGCTTATATTATTTGATCAGAAATGTAGAAAATGCTTAAAAATAATATAATTTTAATCTAATTTTGAAATTACACATATTTTGTAACAATCGTCATAATATTTCACGAAAACAAAAGTAAACTCGAAATGTAAACAACAACAAGGTCACATAACAGTATCAGAAATAACTTTCTGATAAGATTATTAATTCAGTGTAAAAGTAGCGTGTAAAAATAAATAAAAATAACAATTTGTATATGGAGGTGTGAATATTTAAAACACTTACCTTTTCTGCAAGCCTAAATCCCTATTAATGTAAATCACGTTTGTAACGAGCGATTCCTTCGTACTGTTTTGATTTAGATTAATACTTTTTAATCTGTTATCACCGGTCGACAGACGTCGCAAAAACAATACAGCACGGCCAGTAGGCATAATAGTATTGTAAGGAAAAAGTTCCGATATAATTACATTGAATTTCTGTTTATTTTGATGTATCTTACATAATTTAACTCGGCAAAATCCACGACGAAATTTATTTTATTGTGACATTGCTTTCATGGGGTTGCAATACCCAAAAATAGCAGTTTATGTATTAGAATTTTGATAATAATTAAGAATATTTACTTCTTCTTTTAAATTAAAGATTATTACCTCTTATCGACGTGACTCCTAAGTTGAATAATATTTGAAATTCTTATTCCACTATCACAGAAATGCTAGCTATTCAATACGAGAAGTTTTCAAGTATAAAATTTATATAACCCACAGAAAAACAAAATAAAAGGGGTAAGAACACACAAAATAAACAATAATCTTGATAATATAAATAAATTGTTCCATGCCACTTTAAATCTGGATTTAAAAAGTTCTAATCGATTTAAAATGGTATGAGAAGTTAATATAAACAAAACTTCATAATTATTGCTTATTTTATTAGAAAAGGCTCAATAAAATGTTAACAAAATGTTTGATGATAATTGTGACAAAAAATATTTATTCTTTATTTATATTTATATTATTATTATTATCATTTCTTCAACAACTTATTAAAAAAATATGATTGAATATCTGTTAAAAGATACATAAACTTTAATGAATTGTTGCTCTTCAGATTTAAACAGGCGCCAATCAATCACGCCATGAAGCTGCATGTTGAAAAAAATAGGTACCTTGACTATTCTTCCTAAAAATTTCCTATAATGTACCTTATCAATTGGCGCAGAAGAGTGTAATAGATTAATATGTGATAGATTACATATACGTCCCACTGCTGGGTACAGGCCTCCTCTGCAACTGAGAGGGTTTAGGCTTTAGTCCACTAAAGAAATTCCTAAGAACTTTTAGGTGTGCAAGTTTCATTACGATGTTTTTCGTTCACCGTTAAAGTAACTGATAATTCATTATGAATACACACATCACTTTGAAAAGTTAGAGGTGTGTGCCTGGGGTTTGTACCTGTGTCCGCCGAGATTCTCGACCACGCGCCTAAACCTCGAGGCCGTCACTACTAGATTAATAGCTTAAATTCTTTTAATTATAGAAGACAAGACATCAACCCATGGAAGGCACCTACGGACTGATTCTACAGTTAGAAATTACTAGATATTATAACTTTAAAGCATTAAGTTTGGGATCAATGTAATCCTAGTTAAAAGCTTACGTATATAATAAATATTACAGTAGTATTTTTCTATCGCACCAAACCTTTATAAAATTATATTCGACAAGCAGAAACTTCTTCTGCTACTCCTGTGTTTATACAATGTTTTATCATATATGTATTTATAACGTTGAAGAAAGTTATCCCAAACAAACGTTCTTAGAGAAACGTTTATACCTAGTCAGGTCATAAATTCTGTCACATGTTTAATATAAAATAATTGAAACAAGTTTATTCATTATGTAACCATTTATATACCAAAATGAACATAACAAAACATAGATTCTTATGACACTAAAGTTTATTCAAAATGACCTCCGTGATTTTGAATACAGGCCTTCAATCTGCGCGGCCAGTCGTCTATCGCAGCACGAACGAGGTCCATGTCAATATAGGTGGCTGCCTTAATCAAGGATGTCTTGAGTGACTCCAAATTGGGATGAGGCTTTGAGCACGCCTTTTCCTCCAAGTGTCGCCATATCTTGTAATCTAACGGATTCAAATCTGGACTGGAGGAGGGCCAGTCTTCGTGACGGATGAAGTCGATTTCACGCGCCGCCAGCCAGTCTTGTGTGCTCTTCGCTCTATGAGCTGGCGCCGAATCTTGTTGGAATACCCAGTGCCTGTTATTGAACATGGTATGAGAAATAGGTTCCACAAGGTTCGTCAGGACTGTATTTTGATACATAACTACATTCGTTTTTACACCTTTCTTACAAAAATGTACCTCTGTTAAGCCCCAATAAGAAATTCGCAACCATACCATGAGCGAGGATGGAAAATGACCTCGTTGGACACGCGGAATACGGTTGCTCGCTTCTTCACGACTGTGTGCGTACACCTTATCATTTTGTTTGTTGTAGCTCTCTTCTACGGTAAAAAAAAATTCATCCGAAAAAAGAATTTCCCGATATTTCTTTCCCGCGTACCGCTTCAACAAAGCGCGGTATCTCTTCAGTCTCAGGTCCATTAGACGAGCATTCAAACGATGTCCTGTTTTTCTTCGATGTGCCCGAAGCCCTAAGTCTTCATTTAGCACCCTTTTCACCGTGGTTCTGCTTAACCCCATCTGAAGGGCCAACAGTTTCTGCTTACGTTTGGGATTTCTTTGAATTCGCGCCTTCACAGCTTTTATCACTGCTGGAGTCCTAACAGACCGAGAGTAAGGCTCGACCGAGATCTCGGTCTCGGTCTCGGTCTCGGCATTCTCGGCTACAAATCCAACCGAGAATTTTATCTCGGTTCTCGGCTAATTACAGCCGAGATTCTCGGTCATGACCGAGATTGTAACTTTGTTCGGATCGGCATTCAAATTTTACCGCGCGTGGCCACGCGCCGCAGCGCGAAGTCGATCGGTGTAAGTGCGTGAGAGGCTGAATTGTGATTGGTTGAAGTCCCGTCTGGCGAACTGCGGCCGGCCGCCTTTGCCCCGTTCGAGTCTTTCGAAGTCCGAGTTCGAGTCTGCGCCGCCTACTAGCGTAGCAAGTGAACAACTCGACGGTCCCCAAGAACAAAATCTTATCTGCAAAATGCTCTACTGCAGTATAGAGTCTTTAAATTAAGTGAAAATATAAATATAAATCGGGACCGTCGAACTGTTTAGCAAAGCTGGACAATTGTATGACGAGAGGCGACACTCTTTGAAGGGCGAAAATGCCGAAAAATTCCTTTTTTATGTTATAATATAATGTTATTTAACTTTGATTATTAAAACAGTTAATTTTGTTAAACAATTAGTAGTGTATTAAAAAGTTAACAGTATTAAAAATCTAAAATTTCACGCTTTGTCTATTCTCGGTCTCGGCTCTCGGTCTCGGCCGAGATATAATTTTTTTCTCGGTCTCGGTCTCGGTCTCGGCCGAGAACGAAAAACCCATCTCGGTCGAGCCTTAACCGAGAGCGACCACTTCTTGACCTGTCATCTACACTAGAGTCTTCATTGTATCGTTTGATGGTACGATAAACGAATCTTTTGGTTATATACAAATTTTTCAGTATGTCAAAAATTTGAATTGGCGCGTAACTGCAACGATGCAACGCAATAACTGCAACACGGTCTTCTTTAAGCGTCCACTCCATATTTAAAAATAAGTAAAATTCTAAAAAGTATACATTTTTATTTTCATGAACAATTCGAAATTCGAATTCAATAAACTTTTTTGTGGCCAGCATTCTAAAAGAAAAGTTTTTACTGTGTGACAATACTTATGACCTGACTGTGTAGATACTCGTATGTAGTCCATCAGTGCGCACTATATCCGCTCTCAGTTCTAATAGAGGCCCCAGGACAGCAATGGGACATATGGTGAATGAGACTTATACAATCAGCTTCTGCCTGCGATTCCTCCACTTTGTCTTAAAGATTTTGTCATAAATAAATTTAAAAAAAGTCAGAAAAAAAAAACCGTGAACAGTTTTTTGTTATTATTTAATAACCATATAAGATTTTTAGCTTTCTTCAAAAAGCTTTAATTTTTACGAGATAAAGTGCCATATACCTACTAAAATTATCCAAACTAGTTCAGCCTTTTCGCATGCACAAACATTTAAATATACAAGCATTCTATATAATATACTGGCACTTGTAGAATGATAAAAACATTTATTCTCCGATTATAGCAAAGCCTTAAACGAGTCTAAAGTACTAAGAAAAGTTTTACAGACTTTTTATTTTATTATCATTTTACGCTATACAAAATTTGTCTTAATTTGTTCAGATTAATCAGTAAAGTTATTCATGTGTTGAAATTTACATAATTTAATGTATTTACACGTATAGTAAAATTGTGCAGTCCTATCATAACAAATATTAAATTAAATAAACATGGCTTTTGTGCCAAAAATAGAGAAATGGTGTCGTAAGTGTAAGGTGTATAACAGGTAGTTCATATCACATGTCCAAGAAAACCGTTTGAAAAGCATCTCCATACATATTTCATGCCCTCTTGTGTTCCCGACAACACGCATGCGCTGAAATCCGGACGCCATTCTCACTTTCACTGCCGCTAGTGTTGTGACGTACAATAAATACCCACCGCATTGCTAGGCCTAATGTGTTCTTGACACGAAATATAAAATTTTGGAAATGGAGTTTACCGTGAAGTTCCTTTTATGATAGCTATGTGGACGGTTAGAGAATTTGTTGAAGGTAAGTGTTTATTGGTTATGTTTGTGTCACGGTTTGTTTTCATTGGTTATATCGGAGATAAGTCATGTGGGGTCAATTTGAATTCAAGTTGACGCGGTATAACTTTATTTCTTAGTAACTTATTAAAATATGACATTAACTAGTTCCGGGTTTAACTAAGCATTATTTTATCATTTAAAACTATGCCGGTATTATTTTGTTTTAACTTTCCTATTTTTATAAGTAAAGTAAGTTAAAATAACAAAAACACTAGGAAATTTATCAAGTATGTACATTCAGCATTCATTTCATAAACTTAAAATGCACTCTGATAAAACAATGAAATCAACTAATTGAATGCATTGTGTACCAAAACATAAGGAATTGTGCTCACGAGTTCGTCCAAGTCATGTTAGAAATGTAAGTAGGGTATGAAATTGCGGTCCGTTGCCATAGAAACGAGAAGAGGGTTGAATCCCTCCTCGACTCACGTTTTTCACCCGTGGCTGATTGCCTATCTCGCTGGTAGCGAAATTAAATAATAAATTCTAACTAACCTTGTTACAGCGTCGAAGTTCGCTAGAAAATTTGTAGGTAAACAAGTATTGAGGCAGAATATATTGTTATGTTACCCAGTGAAAAATAAATTGAATATTAAATAAATATGTGAAATTCCTTGTATTGCAGGTTTAAATAACAAGTTTTGTCGTTTAATGAGTATTACTTACATGAAAATTTAATTCACTAAGTTTTTTTGTGTTTAATTTAAATTTAACATGTAAAATCTTGTATTCACATTAATGTTTTTTTTAACTAGCATCTGACGTAGTGCCCAGTAATTCCAGAGCCGCCCAGTGCGTATCCGCAACGACTTTGCTCATGTGTCTTGGCTAAGAAGGGTGAATTTGCTCCTTCGTTTGCTTCATAGGTTATAATACGATCGCCTTCGACTGTACTTACCGCAGGGATGTTAATGATAAAAATACTACTTTCTTTGAATTCTCATAGCGCTTGAAGTGCGCTTAGGAACACTAGTCATCATACATAGGTGCTATGTCGACATCTCAACATCGTTAACCATAAGGAACGAAAAAAGAGATAGAGACGTAAGGATTTTTTGTCATTTCCATATTTAGGCGTCTGATTCGTTTTGATTCAAATGACTTTATAAATCGATGTAATTCAATTAAAGCTTTGAAATTTATTAGTATGGGTCGCTGATTTTAGTAGGTACGCATACATATTTAAAGTGATCGTGATGTACGATATATGTGCATGCAAGCACGTTGATTAATGTATTTTCAAATGTATTTCATATTCCAATCAGGCAAATATATCAACTTCCGCAATTTGCGCGACATATTTTATTGTGTAATAGATATGGATCTGTCAAGATTCAAATTACGGACGTGGCACGTATTGAACATACGGACTTATTAATATTTATGTACAGCGCTACCTTTAGTGCCCAACTTCGTGTGATTTTTTATGACCTATTAAATATGATAGAGATATGCTTAATGCTGTATCAGTATGATGGACCGTTTCAGTTTTGGGCAGGGTGTTAACATACGATTAATTTCACTGTTTTTTCGGATATACACTGGCACATTTTGGAATTCGATTCATGTACCTATATGGCTCGCTTACTGACTTCTGTTACATAAATTAATTTTGTCGACTGTTGATGATTCATATAAACTTTCGGTTTTATTTGTTGAATAGATTGACTTTTATCTATTATTTCATTGTTGTATTCTGCCTCTTTTCAATTTGATTGTTAACACCTGGTTGGTCTATTATTACGAAATACAACTACTTAGCACGGTGAATTCCCATCGACAGCTGTGCTCACTACCATGAAAGTTCTAATCAGACGGTTGATTCAAGGTCAATTTAACAAAAATGGTATTGTTTTTTGAAATCAGGTCAAGTGCGAATTGCGTATTCACACATTAAAAGGGGGAAATTTCAATTTCAATTGTTAGTTATGCAGCAAGCTCACTACATATACTCGTATAGGCAGTAGTCACATATTATGTGGAATATTTATTGTTATTGAGTCCAAGTTTCTTTCTATTCGGTCTCTAGATGATGAAAGTGTGTCAGCCACCTATTTTATGCTTTTTATACCCGATGTATAAAAGCGGGCTCAAGGCTGGAGGCACCCTCTACCAACCTTTGAAAGATGAAATAGCTGTGCATTAATTACTGCTTTGTGCAAAAAATATCGCTTTAATAACACACCACATGAAGCTTTTGGTAAATTTCGGTCGTGTTAATGTGAACTTTGTAAATTAATAAAATTAAAATCTGTATTGGAGCGTGAAAAGGTTACGTACTTATATATAAACTTACATCGACATTGATAATGTTAGTGAAGACAGAATAATTACAAATACACATACTGATTATCACAACTTTGGGTGGGAATTCCCTCCCTCCCCCTATCAAATATAATAGGAAACCGGCATGAAATACTAATCTGCTTCATTCTTTTTTAATTCTACTTAACAGATTCGCTTACCGAAACCATGCATACGAGTACATACTATGCCTAAAGTGTTGTGGATTCACCTTGATTGCCTTAGACTACGTTAGAATAACGTAATTAAGTGATAAAAGCAGTAATTATTACAATTACTTTATTGATCTACTTTTTATCCTGCTTATTAATCTAAATCCCGACACAGAAAAGAGGAAATGTGGAAAGAAAAATTATAGATATTATTGAAAAAATGTTAAATCGTAGTAAAATATAAATAAAAACAAATTATCTTTTGATTTGTTTTGGAGTATGAAAAATCTCAAATTGAACTTTAGCATATTCGATAAAATTTTATATTCATGCTTTCCGTATCTGCGCCAAATTAACAGAATGTAGAAATCTCCCATTGGGAATATAGAAATTTGGTTATAATGTTTACAATATTACGGAGTAATTACTGTTTTGTTTCTAATTGTTTCAGGTGTTCAATTTTGCAAGGAAAAATAACGTGCCTTATCTTCCTCCATTTTACCTATATTATTTGAATAGGTTCTGTCCAGTATGTGTTCTCTTAGCACGATATCGTCCACATGATCAAAAAGCCGGGTCTTTGATTCGTCCAAATTAGAATTAAAATTTATCTATACAAAACACCATTAAGTCGTAAGACTTTTTTTTAAAGAAATCATAATATAACCGAATTGCGACTGGCAACATTCTACATAAATTGCACGATATTTTATCAATTGCTTTTACATTGCGATGTGCATGGGATTCGAGTTGTGAAGTTGCCGGTGCAGTAGAGTGGATGGTGTTGCCAACAAGATGTCTGTGTGGGTGGGCAGAGGCGGCGAGGAGCGCGCGCCGCCGCCCGCGCCCGCGCCACCCACTCTTCTCTCGAACAACACCTCCATGGAGTCCGGGATCGAAGCTGGAGTGCTCCCGACAGTCACAGGATCCCTTGCATCGGCGAGGGATTCGCTGGGATCCCTGTCCCGCGCAGCAGAACCTCTCTACGACACTGACCACACGGACCTCGGCTCGGAACTGGACGAGGCGGAGATCCGAAGGGAGTTGATGCACGATGTGAGTTTAGTATCTTAAAACTAAATGAATGTAAAACTTGCAATTTAAGCTGAGAGTCAGCATTTAAATAATTTTCCATTACAATTCAGAGCAATTTCACGACTTCGCACTCTACTTTTTTTCAGAAATGGCGTCTCCTGTTTGACCGTGTAAGTAAATTCAGTTTTTGCGTTGATTATTTTAGTAAAACTGCTGTAGTTCTTACAAAGCATTCTAAATTACCGAAACTCAATTTAATAATAAAATGTTATTAAACTAAAAAAATATTACATGTTTTAACTACACATGTTCAAAATATGTATATGTTTAATATATTTCATCATCATAAACAAAAAAAAATTGATACGGTTACGAAAAAGTAGGTGTGATAAATGACCAAAACTTCTAATGAAAAAAAATGTTGTTCTTTGTTTTTGTAAGCCGAGTAGAATTTTAATACAGATAATATTAAACGCAGCCTATAAAATCGGTGCCGGCAGTATTGTTTCATATAAAGCACTTATTATAAATATCATAAATCTTATGACATGTGTGCGTAAACAACGGTCGTGTTGAATGTGTTTATTTTATAAAATTAGAAACTTTTACGATCCGGAAACAAATTTCATAGAATATCCCTCGATTTTGACTTATTAAAATGTATAGAAGCTCGAGCTAAAATGTTTTATAACAACAAAGGCAGGCGGTAGCGCCTACGATCAAACGATGTGTGGTCACGTACCGTGCATAGAGATAATAAGAAGGAGAAGATAGGGGCGCTTGTGTATTTTTTGTGCCACTGTTTTTGGAAACGAATGAAAATGTCATAACCGAAGTACGTACAAGTGTGAACTGGTAGATGGCACGTGATTATGACAGCCGGGATGCTATGTTGAAATTATAATTAGGTGTTTATGGACGTGACTGTGTCGGCACGTCGGCTGAATTAAACATCTCCTTATATTGCAGTTCGACCCGGAAGGTTTCGGCGAGATACCGTGGCCTGACTTCTTGCACACGCTACAGCATCCAGATTTCATAGCCCAAGTGCCTAGCCATAAGCGCGAAGTGAGTTATGTTTCAATTAAAAGAGCAACTACTCAAATACTTGGTAATATAATAATAAAAATATATATTTTTCGCAGATACTACTGGATAAAGCCCGCAGCGCAACGAGCAATGCCATCACATTTCAAGAATTCATCAATGTGGTAAGTCGGTTCGTAATGTTGAGATAAAAATTTATGTGTTTTTTCCAGGCGGAACGATCGTACTTTATCTCCAAACTATTATTGCTGATGTCTGTCCAATTAAACCGATAAATTCGTTTTTATACGCGCACGTGTAATAAATACGACAATATATGCGTCACGAGGAGACGGTCGTCGGTCACCCTTTGCCTTCGTAGTGGGTTAGGTTATGTCTCACCGCGTCGCCTCCCACAATACAAGACAACTAAATTAAGATGCAACGCCGATTACGCTTCACTCCCGCCCGTCCGAAAACCTCTCGAGTCACAAAAACACATTTCACACGAGTAAAGTTACCTCGTGATAATAAAAGGCCATCTTAACGCAAACTACGCGGTTTAGTGATACGTAACCATCGTCCCAAAAGGATCCCCTTATCGGGTCCTACTGTCCGACCCGAAGGTCGATAAGCTACGGCGCGATTTATTAGGTGGACATTTATTTTGTATAGTTAAATATATTATCTTAAACGCGTATTAACATTGAGCACAGTCGTTTATTAGGAATTTATTTTTATTTTGATAAAATCTTAAAAGGATATCTATGCGCCTTGACGTTACCTTAAATATACTAATTTAAGTAAGATTATGGTCAAATTTTATTTTTTGAGTGTAATTAATGACATGAATTATTTTCTGAGACTACACTTATTTGTCCAATTTTTTGAAGTTACCAACATTAATGTTTGAAATTAATAAAAACTTTATTAATTTACGAGTTTTGTTAAATAATAAGGTGATCTCGATCCAGCGACCCTCATACATTACTTTAATGTACGAATATGCCAGATACAAGTGTGGCCTCAATTAATTTATTCTCGGGAGGTAGGCGATATTTTTAACAATATTTGCATAAAAGAATCTTAAGAAGCACTTTAAGTCGACCTAATGTCACTCGTGAATTATATCCCCTGCCTTTATTAATTAAGTTATTTGAAAGGGACCAGTTATAATTTTATAAGGTTATTGAGCTTAATGATCCGTGATAGCTATGTTTTAGTTTCTTTTTTTAAATAACAGGCAATAGAATTGTTTTATTTAAGTTTAGGTAGAGTTTTCATGCGTACAATATTTTATTTGTAGTATAGGTATTTTAAATTAAGTAATTTTAGCACTTTGCTCATAACTTGTAATGCTTTATTTATATAAAGATATTATTCAATAAGTAAATTTAAAAAATCTATTGTTTCATAAGTAACTCGTAAGTCGTAACTCAATCGTTGCAAAACTTTACACCCAAGCTGATAGTGCAGCAGAAATAAGGAAAAGCGAATCTCGTGGCCAACATGTTATGGTAATTCTTCGAGCAAAAGCTATTGTTATTTAACACACAATACATAGCTACAATAACCTGTAATTATATCACTAGGAAGTCGGATATACGATTGTGGTGCATCATGTGGGCGCTTTCCACTAACGACTGTTCGTCTGTTGTTATTTTTGTTTCCTACTTTTCACTGCTTCCAACTTCACCAATCAGTTCTTATTCCTGAAGCAATTTAACGTTGATAAACGAGTGTGGGTTATACAGAATTAAATAAAAACAAAGACGTATTTGATAGATTGGTGGTAGAGCCAGTCACGTCGGATGGAAGATATGAAACGGCTGGTTTGACTAGGATCGTATTTATTATCACCTATTAGACACCCGACGTGAAGCAATACTATAGCTATTCGCTCTAAAAGTGAGATTAATAGAAAACTAACTTGTTGTTGAATGCTGACATTGGTAGCCGTATGAATTACGATCGCCATATTACGTAAGGTGTGAAGGTTTTTAAAAAAGATTTTGAAACCCGAATGTCATTTAGAAATAGTATGGCACCTGACTCCACTAAAATAAAAATTATTTTTGTTTCGATATTTTTTTTTAATTTGCGTTTTTAAATGGAATTCTTGTTCGCTACTTAGATGTATTTCATCTGCTGTAGGTTGTTTACCTTGTGTGTTTTTATATAAATAAATAAAAATACAGAAACAAATGCAGAAACCGGTACATATTTCTCGGCGTCATTGCGTTTAGTTGTCACATTCGTTCCTTGGTTTCATCGGAATATGTTTCACTCACATTGTGCGGACGGCCGTAAATCAAAATTAAATTCGACATATAGTATAAAGAGACAACGAGGGACGGTGTAAAGTCGTGGGCGTCTGTGATGCGGCATCAGTGTTGCCAACGTAACCATTTAGACAAGAGCTTTTAGTCATTAGGCTATAGCGTTGAACAATTTGCGTACATGGACGTGGACTCGAACACAAGGGACAAAATCCTTTTTTGGAAGTATTGTAGGTTAATGAAGTTGAAAAGGTATCATGCTGCCTAATGACCAAGGGAATAAACGCGAGAGTCCTGGCTTATATAAATAAGACTTATTCCGCAACTCATTTTTAGCAGCAGTCCATAAACCGAAAATGGAGCAAGATTACGAAAACAAAAGCTTAGAAACGACATATCAGAACAATTTAATACTTTTGTACGTTCTCCTAATTAATCCTTAAATAACCGCTTACATCTCCCTGTACTATAGGGATCATTGGAATATATTTAACTCGGCTATAATTTACAGTCTCTTTTATGAGTACAATCCCACACAAAGACAAAGACAGAAGTCACAGTATATCTGTAGTCATTTTAATATTAAATAAATATTTTAGATTTTTTCTTAATTTTCTATTTAAGAGCGGACAACACTGTGCGGCATTCTTATGCTAATCCGAGCGAACCACATTCGAACGGGGTGGGCCAAATTGTTATTTATATTGTCACCTCGCGTTTTTTTTGTTGGGACCTACCAAAACTGAGCTAAATTACTGGCTGACTTCATTGTGCACATATCTCCTTATAAATTAACATTTTTTTTGTTATTTTCGAAATATCAAACAAAATTTGGGTTTGTTTTGACTCGGTGCCAATATGTTTCTCAATTTAAGTGTTCGTTTAAATGAAAAATGTGGATTTGTTTTACTAAGTAAATTTGTATTTTGCAATATTTTATGCGCACGTAGAGTGCGAAGAGATCACACAACACAATGTCCTTAGCTCAAAATAATGTATCCGCTTACACTAGACGACAAAAATAACTTAGTCATTTAGTAATGGCTACGGAACGGTCGATTTCCCTTTAAAAACCTAGTCATCCCTTGTTACGAAAATACTTTTACTTTGATCCAAAGAATGATTGATGTTTCGGCAGTGAGTGGAACAGAAGCTTTTATGGAAATCGCACTTGTTCCATGAAGCAATTTCCTAACAGGAAATTATTTGATGCGTTTGAGTCGCTGGAGTTCTATCGTGAGCCGGAGACACGTTCTTGTTCACACGTAATTTGCGTTTAATGTGTTTTTATGAAATATATGTAGGTATTATTTTCTGGACTAAATTTCAAATTAAAGATTGCGACATTCTATTAGGTGAATATTTTATAGTTCATTTGTAATATGCCTAAGCAACGCATTGATAAAGAGTATTGTAAACAGTACTTTGATAAGATAATTAACAAAAAAATATATATCGAAGGTATCGTGTTGGTATTAAAAAAGGCACGGCTGAGCATTACCTGTGTTGAATAACAAAAAAGTTTTAAACGACGCCGCGGACCCTTAATCAATTTATGAGGCGCTAACTGGAACACGGAAAATGTATTAAAGCACAGTGTGGGAACGAGTCCTACGCCAAACATAGTTTCAGAACACTAATAATGTTAAATTGTTGCTTTTAACATTTTTTTATATATCACACCTATTGGTTTATCTAAAACTCCTGAAGTTTACTTGGAAATAACAAACCATAGAAATAATTACAAAACATTTTCTTTTTACAAAAATATTTTGTTATCTAAATAAAGCAATATTATTGGCCGTGTTTAGGTGTTGCGTGTTCATAATTCCATGCTAATAAACACTAAACATAATTGAAAAGTTTACAAATCAGAACATGGTGCGTTTCAAATCCACATGGGGAACAAAGACAATTACTTAATAAAACACACCTCAATCAAAATTAATTGCTTTACGCATTAATCTCTTTATCTGGCCACACCACGGCACACAGCGGCGCAGCACGGCTCACCACGGCACACGGCAACAAAACAACGCGCACGCTGCTCCATAGCCGAGGTAATGGAAGCAATCATTCCAGATAGGACGCCTCTAATGTGAGAAAAGGTAGACGTTCCGTTCGGATCGTTAATTTAATTTGAAATAATAAAAGTTATATCCATCATTTATCACTTTCGACAAATTTATTTTTAAATGCCCACTTTGACGTTCTTATCTGTGACTGGCCATTGGGGTGGGAGCAAAAAGAAAAGGTCTGTTATAAATAGGCGTAGGCGTGCCGCTGTCGGCGAGGCGTCAAGCCGTCATTAATACGGCACGGAGACACCATCGCCGCGCTGGGCCCTAGGGTTTATGTCTAGGGCATTACGTCTAGTGCTCAAGTTACAGTATAGCCGTCTACGTTCAGAGGTATCCAAGCAATAGTCGTTTGTTCTATTCTTTTCTCAGCCTAGTTAAATCACTTTTTACGGTGCATTGAATATTTTCGTAGGCTAAGATTGAAATATACAACTGATGTCTTAACTAGTTAAAAAGACCTATAATATAGCCGAAATCCGTTAAGTATAAGTGTGTTTACGAAACCCTCTTCTAATTTTTCCCAATTAATAATTTCCCTACTATTTATAGGTAAGACAATTATTACAAAATCCCGGAACTGAGTGTTACCTATAGTTATATTAAACAAGTGTCTAGTGTCCACCAAGCCAATATTTTCTATTCAAAGTCTTTTTGGCACGTTTCGTTGATAAGCTTATGTAAAACGACAGACTGAAAAGTCGATTATCTCAGATTCATATTTGTATCCGCATAGTGTCTGGGAGGCATCGAGAAAGCTTGCGTAGCACCGGCTAACCACTATATGTTCCATAATATGTACCTATTATAGCGTGTTATCATGTTTGCATTTTAAAAATTGTATAATAGAGGTGGTACCACTGTCTAATAGAAAACAAATGTGAGATAAAGCAAGAAGTAAGATTGCCGGACATCTAATTTGATAGAATGATCATATTCGCCAGAATAATAACTATTCTTCATAAAATGTAATTTTGTGTTTCCGGACTAGCTTGTGCAATTTATTGTACCTAATGCAAGCTGCTTCCAACAGGTCCTTGTGGAACTCATTAGGAGAGGCCTATTTCCAGCAGTGGACTTCCATTGGCTGATGGATGGATGGATGATTGTACTGACTATTGACTAAATTGTATCGTCCACTGTAATGCACTTCTCTACCACTTTTACCACTTCGTTTCATTATTCATTCATTTCCTTTCGTTTCTATAATACATATAAATTGCCATTTCAATTTTTGTCATCTTCGTCATGACCACAGTAATCTTTTGTGCGATAACAAAATAACATTTATTAAATTATCTCGTAAAAGATTACGAAAGTTTAATCAATACTTGTGTAATTTTTTTACTGAGTTTGGCAATGGAGTGGTATTATCGTCCACGCGTCGTGTTATTCCTTTGTTGCACATGATTGATTCGTCTCCGAGATGTAACAAAAACGAGCACTGTTTACATACCACGGCGCCTTTATTATGCTAACCAGGAAATAAAGATGCGTTTGCCGTCTCCGCCATTTAAGATATGTTTATAGTCACTGTCTAAAGTATGCGCGAAAAAAGTTGTTCCAGCGATTGCTATATAAGATGTCACTACATTAATGTAATTTTTTGGTCTTGTTTAAGATCCCAAATATGTAATAAAATAATGTAATAAAAATATAGGTATGCACATAGGTTACATTAAATTAAATATTTATGAATTCCTTTTTGGACATTCATATTATCTCTTTACTATTTTTTTTAATCTTAATATTAATAATCTTAATACTACTTCCAATGCGTGATAATAATTATAAGTAATTCGAAATGGATAATGAATAAATCTGCACTCAAGTATTTTCTTACCTGTACACTAATTTCTCATTTAAATTTACTTTTATTGGCGACTTCGAACTGGCCGTCGATAATTCCTAAATACTGTAATAAAAAATAAATTAGAAAGATGTCACGGGAAAAAAATATCCTGGTGTGTACGTAATTCGTTAGCGGGTCCTGTCGCTAAGGTGGCGCGGTGCATTCCATCGTCGAGTAAGTTTTCGTGTTCGGTGCGACTGTCCGTCCGTAACTCACGCGCTATCGGTGCCATCTAAATTGAGATTTTATTGACGATTACTGTTCTAGCGACGATATCGTTGCGATCTTGGCGCCCGACCCGGCTTGACCACGCCGCCTGCACCGCTTTGATCCGTCGCTTGATGAAGTGCTCACATTTTTACACACAAACGATGTTCATTTTTCTTCTCGGCTGATAAAAATAAATGCCTTTTAAAGTTATATACTTGATCCTATTAGGGAGGTCATTTATTATTGCTGTA
Organism: Hemaris fuciformis; assembly: GCA_907164795.1. Taxonomy (NCBI): domain Eukaryota; kingdom Metazoa; phylum Arthropoda; class Insecta; order Lepidoptera; family Sphingidae; genus Hemaris; species Hemaris fuciformis. Next base: position 6,481,170 of record OU015440.1, on the reverse strand, counting down.
TTTGTGTTTGTAAGGACTACATATCCATGAACACACATTAGGACAGTATGATGGACTGAAGCCCATGTTCTCTCAACCGCAAAGAAGGCCAGCGAAACCTTACAAATATTACTCTATGCAGTGTTGTAAGTCTCATTTACCACGTCGTCATAATCAGTTCAAGTTTATTATCGATTGGGCATCAATACAGCAATCGGTGAGCCAATCTCCACCACACTGCATTTGCGTCTCAAGTACAATGACATCACATAATTGACCCTAAAAATTAAATATTAGTCAAATACAATAAGTGATAACATTTATATTCCTATTTTAAACAATAGGTATCAGTTACAATGAGTAAGAAATAATGATTCAGCCAGTGATATTTTTTCCATGAATACTGTTTTCGAAAGTAGTACAATAGCTAGTTAATGAATACTTTTAAAATCAAATGGCCAATACAAAATGATTATCGAGATGACAAGTAGAATAAAAACTAGAACCGATTGTTCGTTGACATTGATCCTGGACATAAATTTTTACAATATCACCTATTGTTCTTTGTGAGGCCAATGAAGAGAATCTTGTTGCTCCGGCCATAAGCCTGTTGTCATTTTTATTGATAGTTTTTCACGTGAATATTTAAAACATTATTACAGCTTTCATCACTCATGACTACATAAGGATCTTTATGTCCTTTTAGCCATATATCCTGTCTGTTAGTTTTATTGCTTACACTGAACGTACCGTAATACGCGCATGCATGCTCACTGTATGTCGTATGTCATTTGACAATAAGTAGGTACAATAGAGATTACATAAACCCAGAAAGAAATTACCTCACGCCATTCAACATTATTCACCTGGTCTGCTCAAATGCATTTTCATGATTCACGAGCTGTAGGTGTGGAAGAAAGAAATACGTGGCTTGGCAAAGTTTTATAACTTCATGCTGCATAAATCATTAGTGCGTTGTTTGGTTGGATAATAATAAAAAAACTCATACACCGAGGAGATGCATTAAATATCGTACTAACATTAATCGCGCTCCACAAGGGCTCAACGAAGACTCCAAAATCTCCTACAATACTTTGAAGAATTGTTCATATTTAACATCCCCGTACGATGAAAATGAAGTACACTTACGTAAAAGATTTTCCACTTAGCTGTACGTCGTTTCCTGTATCTTGCCATTTTTCTAGTGCCTGAAGCGTGAAAGCGTTTGCTGCACAACAAGCACTTTACAGGATAAAACTTTTATTTAACATATTTTCTGTTTCACTACCATCCTCTGACTAATAAAAAGGTAAAACAAAATTTTTTACATAATAATAATTCTTATGAAGTAGAGGTGGCCTCGAGGTAAGGGCGCGCCGTCGAGAATCTCGGTGGTCGCAGGTTCAAACCCTAGGCACACCCCTACGACTTTTCCAAATTATGTGGGTATTCATACGGATTATCACATAGTTTAACGTAAAAGAAAAACATCGTGAGGAAACCTGCACACGTAAAAGTTCTTAGGATTTTTTTAGGTGTGTAGTCCGCCAACCCGCACTAGGCCAGCGTGGTGGACTAACGCCTAAACCCTCTCAGTAGCAGAGAAGCTCCGTGCCCAGCAATGCGATGTATATGGGCTGATGATGATAATAATTCTTATGTTCATTATAAGGAGTGACAACATGGAAAGATAACTTAAGGATACAAACAGGGCCGTGTGCCTAAATTTCAACCCACGAAAACTATAACGGTAGTCCATTCTACTTACAACTAAGCAGAATCTTACTTGTCAATGACTTTTGCATTCGCTTTCAATGCTTCATAATTTCTTATAGCTTCTTGGTATACCTATCTCTTGTAAAATCCTATTTGTCATCAATCCATTAGAATTGTGTTGTAAGGCTCGGCGTTGGTAAAAAATCCGAGCATCCCTCCGAGCTCGTCCGCACGACATACGCGGGAGGGACAAATGATGATGGCGTCCGAAGGTGGCCGTGGCAAATCATCGGCGGGGGTTGATGGCTCGTATAATGGTAATAGTTTTTTTCTAAGACCACACCGAAGCACATTTACAATAATTTCACGCGCGGCGAGTTCACACGCACCTGTGCCCTTAAACACAGTTTGTTTACGTACTTCCAACAAAGGGTTATAGCGTAAATGTCTATATTTAATGCCTCGGTGTGACGAAATTAAACCCATCAAATGTTTAAAATCATAAAACTTTTCCAAACCGAGCATGTCTTACGAAACTCCTTGGTCCGCCGCGGCGCCTATTCTCACCGATGCCGCCGATGTTACATAATAATATTTTATATTCCATATCCCGATGATATCACACGCACCTCCGTTTATGTCCACTGCTTTGAATGTAAATCTCAATGAACAATTAACTATTCACGCATTTGATTATCCCGTCATCAATGCTATAAAACATCGGCGGCGATTGATGGATGGCGATGAAGCGAGGTCGCCATTAACTCACCGATCTGTTCATAAATAGACGATTTGAAGTTGACAATGACATTCACATTTACGTCGGTGAATGAACCGGTGCGAATATGTGGAGGTGTCGATCGTAAAGATTCCAAAACGGGCCCCCTCGATGATGGCATGGGTCCGGTGACATCACCCGGCAACAACAATAAACACTGCTCCAAATAGACGTCCGCCATGCATACTCGTCCGCTACAAGTGGCATTTAAAATAAGAAATTGTAATCTAAAAAGGATAATAAAACAATTGGACAGTTAACCGGGAACAAGGCGTTGTGCGAGGAATGCCGCTCTCTATATTTAGCGAGCTCGTTTGCGTTGTGTCGAAATGAATAATACTATATGAGAGAACAGAAGTCAAGCGGCGCGCATAAATTAGCAGATAATCGAGCGGTATCACCTGTCGATGAGTGCGCGCACGCGACGCTGAGACGCGCGGCCCGCCGCTGCACCGCGCTGCCTTGCCTACTTGATTTACTGCTCAGCGTGCCGTCGTCGCGCTGATCCTGAAACCACGTGTCTATTAACTGCAACGAGAACAAGGTTCGCGCACGAGTAAATAAACGCCAACATTATCCGCATAGAGATGCTTTCAAGGGCCATTGAGGCGCTACTTTCATGTGTATTTACTATTTACAGACGTGCAACATGTATCCTGTACGTTATCGCGCGGTGGCTCATGAAATCGTTCGCGCGCGCGATGGAGAGATAAGACTAGGACGATGCCAGACGCCCTCTGGACTAAATATTTACAGTGCGACTGTGAGGAAACATAAATAGTGTACGTCCGACAGCATTCGTTAGTGTTGTTAATTGGATTCGTCATGTAGCTCCGAACGATTGTATAGCTAAGTAAACATTCCTTGCGATTCCCGCGCTGACATCCGCAGAGCGACCATACTAAATGATCTCGATTTTGTTTTCTCTACACAACTTACGGTAATAATTATCATTGAAAATTGTTGCAAGTTAATAGAGCAACATCTTATCTACTTGCACTTTCACTACTTGAATATTTTTTAATGTTTTGTTTCCAAAATTATACATTCTCCATTTTCCTATATTAACTTCTTCTGTTGTACGAAAATACTTCTTACCGTAAACAATGCGCATGCACCCGGCCCATTTAAATCGGGCGAGGTTATTTTTTCTATATACCTGTAAAATATCAAAATTTTCACGTAATAAAGTTATAATTACAATTCTTTATGAGAATTAAAATCAAGAAATTCCTTAGAAATGTTATGCTCACGAGTGCGAATTATCGTGGCAACTATGCACACAGGAACGCAGGGTAAACGCCCCCGCGATGGTCGCTAGAATGCGCTTCACTTCCAGATAATAACATGTGTCGTGGTTTTACTTACAATTAAAACGAGGTTCCCAGGGAATTAATTAAAAGGAGCAACCAACTCGTACCTTGATCCACGAATACCTCGTGGTGTTGATTTAGCTTTAGAATTTATTTAGTGACATGCGAAGTTGATGTTGAACTGCAATCAGTTATGCCAAACTATAATGGAGTTTGTTAAAGGATTCAGGGAATTCCATAATGCGTAACGTCAAATTGATTGCTTTCAAGCTTATCTTAATACTATGTTATTATCAAAAATACTTAAGATGCTTCTTACTTGGAGTAGTCCAGGCCGGCGCTAGGGTTGGCCTGTTGGCCGATCATCAACATTTTCCATCGTAAACTCTATACCGGCTTTTCAAAGTTAAATACCATGTTTTTGGTGTTTACTAAACCTGAGTAGGTCTGTGTGATCACGTTATCAATAATATAGAATATCCAGAGAACTCATGGTTGGGGTCTGAGAATGGGCCCGATCGAATAGTGATGTAATATCGAATTACTCCGTGATTACCATTTAGTCAGTAGGAGACATTGCTATAGGTACTCATAGTCATATATGGTATTGCTATACTGATATTTCACTATACTGGATTAGGCCGTAACCTACCAAGCCTAGTGCGGATTGGTGGTCTGTATATGAAAAGCAGGTTGATCACTATGTATTCCGTCATACTTTAATTGGTTATTTATCAAAGTATTATATTAACATACTTTTGAAGACTCATAAGCAGACCGGGCTCTTAATCATTCAGGCTACGTACTTAATTTTTCATATTCTTGATTCTTCATGTGTTATTAAGAATATTTTTTTACGATTTAACAAAAAGAGCGAGAGAAAAATGAAGAAATATCAATATCAAGTATGAAAAGTATACAGCAATAAATGTTTCAGCTTTTAACCCAAGACTCTAAACTAAGTAATTAAGAGTGAATCATTTTCAAACCAATAATTTTCCGGTTTATAATTTTGAGATATATTTATATAAATGTAGTTATTTTACAGTGTGCGAGTAAGCAATTAGCCTTTGCGAAGCCCACGTGAGAGTGGTGTAAGGGAGATAACATCTAAAGTGTTCTTTGACTTAATCTAAAGGACGGGAGACGGTCACAGTGCTTGCTTCTCGTGGGCGCCTCCCACAAGCCGCGCTACTTTCGTATTAACCCACATATCTCCCACAAGATCTGATGAATTCATACGATTGTCTTTATTATAATTTTCCTGGAAAAAATACATGAAAATTTTAATCTGCAGCAAATTGTACCAATATCACAGTTGAAAATTTTAATTGTTATTGGTATATTTGTGTAGGAAATAGAATAGATCTATACCTATTTCTGTATCACACGGTCAACGTCAAGAGTTTGAGCTGATTCGGCCTAGTCCACCAAGCTAAAGTAGTGTGGTTCGGGGGACAAAAATATTTATTTATATTATTTTGATTAATCGGTATTATCGCTAGCCGCGATCATTTCCAGACAACTTAAGGGAAAGGACTACTAAACAGTAAGTAAGAGGTGTAAATAAACTTTTTCAAAAATAAATATACGGATTTATTTATAAAAATCCGCCCAATAATTACTTAGCTTAGTTTTAAACTTAAAAGTCGGAATGTTTGTACAAAAGTTCAAACATCAGTACGAAGTGCATCGGTACGGATATGTAAACTTGAAGCGTGTTAAACACTTGGTGTGATATTGTAAACAATAGTCTTAATTATCGGCACTCCATTAAACACATAAATAAATAGAAAATCCTCTCGTTGCATACAATTATTCACGCAAATATTTAATATTCCGTTAAAATCCACCAAAAGAAATTAACCACATACAAAAGACATTGTGGTAATGAATTAACGTGTTACCCGTTGCTTTGCTTCTGTTTTTAAGAACTTTTACGATTTCTCTGCTTTAAATACTTGTATCCAATCCTGTATTAAACTAAGAACTATATGTGGTTAAAATTATATTTGTACATTTCCCAGATGGACTAAAAGAAGTTAATATCAACATCGTCATTCATCAAATAAAATATTCGCCAGTAAGATTATGTTCAAAATATTTCAGAACCATTTTACTTAATTGTTCAAATAACGTGTTTAATTTGTCATTATGCAGATCCTAAAAATACGATATTTAAAAAACGCCGCTGTACAGCTAAAAATATTTACCTATTGTAGAAACTCTGCAAATCGGCACTTAAATAAACTAATAAATGAAGTTATCACTATCTATCATAAACAATACTCGTAAAAAACGGACCATAGCCATCAAGAGCTACAATAATATCGTGGCAAAAAAGAAACAATCATTCGGTAAAGACGTTTAAATATTTATAAGTTTTAACTAATTAATATTGTGGTATTATTAAAAAGCAACATATAAAAAGATGTTACAGGCGGACAGACAAAGCTGCCGGCGCTAGACATGCATGTTTGGTGTAGACATTAGCGGCGGGCGCGCGGCCCCCGCCCTCGCCGCTTTCTCACGCCCACGGCGGCGCTGGCGCTGCGCGGGCGCACACACTGCCTTTCTTCTTTATTGCTCACCATTCACTGCCTTTGTTCTATTATATATAGTTAACATATAAGTGCATTATTACTTTATTACAATAGGTATTTTAAAAGTTTTGTATATTGTTAATGATTAGTAGGATGCCTAGGAGTTAAGCTCTACCTCTGTTCTATGCTTTACTTCTCGCAAACTTACACTTACACTTACTTCTCGTTTTAAAAAGGAAACGTCTTTGTGATATCTAAATATTGGGTTTTTTCTATTGAGGTATTAGTAAATCATTTCAATAAGCATTATAACATCAAAATTTGATAGCAATACGCTGTTATCAGGTTGAACTCTTGTAAGAATTAGTTGATACAATGGTATTAGACGATAAGGTATTAGAAATTCGTCGCAAAAAACAGACGTAATGTCTCTTGACGTAAAGCTCTTGACATTTCCGGGGGTCCAATTTATTTGATGGTGGCATATTATGCGTATCTGCCCGGATATCGACCAAAGCGGTCAGGTGTCAGTAGGTTACTAAACCGTGCACATATTAAAACACAATCTGAGTTTTCGCGAGTCATGCGTATCTCATATAAATTTTTGGCACTATAGGTAAGAATGGTAGTTGCTCTGCAAATATTTTAACGGACCAAACTGTCGTCGGTGCAGATTCTCTGCGGGTGCAAAAGTAAGAAGACATTTTACAATTGATATCAATTTTATTGAATAATTAGATGACATACAAAACTTCATATATGTATATGTACATACAACACCACACTAACGACGAACATTAGACATTAGACAGCCCCGTGGCGCAGATGGCTAGACACCAGCTTGCGAAACGAGAGGCCGCGGGTTCGATCCCCGCACCGAGACAAATGTTTGTGTGATCCACAAATATTTGTTTCGGGTCTGGGTGTTTGTGAGACCGAAAAGTCTCTCGTAGTCTCTGATACCCACGACACAGGACTTGTATCCTAGTGTGGGGTCAGAACTATGTATGTGAATGTTGGGTGTATTTATTTATTTATTTATTTATTTATTATCCTTTCAAGTCACAATATAAACTATTCAACCTTGCTGGCTGCACACAAAGCGTAGTTAATCTCTTCCGTGCGTCGCTAATAGTACATTACTTTCGAAACGTAAATCTGTGAATCACTTTTATGTCCGACCGGAACTGAAGTAAGTTTTACGCGCGAGTCCCGCCGGCCGCCACACAAGACGTCCCTCTTAATCCTCCGTTACCAAGAAAGTGTTAGAAATAAGCCACACAGACCACACGACCAATACTTTAAACCATTGTCGGTGACCGCAAATGTAATGTTTACCTTACATTACGTTGACAGAAATAGATGTCTTTGTCGCCAGCTCGCAAAAGATTTAATAGTATTTCTGTAAAGGATTCACTGATAAATGGCGTGCCGTCCATTTGTCACTAATCCGATAATTCTTTAGGACTTTGTGTTGCGAACGAGATACGGAAAGAACGGAACATAAATAGGCAAAGTTTTATGTTAGTTTTATATTATTTAATTACAGGCGTATATCTTTTTGATATAATGACATCACGTCTGCGAGATTCGCGTCTTCACGTGGGTAGACAATAGGTTATTAGCCGTGTAGGCAGGTGGGTCCAAAATATGAACCTACGCGGTCGCAGCAATTTGTGATAACGTCACCAACCTAGATACCGTTTATCACTTTTTTGTACTAGGCCTTTCGAGGAAGTCCTAGTGGCCACTAGCAAGGTTTTCTTAACAAGTTGTTGATTAGAGCATATACTAATTATACGTTCTCTACTGTAGTTACAGTAACAGATATATAATTGTATCCGAGAGATTAATTCAAGCTCCGTTGCAAGCAGCACTTGTTTTTTAGATATGCAACTTCTCCACACTATGATTTACATGACAATTGTAATACTTTCATAAATTACGTTCAATTTATTAAAGACAGTCAATCAATATCTTTTCTCATAGGCTCAAAAATGCGTTAACAACCGTTGTTTTATCCAGTTAAAGAAGTAATCTAGTCTGAAGAAAATGTAGAAAGTTACTTAAACTAAAGTAATCACTACGATAAGTCACAAACTTATGAGTTTGCACGTAAAATAAATAAACAAGGCGGTTAAACAACAACAGCGCAACTGGCAATAAGTACAAATAAAAGGAGCAAAACAAACGGGCAATTCATAAACGTTCGAAAAAGGGCATGTGTATTTATTACGAACATAAAGAGGTAACACCGGTGATGCTGGAAGTGTCATCTTATTATCAAATCTCAGCTGGAGGCGAGCCACCCGACGGCCCACTGCTTTGTCGGCGCACCCCGCTGCTACGCTATTCCACTTACGTGAAAAATTACTACAAACATTTGTATGAAATCTTAATTTTGATTTTATGTATTGCCCTCTACGTTGTGGAGGAAACGTTTAAAAAATGTTAAATGTATTTTACTTTGTTAATAGAAATATTTATTAATGTTTTGAAATCGTAAGTATAACTAGGTTCAAGGAATTTATGTAAGTTCAGAGCTTAACGTAATGTAAAGCGTGACGTCATTTTTTATTTTGAATAGTTTCATTCGTAAGATTTGTGGATCAGATAAACTAGATTATGTACGTTAGATTTAATTTATGCACAACAAAAACGGATCATAAAAATCTAGTGTTTAAATTGGGAAAGACAAGGACCGTAACGTGCCAAGTTTGAAAAACTCGCTTTTGTTACTTACAGACCTGACAATAATATCTTTATACAAGCTCGCCGTTTACGAGCACTCTTTATTTGTTTACGATAAACGATATTATTTTATCCCTCAGATAATAAAAGTATTTGCAGTAGTTAGTTTTAAAATATCTCTCTATAACACTAAACGAGCAAGAAACACAGACAGTACAGTCGTACGGACGAAAACGTGTTTATACCTAAGGACAATATATAATAATATACGTCTCAATAAGAGTCTGTGGCCGGGCGGTCCCGATGACCCATTAATATCAACTGGATGCTGTAAATAAAAAACCTCGCCAAGCCATGAACACCCATATAGATTTTTCCACTTTTTGTAACAATGACATATTTTTGTTGATTTCGGATCTCCTATGGTTTAGTAGCGTTTGAGTGTTGCTGGCATAATGAATATAGATTTTGTTGGCGATTATATTTTTCTATGTTTCTTTTGGTAATGTGTTGTACAAAGTATGTGTTTGATGCATTTATCGGTAAAAAATAAGACGAATTTTCAACCCCTGTTTAAAACTCCAAAACATTTTTTTCGCAAAATTAAATTTTTTCTTCACAATGTAATGTATTTCTATTTTAATTTTTGTATTTAAGAGTTTATTTAGTTAGTTATATGGTATATGTATGTAGTTATTGAAATATTTTTCATATTTAAACGGCAAAACGAAAATAACACGTCTGACAGTAAATATGGTGCTGTCCAAATAGACTCTATTTAATAGAACATCAAGAGGGAGCCACCTAAAGAGAAGTTTTTTAGACACCGCCATGCGATGACTATAAGAAGTAGGTAACACATGGGTTAGAGCTCAATTAAAGTTTATGGTAGTTTTCATGGCCAAAGAAATGAGTTTGGGAATCTTTTGAAGCCAAGGTGTGACTTCATGAGACTTCAAGGAATGACGACAAAGCTGTGACTTTGTAAGCCAGCAGGCCTTTTTTTATGGAAGATAATGACAAAGATGACCTTTAAGTAATATGGACTAAAGCTTCAAAGTTGTAGAGGCGACTCATGCCATGTAGTGGAACCTATTTATTTATTTAATATGCTTTATTGGACACCACGAGAACATAAATAAAATAAAACTAACGTAAGTGCGACGTATATAGGCTGATGATAAGTAAGATCGCTTATATGTAGATAAAAGAAATGTAAATTTACATTGTAAACAATATTAAAATATCAGCTAAACCTGGTTTGTGGCGTTAACAAACTTCGTATGTAACTTTGTCATAGCTTTTAAAAATGCTATATTTTATGCCAGTTTTAAATAGACGCAACAAACAATTAGGATATTGTTCTAATCCTCATCGTTAGTTTGTATTGAACAACAGGCTTAGGACTATCTACCTTTTCGGCCAGTAGCATTAAGTCAGTGTAATAAATAGGAAAAGGATAAAAGAATTAAATATGTATTTAAAGTAACGATTTCTATAAGGCGACGCTTGTTGTGTTGGTTTATATACCATGAGTATGATGACTTTGAGGATTAGACGCGCTGTTTATCGAGACAACATCTCAACGGACGCGGGTTCAAATCCCGGATTTTTTTTAACACACAAGCGTCAAATTTTGCTCAGAATATACATTAAACTTCGGACATTCAAAGCACACACCTTTGAATGTCCGAAGTTTAATGTTAAATTGCAATGAAATCTGCAGGCCCAAGTTTTCATTTTCCATGTAAAGTCAGTCACAATCGTTTAGTTAGCCTATGCCTTTTTTTTTTTTTTTTTTTTTTAAATCCGAGGGGAAAGCTGTTTATGGCTCTATCCCCCGCTAGCCCTGGGGGGAGGGGGCGGGAAGCGTATGTCGGGGTCACCGGTCTTCCAGCCCGGCGCGCGTATAGTTAGCCTATGCCTATGGAAAGTTGACGCATATGACGATTTATACAAATTTCGCCGTGTGAGGAGCACATATCTTTTCTACACCATGAAAGCTGGCTAAAACTAAATGATAAGGATAATAAAAAAATAAAAAGATAGCGTTTCAAATTGAGACTGTACTTTCAATGAATTGCCCACGATTTTTTAGTAAGAATGATTTGAAAGGTAAATAAGTAGTTTTACATCAATTTATCTTAATTTACTATAAGGAATTTAAAGTATTATATTATGGTTTGTTTGTGTTTTTCTGTGTGAAACCAGGTGATATGCGATTGAAAAATCGTGTTGGAGTTAATCAGTGTATCGACACAATTCCGATGAAGTCGTCAACGTTACGAAATCAATTCGTCATCGATCAGTAGATGTGATCTACCGTCGTGACAGCAGGTGCGGTACTATATCTTTCGCACAGAATATATAAAATAGAGAAAACTTAACTAGCAAACTTCAGACGGCCTCAATTATTACATCCTAAAACCTAGAAATGATTTAACAGACTGATATATTTTTAAATGAATGTATAAGATTACTTCATAAGTGCCGTAAAAAGTAATAAGATTAACAGAGAATGAGCTTAATTTCGCTCGTTCAGATATGCCTCCTTCTCAATCTATTTTTATAATGCCTTTATGAGCTTTTATTTTTGTCTATCACGAAACCTGCGAATCTGAACATTTAGCATAAAACTATCAATTCAATCTTGGCCTTAAAAACATTATTCGAACTTAAGGAAATCCCACAATGAGTCTTCTGTACACTCGCTGGATTGTTTCCGTGCTTCGGATCAGTAGCGATCAACAACTGGATCGATTATTTACAAATAATTCGACATCTCGACCGCTAGCGGTAGTCCGGTCACGTCTGGGAAAAAACGATCATAAAATTCGTGCGGAAAGCTGTGATCGATTTTGTGCTGTTGTGGAGCAACGCCATTAAAATTTTCTCAATACTTCACAAGCTTTTAACGTTAAATAGACAATATGAATGTTTCCTGGCGCTCGAATAACTATGGGACGAACAAAAAGAAGTGAAATAACTTATTCACGGCGCATAAGCGATGCAAAAGCCCTTGCCTCGCTGATAAATCACAAAACAGTCAGATAGCAACACTAGGGTAGTGTATTGTTTGTTTATCGATACATTATATTGTTTTATTTGCGTTTCAGTAACACGTTCAGAACTATTCACGATTTGTAGGCAATAACAAATAATCCTCATGATTTGTAGGTAAATGAAAAATATAAACGAAAAATACATGCAATGAAATATCGTAACATATTTTAATGGAGCCGTTTTCTTCGTAAAAGGAAGATGAACTTTCAAGATACACGCTACCATCATTGTTTGGAACCTTTTGCTAATCTTAAGGACACACGTTATTACTAAAAAAATGTTGTTGTTTAATAATTGTACTTTATGAATATAATAATAAAAATATAATATAATAATAAATATGTTAACTCGATAACTTTAAAGAGAGTTCACGAAATGATTTTACATGTGCAGAGATAAATCCCATTTATAATAAGTTAATTTTTCGAGTGGCTCGTAAACCGATTACTTCTAACAAGGTGGTCTGCGAGGAGTGTCGACGTTCGCATCGCCGTCCTGCTCCCTCGCCGCCACAAATAAATTGTCTCCTTTGTAAAACGTGACGATACAGCATAAACACAAACACACACACCTACATTCCCCCACACGCACAATATCGCTCAGATTGCCACCTTAATCCCGTCTAGGGGAAGTCCGGGCATAGTGGATAGGCCAGGCAAAGTGAATACGCTTTATTTCTCGTCAAGAAAACGTCGGAACACACGCGCCTCTCGCCATTACACTCCCCCGCCCGTCCGCATTCGCAGGCAAACAGAGCTAGCGGAAGTTTACGTCACGTTCGAGAGAAAAATCGAAAAAAACAAATAATGAAGTTTTCTTACTACTTTTCAAGGTACGTAATACTTTAATAACTCATATTAAAGTTAACTATATTGTTAAGTTCGATTATGTTCTCTAAGTAAATATTTTCAAGTATAAATTCTGAGAGTTTTGTTACTTTGTCGTCACTTAATTTGGTTTTAAGTTAGTTTAAATGAAATGAATAGGTGAAAGGCAAAGTGATCACGGGCAAAGTGGATACGGTATTCGCTTCGAAGACGCACGGGGAGAAGAAGATTATGCCCCATCTTCTACTACGATAACAAACCGTAGTACCGCTGATCAGCAGGAGACTGTTATAGATATCGAAAAGCCTTCTACATCATCTCCAAAGTAAGTTACTGCAAAATTTATAAAAATTAATGCCAAAGAAATGAAAAATATGAATATATATTTAAATGTTAAACCAAAAAACTGCGAAAAAGAATAATACTAAAACGACCAAAATTATAATTGTTAAAGATAAAAGTAAGGATAGTGTTAAGGAAAACGAGGAAGAACAGTGGGTATGCTATCATTGTGGGGGAGAACTATAAAAAACAGTTGATGATTGGATCCAATGTGATAAATGTAAGGAATGGAGTCACGGAAAATGCTTGGCTTATGAAGGAATAGGCTTATTTCTTTGTGATATCTGCACTGATTAGTTTAAGTATTTGTGTTCACTTTGCCCTATCGTCCTATCCACTTTACCCGACCTATGGGGCAAAGTGGATACCGGCATATGTTGCAGTATTATTGAAAATTAAAATTAAAGGACTGCTATTAAGCAATTTTTGTTGATTACATTAAAAACTTTAATAAATGTTGATCCTCATTGAACATTTGTTTTATTTATATGCCTATTGGTTATCTTCCTATAGCCCATCAAACGTTAAGGTGTCCACTTTGCCCGGACTTCCCCTACTTATGTGTGTTCAAAGGAATCTTGATGGCTATTTATTATTCACATCAAGATTTTTCCGCCATTTTTGTGAATTTTATTTTATGTTTACAATTCTTAAAATGTTCAATGTTTATATTATTATATTATGTTGTAAATCATAAGATTTCTGTACGGATTGTTAATGACAATTCCTACATTTATCTCCGAAAAAATAGGTTATTTATTATTTATCTATAACTACATACGTCAGCTTCTCAAAGTGAAATATGATTTAATTATAACACTCATTTATTATATTTTTTTATACCAACCCGCACAAGGCCAGTTTGGTGGACTAAGGCCTAAACCCTCTCAGTTGTAAAGGAAGTCCGTGCCCAGCAGCGGAAAGTATATAGGCTGATGATGATGATGATTATTTTTATGCATTGATTTATATAATATCACCTTCCTTTTTGTTTGTGTATAATAATATTCCGAATTTGTAACATTCACTCACAATTAGTATAATTACAATGCCATATTAAATACTTCATCAAGTGAAAGTAGCAAGGGTTTGATTGTCATTTACATTTCGAGCGGAGTACCATCAGTGCTATTCTTGTCTTGTCCCGGGATAGCGGTTCTCGGAATGCGGCGGAAGTCCCGGGCGGATCCCGCGAGCCACCTCCTTATTAATGGCCTGTTTAGACGAGCTCCTTTGTTACTCGCTCACGTCCTGCCACTTCAACGTACGTCGCACCGACAACTGCACCGATGTACGTCATCCCATGCCGAGTTACTTTGATCCTAAATGTAATGCACCCAGTTTAACTACGTCAGCGACATCGTACAGTTATAATTGTCGCGATCGTAAACAATGCAGACAAGGTGAGCTTTGGCATATTTGTTCTCAGTTTCAAATAGTTTAAATTGACACATCCTGTTGTCAGATACCCTGGCGTTGATCCTGTAAGGTGTTTAAATTAGTTACGAGCGGTTTACTCTCCCTTTGATGTTTGATCGTGATTTAAAGGTATACTTGTATCGATTCGTTTCTGTGGATGGTTTCTTTGACACGACGTCTAGTTAAGGCTAGGAGGATGTGCGTTCTGGAAATTCATTTGATTATTTAGATATGAGTCACATACATTCTTTGGTTGGTGAGTCAAATGTGCGTCGGATCCGGCGACATTCGCAAGGTCGCGCTCTGTGCTATTGCCCCCTGTGCAACCTATGTACGTCCCACATTGTCATATATATACTACCTACTATGATACTTATGAAAACCATGGCTATTATCTCAAATCTATTTTTTATACTGTATTCGGCAATATATTAAATTTAATTTACTTTTAATATGGAGATTATTTCATTCATATAGATCATATATTAACTTAACTACGTCAAGGAATTTAATGAATGCCATATAATTTAAGCGTCTAATGCTACTTTTTATTGTTGCCGTACGCTCGTATTTTATTTGCACGTGCACACTCGCCATGAATGAAGCATCGCTTTTAATAGCTTGGTAATGAAAATCGATATGCAAACATCGACAAGAAAACAAATCGATGTTCTAAAAGCATCCGAACAACTCATTCATAATATGGAACACGTGAAACGTTTATTGACTGGATTCGTTATTGTCTGTTTATAATTGAATAACAAATATAAAATAAATTGTTGGTGTATTAAATGGTCTTATTATATTTAACTTTTAAGAATAAATATTTAATAGGCGAAGAGGATAAACGGGTTTACGAGTCTTTTTTACCAGAGTCGTTTATATTACATATTATTTTAAATAATATATACATTATTAAAATGTAATTATATTTTTGATAACTATTATTTTTTTTTCGAATTTTAAGTCCCAGTATGTTAAGACATGCAGAGTAGGCTCAATATTTGAAAAGAAGCTATGATTGGCAGTAAATTTAACGTCTTTTTAAAGACACTGATTACACTACATTTTACACCATAATTAGTATCATAGATAAATATAATGTTGTTGTTCTAGCAGCATGTGAGGTTCGAAACAAAACAAATAGTGAAGTTGATTTGTTTTGGCTTCGTCGGCGTCGCTTACCGCAACAATGCGGCATAGAGTAGATGATTGCTCAATTAGCAGGACCTCCTTAGTAGAGAGGACAACGGTCGCGACCAGATTTCACTTTGGACTCTAACGCAATCACAATACGCATTTCTTTCACTCGTCGTGTGAAGGTCGGCTGCTCACAAAAGGTGATTTCGTATCCGCGCCTTGTCATTAGAGTACAATCAAACATTATGTTTAGGAATTGCCGACAGCTTAACCTGGCTTTTTCATCCATTTGATAATTTGTTATTTGGGATTATAGGGTGTGCGCCGCTGGGAGTCTGAGACAAAGTAAACATTATAGCACCGCGACCGGGCGCGGTGGCGCGGTGGCGCGGCGGGTATCACAAACGTCCATGGGTGATAATTGACCATCATCAGGTTTTTTGCGTTTGTGCGGTAGGTTCGGAATATGTGCATAATGCACTTCGTTTTTGCCACGCTAATGACCCGTTGCGAATCGCGAATTTTGGGAATAGATCTTCATTGTTGTTTAGATTACGGACAAGCGGAATGTGAGCGTTTGTTATTGCGAATCTATTTGTATTTACCGTGAAGATTTCTTAGTTATGAAATAGAATACTAAATAAATATTTGTTGAAAACTGCATGAATGTTTAATGCCACATTAATGAGTATTATGCCAAATAAAGAAAAATTACACAGTCTATATAAATATTACATATGCACTTTTAACACGTAAAAAGATGATTATTATTAAATTGTTAAGTCTCCCACGATACATAAAAAATATACATTACTCCGTGAAGCGTCTCTCACATGAACACTAATTTAATTACTTTCACATAAAAAAAACAATTGCTTTAAAACCGCATAAAAAATAACACGATATAATTACTTAGGTTATTGACTTTTTGATACCTATTCTTATTTCTCGCATTACAGTTGTGGCGTGGCAGATAAATAAAATATAATATTGTGTACGCCACACAGTAATGTTGTATTATTTTCAAAGATCGTTATTATTCTGCCTTAAAGAATAATGTAATTTGCCAAATTATGAAAAAATATTTTATTATTTTTAACAATTCATCAATGTTTTTGCTGAACTTACTGGAGTCAAATAGATTGTGACTTATGATTATGATCTGAATCCAGCTTGTATCACTTAGTTGCGCGCGAAGTAAACAGCTATTGAATATTGATACTCCCGTTGTCTTCAGAGGGAAACATTGTACGTCCTTGAACATAACAAAACATCACCAAATGTTTTGACAACGTTTTATCAACGCAATCTCGTCTGCATTATTTCTGGAGGTTGTTAAAAAGATGTACCAGGTCAGATGAAACAAGTTAAAAGATACGGTTCGATAAGAATTTGCATAAAGCGAATGCTTCAGTGCTCTACTGGTTTACGGGGAAAATACGGTAAACGGTAATGCGACTTGTTAGTTCCGCTACATGCCGACGACGGACGATGGCGCGTCGGTCGACCACTCGAGCATATTACGCGGTCCGCGGACGCAGTCATGGCTGGCGACACCTAACCACTGTTTGTTTGTTTGCGTTTTTTATTGCCGTCGCACACATTCTAAACATGTTTCGACATCTTCCTGAAAGAATAAGTGGTCATTTTTAGACGTCGTCTGCTGAAATGGATACAGATTAATTTTACCAATGCAGGCGGTTTATTTATGGGATAACACCAGTAATATAATTACAATAAAGTTTTCCTTATGAAACTGTAGTTATAATCTCTTTTAATTTGTATTTTATCGCAATAAATGTTTACGTTTGAGATTGTGTTGTAGACCGTAGAAGAGTTAATATTTTAAATTTTTACATGGCTAACGATAAATAATTAATAATAATCTTGTTGAATATGAATTCAACATTAAAAGTTATAACTACAGGAAAACAAGTATTTAGTTTTATGTCGCAAACGTCCTATGATGTGTCCAATAGAATCGTTATAGTTAATCTCGATTGCACTCCATCAATCATCAGGCGCCGCGTGGACACTCAGCCACTGATTTAAGAAAAGAAATATAGCTGATTAACATTTATTCCTGCATTTCCGTAAATAAAACCAAAAAGACAGCAAGTTACACTAATTTTTAAAATAAATTTATTTTTATACGCAACATTCTTTAGAAGCGTAGAAATATTTATTTCAAAATTCACTTCATTATTTCACTTTCCTACTTTTCTAAATAAAGATTTGAACAGAAACTGGCTGCGATATAAACGACAGCATGTATAGGAATGTTTATAGAACGCTAATCGCAAACGCTGGTCACGTGTAGGAAATGAATGAATGAGCAATTCTAAAAAACTCTGTGTAACGCTAAGTATTCTCCTGTTCCGGTGTTGGATAAACATTAAATATCTCCACAGGAAACTATAGAAAAGTGAATGGAACTGTCTATGTAGATACCCTGACATTAAATGATAACTATAGTGACTTTTGTAGGTGGTGTAATCAACATAAATGGTCTGGTTGGAAAGCGGTGTTTTCACTGGCTTACAGTAATTGGCCTGAAGCATCGGTTATGTTTTTTGTTCAGTAAATAAGATTGCTTGAGATTAATTATCCTTTCGTCCTACCCTACTTTCTGCTTCTTTATCCATATTGAAGAGGCAGTAACAGTGTGGCAACGCAACCATGATCGCTAATTTTTGTGGGATTATGGGCGATAGCAGTTACTTACACCAGATAGGCTAGCAAGGTAAAATGAACACACAGGCATGTCACATGTGTAAGTGGTGCCAAGCCCCATCAGAGCTAAAACTAACTAGTTCCGCCCTCCTGTGTATTGCCAAATATACGGGTGACACAATTTACCATGGCGGACTGAAACCTTATGTATAGTGGTCAATATCCGAATAAAAAAAATACCCTGAACTAAACCTTCTTTATGATTTGCATGTTTGTGCTGTAAAACATACGTTCAGTATGAAGTAGCATATTGTAGGTAAAGAAAAAAGATGACAGTAATAACTGTAGATGTAGCATGCTGCTTCACCGCTTCACGGTACTGATCGGCCAGCAAGAAATATAACAGAACCAATGTGAGGTAAATACTTTCTACAACACACGGAATAACTGGTCGGAAACTAATGTTTCTAATAAGATGCATATATCTCTTTGCTTCGCTGATTCCGACACTTGGTATGTCTACACTTATCCAGTGAAAATGTGAGTAGATGAAAAGTAAAAACCCATTATTAAACCGTAAACGTTCAAGTATGTGCCAATCGAATCTATGGTTGAAACTGATGGTAAATGCTATTCCCCTACTGTTACATAGAATCTAATTTTCAATTAGCGCGCTCCCCATTTATCACTTTACTACAAAGTTTTGAATTGTTAGAATCCTTAATCCTATTGCCAACATAGTACAAAGCTTTTTAGTAAATCTCACCTGATTTTTGTTCGAATCATGGAATCTTAATACATAAAATTAGTTGGTCGTTTATTCTCCGCATCAACTGTCTAGTACAATTAGAGAAAGAAAACAAACAAAACTCGAATACCGTATAGAAAACATTTTCTATCAAAATTGCCTAAACAACTTCAGCATTGACTTGGACTCGACAAACTTACCCTATATTTGAAGATTATGAACATAAAAAAGTATTTCGTGCCCAATTGCCCAAATAACGCAGCTGATGTGATTGTCGTTGATAATAAAATTGCAATATTGTAAACATTACGAAGTCCACAACAAATGTAGACCCGGATCTAGGATCTCGTTTACCTGCGGCTTCCGAACGCAGAAAAAATGAATCACAAAAAGCATTATGTTCCGTCCCTTGTATTTAACTACGCCGATTCTACTCGACAACATTGCATGTTACATCGTGTGGAAAAAATTAAGATTATTGGTATTTAGTTCTGAATTGCGTACAATTGACAAAGAATGCACATTGTCGCACGACAATAGAACGGCTTATTAGTTTGGTTGCAGATCTTTCGATTGGCTATCGACCCAATAATCAACATTCAACGTTTTCTAGGAATATGGGTCAGTGTTAGATCACCTCTCTTAGTAGCCGGGAATTGAAGACAGGATGCAGGCAATGAGATTCTACCGGTCTAGTTGGTCTACCTACGCAATTACTAGTTACATTCATAAAAACTCAGTCCGTCCAATTTGCGGAGGTTTGTTTACTTGATACAGCATTCTTCTCTTGTTTACTTATCAGTTCGTTTTACACTGTATTCTTCAAAGTCTAAATTAGTTGAGAAAATATTGCTTATTATTTTTAATTGTTTGGTTTAAGATATTTATAATAATATATATATTCGGTGATAGAGTTTGATGAAAAGATAGTCTATATAAAGAGGATCAATTAAAATTTAAAATGCAATAACTTACTTGTTAGTCCTGTTAATTTCAAATCCAGGAATATTATTACGTTTTTCCGTCAGGATAAATGTGTTCGGTACACAATGATTCGATCTCTCACTATTATGTGCGACTTGAAACACGGCTGCCAAAACGAGGATGTACATACGAACAAAGCTTTAGCTAAACTTCTGTGGTTACAGACGAGGGTGATTATGTACATATGTGTACAATATATTATGCACGACATTATATTTGTCATACCTGTTATAATTAATCATCTGGTTTTACCAGATTATTTTTAACAGCATGGGGAAAAACTTGACTTTATCATAGCCATTTTTTATGTTACTGTTCAAATAGTAAGGAAGTAATTTAATTAATTTATAAGGAACATTCAGAAACTAAAAAAAAACTCGGTAAACCAAAACGTATTTTACTTTCGCTAGCAGATTTACGAGTTTTTTTGTAGATCGGTAAAATATCTATTACGAAAGTTTTTCTCCGATAATAATTTTAATTAATTACTTGACTTGTATAAAACATTTACCGTCAGCACTTTTATAAATTAATAAAAAGTGATTCGCAAATGGCATCCTGTACTACAGTTGAGCTCTGAGGCAGGGTACCGTCGAGCAGTAATTCATATAGCCAATTTGTATGCGGTCCATATTCGCGACGGGGACAAAAAGAAGCGATCGCTTGTGCGACAATGAGGAAATGCTTCGCATGTCCCTCTGGCTAACATGCGGTTCAGTCTCGCGACATACGACAAACGACATATGTCAACCAATGTACTACATGTTACTGGATGTAATCCTTTTGTATTTTACATTAGCAATCGGTAGTTTGATTAATTGGAATAATTTATAGCTATTAATTAATGAATGGATATTGACATGTACTTACTCTGCGATTTTTATTAGGTAGATTTATTGCTCTAATTAGCGACTTTTAAAATGGAGAAAAACTTCGTGACGAAATCCATATCGTCGTATTCCATATATTTGTAAAGTCGCCAATCCATTCGAGGCTAGCATAATAAGTTGCTTTCAATTGTTTTTTGTTATCTTTATGATGTCGTTTGTACATTCAGTGGGTTTTATATTTTCAAACATGCATGTCAAAGTATATCTACTTGCGAGAAGATAATTATTAAGCTCTCCTTTTAAGTTAGGAATACAACTTTAAGTATCAAAATTATATTCAAGCATCACTTTTTTCATTCAGTATAAAATACCACAGTTAGGTAAGTGAAATCGCGTTATACATTCCATCCATAAAACACGTAACAAAATCAGGTGGAAAATCAATTTCTCGTCAGAGGTTAATGGTCAATTGAGAATGTTCCGGAGCGACGTCGACGTCGCGGCGCCACACAGCACATTACAACTCGTAGACACGGCAGTATTATATTTATTGTCCATCTATCACTTTTCGATTATATATAAAAAAGTTACGATAGATCAATTCATGATGCCAGTACCGAATGGGTGTTGTGACGTCAATGGAACGATAAAGTAGGTATATGAAAACTACGAACAATACGATAGGTACATAAACAGTTTGGAAATATGTATATAGTCCATATGAAATCCATTTAACAGTGAAGTAAAACGTCGTGGGGACCAGACTCTTGAGTTGTCCACAAGATATTACTTAAGTATGAAAAATCCATAAAACCACATTGGGCTAGCGTGCTGAATAAAGCCTAGTGAAAGAGGCTTGCGTTCAGCAGAGGGACGTATACAGCCTCATATATTGTTACAGAACCTATATAAGGTGAACTAGTAACACAATAGGTGTTCCCCTACGTAATGTCCTTCAATGTTTACTAAAGTCCTCGGCAGACAAAAGGTTGGCCCTACCCTTGACACTGTTGTCGTCTGTAAGCCACGGTGACTACTTACCTTACTTACCAGGTGTGCGCTTATTCATCTCGCACCGCCCTCAATGTTGGTGACGGCAACTAAGAGGTTTTATTCAGTATGCTAGTGAAGATTAATTGTGAGGGTCCCAGCTCGGACATAAGTGTTGGGCTAGAAGGCTGCATGTACACTGACATAACCAGTCATCCTTGTAAGGTGAAAAATGAGCTTAATAGCTTTGGTAAAAAAGCACACAGAAATGTAAGTAGGTGCGTCAGGATATTTAGCAAACCATAAAAAAGTGACGTAAAATATCACACTGACTGTTCACGCGAGATTGCCAAAAATGTTACTAATGGATATTTAATGCGATGTGTAATTTATAAAGTAGACTAAACGGCTGTTAACAGGTTAAGATTGTTGATACTGGAGTCATTTTAAAGTTATGTTTTTATTGTCCCACGCGATTGGATAAGGTTTTTATTTCGTTTTTGGTATATTAAATTACGTCTGATATATTATAAGCAAACTTTTTTGAAGTGGATTTTAAGAAAATAAAAGTTTGAGGCCAATAATTACAGTAATTTAATCTCTACAGATTTTTCTGAATTACATTTTTATCTCGCTTTAATGACGAAGGAAGGATCTTGTGGAAACCTGCTATTCTGAGACTTAGTCCGCGTCAAGGGTACCTATAGGAAATCTGTGCAGGTAAATAGTTAAGACACAACTTTCGTATTAATTACACAACGATGTGCATACAGCTCGAATCTGACTCCAGCTGTGAAGGAAACCCACATGAAATAAATCCGGCACAAGAATTACTCACGATTGAAAATAAAATAAAACTTATCGGTAGTATCTGACGCATGTATGCGATATTATGTAAAGTGGCAGAGATGAGGCGCCGGCG
The DNA here is from genome assembly GCA_907164795.1 of Hemaris fuciformis. Classification (NCBI taxonomy): domain Eukaryota; kingdom Metazoa; phylum Arthropoda; class Insecta; order Lepidoptera; family Sphingidae; genus Hemaris; species Hemaris fuciformis. The sequence continues at coordinate 6,458,212 of OU015440.1, read as the reverse complement.
GTGTGTTTATTGGATAATGAGGCAATCCCGCTGAGCACCGTCGCAATCAATTGAATGATTGCCGGCAGTCGTCATAGCTACGAGCCCGACGTAGCGACGCGAACCACTCGGTACCAAATTGCTGCCTCATGTACGCTCACAGGCACTTCATTATGCTATACCATGGAACATGTAAACAAGCAGGTTGACTAGACCACTGATTCCCGTACTTGCTATCAATGACATTAATTTTCTTTGACATTCTAATGTTTTACTGTTCGATGTAGGTCGATAGTAACTAAGTAAATTTTCAACTGGGTGGACGTTGTTCGTGTGGTATGCTAGTATATTTATAGCTAATACCAAATCGGTATTATTGTATGGCATAGAGATAATTAGCAGCTTTCGTTAAAATCATATTATATTCCAATCAAATCAAAGATTAATAAATATTATTGTTAGTTAAGTTGGTTAGGTTTCTTTAAAATGTCCATAGATATTATGGACTGTACATTGTCATTGAGTCTAATTTATGTTATGATATATTTTCCTCGCCAATTTTATAGCTAAGTTAAGGTTTAACAAATTCATTTTCATTGAAATTGAAAATAGCCCAATAAAAGCAATGTTTATTAAACTAAAATGTGCGTAATTTTCACTAGAATATAATTTGAACTTAAGTATCAAATGAATTCCACGGCGCTCAAGTTCTCATTGCATAATTTTCCGTTTTAATTTGACAACGATGCCGCATCATTTCGCTCTACTCCAATTAACTCGGAGTCGGGGTACAATTTTATTCCGCGTTGATTAAAAAATTAAATATAATTTCCATTTGAGCGCCACGGTGTGTGCGTCCACGTGAACTAGCCCAATTAAAGCTCGGCAGTGTTAATTACTGCATTAGCGGCGAACGAAACACCGACGTCATTATACTCCTGAGAAAAGCCACGGCGCTTGTGTGTCTAACTGTATAATTTAATCTATTTAGATTAACTTGAATCATGAATAAATCAAGTGTTTTTTTGTTTTCGATTCACTGAGTTCAGCACACGAAAATTTCTCTAGTAACTAGTAAAGGAAAATTTGAACGAGGATATTTTATTCGCATTCGAGAATTTTAAGTAACTAATATGATATTTGAAATAGTAAGTGATAAATTAGTTTGTAACTGCCACGATGATTCGAAAATACATACACTTTTAAAAATTAACTACAAATCATCGATTTAAAAAAAAATAAGACAATATACATGCACAAGAAAATAACTAACTAAGGCAAAAAAAAGTTGTCAGTGTACTTTAAATTTTTTGTAGTTCCTATCCTAATAAAGGATCCAAAATTTGATATAATTGAAAATAAAAAGTAGTTTTGCTGTTCCTGTTCGACAGTTCCATCCACAACTTTTTCAAACTTCCTCGAAGTATGATGGGTTATTCCAATCAGCTACAACTACCGTTGGTTGTTTTGATCTAATTACACGCGAATAGGCATGGCCGCTCATGCGACACGTAACAAAACGATCAGTTTGGGCGAAGCAGGCGGGTTTGGTTTGACACTATCAGGGAAATAAGCGTTAATTATACTTATTAGCTCTGAGAATATAAGGTGAATCCATCATCATTCGTTCCTCGAATAATTAGCAGCATGACTGATTGTTTGAAAGTATAAACTGGATGTTGGCATATGGATGATAGTTTTTTTTTTAACGTACATATAAGTTCTTTCGATATTCTGTTTTGTTTTTATCCGCGCGACCGAGTTATTTCACTACATTTAGAAGCAGTATCGATATAAAGAGTCGACGATTAACGAGAGACGACAATACTTCGTCATTCTCGTTGGATTTTTCAATTGCTTCTTTATTAATCGCATACAGGATGAATATATACATCACTTAACCATTGCGTATAGAATGTCTTTAATGTGACACTACTGGAATGAAATACTTAAAACATCTAATCTGAATATGTAGTTGATAAACGGCACATAAGCTATTATGATATTGAATTTGCCGTATTAGGTATAATTCCGTAGGTCATTCGAAAATTATTTCCCATAACAATCAAACACAATATATTGACCTACCCACATAATATTTAACGTGCAGGTTTTCCCATAGGGTTTGGAAACTGGCCGTCGACACGTCGCTGTGTTTGTCGGGAGCGGCAAACTGGCAACGCAAACAACTAGTGGTCAAATCCTTTAAGTAGCCACCGTGTCAATATTTTTGTTCATAATTTAAACGTATAGGTTCCCACGGCGCGGGTCGGCCACAGGTCGCGCTCGCCCTAATACAGATCACTCTGTTTGAACTACGCTCACTTGTTACACGCTCCACTGTTTTAAATATTTGTTCGATACTGCTCATGTTCCGCTTGTTTTCCAACGTTTGAAGTCTGATCATAACAGAAATTGCCTCATACACATTAAAAGTGTTCCGAATGCTACACAAAATACGTTTTTGTACTTCAACTACGAAATCGGGAAGACTTTGCATCACATACAAGCGTCGTTATTGAAGCAAGAAGTTTATCAATGAACAAATCGACAATGCAACGCCTAACAAAAGATAATTAAGACGTGATGCAATATAATGTTTGCTAAATGAGAAACAAAACAAAGAACAGTCTAAAAACTGCTAATGTGATAAGTATACACATGCATAGCTGTCGAGATTGTTGTTTGTTGAGATGGTGTTATATAAACATACATGTAAATAGAACATTATTTTAACAATAAATAGTGAAATATTTCACTGCTACCTTTCTGGTTAGAGCTCCAACACGTATTTATTAGCGTGGGAAAGAAGTATAAAATAATAAAACAAATATATTTGAGGTAAGCTTTTCGTTTGAGAATTTACACGTTATATTTTTTTTAATGAACCTTCGATATTGTTTACATGGAATTTTATTTAATATAAAATTGCTGTTAAGTTAGATCTCAGCATCCGAAACATCTTTTACTAAAAGGCACAGTTAATATTCCTATTTTTCATAAAGCTTGTTGATCACTTTCTATCAGGCGACCTGGATTAAAAAAAGCTCAATATATTAATATACTATATATATTTTTAAGTTCATGTTTGAATAATAAGTGTAAGTAAGACTCAACAACTAAACTTGCACTGCTAAATAGTCACAGTGAGACGAGGTAAACTTTGCAGTAATGGTTTAATCCACAAATAAACAGGAATATAGTTCAGCAGAAACGATAAGTTGGTGTGAAATTGTGAAACGGCGAGGCGCCTCACATGCGGTGAGAATTGCAAATATAGTGGCATTCTCTACAACACGCCGCATGTCGGTTTCGTTTAGTAACGAACCCATACGACTCTAGCGAATTTAAATGTATTTTTGCGTTTTGTGACGCTGATTTACTTTCAAGAGATATTTAAAATTTATTTATATGGAGAAGACTAGGGCAATGTTACAATAATTTATTATTTAAAAAAGTAGGTATCATTAGTTGATATTATCTCTGGGATCACACCTAAAAATTATACATACAACAGAACTTTTTTTTTAATGCTATGTATAATTTTTAGGATGACCCCGAGATAATCAACTAATCATCATCTGGGCTGGGCATGGGCTGATGATGATTATTAGTTAATTATCTCTGGGATCAGTAATAAAAATCTATCATTTTGTAATTTCTAAACAGAAATAACTTTACCTAGTATAAAAAAGATCTTTCACAGTAATGGTAACATAATACTTAAATGATCTCGGACTGTGCTGGATCACAGGATAATATTAAAATATGTTCATACTTTAGAGTAAAATATTCAGTTTCACGCTGGCTTTCCTCAAAGTCAACTAGTTTAATTGAGCGAAAGCTCAATGAAAAGAGCTCGTTCTAACGAGAGTTCTTAGGCAAAAACGAACTGCAAGGCTCAATTAGAAATGGGTCAGGAAAATGTATAGAGGAATTTGGTTACATAGATAAGCTCACGCTTGTATTCTCCGAAGGAGTAGGCAGAGGTGCATTTCTGCACCCACATTTCGCCAGGTATGTATCAGTCCCACGTAATAGGGGGCGAGATTATTGCTGTTTTTCGGGCACATTACCAGACTCTGTGCTGCTACCGAAAATTTTCTAACGGAAAAACCCAATAACACTTTGCCCGACCCGGGAATCGAACCCAGGACCTCTAGATCATACGGCACATACTATATTTATTGATGATTTATTTCCTTATGTATTTTTAGTGCAGATCTTGGTTATGGATGACACACTATATATAGTTAATATCGGTCAAATCCGTCGTGTCTGTTTCCTATAGGGGTAAACAGAAACTACCGATGTCCATATTAATAAATATTTCTGTTGTTGACTTCTATTTTGGCTTTCTCCACTTTCATCAATCTCTTCGTGCTTCTTTTTATTTTTATCTATCCCTGTACTATTTTATTTGGCCAAATTGTGCCGATTATGCCGGTTGCCGATTCATGACAGCATACGTTCATTTTATGTTACGTTCACGTTTACGTTCATGTATTGCTTTTGTTGTAGGATTTGCGTGTCGAAATTATGCAATGAAAAACACAATTGTGCTAACTGCATTGTGCGATGTAGTAATGCTGAAAGCATAAATTGATGCAAGGCTGCTATTGTTTGAACGCGGCGGACGAAGTGCGAAATGTAGAGCACCAATACATAACAACAATGTAAACATTGGAAGGCTGTTCTTAAATTATCCACTTAAGTTAAAAGGAAAATCTCCTCCAATACAGATTGTATTCAGAGAAGATATTTCAAATTAGATATAGCAAACAATGTACGAAAGACAATTAGATAAAAATTTGGACACATATTTTTATTCAGGGTATATTTTCACATTCCGGAAAATAAGTTTGAGTACTCAATGCCCATAGGGAATATCGGATTTTAATTTCTCTTCGTCGTTTGATGCGATATAAAGGGAAATGGGAGTCGTGCGATGGTGACAAGCCATTTTAGATTGCGGAGGAGCGCATGGACTCATTTTTGTCGCGGAAGCTTATGCGGTCATGTGTGTTTGTAGAAGGCGAAAGTGGAGTGCATCGGCAAATAATAAGATAAGGAAAACAGAAACTATAACGTCGCCAAAAACATAAATACGGAAGGCCACGCAACGCGCTTAAAAGAAGAAAAACAAATTTGGAAAAGCATGCTTAAAGTTTCACATAATTCCAAATAAGAATGACGCATAATTTCACCGTATTTATTTTTTGTTCATCGTCATTATCACATTATCAGCCACATAGCACACATTGGGGTCAAATTCAAACGAAGAACGCAAAAATAACAAGTGGTCATAAGATAAACTATGCGATTATAATGACTTCCGCGATGTGCACTACAATGGTACACTTGAAAAGCTGTGAATGGGCGAGTAACAAAGGGAGCGACGCACCAAAACAATAACAATGCCGACGACGGGAACGGTGTGGCGAAGGGAGCGCGGCGGCGCAGAGGAGGGGTGGGGGGCGACGGCAATGCGACGCGGCGGCGCGTGCGCAGCGTGCGTAAGTGTTGCCAATCGTTTAACACTACCGCTGATCTATAAATCGGCGCGCAAATTGAGTACGTGTATGTCACATCAATGTGAACGCTTTAGTTATAACCAAATACAATGACTATGCGTAATGTTGAGAAGCCATCATAGTAACTAGTAAGCTGCGAGTAAGTATATCTTATTTATTGTGAGAGATAGGTAATAAAACTTGCATTATTTATAAATTCTATTTAAATTGTAGTTATAAAATCAATTGTCAGCTGTTTGAGTAAAATATAGTACATTAATTTATGTACAGCACTATGCGGATAGAAAGTACTTAGTTTTGATTCATTCAATGGTTTTAAATAGGCTATTATTTTTTATAATGAATGAATCAGACGTATGAAGCGGAATCAATGCAGCCCGCACCGGAAGCCCGGTGATCGCGGCGGACACGAGTGACGTATTCAATGCGCTCACCTCACCTGCCTACACTTACAAGTAAATACTACCGCAGTGCATTACCATCATAGAATAAACAATTTCAATTTCTATTAAATACCTAACTTTTAAGTATGAATGAATCACGTACGTGAGAGTTGGAATCAATCACGATGCAATGTCCACGAGTGACGTAGACAATGTACTTGTAATTTGGCTCACCTGATTGTTAAAACGTGCAAACACAACAATGCACCGAAGCCATAGAATAAACTGTGATTGTTTATTTACTAGCACGACAAAATTTTCGCATGCCACCTAAATATACATATTATATAGTATTTTTATATACCTAGTTTAAGGATTTTTTTTGAAGACATTTCATATGTTTCGTCGCTTTTAAATATAAACATGAAATAACTTTATGTAGGTGTAAACAGCGTGTTTGTTAAACGTTACTGCATGCGACATTCGCAATAAAGTGCAATCTACAGGGTACGCGCACGTGAATGACGTGTCCATTGCGCTTTCCACCTGACCCCTGTACCAGTACGTAGGCAGCAAATGCCGCAATGCACCGTCTTCGTTCACAAGTAACAGAATGCGGCCATTGTAATGTAACTTTTAATAAGGAAATGGAGTGGGCGCTATTGTAAACAACCAAATTTTATGTGCAAAGTGACATTTTGGAATTACTACTTTTAATCATACATGTTAAAACCTACTTTTCATCTGTCAATGTTTGAAATTACTTTAAAATGTAGTTATTTTTTTGGTAAATGTACGATTATATTTCTGTATAAACTTTATTTATGTATATTTCTATAAAACTTTATATCTTCAATAAATCTGGCTGCGTAAAACAATATTTATGTATTTTTAATAAGCCAATCGTAATAAATAAAATAAGAGGTCATAATAGTTTTTATGCTAACTCTACCAAATATTCAAAAACAGAAAGAGGATGCACTCATCTACTAAATCTATTTTATAACTTAGACAGCTCATCACGCTGCTTAAGTAACATCAATTACTTTCTTCCTGTCTTAATTACTCAATTGTTGACTAGATTAAATCGTTATCTGTATTCCCTGTGTGGTCAAATACTCATTTGAATCTTTTAATTTACTTTTTGGCATAACTCGGCAATGTAAGTTAAGGAGGACTTAGGACAGGAGAACAGGAGAACTCATTTTTCAGGAATTTCGAGTTTACTAGTTACAAACTAAGTCTAATTCTTTACCTTAGAAAAATTAGGCGTCTATCGGTTGATGTATGTTGCAACACTGATATAGAAAAAGGACTGAGAGCCTCTCTGCGACAACAATTATTCTTTGGTATTAAAAACATTTAAGTGAATTTAAAAAGCATCGGAGCGGCACTCGTACGTGCTCGCAATGCGTGATACGCGGATAGCCACAGGTTGAATTCATTCATTACCCGCCAGAGTACAATGACATTGTGATAACACCCTTAAAAGTTTGATTTTCGTGTTTGCTTTTCACAAACCCATAGAACGAGAGCGGCAAACGTAACGGGGTGTCCCGGTGTTTAGTGTTTACAATGGATACAGAACGTGAGAATGTTGGTTTAAAACAACTTTACCCCGACAGTGTCCTACGTGCCCCCACAAAGGCGGGTAATGGACGAAATTTAACGTTTTATGTGTAGGCGGTGTACAAAAGGTGTCATAAACAATGAATATCTATTGGCTATTGCCGCTATTGCCCCCACCGCCGGCACAGTGATTCCCTAAGCTGCCCAACTTGCATACAATCACGTAACAATATTCAGGCGAGAAAATGCAATTGTTACGTTTTGTGACTTACCCGTGGGAAAATATTCGGCCTTATATATTTAGCAGTTATAATTGCCGGATGTGTTTATGTAAATTATACTTGATGAATTCATACATTTTAATTGTGTAATAAAACATTGTTGTAATATAATTATTCGACAATAAATTTACTGAACGGGCAAAGCAAGTTGTTTAAATATCGCAAATAAGGTTTCTTTATTTTTCTTGTATTGACGCACGTGTGTGGGATTTATTAGATGAGAACGCATGTTAACATAATAAAGCAATTTTAATACTTACATGGTTTTATATATTTACATAAATTGTATGATTCTAACATTTTCGGCCAATTTATGACACTTCTGTCGGTGGCACGAAACCAGTGTGCAGTAGTGAAGCAGTTTTATCGAGCTGAAGGACTGTTTTTTTAATAAACATTACACATATTTGAAGTAGGGTCTAAGCCCTCTGAAGAGCATTTCTTTTTCAGTCCATTTATTTCTTGACAGTGACTTGCCTTCGATGTTATCTGGCCTGTCCCAATATGCAAATTATACAGGGTGTATTCAGACCGTGATCGGAAAGTATGGCAGGTAATAGCTAAGGTGATTACAAAGCCCCCGGCGTAAAGGAAATCCCGACAAAAAAATAAAAAAGCCTGCCTTAGTTTCCGATCACGGTCTGAATACAGCCTGTATATGTAACGAACGAGGCACTAGATACACGCAAATGAGAATATTAACCAATTACTTGGTTCCGTCCGTGGATGACGTAGTGGATCGGCGGTGGTCCCGCGTCCGGCGGACACGTTGCTTCCGTTGCTATTGTCCCTATCACTGCATTAACCACTGCCACCGCTGCACTTCCGAGAATAGTAATGAGTTCATTGAGAATGAAGCCATTTGGACAGGCAAAGGTTCGCGCGGAAACTATGAATGAATATTAATTACATATGTAGGTGCTTATTGTATATGAACTTGGAGAAGTTAACATAATTACTCCTCATGGTTAATGTAATATGATCCAGAGGATTATGAATATTAAAACTTGTCGACACAATTTTGGAATACGAGTATAAATGTTAACAGGCACAGGCATAATCCAAAGCCTTTCCGTCACTTATGGTGCTAGGTTTTACACTTCATACTTTTAACAGCATAAAGAATATCTAAATCTTATCCATCAACCAAATATAACTTCACTCATCAAAAAAGGCATGACTTAGAATGGTCTGACATAATTGTGTGTACTTACTGGTGGCAGTATTTAATTTTGTCAGTATAAAAAGTCCATTTTATTTCAAGACTCTACTTTTTAAATTTTAACTACCTATGTACATACAGATTAACTTTATTTATTTATTCTTTTAAAATATACTTCATTAACAAATATGTTTTGAGTCCTTCAATGTTACTCCTTTCACCCTTTTAACATTTACATAGCAGTTGGTCCTTTATTACACTTTAATGGTCCCGTTAAAAAAATCAATTAATTTATTAATATTCTGTAGCCTTGACTGCATATTGACATTTGGTCGTTAAAATATTAATTTTTTTAAAATAAATTCAAATCGACTTTATCAAAATAATGTGAACACGAAAGGGGAAGTTCGATAAATGCTAATTGTGCCTTAACAGCTGGTTAAACGCTCGTAAAGTCTGCTTAATTGCCGGCATCAGCGGTTAAGTGAAATGTTCACTGACCATGTTAAGGCAAATTAATATGTGTTCTAACAAATTTCTACGCGTGTATGCATTCTGCGTCATGACTATAATGATAAATTGCCTTCGTATTTTTAAAATTTAAAACACAGGGTGGGCATGATTTTCGATTAGGCCGGTCCAATATGTTTCTTTGTGATGATGAAAATTGTTATTTACGTTGGTGTGGAAAATTGCCCAATTTAGGACGTGATGGCAAGTGTAGTGCGGTCCAAACAGAGTGTCACTAGCAAGAAGCAGTTATAGCCATACGTTACCAGCGGATGTAACTATGTTGCCGTGTTCGTAGCCCGTTTTAAACATGCTGATTCCGACGCGTAACACATTATCGTGGGTCCTGACTATGTTTTACACATTATTTAAGAGGGTCGCCTTATAGCGGATATGTGCACAAGTGTTGGTCTCTATCAATTTAACTTCCGAACGCACATCAGTGATTAACGTAGGCTTTCTAATGATAGTGTTACCACCCCGGCAGAGCAGGTCCATTCGTGTTGTCAAAGTCGCAGTCAAAAATATTACGATCCGACTCTAACCTTTCTCTCTCCTCCCGATAATTTACTTGAATGAGAACTTAATCTGGAGGCAACTTACTACTGTCAGTACGTTTTGTATATCCCTTTACTATGTCCTTACAAAAAGTCCTCGTACCGAGTAACAATTGGAATAATTACGTAAACAAACATTGTTAGTGGTTGTAAAAATTCTTCGCCATTTTTTGCATTCATTTCTTCACGGCTTAAATTCAAAGACACTTTTGTAATATTCGAAACTATTCATTCACGTGGGAACTTCCGATGTGAAGACAATTGATACTTTTTTGAAAAGTCGCAATCGAGCCCCCTTTTGCAATTGTTATTGTCTCCAACAGCACAGGAAATTACATTTCTACTTTGTTTTGGTGCTCAAAAAAATCAAGATAACTTTTTGTTGTTGTGCACTTGCGAATAAAACATGACTGTGAAACACATTAAACCTTCGTGCATACATCTAATCGAAATATCAGATAATTATATTTTTTTTTTCTAGTTAATTATATTAACTAATCCAAATCAATATTAAATATCCCTAGCTGAAAATAATAAGGTCATACGAATCAGTGCGTGTACGGATCTCTATGTTGCTTGGTCTTGATATTTTTTTTTTACTTCAAGATTCCTCAATTGCTTCAAGAATTTTTCTTTGTCTCTTGAGCCGTCTCTATTGAGTAACATGCTCAATATCAATCTGAATCTAATATATTCGATATGGTTGACACTTTCAGATACACGCGCTTGTGCATTTGTTTTGAAACTATGAGTTATAATTTATAAAGCGCATGTGACAAGGAGAAAATGCTTGTATAATAAGTAACTAACTAATTAAAATTATCCTTCATTCTTTTAACTAACTGTAATATAATATAAACATAACAAGGGCGTATTTACTGGTCCTTCGCGGTGGCGCTTCTAGTCCCGAGGGTACAGTTGGCAGGTGCGCGTGCGCACGTGCACCGCAGCTTTCGACCTCATCTGAATGGATTAACCACAAATGTTCCATTTAAACTTGCCATGTGAATATTACAAAAATACATTTGCTACATTTTTTTATCTTTACATCAATCAATAAATGGGGTAAATGACTTCATGTAAATGAGTGACTTCTGCCCGATTAATGTCTATAGATTTTTTTAAAGGATGTCTGTTAATGGATGTTATACGTCTAAGTTAGTTTGTATTAATACTATTTATCCATTTCTAATGAGTTCCTGTTTGCATATATAAATACTAAAAGTGTACGGCATGCCTAATATTTGGCTGCCAATTAACGGCGCCTTTTTCGATAATAAATATTTTAAAGTATAATGCAATAGCAGGCCATGTTCGGATGTGTTAATGAGTTAATGTTGGAAGTTCACATAATATTATTTTATGCCTTTTACGGCGCGTCAAGAATCCAGTCTTGACTATTTCGGTCCCATTCTCTCAAATGACCGGAAAACAACGCTTAGAACTTTCAATGAAATTTCCAACTGTCAGGGGAGAGCCTTTATGGAACGTTTCGTTATTGATGGGGTTAAATATACAAGTGGCATTAAAATAGGTCTAATGCCATAATTACGTGCAATATTATCACGTGAGCATTATATATTTGAGTGTTTATTACTAAATGGCGTAAAAATATTTGAAGGGTTTTAAAAGAAGTTCGATGTATTAACTGCCTATGTTCCAAAATAATTGATCAAGTATTTTCCATCCAAGTGAACTACTTGAATCAACGATTGCCTTGCACCACTCGAGTCAAAAAGAAACCGTGAGTAGAAGTTATTAAATAAATTTTAATTGATTTATGGGCTGGACTTTAAATTCTTTAACTGATAAATTATTATCTTAAAATGTTATTTCTAGGAATTAAAAATATAATAGCGCTCATTGAAGAGTTCGAATATACATTTAATTTTAATTACGGCAAAATTTCAAAGGCGAGTAATTTTTATCTGTAAGCGTTGGAGCAATTTTTTTCATACCGCTGTAATATTATGATTTAACGCTTCGATGGCCATGTCAAAAGCACAATAATGCTCTCATTTTGCCGCGTTATTACCGGAATGATGGGGCGACCGCAGTCTATGCAAAATAATTGGCAACCCAGATCGTAATCTAGTACCACGGCAACATTTTATTGTCTAAATTCCTTGAAATTTGTGTTTTATTTTCAGTCTAGACTTTATCCATTAGCATTTAACTATTCATAATATCACACCAAACTAAAAATTATATTGCCAACTTAGGCGCTGCCAAATACTATGACTGATGGGATCATATTAGCACTCCTATGTGAGTATTCCTTATTTGTAATGTTGTTATCTTAATAATTGAGCAGATTTCTTTCAATATATTTTTTTCAAGAAGTTTGTCAATTTGTTATGTATTCTCACTATTGTCTCCCTAAGACGGCTTTAATAACTTCGAAACTTTATGTAAGGAGGTCCATAACTAGGTACTGAAGAACATCTTACCACCAATTTGAATCATTAAAAGTTTGTCCTTCGGCAATGTCACACTATAGTCAAGATGGCCTCGTGGTTTAGGCACGCGGTCGAGAATCTCGACGGTCGCGCGTTCAAACGCCAGGCACACACCTCTGACTTTTCGAAGTTATGTGTGTATTCACAAAGAATTATCAGGTACTTTAACGGTGAAGGAAAACAACATGATGAATCATGCACACCTAATAAATCTTAGGAATTTATTTAGTGTGTAGTCCACAAATCCGCACTATGCCAGCGTGGTGGACTAAGGCCTAAGCCCTCTCAGTTGTAGAGGAGGCCCGTGCCCAGCAGTGGGATGTATATGTGGTGATGATGATGAATGTCACTCGCATATTAAATCGTAACAGTATTGCTTGATGTCGATATTCTGTGATATATTGGCATCAGATCAGACCGGCCAGCCTGTTGTATCGTAATTCGAACGTGACTTCGAAGCCTTGCCACTTATATTCTTCTTTCATCTTTCTCTCCCGTTCTTTCACTTATTCCCCATTTAGATAACGCCTGTTTATTTATTAGTTATTTATTCAATTTGTATGGTTAAACCAATTACACCTATCGATAACAGCTTAATTATACAAACTATAAAATCTTTAAACATCCAAAAAACACAGCGGAAACGAAAATTAACATTACAAATTACAGAATAACGGGTACATAAAATTAACAATATATACTATCTATAAAATTCAATTTAAAAAATATATACTATATCTACAACTTAACGCAAACTAGATACTTTAACAAACTAAGTGAATTTTGTTTCGTTTCGTTGTGTATCAGTTATCACATTGAAAGTGTTCTTCAATTATATTTTAGCCAAATAAATCCACAAATGACATGAGCATGTAGTGTGGTTCCCGTATACCGTAATATGCACAGTGGGTGCACATAGTCACGGTGACAAACAACTAGAACACGCCACACAATAGTCAACAAGTCGCGCAGTATGACTACAATAAAATTATTTAATCTGTGGCGCGGCCAAGTGGTGTGCTGTCAGTGTCGCCGACACTTGACACCACAATGTAAACCGGTCCTAATTTTATACAATTTCCTTAATTACAGCAAGTTACAAACGTGAAAGGAATAGTTTGTTTGCCCGCGTGCTCTCTAGTTAGTTATGTAAATACACGCGACGCGCCACTCGTCAAGAAACATTTTCCTTTTGTTGTTTCCCACGGGATTTACTAAAATCATTTTATTTTACCATACAACCGATTCATTTATACATATTCCCATTAGCAACAAATTTATAATTAAAAAATTCTATATATTTATCTTACATATAGGTACTCTAGGATTCCAACCGAATTGCAATGCTAATAACGACTTCCGGTCGTCCGCCTTTTAAATGAAGTAATTGAAGTTCCTACATAATAACATAAACAAAAACAATAAATTACGCCTGAATTTATCCACCCCTAACCGATATGAACTCACCACCATTAAGCGCCCTCAAGTAAAAGAACCGGTGACTACAATTGGGCGGAAACGGAAGGCGCGTGTTTCGCGATCTCTCGGCGAAATTCGGCCGGCAGCTGCGCGTGCGCTGCCAAACAGCTGCTATCTAATAGGTCACTTCCGTTTGGTACACCGAGCTGTACGCACGTTCAACTTGAACTAGTATTACACTATAAAGAGCCATTTAGAAATTAACCATTTATGCAATAATCTCGAATGCTAACATGTTAATGAGCCATCGTTACTTAGATGAGTATGGTACTTAGTTTGATGTTTTCTACTTAATATCTTCACTAATTCCACGCTGCCATAGAGTTATAAATCGACTAACTATCTAAATATGCGTTATAGGTTTTATAGATAGCATAATTGTATTCGATCAGACAGGGACCACCACAAATTTGATGTATAAATTACCATAGCGACCCACATAAATGTATCAGTCACTTCTTGAGGTCAGTCTATTCGGATATATAATTTTAATTTGTTTCAAATAAAAGACGGGATAATTGTGATAATTGCTGAGAGATAGTTTTAACACTTCAACTCAACTCAACTCAAAAATCTATACCATTTAGTTCAATGCAATTATATCACCATTCTAAAAAAAAACGTTTGGGAACATTTAAGCGCGACCTACGCGACCCATGTACATATTATGTGTAACTGTCCTGATAATAATTGAAACAGTATTACCAGTTTATATCTAAACAAGCGAAATCCATTCATTGAGACTCTTACTTACGTACTGTTCAATTTGTATGTTTTTGTTTATCTCTAACGTTGGTACTAAAGCAAACATATTCAAATATTTGCACAACAACACTAAAGTATATTTAAATAGTTATTTATAACAAAAACACGAAGCGATGCGTTTATTTTTATCCACCGGCTGGGGAGACACCGAGCTTCCGTCCATTCATCACCTGGATTACAAAAAATGATCTCAAGACAGTTGATTGCGCGGGGGTAATGAAAAAAACGTCAAGTGAGCAAACACGGGCGGTTTTTTATAAATTATGAAACCATAAAAATCGTGCGCGAGGCATTAGTCGAGTGAGACGCATGAAAAAATTCCCTCGTGTTCAATTTCTCTGATTGTTTTCAGCGCAAACGGAAACTACATACAGATGTTACATTTGCTTTAAAAATAGATGGACGCGAGATCAAGAAACACGCGGACTCTTTCGTTTTGCTTTGTCAAACTCGTTTGTTTGCAGTTCGCAGTTGTTAATCCGGATTGTTCCTGTGCACAGGGGCTTTTATAAATTGCTCGATATACGGAGGAAAATAACAACAGGAAGCATCACTAACAACGGCTGGACGTTTAGCGGTTTTCTGTGTCCGCATGCAGCTAGTGGCCATTTTTATCTACTAGATAATGGCGCGGCTATTCTTAGTAGAAGGGGACACGATATAAAGTCATACCATTTGAATTCCTAGTAGTTAAAAAATTGAAAATATATCTCATAATAATTAATTCATATTTAATTCTTATAATTAATTCTCAATAACATGCAATTCCTTTTTCCTGCGCCAGTATTATTGAAAAACAAATGACACAAAACCACTAGTGAAAATCTATTATGGGATTCTATTTATATTTATAAAGACGTGTAATTTGATGAGTGATGCAGTCGAGTGCCACAGAAGTGGTTCTCTTCCGTCGTCGGAACCGTAAAACTCGTTGTGTCGCAGTTGTTGTTTGTTCCACAAAAACGCCACGCGCCGAATGCCTTCTTCCGCCAGCCTGCTTCCGGCATCCATTGTGTTATCAGGCGATAGTTTGTTTGCTCGTATTTATTGAAGTATATATAAAAAGACGTACAAAAAAGCCCTGCCGTTTCGAGTGCCGTGTGGAGTGTTTTTTTTTTATTATTGCGTATATGCATTGTTAAGCTAGGCAATATTTATTGATAGTTCAAATTTGCAAACATAGAATTCGAATGTTTCGTAGCTCCAAATTAAATATATCCTAGCATTTTTCACTTTCACTGTCAGTTGTATTCATTTTTATCCAGAAAGACATTTTAATCGCTGCTGTAGTAAGCTTGGACTAGAGACTGGACTAGCGCAAATTTTTTTTATTTTTCTTCTTCTCTTTTCTTTAGTTTCTTTTACGGATTTTTGCCCAGACGCAGTATAGACTTTTGTCTATGACCTATCCCCTTTCTTTATCGCCAATATGAAACCATCTCATATTCATGGCTCAAATTATATGGAAAAATCTAGAATTTTTTTCTATTAATTTTCTTATAATTTACCAATAACTTCATTCAATTCCCTACAAAAAAATTACAATATAACAATCGCTAAAGAACAGGATTACCGTCACTTTTTGTGTCTATAGATATATCAACTAACACATTTCTGTGAATCACATAAATTAGCGCCTCCAATTGCAATATAATATTAAGCAGCGTGTAATCTTATTACACAGTTTGTCCCAAACTTGTAAAACGAGATTAGAGTGTTAGCGCCATACATCTAGCGCTCTTTGTGTTCAGCTACTAATCCCATTGTCCCGACACAGGCTAGCGCCTAGCGAAACCACCTTATCTATTACAGTTATCTCATTCGTAAAGGTACTGTCTCAGTTTGCCACGAATATTATTATGAATTATACAATTTGGGCTGATATTTTATATGTTAGAAATTGTAGTAAAGATAACAACCGCTTTATTCCGCTACCTGTCAGTGAAAGGAGGAACACCGAAAATAATTTTTAAAGCTTCGTTTATTGAATGCTAAAATACCAACTACCCACTCATTCCTGTTTGATACATTTGGTTAAAATTGTTTGTGTATTCTATTTTCTTCCGCATCTGGGAATACGCTACAAAAAGGTCATCATAGCTGCTCTCATACTCTAAAATTAAAATGTGCATTTGTAATTTTGATACATGTTCAGTATAAGTGTTTCTAATATTTTAATTCAATAAATCACTTACAATCAAATATTCAATCAACATACGAGTAGGTACACTGGTACAACTCTAAGGCTATACTGTTGTGTACAAATGCTATTGTATCGCTGTTAGTGTGCACTCGCCCTAACTATGACAACAGATTAAGTAATGTGATACAAGTTATTCACTTAGCTACTTAGTTTTATCTGTATAGCTGAGATCTGTGCACCTCAAACAACATTTATGCTCAGCAATTTGTATAATAGCATCTTTTATCTGTTGCTGAAGATAGCCGCAACTTCACTACCTACATTTATGAATACTCTTTTCTTTTGAAAGAAATATTTATAAAAGAAACTTACAGTATACTATCATAGAGAGTGACTAGCAAAAATATGAAACTGTTTCGTAAACGTGATAATCTATAGTGAGTGTTACGTATTGTGACTTGGCTGATGATTTTTAAAATTTCACAAAATCATGTTTTTGTACCCCAATAAATAAAAATTACGTAAATTATATGAAGTATTAAATCAGGATAATGTATATATTATTCATAAATTTCAAATAATAAAATAACCTATTATTATGGGATGCTTAATAACATGACGCGATGCATCACAGTTCGACCCATTTCGATAACATCTGTTGGGCAAGGTGTCTTTGTACAGTAACCATTCAATTATTCGACACACGTGCGCTCAAACACCAGCCATCTCCGTGGATTAGTTTTTATATGAAAACTTTTTATTTATGTTATAATGTTTGGTGCGTGATTGACTAGCGGATTAGACTGGCGGTCTGGGTAAGCTTTATGTTAGTGGTTGTAGGTTCGAACCCTAGCCATCTAAAAGAAAACTACACGCACGAAACTTTATATTTCGGCCACTATTGGACGTAGAAAGGCTGATATGATGATGAATTTTTGACTGCCTTCTGCTCTTAGTGCATTCAGACTTCTGAGCTATTTTTAGTTATATCTCAAACTTTATATGTACGTCACACTACTGAGCCCTTCTCCACGATTGAGAGGGTCTAATCCCAAATCCACCACCTTGTCTTAACACCCAAAGTACGTAGAACTAAGTCGATTCCTAACCAGGCCGAAATAATTGAATGTGTCTTATTGAGTAGTGCGTACAGCGTGTAAAGATCAATGCAGTACATTAGCCGGGTGTTAATGCGTTTTTTGTAAGACATGTGCAGTAGCACCGCTAATTTACAAAGCTTTGGAAATGTATTAGAGTATCCACCTGGTTCGGACCGCGCCACCCTCCCCGCACTGATTTGACATGTGCGATACACACGCGTGCCCTGTTTAAATAGATACATCGGTTTTGGTGCGAATTTTGTTATTATGAATTATTGGGTGGCTTTTCATACTACTTTTGTACGGTGACTACACTATAAACGCAATATTGTCTAGTTAAAATAAACGGGAAAACTTTCCTATTGAATTAATTAATTGCTTCTTCTCACTTTTATTAAAAGCGTAAAAACTAGGTATAGCTTTGTAAATGGTATAGCTAAATTGCATTTAGCTCTCGTGCAATAAGTTAAGGGTCTTACGTTGGCATTTCCTTTCCCCCTTCTAAATGATTCTAAAGGAGAAAAGAAAACGGAAAATGAGCTGGTAAACGTTGTTACAACGTCTGATAACGCTGCAACATTTTTAAAAATAAAATAAAAGTAAAATAAACTACATACTTCAATTAATAGTATTTTAGAAGAAGTTTCTACATATTTGGTGAATTGCTACAATGAAATGTAAATTAAAAAACATTTTGCGAAGAACGGCTCATTTAGATAAACAATTAAAAGCGATAAAAACATATTCCTGATAATATTAAATTTAGCACTGAATTAGACATGGTAGGTATTTATGATTATATTGTAAGCCTATAAAAATGTATCACCGCACAGCAGCGCTTTTTTCGGTACCTATAGTTTGGATAAGTAATATTTCACACACATATTACACACAATTGGGGTTAGGGCGCTGTCGCTCTGAACATTTTCAAACTTACATACATAAACTCACGCCTGTATTCCCTGAAGGGGTAGGCAGAGGTGCATTTCTGCACCCACATTTCGCCAGGTATGTATCAGTCCCACGTAATAGGGGGCGAGCCTATTGCCGTTTTTCGGGCACATTTCCAGACTCCGTGCTGTTACTGAGAATTTCCTAATGGAAAAACTCAATAACACTTTGCCCGACCCGGGAATCGAACCCAGGACCTCTAGATCCCATGGCACATACTTGTACCGCGAGACCACGAGGCAGTCAATGCCTCGAGGCAGTCGAGGCATTTTCAAACTTTTATTTGATTATAGTAAAATTTTCATAACGAATAAAGTACAAATAAAATGAATAAAATGGGCGTGTTTGTACTTTAATTAAAAATATTGATTACGTCTGTATAGAATTTACATAGTTTAATTCTCTTTCGTAACGTCATTCATAAGAGCAATACTACTTTTTTAGATGCAGGAAAACATGGACCATATAACAGGACTCTACCACTATCTTTTTAAATCCAATCTGTACGCCGTTCTATTTATAAAATATTTAATTCAAGACGTAATACATACGAATTGGCGTAATTGCAGCTCTTTACGTCGATTACACGGCACGTTACACCGCGGAGGCAAAATCATCCCAATTTTTTGTCCAAAATGGACACAAAACACATAATCGTGTTTCTTCATAATTGCATTTAATTGGTCGTGTCGCATTCATATTGGTGATTTTCATTCAAAAGAACTTCAATCTGTACAATGTCGTACTTTCATCCAATGGACACATTTTAAGATTACCATTGTGTTGAAATTAACGTGATTATAACGCAGTAGTGCACTGGACAAGTCATTGTTCGTTTGTAATGTCAACTCAAGGAGAATGACAATCATCATGTAGTTACTTAACCATTTTTTTATTTGTTTATTCATCTCTGTTTATAAAATAGGTTATGTAGATTTGGTTGTTTAACAAACCTATATATGATCCATATAAGCCCAATGCCCAATTTAAAAATATGTTTTATTTCATGATTTAACAAATAATACAAACATAGGTAGCTGTACTCCTAAATTCATTGTCGTGGTTCGCAAAAACTACAAGACACTTTTCTAATTTCCAAATATTTCTCTTGGTACGGGGATTGAACCCACAGAATCTTTTTTCACACCCTCTCACTTCATACAAAAAAAATATATATTAAAAAGAAAAAAAACACTTTAACTCTTACTTTTCTATTTCCCACAATTATTAAATAGAACATAACATAGCAACAATGTATAAGAGCTACCAATAAGATGTAAAATACCATTCGTAATTCGTGTCAGCATTCCTTTTTACTAATGTATAATGCATGAGATGAGAATAAATGGCAAATGTATTCGGGGCGCGGTCAAAAGCCGCCTAGGATAATATTAACAAAATAAAACGCCGGGGCAATGCTGCGTAATGCAATATGAAGTGCTCAGACACGCCGGCGCCAGCTTTAAGCCCACTCACCAATCGACGATAGTTTTTTCTCGCGTTTGCGAGGCTAAACAAACTTTGAAGAGGCGTGTTGGTTACTAGACAAAGTGTTATTTATTGCTGCTTCCCGACGCTGATACGATTCGCACACTTTTACGAGAACAGTCTAAAAGATCGTTGTTTCTGGAATTGGATGAGCATGACGTCAGTTGTTTTGTATTTTTGAATTTAAATAAAGCTCCTCCCGTATCGATGTTTATCGTAATCGTTTTTATTACTACAGATGAATATTATTACGTACTGCATGATGGTATGAAAATCATTATTCATAACAATATAAAAGATAAGTTATTGTTACAACGACATTTATATCTGAGACACGATTACGTTCCAAACAATTGTCACGGTTATAAATATAGCGAAGTGTCTCTATTACTTTCCGCGTACCGAAACAAAAACACGTACATATATCTTGCAGCTCGGATGAAACCCGTCAAAAGCGGAAGACGTTAGTCGCGACGTCCCTGCCGGCTGCCTCGCCGTTGTACCGAATTTATTGCAATCCGATACGACGGCTCGCATGTCTGTCACTACGCACTGGCGGGGGAAACAACCGTACGTACCCATAAAGTACCTATAAAAACTGGTGAACTGTGAAAATAAGTGGAGTTTTATGTATACATTTACTTGTTTGGACATCAGTCATTTTTCTGTCTTGCGGTACTCCGCAATAGTAAATACCTAAATTTTAAAATAATTTTGTTGGTGATCTATATTATTATTAAGTTGCTTGATATACAGCTGATCACTATGTATTGGAATGTACAATAAACAAGTAGATTTTAAAGATATGATTTCATGAATACTTTTAAATTTGTTAATGAATAAATATTTTATATCCTCCGAGAAACAACTCTCAAATATCACAAACTCAGACTTAAAACTGCTTCTAATTAAACTGTTACAAAGTAAATGAATTATAAATAAAGTATTAAAAAATCGCAGCCTCACTCTTTAGGTACTTGTCATACGGCAAAAAAATTAACTAACTAGTTTAAGTGACAAAAAATCTCAATAGATAATATTTGTAATAATCCACAAAATAGTATTTATGTTTTGTCATCTTTTGCTGCGACTCGATTTCTCGGCTACCTTAGAGCTTAGTCACCATGCAATTACGTTTTAAACAAATATCGACACAATAGAAGGAGAATTAATTTCTGTTTTATAGTCCCCAAGGTCGGACATTGATGTCATTTTAGGAGTGTACCTATTAATATTCAACATTTTTGTAATAAAAAAATACAAGTTATTTAACAATAATGTGTATTGATAGATTACTTAATAACATTTCTATTCTCGTTTGCACCTAGATATAAATTTTAATTTTGAACGTGTAATTGAGAGATCTTGAGTTCAATTCCACGGAAGTGTTATTTTTTAGTATCTGTACAAAATTTAAAAATTATCCTGATAAATAGACATTCCTATGAACTTTTAGGTGTACAGGTTTCCTCGCAATGTTTTCCTTCACCGTTAAAGCAAGTGATAATTCATTGTGAATACACATATAACTCCGAAAAGTCAGAGGTGCCTGGAGGTGAGTGTGCCTGGGGTTTGAACCCGCGACCACTGAGATTCTCGACTACGTGCCTAAACCTCGAGGATCACTGCTTTTCTTAGGTGTGTAGTCCGCCAACCTGCACTATGCCAGCGTGGTGGACTAAAGCCTAAACCCTCTCAGTTGTAGAGGAGGCCCGTGCCCAGCAGTGAGACGTATATAGGCTGATGATGATGAAAGAGACATACCATTTTCTTAAAAAACTAAGAATTAAAATAATATCGCCAGCAGGGCGAAATGTTGTTGGAGAAATAAACCTCTGCCAACCCTTTTGGTAATACAGACATTACTGGTTACATAGCATTTAGAAGATTCATTTTTATATACTCTGTATTAATAAACCCAAAATTTTAAAAATAAATCCGTCGCCTATTTGTACTATATTTAAACACGGTACCCACATCTGCTCCATGTAAACCCCAGATTAAGTGATCTACAATAATGATTTCAGGGACATTAAAGCTAAGTTAAATATTGCTTGTAGCTGTAATGCTGTGTAGTTTTTAGAAGGCGAGGGTCGGATGTCATTAAGTGAGGTCTTGCATGTTTGACACGCTATTTTTATTGCAGGTCACATTTTTATCTGATAAAGTGAGGGAGAATGGGAGTGCGTGAGTAGGGCGCCGGCCATTCGCCCAGACTGACCTAAATCGACCTTAGCAATGTAAGGCATTCATATTTCACATTTAATTATGAACTGAAATATATTTTCTCGTATAATTTTCTGAACTACATAATATTTAGGGCACATACTTGACATTCCACAAGAATTCATAGAATTTTAATTAGGCGTTAATGTTCATTTTATAATTTTAATATAAGTAAGTATACTCAATTTATATTTTCCCTCGGTCTTTATAAAATATTTAATACGCTTTTGTAAGAATATTAATGAAAACGTATTTAATAGTGAATTCTCATACAAAGATGTTTATAGCTACGAAATGAATTTCGTGTGGCCCAATCTACTACATCGCCGCGCTGGTTAATTACTATGGCGGACTCATAAATATTTCAGATAAGTAGCTACAGTGTAGTAACTTGATAAAATATGCGGGCTCACAAATTTATTGTGTCCAAATTGAAATTAGTTTCAACATTTACATACTCAGTGTATAGAGACACAGTTGCGTCATAGAGACACATGCTCGCCTTCATTTTGTAGGATATTCATATTTTAATTACGAGATAAAATAATTCACACATTTTTTTTGTTTGTTGGGCATAATCTCTACTGTAGTAAAGCTGGATTTCGCGGTAGAATTAAACCAATCTACATAGTCTGGGGAGAATAAGATTATGAAAGCACCGCAATGTAACTTCTTTATTTTTAATTTACTTAATGTGCACACTGTTTTTATTCTTTTGAGGTGTAATATCAAAAATAAGGACGTTATTGGTATGTTTTTGATGAAGAAAGTAATTTCAATACAAAAGATTCATGATTAATTCCAAGGATTAAAGGAAAAGGGATTTTTTTCAGTTCAACTTTATAAAACCTCAATAGACTGGTCTATTTATAACATCCAGATAAAGGTGTATTAAATCACTAAGACACTCATATTCTATCTAATAAACACATCTCCAACAATATCGCGAGAAGCAAGCAAGAACGAACAGTAAAAAACGATCGTTTGGTCCAAAGGTCATGACCGCACCACTCAAATACAGCACATAATGAAAAGGCCATTGTTAAAAATGCTATGGAACCTTTAAAAAAATTAGTCGACTAGATGTTTGATGTGAATCCGGCGTCATAAACTTTCTTCGATTATGCGCTATTATTGTCAATTCGTTCTTATCTCGCGGAGAAAGCTTCCGATAAAGGAAAACGTGGGAGTGTTGCCAACGAAAGTATACAAAACGTCAACATTACAATACCGCCATTCAATTATGCCGCACGTTTCTATTGGCATATTGTTCTTTCATATAATTAGCTGAACAATCATAATTGTAGATTTCACACTAAATGTATTCCATTAAACTACACAAATAAAGCGATTTCTTAGTGCACTGCAATTCTTGCTCCGTGATATTAACTTTTTTGTTGGTAGCGTAATTATTGATTTATACTTGATGCAAAGCTGTGTAGACATGAATTTAATGCATTAAGCATTCTTTACTAATGGAGGCTAGGGTGATGCAGAGATGATATCAAATATCTCGATATATCATCATCGTCAGCTTACAGCTATCCACTGCTGGAAATAGTTCTCTTAGCATGTAGCGGTAGTGCATAGATAAAGGAGAGTGGAAAATTTCGTATAAAAAAAAAATATATTATGTCGTTCAAGTTTCATCGACACTATACTTAAGTGTTAATGGTTTTAAAGATTTTTTCTGTACAATTTTTTTTTTTAAATTTTACAATAGTATATATGTACGTGTTACTTAAAATAGCTAATTTACTATTTTTTTTGTCAACCTAACAAGAGTTATCACGAAAAAGTAGTTGCGACATTGAAAGGAAACAATCCATTTGAGTAAGCGTATAGGGAAAAATTATGACTATTCTTTCTATCACATTAATAACAATGTTGTCAAACATTTCCCCTGTATATCATAAGGAAACTCTCTTCCATTAGCAAAACAGCTATAGTACAACAAATGTAAAAAGCCACATATCCAATGATCTGAAACAATTCGATAAGTATCCGCGTGTCCTGCGCTTACAATTATAAAGTCTTGGCGATAAAAAGTGGCATCAGTTTAAATGTGGTTGTTGGTGAATGTCGATCGGCGCATTACAGTACAGGTGCGCGCGCTACCCGCCACACCGGACGGACGCGTGCGCGCGCACTCAACATAATGCACTCTTTAACAGCCCCACTTGAATTATTCAATACCTTATCACATACTTTAATCATTGATTACTGTAATGCGATGGAAGATTCAATTACTTTTACATTTTGACGAACATTTACGCTATGACTTTGCTTTTACTGGGCTACAACCAAAAATCGTTTAGCGAGGAAAAATCTGCCCTACTCAATGGTCATATATAAACCAATAATGTAATACAAGGTACTTAGACAACCACCATAACGTCACATTAATACTTATTTGCCGGCGCGTCTGAAGAAAACACGCTTCTGTTTTCCGGTACAGTCGTGAGCCGAAGTGTGTAGGTACACAACAGTGGCGGTACTTCCATAAAAGCTCAAAAGCCCAGCTTGCCTTACAAAATTCCGTATAATAAATTCTAAGCTTAATTCTTAAGTTAACAAAAGCAATTTGACATAAAAATGACAATAAACAATTATAAACTAGACATTACACAATTGACGTTTAACGCTTTAGGGCTTCTATGGAAGTTCTGCCACTGGTGCACAACATTCCTCAAACGAAAAAAAATGAGACGTCCATACGTTTTAGATATTCACGAGAGTTAATTGTTAGTTTTTATGGGAATAAGAGCGGGTACGAAGCAACTCGCTTGACAATAAACGATTGCGGTCGTCAACGAACGTTTGGATCTCACGGGGCATTGTTAATACGCCTGCTTTATAGACAACTGTAAACGTATTTGATTAATGATATAGATAAGTCACGGCAAGCTTTATAAGTAGTGTACAGGCGCAGTTTGAAGCAGCACTAGCTGAATACTAAAAACACAACTTCATCTCACCGGTACTGAATGGCTGAAGTGGAAGTGACTCAGCTGAAGAGGCTGCCAGCTGACGGCTGGAGCACTGCTGCTGCTGCAGCTGCTACTTATAATTTGAAATTGGGTTAACAATACAGGTGCATAATTTAAGCATGATTGTCAGCAAAATTTAATTGCAGCGAATTTATTACCAATGGCACGAATTGTTATTAGCTTAAAGTTTATTTTTGTAATGTTACAATGAATTATAACACCGACCCACAAGCGCTTATTTTTCGATCCATTTCTCTGATCATATTGTTGGTTAAGGATATTAAATAGAAAATTTCCCTATTCAATGTAGAGTTCGCATGGTAGTACGCAAGCATTATGAATTACGTCATTTTCGGTTTCTGCGATTCGTGAAGACTGTAACTAAGTAGGAAACAAGTAGAATATGTGCTCTCTTATATTTTACATACATCGTGTCATTGATCAAGTCTCAAGAAAGTCATGAGGTCCTGGAGTTTACTGCCAATTTTAAAATATCCATTCTTTTTATTGCCACGCTTTCTCTAATGTAATAATGTAATAAATTTGTAATGAAAATGAACAGAGCAAGACAAACTGTTTGTCCAACCAGTGGCGGTACTTCCATAGAAGCCTAAAACCACAGCTTGCCTTACAAAATTCCGAATAATAATCTTTAAGCTTTATATCTTTATTTAAACAAAGCGATTTGACGCATAAATGAGAATATACTGACTCCACAATAAACAATTACAAACAAGACATTACACGATTAACGTGTAACGCTTTTGGGTTCCTATGGGAGTACCGCCACACGTCACACGCAAACAACTTTAAAGTTTAACCCTATATCTACCTGCATATACATAGATATACCAGGCAAATAGCATTACAAAAAAAATGCTAGCGGATGCAGTGATTCGTGTACGACGACACTACGCAGTGCCGCACGACCGGCTGCGCATTAATATCCCAACGCACAAGAAGCCGTGCGCACTCGCACCCCGTCCACTCACATCCTGAACGAGTTTTTATTTTCACATTTCAGCATTCATTGGGCGAATGACACAAGTCATACATAAGCTTACGTAATAGACGTCACACAAAAACTGTGGCATTGTTACAACAGTGTAACAGAGCCGCTTTTGAAATATTGGATTCGTTATCTCGATTTATTAAAGTTCTTGCAACGTAACACTAGTCAACCGTACAAATAAAATTGGTACACATTTGATATTACACATGACACGATTCTCGATGTAGATAATATCTGCACGAGACAACAGTTTCGATTTTCCATATAGGCTTTATTTAAGATTTTTGCGGCACTAAGGTGTATAGGGCAGGCTTATTTTTCTCTAAGTATTGACGTAATGTCAAACAAGATAAAACTAGGAAATTCTAAAGTAGTATTACGTAAAAGAGTAATTTATTTGTTCCGTTTTAACTGACGTACCAAACGCTGCCAAATTTGGGTGGCGTAAATTCCGCCAGCTAAACACAAACAAACAAATGGGTATCGCACGTTATAATTCTTTAAATATTTTTTTAGGAAAAAGTTGAGTTCTTAGCTATGCTATTAATAAGCATAATATTCAATTTATTATAATTAATAAATATATATAAAATATTGTTAAGCAGTGTATTTCAAAATCACCTTTAGTCAACTCAGATCCAGGCAATAAGGAGCGAGTCTATTACCGGCAAATCCTTGCATTACATTTACCCAACAGTCAAATACATAGTTCCCCACACTAAGATACGAGTCTTGTGTCGAAGGTATCAGAAACTACGAGAGACTTATCGGTCTCACAAACACCCAGACTCGAAACAAATATTTGTATATCACACAAACATTTGACGCCGTGCGGGGATCGAACCCGCGGCCTCTCATTTTACAATCTGATGTCTAGCCAACTGCGCCACGGAGCTGTCAAAAATGTATTAAATGGTACTACTGGCTTTTCAAAGAAAAAAAAATAGAAAAAGAAAGAAAATATTAAGTTACTTTATCGGTGGAGAAACAAAACGATTGCATACTTAAAAGTTTCTATGAATGATTCTTTGGTAATATAAATCCATTGATCTGCAGATCGGTATGATAAGTAAAATCTTATATACCTAAATTATTCAGGGCTGTTTTACTACACTGTAAAATATAAATTATTCGTAGTAAATTTATGCTTTTTAACTAAGTACATAGCAATGGAAAATATGTTTATAACAAACCGGTAATCACATCAACAACTTACATGATTAATACATTTATTTTAAAATAAATCAGATCCCTACAAACGCCCATTAAGTTTTCATTCTCGTTACGCTTTCTAAACATTATTTTGTACCTGTTACGCTTTTACACAAGTAATTTTAATGATCATAATTAAGCGCATGGACTGTACGAAATAATATGAATTATTCATATTGTTAAAAAGCTTTTTGATTTTCACACGGCTCACAAAGTAGATTACACTCATGCGTGCTGATAACATAGAGAATATGATACTATCTGTTTTGCATAGTCATCGTAGTTTAAGGCTATTCCAGGCCTTATTTGACGTCATAATTTCAATGGTAGCTTATAAATGAAGTTGTTAGGCTTCCATAATTTTGTGAGTCAAGCAATATAGTGTTTCTGATTTATTTTCCTCAATTGAGATGAAGTATTGAAGAACTATAAGGAATTATGTAAAATGTACGTAATCATTTCAATTTAATAAACAAACTAGCTGTCTGTTGTTAAAATGCCCAATGGAATAGTAACCCAATGAAATGGAATAGAATAGAACGACCTCCAGACAGATCGGGATATCCGAAAGCCAGACATCTCTAATCTTGCTGATATCATCTAATATAATTTGTCATAATCAAACTTTTTGATCATTAATATTTTCGCTTTGAATATTAGGAACTTTTCGTAATGCAAATCTTCGTTCAGATGATAAGTAGTGCACAATGCAACTACTAGATGCCTTCCGTTAAACAATCTTTTCTTATAATAATCATTACAAAAATAAATATTTTTATGAAATGCAACTGTTTTCATGCATGTCAGAAGCTTCACATCCAAATAACTTGACAAGGAACACAAGGAAGTGAATAGCAACAATTTAGCATCAGCCCCATCATTTGCTAAGCAAACAATCCAGGTCCGAGCAGGAAGTGTTGGACAATCTTAAAACTGCGCTCGTGGGAGCTCGTATGTAGAAACGTAAGCGCGTGTGAACTGCACGTGACAATGGCTCGCGCACCGACGCACATGACGCGCCGCCGCACTGTTGCAGGCGACATTATCTCAATGCCGGGCCGATGTGGAGCAGAGTACCTCGGGTACCTCCTCGGAGTAGCACAGCACCGTGGCGCCGCGTGTCGCAACGCGAGATAATTATGTACACCATTGCGTAGGACGCATGGGAACTGTGTCCTCTGTGCTCGATCACAATATGTAATTGTAACAATTTGAATCCGCCGTAATTTGAAAATTTTATGTAACAATAACCGTTGCTAAGGCTCAACCATGAGAATGTGTACACCTGCTGCACTGTCTATTCAGTTGCGTTCATTTATCATACGTTTTTATGTTATTTTTCACTTAAAATAAGCAAATTGGACTGCCTTTAAAGATTTCGTAGATTAAAAATAAAAGAGAGACATGAGACCATCACTTTCCCTTAGATCCTGAGTCCATACTATATACCACACTGCCCACAGAGAAGATTCAGTTGTGTTTCTATTAAGTTCTACTAAGTTTAAGTATCACGTGATTTATACTTAGTCGATTACTGGGCACATTTCCAGATTCCACGCTGCTATTGAAAATTTTCAAATGGCAAAGTCCATGCTCTATATTCTAAGCTTGGACTTCTCGGTCGCACGCTTAAATTTCTTCTGCAATACCAACGATAGATTGTCCGATACGTTACATATTTTGATTGTTAATTATTGCACAATTTTGAGATTAAGAAAAAAATAGTAAAAATTACTTGCCACGTTAAAGGTTACCTTCATGAGTTGATATGAAAAAAGCCAAAATATCTGCAATAACCTGCCCATCATCTTACATTTCTCAATCGTGGGAAACAACGTCGATTTTCGAGTTTAGCCGACATTTACATGTGGTATTTATTTCTGAAATTAATATTTACCAGGGCAGCAAATGATAATTATAGAATATATGTATTATAACAGAATAGTCGGGCGAAGGAAAAGCGAAACAAAACAAACAATGTCTCTGTTATTACAGCCATGAGCATTGTGGATTTTTCTTTTAAAATATTCTTTTCTTGCGGAACGGAAAGATATTGCTCGTGAGATCTTATGTATGAATTCCTTTTTCTAAAATTTTGCAAAAATTAGGGACCAAAACTTATATTAAAATAAATAAATATTTACTTTTAAAGCAATCAATCTTCAAATAAAAGCTAAACTTCCTAAATTGTGTTACCCTTGAATAAAATGTAATTTTCAATTTTAAATTAAAATTAGTATGCCCTGCAGGTGCTTGAAAACCCATAGTACTGCAGTAATTCTAACCGAAGGTAAAATTTCTAAAGAAACCATAATGCGCTTTATGTTCTCATGAAAATTATCAAATTACAATGCGAATTTCACACCTCGAGCTTCTATAGGACTCAATGGAAAATATGTACATATATTATTTTATATTATATATTTTTAGTCTTTAATATGTAAATAAAATAAGGTAAGACTACAAACGCAGTAAAGTTCAAATAAAGCCAAAAAAAAAAGCTAAAAATCAAATGTTCTTCAATATTGCAAATATTAATCTTAGTTTGGGTTTGGAATTCATTAATATCATAATAAATATTATTTATAAAATTAAAACAGTTATTTATAATTATTTCTTTTTTAATACGCAAATCTATAGAACTCTTAGAAACAAATAATGATATAACAGTAGTATACCTATTACCTACTATACTAATAATAAGTCGTCGTCAGACCAAATACGTCCCACTGCTGGGCCCGGGCCTCCTCTACAACTGAGAGGGTTTAGGCCTTAGTCCACCACGCTGGCCTAGTGCGGGTTGGCGGACTACACACCTTAGAAATTCCTAAGAACTTTTAGGTGTGCAGGTTTTATCACGATGTTTACCTTCACCGTTAAAGCAAGTGATAATTCATTGTGAATACACACATAACTTCGAAAAGTCAGAGGTGTGTGCCTGGGGTTTGAACCTGCGGCCGCTGAAATTCTCGACCGTTCGCCTAAACCTCGAGGCCATCACTACTAATAATAAATCTAATCACTACTACTAGATACTAATAATAAATCATCATCAGCCCATATACGTCCCACTGCTGGACACGGGCCTCCTCTAGAACTGAGAGGGTTTAGGCCTTAGTCCACCACGCTGGCCTAGTGCGGGTTGGCGGTAATAATAAATATACAATGTAATTTTTAGTCTAGTGTCATATAAATGACTAAAAATTACGCATAGGAAAGTAGTTGAACGCATTAGTTTTCATATGTAACGTTTTTAATATTGGAGGAACTGGTTTAAATACACACGAAGGCATTACGACTTTATCAACACGATTTAACATTTCGCTACTGCAACTGTTGTCCGCCTACGACGCAAATGAACTGGTACATACAAGCTCACCGCTTACACTCGTCTGCTCGTTGCTCATACATCACAATGGAGTCTTGTTAGCACGTGACATGACGTGGCGAATCATACGATAACTTCGACAGATACTAACATTAAAATTGACACTGTACAGATCAAAGGAACATGGAAATCAGTACAAAATAAGAAGACGTCTTTACTGTTTATTATGTAGTATACATATGTATGTATCATATGTATGAAGCCCTTGACTGCTGGACAAAATAGGCATGATGGTCCACGTGAGTATGCTTAAAGTTCCAAACTAAAAGGAAACTTATTAATAAATATTGATCTTATGTGATATGCAATTTGCATTTAAACATCTTAGAAAACATTAGAACCTACACGAAATGCAAGCTTCACAATTTGCAGACTAACCTATTTTTCTAGTGTCAAATTTTTTCCTAATGAAATTTAGAAAGAAACGAATGCAATAAAAATGTATATAGTGTGAAGTAATTAATATAAGAAGCGCGAAAAAATGTCTTGACAGTTTATTCTTTAAGATGCAGCTCGAATTTTTCACGCGATCAGGCTTTCTCTCGTCGTGTCTTTGACGATACGTATGTGAATAAAGCACAAACAAACTCATTGTTAAGCATATAATCCATTTGCGAAAGTCAGTTATTTGTTGATGTTACAATAAAACAACAGCCGAAATGCAACAACAGTTAACTCCGGGTCATAGTCCCCGTGAGAAGTATTATGATTAACAGCCTTGTAACATATTCACAAACATATCATTAACATTTATCTAGCTTTTGTTCAACCGATACGAACTGTGATACAGCTGCGGATTTCATAACAGTCGTGGCCAATAAAATAGTGCTGCTCTAATGGTCAAATACCATTAGCTTAGGTGTGTTCGTGTGACATTTCGAGTGCACAAGTGTAGATTATCGCAAGACAAAATTCTTCAAATAGTGAAGCAAACATTTTGCAATAAGAAATGAGAAGCGGTCAAAGGTTGCGTTCCCAATATCTTATAGGCGAGCGTTCCAAACAAAGGTCCGAATTAAAGGCATGAAGTGCTGCTTGCAGTTCCGCATGCAATATTATTACCTCGAACGCTATGAACGATGTCTTGATAATGTAATATTGCTTAGAATATCAAAGCAAATAATTAAATACGAGGAGCATCGAAAATCAATTAATATTATTAAACGTAGAAAGGTATTCGTACAATGTGACAACGGGAACATTAATGCGCGGCAATAAAATTCTTATTGCCAAAAAAACAATGGGCAACGGTCCCGCCTCTGCACTAATTTGACAACGTTTGCCGCATCATAGCGTGTCGCACGCCATCATTCAACGGGCAGCCACGACGAAATGTATTACCTTCATGTTATGGATTTTGTTCTGAAACGTCTGGCGCACGAAACACCGATGTCAAACACTATTTGCATATTCCATTAGTTACAAACTTATATCAGTTAACCTGCTCTCGCAATGGCTTGTTTATTGTGCTCCTATTCATAGTCTTTCAGCAACTTTGTAGCGGGAATGTGTGTTTTGACTTAAATGGTTGGCGAATACTTTATGAGAAATGCGGAGAAATCAGTGATACTTTAAATTCATGATGACTACACAGGGTTAACGAGAATCAAACACGTCAATGTTTATGAATGAGTAAACACGGTCCAATCATATAAATCCTCGTGAACTTCTAACCGCGTTTCCAAAGAATTTACGCAGAATAAATAAATACAAGTTATTCTCATTGCGAAGAAGGGAGCGTTGTATAAATTTATCCGTCCGTGACCCACAACTTCTCACAATAAAATCAAGCGACGTAAAAGATTCGTATAAGCTGACGTCTGTAGTCGATAGAAATGAACGATCACCTACTCGTATATTTTCTGTAATATGTAAATTAATTTTATTTTTGTAAATTCATTTTATATTTTAATCTTTTCTTTATAATATACAAATGTTTATTCTAAAAATATAATCAACTTTTTTGGAAAATATCGAACATTTTATTATTATTTTTGTTAGAGCGTATTGAGGAAAAAAATCGTTTATCATTCTTAAATTAACTCTCAATAAAGAATTAATGAAAAGCTAGAAATAAGAATCTGATAGCCTCAATGTGTCAAAACAGCCAAATTAATGTGTTACGAATAGTGCGACCAAGCCCTTAGAACGTCGAGACGCCAGCAAAGAGAAAAGTTTGAATCGCCGTCGCCGGCGGACGACGCGGATGTCGCCAGATTTAGCCCAGGACAGCTCGTCGTAAAGGACTCGGCGCGGCGCCTAGAG
Organism: Hemaris fuciformis; assembly: GCA_907164795.1. Lineage (NCBI taxonomy): Eukaryota > Metazoa > Arthropoda > Insecta > Lepidoptera > Sphingidae > Hemaris > Hemaris fuciformis. The sequence goes on along the minus strand of OU015440.1, from coordinate 6,424,759 downwards.
AGCGGGCCCCTCGCGTCGCGAATTCAAGTAATTCTGTCTACGCAATACAAACCACTCATATAATATTTGCACTGACATGAATTTTGCACTACGTATTTTATCAGATTGAACTTGTAAAATTTTCATAAATAAAATAGTTTTGTTATCCATTAAACATTGCAATTAAATATTCTAGTCCTACCCTAGTTTTAATTATAACCTTAAGAACAGTTTTAACTCGCTGCGACAGTTTTTTTTTAGCAAAAATGTTGAAACAACGGCGCTTACAGCTTTGAATAACAATGTAAGTTTTTACAAGTATGTGACAAGGCACGCGGGCACAGGAATGCCGTTGTGGCATGGAGCACAGCCGTGCGCCCGTGCGCCCGTGCGCCCGTGCAGCTGAAAGGGTAGTCCTTGAACCCGGTGGCGCGCGTGCGACTAGCGGGCCGGCCTTGTGACCTATTACTGGCCTTGCAGATGTGTCCGCACACCGCGTTGCGCGTGTCGTCTGCAGGTGTCTTAACGTATTATCTCTGTTCCTCTGCCATCGACTATCTAACTAGATCGTTTGTTTACATTGTTCTCGAGTGTCAGCTCTTAAATAATCAATAACATCGTTAACCTGAACAAAATTAAAATCTTACGTGTTTTTTTTATCGTTTAATACTGTCTACTATGTACATGCGAACGGTTTTAATCAAAATAATCTGCACTGAACGGTGTTTCCCGATATAAATCCTGTTACTAATGGTATGCGGTATAAATAAACTCAATCTAGATACATTTTGCATTTGCATATCCGGTTAGTGGCAACCTTGCGATAGTTAACAATTAATCGTAAGCAACTGTTATCTGGTTTACGACCTTTACTGTCATAATATTGTTGTGCACCAACTATCTTTACTTTGATAATTTCTGGATAATTTGTTGCCTACTGTCTTACGTACTGTCTTACGCGTTCTATTATTGTTGTTTACTTAACAATGATTTAAAAAAATCTTTTATCTTTTTACTATTTAAGCAGCCCAACAATCATAAATATGTATTAACTAAACTCTAACACATCAAATTACGTATAATTTGAAATCAAGATCTGTAGATCTTGGAGGCTTTGCCCCCATTAGATAATGGATGGGAGATGGCCGCGGGAAAATAATAGAATAAGATAGAGGTTGTTGGACCTCTCCCAATTTTGTCGTCGATCGTGAACACAGTGGTTTACTTAACGCTAACACCACACAACAGTTGAATAAGACTGTTCAGTGCCAAATACACATACATTTGTTTATCGTTATTATTTGTTAAATTTCTATAAAGCGACGGTGCCTCTTCCATAACATCACAAAGTTTCTATTGGACAAGCTTCTTATACAATACAGTACTGTATTTGTGACTGACTATTATTCTGGCTTATACCAGGGTCCGCCTTCTGAATTATTCTGCACTTTATGGCTATCCTGCTTTATGCTGTCCAGTCAGTTCTAGAATTATCTGCAATTCAGAAATAAAATGGCAATTAAAAGCAATCATGTTTGTAGTATAGTAGGAGTTCTTCTTGCTTACGTTTGAATTATTGCCCAACCAAAATTCTCTAATAGCATATTACAGTTAAATCAGTTCAATTCAGATAGCATAATAACTTGCTATAGCCGTTCACCTCTTGCCCTATTCGAAGTAAGTAGTGTCGGTGCAACATTTGACGTGTTGCAAAGAGATTTTGACAGTCTTCTAATTTAAATAGGCCTTATAAGCTGTAGCTTTGTAACTTAGTCACAAAGCTAGTTAACTTGGAGGTAGCTGCCGCTAAGCCTATCAGGCGTTGGAAATTTCTATTATCTTTTTTCATAAAGAACTCTTTGTAAATGATAATCATAACGCAAAGATTATCGATACACAACAGTGACACTTGACGATATGTAAACACAAACAGTGTATGACGCGCGACTTCACTCGAAACTTTCAATAGATAGCGTCGCGTGTCCGTCCGAAGGAGGCACAGGCTACGCTCTATGTATTTAAAATGACAATACAAACATATACCTGCTGTTCGTAATGTAGGACTGTCATATTAAGTATATGCTGAATTCTGTATTTAGACGGCAAATTTAAACTTGTCCACGGTCGTCGGCTGTGGTTCAAACAAGAAGTGTTTGCAAGAGATAGGACTTATCGCCTGGGAACGTCAAACAGGCGGGCCCGTACCGCGTGCCACCGCCTCCCGTCACTTGCACAACGCAATCACTGTGCCGATAGAACCGAACGTCTAGCTCTAATGAGGCCACCGATTACTTCTCATACGCAGCTTTAAAAGTCGCCAAAAATCGCTTCTATTATTAAAATACATTTGAGTCAGACTGCCGCTCTTCTATTGTCTCCTTTGATGTAACTATTTGAGTTTGTTTTGAACAACTTCAATAAACCACTATTCGTATACATTTTGTTGAGATGTTTACGATTAGTCTATGTTGGATTGTATATTTTCATATCAATATGAAAATTCAAATTTCGGGAGGATTTATGTGTACTACATAACTTTATTTTCAGAAGGCGAAGTGATAAATTAACTTCCAGAGACGGCAATGTCGATTCACGAAATCTTTTAAGAAATGCTGATATTAATTAGGATGGATATATTAGTTTACATTTGAACGATTTCGCAGACATTCAAGGAATGAATATTTTTTCTTAATTTGGTAAGTTATAACTGTTACATAATTTGAAAAAAGTCTTAAAGTATTAAAGAAATAGTATGTATATCCTTTGATCCGGATCTTGAAAAATCCTCTTGTCTAACTTTGGTGTCGGAGACCATTCATTCACAAATTTACATGCGCCATTCATCTTTTTCTAATCACGTACAAAAGAAAAGAAGCGACTGAGTGAATTAAGTTTGACTTTGAGATTATAATGGCGTCGGCAGTGGAATTAATTTAACGTAAATCGGAACTAAGCGCTTGGTATGCGCAGTGCGGTCGGCTGTCGGTAGATTTATTTATAAGTAAATGTAGACTTTTACAAAACACTTACATACTTTAAAATAACTAATGTTAACTCAAAGTAAAATTAAATGTAAAAGAAAACATGTTCAGATTTATTAAAATAAACATAAATAACTATTTAAGAATACCTATATGAAACCGACTCTACCTCTCTTGCTTTGTAATAGCAGATATCTGGATCTGTATGCTAAGTAACTATGGGTGGTATGACGCGTAAACACACCTAATGCCAACCTACTTCGCCTGCAACCTACTGCGGACACAGTCTTTATGCAGCATCAACGCACAACTACTGCTAATAAATATTTAAAAATCTTTATTATAAAAGCTAGAGTTTTGTTAATTCTTATACAAGTAGAGCTATTCGCGAAAGACCAATCTAAGGTTGTTTCTTGGTCTACACGATCGATTTAAGTGGTTATATAGTGGGTAGCGTAAACATGTGATCAATTTACATTAAGAAATATTGTAATCTAGAATTACTGTTGCTCCAGTTGATTATTGCATTTGTATCATTTTCTGCGACCTTACAATCATCAAGCCCATTAATAGCAGAACACAATTTTACATCGTCCGCAACTAAGTGATAACGCGATCTTCTTCTATCTTGAGCAATTTTATAGTAATAAAAGACTGGGTTATGCCTAGAGAACTGCCTCGTTTGACTCCCGATCTTGTAAAATCATCATCAGATAATAAAAAATTCGTATTCGTACATACTGGCATCGATATGTACGTAAAGTGCAAAAAAGAGGTTAGGCTCGAAGTCATTTGACGCCATTTTGGAAAGAAGAAAAACATTATTAAACCTTTTTGCAAATCACATAAGGGCCACATTGTACGTGTGAGTCGCGGATCTGTTATGTAATATATTCTAGAGCGCATAATTTGTAAATATCTTCGGCCCTATAGTAAATGAAGTGCGGTCTAAATACGTTATTTTCTTATCAGACACGATTCTCTCTTTCCAATTGACACAGTTAATCGGGTTCGCAGAATGATCCAATAATACGACACTCTTGCGTCTGGCCCTGTGTTTGGATGCTCGCTTTCCAACATTTACGAACAATCCAACAACAAATGCTGCCCTACTATGTATTTCACGTAGGTACATTATTGCTTCCACTAATCCTTTTTTTTCGCCTATGTCAGCAATTGCATAAACTGTCTTCATAAAAAAAACCTTGATTAGAGTATTAGCCTTGTTTAAAAACTTTTTTTAAATGCTGGCACCATGATGTGACGGATTGGCACCTGATGCTGAGTTCACTGCAGACTAAATAGCATGTCGACTGACTAGAAGCTACAATTAATTGATGCCCTAATAAAAACCAGAATACAAAGGAAATTTTACTATTTGGTACGACGCGATTGGCGGAAATAGCGTGAAGGATGCATCCATTACCTATTACTAAAAGAGTTACGAGTTACTTTGCGCTAACTTAATGCTCATTGCAAGTTAAAATTTATTGACTGAAGAATCCCATCCGGATAATCTGGTGTCGTCAGTCGGCATCGACGTTCCACCAGTTGGAATTTAGTGTTGCCAGCTTAAGAAACAGTCTAAATTATTAAGGAACATGGTTTATTGAATTAATATTACATCAAAGGTGCTCCCGAGATGTACCCAGTAAATGGCAATAGTTCGCTCTTTGTTACATAAGCCTTAACAAAATAGCTGACGAAACGAGGGTAATGAAATTTATCTTTCACTGTCTGGGTATAGAGGCGTGATTGTATTTAATTTCGAAGGACAACAGAGGTGTATTTAACACAAACAGACTAATTACAGTTTAAAAAAATGTAGCAAACTACTTATTTATTTACGAATTAACATTTAAAGCCAGTGGAAAAGGAAATTTGCCATGTTAAATGCCGCATATGGTATTTCAGAAATACCTAATTCCATACCAACAAAACATATAAATCATGTAATAATTCTATTTGTGTTGATATTTTGACTAAAGATAGTTATTTTTTTTTTATTTGAAATCAAAGTAGGTGTAGTGTACTCTCCGCAAGGGTAGCTTTTTTTTGACATTTCATAACCATGAACGAAATAACCATTAAAGAAACAAGTGAATTATGGTCCGCGCAGAATTTGAAGTTGCGACCTTTGAGGGCTCTTAAACTTCTTAACCTCATAAAATCGGCGATAAAATCATTCGTTTTAGTCAATATTTCGACCAGATAAACATTAACACTAATAAATATTAATAACCAATATATCGCACAAATATTTGTGTTCATTGGAACATTCGAACGTTAATGGGCAACACTGGTGGAATGCAACAATCGTACAGGTGCACGGGCGCACACCTGCCGCCTTGTTTGCCGAGCTCCATGCGTACCGCGGTAATTCGCGATACCCGCTCTCGATACTCGATATTATCAACGCTTATTTAACTGAAAGTAAACAGAGGTACTTTTTATGAGATAATAAATAAATGCTATGTGAAGTATTCGCTGGAGTAAACAAGAATAAAACGGAGCACGCGATGTATCGGCGTTTTTTTTTTTGTTCAATAATTAGAATCGATTATTATTTTACAGGTTTAACCGAATTACTATCCTGCCAAGAGTTAAAGTTAGCAAGCACGTAAACGTTACAGACCTAATTGTACTACTTAAGGCTTACTATACCACAGTGCCGTAATCACTATAGTCTAAAAACTCCGGTAGTTTACTAACTACAATGATACTTCATTGACAGACTATCTGACAGACAAGAATCTGTCAGAGTTTAACGGACTCTATGTTTTTACTATATGTAATTTGTTACCTTATTCATAGAAGACTTCAACATAGCTGCATAAAAAAGAAGAAAATTGATCCAAAATTATCGATATCTTCATAACGAAGCAAATTTTATAGTAAGAAAAGTTTTTTGTTGTAAACTTTTCCCATTTGAATGGGTAATAAAATATGTAAAAAACATACACGAGATTATATTACGTGCCAATTATAATACAGCTGAAATTGAAACGCATTTTCAGACGTTTGTAAACATATAGATTAATTAAGATGTACATTACGTGACAGCACCAAGTACTTACGTATAGTTGGACACATACAGCGTGTACCGAAGTTCTCCGCACCGTTATTCCTGGAGTTGGGGCACATTCTCGTTGGTTTTGTTTCCATTCACAGGACTGTCATTAAAACAGAATTTATAAATAAACATTTATACTCCACATTTACTGTATAAATACTTTTAATTTAATTCAATATACAATGTGTTAGGTAAAAGACCGTACATACTGAAGTCAAATATAAGGCACTCAATTCTGACCCCGAATTTGTAAAAAAATTGGTACCTTATTTTTTACATAATTTATCCAAAAAAATTCTAAGTATTGCGTAAGTGCGGTCATCGGCGATCAGCTGTTTACAAACAGCGCTCTGTCCCCCACCCCTCCCCGCACTCGCCCTTTCATGCCCGTGCGTCGCCTCGCCGGCCGAGCACGCGGCACGCGCGGGCGCCAGTCAAAGGTCGCGAGTCGCCCGTGATGCAATATTTGATTATTTGCGGAAACCTCTTTTAACTGTTAGTGTGTTTTGTGTCAAGTGCAATGTCGTTTTCAAACGAAGAATACTGGGAAATGGTTCGTGCATATGCCCGAGCTAATGACAGTGTACGAGTTTTTAAATTGTCACTTCGGCAATAACTGGATCGGTCGCGGTGGGCCCGTGCCGTGGCCGGCGCCTGACCTTACACCGTTAGATTTTACTTGTGGGGTGAAGTGAAACGGCTTGTGTACGCTACAGAATACTCCAACCGGGATGAACTAAAGGCTAGAATATTAGCCGCCTTTGATAAGGTTCGAAGTGATACGTTTGTGTTGTGCCGGGTGAAAAACAATATGCGAAAACGCGCCGAACTCTGCGTTGCGCGAGGAGGCGATCATTTTGAACAATTATTAAAATACGTTTAATTTTATGTAAATAGTGTAAATGTAAATACTTAGTAAATGTAAGTGAATCGGTGTAAATAAATACTACATATTCTACCATTGTGGACGCTGCATACACTAAGAGGTAGGTACCTAGTTATTATTTTTTATTCAAGTCTCGATGTATGTAGGGTGTCCATATTTTCTGCATTTGTGCTACAATAATTTCGTATCGTTTACTGTGCCGTATATTTATATTACTCTTGCATTATATTTTTAATGGTTACTTGAAGCCATTGACTAACGTGTCCTTCAGTATGTACGGTCTTTTACCTAACAACCTGTATATTTACATGAATTTAATGTATTGCAACAAATCTTAATCTTTCTGTTTATCTACCCGTTTATTAACAATAGTTTTTTAAATTTATTATTGAAGATATTAGATAACATATCAAAATTAATCTTCATATATTAACCGTCCCATTTAACAGTTAGATAGTTTCCTGGCTCTCGTATTTCTTGCCTTGTGACTTGACTCTACCACCTACTACCTACAATTTGCACCTACAATTAGAGGAAAGTAATTAAATCAATTTTATTTATTTTAAGAATAACGAAATATCCAAGACATGTCCATTATCATCAATATGTCCATAATTTGTTTAATTCACAAACAGAGTCCAGTAGTAGAGTTCGCCTGCCGAGTTAGATTCTCCTAAACTTCTTAGGTTGTCATATTGGCATTATGCGTCATATTGGCGGTTTTAAATAAAGATGAATGTAATAAGACATAAGTAAATATTATAGAAGAAACTAATATCTAGTTTATAAATGATACGATATTTGATTTTGTTTAAAGAGCGATACGATTTATTAAAATCCAATTTTAAAAAATACAATACTGCAAATTATGTTTAGTCTTATACGAGTACACACAAAAACAAACTTAACAATAAGCAGAACGTATTAAACAAAAGTGGGACACGAATAAAAATCCATTCGGCGTGTATAATAGCGAGCTTGCGGCGTATATCACAGAGATGAGCCGCTATGGCGGGGGCGGACAAACTCAGACGACCCATATACGACGCCTTTGTCGAGTGCTGACCGGATGTAGGCACACGTCATCCGATGACCTGGCCCCCACTTATATGACAAATCAATCTCCGAAATATGTAGGCCGAACTTCGCACGAGCGCTATGAGCTCTCCGTGATGTGTCACATGTGGATTTAGGGAACTGTGATAGTGCAATGATCAGTGTGCTATTGTTGGCGACTGATGACAACTGACAAGATACTTGAATCAGTTGATTTTCATGCGAAACTATCATATGTATAATATTGTCTCATTGGTTTATAAACTTTTATTTTATACAAATATGTAATTTAAATATATGAAATCAAATGGGGACCAAAATTTAACAAAGCAAAAAAAAATACAGAAATAATTTAATCTACATTATATCTACACTATAACCGTATGTAAAAACAGAATTACAAAACAGAAAGTACCTACAGAGCACTAAAATATAAATTTTTAAAACGACATATTCTTACAACGCAGTTTATTAACGCCTCCGGCCTTGTTGCCTATAAACAAACATTTCGTGAAATTCGACGCAGAAAATTGTGAATTAACGGTTACATTCGGACGCGCTGCACAAAAAGTAGATACCAGTTGAAAATCTAAACCAAGTATGACGTTTAATTATACGCTTAAAGACAATCTTTAAACAAATTCTTTCATCGGCGGAATACTTCAAACGAAACGGCATTGATCTCGGCGCGGCGAATAATCGCCATCGGCCAGGGCTGTGCGAGACACAAATACGGGACGAGTACGGATCAAATCTCACTTTATTAGTACTTTTAAAGTATGACATGCTATCAAAAGTCTCGTTAATATGTTAAGCGTTTTGAAGTAAAACTATTATTATAAAAGATTAATTTAATATTTGAATGCGAATTTGTCTTTAACTTAGTTGCTAATAGTCAGAGTCTTTTTAAACATAAAAACGTATAAGCCGGTCTTAATTCCTAATACATTATTTACCAGTCAACCAGTTAGGGTAGTGCAGAGATACGTGAATAGGTGCATAAATATTATATACATAGATAGTATATAAGGTGCTTCTGACATTCGATTACATAAAAGTTAAATTGAACCCTTTAAAATAAAAGCGGCTTGTCAACAACCTTATTTCAAGGGGGAGTGCGTTCCAAAGAAGGATAGACTGAATGAAGAAAGAAGAGTGTAGAAAGTCTGAACTATGAGAAGGACATGAATGGAATGGAATGAAATGTATACCGCCTTGAGGAACGCCAGAAACTAGATTGCGCTAGTTTGATGATAAATCGCCAAGACGGACCGATTGCTAACATCCCTGAAGATAGCTAGAGAACCAATCCAGTGCCTCACACGAGATTATAAGGTGGATAGCTAATAGGATGTCGTGACGGTATTGAAGGCATTGCAAAAATCAACCAGAGCCAAAACTGTGACTTCGATGTTCTCCTTACCAGTCCTAATATCGCCAGTTACTTTGAGGTGCGCGGATGTGTAGTGCTGTGCCCAGACCTGAATCCAGAGTGTAAGGGATTCAAAAGTTTGTGGTTAAAATATTTGAATGCTATGAGAAACATGTAAAAATTGTATTGCATTTATATATTTTTTTAATTTTCAATAAACTGTTAATAGTGAGAGTAGATTTTTATTTCTTGAGAAATATAAAACTTGTCTATAGATCATAATCCATTTTGCTGATTTATGAGGTTAATGTAGGTCGAATTCACTGTCACTTTGTACTAATAAACATACTTTAAGGTAGTTGTGTTGGTTACAAAACCAACACAGGATCGCTGGTCTGGTAAATCCCACTGAGTCATTTATCTACTAGTCTGTACTTTACTTATATGGCTATACACATTATAAAAGTATAAATATCGTTTTCATACACTAATTTTCGAGGAAAATATTTAAGGAAACATACTTTTCTAGTTTGTTAGTTATTCTCGGTACTCTAAAATAATTAAGTATTTAAATTTATCACGAGCGCTGTGAACCGGAAGTAGTTATATTTCAGGCTCCGTTTACGGAGAGTTGGCAACCCTACGTGCATTGTGCTTCCAAGTCGGAAACCGCAAGCATTCCTGCCGCTTAACTCGTTAAGGTGTATCTAGACGGAGCAATTCGTGGTCTACTTGCGGTACTCGTTTTCTTTTCTTTTATCCAAATAAAAATATATGGCAGAACGGTTTGTTTTCATCAATTTTACCAAACACTTTATACATAAAAGTCATTATTAAAGATAAATAAAGAATTTATTAAAGATACATAAAGAATTTATCGCTTGATCGAATGTGTTATTATGCATCGTAATAATTTTATAATAGAGTTTATATTTTTATGTATGCTGTATGCATAGTTATCTCATTACCGGCGCCGGCGCCCCCAGCGTGAGAATCGCATTTATCGACAACTCGACCGTAACAACCGCCTCCACTTCACTTAGGAACTCGCTCGCAAAAAAACTGTCACGGGAATGCCTAAATCGATTACCAATGATTGGCATCTATCGTGTTCTCTCGATCGTTGCATCACTAAAATTATTCCAAACAAACTCCGGCTTAGCGTCGATATTCAATCAAAGAGGAAAAAAAAAACTTAAGTGCCTAATATTCTGCGGTAAGGCGAAATACGATGTCGGTGAATTTGAAGCGAGTATAATAAGACCGGGCGAGGTGGTGGCGCCTGCGTGCGTCGGCGGTGCGGCGGTGGAGCGGCGCGGCGGTGCCAGCGGTAGTGTTTCACTGGCACTTAAGTTAGGGTTAAGGTGATTAAAAGTGGCTGAGTGGCGCGTGCCCCGGGGCTACGCGCTCGGGCCGCCCGCGCCTGCGCTGCCCGCGCGTATATCACATTCCAATATAAATTAGTTTTCGACGCGGACGCGGCCGTATGTGCCGAAAAAATCTCGCCGTAACCCAAAACACAGCCTGCTGTTTATTATTATTAAATTCATAGCAATTTATCCAACACTTGGGCAATCACTATTTATTATTATCACATGATAAACTCACTTTATTTTCTGGTATTAAGCTTAAAGTAGTAGTTTATACTGTAAAAAGTAAAATCTTAATGGCTTTACCACTTTTATAGAATAAAATAGAAAAGTCTCTATCAAAAAAATATGTAAAAAATCACGTGAATACGCGTGCACAGTTCACAGGCATCATTAATTTAGTCGCATTCGAATTTACGATTGGTAATTGAGGAGTGCATTTCAAGTGGCCGCCGCTTGCGGTCGGCTCGAGCTCGGCGGCGCGGCGCACGCGATGCGTCGCTTTTAGTATTTAGCGAAAGGCTCTTCTGAAACTGAGCGCAATTTCTCAGTTTCGCCCGCGGCCATCGCCAAATTACAACATACGCGCCGTCGGAGTAATTGCGAGCGCTCGGGACGCGTGTGGGAACACCGACCGATTTATTAAGATTTAATCGGGCCCAATTAAAATACGCACTTTATTATTACAGAACACAAAATCCGTATTTAAATTATTGGCCGAGTTACGATCAGTGTGCCACGAGTGCCGCGGACCGCCGCTACGACAGCTACGGCACGTAGCGCGTAGTGCCACTCGCTAAGCTCGACACAAAAAAACACGCCATATTTTCTTCAGTCCATGTAGATGCAATCATTGTGTAGATGTCAAATATAGTAGTAGAAATGAATTCTTGAACACACTTTGTGTTGTCGATATACATTATGGGAGTATGGTATAGGTATCTGAGGTACAAGGTGTGTGTAAGTAAAGAGTGAGATTGCGACGATATGGACTTCCCACGATTGCGCGGACCTCCCCGGCGCGCATACATTACCACAGCACGCATTGTCGTCCCTGCACCGAGGCCGCGCCACACGCCGCCTCCCTGTGCCCACACGCACGAACACTAGCCCTCAGTACCTACTCTGTACCCTCACACCTGTACCTACTTGATTAACATTCAACATTAATTTTGTTGTAAGCCTTTATGAATACGCCTAAATATATTACCATCTCCATCATACTTATAGTAATTTATCAATTGCTATTTATAATTATCATAACTCGAAAAAAATCCTACCATCTAGAAGTGAAGTTTTAATTAAGTCCATATAATTAATGTTATTTAGCTAGACTGGTGTGAGTCACTGAATTAATAAACTCAGCGAGAATACCTGAATAATCTATGCGCGTTGTATGTCAGCACTCAACAACGTGAGCTTTGTGCTTTCTATCCAAACAAGGTTAATGAATACGATCAACAGCTATGGTCTTTATTAGTGTTGATGGTGGAAGATGAACGCGGGGCGCATCCCGATTGCTCCAAAATCAGTATTAGCATGTTAATGAAGGGGCGTGCCTGCGTTCCGGCGGCATGCCGTGTCCGTGTGCGGCACCACACAAATCACGTCCCCGGTCTCCCACGCCAGCACCTCCCTAGAGCCTGTGATGCATGCGCTTTTTAATAACCAATTACTTATCCCATACATTTTTGTATGGGATTTATATTTTTACCCAGCCAACGATATCGACGAAATCTTTTGTGACCTCCATATAAACAGGTTAAATATCAATTAAACAGAAATTTTACACTAATGCGAGGAACTTTGAAGATTATGTCACGATAAACAAAACAATATTTCATACCGACGTACACCTAAAACTCGCAGACTCATTCGCTTAAATAAAAAAGTGTCCAAATTGTGAGCGATATTAATCTAAACATGAAGGATGATCGGTACGGCGTTAGAATGAAGCAGGAGCAGGTATAGTAGCCTGAATTAACATAGTAACGAAGGGGCGTGTCGGCCGGTAACTCACGCCCCGCACAAAATAAATAATTTTACCTCTGGAATGCGGCGGGATAATGAACCACGGAATGTCTGCCCCGAGATTCAAGCGCGATGACAACCTTTATGAGAAATTTGCTTTATGAAGTATTTGGAATGCTTCTTTTTACACAAATCACAAACACTTATATCTCTTTTTCTTGTATTGTTTTTAGTATCGGAACGAATGATATTTGTAGGGAGTTTTTTTTACTGGCTCAGCAAAGTGATCACACTGGCCCCTGATGAGTGAGAAAAAAGTTGATTGGCTAAAAAGCTAACATTGTCCCACAGTTTCTCTCATAAGGGACAGAATTATCCCGGCCTACTAGTTAACGGATATACAAAGATCATTATCGATCATCATAATAAAAATAAGAAAAAAATTACAAACAGCATATAAATACAAACTTCCACAATATTTTAATTGAATCAATTTTACACACTTGTCAAAAATCAAAACACATTAATAACCCAAACAGCATAAATCAAATTGTTAAGTTTTTCGCGGCCGTAAAATGTCTGTTTTTGCCAGTGCGACCTTAATCCTTATAAAGATTAAAGTCAAGACCCTCGGACGTCCTTTGAACCTTGGAACAATCTGTATTATCCTCTAATTTACACTTGCCGGCCAATTAAGTGTAGCAATAAAAAACATAATATAGGAATTTGCTTTACATACTCATTCGGTGAAGAATTTTAAGTGGTCCGAATTATAATTTGGTTGAATGAAATCTGCGAGATTAGCGTCGGCCGCTGAGGGAATTAAACAAATAAAAGCAGGTATAAATATATGTCGTATTGGACGGTGTTGGCGCAGTGAGGGTCGTGCGTGCAGTGGGTGGCATCGACATTTGTCACTGCAAGCGTGGAGCTACACAGCAACCGAGCACACGTCAAGTCTGCGCCTCACAATGTTCAATTGTATTTTGATCTGTTTATATTTTGTATTATTTTTAATAAACACAACTACATTGTTCTATTTTAATGTTTCGGTCTAGTGGGTAAGCCTTGTGTAGGTCAACGAAGCATTTGACGGCTACCAGGAAGGCATAGGCTGGAGGATGTTTGTATATCCAGGCTGCTGGCAAAAGACTTTTTTTCCATTAGGAAATTCTCAGCAGCAGCACGGAGTCTGGAAATATGTCCGAAAAACGGTAATAGGCTCGCCCCAAATTACATGGGACTGATACCTACATACCTAGCGAAATATTAGTGCACAAATGGCCCAATATTAAAAGAAATAAAATAAAATAAAAAGGAAAAACCCGTATTTATGGTTACAATTTTATAAAAGTAATAAGACACCGCTTAATACTAGCAGCTTCCTGCACATCACTCTAGGATTGTTTCGAGTAGGCCTATAATCAATAGTGACTAATAATAATGAAAGTTCAATTACCAAATATTTAAATTAATAAATAGGTATATTAAAGTCTTTCACCGTGTCTCTTAATTACCATAAACCTATATAGGTAGTTATGAGTATGTCAAACTTTGGTGCATATTTTTTAGCAATAAAAATGTAGTTTTATGCCGTATCCAAACTTCATATGTATATTGAACATTGAAAATGAAGCTCGCGGTGGGCACTATCGCGGCAAGAATCGAGTAGGTACTCTATGCAAATGCAGTTTTTGCCAGCAACCAATTGAGGAGAACAGCCGAACCATCTCCCAACGCTGGGTGGCCGGGCAGCGCTCACATTCCAGCACAAATTGAACGAATGTACAATAGAAAATAAACATTTACTCGAATATTACTTTTCTGTCGCGAAATTATTTATTATACGAGCGAACTGTAAATCTATTGCGCAGTGGGAAATGTTTTGTTATGTTATGTTTAGCTCTTGTAATTTTTAAATTTCGAACTTTTTTGTTTTTGGTTTATTGAGTTGTAATGATAATAAATAAACTCAGTAGTCAGACACATACTTCAAATCTTGAATTAAGATACAAATCTCGATATACAAACAACGATACAAATAAGAGTATTTGTAAATTGCGCATACATACATTTATATGTATTTCTCGGTGTGTGTGTGTGGGATATCATGAACCTCCCTTGTTTGACAGATTGGCTCAGATTAATTATAATGTAATACAATAGGTATATGACATATTATTCAATCCCCACATCATAAAAATTAAAAAAATTGCCTATTTTAACAACACCAAAAATATTTAAAGGCTACTGAAAAGCCGTATAATTGGGAAGCAACTCTTTTTTTTCCAATTCTACTTTAAAAATTGATTTCTTGAACAGATTGTGATAGAATTCCTTAAACGCGTCAGCGCTCGTACGGCCAACAGAACATATAACAATACGCATTGTCACTCTTTATCTTTTTCCAAAACAGGCAATTTAAACACAATCGTAGATTTTCACGTTATTACTAAGTGTTTATGATAATTATAAGTAACTATTCACAGTTTGACACATAACTTGCGTAATATTTTGCTACTATGAACAATTTTATTTTTGTTAATTGAAATAATTTATTTATGTTATATTAAGTTAAGTTAGTTATTAATGTTACATTAAGTGTTATATTAAGTTAAGTATACTCGTATAGTGTACAAAAAAGTATATTAAATAAATAAAATTGACACGTATCCTCGAGCCCAATGGCGAACATAAAGCATTTTAAGAATATTTGCTGTTGCTAAAAAATCCATATTGTAAATAGGTACGTCGCGTGGAATAAATCGAATCTGAACACTGTCGACTGACAGTTATGTCGCATAAAATCAATAAGCTGTCACTGAAATTAGGCATTTTGTTTTTTTTTTAATGTATATCTTCTCAACAAAAAACGCATTATGATAAGGATGCGTGTTATATTATGCATATATTCATACACAAAATGATTGTTCTATATGTACAATAAATGTCACTAATTGTATAGAGGCACAACAAAACAGCTCCACCCAGCAATAACGAGTTTACATATTATAATATTCAAAATTGCTCTCAACAACTGAGTCATCCACACTCGGGACCATATATTCAATTTTCCTTAATATGCAGTTCCACTACGACTGACTTTAATACAAATGAGATATTTAAAAGAATATGAACCAAAAAATATCGGTTATAATTTTTTTACGACTGCCTCGTATTATCGCGGCACAGGTATGTATGTGTCGTGTAATCACTAGGTCCCGGGTTAGATTCCTAGGACGGGCGAAGTGGTATTAGGAAATTCCCAGTTGCAGCATTGAGTCTGGAATTGTGCCCGAAAAAAGGCAATAAGCTCGCCTCATATTACGTAGGGAGAAAACAAAATATGGTAGCAGACTTGCACCTCTGCCTACCCATTCGGGGAACACATGCGTGAGTAGGGTTGCCAACTATACTGTTTTAAACAGTATTATACTGTTTTTCACTACATTATACTTTTTACTGTTGAACAAAAATAAAGTATACAAAATACTGTTTTCAGCATCAGAATGCTTAGCACTAAAGTGTTAGACTTAGGCGCTCAAATAATTATTTTTATTTAGTCAGATACATTTTAAAAAAGACAGTAAATTAATAAGTTGTGCGAGAATCTCTAAAAAATATGTATATAAAACAATAAATAAATAAAATACTGTTCATTTTTCTAAAATACTGTTCAATATTCTTCTTAGACCTAAATATACTTTATTTCTTGTAAAAAAAAGTTAGCAACCCTATGCGTGAGAGTGTGTGCATTTTTAATCGGTAGGTGCACATGACAGAAGATTATTATAAAAAGTCAACTTTATATTTACGTCTACATCATCGTCTTTACTATGTTAATTCATTAAGATAGTGATTGCGAAGTATAATAGGACTTTTTTTTACATATTAGAAGGAAGTCGCGCATGTTAATAACTGATAAATATATTTAAGTTATCGTGCAAGTGAGACGCAACATTAAGTGAATATTTTTTGCGTGCTCTGTGCGACAAGACGATAAATTAGATGCGTTGAAATGTTTGTGTTGTGGCGTGGCGGGCGCTGTCGCCGACGCCGCACGCCGCACGCGCATACATTAGCGCACAATGCAGCGGGGGGCGCCCATTGTGTCCTCGCCATCACACCACACACCACACACCACCCGCCGACCCTCCACCACCGTGCCCATGCTCCTCATCAACACAACCGCCAATTATAACATAAATATCCGCCCACGAGCGACGTAATTGAATTTTATACTCACTAATATTTGCAAAAACAAACAACTAGCGGCTAAAGTGCAATGAAATCGTTTTTAAAGACAGTTATGCGTTACTCTTGTTTGGTTTGATCATTCGAAATAGGTAGCAGACAAATTTGATGAAGTTTGTATAATTAATTTTGTACAATAATAGCAACAAAATCACGAGAAACTTAGTATTATATTTCGAAAGTCATTTTATCATACTTCATTATCACAACTTTGATTTAAATGCTTTATCATGAGATGAGGGTAAGTGTATATTATAAACAGTAGGTATTTTAATGTTGTTACCTGGATAATCGTTGTCACATCCGCCTAGATTGTGACCAGCTTAGAGATACATGAGATTCTCGCAATTCGGGTTTATGCATTAATGAACCATATTATTCGTAATTTTTATACGTATTCATCTCGTGGAATTGTTGCTGAAACCGATGTAGGTTTTATTACTTGTGTATATTTGTTGCTTATTTAGGATGAAATGAAATAAAATGACATGACCGTTTATTTATCGTGTAGGCAATATATATTATTGCCTATAGCACATATGACATGTCAAAACATGTTTACAAAAAAAAAGCAACAACATAATTCATTTAAATATAACTGGCGTAGAATACACTGGTCAATGTGTTTTATTTTTATTAAAACTATGTTTATTAATTTTAATGGGGATATATGTATCTGTAAACCTCATTTATAATTTTCCCTAAATCGTCTATTTCCCAAACTGTTAAATAAGTATGTATGTTTTAAGTCTCAGTTTATATTAATGTCTACACCGGTCTGTCACATTTAATGCGCCTGTGACAACAATAAGTTTATGGATGGTGGGTCTAGCACAATAATTTAGTTTCGGCGAGTGCTATGCCGACTAATGACCAAATAATTGTGCGGCAGGTGCTGCGCAGACAGAGGGCTGCACGCTCTGCGCACACGCCGAACGCAAAGTCAGCGCCGAAACACCCGAGCTGTTACAACCACAGATTATGGAAATTACTACTGCTAGCTTTCACATTTTCAAATTATAGTCGTCTTCATTATTGCCTCCTTTTAAATATAACTGCCTTATTTAATTTCTTATCCGTATAATAAGACTAAATCAGGGCTGAAAAAAATTACATTATGCTGTAAAATGGTTGATTAGGTAAAAATATGCAATTGCTCAAAACGCCACCGCTTCCTGTTTAGCAAAGTCTAAAAAAAGTGTTGCACCACTTGTATGTTTTCAAGGCGGTATCGATTGACGCTGAACTTTCCAAATGCATGAGCATACAACAGCTGCTTGATGAGCTTGTGGCATATTTGTAATTTCATTTATGCACTTTCATTAAACACTTTATGAAACATAAAGGACTTCTTGATAATCATGGAAAGAGGTATTTTGTATAAAGAAGAAGGTTTTTATAATAGCTACGTTGACTTATTTATTAAAAATAATTATTACATTAGGTAGGTACTTAAAAAATCGGAATATTTAATAGATTTGTGATTGTTTTATATATACAGATGATATATGTATTATATATATACAGATGATATATGTATTATATTTATAACATAATAAAATATGTTACACTAATATATAGTTAAAAATCTTCCCTCTTTTATCGTTTATCATCGAAATCATATAGTAGTTCATAGAAAAATCATTTAGTTTCGATATTTGGTCGTCATTAATTTAAGCATTGTGTAGATGCATAGGTCCATTTACATAGCCCCTCAACAAGCTGTTACAGCGAAAGAAACTGTTTTTTATGGACCACCTGGCACGCCACCCGCGCCAGCCTCAGACACAAAAAGCCCAAGAAAAAACGTCATAATATTTGAATATTATTATAAAAAACAATTAAGGGTGCCGCACGTCACCTGTCGCGGGCACGAGATACGCATTTGCATAGAGAAACCTATTTTTAAAGCTAAGGACATAGAGATAATGCCAGCGTTTAATAAATTATTGGAAAAGGTTATCCGCAATAGACGACCTTTTACTTTCTAGAACTAATAAATAATGTGATAATCAATACAAGATTATTTCTGCAAAACCTGACTTTCAGATTTTGCTATCACTTATTGGTGTAAAAAAGGGAATTCGAGTAATTGCAAGATAGATTTTAATAAGCCGTTGCACATACTAAAGGTATATGAAATAAATTTGTAAAATGAAAATATATTAAAAATGAAAACAAATAAATATTGACCTAAAATATTTCCACATCTCGTAAGTCAAGTTTTTTTTACTTAATTCAAGTATTCGCTGTTCTACATTGATAGTAGCGTGACCCTTACAGCGATTTGACGACACTTTGTATTTTTTACAAAACACCTTTTGTCATAGACGACACACGGCCTATCTGCG
Source organism: Hemaris fuciformis (assembly GCA_907164795.1). NCBI lineage: Eukaryota > Metazoa > Arthropoda > Insecta > Lepidoptera > Sphingidae > Hemaris > Hemaris fuciformis. The sequence goes on along the minus strand of OU015440.1, from coordinate 6,405,466 downwards.
GACTCATTGCGATTTTATCTAACAAATAAAAGTTTCTTTTGTTATATCACTTTCATTTTTGTTCCTCGATTCGTTTCAAACGACCGATACAGATGTTCATCAGTAAGTAATCAGCTTATCTTTTAGATAAGCTTATGTCGTTTACTACATGCTAGTGACGATGGTGCCACTAGGAATGGTACCTTTTTATTTGAAAAAACAGCATAAATATAATAGCCACAACATTTTTGTATACATAAATCTATGTTTTTTTAAACTGATAAGGTCAAATGAAGTAAAGATTATATCTAAGTATCAAGTAGCAAATAGAATCTACCTCTTCTTACTTGGCAAATTCAATTCGCCTGCAAAGATAATTCTTGACGCTACGCTTAAAATACCATGGGGCTAAGGCAAGCCACCAAATTATATTTTATCTTACTATCATAGAAGCCAGATGCATTAACCTTCACAATGATATTTAAGAGGACTAATTGTTATATATAAAAAAACAGAAAATTAAAATAAAAATATGCCACAAACAAGCCCATGTTCACATTAACACACAGTTATTGTCTATTCTAAATCGGCTAATCATCGAGTTGTCAGAATGAATGTAAACGTTTGGCCATTGTCGGCGGAACAATCTCATGTTATGGATGCCCCCTCGCTGACTAACTCAGAAGTAGGCGAACCCATTCATTTGTCATTTGTTTTGTATGTGTATTGTTTAGATGTAGAAATGTCGTGCCAAGTTGAATGAGGATGAATCAACCATTTTTATAAACTATAGGTACGTGTCTATTACGATTATGATATCGTGTTTATCTATAAACAAACAAAAATACTAATATCTAAGAGTATAGGCAATGTGATATGTACGTATTAAAATTTAGAATTTCGTATATTTTAAAAGCTTTGATACAAAAAAAAAACTTAATCAAAACCATAGATTTAAAAAAAACAAAAACGAAGAAATTTGAATGCATGTATGTAATCATGTGCACAGTAAAATCGTCTAGTTTATCGATTGCATGAACGTTTAATATGATATGCGCAGGAGTTGCATAACGTTCATAAAAAATAGTTTCCTTAAGATGCACTGTAACCGCCGCGCGCGCCGCAAATTCCGCGGTTTGCCACTGAAAATTATGCCGCAACTTTAAAAACAGCATAAAAAGTGGATGTTCAAATATACAATTTACTACTTTATAACTGTAATAATAAAAGCTATAATGCATCAGCAAAGGCATAATGGAGGCGTTATTATACGATATTTAGGGATAAGCAGGTGCGGCGGCCGCTTTGAAATCTGTGATGACCACCGATCTGCGCATTGATACAAATTGCCTCGTTACATACTTACTCACTCGTTCGATATAGACTGTATCAGTGAGCGAACGTCTAAATTGTGTATTGTTGCGTTTGTATAGCGAATCAAAAAACTGTTTCAAGACAAATATTAGATACGGGATAGTTCAAACAATACTATTAAAGCATTATTAAACCTGTACTGTAAGTTTTGTCTTTTAATAAATTTTAATTAACTATGCAATAGAAATTAAAAAATTGGTATTTAAAAAGATCATTCTCTTTCTAATTTTCTACGATACATTTAAGCGCGAATGTGATTGAGTTCAACTTTTAGAATCAAACTTTAACTGCATAATCAATCTGCGTTTTTCTAGAGAGTGTACAAATGCTATGTTCATTGCTATTCATTGAACCCAGAATATTTTTGAAAATCTATAAATAAAAATCATGCTACACTTTTCTGTAGGATTTTTGACAAATCAAATACTGTAATGACAATTGTATTTATAAATTATTTTTTATTAACTTTATCATGAGTAGCTTATATTAAAAGCCTTTTAATGTACCCTGTTTGTACATCCTGTTCTCATTGATAAAATGTATAATATTAAATTTTAATATACTTACTTATATTTATTTTACTCCTTAGTAGAAGCAATATTAAAGAAAATTGAGTAGCTATAAATATTATCAGTTAACCTGTATTTATTGAGTACCTAAATCACTCTTGATATATCACATGTAGGTATGCCGTGATATAATCAAAATTGTTACTAATATATTCATACACTATCTACGTTGATCTACAACACACAATTGCTGAGTTGTTCATAATTTATGATAAGGTAAATTAACAGGTCGCATATTACGAAAATCGTTTAGCAGACGTTGACACAGCGCCGCCGCGACGCCCCAAGCACGGCGTCACGCGAACTCAAACATCGTGCACGCCAAGCCAATAAACCATTTCCCGATATTAATTATTGTTGTCACAATGGAGTAAAGCCATGCAGTCAGTTTCTACTGCTCGTATAAGCGTATCGGGTCGATACGCAATAAAAGGAAGCAAATAGGTCCTGAGAATACAAACAGTGGCCTTTTCTAAGACAAATATTTAGGGGTATCATACATTTGATTTAAAAAATATATTTTTTATATTGCTAAGGCTAAGTTACGCCACTACAACGGATGGTAAGTGCAGTGCGGTCTAAATCGCATTATGTATTGAATTTCAATTCTGTAATCAGCCCGTTTAAAAGATTAAATACGAGGGCAGTCCGATAAGTACTTAGCCTCACCGCCCGATGGCACCACTATCGTAAGATAAATTTACCATCATGTAGCACATCTTCGTAGACGGCTATTGTCAAAATTTCAGCCGAATTGGATTTGTAGTTTTGTTTTGACCGCGTGTGTAAGCGGACGTGTCCGCGGATTTTCGAAAAATGGAAAAAGAGCAATATCGGCCGGTGATTTGATTCTTGTTTTTGGAAGGGAAATCGCGCAGCGATATCAAAAAGCGCTTGGATGCTGTTTACGGTGACTCTTCTCCTTCAATGGCGACCGTCAAAAATTGGTTTAACGAGTTTCAACGTGGTCGCACGTCAGTTTTTGATGAGCCACGCCCAGGTGCCCCAAAAACGGCTACCACGGAGGATAACGTGAGAAAAGTCCCGATCTTGTATTGGCAGACCGCCGATTGAAGGTGCGCGAGATAGCTGAGACAGTAGGCATCTTAAAAGACCGCGTGGGTCATATCCTGCATGAAATATTGGGCATGAGAAAGCTGTCGGCTCGATGGCTGCCGCGTTTGCTCACTTCGGACGACAAGCGCATCAGTGACACAACTTCAGAGCAGTGTTTGACACTGTTTAGGTGCAATCCGAAGGGGTTTCTGCGTCGTTTCGTGACCGTCGACGAAACATGGATTCACTGGTACACACCAGAGACCAATAAACAGTCGAAACAGTGGACTTTACCCGGCGAATGTGCTCCGAAGAAGGCGAACACTGTCCCATCGGCCGAAAAGGTGATGGCCACCGTTTTCTAGGTTTCACAAGGTGTGATTTACATCGACTACCTGGAGAAGGGCAAAACGGTCACAGGGCTCTACTATGCCGAACTATTGGGCCGATTCAACGCTGAATTGTAGAAAAAACGGCTCCATTTGGCGAAGAAAAAAGTGCTCTTCCACCATGACAACGCACCGGCTCACACCTCCGCCGTCGCAACGGCCAAATTGGTCACATTAGGCTACGAACAGCTGCTCCATCTACCGTATTCTCCAGATTAGGCCCCGTGTGACTTCTTTTTGTTTCCAAACTTGAAAAAGTCCGTCGCCGGACAGAAATTTGAGTCGAATGAGGAGGTTATCGCCGCCACGGAGGCCTACTTTGTAGACCTCCAGAAAACGTTCTTTTCAGACAGCTTAAAGAAGTTGGAGCATCGCTGGGTCAAGTGAATCGAGTTGAAAGAAGACTGTGATGAGAAATAAATCGCCACTTTTCCAAAATTTTCGTTTTTCTTTTGTAGGCTAAGTACTTATCGGACTGCCCTCGTAGTATCGGTGGCCTTTTTTTCCAGGACAGTTTTGAATGTTTTCGTCATCTTATTTGTCAGTATATCCCACAAGGATATAGTGCAATTTGCTGTATTAAATATACAATAATCAATAATGTTAGCAGCAGGCCCATCTTAACACTAACCGTTAACAATCAAGCTAGGGTCTCTAATTCACCTGACTCTACCGCATCAAAATATTATAGGTGCGCTATAGAAATTACTCTTATGTCCTTCTCGGGTGTCACCTATTGTTATAACCAAACTTAATAAAAAAAAAATACGGTATTAAAACGTGAAGACGTAAATTACAGACAAACAGGGAGACTGTTGTACTACTGTTTATGTATCATTAGATTGAATAACTAGGCTATTAATATTCTTCTTGCTTTTAAGTTAAGAATGTGAATGTTAATTTAATTTAAGAATGCGTTGTTACATATCTTTGAAATATCAAAAACCTATTTGAGGTTCGATAAATATCTACTTCCTTTAGAATGCATTTCAAAATTGTTATAATAATGTATAGAGCTATTTAAGTGCACGTTAAGTTAAAGGTGATTCCACATTATGTAAATTAGAATGATCGCTAGCGCGTGTGCATTGTGCGGCCGGTAGCGCGCCGGTCGCCGCCGCGGGCGCTCGTGCCATTCTCGTTCCAATTTCATATGCAAATTTTGTTTTCTATTTTTTTTTCACCGCATAAAATTAACACAACGTAAAGAAGACCCATAAGGATTATCCAATAGTAAACTTTCCCTAACCAATAAATGAAAATGTTTACTCAAGAACGCATGTTTTAAACCTTATATTGTCTATTGCAATCCAATAGCTAGGACTCTTTAGAAATTTAGGAGCCATAGAACAGCTGAATTAGATTAGAAAGAAAACAGTATTTTGTATGGGGACGAGTGTCGCCGTTTGTCTGTCACCAATTCATTCTACCGCTATTACACGACCAATGATAAAAATTTCAAACAACAATGAAGGGCTGCTATTAGTTGTCACACATTTATAAAAGGTTTGATATTACACGCAACCTGAATTACTAAGAAGCGGACGTGTCAAAGATATGATAGTCTAATCGTAGGTTCGGCACGCTCGACATGCTGACATTTCCTTTCTAGTCTTATTCAACTGTCCTGTGTTAGGAACGGTAAGGCCTAATTTCACCACGCTGGCTAATTAGTGGACTTATAGACCTGAGAAACTTCTTATGAAAAACTGTCACATATGCAGGTCTCCTCACCATGTTTTCTTACGCCGTTTATGTATGCGATAATTCACTAGATAACCAAATATAATTTAAAAAAAAACAGATTATGTAGCTGAGATGGAACCTGACACTTTGTTTAGTATAAGAAATAATAATTGTATAAGCCGTAATGCTTGAACCAATGTGCACGTATGTTTTTAATTTATAAATGTAACTTAACTGTACCATATACACATATTATTAGGGCACGTAAGTTTCATAAATTATATTTAATACACTATTTTACGGTATAAGATAAGAAGAAAGCATACTATGCAATTATAAAAAGAAAAACCTCTTTTGCTATAAGTACTGAGGCTTCTGTTCATAAAAATGTTTGTGAGTATCGCTACTTTACCAGTCCACATACTTGTATCCAAAACATGACAGGATTTTGACCGCTCGCGTGTTTGGAACATTGCGCTGGCCGATACCCTCGGGATATTATTCGGCGAACTTCCCCTTTCAAAGATTGCCTCGATAAAACGAGCAAAAAGTATAATAAGTGCTGATTGGGGAGGATTTCGACGCAAATAACAACATAAACTACGCACAAATGTAACCTTCCCATTAGGGACTCCACTAGATGTCAATTGCTCTTTGAATTACGTACATTCATATCAATTATAATGTTTCATTTGTTTCGTGTCAGTGAACTCAAGACGATTTTTTCAAAATATCGGAAACTTCTTAAAGAAACATTGTTAATAAAATTTTAAAAAGTCTTACTTAGGGGTGGTCGCAATGATTCAAATACTTTCAGTTGTTTAAAATTACTTACACGCATTTAGCCACTATCACGCTACCCAATCAAAAGTTTTGTGTAAATTGTTGCGAGTGAAATTATTCTAACTATTCTACTACAAATTTTGTGGCTTGAGTAATTTTTGTTGAAAATTTGCTATTTTTAACGTACATGTAAGCTATGTAAGCTAATTACAAAAAATATTCATTAGGTATGACTTTAATGTAGGCTAATATATAGCTAATGGCCTATAGAGGAGCTAACGAAACGTACACGCCGCCAGGCAATAAAATAATCGAGTCCACCGGTAGGTCACGCACCCCTATAACCCCTATTAAACGGAATCATAAATAATTTTTAACCCAGTAATTTTATACTAAAAGCTTTTTATTGTTGGTTTAAATTTTTACGTTATATTCATTTCACATTTTAATCCACCTACTCCTTGACATAAATTATATGTTGTAATTTAAATAAAAGTTTATATAACGAACGACTTGAGCGATAGCGTAGTTTGTAGCATGGCTACTTACTGTTTGTCGTCTATTTGTATACTGTGATAATTGTATTTTAACTGTTTGTTTACCGTTCCATTTTTAAGAAAACATGTCTAGGTCAAAAGTGAATGAAGTGATAAAAAGCTATAAAGCAATTCAATAACAGCAAAAATTACTTGAGATTCAGCGTTTGCTACAGAATTTTTGAGGTTCTAAATATGTATGTTTACAGTTTACACTGTGTTATAATTTATGAACGCCGTTGGAATATATCACTCCATATGTCATTTATCCAAACATGTAATGCAGACGCTACTTGCCGAAATAAAGACATTCATCACCGTCGGTAGAGTGCAGCGCAAAGTGCTACGAGTACGTTGCCAGTCGTTTTTTACATACGCGACATGAGCAGCGGTCATTATTCACTACGTATAGCGCTGCAGTTTTTTCAGCATGTCGTGAGTTTGGAATACGTTAGACACGTGCTATCTTTTTAGTCAATTCTACGGTACAACCGTAACGTGGTGTAATGTATGAATCACCATCGAGTATGCATAATGATTCACTTGTCTTGGCATCGCAATCGTACAGGTGCCGTGAGATTGTTTCTCCGAGTTATGTAATAGGGGTAGACCGATGAAGCATGTATTAGCGCCGGCGCGGCGTTACACCCGACTCGTCTAAGAAATATCATTTATTGAAGTCAGATCTAGGGCAGTGGAATTTATTTATTCGGGGTACAACTTTGTTTCTCTGAAAAACGGCGATAGGCTTGATACATTGAGTCTTTGAGGTTAAATAGATAGTTCACAAAACGAATTCATATTCAAAATTTTAATCGTCAAACCATCATCGAAATATTCAGCCGAAAAAATGCGACATGAATTAACGGTTAAATACGGTAAAATCCAGAATAAATTTCATACATGCAGACTATTTTAGAGCTACTAAATATGACCTATAATTTTTTGAGTCTAATAGGTATACCTATATGTAGTATAGGTATGTATCTACACATTGCAAGAAGCCGGCCGCGTCGAAACCCTTAATAATTACCCTCTCCAGATTGACTGGACGAAATTAGGGATCGTTTACTTTCCAAATCGTTGTAATTGCCCCCTTCACCGTCCGCATTACATGTGCTCGTACGAGTAGTATCGATCACGAGTCGATATGAAAGGCCCAATTTGTCGGTGCTACTAAATCACGACACAAAAGCGCCGCCTGATCTAAATCGATTTGTCCAAATTATGTGAGCGGCCAGTTGCTATCCTCTTTAAATATTGACCGCTTCCGAGGAACACCTGTTCATTCGCCAATACTGATGCAGCTGAATAACAGTGTTGTACATAAATTGATAAATATTAAAAATACTACAGACTATATAAGTATTAAAATATCATCGAATATTTTTTTTTATTAATTACATGCAAACTCTTTAAAAATTTGAAAAGTTAAATATAAAGTAGCGTGCTTTTAAACAAGCAACAATGCCATTTCCTTCCTGGCTGGGGGAAACTGACAGTGGGAGGGGAACAAGGTGCTTGGCATCAGCCGGAATGACTGGCTGTTTTGAGTATATTAACAAATTTCTGATAATACCCGGGGTTGCGCTCACGGTGCGCCATATGGCGGGGATCGTTACCTAATGTTGCAATCGTTTACCTGCACACATATTAAACCGTGTCTAAATTATTAAAAATATTTATAGCTGCTGTTATTACATTATTTATTAATGTGACGTACCAATATGAAATAAACATAGCATAGGTTTAGGTATAATAAAAAGAGCTTTCGATAATGGATGGTACTCATGAAAGTTTATATAAATATAGGTACTTATGAATCCTTAGCTGATAGTAAGACCTCGTTGATCAGGCGGCTTTAACGTGTGGCGTGCGATGGAAAGAACCCAGGTTCGATTCACGCTATTGAGTATTAAGTTTATACATTAAAGTTCTCAGTAATTGCATAAGGTCTATAATTTAATACTTTATAATCGGCAAAATATAGTAGGTATAAAACCTTCCTCTACCTATCGCTTCATGGATAATGACGCGAAAGTGGATTTATTTATAATTCCTTCACCATATAATACTTATACAAAATTACATAAATACATTATTTAAAAAAAACTACGCTACATAATTAATTTGCGTTCAGAATCCTCAGGATATTAGGTCTACGTTACATACGAAACTTAGGTGTCAAACACATTACTAAAGCCACTGCGCCAAATGGTGTTCTTAATGGCCAACAATTTGTACCGGCGCCATCTTGCGAATAAATATTGGTCGAATTAGCGCCCCCCTGGCGTCCACCTGCCATTGTTGCTAATAATGCTAATAGCCCATGTGTTGATGTATTGAAAAAAGTTAATAAAGCGTGAAATGTCATTATATCTGGGATCAAAGATGTGCCGAACCAACTGTTTTATTTTTTTTAATAAATCATGTTTGCTTGTAAACCTACAATTATACTCCTATAGTTGTAACGCGGTAGGTAAATTGGACATATGCGAAATTGCCGGCGAATGTATATAATTAATAATATCAGTTTTATTTAATTAAATTTAATTCATTTTTCATTCAGACTTTTAAAAACAAAACCATTTTTAACATAACAGAATAGCTGCAACCTAAGCCTTTACCAATAGAAAAACAACCTGAAATACTAAACATTTTTATTGCTAATAATTTCATTGAATAAATTTAATGTAGTTAGCACATCTGTTTCGGATTATTGCAGATAATATTTAGAAACGTAGCCAACAGGTGTGCGAGCTTATAATGAAACAATAACAACGGCAAATCCGAAATTACTACGGGTACGTGAGAAAAGTAGAAAATATCCTTTGTAATTGGGTAGTTAGGAACCTATCCGCCACATCTGGCGTTATTGTGTTGTATAGAATTCCTTCAATGTACAATTAGCCTTTGTTTCTACAAAGCTTAGTACTCACTACAACGCTTATTCTAGTAGAAAGATGGAGCTTAATAATGAAAAAATTTATATAGATTTAACAAAAAAAAAAAACTTAGTAATTATCTTTGAGATTTAATAATAATTAGACGTTATCGTTAAAATCATTATATAGCATAAGTATATATACTTATATAGTATATAGTTGGTTACCTACGGGCTACGAACCTAATGGCACTTACCTAAATATAGAAAATACTTTTTACAATATATTTCTTTTTGATGTGTAAGTGTTTATTTTCAGTTTCTTTTTATTTATGTATTGGTACGTCATGCTAAATTCCGTTAGAAATAAAAGACTATGGGCCGAATGTTATATTAGGGTAAACTTAACCAATTAAAATAGTAGAAATTAGATATTCTAAAATAAATAAGGTTTTCTAATCGTTTTAATTAAATCTCTAATTTATTTAAGGGTCAACAATTGTGCGTATTCTATATTTAAATTAAATTATAATAATAAAAAATGGCTCTTTTGTATAAGACAGATTTTTATATAACAAATACATAATACGTAATTATAGATTTATCAAAGCTCATTGCATACAATTACCTACTCTATTGCTTAACCTATGAGTAAATATGATCTAACGACTGACTGGTCCTAAAGCCTCGGCTATAAAGTTGGCTCAATGTATCAAAGGGTTAGGTTGGTTAGTTTCTCATAAGAAAAACTATACGTAAGGCCTGGCTATTCAAATTGTATACCATCTTTATAACAAGTAGGTACTTTTATGAATAAAAACTATTAATAAGTTTAGAGAGGAAAACTACAAATCAATCGGCATTTCAGTCGGAAACGGAACCACCCACTCGAACAATGATCAAGTCGGCCACAATTCTTGCCCTAGCGGCAAAAAAAGCGTCTCCGTATTCGACAACTCGACGAAAACGAATGTCGGAGTTCGGACGCATGAACCGAATGTCGGGCGAGAAACAAAACGTAACGTCAGTCTGTGAGTAGCGCTCGAGGGAGAAGTGTGTGTCGGCACAATCCCCGCGCACAGCTGATCGTGCTCGCGTATTTACTAACGATATTATAAAACTCTGACAAATTAAACAAATCTACCTCAAATATTCAAAACATGGTGATTTTAAATATGTTATAAATATATTTTATTCATTTTACGGACTTTAAGTTATTTGCGGTGACAGTTTAAACTTCATTTGAACGATGGGTAAGTTGGTTATTTGTATTTTTCTTGGTTTTCCTCTTTGTGTAAAATCATTTGTCATATTTCAATTTCTTTAAAAACATTTTAAGTGTATTCATAATACACAAACTAAATTAATTCTTTAAAAATATATATTTCACTTTGCTTAAGAGGTTATGTTTACAAAAATCAAAAACAAAAATAAGTCATCAGAGAAATTGTTCACAAAGTAAATTGTTCACCTGAATCAATGAATTACAGAAATTGTAATTGAGAAGCAGTAAGGGTCAAATCACAAATTGTTATCTGTGATCTGTGGCATACCGGCCGGCGTTAATTTAGAATGCCTAGTATAGGTCCAAATAATACCTACCTACTTATACGTATGTGATTGATTTTAATTGATAGTTCCATTTGATTAGCACATGAGCCGACTGATGAATGGCACTCGGCACGAGCATCAACATAAAAACTTGCGCACAAACATGTATATCAAAACCTTTTTGGCATATAGTTGCAAGTATTATTGCTCTTTCAATTTAATGTAAATACATACAACTTAGACTATGAGAAATAAAACAATTTGACCATATACAATTTGGGAGCAGACATCGTAGGTGGTAGAAACCTGCCTATACGTGGGCGAGACTTTTGCAATAATATTTATTGTTTTCGTTCCTAGACTATATCAAATATTTGTCTCGGGTCATTTTTATTCAGTTTTAACTATAGAAACCTTATTTTAACTTTCCGTGTAGATAATACGAGCAATAGTACAAATAAAAATCAAGGCAAAATAATAGGTTTACAATTTTAATATACAAAAATTCTCTAATATTGTTTTTTTGCATATTTTACTTAACGACGGAGAAGTTCAAAAAGTCAGTTCCTAGTTATTATTAGTTCAAAAAGATTAAAAGTATCAATGTCTAGACGCAATGCACAGAAAATATTGCAAACCGTTCCATTATATGCATAATTAGAATATCACCTGCCCGGTACTCACGAACACGCGCATAATCGCCTGGGAAACAATCTAATTTGGATTTATGCTCTATTTTTATTCAAATGTTAATGTTTCATAACAGTTATAACTTAATACGGTAATTAACTGTTTAATTAATCATATTGAAATATTTACTCATTACAATATGCCAAAGTAGGTTTCACATTTTTTATTGCTATTGCAATACTATTTTTTGTTGCAACTACTACGTTGTACAACTAAGCTATTTACGTGCATCATAAGGAACAAAATATATCTAGGTAGGTGCTACTTACATATAAAATGCAAGGTCTTGAGTAAAATTAGTAGCACGAAATCAATAACGGTTAGCAAAAATTAAAACTTGCGCAATCCAGTTATAACATTTTCACACGCGATTTTTAACTACTTTTTAATAGATAAAGATTAATCGAGCGGTTGGTACCCTAAATAATCCAGTTACTCATTACAATCCGTGAGTTACGCGCTCGTAATCTCCACTTGAGTCATTGTCAGATTTCATCATTTCATTTACATAGTTGACTGGATTCGTCTGATATAGCTTTGTGTGATAGATTAAGATGTTGTGCAAGGCTATAGACATATCGCTAATTTCAAAACATATATTTGATACGGTCGGCGTCATGTGAAAACTTTTGTCGTCGTAATAGATGAGTAAGATTAACATATATGATACAATATTGTCGCATTGATGACTTGTACTGACATGTCGCGACTGGCAGCGAGAATGTTACGTCGCATCGCACACCCAAGGGCGCGGTGTACGTGAATTGAAAAGTATGAATCGAATTAAATTATAACGTATATTTTGTTATAAATCCTATTACCATACGCAATGGGACTTAGTGTATCGTCTCAGTACTGCTGCAACACTAGTTTAAAGTTAACTTACAATCATTATATTAGAGTACATATAAATAAACTCAGCTAGTTTTTACGTAAAGTGTCTATTAACGACACTATAATTGTACCAAGTATTCTTAATAATACTAAGTATGATAATAACCAAAATGCCTATGGTTTCCCATATAAGCAGTCGTCCAGAAGACCAGATAAAGTCGGATGTACAGTTTTTACTAGCCACCCAAATTAAACTATTACCGGCAAGGCTTTTGTTAGATGTTTAAAATTTTACTAATGACGTGGTCATAGGAGCCGCCTCGCGCTAGCAGTTTCCGGCTTTTTTTTACCTAAGCGTCCGGCTAAACCGGCTAGTCTTCCGGCTTCCCGGTTTTTAACGCACTAGCCTCATGAGTTTTGACGTATTATAAAGTCTTCTGATTTAATTATTAATCTTAAGCCTAGGCTCTCCCAACCCAATACGTAATAGAATTAGTTCGCATCCAGACTGGCACGTATATAAATACATAGATAATATATTTATTAAGGATTACAGTACTATAAAAGGTGGCTTAATATTCAAGAAGTCATTTCTAATATCATTGTATTTCTCTTTGCGTCTAGCAAACTAATAACTCAAACATTCCATTTGTTATAGTTATTAATTAAGTCCTAGTCACTGTTTATACCAAAATTTGTGAATTAAAAATCATCATCATCAGCCCATATACGTCCCACTGCTGGGCACGGGCCTCCTCTACAACTGAGAGGGTTTATGCCTTAGTCCACCACGCTGGCCTAGTGCGGGTTGGCGGACTACATACCTAAGAAATTCCTAAGAACTTTTAGGTGTGCAGGTTTATCACGATGTTTTCCTTCACCGTTAAAGCAAGTGATAATTATTAATTGTGAATACACACATAACTTCGAAAAGTCAGAGGTGTGTGCCTGGGGTTTGAACCTGCGACCGCCGAAATTCTCGACCGCGCGCCTATACCTCGAGGCCATCACTGCTTTTGAATTAAAAATAAATAAATATTTATATGATGGATGAATTGACCAACACTAGGCTATTTTATAACATAATAAAAAATATCACTTCGTCTAACGAGTTATTTCCCATTCTGCAATTACAACCACTTTATGTTTAAAGAGTAAAATATCAAACCTATAAATAAATATTATTCTAAAAATAATAATAATATATTAGTTACATTTATTATAATAATTGTATAAAATAAGTCGTGATGGCCTCGAGGCTTAGGCACGCGGTTGAGAATGTCGACGGTCGCGGGTTCAAACCCCATGCACACACCTCTGACACAACATTCATTAACAAAGAATTATCACGTACTTTCACGGTGAAAGAAAACATCTTGATGAAACCTGCACACCTATAAGTTCTTGGGAATTTCTTAGGTGTGTAGTCCGCCAACCCGCACTAGGCGAGCGTGGTGGACTAAGGCCTAAATCCTCCCAGTTGTAGAGGGGGCCCGTGCCCAGCAGTGGGACGTATATGGGCTGATGATGAATTGTATAATATAAATGCGTGCGGAGGTTTCCCCAAAGGCGCCGCGAGCCGGAAGTCCAGCAGGAAATCGCGGCGCTCGCACCGACCGACGCACGGTGCGCTGAGTTCACCAGTAGTAGCCACCACCAGTCACGAGGCTACTCACTACGAGTAGTACTGACACGGATACTTGCCAGGATCTATTTGGAGATCCTGTATGCGGCCCTGGTGTTATATATACAACTGAATAAATAAAAAATATGTGTAGCCTACAATAACATGTATAAAACCCTACATTAAAAGTATTAATCGCATTTATCTGAAACTTATCCTGGTACCTACATAGAAAAAAAAACCCGCTGCCTCTCATTTTCTTAGCCGGCTTCTATCTTCGCGGCACGGTGGCTATCGATTTATTAAAACCAATGTATGCATGTAGTTTTTAATTCTGTAATTCTGTATCACATATAAGATTTAGGCAAAATATGATTAATCAGGATGTAGACATATGTATATGGGTAGATACGTAAGACATTCCTTTTCTTTATCTTTAATTTATCTTCGTAGACACTTATGAAAACTGCATTTTTTAAAGAATTTTGTGATTTCATCTTTATGTTATAAATTTCAATAATTATTATAATATTCTGTTACCGAAAAAACATATCACTTTGGCGACTATTTGTTTAAATTCCAACCGATTAAAGTCAAAGCGACCATGATCACGTACAATAAGTAGACATTATAAATATAACTAGTTAGTAGTTACATATATTAAACGTTGCATACACATTCCATAATAGATACATCAACTTCCCGCTTGCAAAATGATAGGTGTACTTTCACGGCTTTGTAATAATGGAAAGAGAATATGTACAAGAGATTAGAACATAATGGTGCGGAGGTGGATGCGTGGGAACGCTCCCAGAGTTCACGTGGTGGCTGCGGCCTGCGGACTGCGACCGCCAGCGCCGGCACACCAATCCGACGCACCCAAACCAACATTAATATGCACGATTTAGATTAAGCGCCGCCGTTTGCCGCGCCAATTCTTTTACACTAATTATCTAGAAAGCACCCACGGTGGCTCAATTTAGATGCTATCTCTAGATATTGTTCGCTTCGTTGTTATTTCCAGCTAAACCGCAAATACTAAGCGTATTTGCAACACCGCCGTCATTACCGGTGACCGAACATCCTACAGCTTTATAACTTTGTATTGTTAGATTTAATTTATTTATTCAAGTCACACAATTATACATATTTATACGATCCATATTGAATAATACAAGTGAATGAACTTCGTAAGAAAATCAATTATGCTTCCATTCATAAACCCGCAGTGATTCTATGCACGTGTAGGTGTTCATAAGTCACCAAATAATTCTACATTCATGTTTTGTAATTGATTTCAATATTGCTGACAATATAAACACAAGGATAATTCAACCGAGGAGACCGGAAACTTAACACAATATTTTTTTGCATAACATGCTAGAACCTAAATTCGATGCGATTCAAAAAAATATAATAACAGTAACAAGCTTTCAGTAAAGCTATTTCTAGCTCATATTTATCCATTGCTATCATTTATTACAAATAAGGTTTTAAATAATTGACCTTTGCTCGAAAACAAAAGGGACATTGTGGCAAAACTTTACTTTGTTGAAGTAGTAAAGGTCGATGCGCGGACAGCGTGTGCACCCATTGACGCGTCGCTGGCGGCATCGCAGCAATAGCGCCTAGTTAGTGGTTCCGGATACGTATCGGACGTGTCGGATGTCGGCGTGAGTCACTCGCAGTCGGCGCCCACGCCGCGCCCACCGCCGGCCCACAGCACCTACACCCAGGAAACTCGTGCTTCGACGCAAGCTTCCTAACTTAACAACATTTGTGCATGAATACGTCATGACAATGTCAAACTTGCGTGCATCCAAATGAGGCTCATTAACCTTTGATGAACCATTGCGTAATTTTTTTGTTCCCTGCTTTATGGATTTAAGTATAATGATTGATGTATGGAATGTAAACTATAAAAAAATAGTGTCCTATTAAAAACGCATTAATTGTGATTGTAATCGATGTCAAACAAAGATGAAAAAAAAACGATTTATAAATATAATTATTTTTATTCATTGAATACCTAATGTTTTACTACGAGTATAAGTAAACACTGTTGTCATGAAAAAAAAACATGTTTACATCTTCGGTCATTGTCCGGTGCATACGGAATAGTTCGCAAAAAATTACAACTACGACAATGATCTAACAATTGCAGTGCTCCTTGCACACTAGATGTGGCAACGCTATTTACATTACGAGTATATGGCACTATATTTTAAAGTGACAAATTATTATAACCACGTAATTAAATACATTGGGCCATTCGCTCGTGTCTTAACGCTAAATGTTTTATAGAAGTGCAGTAAAGTTAAATAAACAATAAATAAATTAAACCCAATAATATATGTATATGTGTAAATTTTCGGTTCTACAATACCCAGGCTCGAAACAAATATTTGTGGAACTCACAAACATCTGTCTTTTCTCGCCACTGCCAAACAGGGGCTGCCACTATATCAAAATATGTTTCCTATGTTTAAATTCAACTTCAGACTATTACAGATGTTGCGTGTACAAGCAATCTATTAGTTGATAAAGATATGAATATGTTACATTTCTATGCAGGGAACGTATAAAACGCGCAGAAACATGAAGCTATTAGAGAAAGTGTCGCTATAACAGTTTGCTTTAAAAGGAATGCGATTCAATTATAGAACAATGACTAAGATCAACATAAATTTTCCCGCGATCGGAACCGATCGCATTGGTCATTTTAATGAAGCATTATCTTTCGGCGTAAATATCTCACGGGGCGAGGCGCGCTGATTAATTCAGCATGACAACAGTGAACGACACCGCGACAATAAGAATATACAAATACAAGCAATGTCTTCTAAATTAACACGGACGTTGTTGCCGGGACAAATTTAGCTGTGTCTGCGGCGCGTCTAGGCTATTTGTATTTTGGCATTGGACATTTCACAGTCTCGTGGGAAACTGAGTTGAACGACTGCGGAGACAATGCGGTTCTGTGCTATCTCGACCAGTCGTTCACCGCGCACCACCGCCCACCCGCGCCACGCCGCGACTCGCGACCTTACCACTCACCACTGGCTTGCCACCACTTGCCGCTTACCTACTAGACACTAGGTACTGACACAGTACACACAGTGCATCTCATGGTAAGCGGAGTTCCAAGCGCACTAACACCAGCGTCTTATGTGGTTTCCGATCACATTTAAGCCAATTTTCATCGCGACAACATAATAATGGTGACAATTAATAAAAGCATGGCCTTACAACCGTGCATATATTTTAGTATGCAATTATTTCATGGAACATAAATTAGCTTTCTTTACACGGATGTAAAGCAATCAATATTTTGTGTGAAGGATCAGCTTTTAATGGATGGGGTGGGGTTACTCTAAATTTGGTGTAAGAAATCACATCAGTCTCAAGGGCAGTGTGGGGGTTGTCGGCGGTGTCCGTGGGGCGCGGGGTGTACGCGGGGTCGATATGCGCTGGACGCGAGCCAGCCGCCGCCGTCGCCCGCCGACACAGTCGCGGCACATAAATACACCCTCGCCGAACTAAAGTCGAAGCTGTACCAGCGATGCAACTTATAAAAAAAAATACTTGTCGAAATAAATTATTTCTCACGAATATCTACTAATATAAATAAGAATAAAACGTTTAAAGTTGTTACTGAGCATAAGTGAAGGATATTATTATGAAGATTTTGGATTGGTCAACAATAAATTAATTGATTTATCAGGTCCTAAATTTTTAGAAATCTGTATAATATATTGTAAAATATTGGTTATTTATTTATTGATATCTAATACCGCAGGCCAAGAAGATATGAAAATATTATACATCTTACAATCAGATAAAACTGGATTAAACTAATCTAACATTGCATTAAGAATGTAGTTCCATAATTGTACTAAAATACGTACGGTATCTATATAACATAAAAAAATATGGAGTAATATTATTATTGAGTCTGCGCCTTAACAAAATTACCATGTCAAAGAATTAACTGACTGCCAATGGACGAATACGCGACTGCTCGAGGGAAACACGCGTATGTTTTATTGCGTTTCCGGGAACCAATCGAACGAATCATAAAGTAAATAACAATTGGAAAACACGCAAATATATCTGAAATTTCTATAAGACAAGAAAAAGGTAATTTTTTTAATGGACAATAATGCAATGAGGAAGTCAAATTAGTCACTGCTAAAATATGCTGCATGCAATTTACGTAAGATGTATTTTATTGTTTCTTTTTTTATTTCTGGCACAAATTCTAGCAATATGCAAATGTAAAATGTAAAAATAAAATGTACGAAATGAAAAATGTAATTTCTAAGAAAAATAGTATCCATCCTACCCACTTTCAGTTATCCGGAGTGTCCGCAATGGACCCGTTATTTCGGCACGTTACTTCTGAAGTGTAGTGGTGTTCCACACGTGATTGCATTGGTTTAAATGTAAATATTGGTGTTGTTTTGTTACAGATGAGTGGAAAGCGCACGCGCAGCTATAGGTGTGCGGTACACCAACGGGATCGAGAAATAAGCTCAGAAAACGACTTTCATCTTCTCCTCGAGGATCCTACATTATTCGCCAGGTAAAATACATTCATATCAATCACTTTTATAACATACGATTAACAAGAAGTTTTTAGTAAAAAAAATATTGACATCTCCGGTAAAGATTTATTTTTAACATAATATTATTCCTAAATTTTAGTTTAATGTAGCTAAAAATGTAATAAAGATCCAAATTTTTGTAAAATAAAATTTTCTAGTCTTTAATGATTTATTGATCGTTGTTATTATATTTTTTATGTCCAATTGCCGTGTCATAGTGACATGTGGTGTGCTTTCGTACAATAAAATTGTTAATATTTCTTTATAAAAGCCAAGAATACAGTGAAACTGAGTTAATTGATTGCTCGCATATGACGTTGTTTTAAAATAGAAGTACGTAATAACAACAATGATTTAGATTATAACCAATACATACAATTGCCAACAGGCAACAGCGGCTCTTTTTGACTTATTCACGTTTTAGAAGTACCTATCATGATTTTGAACAATAGGTACCGATTTATAAAATTGACGTTCTCTAAAATCACTCTGCTAATCTCTCCAAACATACTATATTCGTACTGCATAAGTGTTCATTATACAAAGGCTTCCTGTTAAATAATAACTTATTTCGGACGATTACAGAATGGTGCACCTAGTAGCGATGGAGATGCTCCCGGAGGAGCGGGACCGCAAATACTATCAGGAGCGGTATACATGCTGTCCACCGCCTTTCTTCATTATCTGCGTAACTCTGCTTGAGGTAAGCATTTTGTATGAAAATCCATGCTATGTTCTATCTATACCCTGTGCTATACTTATGTATTATATTTTTCGTCACCCTACAGCAAAAAAGGCCAGAGAATTGTTTTATTCCATGGCTCTTTCTGTGTATGAAACCAAGGATAATGTGTTTGCATATCGATCTTCACTTTTGCGGCGTCGCGTCCATACGGTACATATGGTATATCACAAAAAAAGCATTGTCATCATCACTTTCTACGCGCCTAGTACCGCTTGAATGCCCGCTCCAGTTACTACGCTTAATTAAAATTTGTAATAGCGGATTTCACATCCGTGCAAACAAGCGGTTTACGTGAATCACGGCAATCGGTGCCCACACTCGCGGCGCGTCCTCCCGCCAACAGCTCGCCAACAGCCCGCCGTCACACGCCGGTTGCCGACCGACGGCCGCGTGCGCGCCGCTTACGCACGCCTGCTTTCTTGCTAACGGTTTTCCCTCAATGAATAATGCACTAAAACGTCATTAATTGCGCAAATTATTCACTTCGATATATTTTAAAACCACAACAATACCATAGAAACAATAAATTGGAAAGCGTGCTTGTAACTCTGTCTCGGTCTTTCGGTAACATCAGTTAGGTTGGGTTACGCAATCGGCAGAAAGGTCACGCATGTCAGGTCTAAGGGCTAAGTCAGGTTGCAGTATAATATGTAAGGTCTGGTTCAGGGAAGTACCGAAGAAGGGGAAGTAAGAAAGCCGATGTGACGTAAATATTTTATAATAATTTCTTACTTATGCACTGCATCATGGTCTCGCGACGCATGTTACATGTACCTATGTGTCGTGCGATCTGGAGGTTTCGGGTGTTATTGGGTTTTTCCATTCGAAAATTCTCAGTAGCAAATCGGAATCTGGAAATGTGACTACAAGACGCCGTTAAGCTCGTCCCCAATTATGTGGGACTGTGGCGAAATGTGGGTGTAGAAATACACCTCTGCCTACCCCTTCGGGGAATATAGGCGTGAGGTTATTTATGTATAATATGTACTTCTTTGTGATTTTTGATACAGACATTTAATTTTTTTGTATTTTTTTTTGTATTGTGAAGTTGGGCGTGTTCGCGTGGTACGCATGGGGTTCCGGCGGCATGGCTGCGGCGGCGGGCCCCGTGCCGGTGGACTCGCCGCTCGTGTACCGGCCCGACCGCCGCCGCGAGCTGTGGCGCTTCCTCACCTACAGCGTTGTGCACGCGGGCTGGCTGCACCTCGCATTCAACCTGCTCGTGCAGTTGGCCGTGAGTATCTCTCGTTTCACCAAATATTCGATCTAGTTACAATTTTATTATCGATGTTTGACTCTCTATAGTAATGTGCTATTTCCGAAATATTTATGAGCGTTTCTACTTTTTCATCTTTCTACTATACATTCACTAAATAAGGAATGTGTGTCATTCAGGTGGGGCTACCTCTAGAGATGGTTCACGGAGCGCTCCGCTGCGCCGCGGTGTACTTGGCCGGGGTGCTGGGAGGCTCGCTGGCCGCGTCCGTGCTGGACCCGGACGTCTGCCTGGCGGGGGCCTCCGGCGGAGTGTATGCTCTGCTGGCCGCTCACTTGGCCAACGCTCTTCTCAACTTCCACGCCATGCGGTACGGCGCCGTGAGGCTAGTGGCCGCGCTCGCCGTCGCCTCCTGCGACGTCGGCTTTGCCGTACACGCCAGATATACCAAGGTATGTTGTTGACATTCTCATACAATATTTAACGAGCAGAATGATTGAATGGATAAGCTGTGAAGGTTGGCCGTAGCAAGTTGTGAAGGGTTGTGTGGTGTGCAGGAGGTGCCGCCGGTGTCGTACGCGGCGCACGTGGCGGGCGCGCTGGCGGGGCTCACCATCGGGCTGCTGGTGCTGAAGCACGCGCAGCAGCGGCTGTGGGAGCGGCTGCTGTGGTGGGCGGCGCTGGGCGCGTACGCGGCGTGCACGCTGTTCGCCGTGCTCTACAACATCTTCAGCGGGCCCGTGGACGAGCTGCACTACATGCCGCCCGACCCGCCGCCCGACGCCGGCTTCTGACCTCATCCACTACCTCGCCGTCCGCACACTTAGTGTTAGGCTTCCAAGCGGTATGTCGACACTCGGACCTTTTATATGCTCCGGTTCGACGCCTCCAATCTGATTTAAACGAGGTCGCTTGTAGTCTTCTATATGCGTCAATTTGAATTTTGTTTTGTTTGCACGTCAAACATGTTCTCATCGAAGCCTAAACCTCTAAGTTTACGGAAACGGTGCGTCCCAACCACAAAATGCCTAGTCAATTTCCTTAGTGTGATTCGCTATAAGTAGTATTAAAATCGGGGAGGTCTATTAGTGGCTGATTTATATATGAATGGTGCCGGCTTCTGTGGCATATTGTTTACAAAATTTATAAATGTCGGTACGAGACTTGTCCGTGTTATATTGTTCAATACCTAGCGGCCTCCTCGCCACACTTTAATTGTTAAGTAGTCTTAATTGTATTGAATAGGTGAAGTATTTTTGTACCTACTGTCCGCGTCCGTAGTGTATAGGATGAAGGCGTTACCGCGACACAGCCGCAGTAGTGTTCCCGAGCGGAGCGGGCGACGCGGCCACACACAGTATTCATTCACTCGGTACATGCTTTTAAAATCCGCGTTGCGCTGAGTACGCGTCGCCCGGCGTAGTTGTGCCCGACACACCAAAGATTAGAAATTAACTGCGTCCATGCACGAAAGATACAATGCTTTCATACTGTTTTCACATGTCATTGCATCTCATTTCAAAGATTTCTAATACGTTTGCTCAGAACGCAAGAATCAAGCCTCAATAGTTAATTTCGTCTGATCGATTTTTATCTAAGTATAAATTGCTCAATTGCATTGATTATTATTTTAATCAGTAACGATTATGCTCAAAAGTGAGTTTTTTTATTTTTATTTAATGGGATCAATTGATTGCTATTTTAATTATATTAATTTGTGTAATGTGAATTCGTCCATTTCCACTAGAATCATTCGCATTTTATCTATTTACTAAAATGAAACTGTAACTGGTGTTTCTCACTACTTACTAGTAGGTATAGTTTTATTCATAATGTGCCTGATTCCTATTATTGTAAATTTGATTGTATAATTTAATTCTAATCAAATGTCACAAAACGACTGAACTTGTATAAATTATTGCCGAGTGTTTTTCGTTTAATTTATTTTAAAATTGTTTTAAGTGTGAATCGAGATAATTATAATTATGTGATTGAAAATAAGAATATAATTAAACATTTGGAAAGCTATTATTGTATTTGTTACATTATAAAAAAAACTCATGGACTAAAATAAAATACTTTATTGTAACAAAACACAATAAGCATAATTATTACACATTCAACATAACTTATAACAAAATATATCCCTGATATAACAATCTCGCATGTCACATATACAATATAATACATTTATTGACTGCTTACTAAGTAAACACACCGTTTGGTACGATAAAGCAGTGTTCAACTCCATATATTCGACTCTTTTAATCACTTCAGACATAAATGTGTGGGGTAACAAATAATACTGGTTTCTAGTACTTAAAATGTTATAAAATAGAACTAAAAGTAAGTCCTAAAAAGCCCGACAGTGGCGTGCACCCAGAGCGGAGTTTTTCTCTTTTGCAACTCAGCGCCACACTCCGAGGCGTGGGTGTGCAGCTGTAATGACTCTTGACGAAGTCTTTCCTGTAAATGTACATCAAATATTAGTACTAAATACATACCTCACGCCTGTATTCCCCGAAGTGGTAGGCAGAGTTGCATTTCTGCAACTACATTCCGCCAAGTATGTATCAGTCCCACGTAATAGGGGGCGAGCCTATAGCCGATTTACGGGACATTTCCAGACTCTGTGCTGCTACTGGGAATTTCCTAATGAAAAAACCCACATTTTCCGACCCAGGAATCGAACCCAGGACCTCTAGATCGCACGCCACATACTTATGTCGCGAGACCACGAGGTATTCGTCGAGATGTAAGTATGTACTAAAGACCCAATAAGTTTTAGACATAATAAGTCTGCATACCCTACCATCTAAGGATGAAGTAAATGTTGGTTTTACCTGTAGATCTGGTGAGGCAGTGAAAATCATAGCTTGCGCTTCAAGGTCTCGTCTGACCGAGCGTTCTCCCAAATTAGCGGAACCAACTATTGTCGCCCATGGCACGCCACTTCCTGGTGGATAATACCTAATAGGAAAATAAAGGGGCAATATTAAAACCTTAAAGTATCAAAAGTTTTTCAGCCTTACAGAAAGGAAATCTAAATAAACACAAAAAATTGTGACTAAGCAGACCTGATCTGAGAACGCAGACATCAGACTTAATTATATTTTTTTCAAAAACGGGCCAGTTAATAAAGACTACCCAAAAGCATAATTAATTATTAAAAATTATAAGGATATCCTTACCATAAGCCTTTAGCATGAAAAGTCCATCCAGGTCGCTCATATTCCATCATCTTTACTCTGCTTGTTTGATTAGAATCAAGAACTCTTTGCCAAAACCTGAAATTGATGACAAACATTGTTTAATAAGCACAGCTGTTTCAAAGTTTAAACAGTTTCTACATTGATAATTCTCACTTTCTGGCTATTAGTGAATATGCATTTGGAATACCACCAGCAGGCCCGGCTGCCCCAAGGAATCCATTTGCCTGTAAAATGGAATACAACATGAGGTTCATTTATTTTCTTTACCTAGTTTCATTTAGTTTATGTCTGATCCAGTACTAGGATTGACAGCTACATTATGTAAATTCCTACATTCCAAAAAGGTGAAGGGAGGGGTGTTGTTTTATCTTCCCACTTAATAAAGAGAAAACCTATTGTAATCTACCAGAAACATTTTAGACTTCATGCTGCTACTAAAAAAAAAACCAATGATACTTTGCCCAACTCAGGAATTAAATCTTCTGATTGATGGGTACACAACACACATGTGCAAAACTGAATAAGGGCCATAAATACAATATAATGAATATGTCTTTGCCTACAGCAAATAAAAGTGTCAAGAATACATGTTGGCATGCAGAAAAAAATATTTTGTAACCAAATAATGCAGGCTAAAAATCCCACATATTTGATGTTTACCTATTACTTACATTAGGATGTGCCATAAGTAAACTTATGTTTGCCTTGCATTCCTTTAACAAAGTGTCTGAATACTGATTGGTAAGGTTAAAATACCCTGTGGCAAGTTGTAAGTATGAACTCTTCGGTGCTGATTGAAGAAATTTTCTAGTCACCAATTCATCTTGAGTTATGTTGAATTCCCCCATCTGTATTAAAGGGAATATCCATGTGTCTGCCTTTATATCTGCAATAGATGAGTATGAATACATTTACTTAGAAAATTGATTGAAATTGAAAATAATTGTCTAAATATAATTATTTTGTATTTTATTTAAATCTTAGAGCAGATTGCCAGATATTACACACACTTAAATTTGTTTTTTCTAATACTGCTAAGTTTCAATCTCATGCTTTATTCTTATTTTTAAAATATAAAGAAAATGAATATTACTACATTCCTGGAATTAACTTACCACTATTAGCATTTATTGTTAAAAATTTAAGTGATTGCCTTTCCTTCCATTTTTCAATGTGGCTGTTTATATTTTTATTCAGTTGTTGTATCATCTGGGTTTTATCATGCTTGATGTTAATAATATCATTTCCCAAGCACTCTTTGCTATAATTGCTAACTTCATCTGGAAATTCAATATCAGGAAATTTAGTGGCAACAAATGTGTCACTGGAAAACACAGAGTTCCATGATGGTAAAATGACACAAATTAACTAATTTTCAACTTTAAAAAAGCAACTATTCATTTAATATGCTGACATAAAGTGCAAAAAATGCAAATATGTTTACAAAAAAAAACATTATTTTTTGCAAACTTATGTTTGCTAAGCTAGTGATACCAAAACAAAAAATAAAGTAATAAGCAACTTACTCAGTCATCATACCTATGATTTCACTATAAAAATTTGCCAGATCTGCATCATGTATTTCAATGTAACGATCTTGTCTTTGTTGAAAATAGTCATTTGAACAGTTAGCACCACTAAGCAATACAGAGTCATCTGCTATGTACAATTTCATGTGTTGAAGTCCTACTAACTCATTGTATCGTGACGGGAGGACTCTAGACCACACACCTTGCAGACGCGGTGTTTGGTACAAACTTACTCTACATTGTTCTGAAGCATCATTAATTAATCCCTGAAGCAAAGTCACTGAATTTTCAAACCCTCGAGTCCCTCTTTGATTATCCAAAAGCACACTGAACTTTAAATCTCTTTTTTCCATAACGTTGTCCTTCGTAACCTCCAGAAGTCGCCTTTCTAAATTGCCAGTACCGATATACAAACTGGCTATGGATATCCTGCGTTTTGCATTCCAAAATCTGTCGCACAACGTGTCGTAAAACTTCTTCGGATCATTTATGATATTAATTTTGGAAGCATTGACGGGAAAACATGGTGCGAGGTTATAAATCCAATTAAAGCACTGAAGCTCCGCTGGCTTAAAGCGCAACGGTATGTTAGCGTTGATTAACATTTTCCGTAGTCATTGAGGTTATAAGTAACACAAAAGCTTATTTGTTTAGTTAAAATTAATGTCACGAATCTAAGTAATACGAACTTGAAATTATCGTATAATTATGAACAATAACAAAGTACAAACTGTCAACAGGCAATTCACAACCAGTGTTACCAACTTCCAAAAATATTTACCCCTAAATGTAAAGTCAAAAATCTCTAAAATCGCCACAAATATTTGAAAACCCCTTAAAAAATAAAACACTAATCTTTTTTTATACCACACATTCATGTTAGGCATTCCAATTCTAATTTTCTTAGCTATGAGCATTACGAATTAAAAAAATTTGGATGTGAGCACGGTGCGTAAAGCCGAGATCGTAGGTTCAAATCTCACTCGTATCATAATTTTTCGACTGTTTGCATTTTTCTAATAATTATCTAAATAAAATTTTGTAAAAATAAAAATTACAATAAATAATATTCTGCAATATTGTTAAATAGTCTTAATTTATAAATTATTTCATACGTCAAATATTATTTCATTTTATTCTAGTTCTGACTATTTAAAATCGTACATGTTGACATTAAAGAAATTTAGGGGATGGATTAATCCCTAAAAATACCCCTAAAAAAATCCCAGTCCACATCCCCCCCCCCAATTTAAGGGGAAAACCCCCAAGTTGGGAACACTGTTCACAACTGTCAATTGTCAACAGGGTTGCCATAAAATAAAAATTGATTGTCGTGTTTTGTAGAAAATTTTGAGAAATTGCCGTTTCATATTTTTTTTCAAAATGCATTATATCTTATCATTTGATTGCCGTGTTTTTTGACACGGCTATGAATGTTCTGCCGTGTACCGTGTTTTTTTTTCCAACTGACCCCAATTGCCGTATAATAACACTGCAATTGTGGCGTCAATGGCATCCCTGATTGTCAACCACAATTGTATAAAGTTTCACTTGTTATCAAATGTCAGTCGATACTCGATGATAACATTTAGCAATCATAAAATAAAAGTTTATTTGTTTAAAATATTTATTTCACTTCAAAAGAAGGAGTCATTGAACTAATATTGAAAACAATCGGTTATTTTTTTTGAAAAAAAAAATCTTAATATATTTCTCTAAACTGTGGTTGACTAATTTTAACTTAATGTCATAAAAGCGAAAGCTCGCATTTTTGTCATCTTTTACAAATCAATGTCTAATTTTGAATCGACTATGATAAACTTTATAGAGAAATCCTCATTTTCAACATAAATTTCCCTTAAAGGTTACAACGCACTAAATTGGACTATGGCTGCAACGACTTAACTTTTCTACATAAAATATGCGTGGAATAAAAATACTCATATAAGTTTATTTTTTCACAGTGGGTAGATAAATGTATTTACAATGTGTTAAGGATTATAAAATGATAAGATTCCCATCAGGCACACTACGAGACACCTTTATGGAATTGGAACAAGATTTGTATTCCATTGTTACAGAGTATATGGTTCTTCCAGAACTTCGTTATGTTCTATGCCATAAAATATTTTATTATTCTTTACATAAGCCCAAGACATTCTCTTTGAACTAAAATAGACACCAACATCCCCTTTCTTCGAAAGAGTTATAGCACCAGCAGTATTATTTAAACGGTTCGTCATACCTGAAATATAAGTTTTAGTAAATGCGCTGAAATCATGATTTAGAATAATATATATAAAAAAAATACCTTCCACAGCTTTTTTGGTTGCTGTATTCGCATCAACACCAGATTCCATCAGTTTTATGATACTGTGTGCTAAACAATATTTTAGTATAGACTCTCCATGTCCTGCAACAATGAATGGAAACTATTACGCCAACATAGTAAGCAAAGATATATTTCATACACTTTTTAAAGCGGAAGTAAGTAAGCATAAATCAAATAGTAGATACCTACACTGAAATTTCGTATAATTATCAGCTTCAACGTTTCTGGTTGTTCCCCATTACAAAGGAGTTATTGTATAATTATGGCAAAAAAGGTCGATATTACTAACAGATGCATTTTTTTTTGTGAAGACAAAAGTTAATTATGGATTTCTTTCTGGTCTGTATGTACATAGATACCAGTACCGAGCTGGTATCAACTGACTAAAATTCTTTTCTTGCGCAGGGGCTCGACTTCGATGTGTGAGCGAAGCTCATAATAACCACAATTACTGCAGTCAATTCCCAAACCGAAAGGTCTCAATGAAAACAAAATGATTCAGAAATACCGCTGTTTCGAAGGATCCTAATCAAAATCCTGTTAAACTGGTATTTTATTAGAATATTCCATTATTTGGCAAACATAACTAAGAAGAAGTTATTAAAACTACTAGTAGGGAATTAATTACCTGTAGTTGATACTCCTCCAATATTATCATCGGCATAAGTTCCGCTGCCGATCTGAGGCGTGTCTCCAATACGGCCAACTGCCTTACCACTCATGCCCCCTGTACTCGTGGCCACAGCAACCTGCCCTTTGCTGTCTATAGCAACGGCTCCTACCGTCCCAACACCGCCCTGAAAACATCGTAGGTTTTTATCAACAGAGTTCCTACCAAAGCATGATTTTTCAAAAAATATTGGATCTTCTCTCTTGGAAAGCTTGTGAAGCATTTGCTCATTGTTATTTCTCTGAATCATGACAATTTTGAAGAATGGACACAGTTGTAAGGCGTCTTAATAAATCCAATAGTTTATAGTCTTGATCTCAAACTCATGTGCTAGTCTTGTGTCATAATTATTAATACGGAAACACTCCATTCCCATAACATTTTTATAGCCAATGTTTTGTCCACAAATACTTTGTAATAAGAGATGTTGACATAACGATATATTCTAAACGATTACCTCATTTCTAACACCTATTTCAGTTCTTCCAAACTCGCCATGTTTTAAGAAACTTTTTAGTGCTTCTTTAGCATTTTCACTTATCAAAGATTCCGGCGGAACTGTTGGGAACCCCTGAAAGTAGATTTAATATTATTTATTATCGTATAGTACGAGCATATATTGTTCTGTAGAATAAAATAAAATGAGTTAATAAAGCGATATACACAGGCTGGTGTCAGGGTCTGTCTATCGTATTCTTACATAACGTTAAAGTTTTTATGACATGTGGATCTGAATATCTGTATAGGATTATATCCAGAATTTTGTGACATCGGTAAGATTAGGTACTCATAATAAAACGTATCGATATTACTGCTCCGTGCTCGTGGGCTTTAACTTCTTTGAATTACTTTTAATCTGTTCCTATGTTTTTCAATTTATTAATTTACAATATAATTTGCTTAATAATTTCCCCAATGGGTTTCGAAACATTCCGTGTACCGAATGAATAATAATAATAAATAGGTACACCCAACAGTCACATACACAGTTCTGACTCCCACAATAAGATACGAGTCTTGTGTCGTGGCTATCAGAAACTACGTGAGACTTTTCGGTCTCACAAACACCCAGATCCGAAACAAATATTTGTGGATCACACAAACATTATGTCCCGGTGCGGGATCGAACCCGCGGCCTCTCGTTTCTCAAGCTGGTGTCTAGCCAACTGCGCCACGGGGCTGTCATAGGGAATTAATATTTGCGAAGGCCGGGTGCTGTAGCTTAATATAGGTCATGAATATATGTTATTATTTAATAACAGTATATCGTATCACTATTATTAAAAATATTTACAGCAGCAATAAATGCACAACAAAGACAGTATGCAAGACTGATAAAGGTACAATCGCTTACCTTATCTAAAGCGAATAATTTTGCGCCTTCTCCACCTAATAGCGAATGTGGTGAATCAGTCAGTACTTTGTGTGCAATGCTAATAGGATGTGCGAAGTCCTTTATAAGAGTGACAGCACCCACATCGAGATTTTTTCCGCTCATGATACTAGCTTCCATTTCCACTTCGCCACGAAGGTTCAATACAGATCCGTAACCTTGGAAACGCAAAACATGTATAACAACAAATACTTAGTTATTCTTACTATACTTTATAGTAAATCAATTTCCATAGTAATATGAAATGTTCGGTCTTAATGAAACCGTTTGATAAGTCTATGTTAGCTAAATATTTTTTGAAATTTGTTTGAAATTGCTTTGCTCTATTGAATGACCTATAACGAGATGTAAGACTTCGTAAGGACATACGCAATACGCAAACGCAAGTACAGTAAAAGCTCTTTATTTGCGGGATATACGGGTTTACGGGTTCCATAAATATGGGGCGAATACAGAAACCGTGAATACGGAATGGTAAATTATATGGGATTATAAGGGATACGTTCCTAAAACAAAACACAAATCTTATTCGTATAATTAAAAATATTTTTACAAAATAAAAATATTCAAATTTATTGAAGTTTTTGACCATATTGATTGATGATAAAAAAAGGCTTTGTTCCATAGACGGATTAATTTTTGTAAAGAAATCACAAAGCTCATGTGCCATTTTTAAACCTTTACTCAGATTTTTCAAATTAAAAATCACGTTTTCAGTGTTTGTTGAAGCCTCTTCTTCAAGGGGCTGTGAATTTAACATTTCTTCCAAGTCGGTTGCAATTAAATCTTCATCTTGCGATTATGTCAAAGGCCAAACTGATATAATTTCATAACATACTTAAGTTATAGTTCTAATAAGGTCTTTTATACTTTTTTATACGCGTAAACAATTGGATTAGATACATATTGGTTTTTTTTTAATAAGTAGATATATGTAGGTACCGGTGGTGTACCGATTAAATCCGCGAATAAAGACATCTTTAGCCGCGAATATAGGATTGGGTCGCATTTTTTAAATTCGCGAATAAAGGAAGCGCGAATAAGGAGCTTTTACTATATCTAATTAAATGCCGTAATTCATCGACTACCTTTGCTCGCGGATTCGCGTTCATACATACAATTTTGTTAATCCTTTTTTTTAACTGCCTAAATGTAAACTTAAATTTCAACTGAAATATAAAACAATAATGTATAAATTATTCTCACCGGCATTAAAATTTTCGTCTTTTTCCATAGATACAACAGCTGCTTCCACTGCATCGAGCGCGCTGCCGCCCTTTTGAAGCACCTTCCATCCAGCCTTAACAGCATCTCTGACACCATGCAATTTGCCTTGAACTCGGCTTTGGGGGATATCCCCAGCACCACCATGAACTATTATAATTGGCTGCATTGTCTAAACAACGACACAAGCGTATTATTTCGCCTACAGTATTGCAATAAAAGCAACATAAAACTGTCACTGATACTACAACACTTATCAGTGTTGAAATAAACTCGCAACTAAATATTTGTACATTCAAGATAGTGAGGTAAACAAACTTAGATTCATTGTTCAATATTAACATATAGGCATATTAAATGGAATATGATATTTTTTTTGTACTATTTATTTTTAAAACTTTTTAGCCTTATTCATGTATTAAGAATGTTAAGAAGTGATGACTCTGAGTCATTGGTCCCGCGACATAGGTGTTCAGCGCGCGACCGAGGACCCTGGTTCTTTTTCCAGGTTGAGTTGTGGCTTTGGGTTGTCATTCCTAATCCATCATTTTTCCTCAATCTATCAATGATTATGCATTATGGGTATTGCCACTAAATATATATTTAGGTGTTGTGGCTATTCTTTGGCATGATCGTAAAATCACATAAAATGAACCTGCTTGATTGTTGATATTAAGTAATAGTGATAATTCAATAACTAGCCCATTTATTTATTGTCATTACCATCATAAGAAACAAGACAATCACTGCTGGACATATGTAATATGCTAACTGCCAAGGGCTTCCAGACTACGCTTTAGAAGTAGGTATGTATATATTATGTAAATATTAGAAGCAACCTATGTATATCCAGCAATATCATTTGACTTTAAACAAGTCCAGTGGCAGTACTTCTATAGAAAAGCCCAGTTAGCCTTACACAATTCCGAGTAATAATCTTTAAGCTTTAAATCTTTATTTAACAAAAGCAATTTCCCGCCACTGAACAAGTCGTCCACCAAAGGAAATAAAGGGCCAATAAAGAGGGTAATAAGTGTGAGTAAATGCAAAGATAGGTAATGTTTTGTTATTATTAGAACAGTTTTTTTTAAATACTGTAAAATATCACTTTTACTAATAATGGTGAAATTAACTATCTGCACTTTGTTAAGAAGTAAACAATGATTTGGAATAATCCTAAGCATTATTTAAAATTATAATTTACAGAACCTAGTTGGATTGGTTTGAGTAAGGCAAGATTTCAAAAAACTTCAACTGTATGGACCACAGAAAAGTATTACCATAATTACTATAATCTATTATACATATTGGTGTTTGGAAAGTTGTTCTGGGGGACTTAATATGATAATGAATTAAACTCTTAACATTAGAGATTTAAAAATGATGATTTCATATCATCATCAGCTCATAATATACACCATACTGCTGGGAACGGGTCGCCTCTACAACGTTAAAGTATGTGATAATTCATTGTGAATACACACATAACTCCGAAAAGTCATAGGTGTGTGCCTGGGGTTTGAACTTACGACCATCGAGATTCTCGTCAGCGTGCCTAAACCTCGAAGTCATTACGACTTAAGATCATAACTCAATGATTTCACCTACCCTATAAATTGCACTCTATAATTTAAATATAAAAAGAAATTATTAATATTAAATAAATAATAAATAAATAAATACACCCAACAGTCACATCCATAGTTCTGACCCCACACTATAATACAATTCCTGTGTCGTGGGTATCAGAAACTACGAGAGACTTTTCGGTTTCACAAACACCCAGACCCGAAACAAATATTTGTGGATTACACAAACATTTGTCACGGTGCGGGGATCGAACCCGCGGCCTCTCGTTTCGCAAGATGGTATCTAGCCAACTGCGCCACGGGGCTACCTACAATCTAATTAATAATTAATGCATACCATTGTAAATTTAATTAATAAGTAAACAATAACAAACAAAACAACTTCCCTAAAAAATTAAAATAAACACAGATGTCATGATTACAGATAATAAAACAGACGATTTCGGATGCATCATCTGTATTGTAAACATACGATCCGAGTGCATCCATGTTTGTATTGATAATGTCATCCGACGGATTCGTTCATTCATTCAGTCAATCATTAAAGAAAAATGGTGGCTAAAAAGTTTATATGTGCAAATTATGTGATGTAAAATAAATATAAAACAGAAAGTTTGCCTCGATGTTTGGCCACTAATATTATAAAATGTCGACACCAATGTCCAACCGTAAATACGGTGCTCAAAAAATACGCTTAACGAGTGAGTAATGCGGTTATAACGACCTCTTTCCGGGAGTTGTGTGAATATTTTGCTTCTGGGTATCACATTCCATGTAATTAACGTTCACGCTTATTTTTCTTTCAGTTCTTTGTGCAAGAAATTTGGTCCGAAGAGATCTTTTTCGTAAGTGATATATATTTATTACATTAATTTATAATAAATTCATTATAACGAAAGTGTTTTCCAAGGTGAGACTGACATGACGTGCAACCCAAACGAAACATTGTTCCAAATGTGAATAGTAAATGGTAATGTGATTATAAATCTTATTTACATAATTCTTGCAGGTTTGCCAGACCCATTTGCGAAAATTTCAGTGGACGGAAGTGGCCAAGTGTACTCGACCAATACAGTGAAAGCAACTCTTGATCCAAAGTGGAATACACATTATGATTTATACCTCACTAAATGGGATGGAATTACCATTAGGTAAAATATTTAATATCTCAATTAAGAGCAAATTCTTGTTGATTTGCTTATTATTCCTCAACCTATATTTTGAAACATAATTTAATATAATGATTTAACAGGGAATCCCAGGTAAATAACTAATCTATGCTTATAATAACTTTGTGCAAATATATAATGTCTATACTATTTGAAAAACTACTTTTTTATGTCCCAGAAATATGATTTATCTTGAAGGTTTACAGATAAGATTTTGCGTATATACAATAATAATGATAATATATTCTCATATAAGGTCAAGAGGATGTTTGACCTAATTCTGCTATAGTTAACTTTTTTCTTTATAACTATGATTGTATAAATTTTACGTACATTTCACAAGTATGTTAAAATAATAGATTATTGGTAGCCTCTGTAGTATCTGTACCACTACAAAGTAAATGTTTGTATTTCAAACATTTAACTTTTCGGTTCATTAATAGCATAATAAAGAATACTTTATTTACAGTGATCATTTATGTGATTACAAGTTATGTTAATTAAAGATTTGGTGTTGAAGTTATAATTATTTGATGATTGAGTCTTATGCCAACATAAATAATAATTTTATATCTATATATTACAGTGTGTGGAACCAACGCAAAGTGCACAAAAGACAGGGATCTGGATTCCTTGGTTGTGTTCGCATACTACCCTCCACAGTGCACAAGTTAAAAGATACTGGATGTAAGTAAAATTTGGATTTCTTTCTGTTCTCAAAGTATGAATGTATATTAACTTCTCATAGATATACATACCATTGATAAACTTATTCTGACCTGCTCAATTGCTATTTGGTATCTATACCCAAAAAGGATAATCAATTAAATATATACACCCAACACTCACATACATAGTTCTGATCCACACTAGGATACAAGTCCTGTGTCTTGGGTATCTGAAACTACAAGAGACTTTTCGGTCTCACAAACACCCAGACCCGAAACAGATATTTGTGGCTCACATGAATATTTGTCTTGGTGCAGGGATCAAACCCGGGGCCACTCATTTCGCAAGCTGGTGTCTAGCCAACGCCACGGGGCTGTCAAGCTATCAAGAGATTGAGATAATATCTTATATATTAAATTTGGTTGTTAAGTGAAATGAAATATGTTGGGTTATTGATATGGAAGGTCTATTTGCTATTCTGTAGTAGCCACGTGGTGCACCGAATAGAAGTCTATTTTTAATTACATTTACATGTTTTAAATGCTTGTAATCTCAATTTATCTCCAAATCTGCTTGTTTTGTGGAAATGGAGATGTGTTATACAAAAGTTTTTCAAATTCTGACAAAATATTAGTATAAGTTGTCAAATTCAAGTTCAATCTTAGTAGATTGAACATGTTTTGAGGGCCAAATGATATACCTCATTGAAGTGTAGCAGAAAAAATATATTTAACATTGTAAATTCAAGAGTTGAACTAACTAGGCCTGTATTATGGCTTATGTTACTGAAAAGCTGCTTGGTACAATTGTAAAATGATGCCTATTTACAGAACAATGCTGTCCGATGCAAAGTTGCTATAAATATTTGCTTCTGTACAAAACAAGTTGAAACACAAACATCTTCAAATGTTAATTAGTCACAATCATTGTTTTGGATGGCCTAGCTTTTGTAATTATGATTCTATTGCGCAACATATTGGCGGTGTAACTTAACCAAGGACAAATGGTGCTTATGTGTTGTGCATTTTAATTGTAGTCTACACTACTTTTGCATACAGTTATTTGCTTTGTTCTCTGCTTTCACTTTGGTATGGCTTTGTTATCATACCTAACAGTGACATAAACAAACACTTTTGAGAAAGAAACATTTGCCAGTTATAAAGTATAATACTTATGTAACATTCATTGTGTTTGTTGTTTGTATAATAGTAAGAATTTCATTTAAGATTTTTATCTTGGAATTCACAATATAATCGGAAGGGAAATTTATAGGGATTGTTGTTTCCATAATCTGTTTATTTGTGCTTAATGAAAGTAGCTTAATCGAAAACAAAAAAATATTCTAAGCAAGAAGAAAATTCTGAATTTTTAGGTTAATGGCTACTCTTAAAATTGGCCTACGCTATTCCCAAAAAAAATTAGGTGCATCTTAAGTTTCTGAACAGGTGATTAGGATGCTGTGTTGTACTGAGAACTAAAATCTTGCATAATTTTTAATAAAGGAATACCAGAAAATTTGTATGTAAAATCCTTTTCTTCATGATAATCAAGAACCCTGAAAAATTATATGATGTTAAATAAAAATTGTGTTGTTGCGATAATTCAACTAATTTATAATTTCATGCTGTTTTTATGTAAATACCATGTTTAAATGGTGTTTGTGCATAAAATAAATATATATTGTCTGTTAACCAACAGACCAATGCCTGGAATTGTGTGAAGATGGTTCAGGAGAAACATGTGGAGTCCGGGGTCAAGTTATCATATCGCTGCTGTCGCGAGATGGCGCCCGCGGAGAGCCCGCTTCCGCAGCGGGTGAGGGGTCGCCGCTCGCAGTGGTGGGGCCGGCGGGCGAAGTCCGGGCGCCGAGGGACCCACCCATTAGCCCTAATTCATCACAACTTCCATTACCACTACACTGGGAGGAGAGATTTACATCTAGTGGAAGGTATGTTGTGGTAATTATTTATAGTTTGCTTAATTTTGAGACCAGGAAATAAGGACCTTTTTTTTAAATACGTATACATACATAACCACACCCTTGTATTCCTCTAAGGGATGGGCAGAAGTGCATTTGTGCATCCACATTTAGCCAGGTATGTATCAGTCCTACGTAAAAAAGGGCGAGCCTATTGCCGTTTTTCGGGCGCATTTCCAGACTCCGCGCTGATACTGAGAATTTTGTTAATGGAAAAACCCAATAAAAAAAACCTGACTTGGAAATCGAACCCGGTATCTCTAGACCGCCGTTTGTGCCGCGAGACAACGAGTCAGTTTTCATTTTAAAAACAAAAGCAAAATATATCCCATACTAATATTATAAATGCGAAAGTAACTCTGTCTGTCTGTCTGTCTCGCTTTGTTGCTAAAACTACTGAACCGATTTAAATGAAATTTAAAACACAGATAGTTTAGACCCTGAGAAAGGACATAGGCTACTTTTTATCCCGGAAAAGGGGTTTTAATTTTGTTTTAAAATAAAAATAGGGGTGAATATTTGTGTGGAAATTCGTCATTTTTGAAGCTTAAATGATGAAACGACATGTAGACGTCTGTAACTATGTATATGTAACTATATGTCTGTTATGCTTTCACGCCTAAATCATTTGACCGATGTAAACGTTTTTTGATATGGACATAAATGGGACTCTGTGGAGTAAAATAGACTACAACTTATTGTCATTCTGAACCCAACCTTGTAGTCTACGTGGACGGAGTCGCGGGCAAAAGCTAGTTTAAGAATAAATCTTCTTGCGATGCTATCAACCTAAATAAAATTTATTTTTTATATTTCTCCCAAACTGTACGTAATACTTCCGTGGCAACTAAATTATTATGTACAACAAATATTTTAAGAGTACATTTGTTATTTTAGGCCTTACTACGTGAACCATCTTTCGCGGCGCACTCAATGGGAGCGGCCAACGCACGAGGTGTCACGCTCGCCGTCGCCGCCCACGTCGCCCACGTCGCCCGCGTCACCCGCGTCACCCGCGTCGCCCACATCGCCCACATCGCCCACGTCGCCCACATCTCCCACGTCACCGGCGCCGCCAGTCTCTGCCGCGACCTCTCCTCTTACCCCCTCCTCACCGTGCTCGCCTTCTAACACCGTCTCTGATACTGATGAACATACCACTTCCATTTCTTTGAGGTACTCTTCTCTTTTATATACTCGTAATATATACATATTTCATTGCAGAAATCGATACACCTTAACGTTCATAAGGGTGGTCGGAATATAAAAGCTGTTATATTCATACGAAATTCAGTTATGAAATGTAATGGTTTAAAATATATAACGAAATTTTAAAAATAATTACAATTCCAGACCAGAGCCCCAACCGCAAACCGCGGTGCGCCGTCAGCCCACTCCGGGATCGACGCCGGCGAGTCCAACCACACCAACAACGCCTATGACACCCTCTACACCAATATCTGCCACTGACCTTCCACCTGGCTATGGTAATGGCTATTTTAACAAATTTTCATATTTAGAGTTATTGCAAGGATATATGACGGAATATAGTGTTCTTGTAGCGAGACAGGAAGTGCCTGAGCCTACTGGCTTCAAAAGCGTAACGCTACGATATTTTTTTGAGACGATTGGCTAGTCCATCACTTATATATACACTTTATATAATAATCGAAGAAGACAATTAAAATTGATAATTAGTAGAAACATATGTCCCTTAATACGTAATGTTTGTTGTGGTTGTCCGGCAGAGATGCGCACGACGCTGCAGGGGCAGGTGTACTTCTACAACGCGGTGACGGGCGCGTCCACGTGGCACGACCCGCGCGTGCCGGCGCACCTGCGCCACACGGCGGCGGCGGGCGGCCCGCTGCCCCCCGGCTGGGAGATGCGCCACGCGCCCTCCGGCAGACCTTACTTCGTCGACCACAACAATCGCACCACGCAGTTCACTGACCCGCGACTCGCACTCTCCGCACGATTTGTAAGTTTTTCTTTCATAAACTATAAAATGAAATATCTTCTATACAAATATTATACTCAGCCTATCGCCGTGCTGAACGTAGGCCTCCCCAAGAAACTACGTCTACCTAAGCGCGGTTTTCACTCCAACACTTGTCTGGCCCACCAGCCGTCCGACCGTCGGCAGACATACAAATATTGTTATATTTTTATGCTAAAATAATCGTAATAAAAAAAGATAATGGGTTAATTAGGCGTAACTTTCCCCTGCAGAGCACGTCCGAGACGCCAGCGGCTCCCCCTAGCGGCGCGGCGCCGACTCCTACCGCCTGCAGTCCGCCCAATGCTGCGCCCGCGCCTGAACCGGCCGACGCCGATGCACTGCCTAAGTACAAGCGAGACCTCGCGGCCAAAGCCAGGGTGCTGCGGGCTGAACTACAGGCACTGCAGCCGCAGACTGGACATTGTAGAATCGAAGTAAATACATACCTATGTATCATACACGCCTGCATTTACGAAAGGGATAGATAGCAGAGGTGCCTGTCTGCACCCACGTTTCGGTAATGTGTTCTAAGTCCCGCGTAATGGGGGGTGAGCCTGTTAACTCAACTTCGGGCACATTCCAGAGAACTCCCTAATGGAAAAACTCAGTAACACTTCCCAACCAACTAAAACCCGGAACCTCTACATCTCACAGCAGATACTTGTACAGCGAGAGTGAGACCATGAGACGGTCTATATATCACAGTTGTATTTTAAGAGTTGTCGTTTGTAAGATTGAGCAATATTCACTTCTATTCTTTTATGATTACAGGTGTCACGTAATGAGATACTAGAAGAATCTTATCGGCTCGTTATGAAGCTTAGAGGAAAAGAACTGCGAAAACGTTTATTGGTTAAGTTCAGGGGTGAAGAAGGCCTGGACTATGGTGGCGTAGCACGAGAATGGCTTCACCTGTTGGGTCGAGAACTGTTTAACCCACATTATGGCTTATTCCAATATGCTAATGCTGGGGATGATAGATATGCTTTACAGATCAACCCAGACTCGGCGGTGAGTGACCATATTATAATATGATTAGTTATAATCAATTACTAACAAATTTCTTTGCTCGGAAGATGTGTTATGCATAAATATTCATATGTGAATTTATTTGACAACAGGTTAACCCAGAACATCTGTCGTATTTTCATTTTGCTGGACGGATTCTTGGAGTGGCCCTGTTTCACGGACACCAGCTGGATGCAGCATTCACTGCTCCCTTCTACAAACAGCTTTTGGGACGACCTATCACTTTGAGGGATATACGGGATGTCGACCCCGAATTACATCGTTCTCTCTCATGGATGCTGTCAGTTTTTATAATTATACATTGTGTGTTTGGATTATTCCCGAAAACAAATGTGACACATCAAATAATTACTAATATGTTACTTTGGACCTATATTTAAATTTAAAAATTGGCAGAAGTTTGTAGTTGTAGTTGGAATTTTTGTTTATTCAATTAAGCGAAATAAAATGTTTTTTGCGCTGCTTTTTCTCCATAGCAATAGCACATTCCGAAGCGATAGTAGTTTACCTTACATTGATGTTTATTATTATAGAAGAAATATTATCATAGAAGCATATTTTGGTTTTAAATAAAATGTAGAAAACACCTTATATATTATGATCAATGCTAATTCGTTACAAGATTTTATTTTTCGTGATCTATAATACGCTTATACACACCGGAATTATATATCTCACTTTTAGCAACTATCTAAGTACACACGCTATATAATTACATCTGTAATAATAAATTATGAATAATATAATGATGAATTTGTTTTTATGTTTTCAGGGAGAACAGCATTCAGGGTGTTATAGACACGACATTTTCAGTGGAGTGTTCATCGTTCGGTGCCGTACGCAGCGTGGAGCTGCGGCCCGGCGGAGCCACCGAGCCCGTGAGCGACGCCAACAAACGCGAGTACGTGCGCTTGTACGTGGCGCATCGGTTCACGCGCGGCGCCGAGCGACAGTGGCTGGCGCTGCAGCGCGGCCTCGCGGACCTGATCCCGCCGCAGCTGCTGCGGCCGCTGTCGCCGCGGGACCTGCAGCCGCTGCTGGCGGGCCGCGCCGACCTGGACCCGGCCGACTGGCGCCGCCACACGCGCCTCAAGCACGTGCCGCCCGACGCGCCGCTCGTGGCCTGGTTCTGGGAGATCGTGGAGGAGTTCGACGCCGACATGCGCGCGCGCCTGCTGCAGTTCGTGACGGGGTCGCGTCGCGTGCCGCTGGCGGGCTTCCGCGCGCTGCAGGGCTCCACGGGGGCGGCGGCGCCGAGGCTCTTCACGCTGCACCTGGTGGCGGACGCGTCTCCGGACTCCCTTCCGAAAGCTCATACGTGCTTTAACCGCCTGGATCTGCCTGCGTATCCCAGCAAGGAACGCCTGCACGACAAGTTAAAGCAAGCGGTGCTAGAAACTGCCGGTTTTGCAGTCGAATGATTCGCGAAGATCGACGAAGAATAATTGACCTTTTTTACCGCCTTGCGGTCTCTGAGGGACCGAATTCATAGAC
Source organism: Hemaris fuciformis (assembly GCA_907164795.1). Lineage (NCBI taxonomy): Eukaryota > Metazoa > Arthropoda > Insecta > Lepidoptera > Sphingidae > Hemaris > Hemaris fuciformis. Next base: position 6,364,653 of record OU015440.1, on the reverse strand, counting down.
GAGAGACTTAGTATCGAAATGTGTTCAGTTTTAGTTTTTAATTACTTCGAGCTCGAGTTTACCGAGAAGATATTGTAGTTTGTTGAAATGCTTTAACTATTGATGTTATACTCCATGGACTGATTCCTTGTCTATTGATACAGACGCAACACGAGTTGTGTTTAAAGAGCAGCTTTTGAATGAAAGAAGACTGGTAAATGAAGTCTTGAATGTTGTTATTATTTACACTAATTTTATTTAAAAAGAATATGCGTTTGACCTAATTAGGTGAGAAATCTCATACCTACATACTCTTTGTTTGTGGTGTTGGTAACACTTGCATATAATAATGTTGCAATTATTATTTAAACACACACACACATGTATGCACACATATATTTAGCTTTAAATTTTATTATTGAGTAACATACTTTGGAAAATTATGCAGATATGCTGCTATAACTGCTGATTTCTATAAGATTGTATTGACCAATGTATATGCAAAAAATAAATACATAAAAAAGTGTCTTGTATGAACCAAAATAATTTCTACTGCTGCACAATTTCTACTATGATTGTATCATTAGCCAGTGAAGTAGTTTTCAACAAGTTTGGTTGTTATATTTTATCTAACAGCATAATAATCTAGAACATTTTATTATTTGTACAAAATAGTTTAATAGGAAGTCATATTTACCATATATTTGTAGATAATTTTATTCAGTACAAAAAAAGTGGTCAATTCACACAATAATGTGCAAATTTATAATTAATTTGCTTGTTTCATTATTTTGTGTAGGCGATTGCTCATAATACTGGTGCCTTATAATTTAAAATGATGGTATTGACATAACTGGTATAAGCAATGTCAAATTAAGATATTGTATGGTTGCATTATTATTATTTATGACTGATATCAAATTATTAATGAACTTTTATTTATAAGAATTCTTCCAGTTCTTTATAAAATGTATATTATAATTATTGTAAGGGACAAGCTGTAATTTGTATTCATAAGAGGGTGATATGTCGAATTATATTTATTAGTGCTGTAAAAAGTATAATAATGCATGTTTCAACTACACATTATTTGTATTTTTAAGTGAGTTTGCATCATCTATGATATTGTGTTTGATGATATCACTTTAAAAGACGTTCATACTGAATTCCGTTCAAAGAAAAGTTGAAATATGCAACATGAATAAGTGCCTTTTAGCTCATCAAGGAATAGGGTTGTAACCAATGTTACGACTGTTTAGTGATAAAAATATATTTATTAGTTATATTGAACTTACCTATATTTAAAAGTATGAAATAAAGTATTTTTGCACAATACTATTTATTTTCTGCCCAAAAAATTAAATCTATTATCAGATTTGTCTTCAACTATTAATGGTAAGTGTTAGCCCACTTTGGGCTTAATAATAATAAAATAATAAATAAATACACCCAACAGTCACATACATAGTTCTGACCCCACACTAGGATACAAGTCCTGTGTCGTGGGTATCAGATTTTTTGGTGCCCTGCAAGGTAAATAATAAATATTTCAAAACATGTAATTCTAGGTTTAGAATCTCACAATCCACACACTTCACACAAAAAGGTACAATTGCCTATAACGCCATCTACTTTAAGCTAAATTAATATTACGGGTTTTCGTTAACAGATGGCATTACTAATTGAACATACTTTGCGTTGGCTAACAACTTAAGAAGTCTGAAGTCTGACATTCAATCTTTATCCATTTGCAGTGTTCCCAACTTGGGGGTTTTCCCCCTAAATTTGGGGGGGGGGGAAATGTGGACTGGGATTTTTTTAGGGGCTTTATATTTTTAGGGGTATTTTTAGGGATTAATCCATCCCCTAAATGCTAAGTTTCTTTAATGTTAACATGTATGAATTGAAATAGTCAGAACCAGAATAAAATGAAATAATATTTGACGTATGAAATAATTTATAAAGACTATTAAACAATATTGCAGAATATTATTGTTTTTTTTTTACAAAATGTTATTTAGATAATTATCAGAAAAAATGCAAACAGTCGAAAAATTATGATACGAGTGAGATTCGAACCTACGACCTCGGCTTTACGCGCCACGCTCACATCCAATTTTTTCTAATTCGTAAAACTAATAGCTAATAAATTAGAATTGAAATGCCTAACATGAATGTGTATTATTTTTTTATTTTTTTAGGGGGTTTTCAAATAATTGTGGCGATTTTAGGGGTTTTTGACTTTACATTTAGGGATATTTTTTTTTGGGAGTTGGTAACCCTGTCCATTTGCGTTTCGCATCAACTTCACATTCTATTTACAGCAATTCATTTATTACTCTTTAATCTTTATTTTCGAATCGCTGTTCAGTGTTCACGCTTTTTCGCAGGCAGTATTAATGTTACCCTGCTTCAGCTGCCAGTGAGATATTGCAGTGCGCGAATAATTGCTGCCGCAACGTGTTAGCCTTGTTGTGTAGTGCTTGATTTAGAGATTCAGTCACCATGCCGACGAATGCTGTGTATCAACCTACTACAGTGACTTACGAACAACAACCAAGCGACCAGCGCTGGAACTGCCCCATCAGCTACTTCTCGCGACGCGTGACAAGTAGCCTGAATCGAGCGGTCTGTTTACGTATTGGTCTGTGCCTGTTAGGCAGCACTCTTTGTGTTGTTGGTAAGTGTTGAATAAAAATATTTGAATTATACTCTAACCCATTGTGCATGCTCATAGATTCGATTTTAATGTTGTGATATTCCATTATATGTCATTTAAGTACGTATTTCTCTGCGAATGTTGTAAAAGGAATATATCCAATTAGAATAAAGCTTATTACAGTGTTGAACTTTAAGAGAGAAAAATCTCATAGAAGAGAAGAGTTTCATAACATTTGTAATAATGCAATTGCCATTCCTATTTTAACTTTCATCTCAGTCTCACTAAAAAAAAATACTAATTAATGAAATTATAGACTTAGTTTAACAAGTTTACAATTCATTATGAAATACATATTGTATTTCAATTATGTATATTCATTGTCAATGAATATCTAGAGTTCTCCATACAATGAGGTAATGACCATTATAAATAATCAGCATTTTGAAGTAATTAACCTAATTGGTTCTACTTACTTATGCACAAATTAGATTCAATGATAATAGATAAGTTATACTAAGTGATGATTTGTATTTATGTTAAAGTGTGCAAAGATATTTGGAATATTCTTATTTCAACAGATTTGAATAAATTGATTAACTTTTTAATTTACAAGTAAATATATTTTAAGTTTTTTTATCAAGCTCCTGAGAACTAATATCGTTGTAATGACCACTATTTATGCTACTAAAATGAATTGTATTCAAAATGTTATACATAATATATATTCATTCCCTCCAAAAACATTAAAGGTTGTCAACAATTCTTCCAATTTAGTGGCATATTCATCTTAACTTCTTATCTTAACAGTATTAAGAAACTGGCACAAGACCTTTTATAGAAGACTACCAATTTTCCATCTGATCAGTTGATCTTACTGGTTTCTGTCTGCTTTGACTGGTCTATCAGTAAGTGGAAAAGTCTTATGTTCAGCATCCACCTATAAACTAAAGAGTTATTCACCCTTAAACAAAAAGATGATATAACTAAATAACAATTTGTCATACTGTCTACATGGCATTGCTATGTAACAGTTGACTGAGTAGTTATGAAATTTAGTTGCTTCTCTTAACTTAATAGTTAATCAGAATGCAGAGATTAATATTAAATAATATATAATAAAACAATAACTTGTGGACTTGTATTATATCTGCAACTTCATACTGAATTTTTTAATGTTTATTTCTTTCTCTTACATCAATTCAGGCATTATATATTCATTCAAATTGTCATAATAAGATATAAGAGAGTCAACTTGTGATGTGTTAAAATTATTGAAACAAATTTTAAGTACATAAATAATTTTGGGTGTATGAAACATTTATAATTGTAAAATAATTTGTTGTAATTTTCAAAATTATCTTGCAAACAGTTAGTATTATGTATAATTTTTCTTAATGATGGGCAGGCAATTACGCTAACTAATTAGGTTTACCTCAGTTGTTGTACCCAGCAGTGGGATGTATGTAGGCTCATTGTGATGATGATGAGTAAAGAACTAATTTTCTATAATTTCCGTTTCTCCTTTTGAACTACAGAACTCAACGTAACACTGAAGCCTAACTTCTTTTCATAGTTAAGAAGACCCATACCTAGGAAAGGAACTATATAGGCAGATTTAACAAAAACTTCAACGCTTGTGATATGATCGCATTTGAATTTCTAGTCATGCTAAAATGAAACATTTACATTTCAAATTAGGGATGTTATGGATATGATATTTTGGATCTGGATACGGATACGGATATAGGAATAAAATCATATCGGTTTCGGATATGGTTACGGATATGTAATTATTTCGGATTATCCGTTAGTTTCGGTTACGGATATTAGATTGAAGTAATATATAACTGTTTTCGACACTCTTGTAGAGGTATTGGCTGTTTGGATCTTTTTGGTTTTTGTTGCTTATTTTTTTCCAGCAATAAAATATCTTTGTACTAATCATTGTGTCTTGGATTTTATATGAAGTTTCAGTGAAGGCACTACGCCTTCTTTCCGGCTAAAGTTTTTATCACACTGTTTACATTTTGTACAATCTACATTACCTTGATTAAAAAAATGTCCAAAATTAAGTCGATATTGGTTGTTTTTTGTCTATAAAAATCAATTTAGTACTTTACACAAGACTTTCTTAAACTATCCGAAACTTCTGAAACGGATACGGTTACGGTTATATTTTTGTTTCGGATATCCGATAGTTTCGGTTACGGAGCTCCATAACATCCCTGTTTCAAATATCAGGTTTTCGGGTTATTCTATTTATTTTGAGTAGGTCAAAAGCTTTTTGATATGTCCACGTAATTGGAGTCTTATTTCATACTGAAGTATATTGAAAGACGTCGCTAATTTTACTATCACTCGTGTACAAAGACTTGCATTCACCTTTTATTTTTGAATTATACATAAATGATTGACTTCCGTGAAGTGCCTATTAGTACACTGGTAACATACAATTTTCAGCAGTTAATCACAATTTTGTTACGTTTTATAATATTAGAGTACAACTAGTAGTAATTTCGTCGAATAGATTTGCATCACATTTAGTACTTTCATGGCGTGTGTTGAATAAAATGCTGATCTGGTTCTATTCAGAAGGGAGTTTACTATTCAGTTGGCGCACGGTAGCAAAGATAAGGCCAGTCAATTGCGCGTATCGGCGTACAATGAACAGTAATTCGTATAAGGTATCGGGTGTCCGGTGTGAGCGGGCGGCGCTTGCGGCCGGTGACTCATCCGGTGGCTGCGTGCTGCGTGATCCGATCACGACACGCCACAGACAAATACAAGAGTAGACGCGACGTTGCAACGCGTTGGTACCTACTGGCTTACCACAATCATGTACACACGTTCGCAGGTCACAACTCTCAAGTACGCAATGAATGCGTCACCGAACATATTGCGTTAGAGTATTATTAAATCAATTGTAAAGATTCTGACGCATATTGAGTTGTCCCTATCCCACCACACACCCGCCACTGTAACTCCTGTGCTCCAGGATCAACAGCGGCACGCACAGTAATGACACCGAGCAATGAAGCTCAGCGGATCTAAGGGGACCTAAATTTGTCATAATCCCGCAACGAAGTTAATCAGAAAGACAATATAAGGAGGAGTTGAAAAACAAAGAGTTGTTCACTTCCCTCCACAGCAAAGCGGGTGACAAAACATTGAGCTATGAGGTTTTACCCTCACATAAAAAAGACAATTACATTTAGTGATATTAGACGCAAGTAACGCACCACGGGTAAAAACTGTATGAGTTTTATTGACTAAATTGGACCTAAAGTGCGAGCTGTTATGTAGACTTCCAATAATAGGCATGGCAAAAACGCTGGAAAGCACGGAAATTCTTCCTGGATTCAACAAGGTCTGTATAATAGACAACACCAGACGTTACATGCATACTATTGAGCATACAGTTACGCTCATCCGACCAAAGATTGCACTCCCAAAGGATATGATGCGCGGACTGTTCATATTCGCAATTATGTGTTGAGCATTGGCACATAGGAGAATCAACCAACTTAAATGAGAATAATTTGCTACGAAAATTACCGTGACCCGTCAGAAATTGCGACACGTAATGATCGATCTCAAGCCAAGTTTTTGCCAAACGATCGCTCACCGAAGGAAAATATTGATAAAGATGACGCCCCTTTATAGAGAGACTCCATCGATTTTGCCATTCTTCTATTAATTCCGAGTAAGTCTCGGGGTATGGTTTAAATAACCGACTAATTTTCAAAAGGTCGCGCGAGGAAAGAAAATCTTTATCAATATTTTGCTTGTTGGAAAAATATAACGCGGCGCGACGTTGCACTTCCAGGTCGACTGGAAGTACTCCCGCCAGAACAGGTAAAGCTTCAGTACTAACAGTTCTGTACGCCTTACACAAAAATATCAACGCCAAACGTTGACTCTGGAGCAATTTCCTTCTGACGGCACCGACAGTTGCCCTGTCGGCCCACACAGGGGAAGCGTAACAAATGCAACCCAAATATGTAGCTCCATAAATTACTTTTAAGGTGTTAAACGACAGACCCCAAGTTGACGCTGATATCCTTGTCAAGGCATAAAAGTTGTTTTTTGATTTTTCACCGACGCATTTTATATGTTCTATAAAAGAGAAATTACGTTCTAGAACAAGCCCTAGGTAACAAACAGACTGTTTATTTTTGATCGAGACGTTATTAAATTTTATACGCGGCGGGGTTTTCAGAGAGCCTTTCAGCAGCAAATGAAATGATTTTTGGGGTGCGAACGAGAGACGGTTTCTTTCACCCCAGTGAGTAATTAAACTAAGACACGCGTCTGCTAACTTTTCTAGACCTGATCTGCTATTTGACTGTATGAGCAAGAGTCCGTCATCCGCATATCCTATTAAAGAGCAACATGGAGGTAAAGGAATCGCGAGAAAGTCGTCAAAGCCTAGATTCCATAAGTAAGGGCCGACTACGGAACCCTGGGGACAACCCATTGTCAGTGTCTTCGACCATATTGAGCCATCGCATATTGAGTTATCGGAAATACACATACAAGTCTTTAAATTGTGTCTTTATTTATTTAAAACTTTATTGTACACAATATAAAAATACAAGGGAGTACATTACATTAGACTAGTACAAAAGGCGGTCTAATCGCACGAGGCGATCTCTTACGACAACCAAGAATGGAGATGTAAGAAAAGATATATCTTTATTGTTATAAAGGAAACTTAATCAACTTATGTATTATGAAACACATATAATGCGCGTATGTTTTCTTGTAATTCATTGGATGATGACAAATTAAAATAAAAAATCATGCTTTCACATAACCACTTCACCCACCCCAGTAAAACCTCATAGCGATACCGACAGCGACTGCTTTTATAAGCCTTTTACAAACAGAAAACTGCAACATATTGCATAGTTTTCAATAAAGAGCACTCAATGCGCTTCAAAAGTTGTACGAGTGGTTACTTAGTTTCCAGTTCTGAGAGAGGCGTATCGCTACGTATGGTTAATGGGACTGGCAACGCAAGCGAAGGTCGACAAACTCGGCCGAACCTCACACACTCGTATGTTGTCTCGTTTCCGTATTCACTTCCACATTAGCCCTTCGTGACGGGACTAAAGAAAATCACTGACTTGCGTCATTCTTTAACTTGGTTATTAAGTAAAAAATATAGCAAAAACTAGTTTCGAGAGGTCTTACATAAAGCTTTTTTTTAACAACTGAGAACGAGTTTCAAGTTCCTAACAATTTAACATTTTGGATGTCGTTATTAGCGAAACTTGATAAGTGCAACCTATGCAGCTAAAAGTTAAATGTTAAGGATAATTAATCGAACAAGGAGGCAAGATTAGACAAAGAGCGAGAAAATCATAGCTAAATAATAAGAAAAAGTTGAAGTGCTTGTTAGCAAAAAATTATATTAGCTAATACTTAATACATAAACAATGAATCTATTATAGCTTTTGTCGGTCTCTTTTCCGTCTGTATAAAATCTTCGTTTTTTGTTTTTCAAAATATAGTCTAGTCAACAAGTTCAAAAACGTGTTAAATAGAAATAAAGCTCCTAAAAATATGTGCCATACCTCATTCGATTCGGAATGACGTCTAGAAAAATGTTTTTTAAGGGCATATTAGCACATAAAAAATTGCAATTGTTATTAACAAAATAAGAAAAAAAAAGGTATTTAGTTTTTCGTTAATAACTTTTAAAATAATGATATTTAAGGAATTATGAAAAAAGATCCTGAAAGAGGAGGAAATTTCCAATAAAAAAGTCCTTTCTCCCGGAACTCTATCTATATTATTTATAATTTTTATTTAACGCTGGAAATAGCGCTCCGCGAGGGAGTTACGGCATAGGCGCGTCGTCTAAAAAGCCGGTATATCACCTAAAATAATTTATTTCTAATATTAAATAACAATTTAAAAATTTGAATAAATTATGGTGTAATCTAGACACTTGAACGAAAATAACCTCGGTGAAAAATATTTTTTTTGACAACTTTTCAAAAAGTTACACCATTGTTAATTAACTAATGTTTTTCCAATCTCTGTTTTTATAAATTACGGCATAAAAGTTTAAAAAAATAGTCTAAAAATATTTCGCTTCGTGGAGCTCTTCTTAATTAGGTACTTAATAAAGTTATGCATAAAAAAAATATTAAAGTTTATTATTTTGTTAATTATATTTTTTTTAAATTAACTAAAAATGAAATTTCTAAAAAATGTTATCAAAACATTTTTTTTTTGGTAATATCTTATTATTGCTGTTTTTGCATCTAATATAGGTATTAATTAACATTGGAAAAAAAAATGTTACGTCATTTATTAAGAAATTGTTTATAAACAAATAGACTATTTTGCGATTAAAAAAAAATTTTTTTTACTATCTTATTGCAAAGGTAAAATGATGATTTAAAAAAGAAAAAAAAATCGTAAATAATTTTTTTTATTGTTTATAATCGTTTTTTTTATATTTCAATTGTTTAAATAATTAGTTAAGAAATTATTTTATTCTTAATAATCATCATTGACCCTTCTCAATGGAATAACAGAGGATTTTTTTTTTTTATAAAAAATTTAATTGTTTATTAACTTAACAATTTGTTATAAACTAATAATATTAACCGTTATATTTTTTTTCGAAAACTTCAAAAAATTACAAAAACAACCATGTATAACAAAGTTAAGAAAATTAAAAAAAAAAATTTTTCTTAACTTTTTAAAAAATAATTTCTTTTTAAATCGCAAAATAGTCTATTTGTTTATAAACAATTTCTTAATAAATGACGTAACATTTTTTTTTCCAATGTTAATTAATACCTATATTAGATGCAAAAACAGCAATAATAAGATATTACCAAAAAAAAAATGTTTTGATAACATTTTTTAGAAATTTCATTTTTAGTTAATTTAAAAAATATATAATTAACAAAATAATAAACTTTAATAATTTTTTTCTGCATAACTTTATTAAGTACCTAATTAAGAAGAGCTCCACGAAGCGAAATATTTTTAGACTATTTTTTTAAACTTTTATGCCGTAATTTATAAAAACAGAGATTGGAAAAACAGTTAATTAACAATGGTGTAACTTTTTGAAAAGTTGTCAAAAAAAATATTTTTCACCGAGGTTATTTTCGTTCAAGTGTCTAGATTACACCATAATTTATTCAAATTTTTAAATTGTTATTTAATATTAGAAATAAATTATTTTAGGTGATATACCGGCTTTTTAGACGACGCGCCTATGCCGTAACTCCCTCGCGGAGCGCTATTTCCAGCGTTAAATAAAAATTATAAATAATATAGATAGAGTTCCGGGAGTAAGGACTTTTTTATTGGAAATTTCCTCCTCTTTCAGGATCTTTTTTCATAATTCCTTAAATATCATTATTTTAAAAGTTATTAACGAAAAACTAAATACCTTTTTTTTTCTTATTTTGTTAATAACAATTGCAATTTTTTATGTGCTAATATGCCCTTAAAAAACATTTTTCTAGACGTCATTCCGAATCGAATGAGGTATGGCACATATTTTTAGGAGCTTTATTTCTATTTAACACGTTTTTGAACTTGTTGACTAGACTAATAGCCATTACGAAAGTTTTACTCAACACGTTCTCAAGTTCCAATGCTCTTATGAAATATGATGAAAATTATTGGAAAATTTAAATATTCGTTCCGTTGAATACGAAAGGCATGAAAGTGTATTAAGTGGTTATGGATTAACGTGTGGGTGTTTATTGTTCCATTTGCTCCTCGGCGAGTGAAATCGGCTTTGGTCTAACCAATTGCTGATGCAGTACTGTGTGCTACCCACTGCCTTAGCCCACTGCTATAGTGCTACCGTTGCAATGGCCCATTTTCGTAATACTCCTGACGCCGATATGTACTTGCGGCCACTCACACCGGCTGCCGACCGCGTGAACTTGATTTCAAATTTCTGCGTAGTGTTGTTGAAACTTACGTTCTTCATTATTCGCGTTCCTGCTTTAATGGTAACTACGGAAACATTGCTGTGAAATATAATATCATATATTTAGATACAATGCAGTAAGAGAGCTTTAGCACACTGAGATCGTGGACATCGTTTGTGCAATTGCAAATAGGTCGGAACCATTTGACCTAGATCTCAATACAGTCGTTTATGCATGCAAGTGCTGTTTTTCAGCTTAACGCATTTTAAAAACATAATGAAATTTAGTATTTAATTTCACTGATTCTACTTAAAAATCGTGAAAACTAATAAATGGATTTGTATTTGCAGGACATGTTCCAACGTTCTCTTTTATGAAATTCTACTTATTGATGCTATAAGCATTTATTGTCGTTTTTACTTATTTGATATATCGTAATAAATTAAATGTATCGTAGATACATATGTATCAGGTTGGGCAGATTCTATCGACCATAGTTTTATATTAACATACATAGATACATAAACTCACGCCTGTATTCCCCGAAGAGGTAGGCAGAGGTGCATTTCTGCACCCACATTTCGCCAAGTATGTATCAGTCCCACGTAATAGGGGGCGAGCCTATTGCCGTTTTTCGGGCACATTTCCAGACTCCGTGCTGTTACCGAGATTTTCCTAATGGAAAAACCCAATAACACTTTGCCCGACCCGGGAATCGAACCCAGAACCTCTAGATCGCACGGCACATACTTGTACCGCGAGACCACGAGGCAGTTTAGTATTTTATATTAAATAATCTTATTTATATGTTGTAATTTTATGACGTCTACTATACAGGGTGTGCCGTAAGTAGTGGACCAACGGGGTGTGGGTGATAGGGGGAACTATTATCTACCAAAACCACTAAAAATTATTGTTCTAGGTCTTATAGCTTTGAAGTTATGATTTTTTTTAATAAATAGGTGAAATTATCGTCCTATGTACAAACATTTTATAATTTTACGAAATCTATCACTTATTTTTTTTGTTATTTTTATTCTAGGCGGTTAATAATACATAGGTCTTTCTAATTGAAATATTTAGTTAACGTATTTAGGTGTAATTATCATAAAAATGAAAATTAAAAAATAAAACTAGTGCAATTTTTACATTTCAAGATGCTCTATGTGGTGTTTGAGCTAAGCTGGTGTAAAAAAAATGTATTATAGCCTAGTGAAACTTTATTTTAAAAACATCTACATGTCATACCAATTACAAAAAAGTATAACACTGTGGTTTCAAATAAGTATTTTTCCTATTTTAATTACTATCAAAACCAATGGACATTTTTGCAAGAAAATAAAAATACATTGCTAATTATGGAAAAGCTTTTATTACACATTTTTTTTCTTACATTAAGTGCTCGAAATGCTTTCCTCTAGCTCTTATGCATAAGCATAACCAACATCTTCGTATAAAGTTTCTTTGTAAACTTCGTCGAGCCCGTTCATTATTTTTTATCGATTCAGCAACATGATTTAATTTTTGTCGTAACTCTCTTTCATCAGAAATATTCGTTTCATAAACTGCTTCTTTGAAGTAACCCCATAAAAAATAATCCAAAGGATTCAGGTCGGGAGATCGTGGCGGCCATGATATTGTACCTCCGCGTCCTATCCATCGATTTGGGTACGTCACGTTCAAAAATTCTGTCACTTGCCGTGAATAGTGGGCTGGTGCACCGTCGTGCTGCAACCATATTCTCTCGCGTACTTCTTGTGGCACGTCTGCTAACAAATTACCGAGATCACGTCTCGAAAATTGGAGATAACCAGCGCAATTGATTCTGATGAAAGAGAGTTACGACAAAAATTAAATCATGTTGCTGAATCGATAAAAAATAATGAACGGGCTCGACGAAGTTTACAAAGAAACTTTATACGAAGATGTTAGTTATGCATAAGAGCTAGAGGAAAGCATTTCGAGCACTTAATGTAAGAAAAAAAATGTGTAATAAAAGCTTTTCCATAATTAGCAATGTATTTTTATTTTCTTGCTAAAATCTCCTTTGGTTTTGATAGTAATTAAAATAGGAAAAATACTTATTTGAAACCACAGTGTTATACTTTTTTGTAATTGGTATGACATGTAGATGTTTTTAAAATAAAGTTTCACTAGGCTATAATACATTTTTTTTACACCAGCTTAGCTCAAACACCACATAGAGCATCTTGAAATGTAAAAATTGCACTAGTTTTATTTTTTAATTTTCATTCTTATGATAATTACACCTAAATACGTTAACTAAATATTTCAATTAGAAAGACCTATGTATTATTAACCGCCTAGAATAAAAATATCAAAAAAAAATAAGTGATAGATTTCGTAAAATTATAAAATGTTTGTACATAGGACGATAATTTCACCTATTTACTAAAAAAAATCATAACTTCAAAGCTATAAGACCTAGAACAATAATTTTTAGTGGTTTTGGTAGATAATAGTTCCCCCTATCACCCACACCCCGTTGGTCCACTACTTACGGGACACCCTGTAGAATGTAATAATTTAAGTACGAATAGATATTTTATGTTTGCAATTTTGTCGTATGAAAATAAATCGATCGAAGAGTAATATAATATTTATAAAGGAACGCGACAAAATTTACATAAAACGGATATAGAATAGTTACCATTCCCTTAATATTTTTAAACACAAGCTCCTAACTGTTTTCATCCGTTGTAGCAACAATACGTAGGACGTCCGCCCACGTATTCACTAATCTCAACTAATTATTATTCAACGTTTAATGCAGTACAATGAAAACAGTTACACGAACAAAAAGAATCATTACAAGATTTTTTTCTTTGTTTTATTCTACTGCGTGAAAGTATAAAAACTGTGTGCATACATATATCTTAAATCATCTACTATATTTTAAATGATATCTCGTCCAATATATTTACAAATGAATACTGGTAAATTGTTCTGGTATTTCGTTTCATTATAGTCATGGCCTCGAGTCTTAGGCGCGCTGTCGAGAATCTCGGCGATCATAGGTTCATACCCCAGGCACACACCCATGACTTTTCGAAATTATGAGTGTATTCACAATGAATCACGTACTTTAACAGTGAAGGAAAACATCGTGAGGAAACCTGCACACCTAAAAATTCTTAAGAATTGCTTAGATGTGTCGTCCGCCAACCCGCACTAGGCCTGCGTGGTGGACTAAGGCCTAAACCTTCTCAGTTGTAGAGGAGGCCCATGCCCAGCGGTGGGGCGTATATGGGCTGATGATGATTTCGTGATGATAAAATCGATGAAATGATTGTCATTGGACAATAATTCTACACAGAGCCTAGGTTATTGTTGTTGTTGTTGTTGTAGCAATCTGCTCTCAGACATATCTTAACAATCTCAATTACTTAGTCACTGTTGTCCGTGTCAAAAGTTCTTTAACCTCCATTCGTAGTTTTATTAAATGACTTGGAATAATGATGCTATTTCAACCAAGATGTTAGGACATTATCTTCTTTAATGAAACGGGAAAACAAAATTACCTTTTGGGTATGCTTTTAATATTGCAGGTGATGCGAAACGAGCAGCTCTACTAATTTGCATTTTATCGTTTTTAAATCATCCATAAACATTCAATCAAACGCAGAAATGGAATTTTAAGATTACTGAATGTTAATTCTAAATTAATTCCATTTTTAAACGTGTGTAATCACTGCACATGGTGGTATACGATGTCCTCTGTTAAAATCACATACCTGTTCCACTTGCTGTTTCATATTCTTAAAATAAATATGTCAATTGATATTTAATGACGTCAGCTTTTACAACAATTATCTTGGTCATTTTGATGTCTCATTTGCAGACGAAGTTGTTCCTTGTCTATACCTCTCTGAATGCGCCTTGAATACTCTTTTCCGCCTTTTGCACAAAGCTTTGAAATGTCATTACCCTCATACGATTTCAACATAATAAACATCATCACCACATACATACATGTCTTGAACATAAGGATGGTATGTCGTTACGTTAGTGTGATTGTTATCATAAAACTTCTATAGTATCATAGAGTGTCACGTGTTTTTAAGATCTTTTTTTTTTTAATTAAAATAATTACAGTGCAAACAATCCAACGCACTACGTTTTCGCTACACACGGGAATATTGAACATAAAGCATGATAAAAATTGGCGATCTGGAATCAATCGGCAATTAAAAAAATAAAACACTAGCTACAAAAGATGTTATATATTAATTTGAGTACTTTAACCTGTTACCTATATTATACCAAAAAAAGCATTCCTGCACAATGTGTATGTACTTATCATTTAACTACTCGCTCGTTTGTTCGATATATGCTATAAAAAAACTTTGTACAATAGGATGAATGAGAAGCTATTTAAATGCAAAACGGTACACCAAATTGCAGTCATTCATATTTTTAATAACTTCCTGTAAGTCATTTAGACAGCACGATTACAAATTATACATTTAACGCATAAATTAATATTCGTCAAGGCTTTAATTGGTGTGGGGTCATTGTTCAACATTTTTCTGTCCTCAAACCGGAACAATATTTAAATGCTTCCTGTTTCATTCATTGTTGCCGCCATATTAACAGCCTCAAAGCGTTATGCGTTATCAATGCATATAACTGCATGTGTAAATACACAGAGCAATACGGGCAAAGATTGTAACTTCTCGAATTATCATTAAAAGATTAAAATTCTAGCTCAATACGTATTAAAGGACAATGAAATAGGTAAAATATACGTTCGCCAAATAGGGAAATGGTTTGCTTGGTGGAAAGGTATTACCGACCATGAACTGTTGTATTACGGAATAGTTACCATCGCTGGGTTTGGTTACCGAATGAAGAATTAAAATGAAAAGGACAGAATGATCTTAAGCTATTGCTCACCGATAAAAACATGGCTGCGTAACTATTATTTCGCGTCTGTAATAAGTGAAACGAATGATATCATACAAAGAAATACTGAACGCACAAGTACTTACCTTCTTGCTAAATACATATAATATTTGTAAGCGAAAATCGCTACGAAACTAAAGTAAAAATTTTCTTTTTCTAAATTGTATGTCAGTGAAAGTCGCAAGTACCACCCACATTGATTTGAAAAACAATCACCGATTCCGAGTTTATTCTGTTCATAGTTAATGTGATAATTAACTTCTTGGAATCCTGCCGATTACTAATAATGAATTGAGGCCAAATTTTTAAAGTTTCTTTTTCATGACCAACTATAAAGAGCAAATTATTTGTTCGCTTTATATAAAAGCTTGGTTCTCTTTGTTACATTTTACTGAGAATATAAGTATAAATATACCGAGTAATTTGTCCATTAGTACCCACGTAGCCTCATTTGGAACTTGGATGTTTAATCAAAAGCTGCTGCCTCCGCGCAGAGTCGTCAAGGTGAATCGGTTCGTTATGGACTACGGCTATTACACGCTCTGATATGTCTCGCTCGTGTTATATAAGTTAGTTTAATTATCGGGACTGTAACATGCGACTACTTTCAGTAGCTTAATGCAAAATATTATTGTAGTCACATCTTCTTTTAGGCCAATAATACACAACCCAACCGTAAAAAACAACGTTAAGACATATTATACTAAGAGGAAAAATAAAAATAATTAAGAATAAACTTGATTTTATCAAACTATACTCCTTTGAATTTTAAAACATCTCGTCTGCCGTAGCAACACCTGTCCGTGTGTAAGTAGTAACATAGAAACAGGTTTGCGAATGATCACCTTCCCGTATTACTCATTCCAATATTAACTCAGAAGTAGAAACATAAGAACCCATAATATTACTTTGTTTTGCTATTAATACTGTGTTAGCATATTAAATTTTATATTCATGACGTAACAGATATTCTTAGTCATGTATGCAGAACAGATCGGAAGTACAGAATTATACAATCAACTTCTTAGAAATAGAGCAATTGATATTCTTAGAAAATGTATTATTAATATCCGTGGAAACAATTATTGTAGATGTTTAGTGAATTATAAAGAATTTTAAATTAACTTTGAAAACTCAATTAACAAAACGGACATGCCAAAAGCTTGATAACTGTATGCCTACGTATTTTAGAAAAGCAAAAAATATGCAATTCTTGATTAGCTATGTGGACGACAATTGGTCATAAATTCTGTCTCGGTACTATAAATCAACAGAAACCTTCGACTGAGCTGATCTTGACCTCATAACGTCTGCTGATCTGCTCACAGTTCAGACTGTTGATTGCTTAAACATGCGCGTCGGATTTGTTCTCTACATAATATGACATACGCTCAAATAATATTTGGTAACAAAACTTTTCAAATCGTGTCGTCGTCAAATATCCGTGACGCGAAGTCATTAAAAGTGGCCGTTAGCGCTGCTTTATGAATATTTAAATATTTTTCTGACTACAATTCCAGTTACGATTTTTGTTCCGGCAAGCTCGATTCTCTAAGTAATTGTCATTCGCTTTTAAGTTATAAGTTAAATCTGCAATTCTAAATCACCCTATAGCGTTTAGAGCATTAAGACCGGATGTTGTAAATTTGAACGAATTTAACAAAATGCTAAAGACATGATTAAATGCGATAACTAATTATATTCCATAAAACCCACTAATTCACAAAACAGAGTACCTACTTAAAGGACAGCTGCATTATTTTATTCAGGGGTTCATACATTATTAGCAATTCCTTTTTTATTTCGCTCATAAACTACTGTATCTTGCTCGCAATTGTAACGAACGTAAATTCCTTCTTTTATAGTATCTTAAAATTAGCACGAGGCTCCACTTTATACTAAGTTTTATCGTGTCATATGGCGGAAGAACTGCGCTCCCGTAACGTGAAATAGATTAGCCCATGGCAGTATCTCGCTTAAGTTTACACTTAGCGTTCTCATTGTAAAAGGGTTTTTAACTTGTAAAGTGTAATGGAAATCTTACGAGAGATCATCGTATGCTTTTAATAGTTCAGAAATCATTAAATTACCTGTAAATATAATCTGTAATCTCGTTGCAACGCAATAACTAATTGCTTCCGAGATACAAATCATTTTTCATCACAATTTTAGTCTAAATAAACGAATAAAATTAAAATGACTTTATGACAAAATAACAAGACTTTTCTGAATATAAAAAGTTTGGTCACTACTACTAGTTTTCAACGTATCTGCAAAACAGTTGGGAGCTACTTTGAACGGACCTTCTCTTATAGATTGCTAATATGATCATAAATTAATTGAGTATTGTTTTCCAGGCCTAGCACTTCTGATCGCGGGCGGCGTGCAGTACTCGAACACCCCGGCGCCGGCGACTCCCGACAGCGGCGACAATGGACTCAGCACACTCATCGCCGGCGGAGTACTGCTATTTGTTGGACTCATCTTTGCAAGTAAGTTCAACGACCTTACAATCAGCTTTTCTATATTTATAAAATCTATTTTTTGTAAGAACTCACAGTACGTTGTATGTACATACATACATATGTATGTACATATGTATATATGTATGTATGTTTTTGAGTATATTATTATTATTGTTATTTTTTACTTATTTATATTGTCTAACGTTGTACACCTACCTACCTTTAATTTTTCATCCTACATCTCCATCCTAGGTTGCCTGTAAGAGATCGCCTTGCGTGATAAGGCCGCCCATTGTACTTGTTTAGTTTACAGCTGTACTCCTTGCTTGTAATATTATGTGTACAATAAAGTTTAAATAAATACGTAGGTAAAAGATCCAAGTACATATAAATATTTAAGAATAAAAAACATAGCTTGAGATGAGAGAACATAAAGTTATGTTTAGTTTAAACGTAAGCAATCTGGAAAGCGAAGGTTAAAAACTGTAATTAAAGTAAAAATAACAGAGTTCAAGTTCCCATTTATCGTTTTCATCTATTTAAAGGAATATATACAACTAATGAAGAAAACGTAAAAGGTCAAGTACCAGATTGTTCGTTTTTTTACTGCAGTAGTTTTACTTGTGTCCTCGAAGACGTAAGTGTTTCCGCCACATGGGCGATTTATTCTATACCAAAGTATTAAATATAAGCAATTAATTAACTTTCTGTTCTACGCTTGCATTTAGTTTCTGTCCGCGATTTAGTCTGGATATTAGTCTTTTTTTAGTATAAAACTATACTTTCTATTTATTCTGCAATCCAAGCAATAACAACAATGTGGGCCGAATATTATTTAAACCTAGCGCGTTTCATTAAGTAACAAACATCTAAACATACAATTTTTTTACGTTTTGACTAATTATAATTTATAAAGTATGTATACCTTTACCTATATGCAAAATTTTTACATAATATAGTAGCAAATAGAAACACAAAAGTACATTTTATTCCTACTTACGTGCTATTTAAAAATGTTGTTTTTTCCCCGATTCGCTGCCTACACTAACATGATACATTTAAATTTTAATGACCACATTGATTTTTTACAGGCATTTAAATTATTTTGACCGTGCTTTATGAATACGGAGCTTATTTGAAATTCTAATAAAATTGAAACCCACAGAATGACATGCATTTAGTGAATTTCTGAATTAATGTGGCCTTGTGCCATGTCCATATTTTAGGGTGTGTTTAGGCAATAGCGATTCATTGATAGGCAACGGAAATTACATTACCGCGCATGGGCGTAGTAGATATTCAAATTTTATATGTTAATGTTGTACTAAATGCAAACGAGTTGTGTTTTACGACAAACTAACACTGAATGAAGTACTTATATAACAGAAATAGACGCTGAAGAAATGACGTGAGTCAGTCGCAGAATAGGGTCGGAAGAGGGGAACGAAGGGCGAAATGTTTAGCATGCCAACAATGAAAAGTGAATCAGCCCACTTTACCGTTGCTTGCTCATTTTTCGTCATCTGTAATTTTTGTCTTCTGCAAAAGTTAAAGATAATAATATTTATAACAAATCTGCTAATTTATTAAATACTGATGTTAGCTTTTGACCTTTAACGCTCGGGCCAATCAACGAATACATCCTAAAGGCAAGCGCAATGTCGCGCTTTAATACCATTTAGTAGAATTGATGACGCGAAGATTAAAATGACACATATAATTGTACATTAATTAAATGACAAAGATATGGCTTTTGCTTAGGACTATTATAATTGAGATCTTCCTAATTGTGATCCGGATTTGCCCCCGTAACCCTAATCACTACGTAAAGTATGCACAAAGGATGGCGCGAACTCATTACGGCGACACACTGTCATTGCTACATTTCGCATTTCTCTCTCGAGGAAACAAAGAAAGGTCGTGAAAAACAAAGAATTTTTGATGCCACTTTCTTGTACGTTTCTTTTCGTGTGATATAATTTGCGAACGTGCATTGTCCAGGAAAAAAGAGGTTCATGTTTAAATTTTCTTACATTTATGATTGACGTTTACTTAATTGTATTATTACTCAACATTTATTACTATCTGCATTTCGACCCCTACGAGTTATTTGCAAGCTAAGCCACCAAACTACCATCTCACACAGCCCAGTGGCGCAGTTGGCTAGACACCAGCTTGCGAAACGAGAGGCCGCGGGTTCGATCCCCGCACCGAGACAAATGTTTGTGTGATCCACAAATATTTGTTTCGGGTCTGGGTGTTTGTGAGACCGAAAAGTCTCTCGTAGTTTCTGATACCCACGACACAAGACTTGTATCTTAATGTGGGGTCAGAACTATGTATGTGATTGTTGGGTGTATTTATTATTATTATTTATTATCTCATTGGGATTAAGGTTATTAAAAATCGTGTATTTGATTAGGAATGTGTATGTAGGATAATATATTGTTGCAGTTATGGGAGTGTGGGCTTGGTCGTCAAGGCTGGGCGGCGGCAAGGAGGCGCCCGCCAGCGGAGCCGCGGCGTTGACGGCCCTCAACCCTTCCACGGACCCGCTAGTGGCGGCGCAGTACGCTCCCGTGCGCGACGCGCCGCCCGCTCCCGACGACGAAATGCGCAACCTCATGGATAACAAGGAATGGTGAGTAACATACATGATTCCTATGAAAATGGAGGAATAGGCCTAAACCCTCTCAGTTCTAGAAAAACCCCGTGCCCAGCAGTGGAACGTATATGGGCTGATCATGAATGAATCAATGATGAACACATGATTCCTATGGAAATGTAAAGTCAACATCTCGTTTAAGAGGAAATGACCAGACAAGATGAAGTCATCGTTGGGCAACGATGAATTTTAGAGTTAATATAATTTGAATATTAAACATTTTGTAAATTTCAATTTAATACATATACTTGTAAACTTGAATTAGTCAGGTGATTTGATTTATCTTGGCGCAAAGCATCTAAGGTACTTCATATTCTACAGTCATGCTTACTTTTGTGTGCCAATAGACAAGTTATTACAGTCGAGATTAACATACACACACCTCTGACTTTTCGAAGTTATGTGTGTATTCATAATAAATTATCACGTGTTTTAACGGTAAATTAAGACATCATGAGGGAATCTAAAAGTTCTTAGGAATTTCTTAGTGTGTAGTCCGCACTAGGCCAGCGGTGGTGGAGTAAGACCTAAAACCCTCTCAGTTGTAGAGGAGGCCCGTGCCCAGCAGTGGGACGTATATGGGCTGATGATGATTGTTCATAAAATCCAAAAAAATGTCGTCCTGCTCATAAAATTATACAATTTAAATATGTTACAATGAATAAGTTAACTCGTGAGCTTAGATATTATGTTGGTCTAATGTGAGCTACTTAGAGCATATTCGCTTTGCGTTAAGCATTTCGTTGTAGTGAATATTAACTTTAAAAAAAAAAATGACGTCAACAAACCGTAACAAATTAACACATGCCACCGTACGATAAACGGGCGAGTGCAATATTTTTAGACGCCAGGTGATAATGTGGTAGTAACGGCTACAGCGTGAATACACAATACACAAATCAGTGACAACGTACCTCAAACATGTCAATTATATTTTATAGACTTCGTGATTCATTTTAGACAATGGTTGGATGTGATAATTAATAATTTAAATGACAGGTACATGTTTTAATTCATAAGTTTTTTTGGACAATGATATTTTTAAGGAGAGAGGTAATTTATTTTTTGTAGAGAAAGTTTGTCACTTATGCTCAATAATGGACTATCATTACTCAACTCTCACTACTCTATGTATTTATGGTCTACTTTAAACCGCATTTATACAGCTCACGGATGGCGACTATAACAGGTTCAGTTGTCCAGGCAAAAAGATATACTCTACAAGTTTACCAATACCTTCTCTATCTTTATGTTGGCCATGTCATAATTTAAAAAAAATATATAATGAATGAGAACATGTGTCAGCATAGAACTGGATTAATCGTAAATCAAGCCTTGAGCATGAGTTTTGAAAATCATATTGTAGGAGCACCGTGCAATGCCAACTGCGTACTATGAGTACGAGTACAATACCGACATGCTGTTGCATAGTGCAGCTGTATCCATAGCAAATTGTTATTCAAAGCCTCGCTCCAATGGAGCAGTTGTTAACATGTTTACATGTATCATAATAGCACATCATGTAGGTTCCGCGGCAGGTGTAACGCTCGACTCATTGTTACGTTTTGTTTACTTAACTGGCCTATGATAAGATTCTCATCACATTATTTCCGCGTTCCACGTGACATTGTTTGTATACACTGGAGTTCAACAATGAAGTCGTCAATGTATTACAATAAGCTGACCAAGCAAAGTTAATGGTAACAGTTTTATCTTTGACCTTTTGCCAAGGACGTGATAAAGCAGATTAGATGGGTTTCGAATAAAAGTGCGCTCTGAAAGTAATCAAACGGGTTCGCCCACGTTTCATCGTGATCAGTTTGCGTTGTGGTCGAAATAGATATCTGTGGTAGAGCTGTTCTCTTAATATTAACAAAATAAATTCTAGAGAATTTAAGCAAATCATTCATTATGGTATTTAAGCGTATTTTACATGTCATTGGTCATTTTAAAGTACTTATGGTATACATTTGTTTTCAGCTTGAGTAGCGCAGAGGAGAGCGACAAGATGCTAGATGGAAGACCGTCTGTGGCGTAAGAATATGTATTCGATATTATTCCTTTATGAGCTTAGGCTAGTCCTTTGTGTCCCTCTATATTGTAAAACGCGTATAAGTGGTATTTTTGATACATTTCCATCCATGTCTTTGTAAAATAGAATTTATTTTTATGATAAATCACTTGCATAAAACATGTATGTTTCTGTAAATCTTCATAATGTATCTTTAATGCCACACTGACGTGTTGTGTCCTGTGTCCATATATTTAAGATTGCATTTTGTGGTACAAATAGAAGTTCTGTTGGCGACAGTGTCTCGCGGAAGGCATCGTTGGTCATCCGAATGTAAAGCGTGCTTGATTGTGTGATATACCTATGTTATATTCATGATGCAACTTATTATTTTCAATTCTTATATTTTTCAATGTATCTGAATGGCTGCTTTCTTTGCTTCTGTAGACGCGAGTAAGCACAATAGTGTAAATTACATAACCACATTTGAATGTAAGAGAAATTTTAACAAGTATTCTTGTATGAAGTGTTCAGGTAACCTTATTTACCATATTCTAGAAATATATTCCATGAAATCATATACGCCATGTGTATAAAACTTAGGTGTTAAACACGTATTGCAATGTATGAAGCTTTGGTAAGATTTGTCTTAATTAAAATCGAATAATAAGTAAAAGACAAGTGGCCAAATTAACGTCCAGAATTATATTGTTTAATGTGGTTAGCTGTGTAAGATATGAAATATCAAAATTCACCAACAGATGCAAGAGTTTGCGAAGTCTAGTTGCAACAGAGATTATATTTTTATAATCATAAAACTCTTGTACTTCAGTTTTAAAATATTTTTTCAATAGCATTTAGTTTTTAAGTGAATGTGTAAAAGACGATATTTTGCGTTTTTATTTATCGTAAGTACATTTCCACTTCTCGATACATATATACAGTAGAACCTCGTTAAGTCGGAACTCGATAAGTTGAAAACGTCCAAATCTCGATAAAATGTTTTGTTCCTTTCCCTTCAAACACCAAAACCTCCATTACTATTAGTCGAAATAATTAGTGAGTCCTTTCAAGCCATTTTGGTACATATGTATATAACCTCTTTCACTCGAAAAATTAAATTGGGCATCTGTATCTCGAACATAGCAATGTCCTTAACTTAAAATTAATTTAAGAATGAATCTCAACCTCTTTATGTCGAATCAAAATCTGTCTAAGCCGAAATCCTTCATAGGTCGAATGCTCCATAACTCGATTTTTTTAGTCTCCCTTGATGTTTGACTTATAGTGGTCTCACTGTATTATGTATTATTTTATTGGTTATTAAAAAACATTTTGTTTTGTTGACACCGTCCTTATTAGAAATAAGATATATTTGTGTGTTGTGCGCAACGTATGCTATGGAATACGCATCGAATGGAATGAATTCTTAATAGCATTTGATTTACATTATTTTACGTCTTAGTCTTACTTGCACCTGCTTAGAGACTTAATAGTCCACCAACGTCATTATATATATTATTTTTATAATATAGTGTTAAAAAGTACTTATTTGCGTACTTAAAATAGTTCTAGACAAAACTTCCTTATGCATGTATTAGTCGAAATATATTAACTACCTATTACTTATACGATATTATTTAAAAGCTCTCTCTCGTCATTGGAAACGAATTAGTATTAGAATTACATCACATTTATCATTTGACTTTGTACCTAAATGCGCTCATAATATACAAACTTTAATTGATCCATATAGTATAGGTACCTACAGTAAGATAGTTAGGCAAGGTAATATCCAGATGGATATTTTGCGAATGAAAATTTGAATGTTGTTGAATGTCACGTTGCGAATGCTTAAAATTGTGATTGACTAATTAATATTGTTTGTAGCATATTAAGCAGGTATCTCTATACATATTAAATGTGAAAGGCCGTATAACTTTATTTTGATGGGCCGAGTACACGATGCTAGCAGCCATTATTATTTCTTCAGATTCTGTGTTATTTAATTATTCTTCATACTTAATATGTGACTTTATCTAAATATTAAGTGTGTATCGTTCTCTTTCGACTTTCTTAGTACGTAATAATTTATAAAATATGTAAGCGAACTGTACTAGTATTTATCTTGTATGTTTCAGCATGTTTTTTTCTTCTTTGAGCTTTATAAATATTCCACATAATTAAATAATTATAGCCGCAGTATTAATCAATTGGCTTTGTACGATTTGTTTTTGTTACACATAGGTGCGGATTTTATTTTCAATATTCTTAATATATACCTATATGACTTTGTTACAAAATGTTTACTGGCTTAAGTGCAATACGTGAACCTCACATTATACATAATGGATGAAATTCAGCATATATTTTATTTATTTAATGAATATGTACAATATTGTATTTAGTATTTAAATGTCAAAATATTTCAGTAAAATAAATATTCCAGACTAAACTGTGGTTTTATTTGTGTAAGAATAATGAATAAGTATAAAATATGTAAAAAAGTAATTAAAATTGTCATGAAATCAAACTTTTTATTATATAAAATTACAAGATCATGGTATAAGTTATCATATTTAAATTGATTTTAAATACAAAAGCATAAACTTAAAGCTAATCAGTCTCTGTTTGTGCGGCGCCACCACGGCACTCCCGTCACGTCTTCGTCTGCGCACAGGTTCACTGTGGGCCTGACCAACAAAATTATCATTCTATTAAATATAATCTAAATTGTATACGGATACGCAATACATGCATTTTTGCAGACCTTGACATGCAACCTTATAGTGCGAAGAAAGTTGTAGGTACTTTTTTTGTATAATTGTTATGTACATTCATACATACTTGTATTTCAAGAAAAAATTTCAAGTAATGGAACACATATTGCTTTCATTTCTACATAAGAGCTTAGAAAATTAAGTCTAAATTTTCCTTAAAGCACATTAAGCGCAATTTTTTTTGACTTGTAACCTGATTTTATAGTGAACATAAAATGTTTACCTGTACACTTGTGTGTGAGGTAATGTAGATGTCAACAATTGGCAAGCTGGGGCTGGAGGCTCCTGCAAACATAGATAAGTATTTACTAACTTGTAAGAAACGGGTGGTACTCCGGGAGTGTCGGCAGAAGTGAAAACTTAAACATTAAAGTAGTAAATTTTTGAATATTTTGGAATAATTTCGTGGCAAAATACAATATTTATTGTGCAATCGTACACAAACATGACAATTTATATTACATAATGCGTCTTACGAATTTTCGATCAGGGTCACGTGATCTGACGCGAGTTCAACATTTTTTACCCATCCCAAATAAAGTGCACAGCGCCGCTAAAGAAGTTTTCACTTCAAAAATACAGACGAATTGATAACCTCCTTTTTTGAAGTCGGTTAAAAATCAGCTAGTATGTGAAGGCGGGTGGGTGTAGGCACGGTAATACTATCATACAGTAGTTTAACTTCATACAAACGGGCGAAACGCGAGTTATACCTACGCGCCTCGATCGCGGCATGCGGTGGCATGCAGGCAGTCGCGAATGTGCCGCAGTCACGAACGGACGGTGTTGTATTTTAAGCAGTAACCGCACGATTTTTATACAAAATAAGTGCAAGAGCCTAATATGACAAGTATATAGGTATTGTGTTTATATATTGTGCTGTTTTTGGTTGCATTAAATCTTCCAATCAAAAAATAACATGCATTTTTATTAAACACTTCCTATTCCATTCACAAAATATTTTATTAGTTTAAATAAAAATAAAAAATATTTACAATCACAAAAATAGAAAGTCAAAGTAGGCAGATTGAATTAAAATTGTGCAGTTCGCAGCCCTATCGCATGTTTACGTACCGCGCGGCTGTAGGTATTTATTTCAAAAATGCGGCCGAGTTAACATACTGTATGATAGTATTACCGTGGTGTAGGTTACCTGCATGGGGTGCATGGGTATGTGCAGGCGCGCGCGCAGCTTGCGGCGGCGCAGGTCGCGCAGGTCGCGGCGCACGCAGCACTGCACGCCCAGCAGCACGCAGCACACGCACGACGACAGGCAGCCTGCAGCGTACGTGCTCATACTTTAGTGGACTGCTGCTTTGGTACAAACTAAAAGAGCCGTGAACAAATAACACTAGTTGCTTAGTGTGTGTTAGTGCATGCTGATACGGTCATAAAGTGATTTATTCTCTTTTTACACATATTGAACTGAGAGATTTTTGTGAATTCTGGGTTGGGTTATAAGATTATTCAATTTGGAAATTCTCAATATCAGCACAGAGCCTGGGAATGTGCCCCAAAAACGGCAATAAGCTTACTCCCTATTATATGGAACTCAAAAGTTAACACATCAGATCAAAACATGGATGCAGAAATGCACATCTGCCGACCCCTTCAGGGGGATACAAGCAAAATTATTTGGATTCTCAATTATTATTATAAATATGGAGATATTCTTACCTATGTACACTAAAACACCTAGATCACCATTGCGGTTTGTGCGTCTCAATACTATGCCAGCTATACATAGCGATATACCAGTTAATATTCCTACTACAAATATCACCTGAAACAATCAACATAGAATATATATACTGAAATCCAATAAATTTTATAAAATACATAGAATTAATTTTGTTTTAGTATAGTTTGCCAACATATAGTAGATAATAATAAGTTTATTGTCATAAACTCAGCAACAAAAGATAACCTTTCCATATCAGTTGATATAGTCATGTTTAAATCACTTAACTTAATGGAGAAATTACAATCTACTTTTTTTTATTGCACAAAGTTAAAAGCAGTTAGTGCTATTCATGTAAGTTTTAGTAAAAGTTATGATGAAAAGTATGTGTGCAAAGTTACAAAGACCCAAAAAGATTCACTGAAGTGTTGCACAGAGGTCTTATAGATTAATTTAGGTGCTTCAAAACATAATTACTTTTGGTCGAGGCCTAGTGCATGATAATATAAATAACATTTCCACAGTTTAATGGCCTATTTTAGAGAATGTTGGTTTTAAATAGTCTTCTATACATGTTAGATACAATCACTATTTATATACTATTAATATATAAATACAATTGCAATGGAAACATTAGTTTTATAGAAATTTTGTTGAAGTTAATTTAAATTAAACACTAATGTATGATAACTTTGCTGGTGGTAGGATATTCGTATCCGCCCGGATAGCGACCACCGTACACAGGGCGTAAAACCCGCCATAGTGGCACATGCAAGTGTGCCGCGTTCCGGGATCAGCCAGTGTATATCCGGTTTTCGGGGGGGCTTCAATCATGGCGAAAGGATGACCGTGCCGGCATTTTTTGGCCGGTTTCTCGCGGTCGGTCCTTTGATCACCATGGTATTAACCCCCCAAACTTCTTCACAATAAGTTGAAGAGGTATTCGGCCGGCATGATTGTGTCGACTAACGGGAGATCATCATCTCCCGCTGGTCGGCACTTTTTATGGACTCCATTGCGCTTACCATCAGGTGCAATGGGGTCACTTTGCCGTGCCAGTATAAAAAAAAAAAAAAAATTATGTATGATTTCTTACCTGTGAAATATAGTAACACACATATTCAAATCCTGGACAATGACCACCACAAGCCCCTATAATAGGCACCTCAGGGCTTATAGAAGGAACAGGAGGCACTGGTGATCTACTTTCACCATGAGAATGAGGCTCCGGTTCACACAATGGTAATGAAAATGATGATGCACATTGTGGGAATGTGTATGCTTCAGATGGAGAACCCCGCACAGGAACTTTCTCACCCTTTTTGTAACTGCACCATGTTGATGTACCATATGGTGACTGGTATACTGGTGATGGTGGACCATAATCTTTTATAGTACCATTATAGTAATGTGGCATCTGAAATGAACATGCCCATGATATTATAGTCACTATTGGCATATTTATGGCCAAGATGACAACATATGAGTAGTAATCCGTTTTTAGCACTTCTGTGATACTTTCTTCTTTGCAAAGATCCTCATATCAACTTTAATTCTTCCACATTGCCAATCATTTACATCAATTTAGTCACTGAAAGTTTCCTTGAACATTCACACCGACATTAGTATTCGTCTTTTTAAGTAGGTTTTTTAAATTCTTTTCTTATATATTTATTATTCATAAGAAACATTATTGAGAGTTTGACATGTAGCTATACTATTTTTTGACTAAATACGTACATGATAAGCATTGTCTGAGGTAGAGCTGTCTGTACCAGTTACTTGATACACCGGCGTGTTGATATCCTCCGCCCACGGATACTTCGCCCTTTGTTCTGTAGCGCATGCAAATTGTTGTTCACTTCTCGGTACCACTGTCGTCTGGTAAGGGTGGACGCTCCGCGGCGACAATTGTTGCTTGAACATTTTTGTGATGCTGTTACCTAAACGAAAATATTTTATTTCAACAATCATTAAAAACAGGTCAGTGTTATCATGAAATATGCTTTACTATTACGTACCTCATTGTAAATACACTGGCTGGTATTAAATCTAATATATCCAGTTTACAGTGTATGCAATTCACGAATCTTTTGCTTACATTATTTATTGTTTTCTGATTATAAAACATTACCGATATTACCAAATGAAGAAGCAACGCGCCATATTTTTATTTTACTTTACTTTACTATGCTACCATAAACAAACAAGAATAAAGTCTTATTTCTTTATAGAGTTGGTAGCATAGATTATAATTTATAAATTTAGAGTTGATATTCTCGACATTTCAATTACTTGTTAAAAAAAAATCTTTTTACCTAACTGATTGACAGAAGACATTCAGTGTTATGCAACTATTTAATATTAAATTCATTCATTGAATGAATGAATCTGTGATTCAATCTGTAATCTAAATGATGGTTGTTCATTCAAATATTTTTTTCTATCAATTTCTTTCCATTAATTTTTAATGAAACTATAATAATTTATAGTGCTGTTGACTTCGATAAGTGATAATTTTATATAGTCATCTACTGTTATTTATTTAAGAAAAAAAAAGGTAATTGTATGTCGGAAATGAAGAAAACAACATTCTGTAGAATTGTTGTTTGCGGAGAAGCCTTCAGTTTTAAATCTTAGCGTTTATTTAAAAGAAAACAACATGGAAGTATAATTTTGATTTTAATAATAGCTATGACCATTACAACTGCGGGTGGAATCATGAATGAAGATAGTGATAAACTGGGTCCTGCAAGCAATTATTATTGCAGGGATTTCATTCGCGGATTGTGTACACGAGATAACTGCAGATATGCACATGAGATCCCACCAAAACATTTCTTAAAAGACCTGTTTCGTTTCTGCCATGACTTTCAAAACAAAGGATGTTTCAGGCCTAATTGCAAATTTATTCATAGCACAGTTGAAGATGAGGAGCATTTTTATACGTCAGGTGTGTTTCCTCGCGACTCTCGCACTACACCCATCTGTCAAGCATACATACATGGCACTTGTACAAACAAAGAATGCAAATTCTTTCATCCAGCTGATATTTGTACTGATGTAGTACCAGCTCACGCCATCCAACTTCCACAGTTTAATCGTCCGCCACCACCGATCAGAGATGACGACTCCCCACCAGAGGCTAAATTCAGAAGATTTGCATTTGAAGATCATGAAGAAAACTGTCCAATCCCTATAATTGATCAACAGGTCATTGCAACACCAAATATGTGTCTCAACTGTGAGTCTTTAGACCACAAAGTGAAAATATTACATGATAATATAAGTGTGTTATTAAAGAAAGTTGCTGAATTGACAGAGAAGAATGTTCAACTTACATCAATGAATGAATTTTTGTTAGAGCAAACAGCTTCATCAATTAGGACTGATCAATCCTGTGTAATAACTTCTAGGCATGGTACTTCAGCACCTGTTTCGTTAGCCACAGTGAGTGTGACACCAGTAGTAAGTCTGGCAGGTGCCTTGCCTACTCTGGTTCCAGCAGCAGCAACATCCAACTTAGCTTTGGCACCAGCAGCCTCTAGAGCTCAACTATTGACTCCGGCACCCCAGATACTCACTGTTAGTACAACTCAGCAGCTTGTAGGGAACTCTGGAGCACTAATTGTCACTAGTGCTGGAGCACAGCAACTAATGCAAGTCAGTGACTCTGGAACACTCATGGGTGGTGGACAGACTGTTGTAGCAGTGCCTGCACAGTTAACATTAGCATCTCCTGCTCAACAGTTAATGGGTAATGCATCACAAACAGCTGTGCAACAGTTGGTTCAGCAGTCTGCTTTACAGCCTCAGCTTGCTCCTCAACATCAAGCCCCACAATATGCAACCCATACACAGCAATCAGTGCAACATTTGGCTGCTGCTCAGCAATCTGCACAACATTTGGCTCAACAATCAGCCCAACATCTAGCTGCTCAGCAATCTGCTCAACACTTAGCAGCACAACAATCTGCTCAACATTTAGCTGCCCAACAGTCTGCACAGCATTTGGCAGCACAGCAGAATGCCCAACATTTAGCAGCCCAGCAAAATGCACAACATTTAGCAGCCCAGCAATCTGCTCAACATTTGGCTGCAGCAGCACAACAATCAGCGCAGCAACTGGCTGCAGCTGCTCAGCAATCAGCTCAACAAATTGTGGCACAGCAATCAGCACAACAACTGGCTGCACAACAATCTCAACAACAATTGGTGCCCTCAGCACAACAGCTTGTGCACCAAACATCTACTCAACAAATAACCATCTCAAGCACTAGTCAACCAATGGCACTGCCTAATTCTCAAGCCCAGCCTATTACATTCCCTATTATATCACAAAGCATATTGCCACACTAAAACTCAATATTTCTTAATTTTTAGTTTGTTATTTGGTATGTGATGATTACATAAAATTAAGCACTACTAGGAACTTAAGGTGTAATACACATGCTTTATGTAAGCAGTAATTTTTTTGTGCCATGCTCTGGCATACAATATTTTAAAGAATCTACATTTACCATGATAATATTGTGTAATATTTAAGATGGTATAGGAAATAACAATGAACAGTATTTTTATGATGTTTTAAGTAGTTTTAAATGTAAAAGCACATATTACTCATCTGTAAAACTTGGACTGTAGGTAGAGTTTTTGCCAAAAAAAAAAAACATTAGAAATAAGTAAGTTGCAAAATCATAATCTCTTGCAATATTCAAAATGTGCATACATGGTTATGCAAAATTTTTATTTTAGTATGTGGAATAATATAACAATTTTATTTAGGCATTATTTAACTGTTGCTGTACAAAAGGCCATAAGAATTTCACTTTAAAATTGTCTAAATTTCACATTTCTAATTAACTTTTAAAAATCTTGGGTAACTATTGTGGTGGTAAATTAATTTTCAAAATAGAATTTGCTATATCCACTTGGTAAAATATGTTGTGTTAGTAGAAGTTAAAAAACATGTAACATTAATTTTAATTTTGTAAAAGATGTATGTGATTTTGATTATAAATTATTGTCACAACAGATGCTCATTTGAATCACTTATATAGAATGATGTTTTCAAATTCTGAGTAAGGATATTATAATAAAACAAACATAACAGTTGTGAAAATGTATACAATGCCTGTTATAAACAAGAATTTGGAAAGATTAACCATTGTATAAATTATTGACTTTTATTGTATAATGTACCAGTTGCTAAGCTTATAAATTTGTTTTACCTTGGTGTCTACTGAGCATCTGTAAGTAAACAGTTACTTCATTATATTTTCGGTGATTTGCCTTGTAATGTGCTATCAAACAAACTAGGTAATTTATTTTTTATTATTAAAAGGATTGTTCCAAAAACCTTTGTTTAATATTGGTATTTATGTTTACTCATGGATGGTTATCTCGTCGGCTGGCTGACTTGGACATTCGCTTTTTTTGTACTTCATTATTTCTCCATTGCGCCCAAGAGCAAAATCTCCAGTTTTATCAAAAGCGATAGTTGTTACGTTAGCCGGTGCATTTTCAACATATTTCAGTCGTCCTGTGTCGTTTTCATGCAAATAGCCCAAATTGTTATTGGCAATAAAGACCGTATTTTTAAAGTATGATATCTGTACCATGTCACTAATAGTTAAATTGCCGATCCAAATTGGGGTAACTGATGTAGATTTTAGCAAGTATAATTTATCTTGTTTTACAAAATAGAAATTGTTTTTGTCGTCTATTTCTAAATCCCTTAAAGATTCTAGAGCTTTAAATGGGATTTTATTTTTGCCATCATGGAGATAAAGTTTCTGGACACCATCATCATTTTCAGTGAAATATAAGTTGCCATATTTGTCTGTGAACAGCATGTTTATGTTTGTTGAGCTTGCGGCGTACGGTATAGCACACTGAGCCGCATAATCGTAAATGTATATTCCTCTTTGAGTGGCGAAATACATTTTCAGGTTCTTTTTGTCACATGCAACTGAATAGCTGACGTCTTCGGGCAAACCTTGGATACAAAATAGAATTTATCATTAGTATATAAATAAATACACCACTCCACATGCACACAAGTCTTATGTTGTGAGTATCTCTGATACTACGAGACTTCCTACGGTCTCACAAACACCTAGAAACAAATAGTTGTGGATTACACATACATTTGCCTCTGTACAGAGATTGATCTCGCGGCCTCTCGTTTCGCAAACACTATGCTAAGTGGTAGCATATTATTTGTACGTAGTTCAAGAAGGCCAGAGTTTAGTATACGGATTGTGCTTACACGAGAAAAGCGCTGATAATATTTAAATTCGTACTGATAAGCCTATTACTGTTTGCACCTTAGCCGGGATCCAAACCTGGGACCTTACGGCCCAGGGACGCACCTTTTATACAAGTGCGTTGTTTATATGTATTCGTACGTCGTCAGTTTGCGAAATAATGTATAATCAATCTATCGGACTCAAAAAAGTAGTGATAGTTTCGAGGTCGCTCGCGTCGGTAAAGAATCTCGGTAGTCACGGGTTCAAACCCCAGGGACACACCTATGACTTTTCGAAATTATGTGTGTATTCACAAATAATTATTACACGTACTTTAACAGTAAAGGAAACTTCGGCATATTTGCAAGGTATAGCGTATTCTGTGAAATTATTCCTAGTAAAACTAGAATATAAATAAATCTTACCTGGAACATGCTCGGGAGTAGAAGATTTATTCCCTAACATGAATACGTTGAAAGTATACCCGTTTTCTTTTCTCTGATTCTGTACAAAAAATAAATTTCCGTACACGTCGTAATGAGCATCAGTGGGCATTTTATTGCCGAGGTCGTAGGATTTCGTAAGTTGATAATCTTCATTATTAATTTTTAAATCCGATGGACAGCTCTTTTGAGGCAGATCAAATGCAAGACATGTATGCACAAAAAGAACATTTGTTATTAATTTCAGCCACATTTTAAATAAAAAAATATTTGAATAGGGGACAGAACCGCGCTTTAAAGAAATTGAGATGCTTGTGTAAAAATATTTTTTCTTTGTCTTTTATGAAAGTTTACTTTTTATTAGATTATCCTTCAGAATGTTGTTATTCCACTCAAAACACACGATAAATTTGTAAACAAAGTAATAAATTAAATTAAAAAGCGTAATAAATAAAATAAAAATGACTTTTATGTATTACAAGATAAAAATTATATACATTGGAAGCAATTGTTTACGTTTTACATTTATTTACAATGTTGTACCTATGTAATTAACAGTACATTCACAAAAACGGTATTAACATAAATATCACAATTATAAAGCGAATGTAATTAATGGATAAAATACCTTATAATTAGAATGGTTTCAAAGATTGTTTTCGTTATAGTAAATTAAAGTTTTAAGTACTATTAATAAAAAATAAACTGTTTATTTCTGCTATCACTTTTTCGTCTTATCGAATTGGGTCATCAAAACATCTCTATCAGCCGTCATGTCTTTTCATTTACCCCTTTTGTTCTTTCATATCTTCCCTTACGCACTCCATCCACTTTTTCTTTGGCCTTCCTCTGTTTGTCCATCCTTCGACTTTCATACTCGTTACTTTTTTACCAACATATCTTTCATCGCTACTCATAATATGACGGTTTCCTTTCAGCTTATCTATCACAGGAGCCACTTT
The DNA here is from genome assembly GCA_907164795.1 of Hemaris fuciformis. NCBI lineage: Eukaryota > Metazoa > Arthropoda > Insecta > Lepidoptera > Sphingidae > Hemaris > Hemaris fuciformis. The sequence continues at coordinate 6,329,912 of OU015440.1, read as the reverse complement.
CAAACTTCCTCTAACGCAGGGTTTTTCAAAGTGTGGTTAACGAACCCCTGGGGGTTCGCCATTCGACGGCAGGGGGTTCGCGACTAAATTTATGTAATGGTGACTACGCCTAGCACCCACGTGCGGCACATATACCTACTGGCTACAACATACATATGTAAGAGTGGATTTTTACACCTGGTCATGATAAAGACTAAATACAGAAATCGACTTGATACCAAGTCAAAATTAAGGTTTAAATTGTCCAAAATTACTCCTAAAATGGACACCATTTGCGACAAGAAACAATAATTAGTAAGTAGGTAATTAGTTCCTTAAGGCTTAAGGGTCACCTGGAAACTGTAACAGGGGTTCGGAAAACCAAAAGTTTGAAAAACCCTGCTCTAACGTGTTCATTTCTCACTCTATCAATCTGTGTTTCCCCACACATCCATCGCAACATTCGCATTTCTGCTGCATGCAGTCGTCTTTCGTGCGTCTTCTTTATAGCCTAACACTCCGATCGATACAGTACGACAGGTCTTATACATTTGGCCCTTCAATTTGAGTCTTATCGAATTGGGTGAAACAAATTTTAAAAAAATTTAAATACATTTTCTTGATACTACTTATATTAAGGTTTCGTTCTTGCTGTTCTAAATTCGTACTTACAATATATTTAATTTCACAATTTTCTGTTCTAAAATTCTTATAATAAAAAACATTGTTACGTATTGGCAAATGGTTGAAAATACGATATTATGTAAATATATATCCCAATGATTTACTCCATTCACAGGTGTTCTATAACATGCTTCAATAAAATATTACAAATATGTAATTTGGTACCTACATAATATTCTGTCCATAATAATTCAAGTTTAAACCTACAACTAAAACATAAATACATATGTGAAACCTGTTCAGTTCATTAAGTTTAATAGTTTCTAGTACCTATTCTAATAAGTAGGATCACAGTCAGTCATATTGTTCTCGTTTTGTTCTTCCATCTGGTACTGCAAGTAGGACGGAAGGCGACCTTGCCTTTCGCCTTTGATTTTGTGAATCTTCCATCTGTGACCTTGTAGTATTTTTCTGTAAAATTATATTTTTTACTGTAAAATATAATTTTTGTATGGAATTTGCTATCTTCTTCGCAGGGAATTTTTTTTACCACATGGTAAGTAAAATCTCCCGATCAAAGCAGAGCCCACAAAGCCAGTCAGGTATCAACTTTCAGTTCCATTTCATATATTAAAAAATAAAGTTATACAAAAATGGGAAAGCTTCCTATTGTTAAAACACGCGCCGCTTTTAGAATCAATGAACTATCTCTCTAACTGTCAATCTTTTCCCTTCGAAATCGGTCGTCTAATTGGACTGAATTTTAAAATTTAAAACAATAATTACAAAAATTTCAATTAAGTGACTTGCAAGAAAGAAGATAGAAAACATGTTAAATTCTTACTTAGTGTTAAACTTTTTATAGCAGACATCACATTCAACCGTGCCTTGCCTCAGATGTATATCCTTGATGTGCCTTTTCATATCATGTTGGTACGAAAAAGCTTTGTCACAATAATTACACTGGAAATAAAGAAATATGTTTTGGAAGTCAATAAGGAGTTCGATTTCAATACAAACATTTTTAAAACGACAATCTAAAAATAAAATCATTGCGTGATAAGATTCGTAATCTACATCACATTATACGAGTGAATCCCGGGTTTAAATCCTTTGAGTTATAGAGGTTAAACTCGTGTGCCAACAGAGTAAAAAAAAAAACAACAAAGCTGCACTCGGCCAGTATAATGTCCTAGAGCCTAAACTATAGACATAGACTATGACCTGATGGTGAATTGATGGAGGGACAAAGTTTTTTTTTTGTAGTCTTTTGTTTTTTAGCGTTACTTTTTTATTCTAAGTGTATTTTTCTTCAAACAGCATTACCTTATGCGGCCTAGCAGTACTGTGGACGTGTCGCATATGTTTAGCAAGATTGCTCGACGTGGTTGTCGCCTTCGGACACTGTGTACATTTAAATGGTTTATCAACTAAATGAGACCTCTTGTGTACTTTCAACAGATCCATCGTTCTGCCTTGGTACGGACACACGTCGCATTTAAAAGGAAATACATTGTCGTGGATTCCCCTGTAATGTAATAAACACTTTAATATGGCATTCTACTTAGACCACACTGGTCTTGGCATTAGTTGCCGTGTGATCATTTTGTTGTGCTAACATAAAATTTTAAAAAATAAAATTTCAGAACTTGAGTAACATTTTTCAGGCCTACACTTGCAATATTCACTTTACAACAATATGTACCCTTTTTTTATTTTAAGACTATTCCATCACACATATGCCACCAGAATCGAAAGTGACGCGCACAACATTAATAGCGATGTGTGCAAGTCTCTTTGGGTATTTAACTCGTATTTTAACTGCAGCAAAATTAATAGGAATTAACATATTTTTTTTCATATTTATTAACTCAAAAAGGACAATCATACCCTTTGGGACAATAAAGAAGAGAGAAATGGAAAAATATTAGAGGTTTTCTTTTAACTTTAAGTTAATAAAAATTATGATATATAAATTGCACACTACATACATACATATGCACTAATAGGCTTGCATTTGAGTATGCAGTTTTTCCACAGATGTCACACAGAAACTTTCTCTTTGATGCTTCCTTGGATGGTTTTCCTCTTGTGTCAGTGTTCTCTATACTGCATTTTGACAAGTGATTATTGTATGATGCCTGAAAAATAATATAATAAAGAAAGCTTTTTAATACATCAAATGGTAGTTATAATATGTTATTATTTAGGAATGGAGGATTGGATTGAAAGTGAAGTATCTAATGAAAAGAGTTGGACTAATAACTAGTAATTATCAAATACCTTCAAAGTAAGGAAAATGTATTGAGGTAATCTGCATTTCTAAATTCCTCATGGATTACTGATTTCAAATTAACAATATTGCAGCTTGCAACACTTTTACTTTCATTTATTTAATGAAGATCTTATCTTATCTTAAGCCTCTCTCTTTAAAAGTTTTACTCTAGGTCTCTTCAGTTCATAAATATGAAAATGAAGAAATTAAAATGCATGTTCTCATACCAAATCATAAAATTGTTGGTTGCAAGTTGAACAATTCCACAGTTCAGAGTTATCCTCCGAGAACACTGGTGATGGTATGTTGTAAGACTCATCACTCTCACCTTGCACTCTGTTGTCTTCATAAGCTGTAAAATCTTTTTCACATTCTGGAAAACAGCATAAAAAAATAATTAAGCATCACTAAATGGCTTATATTACAGAGATGTTAGTCACTTTATCATACTTTCTTACTGTATATATTTCTTATTTGTATATTGCAGTAGTCTATGAAGAAACAGCCAACTTAGTTTTATTTTTGCATCAATGCAATTTGCGGAATATTATGTTTTATATTATGCCAACCCGCACTAGGCCAGCGTGGTGGACTAAGGCCTAAACCCTCTCAGTTGTAGAGGAGGCCCGTGCCCAGCAGTGGGACGTATATGGGCTGATGATGATGATGTTTTATATTATTATTATATGTTTTATTGTACAATTATAAAGGCATCATGATTTTCAAAGCCTTTTTTTATTAATACATTAATATTCATCATAACAAGATTAAGAAATAAATTACTAGTAAATTATACTTAATGTGCATACCTTTTTTAATTGAGATATCCAACCATAGTTTGTTACTCCTTTGACACATCTCCCTGAACACAATACATCCATTTAGCAAGTCTAAGCAATTTTGGCACATATGTTTAGAAAAGTCATCTGTTTTATTTATCTGAAAAAAAAAGTAAACACCATCTATAGTCAATATACATCCAATTGCTGGGCACGGGCCTCCTCTACAACTGGAAGGGGTTAGGCCTTAATCCACTATGCTGGTCCAGTGAGGGTTGGTGAAATATACAATAGTTTTATTATTACACCTTTCTGATAATTCTAGTTAAATGTAGTTGTACACTTAAATCTTAAAACAAATGCTCTAACTCTCATTTTGAATTTCTACTGCTGAATCTCATAAATATTTTACTTATCAAATATTAATTATTTATTACACTATTATTTTGTTGTTGTTGTAAGTGATAAATGGCAAAAAAATAATCAAGGGCAAATTAGTTTCAGTCATCTATTGATGACTGTAACCAATAACTTTTGTTTATGAAGTTACAGCTGCAAAATAACTTTAGATTTAACTTACAGTTATTCCTGAGAAATGTTGTATTTCCTCAGGTATATTTGGCTGAGAAAAATTGTCAAATATTGGTATTTCTCCCTTTTCCTCATTGCAAATTCTACACATGTTTAGATTTAATTTTTTCGTTTGTTGACTGAAAAGTAAAGTTATAAGTTGTTAAATAAATATTTTGTAGACTGGTCCTAGCTTATTGATTTGAATTAAGTAATTATAAATTATATTTGTAACAATTATGAGTTATTAATTAAGCTATTCAAAGTTCTCGAAAGTGACAAATATTGTTGCCTTTTTCCAAGTTCATTATACACCAGTTTATTGATTAATAAACACCTTTTCTTTATTTTTCGTTTCTTCTTCTTCTTGTTCTTTTGTAAAGCGTTAGCGAATAACATGGACTTCAGTAATAAAAGAGAAGTCATTGAAATTAGATTTGTATCCGAAAAATCACTAAACAACGTTTCCACAACATACAAATTACAACAACAAAATCCGTAGGTATATATCCACAATTATTACATACGATTGCTAAGCTATCCCTTTTCACATTTCATAATACAATATAGACTTTTCTTTTTCATGCGGCAAATATGAACTTAAATGCCAAAGATATGGAATATGGAACGTAGTATTTTGACAAATGACAAATGTCACAGTGACATATGGCTAGAGAACTGAGAAGGAATCAGAATAAAAAAATGTTTGAATAGTGTGTAGTCACAGAATGCTTTAAGCTTTTTAGTAGGTATTGGCCTCTAGAGGCCAATGAAATTGGCCCTGGTCCACAGATATACTTAACCCTCTGTAGCATAGTGTAGACTGTAGACAACATACCGTTCAAACGCCTCCAGATTTAATAAAATTGATTTTATAACATAATCGTGCTTTGTCACCCGTGGTCTACATTCCGAACTTATTACTAAATTGTACCAAAGAAAACAATAAGGAGGCGCTGTACGCAGTAAATAGAAATTCGCTTGTCGACTGTTGTCATTTTCTAATTTCTAATGGTGACGGCTGACTACAATTTCAAAAAATATGTTATAATTATATTCCGTTTATTATATGAATAAACTAGAGAGGTGAGTGTTTGAACTTTTTTGTATTATAGGTATTCGTTTTGAATACTTTTCACGTTTTATTATGTATTTTTTGCGAAAATAGGTTTGTAGATTGTGGGCTACATCAGGTGATAAGGGCAGAATTTGATACCTATTATATTGACTGTAGTTTTTAATATTATAGGATGTTCGTAAGGTCTCTCTTGATGATAAGGGCATTGTTATTGCGCTAAATGATGGTACACAAGGCGGAGATGGTTTGGGCTACAATGACGACGCCCTTGCCGATTCCGATTAAGTTCCTGAATTGGATGTGATTGATGTGGACACACATTGATGTGATTCTACAGTAGAAACTTTACAAAATAACGAAAACGCATCATCTAGTACGAAAGCTGTAGATGAGAGTACATCTACCTTCCGAAGTCAAAATCCCAAGAATAGTCGCTAAAGAGAAGGCAGCTTAAGTGAATTTACGCGAAAAGAAAAATAATTTGGAATTGAATGTAGAGCAACTTATTTTTGGTGTGCCAAGTGCCAGGTGCCAGGGTCTAGGGTGCTACGATCAGATGATCGTCTTGAGCTAGATACTCCCGTGCAGTTTTTTTCATACCTACCTATTTACAAATGACCTACTCAAGAGAAAGACAAATTTGTATCAAGTGCAAAACGTTTCTAATAGCACTTTTCGGTTGTCTGAAAAGAAAATAAAAATCTCAACTAGGCTTCTATATTTGCTACACACAAACCTGAAACTGATGTACGAAGTTAGGCAAACGTACATATATGAGCATAAAGCGCCCCCATGTGGTCGAAGAGTACAGTCGCCACATAGGGGATGTTGATTTCTTAGAGCATCATGAGCACACACATAATAATTGTCTGGGAAGCGAACGATGGCCTATGCTAGTAGCATATTATTTTATCATTATTAGGATCTCACAATAGCAAATGCATGGATACTTTACAAAAGGGTTTCTAAATGCAAAAATCGTCAATCGAGCCGCTTATCATCAGCAGGCTTTCGTCTGGAGGTTGCTGTAACACTTTGTAAAATGAAGAATATACGAAACCAAGTGTATCTAGTCCGCGATCGTTGTAGAGTGAGATCTAAGCTAAAAAGCATAAAGAACCAGCTCTGCATGTGCCTCCTAAAGCCAAATATGATGGATTTACAAATGATGTGTGCGAAAATTGCGAAGTTATCCTATGTTACACTGAAACTAAAAATTGTTTTAGAAACTAATATCTCATAACACTACTATAAATTATGACCTTTTAATGCAATGTTGCCTAGAAGCAACATTCCCTTTTTATGTAATTATCTTTTCAAGTGTTAAAAAAAATATTAAATCCAGAAATACGGGTATTTTATTTTTATTATTTCCATTCCAAAAATCAACTGAATCCAAGTTTTTGAGTGATAGAGGGTTAAGAGATTCATGTTGTGAAGTGAATTTATTGAGTTTGACATTTGATAGACACAGACATTTATAGGTATATTTTTATAACTACATAAATTTATTTTTATCCATACAGTTAGCTTCAGAAAAGTTCCAAAAGATTAGTAAAGTAAGAGTAGGGAATTAATTAATACATTCTCGCTGAATCTATTAAATTACATTATTTCACCCATATGATGAACCCTGTACCTACCTACCTATCCTCCTGGATCCCTGCGTCCTGTCAAAAGAACTAAATGGACGCCCGTGTCAAGTCCTGACATTAATTGAGGTATTCATTTGAGACCTTAATATAAGCGACAGAAGATTCAGGACTCTAGGCTAAATTCTTTTTAAAGTGCTATCGGCTATTATAGCAGCATATTTTTTTTCTTATTGGGATCCAGGAGGCTATACCTAATGCTATCATTAGTCTCATTGTATAATTTATCTATTAGGTACTGTACGAACGTCATTTACTGAAGACTTGGCAGCATGGTCTACGACCTTAGCCGGTTCCTTGCCGAACAAACGAAAATAAAATATGTACGAACGTCAGTTGTGGCTTGTCAAGCAAGTGTCAAAAATCACGAACCTGAAATTTGTTTCAAATATGCTGTTTGTTTTGTATTTATAACTATAAATAAGATTTTGTTAATAAGAATAATTACATTATTTTCAAGAAGATGGCGGTCTATGTTACAAAGTCCATGCTCTCAAAATTGAATAAAATGAGATATTCTTCAAGTTTACCAGTTGAGTTAAAAGAAAGCGACATTGGTGACCATTGGCAGCGACTCCTGGAAAGGTATTTTTTTTTAGCTAGTTCTATTTCATTAACCACATTTTTATATAATGCAAATACTTTTTACCTGAATTTCTTCAGAAAAAATAATTAAATTAATATGTTTATGAAAGTTGATAATTGAGATTAGAATTCCCGAACATCGCATATGAAAAAGATTGAAACTCTTTATTAACAGGGACTTATATATTTTAAACTTTACGAATTATTTACAACAGCTTCCTCTTTTCAGCCCCATACTATTAACTAAGGAGATGATATGCAGAGTATGTGGCAGAAGTGGGTGTATATCCATAACAGACAAAATAAATGAGTTTGAAATAATAACTGCTATAAAGAGTGTTACTAATATTTCTGTGAGTAAGAATTTTGTATCAAACACTTAACTATTATTAACTTTGATTAACAAATTTTCAGAAAAGTAATTTATGTCTTATATTTTGTCCTTGTACATAACTAATAAAAAACTACACCTTGGCACCCTTATAATAAAAAGAGAAACATTTTATTTTGTGTATAATCAATTTAAAACTTATAAAATAATAATTACTTATATAGTTGTAACTAAATAAATGCTAAAAGTTAAAGTTAAAGTTAATGCTATTAGTTAATAGTTTGAAGGAAGGTTTTAATGCAATTTTTTTCCTAAAAAAATTTAGAGGTGGCCTTTATAAAAATTGGGTTTACTATACATTTTTATTATATGTATTTACAGATAGAAATTGATGATGCATTGCCAAAATACATATGCACAGACTGTTATGAAACATTGAAGATATCTTTGAACTTTAAGATGAATTGTGAAGCCTCAGACAAGAAATTCAGAAAGCTAATTCATCCTGTGGGTAGGTTATTATTTTTACTTGTAATAATGGGATAAATATAGTTATACAAATTTTATGGACTCCAAAACACACTAAGAAGTGACCTGTGAATACACTCTGTGACATAATACTGAAAATTAACAATTTGTGTACTATACAAATATTTATCTTTGTGGATATTACAGATTAAGCTTCTCTATTATTGACCTACATAGAAGGGATATCTCAATTATGATTTATTGGGGTATTTGACTTGTGTTGGAAATGTTAAAGATTTAAAATTTATTTAGAAATATGATTCACTTGTTGGTTTATGATATAAGCTATATTATTTCCAGATGACTTCAATTATAATTATAATTCATATCCATATAATTTCAAGCATGACTTCCATTCAATATTGCATAAACTGAAAATGAAAAGACTTAAAATTGAGGAGGAAATGGAGAAGAAAAGACAAATACAAGAGAAAAAATCCAATAAAGCAAAGCAATTGAAATGTACACCCTGTGATATAATATTCCCCAGTAAGGTAAGTGCAAACTACATTAAAGTTTTACCTTAGCATCATTATACAGTAAAATATTATTTATGTTTATTTTTGTATCCATATTATAAAAAAAGCAAGTCTGAACTTGAAACTTGCTGCACAGAAAATATTCTGCACACAAACCATTTGACTGGGTATGTAAAATTGCACTTCTGCTCTTCTGCTTTGGGGATATAGTGGTAAATATATAAGTATGTTGTTGTGATGGCCTCAAGGTTTCGGCACGCGGTCGAGAATCTCAACGGTAGCGGGTTTAAACCCCAGGCACACCCCTATGACTTTTCGGAGTTATGTGTGTATTCACAAGGAATTATCAGGTACTTTAACGGTGAAGGAAAACATCGTGATGAAACCTACACACCTAAAAGTTCTTTGGAATTTCTTAGGTGTGTAGTCTGCCAACCCGCACTAGGCCAGCATGGTGGACTAAGGCCTGAACCCTCTCAGTTGTAAAGGAGGCTTGTGCCCAGCAGCGGGACGTATATGGGCTGATGATGATGATATAAGTATGTATTTGTGAATGTATGTATGTATGTATTATGTACCTTGAATTAAATTTTATTGCATGATTTGTTGTAGGAGAAGCTAGTAGCTCACCGACGCGAGCGTCAGTGCCGACCAACGGTTCCCAAGCAGAGTGGCTCACACAAATGTAACACTTGTGGCAAAGAATTCCCAATTGTAGCCAGACTCAAGAATCATATGTGAGTTTATTTTAAGCTCTGTTAATTATAATAGATACTGAATGATTGGTAGTTAAATAATAATGATTAAATATTCACCGTTCCTGGAAACCAACTACCAGGTCATCTAAGTCTCAAGGCACACACATGTGCCACGGGAATAACAACTAAATTATTTCTTAAAAAAAAAACTGAAAAACATTGCTGGTATCCCATGCTGATTTAATGCAAAATCTATGTCTATATAGTATTTGTGGTCAGTTTTAAATGTAGCTACACATGAATGCCCATGAGAATCAAAGACAGGTTGACAAGAAACAGCAATAACACCCATCTCTAACATATTGCTTTTGATGTCAGGTTGGTGCACACAGACACATTCAACTTCTTCTGTGATCTGTGTCCGTACAAGTGCAAGTACAAGTACTATCTGGTGATGCACATGCGCACTCACACCGGCGAGAAGCCGTACAAGTGCACACAATGCAACGCCGCCTTCGTCAATCCCTCTAATCTTAATAAACACAAGCTCATGCATCAGGAGAAACAGTTTAAGGTTTGTCTCAACAGATTTGCCTTGTTTCATGCAATGAAAATATGCTACATACATTTGGTTGTTTTAAAAGTCTTTTGGCAAAGTCTGTAGTATATTACTTTTTGACCTTTATTTTTGACTTATGAAATTTCATAACTTTTTATTCATTAAGTATCTTTCATTAATTAATATATTCATATATATATATATATATATATATATATATATATATATATATATATATATATATAATATTTATATATTCATATCAGTGGCGGTACTTCCATAGAAGCCTAAAGCCAGCTTGGCTTACAAAATTCCCGAATATCTATAAGCTTTAAATCTTTACTTAACAGAAGCAATTTGACATGTAAATGAGAATATACTGAACCCACAAAAAACATTAATTATAAACTAGACATTACACAATTTACGTGTTACGCTTTTGGGCTTCTATGGAACTACCGCCACTGATTCATATATATATATTATATTTATATTCATATATATATAATATTCATAAATTGTCTAGATGTAGGTACCATAGTTACTACTTTGGCCATTCCTACATCTGATAAAGCTAAAATGTTGTACGACTTGGCTGCTTTGCGTTGTTCCACACAAATAACATAACATTTATTCATTATCAAATATAGTCTAAGAGTGAAATAATTTTTAATTTGTAATTTTGTTTTTTGTTACGATGGGACTGACATGTCTATTTTGGATAAAAGTCCCAAAAAAAAAAGAGAAAAAAAAAAAAAAAAAAAAAACTTTCATTATATGGAAAGACAAGCAGTCGTTGAAATCCTAAAAACCTACGGATTACCTGTAGTTTCGCTTGAGTTTATTCATATATTATGTGGAGACAGCCCCGTGGCGCAGTTGGCTAGACACCAGCTTGCGAAACGAGAGGCCGCGGGTTCGATCCCCGCACCTAGACAAATGTTTGTGTGATCCACAAATATTTGTTTCGGGTCTGGGTGTATGTGAGACCGAAAAGTCTCTCGTAGTTTCTGATACTCACGACACAAGACTTGTATCTTAGTTTGGGATCAGAACTATGTATGTGACTGTTGGGTGTATTTATTTATTATAATTACGACGAATGTAAGAAAACGGGCACCAAAAATTTTGGCGGCAAAATTCAAAATTTAACCATGTATCTCTGTTAAATTTTGTTAAATTTTAGACTTATATTTCTTTATTAAGCCTAAATGGAAAATATTCAATATTCCATTAATCTTCCAACCTGGAAGGTATTTAGCTAGAATAATCATAAATTTAATATTTTAGTGTATGCTGTGCGAGAAGGCGTTCCGAAGGAATAAATTACTTCGTGAGCACCACGAGGCCAAGCACATGAATATTAAACACACGTGTCAGTACTGCGGGAGGGATTTCTGTTACAGGTCAGTATATTATACTAATGCTGTGAAATTATCTTGAAAAGTTTGTGATTCCAATCATTTGATAATACACTATTTTAAAAAAAGTATCTTATATATTAGAAATTACTGTTTATTCAAATAAATTAATTGTCTTACTGCATTTACAAAATAGGAACGCATCTATAATGTCGTAAATCTCCAAAAGATCCAAAGAAGTGTCTAGCATCAAACCAAAAATACCAATTCAAACGAAGCAATTTAATTTTATGATACACCAGTGTGTAATGGTTTAATAAACAGTTATAATAGCAGAAACATCTCCATAATTATTATCATATCATAAACAACCCAAAAGGAGAATCATTATCCACATTTTATATTCCTTTTTAGATCGGACCTTCGCAAACACGAGATCCGCCATCACAACAGGATTAAACGTGATTACATAGGCGGCGAGGCTACTTACAAGCAAGTGGAGAGGATGCAAAAAGTCCAAGAGACGAATGAAGTGATGGAACAATGGCGAGCTGAAGAGATCGCAGTCACCAACCCCATGCCTATAGTGCAGGCCACGTATATAGAACAACCCAAGGAGTTCCTGCAGACCAACCATACTATTTACTTCTCAGACGTGGCGGGACTCATACAGCAGCCGCAAATGGGTAAGTTATGCTTTAAAATCAGATTGGTAAAAGTAATTATGATTAAGATAATGTTTATTGTGCTAAAAATAAAATTTATTTTTATTTTTCAATGTATTCTTGATGCCTATCAAGAAGAGAAGAGAGAACAAGAAGCCTGTCTTGTTGTAGTTGGTTAGAGGTTGAATATCTGTGATACGAAAGGAAGAGTAAAAAATATTAAATTCGAATCTGGGTTTTAGGCTGAAAAGTCTCTTATAGTGTCTTGATATCCATGACACAATATTTGTATATCAATGCAACTTTTAAATTATTTATTTTTTAGATATGATTTATGCTTACATATGATCGTATTAGGTATATATTTTGCACTACAGTAGAAATATATATTAATTTATTTCTTGTTACAGTTCAACAACAGACTGTGGAAATTACACTGTAAGTATTTTTTTGTATGTAAACATTTTCTGGTTAATATACTTTCCTAATAATGTGACAAAATTATATGCATTGAAATGAAATACCACACTTAACATATCAATTAAGACATTTATTTTATATTGTAGTAAAACTTTTGATGAATAGAGACTGAAATAAGCAATTTTTTTATTATGGCCAAACAATGCACCAGGTTTTTAATAAAGTATTCTTTATGCCAATTAGAACTAGTACACCAATCAACTTAATTGAGCATAAATAATGGTTTCCGGATATAATTATTACTTAATGTTAAAATGAAAATCAAGAATAGTGCTAGCCTTGAATTGAATTATTTTGAGGAACGATAATTATTATCTTTTCTGCCACGGGTACATCAATTTAAACCATAATGTTCCTAACATTTAATTGCGGTTTCTTTCTCCCCTTACAAGATAGATGGTATTTATTAATTGATACGAACAAAATAAAATATTATATTTATTTCCAGGCCCGAATTGACTCTGAAGAAGGACGAGGTTATATACGAAACTCAGCAGCAAATCGGTTATTTTTAACGACTAAACTCAGCATTATTGAATAAGTTATGTAATCTCCACTTGTGTTAAATTCGAGGCTCCGAGCGGAAACTATCTGAGCCTCTTTTGGTTATTTATGGCGTAAAGTTTATGCAATTTACTGATTTATTTTGCTTACTTGTTTCTTGTTTGTTTGTGATTTAAAGTGATGCCTTAAGTTGACTTATGATGACATAAAGACTTAACATGGTCATTAGACCTCTATTTAGAAATAATATTGCCTTATTTGTATTTTTTTTTTACTTGAAGGCGTATTCTTATAACATAAAAACAATAATAGGGCTTTGCTGTGTCGCTTCTGACGGCATTTGTCTAATATATGCAATCATAAAGGTAATTAGGTTACGTAAGAGTAATATTATTTTTTATTAAATCATGTAAATATGGTAAATAAATTATACTTAAATATATATGATAAAAAATTACGATTAGTTTGATTTCCCTCCCTTTTGGATGTTCGTTATTCGGGCCGACACTAGTCTATTCGCTTAGACTGAATTTGGATTATGACGGCTCGACCGCGGCTACACAGTAACGTTAAGCAATTATTTTAGCAAACATTTCGTTCGGCTAAACACATTGCTGGAGGTGCAATATTTGTATCCGCACGGATAGCGACCGTCGTACATATTTTATTTGTGAACCCCGCCATATTGACAAACGTAAATAATTTTCGTTGCAAAATGAGTTTGTGTATATCTTTTGGTTCTTTCCCTTCCACACTATATAGACCGCACTCCATTTAGCAATCAGGTGTTCTTTACTTTGTCGCGCCAGTATTAAAAAAAGCATACACAGATAATCTCACGCCTGTATACCCCGAAAGGGTAGGCAGTGGTGCATTACTGCACCCACATTTCGCCACGTATGTATCAGTTACACGTAATAGGGGCGAGCTAATTTCCGTTTCTCGGGCACATTTTCGGGCTGTTACTAAGAATTTTCTAATGGAAAAACCCAATAACACTTTGCCCGACCCGGGAATCGAACCCAGGACCTCTTGATCGCATGGCACATACTAGTGCCGCGAGACCACGAGGCAGTCGAAAAAAAAAGGTCACAGCAATTATAGTCGCTGTCTCGCCATGCTACCAAATACTTAGGGGAGTTAAATAGGTCACACAGCACAAAAAATTCCAAATATAAGCGATCATTAAATAAAAGTGTCGCGTACATATTGACCTGAAAGTATTTCTGAAAACCCTCCACGGCTGCAATTTTGTTGAAGTCTACAAAATTATAAAGTCGACACATAAATTGCAGCCGAGGTCGCGCGGTGTAAACTTAATTAGGTTATTTTGTTTACATAGGCTCTTTCCATACTAAACAGCGTCATGTGCTAACTTATTTAATAAATCCACCGGCTAAATGGCGTAGGCCTTTATTTTGAACAGTTTGTTAAAACGATGATGAAGTGTTTTATACAAAGTTTCTTTACAAACTTTGTCTTAATGTGATTCATCACATCTTTTTCGCAGTTTATAATACGATATACCTAATTTATGGAAATGTTATGCTGATTACATACTCTTGTTATTAAGTAACCTTAAATGTATCTACCATGTAGACTTCATTATCATCATCAGCCCATATACGTCTCACTGCTGGGCACGGGCCTCCTCTACAACTGAGAGGGTTTAGGCCTTAGTCCACCACGCTGGCCTAGTGCGGGTTGGCGGACTACACACCTAAGAAACCCCTGAGAACTTTTAGGTGTGCAGGTTTCATCACGATGTTTTCCTTCATCGTTAAAGTACGTGATAATTCATTGTGAATACATTATATAGGTACCTACACATAACTTCGAAAATTCAGAGGTGTGTGTCTGAGGTTGAACCCGCGACCGTCGATATTCTCGACCGCGTGCCTAAACCTCGAGGCCATCACGACTTACGATGTAGACTTGGAATATGAAAAAAGTTTTGTATTAGGCATACCTACACTATAATCATTTTGGATCAGGAAAGTATGGGCTATATCTTTCGGAGTGATATTACCGTATTACAGAAAAGTATTACACGCTCGAAGCGATATTGATGCGTTTTGTACGGAGAAGGAGATTGTAGGTGCCCGAATGGTAAAATATCCGTATTTCCTCGGATAGACTGATGTCTATACGACTATAGACACGGTGGTCCGTGTCTATATATTCTGTTACGAACAGATCAGGAAAATTGCATTGCTTTATGTAAGTAACTACTATCACTTGAGTAGTGGAATTCACATAAAAAGGATAGAGGAATAATTACTTACCTATAGGTATTTGATGGTATGATTTATATTACCTACAATATTTTAAAAAATAATTAAAAACAAACACATCTAAAAGTCCTTTGCGAGTGATATCCTATAATGTACAGTTTTCTAACTAAATACCACGTAAATAGTGAGATTCAAGATAATACAAAAGTAAAACATCTCTTTCGGACAAATCTTATAGAAATGTCAATGAACGCGTTTCGGAAGGGTTCAGTCAGCCGAGTAGATATAAACAGCTTATTGCGTTTGATTCAATAAGGGTTTCTAAATCTATTGCTTGAAATTTATCTCATTTACTCGCGTTTCCTATGGGATTCGATTTCGACACCCTCTCTCGATTTGCATTACTGTCGATAGGCAGCTATCGTTTAATGAGATCTATTATTTCCAGACAGTTAGAAACGATAGGTACCTATACCTAACACAAGAGTAGCGTGTTGAAGATAACTACGGGGTGCGTTTTGAATTGAACGCGACATTATAAATTACTAAGGACATCTGTTAGCGTCTTCGGTCGACATCTTTTTATTACAGCCTTAGTTTATTATGGGTGACTTGTGGCGCGCCGTAAAGACGCCCGTCGAATTCTTGAGATTGTATTTTGATTATCTATAAAAGAGCAGCCGTACCAAATACATTAAAATAATGTTTATTTTGCATAGTCAATGAACTTACGATCAATGACATTCTCTTGGGATCAATTTCGAAATTTGATTTGTTTACAAATTTTCCATTTGTTTACAATATAGGTATATTTTATTAGGAATTACTAGAATGTTGCGTGTATACGTCACACAACGAGCTATATTTTATTGCTGAAAAAATAGCTTCTATTTGCAATGAACTTGGTGTTGCGGGCAATAATGGAATTATCTAGTCAGCGGAGCGGTAAAACTCCGGGGATATCGGACTCTGCAGATAACTTGTTTGCGGTACCATTCCCAGGATTAAACAAGGTTTTGAAATTGAGTTTTCTGTACATACCAAGTCGCTCATTTCATTTATTTTCACGTAATACAAACACGAAATACTTGAGACAAATGTGATTACTATAGTAATTATAATTATTTCACTGTTAATGCGTAAAAGTTAAGTAGGTAATATTAAGTTAATATAAAATGACCTTACTTCAGTGCATGTGGAATAACGAGGCGATTGTTCTAATTATGTGTCAGAGCGTTAAATCAACCCGTGTACGTGGGCCCTTATTAATTAATTCTGTGGAACCGTCTAACGTCCCATTACGTATGTTCATACGTAGCTATGTATATCTGCTAATGAGCTTTTAAGTCGATCGATGGTGAAAGGTAATTATCAAAGTCGAATGAATTTCGAATTGAAGTAATTACGACGAAATGAGGCACTGTATTTCGTCTTTCATTAATATAAAATATATATGGCGTCCTTTAATGAGTTCGTATTATTTGAAGTTCATTGAAAAAAATCTACTACGAAGGCCTTTCCATTTAAAGAACGACTAATAAAAAATCCTTCCATCTCAGATTGTATATTTCACGCCTGTTGGTTTATACGCATAAATTTTCTTTTGCTCTGTCAGTCTCAAAGCTGCAGTTAGGCGTAAGCTGGTCACCACATTCCGGACTTGTTCCGTCCCAGTTTTGACTATTTTGAAAATGTGGGATTAATAGAGTGTTACATTGTTCAAACACACACAGAGATGCAATTTGGCACTCATATTCCTGCAGGTGTTTTTTTAAGTCTCACGTAATGTGGGGCGAGCCTATTGCGGTTATCGGTAAATGTACCTAGTCTCCGAGCTGGAACTTAAAATTTCCTGATGGAAAAATCCAATAACTCCGCCCGACCCAGAAATTGAACCTAGACTTGAAGTTAAACTTCAGTGTCGGAAGTCGTTATAGTTAAATAATATTTGTGAACAATTATGCAATTATGAAATTTGAAATTTGACCATTAAATGTTATCATATGGTCATATTGTTTTTTTTCGAAACAGCTGCACTCCTATCTTTATTTGATATAGTCGGAACCGTTAGTTAGTTAAAAGTTCTACAATCTATTCCGCTCACTTATAAAATCGTTTTACGATAAATTTTCATCTACACGAAGTTATTTTATTTGCTTCGTTTTCCTTATAAAAACCATGTTCGTAAATATAAAACATATAGCGCTGTTTATTTGCAATGTCATGGCGGAACACAAAAGGTCATCTGTAAAGGCCCGCGGGGTTAGCCAGCGAGCGAATAAAAGGCTTAAAGTATTTCACAGTTCCTTTATCAGAAAGTCGACCAGCTTTTTGGGCTGACGTCGAAACCGATGCTTTGCATCTCCAGCCGCGCGGGGAATATTAATAGGATTTTCTCGATGCGGTTCCCAGCTACAAACAAGAAGGCTTTTAGAATTTATGTGCAAGATAATTTTCTTTGAAAAACGTGCCAAGAAAATAAATATGAAGATAATATGATGTGACAAAGTAAGTTACATTTCCTTGATACCCATACAGCAGAGAAACGTTGATTCTTTGCAACATGCATACATTGCATAACTACATTGTGATGTTTTGCACTGTTAGCGCATATTATATAATGTAATTTGTTCAAATTTAAACGGTTAGTTAAGCCGATTTATATTCTTCGTTGAACTTTACGATTATGTCTATCGTAAAGATTTTTTTTATTTGGATTATAATGTGTAATTAATTTCCTTAAGGTTTTTTTATAGCACGCTATGTTATGTGTAAGTCGTATCTGAGGACTCTTTAATCGACTGTCTGTCCAGATTTTCAATGTTTTGAAAACCCGACCCGCTTCTCACTTTCCGAAATCAAAATTCAGGCAACAACAACGAGTCTCCAAGGGATTTCTCGTGTCGTCCATTTTCTCGTACTAGGCCGGCTGCGGTATGACGTGTGTAGACGAGATGAATATTGAAGCTTTCTTATTCCTTAACTGATTTGGGATATCGAAAAAAAGTTACAGCACTACATACAAAATATGTAGATCTTATTTTGTCATTTTAGCAGTTTCAGTATACGGAGGACATTATTTATAAAGTAAATTTAAACTAGGTTGAATGTCGCTTAAACAATCGTTATTGTTGTGAACAAGACTAAAGTTACGTTAGCACAGTTTATTGACTCTGCTAACGTAACTGGAATGTGTATACTAAAATATTTAAAAATTATTAGCTGCGACCTTTTCTCTTTATTGTTAACACCGGACGGGGCGATAACATAAACACATTCGTATACAAACCAATACAAAACATATTTGAACTAGGAAATATTTCAAATCTTAAATCTTGTTTTGACTTCAAAATATATTTTTCTATATTTACAGATATTAGCTTCAAATCCCAATATATACAATTTTTTTGTTAACTTACCTCGAATACATCTTGGATATTCATCATTCATCCTAAATCCTATCCTAAGGCCAGAAGGTACTCGGATCGGCAACTTATATATTTGTTCTGTATTACAGACCTCGAAACTCAGCGACTGAAATAGAATTCTCTTCATATAATATTTTGCAGCTCGGAATGACACCAGAAAATACTTTGTCTTATTGTTAGATACTATTTATAAAACCGTATTTTTATGTATGTGCATTGTGCATTATATGTACGTACGTGAAAGCAAAACTCGTTCAATGTTCAAAAAAATATTAATCCAAACAGTTTTGTAATCCGTATAGCTTCATTACGTGACCTACCCGACCGAGAACAGGCAAATTGGCTGACACACACAGTCACGACGCGTAAACACTTCGTTTTAGCTTTCAGCGAACGTCTACGCTATTTGTTTTCTAGTTGAAAATGTATAAAAACGTTTCAAGAAATGACCTTGAGGCTTGTCTTACCCAAGTGGTAAAAGGGGCTTGGATTTATTTTATGTACTCTCATTTTAAGTGGTCTTTATTTCCGTGAATTATTTAGACTTTTACATTTAGTTGGGAAACGAGGTTTTGTACTAGAGAGTGTATAGGATTGAAGTAAGCTAATCCTTCCTACATCGGAGTACGCACGTTTGGTGACAAAGGTATTTCAGCCAACCTGTATTATTTCTTGGGTACGAGGTAAATATAATGGACAATTTAGAATGAAATAAATCATATATTCAATAAAGCTGGAGGGAAGATTGGAATGAAGAAGGAAAGACAATGGAAGAGACACAGGTATAAAGAATATTTGGTCATCATTAAAATTAATTAGATCTTAATGAAAAATCCAACAACACTTTGCTTAAACCGGTAATCGGACCCAAGACATCTAGATCGCATGGCACACTCATGTGCCGCGAGATCACGACATAATAAAAAATAAGTAAATCACCAGTAGTTTAAACATAGCTAAATCCAAAGACAGTAATGTGACAAATCTTCGTGTAAAACCATGCTAGAACCAGACGACATTAGCCATTTTAAAAACATGCACTGAGAAAGACTAATTACGCCGGAACGGTTCGTTTTGAAGCTCGGCCTGAATTAATTTTTGCCGGCTGTTTGCGTGATCCGCATGTACACGAGTATATTTCATAAACCTGCAGCGTTCGACCAACTTAATCGTTTTACTTTTCGTACACACGTTCAAACTCAATTTGTTTTCGTTCCAATGTTTGCGTCGGTTTTATTGAAGTGTCAAAGGGCTTAGGTCGACACAGAAACTAACACTTGTTAATATAAAATAATGTTGTGTAGAGTTAAATTGAAATGTAAATTTTAGGTGATTGTAACGTTTTCGGGTAACAAACAGCGAATTAAAGTGTAAAAACACTCTCATTGGGTACATTTTAATTATGTTTTAGGTAATGGTCACTTATGTTTACGTGAATGCTAGACTGACTGATACAATACATTTGTTGAAGATTTATTGCGGTTAAGTTTATGTTTCAGAATATATTGTCGACTAAATTCACTGTTTTACTTATGATTTTTTTGGGCGTATTTTATGAATGATGAAATGTTGGCACAATTTTTCAACACGTTCTGCAACATATTGTTGTGAACAGCATTTTTCAAGGCGATTAGAAACATTATTCGCTGGAGGTTCTTTGGTACGTTAATATTGCTTCGGGGCAACCGAGGTTGGCTCACACCCAATGTTTTCGAGAGCCACGTACTTTCCAATATTAAATGCATTTACCTGCAATATTTTCTCTAGTTTAATAAGGTATTTTCATAGAGTTAAACCGCTTAGTATATTTTGTTGGAAGCCGCAGCAGGTAACTTACGAACCAGTTTTATCGCGTCTTTTAAACTTAACTTAAAATATTTTGTAAGAGGAAATTGAGTTCGAGGTTAGTCCGTAGAATACCTACGTAGCTAGTTACCGTTTGTCCACGGCAGTAATTTTTGCTTACTTCATAAGATTTATATTATAATAATGATATCGTCACATACGACACTGGTGGTAGATGGCCTCCATTACTATTTTATGAGGTTAGGCGAAAACATTGGTCTAATGCGAATTATTACTAAGAAATCCTTATGAACAAGTATCGTATATGCAAATTTCTTTTTTTTCTTTCACCATTTTAAGTACGATATAATTAATTAAAAAAACACTTCGAAAAAGGAGGAGTGTGCTCTGGGTTTCATCGTGTGACGTCGGTGTTGCGGCGAACGTTTGCCCAATCTTCATGGACATTACGAATTTATGAATAACACCGACATATTAGTATTCGTGCATCAGCGTATTCCCTAAGCTTATTTGAATGAACTATTAAATTAGCTGTTACAAATTAAACCATTAATATTCTGTGCAGATAAACGGCAACTGCGATAGTGGTCCTAATAATTTAATATTTAGTACGTTCATAACGCATAAATGTTTTTTGTGGTGTTTATCATTAATAAATATTGATTGTGTGTCGAATTCAATATCCATTTAATCATTAACTGTGGTCTGTACTTAACACATGTAAAGAATTGACACACAACTGCTTTTAATGACATACATATGTATTTGAGAATAATATTAAATTGCCAATTTTTTACTTTCCTTGTGTAACTACAAATATGACAACTAAAGTACAAATGGTAGTTTGATTCCCTGATGCTAATCGGATATCAAGGCTCGTCCTGAAATGTGACACAGTTGTGTCACTATAACGGGTTTTACAGTTTGTGTACAATGGTTACTATTCCTTTCCTAAGGAAGTCTTTTTCGTCTAACGAAACGCAACATTATTGCTTTACGTCGAATTTTTGTTAGTCAGTAGTTGGTACCACTGTGATGCTGACTGACTTGTGTTTCTGTCTGAGCTGACTACGGCATGGTAAAACATTTAAAAGGTTAACAAGTACCTTACAAAAATTCATCAAAAACCGGTTTTGCGGTTAAGGTGTGAAATCGTAGAAATCAAACTCATTTCATACATACATACAAACATACATAAACTCACGCCTGTATTCCCTGATGGGGTAGGCAGAGGTGCATTTCTACACCTACATTTCGCCAGGTATATATCAGTCCCACGTAATAGGTGACGAGCCTATTGCCGTTTTTCGGGCATATTTCCAGACTCCGTGCTGCTACTGAGAATTTCCGAATGGAAAAACCCAATAACACTTTGCCCAACTCGGGAATCGAACCCAGGACCTCTAGATCGCACGGCACATACTTGTACCGCGAGACCACGAGGCAGTCATTTCATCTTAGATATAATTTAAACTTAACTAGTTAATTTAGTGTGGATCGAACTTAGAATATTTTATGATAAAATTTATCATTAGTCCACGACCAAAAACGTATGGTCAATGTTAATGTGGTTTTACTTTGTGCAGGAGCCTTTGCTCTTTTAGACTCAATTGAGAGCGTAGTAGACTTTTTTCCAGTCAAGTTCTAAAAGTAAAAGATTAAATACCAAACACGTGAAGATTAGGACATGTACAGGCTGTAGAGTTGTGGGAATATTGCATGCCTGCATAAGAAGACTTTTTGGGAACTCAACTTGATAATAAAACAGAGCATGGAAAACTAGAGCCATGAGTTCAGGGTCGTTAATCCCGTCCTTCCTTCTTACAGGCTACAAATTTAGGGAAGTGATCTTGAAAAGGTTTGGGAATGAATTTTACTAAGAACTATGCATCTGAAATTAATTTGCTTTAAATTTCACTTTAACATACGATTCATATATCCATCTTTAATGCGTGAATTAAAAAAAAAATATATAATGTTACTTAATTCTATTCACGCCAAGCATTTCCAATCTTTTTGCTAGTAGTATCTTGGTTAAAATTTGTGACTTACCTCATTGATTTCATATTGTTATTAACAAAATATGTTCGTGTCGTGATGTAAGTTTTGATACACAAGAAAAACACGAAAGAGAACTCTAACAATATGTAATTTTGCACATGCATACTCATATTTTATTGAATCATAATATTGAAGTGATAAACCCTGTATTAATGAAATTTTGCCATCAGCATAACTCTTCTCTTACTTACTGTCTGTTAGGAAACAACGAGCGCATGTTTATGGGTCATAAACCGTCCGTGTGTGACATGAATAAAAGATTTGCTGCGATCTTATCTCGCCTTGGTTTGCTACTGACTTTTTGTGAATGGATTGTTGCTCAGATTCTGTTCTTTTTATACCAGTGTACATTGATGTCTTGTTTCAATGAGTTTATGATGATAGGAGAATGTTTACATATTCCTATACCTTCCAATAAGGTTCATGTTGCTATTGCATGTCTTGTAATTTTCAGTTAACAAATTTCAAATTTAATCGATGTAATTAAAATTTAAGGCAAATGTCGTGAGAAATTAAACTCAATAATTTTGAAATATAACTTGTGAAAGTATGTATGTACATAAGTTTATCAAGCCCTACTAATGTTATGAGACAATAAACTAAAACTAAAAATGAAACAGTGGTGCTACTTTATTTTGTTCTGTCTTTATTGATCCTATGAGTTGAAATAATTACTTTCGTGAACAAATCTCATGTAAAATGTGGGTGCAGAAATGCACCTCTGTCTATTCCTTTGGGATTATAACCGTAACTGTTTTTCATGTGACATGTGTGTTTTTAAAATGCTTTTAGATTTTTTACTACCTACTACGAAAATTGTTATGTATGTACAATGTTCATGCTTGCTCCATATATATTCCAGAGGTTTAAGAATTATGCACGATTAAGTTACTCTTTTAATATGCCTAGTGTCAAAACTTGTGTTATTAAACTCTCCAATAAAGATAACTTCTTATTGAAGCGGCTATGATCGTAGAAACTTTGCCCTGGTTCAAATACAGATACTGTTTATCAGCAATTTGTATTCTTTGGCGAGAGTCAAGATACCTACATTTGCCCTATTCTTAGTTGAAGTGTGGCGTGTTAGGTTGAAACAAATTTTATTAAATGTTATACCAACAATATAGGTAAACATAACTGTTACGTGGTGATGTTGGAAGTTACTAAGTGTGGCTTTTACTTGGAAATGTTTGAAAAGCGAAGGCGCTTAATAACTTTCTGATCTTTCACTTACTTGCGGAGAAGGTTATTATTAAGTACCGAGTCTTGTCTTTATGTTAATTAACTATCTTTTGTGTTTGTGACAGGTTTTGCCTTTGTCGTTTATAATTACTTATTAGTTTAAAAAATCTCCGCACTAACTTTTATATTTAATGCTGATTTAAATTTGATCATGTCATAGTATACTTCAGATTTAATTTTATTTGACTGAACTTTAAAAGCATTATAACCGTTGAGCTGAATATGTCATTCTCCAGAATAATTTTAATACTTTGAGCGAGCATTCAAACGAACTGGCTTTTAAAATCTGCCAGCACTTTGTCAGATGACGTATGCAAATAAATTCGAAGTTTTATGCTATGCCCGTTGTTTTATTTGAATTTCCGCAGCTTAAGAAAATTTATGCCGCCTGAATCTCTCGATATGTTTGACGTAATTTATGAGCGCTACGACGTAGCTTTTAGCGTTCGTAGCAATGTTTCGTAGCTGATTTTTGAAAATAATTTCCTCATCAGTTATTATAAGTCAGTTTATAATTATAGTCCTCGATTTAAAAAAAAAAAACTCACCCTAAGATGAGACAATGTTAAACTACGGGCGAATCCAACTAATTTACATTGTTTCCACTAGTTGCACTTTACTTTGTCTCGTCAGTGATTTTAATCTAGCACACTGTCTTTAAATCGCGTCTCGAGAAATTCGAGGATTTCGAGAGAAAAAATAGCGTCTTGACACACAGAAAAACAATAATAAGTTTTCTCTTGTTGGATGACCTAAAGTGTCCTTTCTCCCTTCCATATTAAACTGACTCATGTTTTTTTTCAATATTGTAAGTAATATTATATTTTTATTTAAGTGTTTAAGTGATATTGATTTAAATAAATATAATAGTATATGTTATAAATGTTCATATGAGATTACGTAAATAGTGTGGAATACGTCATCGGGTTTAATGAGTCAACCATGTTTTAAACCAAATACAAGAAGCTCTCTTCCGCAAAAAAAATATCTGACGTTACTGCAACGGATACAAACCACTATCTTAGTCCATGAATTCGTAATGTATCGGTTTTCCATACAATTGGAGATAAAGCCATTTATATCTTGGTAATGATCCTTCAATCTTCATATGGTTATAAAGTGAGTCGTAAAGATTTCCACCGAGCCGGCAAAATTTACTACCACTTTCAGGTGTAGAGTATTGCTTTGAGAAATCGTAACTTATTCTTAGTATTTTTAACCGAAAAGCACAATTTGTTCTTACAATTATCACTGCGTGCGATTCGCTCCTTATATTTTTACCGACTTAAAAATAAATGTATACTTACTAATTTATTAGTAAATTTAAACCAATTAATACTACTTATCAAATTTGAAAATAATAGATCATCAACTTATTAAACATTCGACATATATGTATATTTTGAGCTATTATTATTATATTATTAGTGCGAAATTATATTATTTAATCTCGCCATATTAATCTGACCTGATATTTTAAGAGACATGGTTAATTACGTCATTTATTTATACGTAATTTATAGATGGTTTTGTCTTGTCCTGTATGTGGAAATGTAATGTAACATGTAAAAATACTTGATCAGAATTATATTATATGATAGTTTTATATGAAAGTTCTATGAACCAGAGTTAAGCTAAATGATGTCAGTGGGGCAGATTTCGATTTGTTTCTATTTTTGTTAACCAGCCGCCGCATAAATGGTTAGTTTAGGTTACATTTGCGTAAATAACAAGAGCCCGCTTGTAAATTGCTCGCTGTCACCCAACCAGCACGTCCTCTGTAATTGTTTTTCTGTCGTTTTCTCTTTGTGTTTCGTTGTTAACGCGGTAATTAAGAATTGTATTTCCATACTATCTTTTAATTATATTTTTGTATTACGCTTGCATATATAGGATTTGTATTTTTTTATTCCAAATTCGGTAAATTGTCTTTATATTATGGTCTTAATCATGGTAAAATGATAAAAATACATCATATTTCATATATTATAAACAGCTTTCGTCCGATTTCCTTTAGATTTCATTGAATGTGCCATTAGTATTTAAAATACGCGTTTATTGGTCTCATATTAAGTATTACTTAGGTTAGGAAATTCTAACGTTTACCTTTTACAGACGAGTGAAGAAAAATCCACAGAAGTAGTTCAACTTTAAATGAGATGGTTAATTAATGTTTTACTTTCGATGTTAGTATACGTGAGTTGATTTTATCTTCTAAACTGTAGACAGTTGCAAAGTCAAACTAATTACTTAATTTACTTAAAGTGACGTAAGACGACCGTCGCGTCGCAATATTGTATTGTCGCAATACAAGTATTTACCTAAATATAATTATAAATGAAAAAGTGGAACAATAGTTAAATGTTATAGCTGAGAGCCATCTCTTCTAGACAACCTTTGGTTGGATTGTAATAAGGTAAAGTAAATTAGTTAAGTAAATTCGTAATCCTTAGTAAGAAAATTTTCAAATCTAAAATAAATACCCAAGAAGAATTCTAAAGAATTATTAGAAAAGGCTGCGAATGACTAATATTAGCTACTTACATCTCGTGGGCAGGGATTTTTTTTACAAGCAAGCGTTATGCATACGATGCCATACCAGCATATATATAATATCCAACAGCACGCAAAAACAGTTATGTGAAAACAAACATAAGATAAAACTTTTCTACTTTGTAACTCGCGATCATTTCCTCTATTCTTTACGCAGTGTTTGTCTGAAATTCGTACATGAGCATAACATGTTTTGCCCTCTTTTATACACTTTTATTTAAGATTGTAATGCGGTAATTCATATTCACGATACAAAGCAGTGGCGACGTTTTTATTAGTGTAGTCGTGACTATTGCTGGGAATATCAGTTATTTTTAAAAAAATATATAAGGAAAATGTGTACTTAAGGCCTTTTTTGTCCAATGTTAGTATACCTATACCGTTTTAGTTTGGTTGTAGATCGTAAACGAGTTGCAATTTTTAAAGCGAATTCTTTATACAAAAATGTGTGAAACTTTCCTCACGATGTTTTCGATCACCGTTAAACTATGAATTAAAAAAGATGTTCGAATTTTACAGTAAATACACATATATTTCGTTTCATACTGATTTATCATCAGGTTGATACAGGATCGTGAGCTATGTTGGCTATAAGCGCTTAAACCGTCAGTGATTTATCGGTTGTTAGATAAGACTGACGTATAATGTCTTATGAATAACCGCCTTAATTCATCAGGATATTTACGTAGCTTTTAGTGACATTAAGATTATGTATAATAATAAGTAAAAAAGAAACATATTTTTATCAACGCTTTTACGTGTCAACAATAAGAGTGGTTAGAAAAAAAAATCATTTATAAAAATATTTTGAGTACAAAAAACTATCATTCGAGTATATAAAATAAATAAATAAAAATATTACAGCTAAAATTGTCTTATATTTTTATTGTGGTACCTAAAAGCAAGTGATAATTCATTGTGAATACACACATAACTTCGAAAAGTCAGAGGTGTGTGCCTGGGGTTTGAAACCTGCGACCGCCGAAATTCTCGACCGCGCGCCTAAACCTCGAGGCCATCACTGCTTCACACACACACCTCTGACTTTTCGAAGTTATGTGTGTATTCACAATAAATTATTACTAGTTTAAACGGTGAAGGAAAACATCGTTTTGTTTTTCTTACTAAACTATAAATTGGACCCTAATTAAACATTATATCATAAGTAAATCAATTTAATTGCTATAACAAACTTTATGCTGTAATGGGTTAAATACATACAACTAATAGTCTAAGATCCCACTAAGAAATATATACCCTCATCTGTTATTTGAATGTGATAAGAAAAAAATGATAGATAATATTCACATTGATATATTGCAAATGGGTTGTCTAGTTAAATTAAGTCCAGATAATATTAAATAATTAAATTCAAAATTAAATTTATTGAATCAACTTCCCTCATCGGTTATTTCAAAAAAAAAAAAACCAGTTAGAAGAATATACCCAAGAGAACTGAAAACGTAAAGGTTGTCTACTGTCACAACTGCGCAACTGTAGGGTTGTTAGGTATAAACAGGTGAGTAAATGTTATTGATATACCCTCATCGGTTATTTACCCGAATATTTTTTTAAATGAAAGCTTATTTTATTCTTAATTTAACTGTATTAGGTTGTCTATTCATAAGTTGATATTGATAATGGTTGCCTAGATTTTGTAAGTAATTAATGAATCCTTTAAAAATTGTTTTCTTAAGTTATTATTTCGAAGAAAAAAAAAATTTGTATGGTGATATTAGGTTATGTGTCGATTTTATTGATAATATTGGTTATCATTCTATTTGTTATAAAAAAGTGACTGTTTTAAACAAAAAATATAAAAATGAATTTACAACATTTTGCATGCAGCACGATGTGAGTATATAATTTTTAGTTCGTATTTAATTAAGTAAATTGTTCATTCTTTCTCGACCACGTGTTAATAATTATTTGTAACTAATGTTTGTAATGATATTACATTTTCAGGTACCTAAATTTTCAAGTAATCTGGAGCAACAAATATCTTCTAACTCTTTTCAACACTCTGTACGTATAAATAAATAATATTGAATTATTAAATAACTAAGTAATTTATTTATTTAATTTATTACTTTTTAAGGTGGAACCAAGTACGTCTACGAGTGATACTCATCTCACAGTCGAGTTACCCTGTGGCGTATCGCCAGGCGAGATAAATTTGAATGCTGATGATGATGACTCCAATCTCATTCCACCATGCTGGAAGTCTCTCCAACAAAAAATTTTGAGCACGATATATGTAAATTCGATGTGGCTTCATGCAACAGATGCAAGCTGTGTCAAATTAAAACCTGAAGATTGTGGCTGGTTTTTAGATGGCTATTTGAAACCCAAATGGTTCGAAGGAGATCCCACACCTTTGCAAGTTGAGGATGTACTGACTGTATTGGAGAGAAAAGAACTCGAGGAAGATGTAGACGTAGATTTTGATGTAGCCTCTTCTGACGAGTCAGAATCAGAAGATATTTTTAACTGATCTATTATACTAATAGTAGTATACTACTAGTATCTCTCTCCGAGGCCAGTAGTCGTAGGGAATGCCACTCTCGAAGTTGTCCAAGAATACATCTACCTCGGACAAACTATCCAACTAGGCAGGCACAACTTCGAGCAGGAGGCGGACCGAAGAATACGGTTGGGCTGGGCGGCATTCGGGAAGCTACGTCATATTTTCAAGTCGTCGATCCCTCAGTGCCTTAAGACGAAAGTCTTTAATCAGTGCGTCCTACCCGTAATGACATACGGAGCCGAAACGTGGACACTCACCAAAGGCCTGGTCCACACTCGCTCAGCGTGCTATGGAGCGGGCAATGCTTAGAGTTTCTCTGGTGGATAGAATTCGTAATGAAGTCATCCGCCAGAGAACAAGAGTCACTGACATTGCCCGCAAGATTAGCACGCTAAAGTGGAAGTGGGCCGGCCATGTCTGCCGACGGTCCGACGGCCGATGGAGCAGACAAGTGTTGGAGTGGAGACCGCGCTTAGGCAAACGTAGTGTAGGACGTCCTGCAGCACGATGGTCCGACGACTTGAGAAAGGTGGCGGGTAACGGATGGATGAGGGCTGCTCAAGACCGGGATGGTTGGCGCTTTCTTGGGGAGGCCTACGTTCAGCAGTGGACGGCGATAGGCTGTGTATATATATATATCTCCAATAGTATAGTATACCTTTTTTTTTCATAAAGTGCTCTGTGTCACTGTATGTTCCATATGTTTTTTGGAACAGCTGATATCTAGTAATCAGTAGATTACTATACTGATTATAATTATTTTTATATTAGTTAAAAACTGTAATTTTTAATAAATAAATGTGTGTGAAAATAATTTAATATTATTGTAAATATTTAATCTGCATTGAATTTAGTAGGTAATCTATATTACGCGCATATGCAATTATAATGTGCTGAGAAATTCTTCTTCAAAATTTACTTACAAAATCTAGGCAACCATTATCAATATCAACTTATGAATAGACAACCTAATACAGTTCAATTAAGAATAAAATAAGCTTTCATTTAAACTTTTTTTCGGGTAAATAACCGATGAGGGTATATCAATAACATTTACTCACCTGTTTATACCTAACAACCCTACAGTTGCGCAGTTGTGACAGTAGACAACCTTTACGTTTTCAGTTCTCTTGGGTATATTCTTCTAACTGGCATATTTTTTTTTTAAATAACCGATGAGGGAAGTTGATTCAATAAATTTAATTTTGAATTTAATTATTTAATATTATCTGGACTTAATTTAACTAGACAACCCATTTGCAATATGTCAACGTGAATATTATCTATCATTTTTTTCTTATCACATTCAAATAACAGATGAGGGTATATATTTCTTAGTCGGATCTTGTACTGTAATAGAAAGTGCAATGCAGCTAAAATAGACAATTCAAATATTATGTGCCCCATTTTTCTTTTAATGAAAGTATATCCAAAGCAGTAATGGCCTCGAGGGAAGCAGTATGGCCTCGAGGTTTAGGCGTGCGGTCGAGAATCTCGGTGGTCGCTGGTTCAAACCCCAGGCACACACCTCTGACTTTTCGGAGTTATGTGTGTATTCACAATGAATTATCACTTACTTTAACGGTGAAGGAAAACATCGTGAGGAGACCAGCAACCTAAAAAATTCTTAGGAATTTCTTAGGTGTGTAGTCCGCCACCCCGCACTAGGCCAGCGTGGTGGACTAAGGCCTAAACCCTCTCAATGATAGAAGAGGCCCGTGCCCAGCAGTGGGACGTATTTGGGCTGATGACGACGATGACGACGATTACAGCAAATTGTCTTATATTTTTATTGTGGTACCTAAAAGCAGTTGCTGTGAATAGTATTTATAATTTTACTATATTTATTTAAACTTATTTTTTATATTTTTAAATATAAAGTCTTATATAAAAAATACATTTAAAAACATAAAAAAATACTTTGACACGCAGATGGCGGGGTCACACCACCCAAGCCACCGGCGGTTAGGGTCCAAGAGTTAGAAACCGCCTCACGATGCTTGCCGTGACTAATAACACTGTTTATTGCATCTGGGTTTTGACCCAACAACCGATTGAGAGCCTTCGAAGATGTTGGTCGAGGCTCTTTGGTATCTACCCATTGGCAGTAATCACTATCGGAACAATGACGGTTGAGTCTATATCCTACATATCAGTAACCTCGTAATATAATATTATTATCAAAATTATAACTCGAACCCTTTAATTGTATCTAAAACACGAAATATAATAGAGAAATTTTATAAACATAGTGAAGATTCCACATATATTTCTTTGTGAAAGCTATTTAAAAATGCTTGAAATAAAGCCACGACGATCAAAGCACTTAGTTCGATACACTTGAATCGGCTTCCGGAGCTCTCAGCGGTCGGCTGTTAATGTGGAACTACTGTAGTCGAGACAATCCATCCACTTCTGTTGCATGCATATGCATACAAAATACACAATCGGCACTCTTTTAAGAACAGCTGAATCTACTTTTTAATGAAGTAGCAATGATTGATGAGAATGTATCAGTGTTTTTTTTATGAATGTATTTATTTTACAGTTTGAATTTGGGTGCTTCATTATAATTATTACTATTCCACAATAGTAACAGTTTTTAGCCCTTGCCAAAAATGTAAAAATTGTTTTGACCCTGGTTTTGCCATTGAGTAATTAATCCTTGTGGAATTAATTGTGTGTAATTAATCCTGGCAGTGATGGCCTCGAGGTTTTAGGCGCGCGGTCGAGAATTTCGGCGGTCGCGGGTTCAAACCCCAGCACACACCTCTGACTTTTAGAAGTTATGTGTGTATTCACAATGAATTATCACTTGCTTTAACGGTGAAGGAAAACATTGTGATAAAACCTGCACACCTAAAAGTTCTTAGATGTGTAGTGTAGTCCGCCAACCCGCACTAGGCCTAAACTTTCTCAATGGTAGAGGAGGCCCAGCCATGCTCAGCGACGCCATTTTTATACACATAAATTGACGGTCTTATTTTTAAATATTTTTACAAAGTCCAATAATCAATTTATATTAATCAAGATTATATTCTCATTAAAGTTATTGACAATTTATAAGTAATTTATAAGTAATAAAATAATCATTATGCAATTTTACTATTACTACAATAATTATTAGTAAAAGGTATGTACGCATAAGTTTTTAATAATTTAAAAATATAATATTGTAAGGTATTTTAATGAAATACATTTATTATTACTAAATATTACTATTTAGGCTAACACAAGCAATCTGCCTTAGGCGATGTCTTGTGATCTTCGGCAGGTCGTCTATCAACCATGTCGAGGTAATACAATTCTGCTCCATCAGCTATTGCGCACTATGAACCCTGCATACTGTTATTTCAGCTTGCTATTCCATTTGTTTCTGTTCCGTTTGCTACTTTGGTCCCCCGAGGATCCTTTTATTTAGTTTTTAAGTATGAGAAATGGTTTTTTTCAATTTTATTTGCAGAGTTTTTCCACACATGGACTTATCATCCCTTTTTTAAATTATTGATAGCAATGCTTTTTAGTAAGCTTTTGTTCACCACCTTTACCTTAATATTGGTATAAAATCTTTTTAGTTCATTATATGGTATTAAATGTTAGAAAAACATATGAAAAATAAAAAAAGCATTCCCGAAAAATTCATGCGGTTTATTCATATGTATTTTCTTTTATTCACAAAGTAAGCGATGTTAAACCGATTCTAAAGCTATTTTGAATGTCAAATAATATGATTTGTAGCACATATTTCTGAATGCATGTTTGTGCTCTATCCTTAGCTTGAGCTAGCTCCGACAGTGTTATTTATGTTTTCATATTATGTTGGCTCAACCATCTACCGCATCTGTGTTCGGGACGGATAACAGCTGAACGTGTTGGTGGTAATGCTTTGTTTATTCTTTATTTTAAAATAACATTTCTTTTAAAATTGATAGTACCTACATACATAGAAATAGATGTGATAGGTGATTCGTACTCACCAAAATAGCGAACACAGTACACAGTACATAGAACCTATGCAAGTGGGTAGGGAGCGAGTATCGTTCGAAAGCATCCAGTGTACAGAATTGTGGCTGTCATAATTGTTAAGAGACAATAGCGGCCGTGTCTCATCACTATTATTTTCATACCCCACATGGTATACAGGACACAGGCTTCCCCAAAGTTTTTCAATTTAGTATAATAAGATATCTGATTTTTTTATGATAGACATGTAGTAGTAGACATATTCATTGTTCGCTCCAAAAATATGAAGATTATGACATCATCAGCTCATATACGTCCCACAGCTGGGCATGGGCCTATTCTATAACCAAGAGGATTTCTGCCTTCGTCCACACTGTCCTAGTGCGGGTTGGCGGACTACACACCTAAGAAATTCCTAAGAACTTTTAGGTGTGCAGATTTCCTCACAATGTTTTTCTTAATCGTTAAAATAAGTGATAAATGATAATTCATTGTGAATACACACATATATTCGAAAAGTCAGAATTGTGTGCTGCCTGGGGTTTAAACCCATGACCGCCGAGATTCTTAACCATGACTAATGAAGATTTTGTAAACAAGTAATAATTACTAAAATATTTATTAATGCGTTTCATTAGTATGTAGAATTCCAACTCTATATTTCCTTTAAATTTATTGAATGTATGGTATTGAAATATGTATGTATGGTAACATATATATACCGAATTTCAGCGGAGCTTTCAATTGATGAATTGTGACAAAGTGATCTAAAAACAGGCATGGTGGTAAAATTCGCGTGTAAGAGACTATACATTTCCATTTCAGAGATTGGTTTAAGTACATTAAGGCAAATTGTTTTCAATCTGTTCTGATCTAATCCAAAGCTAATAAAGGATAAAATGCAACTTAATTTTTTTATAAGAGAGCAATATTAATAGATTTTCTGTTAATCCGAAAGACGAATGTGCATAAACCTGTGTTTTCAAAAGCATTCATCAATCGTTAAGCCATGCAAGTAACCTTATCCTGAGCACTGGCAACAAGCCAACAGAAATGAAATCATTTATGAAAATCACTATGCTCAAATTAATTTGTATCAAGTTCGATAAATATGTTTTATTCTGTGGCTTAATTAAAAGGAATGTTAATTACGAATACGTGCAACTTTATATCGCACGCAGCGAAAGGTTTACAGCGCCGCCGGCGTAGCGTCGGTGCAAGCACTATTACAATTAACATAAAGCCCCTTTGAACTGCTGGTCACTGAGAATTTATGCAGTGTTTTCCCGTTTTGTTCTCGCATACGCTTCAAATCAAATTGCATTCGCATATTTTGCATCTACTATGAAAAAGTTTTGTGTGCTCGTGTACGAATGGAATAATAAAAAAAATTCATTAATTTCACATGCGTCATTTTTCTACCTGATTTTAAAATATTAAAATATCCTGGAAATGAAAATGTTATGGTTATTATGTTTGCAGCTCAGACACGTGTCAAAAGTGGAACGGATTTGAATGTTTGGCTCATAGATAGACTTATTTGACGTAGTTAGTTATAAATCTGTATTGACACAATGGATAATTAAAATTGTTACTGTAAGATTTAATAAACGAACATTTACCTTTTTTTTTTCGAGGGGAAAGCTCGAAATTCATTTCATTTCATTTCATTTATGGCTCTACTTCCCGCCAACCCTGGGGGAGGGGAGGCAGGAAGCGTATGTCGGGGCCACCGGCCTTCCAGCCCGGCGCGCGGTGGCGTTATGTCCGCACAGATGTTAGTGCCGGGCTGGGTCCCTAACCTACCCCAACCTACACCGGCATACCGACCAAAACCTCCCGGTGGCCATCTCCGCGCTAAGTGGGGCAACCACGGTGCGTGGGCGAGAAGCGCCCACAATAGTGCCGCAGCCGCCCGGTGCGCCTCCGAGACGAAAACGTCTCGGCCGCCTCGGAACTTTTAGGGGCGCAGTTGTAGCCCCACTTACTCGATTCGGGCGCCTCCATTGTAGGCGCCCGCGACGGACACAGGCCACCGTGCCGCCGCCCCTCTCGGGGTTACGTTCTGGGTGGACGCTTTGCCCCCAAAGCGCGTCCAGCGACACCAAGGGCCCCAATGAGTCGCCTTTTACGACAGGCAGGGGATACCGTGGTGGAATTCTAACACCCCCTTGCCACAGGGCAGAAACGAACATTTACCTACGATTTATTGTTACATACGCTACCCAATTCTGAACCACCGACAGACGTAGTCTGAAATAGAAGCTAAAAAATAAAGATAGATTCAACAACTTAAAAGGCTGATTATAGTTCCATCAATCTGCACTCAACCAATAGGGTTCAAGTTCTCATGATATTTTCGTTCACGGTTAATTTGCGTGATAAATAGACAGATAATGCGGGCGTATGATAAATTTCATAATGTTTAAAGTATAATACCTATTATGATTTTTTTTATGACTCTGTATTCTTTTCGTTTAAGATTCCATTTTCATTTCTATGCCATGATTAAATCAATTTGTACTATGATAGACGGTAGTATGTACCTGTGAAATAAACCTGTATTTCGTTTAAATTTTTACGCCAATATTTCCAATGCCGTTTATATTTAGACACCTTCCAATTTGACGAGGGTTGACAATGCAATTATCTCGTCAGGCCCGCCTTATAATGGAATATCATCAAAAATCTGTTTTGCTGTACGTGCGAGTTCTATTGTTTTGATTTTAATTGACAAATACTTTTAGCATTGATTGTTTTTTCATACCACAAAAGCGAAAAATGAAATTTTATTCAAAGAGTAAAGCTGTTAGGATTTATATCGGCTAATAGGCACATAAATAATTAAAAAATATTTTATAACTGGTTTTTAAAGGTATTGACAGATCGAATTAAATACACTATCCTGCTAAATATCTAATCCATTAATCAGGAAAATTCGAAATTTTATTTCAAATGTACAGGGTTCCATCAAAACTGTTTTTGAGTTCTCCATATATTTTATTTACTTGAAGCTCTTCAACCCATATAAGGTTAATGAAATGATCTAGTTGGGTTCTCAAAATTCTTTAGTCTCATGGCCCAAGTGTGTGTATATGGCGTTTCGGATTCGATTCTCGGGTCAGGATGTGTTATAGGGTTTATCATGAGGAAATTCACAGTAATACATGCGTTCTGGACACATCTGTCTTCAATATTGAAGACGAAGCTGAAGCTTCAACTATACTAGCGTGAAGCGCATGTGCAGATGTATAAAAATGTGCAAACAGAAATATTCTAACCTATTGGCAATAATAGATTTATCATCAGCCCATATACGTCCCGCTGCATGGCACGGGCCTCCTCTACCGTTGAGAGGGTTTAGGCTTTAGTCCACCACGCTGACCTAGTGCGGGTTGGCGGAACACACACCTAAGAACTTTTAGATGAACGGTATAGAACGATGTTGTCCTTCAACGTTAAAGTAAGTGATAATTATTTGTGAATTAAATAGTGTGCAATTATAGATTATTTATACCATCATAATATAATTAATAGTTATACCATCAGCAGTTTGCGGCATACTTACACATCAGATCCATATTAAATAGGTATTTGATACACATATTAAACTTTAATGAACCTATAAATCATCACCATAGTTATTATACATACAAGCCTCCTTATTCAGGCTTATGTGCTATTATGGCTGACTCTCTGTTGCAAGGTTCTACATTGTGTAATTTATAAGGTCAGTAATTAAGGTCAGCAGATTGCTACTCAAAATGTGTGTGATAATATTGAAATATTTTTTATGAAAAATATTGTTTTAAGATTTGATGATGATTCACAATGAATTATTACTTACTTTAACGGTGAAGGAAAACATCGTGATGAAACCTGCACACCCAAATGTTGTTAGGAATTTCTAAAGTGTGTAGCCCGCCAACCTGTACTAGGCCAGCGTAGTGGACTAAGGCCCTCAATGGTAGAGAAGGCCCGTGCCCAGTACTGGGACGTATATGGGCTGATGATGAATAGTTCCAAAATTAATCTCTAACACACGGATAAATACAATATTTCATTCATGTTATATTGACATAGACTGATGGGTGTTTCATTTACATTTGAATTCAATAAACTCATGTGTAAACAAATAATTTTGCAATTCCAGTTACTAATTAATTCCACTGATACAGTTATGAAATATCGAGACTGATTCAAATGCTAATTGATTTCATTATTAATAGTTTTAGTATCAACGTGAAGCTTTAACATATTTGAATCGATATTAACTCATATCAAGATCCATCATAGCCTAGCTATGACATAATTGTATTTTCTAATGTTGCAAGGGTAAGGAGATTCGGATGTTTTTTTTTATCTAACGATGTATGGTAAACAATTACTTTCATAAGAGATTTCATAGATCTGACAGGAGGTGTGTTAACTGTTACCTACTGGTTGCTACTAGTTGTAAATCTATCTATTTGCATTAGACGTACAATGTAGGCAGGGGGCATGGATTATACATTGAACTTAACTATAAAACTGTTATTTCAACAGAATAATTGCTGCATTCCTGTATATAGCGGAAATAACTCATTTAAAAAAACCTCGACGAAAAACGAGACTAGACCGCAAATAAAAAGTTTTCATTTGTAACTAGTTGACAAATTAATCATCATCATCATCATCAGCCCATATACGTCCCACTGCTGGGCACGGGCCTCCTCTACAACTGAGAGGGTTTAGGCCTTAGTCCACCACGCTGGCCTAGTGACAAATGAATATAAACTGAAAATTAAAACTTTGAAATAAACATACATAAAAGTTTATTTATTAGTACTTTTTATTACTTAAATGTTAAAAAAAGAACGATTTTTACTAGTCTACTAGCTTATTCCTATTTCTAGGGATATGAAATATTGTACAATCCTCCTTAAATGCAATCGTTTGTGCGTAATGTAATAATGCCACTGTTCCGATATGATTGAATTGTGTTGCGGCCCTGAGGCGACACGTATATCGGATTAACGCATGGTATACATTTATCTAGCTCGGCTTCCCTTGAGCACATGTTGTCATCGTGTATTCACTATTTTGTTACCACAATAATATTTTATTCGTAGCTAAATAATACATAGAAGTGTTCGTGTATTTATAAATATGTAGAAGGCCATAATGAACCGCTTTAAAATGTATTGAAAAAGCACATAGAATAGGTGTCCCCAAATCTTAGTCATCTAAAATAACGTAGTGAAGCATTTTTGGAAATAGAAGTTCTGGATGGTCCAGATGGTTCACCTCAAAGCCTCGGTTAAGACTACCTCTAAAAAAACACTTTTTACTGCTGTTTTTTTTTGTGTTACAGTTTTAGTACTACAGAGTGGAACTGACGAATTTCTATGGTAAACATATGCATGCATGTTCATTCATTGTTATTCATTACAATTTTGCAAAAACATGTAAAAAGGGACCTAAAAGCACGCCTATTCACAACCGTGATGAAAATTTATAACACCTCACTTTCTAGTAAATAATACCGTACTTTTAGCTAACTTTTAACTTTACTGCTCTAGAAGTCAACAAAGCATGTTTCACATTACATACAACAAACATTAGAATACCACAAGACTACTGTTCCGGACACAAAGCATTGTAACACACACGGGGAAGTGGCTGTCACGAACTTGGGGCTATTACACCGTACACAGTTAAATTTGCACGGAGGAACTTTGGAACTTCCAAGTCAAACGTGAACGTGAAGGCGGCCGAGCGAGCGAATTTGGCCGGCACAGATTCTACTTATTTATTTATGGAGCCGCTCTAAATAGACTTTAGTATAATGTATTTTGTGTTTGAGTGTTCCATTTCTTCGGATATAAATTTATTGGACATATTTTGGTTTTTCTATTTGGAAATTCTCAGTAGTAGCATTCTGAAAAGTTATCATAACACGGCAATAGGCTCGTCCCCTGTACGTGGGACTTATTGTCATCGCAGACGATGAAAATTAGATTTGTTTTTTATAAAGATACATATACCATAAATGTTTACAATGAAGAGAAACATGGTAACTCATTTACAAATTGGTTTTCCGGGAATACTTTTTACATTACCGCCATTACCTACTAGTTTTACATAATCAAGATATTATATACTATCAAAATATTTTAAATTAAATATATAAATTTCAATACTTTTCATGAGTTTATCGAGTAAATTCACCGCAGTTGGCGCGTGAGAGATCTTCGAAGGGTTAATAATTTACTGAAAGTGATATGTACACAGTCCTCCTAAAAGCTTTGTGGTATCGGTGCTGAAATATTATCCAGTCCATTAAGTTGTGTAAAGTGGCGACGAATGCCAAACAACATACATCTTCTTGATTTGTTCGGGCCGGCTCCATGTCTAAACACATCCATTTAATTAGGAGTTTTGCATAAAATAAACTTGGTCTGTACGTAGGTAAGTACTGTCTACGAGGTCAATGCTCCTATTTTATATTAACGAGGACGTAAATATTTTCTTTATTTTAATAGATACTGTCATTTGAGTGAAAAAACAAACAACTTTAGTACTAGAACTCAATTTTGCGTAAATTTCAGTGAAGCTTGTTAATTTATTCTTATTACAGCGATAACGATGACAGACGATGATAAATTGTACTATAACTTAATCTTTAAACGCAAATGTATTAGAGTTGAAGGTAAGAAATATATTATCAAAACTTAGGTATTCATAAACATTGTTAATATTAAATATAAATAATAATAAATCATGTGTTAGAGACATAAACAAAGTCATATTCGACGTTTATTTTTTTTGGGATAATAAGGCATTCAGTAAAGCTTTAGAATGTAGAACTAACAATAGTATTTTCATTTACGTTATTGCCGTCGCGTCGGTTCAATATGGAAAGTACCAAAACTAGTACCTACAAAGTGCCAGTAGGCCGTTTTTCAAACATTTACGAAATGAGAGAAATGAGTTGAGAGTTTTATCCTGATTTTATGAGGCACAGTCGCACTAAATAAACGTTTGGAAGTCAGCACGTTGTTTTGGAAACATGTTTATAGTTATTTATGTGTTTGTAGCAATAAAACGGCAGACCAGTTTTCGCGGAACTTTTAATTGTTCGTCCAACTCGATTTCAGTTTCGAATTGTTCGTGTGAGTTTGCTTGGTATTGTGAGTCTTGACACTCGGTACTTTGGTTTTATATTTTAATTTAAGACTTGCATGTGAAACATCATGGAAGTAGTACTTTGGATATGAAATGTATGCTTATTCTATTATTTTGTAATTTGTTCATAAATGTGGTAGTTTTTCTCTTAGAACAAGTAATGGATACGTTAAATGCTGTATATTAATGATGTGTCTTATGTACAAGTTAATAAAATATGTTCGAGAGGTCCCGAGTTCGATCCCGGGGCGTCAGTGTGTTATATATTTCCTTTTTTTTAGTAAATTTTCATTAGTAACTCGGAGTTGGGAAATGTGTCTCTTCATTATATTCATTGTCAGCCCATATACGTCCCACTGCTGGGCACGGGCCTCCACTACAATTGAGAACGTATACGGCTGGCGATATGAAGTAGCGGTAGTTTATATATGCAACTTCGTAAAGAAATAAAAGAAACGTAAGTATTTATAAGTATTTAATTTAATGAGACTCACGTTTCTATTTATACCCACTTAATGGAAAATTATACTGACACTTTCGTCGAAATTCATCATGCGAGGCCTAACGTGAACTGGCGGACGAACAGATTACGGCTAATCAAATCTAATTAGCGACATTGCGATAGAATTTAATGGATAATATAATATTGTGACTCATTCATTGAATAATTTATATGGCATTGTTTGCATATCAATAAAAAAAATAATATTGTTCGTTTTAGAACACTCGGTCTGCGTTATGCCTGGTAAGTGAAATAAAAAAAAAATGTTAAAAGATTTTTTTGAACACTCACGAGGTTTAAAATCTTTATTTTCATTTCCGAATGATCTGTCATTTCAAAAAGTGACACCTAACTATTACGATAAATTCACTCATAGATACAATTTGGCCGGCCCACAAGGCTGGCATAAAGGCGATTCTCAATCTACAGATTGTTAAATTGATATCTAATAAATGTTTTTTTTTTCATTTGGGTAATAACTTGTACTTAAGAAAATTGGATTCCTCACACAGTAGATATAAAGATCCTTGTGTGTGACAGAAAAAAATTGCTAACGTAATTTCGTGTGCGAACTGACAAAGGGCAATTTATTGAATACGTAGATGACCTGAGGAATGTGGAAAGGTCGTAGAGAACATTCAATTCTGCAAAATCTAAAGGCCTATATTCAGTTGAGAATCTCTTGTCTGGCAAAAAATGTGACAGGTGAAGTAATGTACGACCCTTTTAGTACAGTTTTTAAGCCGCTTTCGATTTAGTACAAAGTAATTACTATCGTCTCTGTTTTCTTAACAGATCATGTTCGCCGAGTATATCTTAATTAGTTACTAATGTGCTCGTAATTTCCAATCTGGTTTTGTAATTAGCCGCATATTACAACTTGAAACTAATTATTACGTGACAAATATACGTATCTAGGATAATGAATATTATTTGAAGTTAGTTTTTCTGTGACGATTCTTTTAATTCATGAGAATATCATCGGTCTCATTAGACCATAATTCATCGATCATTCAGATTCATTTCATGATTAGATCCTTCCTTTTTAATACTTTCGCTTGCATTATGTAGTATCAATGCATGTGTTACTGTGCATAATACACCATTGCTATCAAATACATACAAATACAAGAATTTAATGTGTTAGAATAGTTGTGAGGTTATATGTCCGAAATTAGGGTTTAAAAAGAGGAAAATGATTAAATAAATAACCTTTATTTGGCCTCCAAAAGGTTAATTATTTGAGAAAAGGTTTAGCTTTGATATGATCACAACAATACCAATCCAATATATTGGTAAGGGAATTTGAGCTTACCTGTAATACTCTACTTCGTAATCGTATTATGATATTGAAGCAGGTGAGAGAGCTTATAACTAACATACTATAATAAATACATACACACACGCAGACACCCACTCAGGTCTATATTCCCGAAGGTGCATTCTTACATATGTTTTACTATATACATATGTATCTGAGGTTCCACGTAATCGGGAACGAGCCAATTATCGAATTTTCGGACTTATTTCCACACTGTGTGCTTTTAGTAAGAATTCAATAATGGAAAACCTAATAAAACTAAGCCCGACCCGTAAATTGAGCCTAAAAGTTCTAGATTACATGGCATACATCGGTAGGTACCGCAAGCCCATGTGGCAGTCTATAAAAAATATAGGAAAATAGTCAAGAGAGTAACCACTATAAATGCGTCGCCTGTTGGGTTTCAAATAGGCTGCCAAATTTGTGACAACTAGTAAGAAATTCTATGTGTGTTTAAACGTAAAAGCACTTACTATTACTTGCTAATCCATTTCGAAAGATCCGCATGGAAAATTGTACCCATAGGATTATTATGAGAAATTCTATTGAACGCGAAGAAAAATTCCTTTCGTGTTCCAGATATTCAGCTGAGCTGAGGCGAAAGTTGATTGCCGCCATATCGTATGCACGATATTCAATGCGAGTATGAAATTGAAATAAGCTGTACCGTGGACTTATGTGACTGTCTTTTTAAATCGAGGGCGTATGCGTTCTCATATTTCCCGGAGTATATCCGTTCTGTAAATACCTCATGCTAGTTAATGAAATACCTTCCACATAGAGAGGAATGTTCATTAATACTTTAGTAGCATGTGTTGCCTTTGTTGAGCTTGTAAAACATGCTATATTACTGTACACTACTGATCTAATTGGGATCTCTAGAACATTTTTCACAATTTTCATAGAATTGACTAAGGCGAAGCGAGTTCAAACCAGTAATAAAAAATGATAAAGATTTTAATAAAAATGGGATTTATAGAATAATGTCAGTTTATAATATGATCTTCGCAAAATATCATAAATGAATTTATTGTGAAAAACTGTGGTGTTTACATTTGTCATCATCATCATCATCAGCCCAAATTCGTCCCACTGCTGGGCACGGGCCTCCTCTACAACTGAGAGGGTTTAGGCCTTAGTCCACCACGCTGGCCTAGTGTGGGTTGGTGGACTACATACCTAAGAAATTCCTAAGAACTTTTAGGTGTGCAGGTTTTATCACGATGTTTTCCTTCACCGTTAAAGCAAGTGATAATTCATTGTGAATACACACATAACTTCGAAAAGTCAGAGGTGTGTGCCTGGGGTTTGAACCGGTGACCGCCGAAATTCTCGACCGCGCGCCTAAACCTTGAGGCCATCACTGCTTTTATATTTTACCTTAATTTTTATTTCTATTTTACCGAATAAATATATAAATGTTATAGACTTAATGCTGCTAAGATGAATGTGTAATAATAAAAGTCGATTCTCAACAGGCTAGCGTTTACTTCAGGGTTGAGTATTAGTAAGTCCTTGAGAGTGTAGAAAGGAAGTGGGCGAAGCGTGAAATGTGGTGGAAGTAAAAGATGCATGCAAGAACAGTCGGATCAGACCACTATATTTTCTTAGAATAGATCGGTGCTAAACACAACAATCGTAAAGATAAATGAAATAACATTATTACGTCTATCGTATGTAGGTCTACCTCTGTAACGCTTCATAAATGCGTTTAGCTCTAACATTCTGTTAACAGTAAGAGCGAGAACAATTCAGTGATTAACTTCACGAAGTTACGATTTGCGTGAGTTGTGAATAAGCTCGCTGAAGTGACAGTATCCGACAATCCTCAAAACAAATTAATGGTGGATTGATCACTTCCTGATATCTCGAGGAAACAATTTAAGCCATTAAGCGCTCAAGATGGCAATCGTAAAAACAAAATGACGGCCATTAAGCTTGATTTCGGGGCGACTGTTATCTTTTAGAATTGATGAAAGGTTGTTAGTGTGGCGGAAATTGTACATGAATATTTATGTCCTTAGATGGACTGTAATGAAATTCTTGGAGCTGTAATATGATGTAATTTTTTATATTCCCTTATCAGTGTAAATAAGTTGTTTCATTAATTGTACTAATAGACGAAGTGTTTAAGAGTCCCTATTTGTAATTTTAAATACGATGCAAGTTGGATGTGGAGTAGAAATATCTAAACAATGCGGAGCAAATGTAAATGCAGACGCAGAGGACTGTGACAAAGAAAAATTGTAGAAACAATTGACTAGAACTCTTTTTACAAAAAAAAAACTGAACACAAGTAGTAGTTGTATATTTTTATTCTAAGTTTTATATCGTCGTTGGTATTGATTTTAGATTTCAGGCAATATAAGACATGATTTTAACAGGGCTATCCAGATTTGCGGCCTTACTTATAAACGTAAATTAATTTAACTACTACTTAAACATGCCTTAAGACTGCCTCGTGGTCTCGCGGCACAAGTATGTGCCGTGCGATCTAGAGATCCTGGGTTCGATTCCCGGATAGTGTTATTGGGTTTTCCATTAGCAAATTCTCAGTAGCAGCATGGAGTCTGAAATTGTAGCCGATAAACAGCAATAGGCTCGCCCCCTATTAC
This sequence comes from Hemaris fuciformis, assembly GCA_907164795.1. Lineage (NCBI taxonomy): Eukaryota > Metazoa > Arthropoda > Insecta > Lepidoptera > Sphingidae > Hemaris > Hemaris fuciformis. Next base: position 6,285,346 of record OU015440.1, on the reverse strand, counting down.
GTGGGACGGATACATACCTGGCGTAATGTTGGTGCAGAAATCCACCTCCGCCTACCTCTTCGGGGAACACAGGCGTGAGGTTATGGATGTATGTTAATCATGTTTTGTCCTGCTCTGTTGATTGACATGTGACGTTTAAGTAGTTGTAAAATTAACTAACGCTTATAAATATGGGCGAAAGTGTAGAGCGGGCAGAGATAACTATTTTTAAGCACATTATGTTATTATTACAATTCACTTATACATATTCACTTCTGCCTCGTGGTCTCGCGGTACAAGTATGTGCCGTGGGATCTAGAGGTCCTGGGTTCGATTCCCGGGTCGGGCAAAGTGTTATTGGGTTTTTCCATTAGGAAATTCTCAGTAACAGCACGGAGTCTGGAAATGTGCCCGAAAAAACGGCAATAGGCTCGCCCCCTATTACGTGGGACTGATACATACCTGGCGAAATGTGGGTGCAGAAATGCACCTCTGCCTACCCCTTCGGGGAATACAGGCGTGAGTTTATGTATGTATGTACTTATATGATAAGAAGAGGAGAAAAGGTAAGCCCGCTAACTAGTCTATAACTAGTGTGAAAGATAACTATCAATAGTCCTATTGTCTGAGATTTAGTAACAACAAAATAATAAGTTTATTGCATCCCCATTTTGTTGTACTTACTGTATTATTTATCAGTTTTTATGAAAAGTGACGTCATTTACGATATATCAATTTCAGGCCGATATAGACCGTTCTTTATTTATGCTTTTGCAGAATTACGACTTTCGCATGAAATAGACGTCAAAGTATGCTGCAGAGTTTCTGTTTGATTGATGAACTCATACTACGCTTTCTTGTGTTGAAATACGTGTTTAATCAACTAAGTGTTGTTAGCGGAACTGCTCGCGTATTGAAATTTTTTTTTATATTTTCTTATCCAGATTTTTGATATATGTGCACTAAAAATTGACAAATTATTATCGTTATTAAAAGTCTTTATATTGCAGCTCTATAAGCAGAGTATGAGAAATTGATATATTGATACAGTTAAATTATAATGCATGCCGGCCCGCTGAGATCGTTTGTCACGTTACGCTGAAATAACCCAAGATAATAGGAAGGAAGGAAAACTGGGCTGGTCAACTCCTCGACAACTTGATGGGTGAAACATTAATAAAATAGGTGGTAGAAACACAAAGCGTCAGCACATGTGTGTGTCATGCGATCTAGAGGTCCTGGGTCCGAATCTCGGGTCGGACAAAGTGTTATTGTCTTTTTTTTAGGTATTTTCAGTAGCAGCACGGAGTCTGGAAATGTGCCCGAAAAACGGTAATAAGCTCGCCCCCTATTACGTGTGACCGATGTATACCTGGCGAAATGTGAGTGCAGAAATACACTTCTGCCTACCCCTTCGGGGAATACAGGCGTGAGGTTAGGTATGTATATAGAAACACACAAACTTGAAAATATCATAAATAAAAATACTATATAATATATATTTATATTATTGTATAATACTGGTATATTCTTTTGTGGAATATTTTAATTATTCAGCAAAATTCGAGCATTCTATTTGTGTTGTAAGGTCTATTTCGTTGGCGCTGGTAATAAACTAGTTTTATCGAAAAACTTTCCTCAAAAACACGTAACTGATATTGGCGAAGTCCATTTCATGGAGATGGCGAAACGTATTTGTGTTAGTAGATTCGGTCGAGACCGAGCCAATCCGTTGAATGTTCTTCTGCTTTAGTTTTGCGTACTTATGTGCTTGTAGTAATGTAATGAAATATGTACTGCCTTCACTTTGGTTATCATCATCAGCCCATATACGTCCCACTGCTGGGCACGGGCCTCCCCTACAACTGAGAGGGTTTTAGGCCTTAGTCCACCACGCTGGCCTAGTGCGGGTTGGCGGACTACACACCTAAGAAATTCCTAAGAATTTTTTAGGTTGCTGGTCTCCTCACGATGTTTCCTTCACCGTTAAAGTAAGTGATAATTCATTGTGAATACACACATAACTCCGAAAAGTCAGAGGTGTGTGCCTATTTAATATTTGAATTGTCTGTTTTAGCTGCATTGCACTTTCTATTGGTTGTATGTATTTAAAAGGGCTTATGTGTGTTGTTTTAACGTCTGTCTGTCTATCAGCTAAGTCTACCTAAACCACGCATTGAATATCACGACGACCCTATATTGTCATTTGAATAATCTGAATTACATTAAATATCAAGGTTTATATTTTTCACCTTTTGTCAAGGTTTCTATATTTCTCTAATTTATGATTTTTGATGTAATCATAATTACAATTATAATCTTTAATTCTTGTTTGCATATATTAAAAAACAATGATATACATTTAACCAACGTTCGCTATTTTATTTTATAAAATTATAATGCGAATATCGATTCCTTCTTGCTATAAATAAGTCATTATCATTACTAATACAACGTTTGCTGTTTAAGGAAGAAACGTGTGAAAACAAGTAACACCATCGATCACTCTCAACAGTCAAAGTCGTTGAAGACAAGCTCGCTAAGTAACGAAACTGGGGCGATGTCTCTCAAATTATAGCGCTTCCACATAACCGTCCAATCAAACAATCGCAAACTTAACCTCCAACCAAGAATAACTTGAAACCGATCAGTTGGACAACCAAGTTCAAATTCAAATGAATCACACCGGACAGATTGAACCCCAACCAAAACTTTTGTGATTCATTCTCCGTATTAATGACATAATAATGCTTCACGCCAATTTCACCGACCCATCTTGTTGGAACTTTCTCTTATGTAGTCGACGTAAAATTGTTGGAACGAAAGCTTATGTGGATGTGGCTCTATTAGAGGGTAACTTAGGATGCTCTTGTTAATGATGATAAGTGAGAAGTAGGCGTAGCGGCTGTTTGCATTTGTAAATACAATAACGTGTGGGGACATCTATAGCTTTCCAATGCATACTGCTAATGGATACTGAGCATTAAGAGGAATAACAATGTATTACGACGTGTTCCCGATATGAATTAACATATACCATATTATGTAGAAGTTACAGACATTTTGTTTACTACTTGTAAAATTCATTTTATGTTGACCGAAAATCGCATTAGATCAGCCGTTATAATAATGTTGTTGGGATTTTCTATTTCGAAAATATTTGTAGCTGCAGAGAGTGTGCAAATAAGCTCGTCTCTTAAAACGTGTGTAAAACACGAATGGCGATACGTAAGTGCAAAAATGTGCCTCTGCCTGCACCTTGAAATATAAAGGCGTGAGTGATATAATATAATATATTTGTATATGTGTTTCTAGTGGAAGACGACGTCTTTCCGTGTCAACTTTACTGACTCCATCCAGGAATAATAACGGATGCAAAGACAGTCTCTTTGATATGCATTACATAACTTTAGAACTACTCGGAGTGATTGCATTTTCAATGTATAATGCAATCATGTTTCACTAAACGAAGTATTTTAAAATATGCGACAGTATTATTATACCTATCCTATGTATTTCATTAATGCATTGTTTCTGTTGCGGTTTCTCTAAAGACCTCGACGTAATGATGTACTTCATATTGTAATTTAAACATTTAATTATAATCTTTTTTGACGACAAAGAGAGTAGGTAGCTGTTTTGATTCCACTTTTTATTAATAAATAAATACACCCAACAGTCACATACATAGTTCTGAGTCCACACTAAGTTACAAGTCTTATGTCATGGATATCAGAAATTACAAGAGATTTTTCGGTCTCACAAATACCCAGACCCAAAAAAATATTTGTGGATCACACAAACATTTGTAAACCCACGGCCTCTCGTTTCACGTGACTTTAAACCGAGAGATCCCGTGTTGTAACTTGTAACTGTCTACATAGATTTCAGGCTAAAAGGAATTAAGTAGTTTCTGATACTCGTGAGAGAGTACTAAACTACTTACACTTGGTTAGATTGGACAAGTCTTTGTCCAACTTTGTCTATGCATGACTTCACAACAAAATCTTTGTTTAGTATTATCGTTTAATTAAAATGGCAGAATGTATAATAAATATGTAGTTACAGTTAGATTTGTTTATAACTATCGTACAAGGCTAGGGTCAATTTAGTCAGGATTGTATAATTGTTACGAAAAAAATCTTTATTTCGTTCTGTGAGACAGTAATATTCTTGTCTCTCCTCCACATTCTCTCAACCTAATTGGTGACCGTTTAAACTAGCTACTAAAGGAGTCCGTGGTGAAGATGCTGTAACATCGTATGTCTAGTCGATTCTAAACCATTTCTTATACAATTCTCATTTGGTTTGGTTTCAACATGTTTTGCTTTTTAATCGAAAATTACCCTGTCTATGAATGTATATAGACTTTAGCTGGATTGATTTCAAAAAGTTATAAGCCAGATCATTAGGATAATATTATGCAGACAAAAATTCACAAACATTATGTTAGAAACTTAAAAAAACTAATACATATTTTTCGACACCTTGTTCATTAAGATGCTGGTTGAAAAACTAGTTTCTTAGAGTTCGTGGTATATTCATGAAGATGTTTTAAATTCAATTTATATTCTCACTGCGTCAATTTTCAAATATAATTATGACATTTTTTTACAAAAATTAAATTGAACATAAAATATGTTTAGGTAACGGTTATATAACATACATAAATCCTAACTTTATAAATAGGAATAAGACCTTGTTTCTTTGTCACGCTAATTGTGAAGGGTACAGAAAGAGAAATAAAGTAATTAACATACAGAATATACAATCAATGCTACGGGAAAAAGTAGGAAATCTTTTTTTTTTTTTTTCATCAGGTGGCTCACTAGCTCGTTTGCCTCCTTTCCTATAAAAAAAAAAAAATAAAACAAAAAAAAATCAATGCTACGGGAAAAAGTAGGAAATCTATTGGTTTCTTGGCGTTAAAGGTTTCATTAGGTATTCATTAGGTATTTGACAAGTAATAAAACCATTAAGGAGGCATGGGGATGCAATAATATTTTTGCGTACTTGATTTTTTGATATACATTTTTTTTCTACCCTGATCCCGCCTATGTATGTGGATCTAGCGTCATAAAACTTTTATAGCAGTTGCAGCAAGATTTTGTTTATGTTTTACGATCCACAATCTACGTGGAGTGCATCCTTGCTTCGTATTTTCTAAGATTATTCTGCGCAGCGCAGAAAAATGTGTTTTTTCACACACAGCACACTCATGCCTTTATACCCAAAAGGGTAGATAGAGATGCAATCACGTTTCGTCCTTAGTGTTTTAAGTATGGTTTTTTGGCACATGTCTAGACTTGATATACTGAAAATTGCTTAATGGAAAAATTAAAAACACTTTGCACAATTGCACTCGTGACTTCTAAATCCAACAGAACACACTTGTGTCGTGGGATTATGAGGCAGTCATGTATTTTTTAATCCTAAATAAGGCGTATAATTAGGTTCCAATATAGGAAATGTATTAGATATAATACTCTACTTAACAGAGATCTGAAACCTACGAAAATATAAGCGTGAAAGTATATTAATATTGAATTCCTATAAATATGGTACAAAAATATGCTAGAGAGTAATTCACCTCGCTTACTGTTTTCTGTGTACGAATATAAAGTGGACACTCATCAATCACGTGCTGCAATCCTCTCTGTTGCTTCAAGTTATACGGCTCTGTTTACCTTGCATATAAAACTGTTTGTGTTTGAAATGAAAAATGTGTGAATTTATGCACAAATGGTTTATTTCTCGCTTGGTGTTTCACAAATACGAAGATTACACTGCTGCCAGAAAGGACTGCGGTAATAATGGGCCCAATTGCCAGGGAATGGTACCACTATTTCAGTGGTAATGGATGTATTCACGTTGGGTTTCGTCCACATACAGAGGTTGCCGAAGCTTAGATTATATTCGTATGATAGATATTCGTATCCATGCGGGTAGTGACAAACATAATATGATCGAAGTTGTTTTTGCCAGTTGTAAAACAATTAAGAAAGAATTTCACTTAATCCAATCAAGTGCAGCCATGCTATTAAATAAAGATAAAACTTCTATAGCAGTTGTTGTTGATGGTATAAAGTTCAGGCAGTTTATTGCTCACACTACACATGAGATGTGACTTTTAGAGGGATAAGGACGATAGGTGCCATTAAACACAGAATAATAAAATACAAGAGCCTAGTGTAACAACACCCATTAATTGTGCACGATGTTTCTCATTTTGGGGCGGTGCGTGAAAAATTTATGTCATATAAAGGTCGAAACCTTACGCGCACGCCACAAATGCATACTAACACACATGCACGGTGAAGGAAAACATTGTGAGGAAACCTGCACTTCTTAAAATTCTAAGGAATTTCATAGGTATGTAGTCCGCCAACCCGCACTAGGCCAGCGTGGTGGACTAAGGCCTAAGCCCTACCAGTTGTAGACGAGGCCCGTGCCCAGGAGTGGGGCGTAAATGGGCTGATGTTGACTCATGCACACATATTTGCAGGCTAGGGTTGGTGTTATTATTTCTTACACAAATAACTTGTATTTTTTAAATATTGAACGTATATCAAACAAATCAATAGGTACCTAAAAATATTTAAGGATGAACTAGCACGATAAAGTTTTGTCTAGATGCCATTTGAAAAGGAGCACTCATTTATATTATTATAATAATTTTAAAATTTTATTTTTTTGAAGTAAAGAAAAGACTTTGAACATTAATTCATGCGTATCAAATAGTAAGTAACAAACTAATTTTGTTCATATTTTAAATTATAAGTCGAATAGTTTACAAATATTTTAGAACTTTCGCAATTTAAGTTATAAAATAACATAGGCAGCGCTGATCTTTAAATAAAACATTTTCCTATTACCGAGGTAGTTGTAATGTATGGGTGTATTTATTTTCAAGCTCTGTTCGTTGGTTTATTTTATTCTACAGCTTTTTTATTTTGCAAAGTTTATGCTAACCATTTAAAGGAGAAACAATATGAATTTTCTTTATGCTGGTTAAAGCTACTTTGCAATCAGAGGAATGTCTCTTAAATACGGTCTTTAATTAAAAAATAATTAGAAAAAAATTAGGCAGGCCGTTGAATATGAAATAGTGTCTAATATTTTTATAATGTTTCTTTTCGTGGGTAAATAAATTAGCTGTTCTAATTCAGAGATTGAAATCAGTGTTGTGTATTATTTTATAAAGGCACAATAGAAGAGTTCCTTACCCCCTTCTTCTTTAGTGAAACTGGGTCAATAAAGTATAAAATGACTCAATTTAATTTAAAATTTATGTGACGTATTTCATGGGTCCAATAAACTATTTTCATTCCACTTTCAACAACTGGCTAGCACTTCAGTATAATAAATTTTATACACACATAAATACATACACATCACGCATCATTCAGCAGGTGCACTTCTGCACCACATTTCGTCAATTGTGTCTTCGTACCACCTAATAAGGAGCGAGCCTATTGCCGTTTTTCAGACACAATTCCGGACTCAGTAATGGACAATTTAATACTGCTTTGCCCAGATCTGGATATCGAACCCGAGACATCTTGATCGCACAGCACACATTTCTTCTCTGCGCACGTTTCTAGCTTGCGTGTTACACTTACTCCGATACGGTCTCGTTAGCAAGTTGCTCCCTTCGAACCTTTGACATTAATGGGAAACTTCGAAGGGTTGACGTGCCCGCCCTTTATGACTTGACCTGCGTAAACTAAACATCGCTCGTAGTTGTAGGTGTAAATTTAAACATACCTAATACCTATTTTATACGAACTTAATTTCTCGTTGCCTTAATGGCTTTCACTTTTTATTCTTTATAAATCATTAGGCTCATGTTTTTTATTTATAGTTCCAGTTAACCAGTAAGCAACTTGTTATCATGTATAGCACTTGAGTGGATTAAACGTCTAGGTAGCGTGGTAAAATAGATAGGTAATTTTATTTGCCCAACGAAACAAAATGTATAAATAGCTTCTCTTAGGTATTGTGATATAACCAAAGTCTCGTCTCGATGTCGTCTGAAGTAGTTTATTCATTTTATTTATTTTGTTTAATTCAACAATTTGATTTAGTTGAAAAAGTACATTAATGTGTGTGTGCAATCATTTCTAGGACTACGCTGCATAGAAGCCAAATATAGCAGGTACATTGAATTATCAGATTAAATTATTTTAATTTGATCATTTGCGTATTCCTTGTGTGAACTAGTATCATGTTTTTTTACTTAACGGCAATGTTAGAATAGCTTTTTATACTGCCTTAGCAAAGTGATAATTCAACACCTGAAGGGAAGGCACAAAACTAAAGATATCAAAAAACAAAAGCATCGACTAAAGGAAACGACTATGACCACCGCTCACCATTAAAATTCAGTCGGCACACGACACAATTTTATGTCTTAGTTAAGTAGTCAGGGCCTCGAGGATAAGGCACATGGTCGAGAATCACAGCGGTCGCGGGTTCAAACTCCAGGCGTTCAAATCTCTGACTTTTCGAAGTTATATGTGTTCACAATAAATTATAATGTAGTTTAACGGTGAAGAAAAACATCGTGATTAAACCTGCACACCTAGAAGTTCTTAGAAATTTCTTAGGTGTGAAATCCGCCAACCCGCACTAGGCCAGCGTTGTGGACAAAAGCCTAAACCCTCTCAGCTGTAAAGGAGGCCCGTTCCCAGCAGTGGGACATTTATGAGCTGATGATGAATGTACAGTAGTAGCTATACTGACGCACGCGTACATCGTGCCAACTAATTGGGCCTGCAGCAGTATCACTCAGTTAGCGGAACGATAAGGTATCGATTGCTTCAAGTTGATTTTATGTGGGATCCTATTCACACCGCAGTCTCAGCTGCAGATGACGTTGCTTTACTACTTAAACTAGGTGACGTGCACTAACCTGTATTGCTACTGCTGTACTTGCAGTCGGGTTTTGAATATGAATCAAATGTAGCGGTGGCGCACTGGCGGCTAGTGCTAACTTTGTCTGGTCGTGTGCGCGTGGCTAATAATAATAATAAACTCTTTATTTAACACTACATTTTATAAAAAATAAGTAATAGAAATAAATAAAGGTAGGCGACTTAAAAAAGCGGTCTTATCGATAAGAGTGGTCTCGTCCACATAACTTTGTGAAGAGGAATAAATTATAATTATTAATGACGGTACTTTACCTGTACGATAAACCTACATCCAAAAATTAACACAATGTTGATTAAAAGGCAGAGAGATAATGAATTGTCCTGCCCACCATATTATAATTAATGTCACAATCACAAACTAATATGGAGATGCTACGTATATCAGAACACAGATAAATCATTCATTTTGTGATGCCTACACATTATTTTCATTATTATGCTAATGACGGTGTATGACGGTTTCTTTATAGCAGAAGGAGAATAAATGGCACCAGAAAAACAATGGTTTGTATATTGCGCAGCATTTTGTTACATAAAATATTTATTTGTCTCTCCTATGACGCGCTTTTGCTGTTTTTTACTACCATGCGCTACGAGATTTATCTAATTTAAAACAAAAAAGTTATTGAAAATAAAAACGCTTTGAAAAAAATATTTATTTAATTAATATTGTTAATCGTTCTATAAAACTCTATTATTTAGGGAATTTATGTCTATTACTAAACGAGTTTTATTACTGCATTATATAATCCGAATAAGTGATTCTTCAAACAGTCTATCGATGCTAATCTTATAAAAACTGCCGTGATTTTAATCCGGTTTCATTCGTTACGCAAATTAATGTCGATTGATTAGTAAAAATCTGCTGTCGTTTAAAGTTTATAGAGTACTCGTATATTGAATATTGATCCACATTACCTATAAATTTGGCAAAGCTTTTGTGTAATAATTTACGTAAACTACTGTAACTTTTAGATGCTGTATTACTGTTACTTAGCATAAGTAGTTGTTTGCAACTGAAAATAAGAACGCGAATATTTTTCTCACCGACAACTTATGTTCTTTTTTTAACTTTTTTGAGATTCTGGAAAGTCCTTTTTTCCCCTTCTTTATTTTTTCTGGGGGTAACGTAGTGCCTTAGCCAAGTCGAGCATAAAAGCGGCACGGCCGTACCATCCTTTATATATATATTAATATTATATATATATTATAAAGGTGCGTATATATCCGTTGTGGATAAAATTAGAAGCCTGAATTTTCAGTTGCCAAACAAACAATTTATAAACACGGTATATCTTAAATTTCATTCAATTTGAACCAGTAGTATAAGAATAATGATTAATACGTAATTAGTTAACTTAAGAGCATCTTATATTGACCATATCGATATTAAAAATCTTTTATGTTTTAAATAAATAGATTGACTTGGCCATCGCACTAAACAGTGAAATTTAATATAATATGTATTACTTATGAGATACATTATGTGTTCATGCGTAATAATTTAAGAAAGAAGGTCCCTTAATTAGGGACTGAATAAATTAACCAACTTGGTATTACTTGGATCTCACAACTTTTTCGGGTGAAAAACTGAGTTACAAGACTTGTTTTTTTTTACAAATTATTTAATATTAACGTGGTATTAATATAATAATAATGTAGAAGTGAAAATATCTATCTATTGCGACTGTTTTTTGTGTGGAATTAAATTATGAAGCATAATTTACTATGCTGATCAACTATGCTGACTGTTTAGTGTTTCTAAAAGGAGTCCAATATCTATAAAAAAATATTTTATTTATTTAGTTTCTAGTATCTATAAAAAATTAATTGTTAGATTTATAATCTTGTTTCTAAACCAACTTTTCTGTGTAACATTGCTTAGAGATTTTTCTTTTTACTTTAATAGCACCTTGTATACTCTACTCTTTAATAACATCCTTTCTTGGAATATGAAACGTTCTGTTACATTTAAAAGAGCGTCTTGAGACTTAAAGTTCCGGCCATGGGCTGTAGGAATAATGCACCTCGCATTTTCGCTTTATTTTCTAGTGAGGCGATAAAATGTTTTCATAGTCTCATAGCGGTCAAGTAAAAAGCGTTTATTTTCGTATTAATATTGTAACTGCGAATAAAATATGTCGAGGAAACCCATAAAGAGACTTGTAGAATAACAGAAAAGAATTTCTTCTTTAGGAATGATAATATTAAAGTGTCATTTAAAATCTTAACTAAATAAGCATCTGCCAGTATATCAAGTTATCACTGATCCGATCTCAAAGAAATTTGGCGAGGGTAGCTTTGAGTTCGAAGTGAAATTTAAATTGGACATGTTTTATCACTCGTACGATCGTGATTCTTGGAAGATACAATTGATTCCTCGGGAAATTTTCTAGCACAGTTTTCTGATATTTAAAAAAAAACTGTGTTGTATACTGATTAGCTCACATTGGATATTAGCGAGCGATTTGTCTTTGTAGGCTGGTACCACCATCAGTTTCCCAGCTTCTTACCAGATATAAAATACCTATTTATCTTTGTACGTCGCTCGGACAGTTTAGAGAGAGAGAGTATTAATAGAAATTTTCATATCCTTATTGAAAAAATAAAAATAAAATCAATGTATTTGGTATTGCGCCGTCTCGAATACTAAAATATTCTTCGTAAACGAACAAATACTTGATGTCAAGAAAATTAATTTTGATACCTATTAGGTGAATTTATATGTGTGCACTGTGCATAGTTCATCAAAAAAGTTTAATTTCGTAAAATAAATATTTAAATTTAGGAAATTAAATACTTAGAACGAAAATGCGGCCACGTCTTCTGTCTTTTTCGTACCCACTTTTATTTAGTACTAGCTTTTGCCCGCTACTTCGTCCGCGTAGACGTAGGGTTGGGTTCAGAAAGAAAATAAGTTGTAGTCTATTTTTCTCTACAGAGTCCCATTTATGTCCATACCAAAAATCATTCAAATCGTAAAGTTATTCTAGCGTTTATAACTATACCCATTCCAACGGGAACACAAAATTTTATTGGGATAAAAAGTATCCTATGTTATAGGTACTTTGGTGGATCCCGTCTATCCCCATACCAAAAACCATTAAAATCGGTTCAGTAGGTCATTTATTTTTTTACTCTCCGTATTTTTTTTTAAATAATAAGTACCCTATGTTACTTCTAATACCTCCAAGAATATGTGTACAAAGTTTCATGACGATCGGTTGAGTAGTTTTTGCGTGAAAGCGTAACAACAAACTTACATTCACATTTATAATAGTATAAGGATGACTCGTTTATACACTAAATGTATCCCACATTTGGCTATTTTAATGAATTAGGATACATTACCTTGGGATTAACAAGGATTTTAAATTTCAATTTTAGCAATCATGAACACCTATCTTTGTAATGTTATTTTAGAAAAATGGATTGATTCATTAGAGGCAAAATACGATTTTTAGTTTACGATGTTTAAATTTATTATGGGACCAAAAAGTTTTGGTTCTATAGTTACAGTTTATCAATATTATTATGCCGTGTTTTTAAAACTACGATAAAACTATCATTATAAGTTTACAAATTGTTTATAGCAGCAAAACTGATGGCGTTGTAGGACGTATTAATACTTTCCATCCTTTCATATTAAAAAGTTTTCTCGCCGCCGTCGTCGTTAGCCGACGACTGACACGATATTAAATCAACTTTGTAGCGGCAACGTGCAATTTGCACAATTCACAGCAAGTTTATTGGCGTGTTGCCAACTCTGTGAAACAAACAGTTGCTTACTGAAATACCTGGAATGAAATTAAAACTTCATTGCTTCCGCCTCTTTACGAACGCCTTCAAATTTGATTATAAAGAGGACAGACAAGATAACTTTCGGTAGGTACATGTAAATTATACTAATGGATCAGCCAAACATTCCATTTACCTTAAGTGGAAAATGAGTTCACCTGTGGAATTCTCCGACGTTTTATTGGCAAGTTGCCAGTAATCGTTCGCTAGACTGGTCCATGTACGAAACAATTATCTAGTAAGCTGACCTGGAAATAACCTCCTGCCAGTTATTTCGGGCTTCACATTAAAGTCGGTTTGAATTTGTTGTTAGATGTAAGTTTACGTAGAAATACTGTTTCAACTTCTACTTCTGTCATGAAAACTATAACAATTGATAGGTTGCCATCTAAATGAATTAAATTCACTTTATTATGCTCTGAATATTATACATTTTATTTGTCTGTTCTGTATAAACTATACATAGGATGTTGATGTAATAGATACTAAAGATTGGCCAAATGGGAGAAGATTAAGTCTGTACCTAGAACCTAGCGCCAGCTGGGATAATACAATGTAAAAATAAAATACATAAAAATAAATAAATAACCAATTGTCTTATACTGTGAACTGAATCATACATTTAAGCTGTACGAGCAAGTTGGTAACTAAATAACAATGACATATATACTCAGCCTATCGCCGTCTACTGCTGAACGAAGGCCTCCCCAAGTAGGCGCCAAACTTCCCGGTCTTGAGCAGTCCTCATCCATCTCCTACCCGCCACCTTTCTCAATTCATCGGACCATCGTGCTGCAGGACGTCTACGTCTGCTTAAGCGTGTTCTCCACTCAAACACTTGTCTGCTCCACCGGCCGTCGGACCGTCGGCAGACGTGGCCACGGCATTGCCATAAATACTCCCAACAGTCACACACTCGTACATAGTTCTGACCCCATATTAAGATACGAGTCTTGTGTCGTGGGTATCAGAAAGTACGAGAGACTTATTTGTGGATCACACAAACATTTGTCTCGGTGCAGGGATCGAACTCGCGGCCTCTCGATTCGCAAGCTGGTGTCTAGCCAACTGCGCCATGGGGCTGTCATGCTGACATGGATTGACATTTTAAGAGCATGTCAATCATTTAAACCTTTCAGAAAATAGAGTTGCTGGACTCGATTCCTGGCCCTATACGGTTATGTTGATACTCAGATAATATGCAAATATAATATCATATAAGTGACATTGTTAATGCGTATCTATGAGTAATTTAAAACGTCAGTGACTTTTTGAAATTTTCACGTTGCAAAAAAAACACGTTTTTATAAAGGTACCATAAATATTTAATGAGATCTTAATGAACAGTCCGGAAAACGAAAACATCTTTTGTAGCACGAAAAATAAACCGAAAAAAGGTCAAGTTATTCTTTGAAACAACTCTACTGAATTCTTTGTTTCATGGTACTAGCTTTTGTCAGCGGCTTTGCTAGCGTTAATATTGGTTTTGTCAACTCCCTTTGTAAATAAGTCAACCCAATCTGTCGAGCGGTATTGTCGTGAATGCGTTTCAAATATACCTACTTATATAAATTTGATGATAAGCAGTAAATTGACAAATCCCCTCCATAATAATTTTACTTATGTGAAGGGCCACTAAGTAGGCGTGGTTATTAAGCCTAAGAACAGTCTAAACCCCTACAAAACTAAAGTGGAGAACAACTGTATTAATAGTCTAAATACACACAGCCAGATATAATATTTTGCTGCTTTACAAAATCTGTGGGATTGAATTGTAGTGTCAAACATTCAAGCGCAGTCAATCCGCACTAGACCAGCGTGGTAGACTAAGGCCAAATGCCTTTTAGTTGTAGAGGAGACCCGTGCCCAGTACTGGGACGTATATATAGGCTGATAATGATGATGTGTTAAAAACTAAGCACATACTTTTGAGAACGGAGTGTATTAGGTATATTTTCATTAGCCGTTACTAATTGATCTTGTACGTAACATCGTAAAAATCATAATTCTTCATATTACATTGACATTTACAATTCTTATTACGCATAATCTTACAGCAGATTAAACGTTGATATGACGCTACAAATCTCGTGCGTAATAAAGCACAGATTATAAATCCTGGAGCATACATCTTCCCTTTACGTACGCTCGCATCCGGTGCTGTAAAAGCCTTGAATGTTTTCCTTGTATGATGCCTTGCCTCCTTTGAAATATCGAGTTAAATATTTTAGCGAACGCCTCGCGGCAGCCAATTACTGAGGATATTTTTCTATACCTTTTGTTTCTTCTCATTTAACAAGATTTCGCGCTTAAAAACATCTAGGTCAAGTAATTAAATAAATTCTTGGTACGTAAAAAGTACTTCACTTTGAGCAAAAAGTTGTTGGTATGCAGTGTAAATATGGTATGAACACCTTTAACAAACGTAATTTACAAGTCAAAATAGAGACCTACGCATGTATTACGTATCCCAGAATTAGGCTGAATATATGCGCCAAAGTATTGTAGACGATTTATTTGAACAACAATTAATTTTTTTTCAGCATAATACACTCATAAAAAGACTCAAGGTCAAGCAACAAAAAGCATCTATGAAATATTAACATTCTGACCGTACAATGCTGAGTAAACCTGTAGAGAGTAGGATGTATTGTTTAGTTCAGCACTGTGTACACAATCAACAGAGTTCACGCCGGTGAAAACATTTCGTCTTCAGCGATCGGTAGGCTCTCACGGCGGAACAAAGAACCTTTGCCCAGTATTTAACGAGTACAAAGGAGAATCCGCAGTCTATTGTTCTCAGACGTTTTACACGCGGATTATTTTGTTCGTTTTCTTTTTTTTAAGAACTGCCTCGAAATTTGTTTACACTCCTTAGACTTAATCCGACTGATGTTTTACTAAGTCTGGGCTTAATACTCCTTACTTTACTATGTCTAATAAATTTCCTTAAGTAAAATTGCGTAGATTTTGTTTTACATTTGTTGAAAATATCGAGCAATTTGTTTTAATATTTCGATTAGAAGATTTTTTATGGCTATTTTAATTACGCCGATTTGTAATGGAATACGATAAGGACAAAACAATGGTAAAAGGATTAAAAATAATTTTATATGTGACTTAGTTTTACTTATGTCACCTTTTTAGTCATTAGCTTTAAACTGCACGTGACATCTTTTTATTTTATTATTTCGTTAGTCCTTAGTGACTTATTTTATCGCTACTTCTGTTAATACGTGACCTCTTGAAAATGTAAATAATAACTATAAATTCTATGCCAACTCAAGGTATAACTAGAATAATTGCTAGAAGGTATGTATGATTTTAATTTATGTTTTCATTTTTATTCTTTCATAAGATAGTTTTTAATAATAAATGTAATTAAATGCAAAAATTGTAATTTCCTAGTTGTAATTTCGAATGTGGTTTTATTTATTTATAATTTTATTCTTTTTTTTTGTATCGTCACACTATTTTTTAATTTTGTTTTTTTTTTTTTATATATAATTAATATTATTATAATAGCATATTTATTATTAAATATAATTTCCAATAGTAATATAAATACCTAATTAATGTGTCTGAGCAATAATATCAAGAATGTTGTATTCACCTATAATGATGGTACGCAATGTCCAATGCTATTTATTCAACTGTATTTTAAAGTGTATGTGTAACTGTCGATGGTGTCTCTAAATAAATAAATAAAAGGTAGTGTACCTACGTTGGGTACGTATATTTGTAAAAGTGAATATAAAATCAATGTTCTACTTGTGATCGATTATATTTGATAAACTTTTGTTTAGCGAGCCACGTAACCGTAATTATTCACAGGATTGAGATTATTTGCGGTAACGTGTCATCCAAATCCACAAGGGGCAGACATTCTCACATGCATCATCACATGTTGGAGTAATTCAATCCCGTGTGGGCCGAATGTAGGTCGCAGTCTCGATTCCCGGGTTGAGAAAAGTGTTATTGGGTATTTCCATTAGGAAATTCTAAGTAGCAGCACGGAGTCTGGAAATGTATCTGAAAAACGGCAATAAGCTCGCCTCCTATTCTCGTAATACTACGACTGATACATACATGGCGAAATGTGGGTGTAGAAATGTACCTTTGCCTGCCCCTTCTGAGAATATAGGCGTTAGATTATATACTTAACAAAACACTATTACATAAATATGACGCTTGATTCCACTTTAATTATTCCGCAATAACAGTACACTATATTTTTATGATAAAAATATGTTTAAATTCCCCAAGCGCTATTAAAACATAAATACCGTAGTCAATGTAAATAATCACAAAATTATGCATAATTAACTCGCTGTAGGTAGCTAATCGAAATATGCAATGTGCGGTCGGGCGTCCAGTGCGATACGGATAAAGATTTTACGGTTCGTGCACACGCCATGTCCCCGATTATCTGGTGCCGCTCGTTTATTTACCGAATGGACTTAAAATAATCACCCAATAAATAAGAATTAAATTTACCATTTACCCAACGATCTGTATCAGGCCATATACGTACTACTGTACACGGATCTCGTGTACAATTACACAGGGTAAAGTTATAGCCACAATTGTCTATTAGGGCTTGGCCTACACATGCCTGAGAAATTCCGTCACGATGTTTTCCTATACCGTAAACATGTGCATAAGTCTTTATGAATGTACACACAGCTTCGGAAAGTTAGATTAGTGTGCTCGTATTTTGTGTCGCAGCGCGCCTAATCCTCGAATCACGACTTATTTCAACAACCAATACATTTCTTTAAATGATACATTTTCACATTTTCAACAGTAATTTTCGCACGAAAGACCGCATTGTGACGATATTTAGATATGTTGTTAGCTGTTAATGTTAAAATTAAACATGAATTTTGTTTAAAAGCCAGACTAAGTGGCTCGAGCATTTAACGAAATACATATGTTACTAAAGGTTACTATACGTAAAGTTAAGCTAGCTTAAAACAGACATTGGAGTAATTTACGAAAGCCACCGATATTAGCCCTATCAACCCAAGAGCTGCGTAACAAAACAAACTAAACAAATTACCTAATAAATCACACTTAATCTATGAAAAGACAATCGTGCTATTTGTTTATAAAAAAAGGAAATAAATGTTTGGTCATTGTGTGTTTACACACATTTATAAATTATAATTGCTTATCATACCAAGAACACGTTTGTGTGATCTGAAAATATTGCAATATTGCTTTGGAAAACCCTTATTTAAATACAAATGTTCGTTCAAACGATAACTCTTTAATTACGAAATTTATTTGCGGTGTATTTCAACATTTACGCTTTAGGAGACCCTAACATAATTAAAGATGTGTCATAATAGTAGCAACTGAATATGAAAATAATCTATTAAGCTTACGTAAGACATATTTAAATTTGAAGCAGAATGTCACCCAGCTGTGTCTCATGAATAGCAAAAGATTATTGCTCAAACAATTTATCATAGATTTTTGGCACAGAAACGTTAATGAATTTTTTACTGAAAGTTTTCATTCATATACTATTTTATAAAATCTTTTCATTTAATATTTAATTCTAGCATAATTACGATCTAAAACCCTAAAAATAAAAATGTTTTGTAGCCTTCATATAGCTAACAGGATTGAGAAAGCAAGCTATATTAATGCATATTGTATGTACACGTCAATTATTATTAAAGCTTCGAGCGAAGAATTAATTAATGAAAGTCTTTATTGGTTTATTTTTTCACTTAATTTCTTTCCGACTTCGAAACTTCCTACCGCGCTGTCTGCTTGAAATGTTGATTCTAATTAATGGGAACAACAAACAAGCTTTGTACCTTCTTCTTAGGAAATAATTGATGAAAATTGCAAACAGTCGCGTCGTTGTTAGTTTTCTTTTTCTGTTGTTGCCAGTTTAACAAAAAACAAAACAATAAGGTCAAGTGGGAGTTAATTGAGATTTTAGGGATTTTATTGTCATTTATATTAATTTACTTCAGACTTAATTAAATGCTTGATGCATGTGGTAGGTCTGTCGGGGGTATTAGTGTCACCAATGGTGTACGTACTAAAAAAAAAATACCTTTAATTATAGCATTAAAATATAACTATATCACAGAACTAATTTGGTTAATCTCATGTAGTAGATTCCAAATTGAGTATATAAGAATAGAAAAGGTATCTATCTTGTTAGTGTTGACCTCGAAGGCGGATAAACTAATGGAGAATAGTTTCATTTCGTCCTGGAAACAGGGTCAGACAATTTGCGCTGTATATGGCGAGAGATTCCCACTTTATCGCATCAAGCGTCGTGAATGTTGTTAGCTGAGCGTGGGCACACTCGATGCATGTTGCTTCGTATGTGCAAGTTTTATATATATTTTATACTTAACGCTCTGTATTTTGTAGCGGTGACATGTACGGGATTTATACGTGCCTTGTCAATATAGTTATGTTTGTTGTAATTAACGTATTTAAGTAGTTTGCTTTAGCCAATATAAAGTATGAAAGTATAAACAGAACAAATGTCTCACATCAAACTGTTGTGAAATCGTATAAACGAGATTCGACATACATTTTTAAAAGCAAGATCAGAACTAGGATACTCCAGTGTTGTGGATATTCTTGCTCGGCAAGAATCGCCTAATATTAGATGAACATTGTAGTAAAATTGTTTAACAGTGTTAATCCATAAAAAAGCAAGCTTAGTAAGTAAACATTACTATTAGTGGAAACTGTTGTGATATGTATACCTATACATCTTATATATAAAAATGAATCGCAAAATGTGTTGGTAAGCGCATAACTCAACAACGCCTGGACCGATTTCGCTAATTCTTTTTTTGTTATGTTTGCTATTGTTAGGAGAAGGTTCTTATGAAAGAAAAAGTTAAGAAAATGGCGAGGAATATGGTAAAAACAACAATTTAATTTTCTCATATAAACTGTTCTACCTAATATTCTGTCAAACATTTTATGTTTATCCCGTCAATATGGTTAATGGTCCCCTGAAATTAAAGAACGTATTTAAATAAAGGTTTTGAATCGACAACATATATCCAGAATATTCGAATAATTGCGTATTTTAGATTTTAAAAATGTAGAATAATGTCAGTAATAAAAAGGGATTGATATATTTATTGGTTGTCAAATATTTATGCGTGCGTTCAGAAATGTATTTTTAAACTCCTTGGTTGTACCTGATTTACAAACGAAGGCAGGTTCGGTAGTCATCACGCTTTGAAATCTAAAACACCCACAACTATGCAATGGAATGCGCTTGGTGTTAAGAAAATTGTTGAGTAATGTTATTCACGTGACGATACTGAAAAGACAACTTAGAGATGAATTGGTGCTTGAGAATTCATCAATAAGATTGATCTAAGATTTCATTGATCCTAACGGGTATGACCATTGAGTTCAAACGAATTCAGTTCCCGATTCGTCATGCCTTCGCAATGACGATTAACAAAAGATGTTTGTGATCTTTTAGACAATTAAAAAATATATTAAAAATTTATATCACAAGGTGCATCATCATCATCAGCCCATATATGTACGTCCCACTGCTTGGCATAGGCCTTCTCCGCAACTGAGAGGGTTTAGGCTTCAGTCCACCACACTGATGCTTCAATGAAGAGAATTAAAACCGACTGCATCCCATCCCATATGTACATGTTTAATTAAATCATGACTTGCGGAGACACGATTGATGCATTTAATTTTCGTACTTTTTTATTTCTGTATTTTTATCTCAATAAAGTGCAGAACTTAATGTTTATTTCCATACAATCAAAAATAAAATTCAGGTAATATGTAACATGACATTCAATGACTGTTAGGCGGTACGAAGTTTGCCGGGTCAGCTATTATAATATTATCAATGTTAATGTAAATTTGTTTGTTACGCTTTCACGCCAAAACTACTTAACCGATTATCATGAAAATTTGTACACATAGTCTTCGAGATATAAGATAGGACATAGGATACTTCTTATTAAAAAAATACGGAGGATAAAAGAATTGAACAATGATTGAAAAAAGATTTGAATGACTTTTGGTATGCAGTTAGGTGGGACCCACCGAAGTAACATAGGTGGGAACGGTTATCCTTACTATTATATAAATGTTAATGTAGGGATGTTTGTTACGCTTTCACGCAAAAACAAAAATTTTGGTATGAACATAAATGAGACCCTGTGAAGTAACATAGGCTATGTTTTATCCCAGGAAAATGTAATGTTCACATAAACATATTAAAAATACGAAAACAACTGTCAGAGTTTTACTTTTAAGCCTCAACCATTTGATCGATTTGGGTAATTTGATGTGATGGATAAAAACAGGACCTTAAAAAAGGACATAGGCACCTTTTTTTAAATTCAGTAAGTGCCATTTTGGGCACTTGAGGGACGATTTATAGATTCACTTATTATATTTCTGCGCCCAACCCTGAAGTCTACGCCGAGGGAGTCGCGGGCAAAAGCTATAAAAATATAAAAATTGCGGTTACAAAACAGGTGTTGTTCGTAGAAGGGTAAAAATTTGGGGTTATATGTATTTTCAATGCTGAATCATAAAAAATAAAAACAAAAATATGTCCACAAAATAAAAATAAAATACTTTTCGGGTTTGACCATCCTAAGGGTATAAAAAATAGATAACAACCTATTCTCAGACTTACTGAATATACATATAAAATTTCATCAAAATCGGTCGAGCCGATTCGGAGGCTGTTTCGAACTGTGACACAAGAATTTTATATATATAGATGTATATGTATATCTCACTCTCTATACAATTTTGACCATTTTTTTTGTTTAATTTGTATATCGATCAAAGCAGTGACTGTTATACGTATCATTTTAATTTTTCAGTGCTATTATCATTTATTTACATTTTAATAAAAAAAAAAATTAAAATGGCCAGTATAAGATAGAGGTTGATCGTAGAAGGGTGCAAAATTTATGATTATAATAATTTATCAATGCTGGATTATAAAAAATAAAGAAAATTAGGTCAATAGAAAAAAATCATACCCTTAAATGTTAAACCCTTAAATATTGACCGATTCTCAGACCTACCTACTATATACACACAATATTTTATAAAAATCAGTCGAGCCGCTTCGGAGGAGTTTGCCAAAAAACACCGCGACACGAGAATTTTATATATGTATATGGCAAAACAACGTTTGCCGGGTCGGCTAGTTTATAAATAAAATAAAATTTGTGGGTGGATAACTGCGCCGTCGATGTTAATTAATAGATAGAATATAAGGCATCAGAAGCGCTAGCAACAATATTAAAAATTTACTAATCATTTAGCCCTATAAAAAGTGCTTAAGAGGTGATAAAATATGTAAAAAAGATAACAATCATCTTGGTGAACTAATACTATTAAAAACATGAAGAATCGGCTTAACAAGGAGAGGGTGGCGGGCATATGGGACGAAGATGGCGGGTATCGGTATGAAGGTTATATTACTTTGTATAAACGTACAGCCATGATAAAACTAAAAGAAACATAAAATTTCATTTGTTACTAAATAGAGAGTAAGCGGGATTTGTGACATAAAAATATATGACCCAGATAAATCGAGACGACGAAATATCTTAATGGTTTATTCTCAACCTTAAGGATCATATACGGTCACAACTTATTGTTACTTTGGTTTAGGAACA
Organism: Hemaris fuciformis; assembly: GCA_907164795.1. Classification (NCBI taxonomy): domain Eukaryota; kingdom Metazoa; phylum Arthropoda; class Insecta; order Lepidoptera; family Sphingidae; genus Hemaris; species Hemaris fuciformis. The sequence goes on along the minus strand of OU015440.1, from coordinate 6,262,956 downwards.
TTTAACGTTGCCGAGTTTGAGAATTTATTCTAAAGTCAATCACTGATTGTGTCATGTGGTAAAACGGCTTATCAAAAACAAAACTTGTCAAAAAAAAAATACAAGTCTCGCAACTCAGTTCTTTTACCGTAAAAAGTTGTGTACATCCATGTGATACCAACTCGGTGTTTTTATTCAGTCTCTATTTATGAGACCTTCTGTCATATTATGCACTTAGCTTACCAGACAACATCTTATAGTGACAATATCAATATTAAAAAATCTTTTATGTTTTAAATAAAATAGTTTGACTTGGCAATCGCACTAAAAGTGAGATACCTACATTATGTTTTGAATTCTATCTTATCTGAGCTAATTAATTTGTTAAGTGTACATATGTACAGTAATGAAGTCCTTTGAAGGTGTTGTATCAATAAAGTCACAAAGTGTTCTAAATTGAATTTATATTGAATCCGCCTTTCTATTAATCTTGTATAAGCGGATAAATTATTTAGACGTGTGGTGGAACACGATTAATAGTTGCAAAACTAGTCGCGCAACTCGTTAGTACGGTAGAAACACATTATAATTTATGTTTAAGTGTAGAAAGTACACGTGGAATATTAATACATAACTCAACAACTACAATCTACACTCTACAACTACTCGGCCTTTTGTTTTTATTTTCTAGTATCATATCCATGACAGTCCCGTGGCGTAGTTGGTTAGCCGCTAGCTTGCGAAAGTATAGGCTGTGGGTTCGATTCCCGTAACGTACGTAAATGTTTTTGTAATCCACAAAGAGTCAGAACTATGTACGAGTATGTATGTGACTTACGGTAAATTCTTTATTCGAATAATCTTTAGCAATAATTGTTGAAGAATAAAGAATATTTGTTCTATTATTATATATTATATAATTCTTATTATATATTATATTATTATAATTATTGTGGTCTATTATAGGCAAAAGAAGAACATTTTTAGGTGTGCAGTTCTCAGTGCTGGCCTTACCTCATTCATTTGCAGCAGAGTCCCTTGACTGGCAATTGTTCGTATATATATTTATATCGGTACCCCAAAACATGCACATAATCATCATCAACACATCGGTATAAATAAGTTGCATTTATACATTATGAAAATTTATATATTTGTGAGTAGCGTCACGAAAATACAATAATAAAATATTATTTGATGTAGCTATAACTCTTTTGAACTAAGCTCTTATTTTACAACGGTCTTATATTGAAGTTTATAAGCTATAAAACACGTCAACAACATCGACAGTCCTTTCAAATAAAACGATTCATTTTATTTTTATAAAAATTCCAGCACCGAAAATAATCGCAAGACATTTTTGTTACAACAAAGCGTCCTTTTCAATAACGTCGTATAATACGGAATAAAATTAAAAAATCACCTCTAAGGGGTAGATTTTCCGTCATTTAATATAGTCTCCGAGTTCAGGTTTAATTTGTTAAATGGAAATGGACGGAATAATGTATAACCGCAGTTCATCACGTCGGTCCCTCATTTTTCTTTCGTCCAAAATGCTCAGGGACAAATTTATAGGTACAAAAATCCGGCCGGTATTGATATCTTCAGTGTAATAAAAGTAATTCAAGAAATGTATAAATCTTCAATTTCGTGCTATTCGTTGTGATAATATATTTTATACGTTTTATTCAATTATCTATTTTGGTCGCCTTAGGTTTATAAACTAGCAAGTGACTTAAATAGTCGGGAACATGAATGAATGAAAATGATTACAGCCGCGCTTGAAATAAGCTCTTTTCACATATGTATATGAGTAAAAGAAGGGGAGGAAAAAAGCGGTGTGTGTATTTAAGGATTATTTAACATCGCACATTCTCGAATATTTTGTCAAAAGTGTGGGTGTGAGCCAGCCTATTCATTCTATAGACCTATTTACACGGCTTTTTTTGTAAAAAAGTGGTATCAATTCCCTGTCGATCTGGTCCATTCATCCAGTGTAAAAGGCTAACTATTTCATGATCATCATCATCATTCACTTGCCCTGTTCCCAATTTTATTTGGGGTCGGCGCAGTATGTTTTATCCTTCCAAACATCCCTATCAGCCGTCATGTCTTCAGTCACCCCTTTTTCTTTCATATCTTCTCTCACGCACTCCATCCATCTTTTCTTAGGCCTTCCTCTGTTTGTCCATCCTTCGACTTTCATACTCATTACTTTTTTACCAATATATGTTTCGTCCCTTCTCATAACATGACCATACCACGACAGACGGTTTCCTTTCAACTTATCTATCACAGGAGCCACTTTCAAACTTCCTCTAACGTATTCATTCCTCACTCTGTCAATCCGTGTTACCCCACTAACTGCTAACTATTTCATGATCGTACCTTTTAAATAACACTTTTGCCTGCCTAAGTTTAACCTGTTCATATATACATCTATACAAATAAATAAAATTGGAGTGTCTGTTTGTAATATTGAAATAACCGCTTTTTATTAAATGCAAATGGATGTATGCACGGTACATAATATACCAAAATAACGTTTTTTACAATTTTTGTCTGTCTGTCTGTTTGTTCCGGCTAATCTCTGAAACGGGTGGACCGATTTTAACGGGAGTTTCACTGGCAGGTAGCTGATGTAATAAGGAGTGACTAAAGCTACGTTTTTTTTTTAAAGAATCGATTGAATCTGTTAGGCGGAACGAAGTATGTACTACTAGTATGTACATATTTCTGTTTTCCTACCGCAGTGGAGGGTAATAGATTTTTGAATTATAGATTGATATTATAGACGTTGCCATTGGGGGATTTTGCCATAGTCACCACGCTTGGCAAGCGGGTGGGTGACCGCAGTGGCTGGAAAGCTTTAGCCGACGGTGCTGGTCGCTACGATGGTCCGACGACTTGAGAAAGGTGGCGGGTAGCGGATGGATAAGAGCTGCTCAAGACCGGGATGGTTGGCGCCAGGGTTGGGCAGTATTTGAATTACTTGTAATTGAAATACGTAATTGAAATACAAATACGTATTTTGTATTTGTATTTTAATTACTTTCTTAAAATGTAATTTGTAATTTGTATTTAAAATACGTGTAGCCGAAGTATTTTGTAATTAGTATTTCAAATACTCGAGGCTTCAAAATACATTTATTAAAATACATTTAGCCTTCATTTAGCGATCATGAGTGTGAGTGCGAGGCGAGAGTGCAATGATGGAAAAGCCCCGAAATTTACAGACTTTTATAATATTGGACATTAAATTTGTGCTCATCAGGACCTGCAATAACAAAACAAAAACCGCCTCAAAAAAAAAAACTATTCCAAAACAAATAAATATGCATTATTTTGTATTTTGTAATTTGTATTTTGTATTTCAATTACAAATAGCTAAAATACTGTATTTTGTATTTTGTATTTCAAATACCTTACTTAAATGTATTTTGTATTTCGTATTTTAATTACTTGCGATACAGTATTTTGTAATTTGTATTTCAATTAAAGCAAAGCATGTATTTTGCCCAGCCCTGGTTGGCGCCTACTTGGGAAGGCCTTCGTTCAGCAGTGGACGGCGATAGGCTAATAATAATTATAGACGTTACCTAACGTAACCCTCTCAGTTTAGTCTAGTCAACAAGTTCAAAAACGTGTTAAATAGAAATAAAGCTCCTAAAAATATGTGCCATACCTCATTCGATTCGGAATGACGTCTAGAAAAATGTTTTTTAAGGGCATATTAGCACATAAAAAATTGCAATAGTTATTAACAAAATAAGAAAAAAAAACCAAGGTATTTAGTTTTTCGTTAATAACTTTTAAAATAATGATATTTAAGGAATTATGAAAAAAGATCCTGAAAGAGGAGGAAATTTCCAATAAAAAAGTCCTTACTCCCGGAACTCTATCTATATTATTTATAACTTTTATTTAACGCTGGAAATAGCGCTCCGCGAGGGCGTTACGACATAGGCGCGTCGTCTAAAAAGCCGGTATATCACCTAAAATAATTTATTTCTAATATTAAATAACAATTTAAAAATTTGAATAAATTATGGTGTAATCTAGACACTTGAACGAAAATAACCACGGCAAAAAATATTTTTTTTGACAACTTTTCAAAAGTTACACCATTGTTAATTAACTAATGTTTTTCCAATCTCTGTTTTTATAAATTACGGCATAAAAGTTTCAAAAATTAGTCTAAATATATTTTTCTTAATTTTTTAAAAAATAAAATTTCTTAACTTTGTTATACATGGTTGTTTTTGTAATTTTTTGAAGTTTTCGAAAAAAAATATAACGGTTAATATTATTTGTTTATAACAAATTGTTAAGTTAATAAACAATTAAATTATTTATAAAAAAAATATATTTCTCTGTTATTCCATTGAAAAGGGTCAATGATGATTATTAAGAATAAAATAATTTCTTAAATAATTATTTAAACAATTGAAATATAAAAAAAACGATTATAAACAATAAAAAGAAATATTTAAGATTTTTTTTTCTTTTTTAAATCATCATTTTACCTTTGCAATAAGATAGTAAAAAAAAATTTTTTTTAAATCGCAAAATAGTCTATTTGTTTATAAACAATTTCTTAATAAATGACGTAACATTTTTTTTCCAATGTTAATTAATACCTATATTAGATGCAAAAACAGCAATAATAAGATATTACCAAAAAAAAAATGTTTTGATAACATTTTTTAGAAATTTCATTTTTAGTTAATTTAAAAAAATTATAATTAACAAAATAATAAACTTTAATAAATTTTTTTTGCATAACTTTATTAAGTACCTAAGTAAGAAGAGCTCCACGAAGCGAAATATTTTTAGACTAATTTTTGAAACTTTTATGCCGTAATTTATAAAAACAGAGATTGGAAAAACATTAGTTAATTAACAATGGTGTAACTTTTGAAAAGTTGTCAAAAAAAATATTTTTCGCCGTGGTTATTTTCGTTCAAGTGTCTAGATTACACCATAATTTATTCAAATTTTTAAATTGTTATTTAATATTAGAAATAAATTATTTTAGGTGATATACCGGCTTTTTAGACGACGCGCCTATGTCGTAACGCCCTCGCGGAGCGCTATTTCCAGCGTTAAATAAAAGTTATAAATAATATAGATAGAGTTCCGGGAGTAAGGACTTTTTTATTGGAAATTTCCTCCTCTTTCAGGATCTTTTTTCATAATTCCTTAAATATCATTATTTTAAAAGTTATTAACGAAAAACTAAATACCTTGGTTTTTTTTTCTTATTTTGTTAATAACTATTGCAATTTTTTATTTGCTAATATGCCCTTAAAAAACATTTTTCTAGACGTCATTCCGAATCGAATGAGGTATGGCACATATTTTTAGGAGCTTTATTTCTATTTAACACGTTTTTGAACTTGTTGACTAGACTAGTTGTAGAGGAGGCCCGTGCCCAGCAGTGGAACGTATATGGGCTGATGATGATGATGATGACGATTATAGACGTTATCTACTCAATAAGAATTTAATATTAAGAATGTTATAATAAAATTGAAAATATAATACATATAGTAATATAAATAAATATTACTCATAAATATTTACAGTACACATTGTTTTAAAATCTCTAAACTATTTACCGTTTTTTTATTTAACAGTTCTAGAAAAAAATGCAGTCTAATAGAGGATGGATACTAAAGATTATCGACAAGAAAATTTGGCGGTGCCTGATTAAAAACAACCACAAGACATCTGTTTCAATAGTAGAAAAAAGAAAACGGTGATGGGCATTAAGAGGAACTGAGACGGTGAACTTACTTGCAAATTGCATAATCTTAATTATTTAAATGTCTTTTTTGCATATAAACTCACGTGAGTACTTGCTTACATATTCATACATATTAAGGAAAATTTATATGCAAAAACTTTAATCTACCAGGTGAAAGCTCGCACAATTGTATTTTATGCCAAGATTCTGCAGTATCAAACCGTTTTATCCACCTAGCGGAAATGGTACTTTCCGCGCTGTTTGGCATCTCCGCTCTAAGTTTGTCTGAGTCTCGTTCTGTGGAGTTGCGATTTTAACGTGTAGCGCAACGTTAAATAGCTTGCATTAGTACTCCTAAGTTCGCTCTCTGTGATGGCGCACGGGGTACATGCCTTTTTTTTACGAGAGGAAAGCGCCTTAAGGTCCCCTGTTCGGTACCTCGGGGGAGGCCGAAAGGGGTATGTCGGGGTCTCTGGCCTTCCAACTCGGCGTGCGGAACAATTGTCCGCTTAGCTGAGTTGGGTCCCTAACCAAAATACTACGCCAGCATACCGATTAAAACCTCTCGGTGACCATCACGCGCATTAGGGCGGTTTTACGGCATCTCAGGGCGAGAAACTCCCTAAATGGTCCGCTGCCGCCCAGCGCTCTGTCCAATTATGAACTCCTCAAAATTGGGAGGGCTTGAGATGCCCTCCACTTACGCTATTTTGGACGCTCACCTTTTTTGAACGTCCGCGACAGTCAAGAGGTCACGCCTCCTGCCGCAAAGGGTTGTTTTCATCATAGTGTACCGCCCTCGCAGTGCGCCCAGCCACCCCAGTGGCCTCTGGTAGTCGCCTCTTACGACAGGTAGGGAATACCGTGGCGGAATTCTTTCGCCCCCAATTCACAGGGCGAACGGGGTACCTACATACCCGGGTAAGCAGACTTGCAATAATTACTCTACAACTATGCTAATAAGTAATTATTTATTTATTTAGCACTTAATACAAACATTCTAGCCAAATATTTACATTATCTATTAAACGTTAATGTAATGTACCAAAAAGGTATCGTCATTCCACCTTGTCACGAAAATCGCGGGAAGCCGCTGGATGCAGGCTGCTTCCAACAGAGCGCTTTGGAAGTCTTTGAGGGAGGCCTATGTCCAGCAGTGGATTATGTAATTAAAAATGTACCTATATATTTTGTAATCCTATTTTTTTTTGGGCGTAATACAAGCTATGAAAAGGTAAGAATATGATTAGTATAAATATATAATTTTACCATAAACTCAGAATGTCGGCGTTCATTGTTAAAATAGGTATATAAAAGAATAATGTGTGATTAAAAAAATATTAATTTTAAAGCTCAAATTTAAAACACAATACTAAAAACACACTAGCAATTCCAGTAAGTTTTATTTGATGCAGATATTCTGTTGCATAATTGGATAAGCATGAAATTATCATTCAATCATTAATTATAATAATTAAAAACAATATCTCTATTTATTCAATGGTTAAAAAAACATTGAAAACGCTGTACATCTATTACCTTGGATACAATTCTGAACAATACATGAATTTAAAAAGATAAATTGTAGGACCCGATGTCGAACACAGCTGACGTGAGAATATTCTAGAACGTAACTGGAAATGTTACTTTGTAAAACATATTTTGACACAAATGGAAAGCACCGCGAAGTGTTACCAACGATACGGTACTCACATTTTATTGCATTTGTTAGTATTAAAACGAGCCATTACGACTGGATTTCTAAATGGGAAGAAAACTTCACAACTTTTACTCTAACTCTTTACTCTGACTCTCATTTATAAATATTATTTTGTTTTAACATTGATTTTCCGCGGCTGATGGACAAGAGTAAGACCGTTGACAAAAAAAAAACATTTGAAATACGAAATCGATCTTAAACATGATATAAATGAATGAAATTAACATAAATAATCACGTAATTTTCCCATGTTTTATGTAAATTTCATACACTTATTTCATATTTATTAGCGACTTCACTTTCCGAATTTGACTTTGTCTGGGCCCCTGCCTCTTAAAAGAGAGGTAGGACACAGCCGGTTGAACAATTTTCATTCAACTAATGGGTTCTTGGTAGCCTTTATCCGGGCCAAGGCGAATATTTCTTCTTATTATCTCATTTAAGAAATTCTAGAAAATTTAGTCCGTCTCTAACTTAAATTCTAACTAAATGGAATACAATACAAACAATTGCGATCTAACAATTAAACCTACGCTCCACCTCCACATTGTATAAGACGAAATGTAAATTTCTTAAAGAAGCCGTTAACAATACGCAGAGTGTTAAACAAAACAAAATATCTCCTTTTCTTGTCCTATCTTTATTTAATTACTTGATGAGTTGGTGTCGTGGGACACCAGGTAGGAACGAAGTTCCTTCGGCTAATGTAGAATCGACACAAATTGCAAATAACCAATGTAAAATATTTTATATTTATAAATATATATTTATTAATAAAGAATAAACTAATACTTATCTACGTATTTAATTCTTTTGCACTGAATAATTTCCCACTATTATCACTGTCAATTGCATTCAAGTCACTTGCTGGTTCGCGCCTGCGCACGTCTCATTTAACGGTTTTATTCCACGCATTTTTTCTTACGGTTTTACTATCACATTTTTTTCAGTTCGGTCGCGCAGCAAAATCCCTATTCCCTCCAAGCCTGCCGTAAGGAACTTCGTTCCAATAAATAGCGTTAAGTTTTACCTAAATACATATAATTTTACACCTGTGCCCTAGAAGGCCTAGGCCAAATAATATTTTTAAACAAATTTCTCAATTGGGCTATTAAATTTGAATCAGAAGGGTCCGAATCTTCATCGTTTTAAAGCACAAATTAATATTATGTGTATTAATAGCTTACTAAATTATATTTACGTCCCATTTTGGTTAAAAAGGGAAATATGCATTAACATGGCTTCCATATAATATGATAAGTCTTTCTTTTTTATAAGTATTAATCATTGTTATATCATATTATATTCTACACTTCGCACTAATTAAGGTTCGTTATAGATGCATTAATACTTTGCAAAAGTTCACTAATACGCGCAGATTAATTAACCGAACTATACACATAACGTCGAATATCCTGTAGGTAATTTAAGGCCGGTACCTGGCTTGTAATTGGGTAAGCCGAAACCGGCTTCACTGGCGGAAGATTGCCCTTCCGATGACTGCGAACGTAGGTATAGCGCGGTGTACCGGAGTACTGGTGTAGTGGCGTAGCAGCGTAGTGACGTAGCGGTCTACCGGCGTAGCGACGGCTTGTTGCGGCCCGTAGTTTCCGTTTGCTATGCTACGCTCGCTAATTTTGCATTTAGTACACGCTTGCTCGTCTTGATAATGTAGGTACTGATTATATTTATGTGTGGAACTTAGTTTCGTCAAATGCTCTGAGCTTAATTTAGAAGTAATTTAAGTGATGAGTACACAGTACTTATGAGTGTGCTATAAAGTTTTATTTTATAGAATCTTTTTGATAAATCAAGTGGTGCAAGCACTGAGAAACTAACAGTAAACGAAAGTAACTATGTAAAATAAAATCCTGTATATTTAGTATTATCCTAGCGTCTATACAGAGTGTTAGACCGTGATCGAAAACTAATAAATAAAAAAATTGACGTTTTTTTAACGTCAATGTGTTTGTGATCACCGCAACTATTACATGTCTTAGTTTTTGATCACGGTCTTTTAACACCCTGTATATTTATCTAAGCTTGAGGCCGCTTATTGTTTATAGTTTGATTAATGACATTAAAATATGCGAAAGTGAGTTTGATTATTTATTTGTTATAATAAAAGTTACGTCGCTTTCGATGTAATTTAGTCCAAACATAAAAATTTATCCAGGTAATCCAAGTAGTGGTCTCATAATGTTTTCATCTTAGAGAAATATATGGTTCCTGAGGAATTACGGGATAAAAGATGAAGGCTATTGGTTACAATTAATTGATTACCACGAAGGAAGCTACATGCAAAAGCTTATACATAATATTTATCAGCTCTTTAGAATATCAAAAATTGTAGTTCTTAAATTAACTTATATTGTATCTTCTTCAAAATATTATTTCATTCAAGAGACAATCTAGCATGAAATCACTTTGCCGGATGTCTATTTAATCCGATATGGTAATGGAATGTAAGTAATAAACTAAGTGCACGAACTATTTCGCGCCGCAGCAGGAAACATTAACTCGAGCATATTTGACTGTGAATACAAGCTTATAAAACGGGATGGTTAGTTAATCGTGTCTATTCATAAAATCAAATTAAAGTATTTGGTGAATTTATATTTATAACATTAAAGAAAATACTTTAAATTATTTTGTGTGTTTTTTCACGGAAAAATTAGAAATTACTTATATAAATTATCGGGTTTTAATGCAGTTTTTATAAAGAGAATGTTAAAATATTAATGTCGAAAAAGCATAATTTATGCTAAGTTAAATACATGCCTGTTAAATCAATATACTGTAAAATATCTACAAAAGCTAAAACTATTCAATAATCTTTAATGGATGGAAAAAATATAAGTCTTTATCTGCTCGGATCAGCTTATTGCGCAGGTAGGTAAAGATTAAAAGGCGCCGTAGTTTGCGAAGTTGAAAAGATTGCGAAATTGAGTTTCATACGGTCCATTGAGGGTTACTTCGACGCGCAGTTTATTAACTCCGTCAACGTGTTTCGCAGGTACAAACTAGATTTAACAACATAATAAGCAATGTTAGTGTGATTTACCTTTGACCCGTATTTATAAACAGACCCACGCAAATGTTACGTCGTTTGGTATCATACTGTGTATATTTGAATTCGATTATACAGTCTTCGAAAGTGTCTGTGGTGCAGTTGGCTAAACACCGGTTTGCGAAACAAGAAGCCGCGGGCACGATCTCCGCACCGAGACAAATGTTTGTATGATCCACAATTTTTGGTTTTGGGTCTGAATGTTAGTGACACCGAAAAGTCTTTTTCTGATACCCACGACACGAATAGTATCTGAGTGTGGGTTATGTATGTGACTTTTGGATGTATTATTATATTTTCAGTGTGTTGATGGGTTGAAAATATTCGTAGCCTCTGTTCTAATTATTCGACATTTTAATAAGTTTGCATAAAATGCTAAATCAACATAGAAGATACAAATATAAAATTTTAGTTTATTTTGTGCCGGTCAGCCAGTTGGGTGCTGGTTGTGAAATGAATATTGAAAATAAGATGAGTTGTATTAAACATTTAGAAAAAAAAACTGTATTGACAGTAATTTCTTAATATTTCGAATTTTTTAATCGATTTTTTATTACTTGAATAAGGGATGTAAATCTTATAATGTTTTTCAGTAACTATTTGCTTGGGGTTATTTCTAATCTAACAATTTTTATTTTGATTAAATATGTTATAAATAAACCCGAATTTTGAGCCTCGAAAATGACTCTAAAATTGAATTTATGAAAACCTTCGTTCAGTTATCTTGTTATTTATCAAAATTTACACAAAAATCTTAAAATCTCCTTCACTAAATATTTAGATGACAATATTACTTAAAATAATTAGTGATTAACATGTTTTTACGATGAGTCTTTCATCAAATTTGGGGGGTTCTAAAAGTATTGTTTTTGCTCAAATTACGCTAAAATCGCGTAAACGCTCTTAATGTCGAAAAGTTTCTCGTAGTGATACCTACGACTTGTGTAAGAGCAGTCAGGGCTTCGTGTGTAATTGTTGGGTAGGACAGGATTTTTCTACAAAGAAAGTAATTTATGAAGTGAATCTCAATTTAAACCACAATTTAGCTACAATACTTTTTCTCCGGCAAGAAAAGTGCTGTCGGGTTAGTTACACTTTTAATTAAATTTTGTGACCGATGGAATTAAAATTGTGTGGCTCCAGCACGGCCAAATGTTTAATTAATTCACGTTACATCTAGTTACGTTATAATTTCATTTTTTATTAAAACTTGGAAACAAAGCTATATAAGCACTGATGGCATTTGATAACTGTTGTTCATAAATTCAAATGTAGGTTTCTTTGTGTCAGTAAGATAATGTATTATAATTTATCGTGCAGAGTTTTCTATACTGTGGGGGGCATACGATTTTAATCGTCGAAATTCTGTTTCTTTAGTTATATTTTTATTGCTAAATTTACTGCTATTAATCGTGTTTTGCATCTAACTGTGCAGCCATTTGGAATTATAGTTTATAATCACTTGACATAGTGATAAATAAGTTTTCATTTTGTATTTAATTAAAAATAAAACGAATTCGACTCTTGCAATGAACTGAGTTTGTGTAGCTTGCACATATTTATCCAGATCAGGTTGTACGTACATGTTTATGTATGTACATATGGCATAAATAAATTTATCGAGAAAAGGTATCGAAAAAGGAACAATTTATTTGTACAATTTTTATTGGTTTATTGGCTGAAATAAATATTTTGATTAAACATGTCCTCAAGATCGTTTCATTCCTGCTGTAATAAATTGCCGTTGAGCTGCGTCCAGTTTCACGACTATTTACAAGAAGCCCACGCGCGGGAACGTCGTCCGTGCGCAAAATTAAAGCATTCTACCCCATTCACAAAAAGTTGGATTATCACTACGCCGGCATATTGAGACAATCGCGATCGAATTGGTTCTTTCTAGGAAGCGCGCTCCATCGTAGGCCGTATCGCCGCTTAACATCAGCTGAGTCAACGTTCAAGCACAAGCCTTCCCCATATAAAGTAGTGATGGTCTCGAGATTTAGGCGCGCGGTCGAGAATCACCGAATGAATTATCACTTACTTTAACGGTACTTTAATGGAAAACATCGCGAGGAAACCTGCACACCCGATAGTTCTTAGCAATTTCTTAGGTGTGTAGTCCGCCAACCGGCACTAGGCCAGCGTGGTGGACTAAGGCCTGAAACCTCTCAGTTGTAGAGAAGGCCAATGCCTAGCAGTGAGACGTATATGGGCTTTAAAGCTTATTTATTCTCGTTAAATTCAGTTTATTCCATTAGATACTCGTACTTCAATATGCAATTTGTTTTTGGCGACGATATTTATAATATAAACTAATATTATAGTTATGCGATTGTAACTGCATCTGTTTCGTATGGTTTCTTGGCTATATCACTGTCTTAAATTCGTAGAATTTTAATTTAGATAAAGTTGGACGTGGACGAGTTTTTTTTGTTAATAGTAAAGCATGTATTATTGCCCGCCCTGTGGATTGGGGGCGTAAGAATACCGCCAAGGTATCCCCTGCCTGTCGTAAGAGGCGACTAACAGGGGTTCAGGGATTGCTGGGCGTACTGCGGGGGCGGTGCGCCATTGCTAAAAGCCACCCCAAGATGTGCGGCAGAGAGCGTGGCCTCTTGACTGTCGCGGACGTTCCTTATAAGTGAGCGTCTAAAATAGGGTGAGTGGAGGGCATCTCAAGCCCTTCCAATTTTGAGGAGTCCATGACTGGACGAAGCGCCGGGCGGCAGCAAAAAGTAATGCAGGGTTCCCGCCCTGCGATGCCGTAGACCGCCCCAAATGCGCGCGACGGCCACCAAGAGGTTTTAGTCGGTATGCTGGCATAGGATTTTGGTTAGGGGCCCAACTCAGGTAAACGGACAATTGTTTCGCGTGCCGAGTTGGAAGGCCAGAGACCCTGACATACCCCTTCCACCCTCCCCCGAGGTACCGAAAGGGGAGCTTTCCTCTCCTTAAAAAAAATATTGCCTGTTTTAAATTTGGGTAGGTACATTACTTAATTACCTTAATATATTTACCATGAAAAATAAAATGTAGAACAAAACATAAAATATTTCTTCTACTGGTATTGCATTTTTCAACTTGATTACAAATTGAATTCTTTTCGGGCACAATCCGAAATCTTTACGTGTGAAATCTTTTGAGACGTTAAACTTGTTAATTCGTTATCCGTTCGTACTTTTATCGCTTCAATTAAAACTTTTCTGTAAGCCTCTGGGGAGAACGTAAACAAATTTATTTTTGCATTTGTTGTGCTCTTTAACGAGAACAAAAAGGCATACTAGGTCAAAAACTCTGACTGTTTTCTTTATTTTAAATGGGTCCTAGAAATACTAAATTGACTTGTTGATAAGTACAATAACTAAGTGTCTGGCAGTCGGTTGTATTTGTTTATTTAAAAAATTGTAGTGCTGATCTCTCCGCAGCATAAGTGCTTGGCGTGCGATTAAAAGCTTTCGGGCGATTTCCGTCTTGAGGCAATTTTTATTTCTCCTTTTACTAGAGAATTCTTAGTAGCAACACCGAGCCCGGAAATGCAACCAAAAAGCTATGTGTTCGGTCCTCATTATGTCGTGCCGTCGTGATTAGAATCACGACTGGCTAAATATGGAGAGCTAATTAAGGACGATAAACGTGAAAAAATTACGTCGAAAACCATAATATAGGTGTAACATTTATGAAAATAATATACAGTTTTTTGTCCAAATTAGTCAGTAAACTTATTTAATTCTTGTAATTTACAACCCATTTGTGTTTTATAAAACAAAAGGGTATGGCAAAACTAAGATTTTATTCAGAATTACATTCTCCGAAAATAAAATTCTATCACACAATATAGAACCGGAGAACATTTCATTTCGATGCATTGAAAATGATTTTGCATTCATAGAACATGTAGAAAGGATTTTTAACAATATGCCTCATATATTTTACGAACCTTTGTACGGTAGATACGAGGAATATTGTTTTGCAATTTGCTCTTTATATATTTTATATTTTAAGGCGTTTACAATTTCGATAAGAGGTACAGCCATGGTATAGCTCCTTTGGCCCCTCGCACAGTGAATCGCCTAGAACAAGCTAGCTGGACAAAACTATTTTTTATCATTTAGGGCTTTTTACTGACGTATCGTACAAGATTATGATATTTATCAGTGCCCAAAATACTTGGAAGAAATAAAAATCTTTGTTTGTATGTAGTAAGCAAAGTATATTTCCAATAATGAAAATATTTTTTTTTCTTGAAAAATCCTAAAAACCATCTAGGTATCTTTCTATCTACAAACTATTTATATAATCATATATAACTAAACACGATAAACGCAAAAATTGACATTTACCATCAATCAATCAGCTTATCGCAGTCCACTACTGGACATAGGTTATTGACATTTACTATACTTATAGTAAAAAAAATAGTCTTCATCTGAGGATTCACTGGAAGCAGAATCGTTTATCAAGTAACCTTCCACATTGCGATGTAGATTACTTAATACACGCAGGCGGGACTATTAATTTCAAAACTTCGGATGGCAATTTATCTGTTTTTTTACAGGTGATTCTCTGAGAGAATTAATTATAGGATCAGATGTAATTATAGCATATTCAATAAGTCTGTTTTCGGCTACACGGGATTTTTTTTGTGTATAACGTTCGCGAAACCTGCGGCAATCTTTATTCCTGGCCTCTTGTGCTTCTTCTGTTTTGGCAATTTTCCGCTTACCAGATAACCGAATGGCTACTTCTGCAGCTGTAGTTAATTCACTGACACTTCGTGATTGCACAAGGTCAGTTACGAGACGTCTTTTTGTCTTATACGATGACTCATCGAATTGCTTCTTTGGTTGACCGCCTGCTTGCCGCATATCACTTGAAATGGAAGTTCTAGAGCATTGTACTTTCAATGTAAATTTGTCTTCAGAACGCTCCTGTTTCATTAAAAACCGTTCCTTCGTCATCATTGCGGACACCCATTTTTCCGCAAACTTTGAGGAAATTCTCGTTATCTGCATACGGAGGTCCTTCAATGACTGTTCAGGTATATCCGTTAAATTAAATTTCATCAAAATAAAATAAAAGAGACGTGAATTTCTATCATTGTTGCCGTAAACAATTCCATTTTAGGCATGGAAACAATAAGTTCGGAAACAAAGAAAAAAAAAAAACAGTTGCATATTGTTTCGGGATTTAAATTAGGCTTTATTGTATAGCTACATAATTGAGCTACAATATAAAAAAACTATCAGAGCGGGTACACGTGGGTACAAAAAGTTACACTCTTTGAAATAGAAAGAAAAATCTAAAATGTTACTTAAATTTTACACATTATTCGCAATCAAATTTCTTAAATCTGAGGTAAATATTTGGTTGCAATAACTTTTTTATCAAAATACACACCTTTCAGATAAATATCCTCATCCACTTTTAACTTGAGGAGATATTTTCATAAGTGCAGCAAAAATGCAACTGATAAAGAACTGCAAATGAAAATAAATTATCACTTACGTTTAACGTCCGATGAATCATCGATTTGTAATGTGTGACCTAAACATTTCCTGGAATTTAAACCTATGCGGGGTTGTTTACCACTAATTAATGTTATTTCTAAGAATTTTGAAAGTGAGTTTTGTCCAGCTAGCTTGTTCTAGGCGATTCACTGTGCCTCGGGGTAGTTCAGAATACTCACGAGAAGATGTTGCACTTAATTTTTTAATAAAATTCCTCGATGCCAAACTTACAGATGCTTATTAGTGGAACATTAATATCAACTCAATAAAAAAATTTTTTTTTTTGGTTAAATATAGTCGTGAACATATTTTCTCTCCACTCAGCACTCAGTCACTCATTTATATGAACTGCACTTACCATCAGGTGCGAGTGCGGTCTGTTTATAGTGGTGTATAAAAGTACACATAAACTTCTATCCTCCGAAGAATGAATCGTGTGCTTCAATTGATCTTAAATAACAGTGCAAGCTTTTGAATTTCGATACAAGACTTTAACATATTGGCTTTGCCTAGGCAATAGTCTAAGCCCGTACGTCCGTCAATCCGCATTGCGCCATTATCTTACTTGATGGACTATGGATTGTATTCAATAAATGTAAACGTTATATTTTTTACGGCTTTTTTTCATTAAAGTTTGACTAACATGGTTTGTTTATACCATCCCGATTTTTTTGGTTTCGAAAATAAACAAAAATAAAACAGTTTAACTACAAATATGAAACTCACTGTTTACATATTTTTAAATGTACCGCCGGCAGTTTTTGCCCACGCAGGATAATGAAAAAATATTTTACATGAAACGCCGATATCTGTACTTCCACATGAAATCATTTGGTCGTCAAATAAAGTGTGGTGCACGTTTTTAGAATGACCGTACGATTTCTAAGGAAAATTGCTTTTTTATGACATGCTGTTCCACCTTATATCCGTAATCTCTCTGCCACTTTATAGGATATATATACTTTTACTGTTTCGTTCGTGTGTCAAAAATGGTTATTTATTTTATTAAGTATTGAATCGGTCACGATTATGTTATAAACTCGTTTGAACAGTCCACATTATGTATTTTTGAAAATCATAGTGAAGTCTTGCAGGGAGGTATTCTACGATATTTACTAACAACCAACTGATGGATGAGGGCTTCTCAAGATAGGGATGGTTGGCGCTTTCTTGAGGAGGCCTACGTTCAGCAGTGGACGGCGATAGGCTGATTATATTCATAGATGACATCATTATTCACAAAAACATCTATTTACTTTTATTAGAGAAAAAATAGCAATGGTACACTTTCACAGAAAAAAAAATGGTACACATAAATAAAATTGCCACTTAACAAATAAAATTACTTGTTCTTTACCTACTTCATCAATTTCTTATTTAGATCTAATAGTTAAAACACAACGAACCTCGATTAAGGCCAGCCATCTTGATATTCTTACTCATCAACCATGACGAGCTGAAGTTGTTGCCGACGAAGATATTAATTACTTACAACGGTTGTATTAAGAAGGAGGATTAATCGAAGTTTCTAAGGCTTTTGTAAAGATACTTGTTGAGTTGATGACTTGGCCCACTCAGAAAGTAGAGGTGAGTTTAACAGACTTTTAACACTACAAGTTGACACAATATAATTTATCAAAGCAAAATTATTTTGAGATATTTATGTAAAGTAATTTGTATGTATGTAACATACATTTTTTATGTTCCCCAAAAGGGTAGGCAAACATGTGTTTCTGTATCAACATTTCGCGATTGTTATTTCGTGCCACATAATAGGGGGCGAGACTATTTCCGTCTTTAATGCACATTTTTGGACTTTTACCGACTGAATCTTTTAAAGGAAAAGAAACAATAACACTTTGCCCGAACCGGAAATCGGACCCGGGACCGTTCGCTCGGCATAATATACTTGTACTGCGAGACCAAGAGGCAGTCAATATATATTTTGTCCTTTCCCAATATATGTTATATATTAATTAATTTAGGCGTGAAAGTTTATGAGACTTACGTTGGCAAATATTATATAACGCTAGTATAAATAGTATAGATTTATATTTTGGTTGAGGTACCTATGCTATGTTCTGTATTTAACTTTATATATTTTTCATGGCTCAATGCAAAGTATAATAATGTGGAGATCTGTGCCAAGCAGTGAGATGACCTACATATGTACATATAGTGACGTTTATGTATAAGAGAAATCAGGATAGCAAGGTTGGTAAAGAAGATTTTATTAAGAGAAAATATTGGAGCTGAGAATTTTCTAGTTCAATCACGGACCAAAGTGTTTAAACAGAAAAATTGGACAAAATAGAGGAAATTGAGTCGATCCTTAGCTCTTTGAGATGTGAACGGTACCGCTCGATAGTACGTAAGCGACACAAACGAATTCCTTTCACTAGATAAAAGGAAGTACTCTCGATATGAGCACTCCTGAGAATATTTAAGCGTATTCCTTGAAAAACTAGCTGAGAAATAATTATTAACTTTGTACTTTACTTGGAATTTATTTATTTAACACTTTATTGTACATTTAAAAATAAAAAAATAAATAAAACAAAAAATTGTACACAGAGAGGTATCTATAAATGGCGGCCTTATCGCATATGGCGATCTTTAAAAGACAACCATAGAAGGGATATATGAATTAATTTGTAATTCGATTTTATTCGATAAATAAATTATGAATAACGTTAGTAGTTGCTGTGTATTGAATTACATACATGAGATATATCCCAGTCGAGTGTACACTCGACCTTCTAATCGATTTCAATCATGTTCGCTAACTTTTCATTATTTAATTGTATGTGTGAATTAGTATAGAATTATCGCTTATTTTAACTTTGATCGCGATCATTATGATGAAATAAGCAGAGAGTTCGTTTCAAAAATAAGCCTTAGCAAACGTAAAGCAAACCCGTTACGGCATCGGGACCTGTATAGCTTGACACAGATAGAATATTTAATAAATGCAGACATGCACATACGCTATTCTGGAAGCGTTGCCAGAGATGTATTTCTTTGTCAAAAAACCCTATGATAATATGTCCGTTCCGCGAATAGAACAAAAGTTATCTTGGCCGTACGCCGCACTGCCAGCATTTCCAGGCAATTAACATTTAAAATAATAAAGGTATATGAAACAAACACGAGAGAAGTTAATTCAGAACACATAACGTATCTAACGTTAGGTACCGTAAAACTTCCTAGAAAATTGAGACTAAAATTTATTGTTCTTGAAAGGAAATTCTAGAAATATTACCCACTACTAAATTCTTAGAATGGCTAGATCTAGTTTTATTCCTACTTCTACCGCTAAAAGGTTTTCGTTAAAATATTTCCAATGTACAGACTGCTCGCTACATTTTTATTATAGAGTGGGTAGCTTCAGCGCAGCACGAAGTGCTTTTGTCTACAACAATAGTTGAATTTCTACTGGGATCGTTGTACTGTTTCAACGTAACATTTAAAATCCGTTGTGTTATGCAAATGCATTATACTTTATACCCACAGGGTGGTCTGACGACCTGGTGAAGGTCGCGGGTCGTCGCTAGATGCAGGCTGCCTCCAACAGGTCACTATGGAAGTCATTGGGGGAGGCCTATGTTCAGCAGTGGACTTCTTTAGGTTGATGATGATGATGATGATGACTTTATAGCTACGCTATAGATATTGGATTTATTCATTATTTCAGTAATAATTATGACCTCACAGAAGTATTTTCTTTTGGTGCGAATCATTAACGCGATACTGTAGATACTTATTGCACGCACCTCAATATAATATAGTTATGACTTGAAAGTGTATACATAGATACTTTCGTAAGAGAAAATATTGCCATTTCTCATTATACACTAGACCCTGTGTCTAGTTCTTTAGGCTATCACGTATTAATATTACAATGTTACTTAATAAATTTGTATTACTTAATGCATTTATATATTTTTGCAAGTATTCGTAAAACTTCATTTAAAAATTAAATCTTTATTTGGTTGGTTTTTATGTCTTTAAAATTTGGATATTTTAAGATTCTCTTAGCCTTATTATATATTAGAATAATAAAATATTGTCACTATGCGCCTACCACAGTCTGCATATACAAATATAATGTTAAAAGATATTAAATTCTTGCGGAAAGCGTTATACCATTAGGAAACTAAATTAATAGTAAGATTGCCAGGTATGACGGCAACGTCGGTATCAAAGAGTAACGACCCACTAAATTATTTCAATTCCGATCAATTTAAATTCTGTGCGCACTTCAGCCGCTACGCGCTGCTACGTACATACATAACGGTAAAGGGTTATAGCTTTTCAAATATCTGTTATTAAAGCTGTTAGCCGTTAGTTGGTAATTTTATCGAATGTGTAGGTGAAAGTAATGTTTATAATTATGTTGTTTAATATCTCATCATGATAAATTAATGCATAGGGGAGTCGTTAGCAATAAGTGAGATTTTTTGAAATTATAACTGTATTTTATAGAAATAAAACATATTTTACTATATATTCAAGTTTTCTATCCAAATTTAGTTTAGCATGTCATGTCATGAAGTTACGTTTAAAGCTAGCATAGCTTCTGGCAAAATCAAATTGATCATAACATTAGTCCTACATTATAAAGATAAAATAAAATTAGTTTATTAAATCTAAGAAATGCAAAATATATAATCTTTCAATTATTTAGAATTATTTATTTCAAATTAATTAACTATGCTGTTCGGAATGCAATTCAATAAAAGAAGAACGAACAACAAACTGTAGTGTTTCTCTTCTCAAGCCTAGCTTACACAAATATACAGTATTGATCTGAACGAGATTACTTCATTTATTTACTCAAATACCACTGTTCCTCTTGCCATACGATAGCTATTGAGCTGGAAGCTATGAAATATCTCATAACCACAGCGTCTAAGCCGCAACGAGCCGACTAAGCGAGTTCCACATCCGCACCGGAACAAATAGTTGAGCAATCCACAAATGTTTGTTCGGGCTCTGATGTCCACGCCTAAAGTTGCTTACATTAATATGAGGCTGGAAATATGAGCATCCCACTTTGCTTGGAAGTGAAGTGAACAAACATTTGCTCCAAACTTCTATTTATTTTCCTTCTGATTAATTTCGTCGCGAGGCAAACACACGCTTAGTCTTGTTGTTCCGTGTTCGTAGTTGTTTTTATGAGTACCTATTTTTTACATTGGTTCAAAATAGTTGTAGTGTTTACTTATAAAACTAAATTCTACCGAATATCGTAAACGTATCGTGTGCGAACGATAAGTTACAAATGTTTAGCGTGTTTTTTTTTAAATTATAGTTAAGCTACCAATCAATACTATTCATACACTTTCATACCGTACTTAATATAATGTATGTTCTCTACGAGGGGCGTGGAGCTCAGCAGTGAAGCGTAAAGGGGTTAATTTTGTCATCGCATTAGTATTATACCCATTATTCACTTGCATGAGCAAGCACTTATTAAGAGTGACAAAGCGAAAACGATAATTCGTAGACATTCTAAGTGATTGTTGTAAAACGGGCCGCAGCTCTGTTGTAACTAAAACAAATTCAAGACAAAAATCGCGAGTTCGAAGCTAGAAAAATATTATTATCTTTTAAGATGTTACGTATTTCTACATCACAGTCTTGAGGTGTTTTTTACTGTACATTGGCTTCACCCAAGAACATTCTATTTCTATGAGACGAGTTGGAAACTGGTTGCGTACTATAATGATGATATTCTACCCGGCTATTTATAACTTATTGCTATATAAATATAATAAAAAGAACCTGACCGACTAAAAGACGAGATGTGAACTTATCTTTCGGTCACTGACCAAAGATAGAATGGCTTGACAAATCGGTGTTGGATATTAAACAATCAAAGCCGAACAAATTTGCTAACGGCTAAAGTAAAATAATATCGCAAAATACGTTTTACCTACAAATTCTACTGCGCAATGCGTATTACCATAAATTTATTAGCATTTTTATCTCACGAAGCATCTGGCGTAGATAACAAGACTCTGCTTTAAAGCAATTACAGCTAACTGATGTAAACATCTGTACAAGGTACCGCTACATATTCGTTTTACTTCGCTTACTGTGGATGAAATTACTTTATCTAGAGAAATGTACACAAATTTTACTCTGTAATTTCATATTAAAGTTTAGTTTAATTATTTAGTACATCTACATACTTAACTAAGTTTTTTACTTCTTTTTTTAAAAGGAGAAACGTAGTTAACATGATTGTTTAAATGTTGAATACATTTATCTATTATTCAATTTATTAAAAAAAATCGATCATAGAACGGTGGAGTATCTTAGCTGACATCTGATGGAAAATGTAGTGTATTCCAAATATAGAATCAAGTAGCTAAAATGATTACTATCTAATCATCGCTCACCAGTTGCTGACACAATAATGGCGGCCTGTAGGCTACCGGAGAAACAGGTTGCCGAAATACGGCACATTTGCGTGCGTCACTATTACGGAATTTTGCGTTGTGCCCTGTACATTTCCAGATCATGTCACCCAACACGCATTACGTGTAATATATAGATTGAATTCCTTCCTACGCTTTCGCATCGATTTATTGCGTTGCTTCCTAAACGATAAAGGAAACAGAATAATTGAGGGCTAAGTGTAGCTGACCGATCGTTGGCCTTAGTGAGGATTGCAATGCTTAAAAACACAGTTGCTTCAGTAACAAGGCGGCTCAAATCATACAACATTCTATAGGTCTGGGTCATTTCAACACAAAGTTTATTTTGTCATTCGGCTTTATTATCTTTAGCTGTTGGTATGACGTCGTCAAAATCCTATTTACATTTGTATACAACATTTCATCTTAATGGAATACGGAGAAAGTAGAAATTATGTTTAAAGCTTGCGTCACATACAAACAGTATAGGGTAATATAAATAAAATAAATATAAATACACCCAACAGTCACATACATAGTTCTGACCCCACACTAGGATACAAGTCCTGTGTCGTGGGTATCAGAGACTACGAGAGACTTTTCGGTCTCACAAACACCCAGACCCGAAACAAATATTTGTCGATTACACAAACATTTGTCTCGGTGCGGGGATCGAACCCGCGGCCTCTCGTTTCGCAAGCTGGTTTCTAGCCAACTGCGCCCACATAAATATTGTGTTTAATGGCTAATGTCGAAGCTTAATGAGCTATTCTAAGAGTGCATATTTATGGATATGCAAGATTTTAAACAAAAGACTGTAACAATATTTCATCACAAATAAAGGAATTCCATTAATAATGAAATATGATCTCCATCGTGTGTTCCCCGCTGGCAGTCAAAGCAAACCATTATAGCTGAATAAATCTTTCGACATTCCGGCTCAATTGTTCTTTGGTAAGTTGGGTATAAATAGTTGACCAAGTATCTATAGATCAATGGCTTGACTAATTGAATTCAGTGTTGTTTTTTGTCATTTCTTGCGATGTTTATCGATAGGAAATAATATTGAGGTTTGTATTGCCGATATAAAAAGTTGTTATGAGTCATCGTTATGTGTATTGAATGTAAAGGTATTTAAATGCCAAAAAAATATTATATTAATATTTAAAATCAACAAAACATACATACATTCCTTCACGCCTCTGTTTCCCTAATGGGTAGGCAGGAGTGCATTTACTGAGTATTATTTACTGAGGAAACCCAATAAAACTTTGCCCGACCTGGGACTTGAATCCGGGCCCTTTAGATCGCACGGCACATACTTGTAGTGCAGTCAAAAAACATGCAATAAAATCAGTGAAATTTAAACTGTACTGGTGAGTTTCAAACTTCTTTTTTAGTATTGTTTTCTCTACCTACATACGCGTATACGAAATGTTGTACTGTTTAATTTGTTTTGATGATAATCGTGCGATTCGGCATTAATATAAAACGAATACAAAAGGTAATGTCAGATAAGCGGAAATGTTGGTCGGTTGTCTGTAAGAGATTGCCTCGAGCGATAGGACCGCCATTTATAGCCTATCTCTTTTATTTATTGTACTGAATGCATATTCCTGGTGTACATCAACGAATAAATATACAAATAAATCTCGGAAAGCCATTGTTCAATCAGTACACAAAGTGTCTTACTATAGCCGACTAGGTCATTTCGGCATTTAGAGATGGACTTTGTGAGGGCTAAATAGTAGGGATTAGAAAAGCCAGCAATCTCAGATATAGTAAAACAAATGAAACACAATAGACAAAACTTTATTTTGAGTGTTCATGAATTAAGACAGTGTTGCAAATCCGATACTACCGTTTCGCTTTTGCTGTCCCGGCTTAGCCCTTTTTGCAGTGACAGCTTAATTTCTTACTATCAAGCATCCCTTTCATGTAGCTCTTTCCTTCATATACTTAATGTTATGTCTTTTCGATACAGGATGGCATAATATTTGTTAATTCACATCTTACATAGAGGACAAAATGTTAAAAAATAAAACTGATACACATGTCGTCCTCATTTCCAAGTCTGACTAAGATACAATTATCGTGTTATCATCATCAGCCCATAAACGTCCCACTGCTGGGAACGGGCCTCCTCTACAACTAAGAGGGTTTAGGCCTTAGTCCACCATGCTGGCCTAGTGCGGGTTGGCGGACTACACACCTAAGAAATACCTGAGACCTTTTAGGTATGCAGGTTTCATCACGATGTTTTCCTTCATCGTTAAAGTACGTGATAATTCTTTGTGAATACACACATTACTTCGAAAAGTCAGAGGTGATCATGAATATCAGAAATTCTAAGAGTCTTTAGGATTATAAACACTCAGAACCAAATACATTAGCTTCATCCCAAAGTATAAAGGTGTTTAAGATTTTACACCGCTCAGAACAAAAATAGATCTTATCAATCGAAATAATATGCACCAAGATAGAAGCGCTTCGTTTCATAATTGAGTGTTAATCAAGTGGCATGGAAATTTGCAGTGTAAGTTCAAAGTATTAACTTATAATAAATCGACTTAATCCCTGTAAGACCTTAATAAGACAAGTTAACTTAATATCTCCTCAATTCACCTACAGTCTACGTTTTTATACTATTTTTAGGGTTAAAACATTTCTCCTAGATATTAAAACCTTAAGTTGTGTTTCAAAGTAGCTAAAATTATGAGAGTTCCGAAACTTAAAAGGAAAAAGGAAATTCATTTTTGATTCATTTGAGATCAAATAAATCATAGACTTATATGTTTATTAGTAATAAACCCTCTAAGTTGTAGAGGAGGCCCGTGCCCAGGAACGGAAAATATATGGGCTGATGATATTTATTAGCATTATGACCAGATTTTTTTATATGATTTCTCCTCTGCGTCTGTCTTTCCTAAAAACTAAAATTAAACTCCGAAACTACTTACCTTCGCTTATATTTTGCTTCCTTCTTGCAAAAATTTTAGAAAATAGTTTCTATTGTTCACTCGAGAACTTCTTCCCGAGTGTACAGCTGACAGAGAATAAAGGTACTTTCACCTTTATAGTATAACTATATATTCATTTTTATTTCTTTCCATTGTACATTGCAATTCTTGGGGAGTTTACGATACTTGGTTAAAAAAAAACACTTTTTTAAAGTCCGGTTTAAAGTCCCTAAGTATTTAATTTGATAAGGAAATAAAATATACTATGGAGCACTATAGCACGCAGTCCCGAAACAAAAATGTGTTGATTACACAAACCATCCTTTACTCCCTGGCGTAAACGCTCTGACGCAAAAAAGGTTAAAGTAAGTCAATTGAAATGAACTCTTTACGAATCGTGTTCATATTCCAACTTTGTGCGCGAGTCGTAATTTCGTCAGAATATATCGACCCCTTCCCGCCAAATTATCGTAAGCGACACTTTTTCGAAAATGCGTTTTTTATCGAAACTACTTCTTTAAGCCGTAACGGACCCACCCCTGTCGAAATTTTCCCAAAAAAGAAAATCGTTATAAAGTTATAGCAAGTAACAAAATTATCGTGAACACATATTTTCTTAAAACTTTATCGTAAGCGACACAAGCGTTTTCTTCTTACGTGCCTTGCGATAGATTTTTTGTAGCGAAAACGATCCTATTTGTTTACTGAAGATGATCAAATTCATATTTTTTAAACTATTGGGGATTAGGGTGTGATAAAAGACAAAAAAATCCTTTTGAGAAGAGAGGAAGGGTGTGAGAGAAGGAAATCCTTCTGTCAGGTACTAAAGAGAAAAAAACTTCATTTTATGTATGACATGGTGGCGTTGCTGTATATACATTTCAACACCTCGATTTACCGATAGTGGCACCGCTGGAGAGACTCTAGCACATCCCAGGTTTCGATCGAATCAAAGGCTTTCTCATAGTCCACAAACGCTAAACAAAGCGGCAAGTTATATTTCTCGTTTTTTTGTATAACTTGCCGAAGCGTATGGATGTGGTCTATAGTGCTAAAGCCATTTCGGAAACCGGCTTGTTCGGGAGGCTGGAAGTCATCAAACTTTCGTTCGAGACGATTTGTGATGACCCTCGGAAACAACTTATAAACATGGCTCAGGAGCAAGATGGGCCTATAGTTCTTCAGCAAAGTGTTATCGCCTTTTTTGAAGAACAGTACGACCACACCCCTGCTCCACGCCTCTGCCGTTGAGCCCTGGAGGAGAACGGAATTGAAGAGCCTTTGAAGGACTTCAAGTGATTCCGTCCTCACCGGCGCCTTGTTGTTTTTAAGTTGCCTCAGGGCCATCTCAATCTCACACAGGCTGATGTACGGGATATCATCGCTAAAGTGTTGGATCAACTCGACTCTCGGCTCTTCAGCCGAGCTAACAGTCAGTTTGGGAACCGAGGTGTAAAGCAGTTCATAGAACCTCTCGATCTCCCTTAATACTAGAGGTATTAACACACACTCGTCAACACTATGCGGCCGTCGTCCGTCTTCAGCCTAAACAACTGTCTTTGCACAATAGATAAGTCTCTTGCAAACACTTTGGAGCCTCCGTGCCCCTCAATAGTGTCTTTGATGCTCACAGTATTGCGTGCACGGACATGGTGTCGCAAGGACTTCCAAATCCGTCTATTAAGCCGACGATATGCTTCAGCGTCATCGGAAGACTGCAGTGCCATAGATCGACGTTCGGCCATGAGGTCAAGAGTGTGGACCGAGAGTTTTTGTGGTCTATCTCTACGGCGAGATCTAAAATATCTACTTAGATCCCACCGTATGGACAGCTTCTACCAAACCGCTGTTTAGCTCGTCCACTGCAACGTTTGTTTTAAACAATCAAAGCGATTTGACAGCTCAAGTTGAAAGCTCTCGGGGTTTTGGATACAGGCGCGAGTAGGTCGAAGCAAAGACTTCATCAGGCGACGCCTTTCTAATTGGACATTGATATTCAATGAGCCTCTAACCATTCGGTGATCACTGCCGGTTTTCACCCTCAAATCAATTCAAATCACCTCACATCCAAATGTTTAATATAAATAAATATATTTTGCAATTATAATATGGCTTTTTCATTTAAAACCTATTTAAAATGTATATTTATTTATCAAATAGAGTTTCTTAAACATAGTAATGTTAACAGATATTGTTATCGTAAACGCCAAAATAACCTTGGTTTATGACAGCAAAAATAATGTAAGCGCCATAAATAGCTTAAATATTAATTATTTTTGATTATTTTTCATTTATATATGTAAATATCTAAAAATTATTCATGTATGTGAAATTTTAATTTACTGGCACATTTCTGTTTAAAAATATTTAAAAAAAACCTTCTCCTGTAAAATTTGGTTTTTGTCGGTTACGCTAAAACGGCGGTAAGGGCTCGATATGTTAGTTCAGCAGCTGACGTGAATAAGGGGCGAAAAAATAGTGTACTTAGCTGACGACGGGCGAGAATTTATTACTAGGGAGCCGTGTTTCGAAAATATCATGTATCTGGCGCTTCGGTAATTGAATGCGGTCCACCTTAAGAAATACACGTGAGTGTGCCGCCGAAACCCTCGTCAGGGTTGTCAGACATCGGATGAGGGCTTAGAATTAATAGGCACGTGTCGCCGGCTCCATCGTATATACTTAATAATTATACCAGTACAAGATTAATTAAAATTCTGTAGGCCAGTCACGTCTGCCGACGGTTGGCGCTGCCCCAAGTAAGAGAATACTTATAAAATGTCGGACAATAACGTCGTCAATAGTTTTTATATTAAGAATGTAATATACTTGTCTTGTTTATATCAAAGAGCGTTATTTCATGAAATCGTGGCATTATTACTACAGTTACTTAAATTCTACGATTTGGATCCTTGCTTATATTGTGTCTACGAGGTGTTTTTGTGTATAGACATTCGATTTAATCTAAACTATGAATACGTTTAATAATAATCATGTAATTAAACAAAAATCTTTTAGTGAGAAGATAACTTACGATTTTTTAAGCTTGATCATTGTATAGATTTTCGTATATAAATAACTTAAATCTGAGGAAATTTTTCAAACGTTCATACACAAAAAATCGACTGCATGTGTGATGTACGCAAAACTGGGTTAAAACGGTTTACATTGCCTTAAGAATTCAGCGTACCACATCTTCGAATCACTGTAGTGGATTAACTGTTTCTGTAGTGTTACAGACATGTGTGCTAACGTCCATATGGAAGATTTCTATGCGATCATGCGTTAGTAAATCCATTCGGCCATGTAAGGAACACGAGGTTACGGAAATGGAATACTGCAGATAGCAGATACCTAAACCAGACTCGGCCGTGCTCGGTGATTTTATTTTATTTATTACAACATAAAACAGATAACGCTTTAACTTAAGCCTAGATACGTGGTAAAAAACGAGAAAGAAAAAAGATTTGTGATTGTTCCAATGGTATGTCCACATGAATTAACACTGATTTATTTTAAGAGAGGATCTCGAAAACGAGAAGCTAGCTTTAGCAGTAGTAACTTTTTGACAGCCCCGTGGCGCAATTGGCGAAACAGCTTCCGAAACGAGAGGCCGCGGGTTCGATCCCCGCACCGACACAAATGTTTGTGTGATCCACAAATATTTGTTTCGGGTCTGGGTGTATGTGAGACCGAAAAGTCTCCCGTAGTTTGTGATACCCACGACACAAGACTCGTATCTTAATGTGTGTTTAGAACTATGTATGAGACTGTTGGGTGTATTTATTAATTAATGTAAGATTTTAATATAAGATATTATATTAAATTAAACAACTTCTTTATGAGAATAGAATGGGTAATCGACCTCATATATATTGGAGTAGTGTGATTATAACTATACGAGTAGTATGTATTTTCTATTTTATTGGTCTTTGTGCCTAGGACAACTCTCAGCCTGCAACTGGAAGATCTTGGTTACTGTAGTAGAGGGATTTACACAAGAGCCCCGTTCAGCGGCATTTTAAAGCCGAGGCTTACCGAGTTGCAGTTTCAAAACAACTGAAGCTTTACCGTGCTCTTCCACTCACAAGGGCTTACTTCATGTTTACTTCAATACATCTGTGTATGTCAGAAAGTTGTATAATCAAAGCTTTGATTTATTTATTGGATAGGTTAGGTAAAGGTAGTGGTTTTTCTTTGGATGGGAAAGGGAAAGAGCGTAGGAATTCTGAATTTTAAAATCTCGCTTAACGTGTTGCTTCAGAGTGGCATTTTATGTTAGGTTGTGGTAAATATTTGGAAAAATAATAAACGCCATTGAATAAAAGATTACGATCACAATTATAAATCTTTGTTCAAATAATTACAATGGCGGCGGAACAATTACTTTCCTTCGAGAATACGAGCAGGCGGGTAAAAAGCGATACAACTAAATTGTCGTAGCTTTGAATTAATATATAAATATATATCTTTCTGCCTCATATATATCTGACTGCCTTGTGGTCTCGCGGTACAAGTATGTGCCGTGGGATCTAGAGGTCCTGGGTTCGATTCCCGGGTCGGGCAAAGTGTTATTGGGTTTTTCCATTAGGAAATTCTCAGTAACAGCACGGAGTCTGGAAATGTGCCCGAAAAACGGCAATAGGCTCGCCCCCTATTACGTGGGACTGATACATACCTGGTGAAATGTGGGTGCAGAAATGCACCTCTGCCTACCCCTTCGGGGAATACAGGCGTGAGTTTATGTATGTATGTATATATTATCTTTAACGAAAACACGTTGCTTAAGTACAAATAAACAAAAAACTCAATTGAAACAACTCTGTCTGTCTGTCTGTCTCGCTTTCCTGCTAAAACTACTAAACCGATTTAAATGAAATTTGGTACACAGATAGTTTAGACCCTGAGAAAGGACATAGGCTACTTTTTATCCCGGAAAAGGGGCTTTAAGGGGTTGAAAGGGGGGATGAAAGGTTGTATGGAAGTATTGTCATTTTTATAGCTAGAAGCTTGAAACTTATTTTTTAGGCTGTTGATTAGATTTAAATAAATATGACATTAAAAGTTTGTAAAAAAATAAACCTTTAAGAGGGTAAAATAAAAATAGGGGTGAAAGTTTGTGTGGAAATTCGTCATTTTTGAAGCTAGAATGATGAAACGACGTGTAGACGACTGTAACTATGTATATGTAACTATATGTCTGTTATGCTTTCACGCCTAAATCATTTGACCAATGTAAACGATTTTTGATACGGACATAAATGGGACTCTGTGGAGTAAAATAGACTACAACTTATTTTCTTTCTAAACCCAACCCTGTAGTCTACGCGGACGGAGTCGCGGGCAAAAGCTAGTTCATTATATGTCTAAACATCAAGCCGTGTTATAGGTACAAACACTAAACCGTAAAATTAATTACATTCCTGTCCAAATATGATTCATTATACTAAACAAACAATCCCATCAATTATATTCAAAATTGGTATAAGAATAATAGTATCTATACCTCAACTAAAATGTATTAATATTTTTTATAGTTGAATCGGTGAAGACAGCTAGAGTTAAGTCGGTTCCAAACTTGAAGGTATAATGTAAAAAGATTTTATTTTCGCGCTCCTTTGCACTACTTTATGCGAAGGTTGACAGCGAGCACCTAATAAAATAATGGAAATACGAAACAAAGAACGATACATAAAAACGACTTTTGTACGAGAGAATAAAAATGTTACGAATTCTAAATATTGAGATCAAAGTTGAGTTATTTCATGGAAGATCGTATTGTGTGTATAAATTTTGTTTAAAAAGTTTAAAGCTGTATCCGTAAAAGTTATATTTAAAAAATATAAAAACTTTATATTTTTCACCTCTGAATATCAATTTTAAAGTTTTGATAAAAGTATTTCACATTAATAAAGTTCGATTCGAATCGTAATAAGATTAATGGCGTACGTATGATATGAAGAAAATCCTAATTCCACCTTTGAAGATTTATTTGATGCAAAACTCATGTACTTATTTATTATTTCTGTGTCTTTTCATATTCCAAGGGGGAATACGCAGATGTGATTATTATGCGGACATTATTTGTAAAAACAATGCTTACTTCGTACCTCAGTATCTCACAGAAATCCTATATATATCCTTGTAAATTTATATCTTATGTATAGACGTTTAAAGTTATGCTACTGTCACATAAAAAGTCAGAATGAATTTTGATAAACTATATAGGATTTTTTTCCGGTACAACCGTAAGTTCCCTCGGGATCATCAAAAAGTGACCTACAAGACAAACCCGGTGCTTTATTATTCAAACTTTTTCAAGGACGTTATTCTGAAATCCACATATACAAAACGGCAGACAGAAACTTTTTCTGTTATATATTTAATATCCTTGATATTAGATCTCCATTATTATTTTGAATATTTCTAGAACAATATCTTTGATGTCGAAATGCGGCGTGCAATCGACTGGTGCCGGCTTCGGTTTACGTGGTTGTTCATTAAAAAGTAGGACATAAAATGTAATTACGATGTCGGTGTAGACAAAGGTGTTACCTCTGTCTACCCCTTCGGGGATGTATTATGCGAATTGTCTTATACGTACATACCAGTGGCGGTACTTCCATAGAAGCCAAAAAGCGTTACACGTAAATTTTTAAAGTTTTGTTTATAATTGTTTACTGTAGGGTCAGGATATTCTCTTTTATTTGTCAAATTGCTTTTGTTAAATAAAGATTTAAACCTTAAAGATTATTCGGCATTTTAAAAGACAAACTGGGCTTTTGGGCTTTTATGGAAGTACCGCCACTGGTACATACATGTATATTTATGAAGTATGTAACAAGTGTAAATCTTCGCTTCAGTATTGGGGATTGAATACTGTGAGCTTTTCGATCTGGCGTCAAGCCAAGTCATAAATTCAACATAAAATTAGGTTTTTATTACTTTTGCCCGCTCTTTGCTCGACTATTTATTTATCGGCCTAACCAAGGCGTAAACAGAAAAAATGCTTAACTTAATTTTGAGGTCGGATTTGTATCGAAAAGATTGGAATATCAAATCTACCAACGCAATTAATTACGTACGTGTCTTATAAATTTACGGCTTATCGGGATATCAATTTCTTCATTGCTTTTTTTTTTACCAAATGATCGAGACGCTCAAGAATTCGCTGCGTAGGGTAGAGCAATTTCTAATTTCGGCAATGGTAATTCAATAGAATGATTCCCAGCATAACTTCAATTCCGTTCCCGATGAAATCGCTCAGTAGACGTGGACGGTCAACTAGAATTCCACAATGGAGGTAACAGACATTCAGAGAAAACCGTTAGTCTACTGAGTACACACGTACCTTTTGCGCTGTTTGAGTCGCAAACAAGCATTGTGGGAACGCACAGCTTTGAACGTGCTAAAAAAATTTGAATAACAAAAAGTATGAAATGGTCTTGTTGAACTTCGTTATTTCTAAAGAATTTCCCTTGCAAACTTCCATAAAGGATTTTTTTGAGCAATGGATAGCTAGTTTGCACTACGTTTTTTTAGTGATAGTGAAAAATAAGTTAAATACCCATGTAAGAAGCTTATGAAATAAAAGTATTGCTATAATAAATTCTCTGATACTGCTTCTTGTTGTTCTTGTTAATACAAGGTGTCTTAAAAGAAAGCTTATATTTAGTGGATCGATTTTTAAAAAAAGGAAGGCGTGTCTCAAAAAAAATTTTATTAAAGTACACAACTTGGGGATTTATTTCTTAAAAATAATATTGTCCAAATGTAGACACTCGCATTCGCGGCACTCATTAAATCGAACGGTAAAATTAGTTATGACGCCTCGGCAGGGTGACTCAATGATGGCTGCCATTTCATAAGCCAGGTAAGTCGGTTTATTGGCGTAAACTTTAGATTTAAGATAACTCCATAGGAAAAGTCTATAGGGCTTAAATCAGGACTGCGTGGAGGCAAATTTCACGAACCCTCGGCAGAGACATATTGGACGTATGTGACGTTGCTCCGTCCTGCTGAAACCATGTTCTTTGGTTATAGCCAGAAAAGTTTTGCAGTTCAGGCACCAAGAAATCACACCATCTCCACACATGAAAACACAATGTATATCACTTTTAGTGCGATTGCCTAGTCTAACTATTTTATTTAAAACATAAAAGATTTTTATATTGATATGGTTAGACTAAATAAATTCATCGACTTGGTATCACATGGATCTCACAACTTTTTACGATAGAAGAATCAGTTCTTCTACGACTTGCGGTATTTTACAAGTTTTGTTTTTTATGGGATAAATTTTACCATTCATAAATCGATGTGAAATTGATGTCAACACAAATTTCTTGTGATATGCGATCTTTAGAAATTTATTTGTTTTGGTGTAATGATTTTCTCATAGCAGTATTTTATATTCCAAGATAAAAATATCAAGGTCTTTTTATTCGCGTGTTAAAAAGGTTCTTGATTTTCCGAAACTAGTCTCTGAATTGAGTAATAAAACAAGATGAAGCCTTGAGATATCTAAATTGTAGTAGCAGTTCGTGGCACCGAGTCTAGTTCTCGTCACGGAGGATCGTCTGATAAAACTTTCATGAAGTGGTCAGAGCAAACTAGATTGTCGCCTGTCGCAACTAGAACTCACTCGCAATTTGTTTTGTTACACTTTTATCTGCCCGCAGGGATTTTATATGTTCGCATTATGGGCCGCGGTGATATACTGCGGTTTTCCACCTCTACATAGACTAGTAACACGTCGGAATCGTAAACGCCGATTCGCATAATTTATTGCAGACTGGCAAAGGATATGCTTATTTCCATTTGTATTTATGAACACGTTTTGCGTCAAATGAATGGAAAACGTGTGGAATTATTAAGTTGTTTTTGTTTTCGTTTACTGGCCTTTTTTTAATTACGCACATGGAAAAGTTACTCACTTTTAATTACACAGGTTGGGTGCACATTTTTCGGCCTAATAATAAAAAAGCGTCGTATAGACGTGTGAAAACTATCCATAATAAAAAAATCACATCAACATGTATTGTATTCTATGCCTGATATTCTATACCTTCATTACTTAAGCCGGTTCAACAGACCATGTAGTTGTAAAGTGCGGTCTTATTGATTTTACGGCTTTGTGGTTGATTAACCTCTTTGCGAATACATGTTGGTAAGTAGCCGGTATCCAACGGCCGACAAGCGCATGCTGCTGAATTTGTTCTCTGCGATGCATCGTCAATTATTCCGTTGCGATTCGGTTAAATGTAGAACAGGATTGGGATACGGGGAACTGCTATATTGGATGAATTAGTAGGGTTAGTTAGTGAATAGTAAGTTGATTGGAAGTTGGACTTCTCTTTAATTAACATATTTTCAGCTATGGATCTAATCTTCGATAATAAAACATAAATTACTAACAACGAATCTCAGATACCCTCTAGGTATGCGCCAGTGTAATACTTATTAATATTTGGAATATTGGTCAATATCGCATATATTTAACGTGCGTTGAAAAATGCATAAATTATAGAATTGTTACCTATTAATTTGCTATTAAATTATCGTACCCCATTTCACATTTAATGATCCTTTCAGTCAAAATTAATTTGTTTAATATACGAAAATACCGCACTCCGTAGTTAATGCACTTTGCGGCTACCAAACAACAATGAATTTCATTTCAATTTTAGCAGCCAAGAAGCATAAAAGGAGTAACGAGTTGAATAAAAAGGTATATCCCTCTATGTGATGATGTCGTAACTAATATGTAAAGCGTTCGGTTTAATAACTTTCTCTAACAAACCCTTTAGGCTGAGATTAAGCTGCCCTTGATTCAATGGATGTCGGCCAGGGAACCGAGTCAGCGTAATAAAGCCTTTACGCCAGTTCACTTGAATAGTAACTGGGGATTTTGTTGTGTGCCTCGAACAAAGGAAAGTGCAAACCTCTTTCCTACGCAATCTCTTTTATTGAAACAATCTCGTATGCCTTCACAGAAAGGTGAATGCGTACGACTTCATTATTACTTCATCGAGAGTGCAATAAGAGGATTTGCAGGAAAGATTTTAGCAGAACAAATATTCTAAATTCCCCGAACCTCTAAGAAAGTTATTAAACTCTCACGTAGATGCCGCACTGGAGTAACTTTTCTTTGAAACGCCCTAAATTTTCTATGCAATTTGGTAGGATTTGCAAAAATTGCAAGCTGGTTCTAATATCAAGTTAAAAATAAAATCTTGGTACGTATGTATGATTACGTATCAAGCTTATAATTATTATCACTGCCTACAAGTCGGGCTTGATAAAGGTGAAACCGTAAACGTGATAACAACATGTTATTTAGCGAGGCACACTTTTCCTCAAGGAAGGCTTTGAATAACTCCCGAAAACCTACATTGTTCTTGTTCTCCATGTTAAAATTAGTAGCCATTGTCTAGAAAATATTCTGCGATGTATTCTCATATGTTTTGCTGGTGTCTCCCTCGTTTTATGTTTTATGAATGTACTGAACTTGAGTACTTGTTATATTTGTACATATGTACATTATAAAGTAAAGTAAAAAACATATCTCGCTTGTAAGTTAAAAAGAGCATTACATTGTTAAAGTTTCAACTGTTGTTTGTTGTTTTTAAAATGAAATCGCGCTACGCAAATCTATAAAGGTCCTATGTATAAAGGAGTAAAAATGTCGCTTAATTTGAGCAGCTTTTATAAAAATATCTTAAATTTCTTTATTACGAATGTCTTTGATATATATGTATATATAGGTATATATATAAAACGCAAATCGATACTTAAAGCGGAGCCTTCACATAGAATTATACTATAAGCGGACGAAATTAAACGATGAAAACGGGACAAAAACCGAGCAGTTTTCTTTGGAGACTGCATTCAATCTCATTGACAATTTCAAATAAAGCTATATTTCATAGTTGTAAGAGACATCATTGTATCAATGTCTAATAGACTTTTTCATACAAAGATAGAGCAAGCGTAATAGAAAATCAGTTTAATAAAATATATTTTAACCGGCGCTCTTAAAATAAATTTCTAAGACGTGGTAATTAGGCTGACGAAAGATCAATTGAAAATAATTACCGACAAGCAAAGCAGCATTGATTTTCTCGGTCTCATAACAGCGGGCTGATTCATTAGCAATCAAGTCAATAGAGCACGGAACATTGCTTTCCTTTCTAAAAGTGCCGCGTTACGGTCATTAAATGTTAAAGTTACAAGGGTGAAAACATGAGAATATCTGAATCGGGCTCGCGTGGGGCGAGGCGGGGCACACCCGGGAGTCGCCGGGAGTCGGGTCGAGCGAGGCAGTGTGCTCCCGGACCGCGGCTCGACCACTACGCCCGGGAAGCCCGTGCCCGCACCGCGATCTAACTTCTACAACAATCGCACAATGAGAACAAACCAGATCGCTGCGTTTGACGGCGAATCGAATATGTGAAGTGTTCCATTTGTATCCGAGCCGTGCCGAGTGTTCCAATCTGGATTATTTTCGTGTTTGCAAAATGTCGGCTTCTGATTAAGATTTCTTTTTGGCTTGCACTTCAGTTTCAGATGTACAGGTAATTTAAAATTTAGTTTTTATGATTTACAAATTATCCATAAGTATAAACATGAAATAAATCTGTTATAAAAAAATTACAAGAACAATAATTATGCATATATGTATTTTTTTAAAGCGTAACCAGAGAAGTAATTTATAAAATAATTATTATGTAAAAAAAAAATGACCTATTAAAGTATTGATTTTTTTTGTTATTGTTAAAAAAAAGTACTATAAAATTTATGCTGATAAATTTATCCCTATAACAAGAATAGAGCTCTTATTCGATAACATATGCGTGTAATAAAAAACAGAATCCGCTGATTGATTCTTTCCCTGCCACGAATAATTCACCCACAACGCGTTTATGACCGGGCAATTTCGTACAATATTGAGGAAAAATTTTGACAAATTTCTGTTTCAACATCTCAATTTTATCGTTATATTTATACATAAGTTAGATCATTGTATTTTTATATAAATATATTTTTTTATAATTCTTATTCTAATATTAGTCTTTCTCTTACTACAAAGCATTTCTTACGATATACAAAGTAAAAGTACATACACAATATGTACATTATATAAACGCTATTGTTTAAAAATAAAGTTTACGATATATTTCAACAAACCACAAGCTTCTACATATACAATACGTCATCATTAGTACTATTTCTCACATATGCCAGACTGAAGATTCTTCAAGGGCCGCTACTCAGACCGACCTTCGTTTTATCTTAAAGAGCAGCGCTACTTACCGTATGAGATACAGCTGTTGCCCTATTTGTCCATTTTGTTAGCTATTGTGCTCGATTTTCTTGCAAAGATTCCCCTCACTTATGAGACTATAATAAGACTTTTCAAAATATTATAAACAATTGAAAACCGGCTTGTCAGTCAAAGAAATGCAATGTACAATTGATTTTCCTTCCAATGGAATGTGGGACACCTTTGTTGAAGTGAAAACCTCTTTAGCGGCGCTGTGCACTTTTTGCATTGGTAAAAAATGTTGAACTCATGTCAGATCACGTAACCCTGATCGAAAATGCGTAAGACGCATTATGTTATGTAAATTATCATGTTTGTGTACTATAGCGCAATAAATATTGTATTTTACCGTGTAAATGTTAGTACTTTTATACTAATAAATAAAGCAACTCGTGCGAAATTATTCCCTAACCATTCCAAAATATTCAAAAATGCACAACGTTAATGTTGAAGTTTACATTTCTGCCGGCACTCCTGTTTTAACAGAAGCTTTGTACTAAACCATTATTCATTTAATTATAATAAATGCGGCAAACGCCAACTACTACTACTATACTATATTGTTGATAAGTATTTTTTATACTTTTGTTCGGTGAATTGGCAGGCGGCTTATCGAATTTCAAGTTACAAATATGAGGAAGATATACACATGTGTCAGATTTGGAGAACAGGAAAAATTTATGAGCGGAAGTAAGGATTTCTTCTCTTTCTTGTCCAAACAAGATACTATTCACGCTAATTACGCTAACGTGATTTCATTTAATACTAAATAGGTATGCCTCTTGAAATGCACACAGTTTACGTCTATCACAGACAGAAACAAGACACAAAAGCGAAGCTGTTGCTTCACGTCGGCTATCCATTTACCGCTTCGTTTGTGCTAGCCAAATAATATTGTTGGCTAATATAACTACGGAGTGACCTTTCCACATAAAATAATGATACAATATTTTATATTTATGGAGATTTTGTTTCCGTAAATAAATTATTATATCACATATCACGCATGTATGTATCTCTGAAGAGGTCGAGCCTATTGCTGTTTTTTGGCTTTGTGCTGCTACTGAGAATTTTTCAATGTTAAAAATTGCGTATCTCTAACGTATTCTGATTTCCGGCTCTTATCCTTATAAATAAAATACTATGTACATGATAAAAACATTACACATTACTTGTTATGAAATAACTTTCTTAAGGAAGCAAACATCTTGTCTCTAGATATTGCCGGAGACAATAAATTCACTGATTATAATTTAGAATAACAGTAAATACAAACAAGAAGATGTTCATTTCTAACGTCTTGATTTATTTAGTTCCTCCAACAAAATCGGAAATAACTCCGTTCAATGGAAACTTTATCAGCGACCAAAAATCAACCGGAGTCAATTTGTGACAGCGGTATTGCGCCATCTATCTTTTCATCAATTTTACTTCCCAAATAAAAATAAATATCTTGTTAGTTCTTTCAACCGCTGATTTAATACTTGATATGAAATGGCGTTTCCAAATGGTTGAATATATCTCGACTGTAATGCTCATTGACTTTCGGAGAGTTTTCCTGTTACGTCCTCCAGTGATATCTCTTTCACTTAAATAATTCTTACATATTTCCGACATAATTTGCAGGAGTTTATATTTAATGGAAGAAACATTCACCACACAATTTTTCCGTCGCTTGCTACATTTTCGTCGACACGAAACTCAAGCCCAACTTTGGCATGTTACATCCGAAAATGATTACTGTAGCAGCGCGTCCAATCACTTCGGCTAACTAACTGAGTACACTTTGACGAGCTACGAACAAAGGAGGCGACATGAACCACGAACGTTTTAGTGCGATGAAATGTTTAAGACGACTCTAAAGCCCGACCAATTACTTTGCATCACACGAAATACCTTTCTTATGTATTTCGTAAAAAAACAACGAAGCATGGATCGATTTACCTGATTTTAATGGATTTCGCTGATTGATTGATCTACTAGTTTCGTTTGAGAGCGTTCATTTTTATAACAGCCACACGAAGCAGGTCACCGGATGACAGGCGATCCCGCAGTCTATGGACGTACACCATGAGAGATCGTGGAAGCATGTTTTTTGTCTGTCGTGAAAATCAACAACCTCTACATAAGTAACTATTCGTTGAATAAGACATATTTTTCTTACCAACAAATGCTATTGAACTTTCATTATTTTTTCATGAAAGGTCTGTGTCAGAGTGTCGTGTGACGTTCCGATCTAAAATGTTCGTAAACGTAACTGCCGGGCTAATTTTTAACCAAAACCTTCACCGGAATACTGGCCGAATATTTCGGTGACCGTCATGCGCATTGGGAGCGGTGCGGAGTGAGTGTCCCAGGGCGAGAACTGCCCTAAATTTGTCACTGCACTCGGCCAGCTTACTACGAACCTTTTTTTATAAAAAGGAGAAAGCGCTTAAAACCACCCGTTGGGTAGCGGTCTGGTATTTTTGCGGAGGCTAAAAATGGTACGTCGGGGTCTCCGGCTTTTCATCTCAACACGCGGAAAAGAAACACCTTTCCACTTGGTTAAATTCGGTCGTTAACCAAAATACACCAGAAAACCGATTAAAACATCTCGGAGGCCGTCAACTACGTGTAAGGCGATTCGAGATAACGGAGGACAAGAAGCGCTCTAAATACGTTGTTGTCTGGCGCTTTGTCTAAAGATTGACTCCTCAAAGAAGGTCGAGTTGACCTCCACTTGACACTATTTTAATTGCTCAGTCAGAATGATTCCACAAAAGTCACAAAGCCAGGCTCTGCTACACATCTCGGGATTGCTTTAATGAGGGTGATCTTATACAACAATGATTTTTCTTAAGAGACGCCCTCACAAACAAGGAAAATTGATACAAGTATTTACAACTCACATATACATAATGCAAAATACTTTAGGGTTTGCCTTTGTCTTGATGCAAATGTCAAACTTACGAAGCAACAGCGAATACTTTACATTAGTAAAAGAAAAGTGATGAACCATTGTAAACTAGGAGTTTTATTTACTATTTGTTTCGTGGTTAATACATTTTAGACAGAAAACCTAATCGTCTTCGTAAGTGTAAAAAGGTAAAAGGTAAAAAATAAAAAAAGTATAATAATATATGTGAGGTGATAAATTATAATTATTATCTTGATTAAACGCTGTAATTTAATTAATCTGGGGCGATACTTAATCTACTTTACTCGGAGTGACATAATTCTCACGTTCTCAGGAGATAAGAGCTCTTATGATTAGGAGGTAACTTGATTATTCTACAGGTACGGGGAATTAATTGAATTAATCATAATACTGTTAAACTTGTGCGTTCCCGAGATCTTAAAAGTTTCTTCAATGATTAAATTAAGATTTACTTTACTCTTGATAAAAAATAAAATTTACACTT
This sequence comes from Hemaris fuciformis, assembly GCA_907164795.1. NCBI lineage: Eukaryota > Metazoa > Arthropoda > Insecta > Lepidoptera > Sphingidae > Hemaris > Hemaris fuciformis. Next base: position 6,221,817 of record OU015440.1, on the reverse strand, counting down.
ATCTAAAAGTTTGATAAATTAGCTTTGTCCGTGACAGACAGTTCAAGTAAACAAAAATGAAAGATGATTAAGAAAATTTATGAATGTCCCTTTTGGTAATTTTTTGTTTGTTACAAAAAATCTGTCATTTAATTTTCTTTGGGATGGAAGTACTACTTCCATTTCCTATGTCTATAAATTTGGTGGAAGTAATTGACAGAAAGAGTTATTATCATGCATTGTTTGGACTATATTTTATATCCGCCAATAAATATCTTCCCGCTAGATATGGAGTATATATCATCATTCTATGAAGCAAGTTAATAAAGGACGAAGTTACGTATCTTCTAACAACAATAGATTTTATCAAACTGAGAACATAAAATAATTCATTTATAGTCATAGAAAATTTGCGACCGCCACGATAACGGCCTCCATAATAGTTAGAAACTGCTGTGAACTTCTATTTAGCAGTTTAACAGTTTTACTCATTTCCAACCAATATATTCCAACCAGATGTTCTTACACCGCACGGCATTTCCTCCATCAGGAGCCTTCCTTGCAATTTTCTTTGTAAATATAGAATAAAAGAAAGAACAACGTACACGCATATTTAAGAGAGTAGTTTTTCTAAACAGGGTGTATAAATATTAAATACCGTAATCGAAGACTAAGACAGGCAATAGCCACGGAATCCGTTTTTTTTTTTAATTCGTGATTTTTTTTGAATCATTTCAAAACAGCATTTCCTAGCCGATCAGGGAGGTCATTTTATAGAGATCGCTTACAAAAATCATTTGATAAATATTTTTTTATTCAGTAAAACTATTTTTTTTTCTACACACAACTGTAGTATGGACAGCCATAACAGTTGGAAGCATAAATCATAAAATGAGAGAGTGAACAGTAAGTGGTTAGTAAGTCAAAAACAGCAGAGTTAAGTAATTTTACAAAAACGCGTACTTTTTAAAAATAATTGAATAAAAAGCTGACACAGATATGATAGATAAAAATGCATTTCTACTCGTATATACACGTTTGTTAGCTAAATCTTAGGTCTTAGGTCTATGCTGACTCCGAGCTGCTGTTGAGATTTTTCCTATTTAATAACATTAATAATAACTCCTGTGTGAATCGAAAATATAATTCATGAAATTCGAATGAGATTTTTGAACATGGAACCAACGAATATGTATTATTTGTATATAAACATTATAATCGGATGTCAGTAAATAGTTATGTTATTTTGCTCCAAATGACATGTGATATCAACGTTTAAACTAATATCTAAATTGATATTAACCCTTCTACCACTTTATCATTCAAATGTGACTGATTAAGGTCGGAACCCTTTTATACAATACCATGAAGAGAAATTTTACCCTGAACTCAATAAGCTGTAAGTATTATACTCGCACATACTAATACGACATTAGGTAAGGCCCTTACCCTTTAGCTAATGTTGCTAGGAAATGATCGATTTCATGGAAATTTTTCCTCAGGTAGCGTAGGTACCTTTCCTTTATAGAGGTATTTTTGTATGTAACATTCCACGTTAGTATACATTTTTTTATTATACCTTTTCTCTCCCTATCGTTACGTTGGATATAGAAGACGAAATGTGGGTGTAGGAATATTCTTCAAGGGAATTACGTTCAAAATAATTCCCAATAATTCTATGATCTATAACTTTCCTTATTCAGCCAATATAAATTTTTAATGTAGTTAAATTGTATTTAACTTAGTTGCGCCGCTCCCCAGCGACAAAAGTTGGAATTGATTATAAATCAGAAATTAACGTAAAGTTCCCATTGAATAATTAATTTGTTTGTTTGTGTTCTAAGCCTTTGCCAAGGGCTTATGTCTCCTGCAACACTTACTTATTTACAAGATGGCTTTATTTCTATTTGCCAAAATACACCATGTATTTTATTTACAAAGTGAAATCTTACTGTTGAATGTTTAATTATTTAACATCGCGCCGTTCAAATAATTAAACGTCTCAGCATTTGCGTTTTTGGTGTGTTTTATCTTATACTACTGTAACCTCGATTTTATTTGCTCTCTGAATTACGGTGAAAATTTTCCATAAAATTTTGGCTTGCCTGTCGTAAAAGTCGAATTATTGGCACCTTTGATGTCGCTAGCCTAGGTTTATTGTATAGGCCCGTGTGTGTGTGCAGACGTGTATGTGTATGTGTGTGTGTGGGACGTACATATATGGGCTAATGATGACGATGATGATGAGGTCGCTTTACCGTGCTCTGGTAGCCATACTGTCTCTTGTTTGAAAAATCAAGCTAGGTCATCCGCGTGAGATCGTAATGAAATAATATTTATCTAATGTCCGGTATACTGCCTCGTGGTCTCGCGGTACAAGTATGTGCCGTGCGATCTAGAGGTCCTGGGTTCGATTCCCGGGTCGGGCAAAGTGATATTGGGTTTTTCCATTAGGAAATTCTCGGTAACAGCACGGAGTCTGGAAATGTGCCCGAAAAACGGCAATAGGCTCGCCCCCTATTACGTGGGACTAATACATACCTGGCGAAATGTGGGTGCAGAAATGCACCTCTGTCTACCCCTTCGGGGAATACAGGCGTGAGTTTATGTATGTATGTAATGTCCGGTATAAATGGTAATGAAATTAAATTTCTCTAATATTCCGAATAACTTCAGTTAAAACTTTATTCAGCTCCAAGCCAAGCTCCAAGTAGAGAAAAGAAAAAATAGTTATGATAATTTCACTGGTTTTATTACCTTTCTTTTAACCTTCCCATTTTCATACATCTGTTTAATGCATGGACACACCGTGTTCTACTGTTTTATTATCTGTGTAGGTTGACTATAATATATATTTCTTAAGTTCTGTACTATTTTTTTACATTTTTAAAGCCACTAGGCACGGAATAAAACTATTTATTTTATATAATGTTTATAAATATATAAACATTATATGGTCATGAATTTAAAAATTTTAGTTTATTGTTAATAATGTATACAATATATAGAAAAACTAGGCAGGAAAAAACAATTAAAAATTTTATACAGTATTAAATGATACACACTCATGTTGAGAGCTTTAGATTCTAAATTTCAATACCACTGTACGTCAGAAATGACAAACAATAGGTCGTTCCGGCATCGAAACTCGAACACAATGTTTTATGGTAGGTATTATTTTAGTTTTGCAACTGGCTTTTATTTCATCATCGAGTATTAATTAAGCCTACAATAGTGCTTGCCTGTCTTCATGTGATAGTGTTTTAGTTCAAACTGGAAGCGCATAATCTCAGCAAAGCAATGTATTATAGCATTTTGTGCTATCTATATAGTAATTTAAATTTTCTGAATAAAAAAATCATTAATGGTTTCATATCAATCCACAAAATGTTTTAGTTGTGGTTCCACAATAAAAAAATTCTACAGTGATATCTAGACTACCATATAGCGACCACTAGAAAAAAAATAGAAAATACAAGAAGTAGTACAACTATCGTAAAACCGGAAATAGACCCCAATTACTGCGCATATCGAATTTTTTCTTCCATGCCATGGGAGACATAACTGATAAAACGAGCCGTGTTTTGTCTACGCACACAGCTGAATAAGTTTACGCGAGCCGACATTTTTTGCCAAATCCGTATTTTATGTTTCGTTCGACGTGTCTATACGATACTTCCATATCACCTAGCCCGCAGCCTGTCAACGTTCGCATACATTTGTTACGTTTTTACTCTTCACACAAATAAAATCCTCCTGCAAAAAACTACGACCGGGGCAAAATACGAGCGTATTAATACCGAGTCCAACTGACACGGCATTTTTGTATGTAGGGATTATCCTCGCTGGCCCGCCAATACTCCTTATTAATTTTATAGGAAATGCATGCACGAGTTACCCCAAGTGATTGGTTGTGTTATTTCTATATTAGATATTGAATTTCAAACAATGCAATTGAAAAAGGCATCAGTTTGAACTATACCTTAAATATAAGCCATTACAATTCGATTAATATAAAATTATTTGGAAATATATTGTCCCAATTTGTATTAACACGTAAGGGTATTTGTAAAGTCAAAATAATGGTTTATTTCAACACTAAAGCCAAAAAGCTTTCAAAGTAACACTGGGTGAAGGCTACATAAAAAGGCGGTAGTAAAACAAAAGGTCTCGGAGTCCATTTCTACACTGTCAGAAATGTTACAAGTGTCTACAAATATTTTATTCGGGTCTAGACTTGTCTGAAATGAGACTTACCACGTCATTTTCAACTATTATTATCAATGATAAATTGATAATAATGTCCCATCGAATGCAGTGCGATTAGTTAGTGATGCCAGTAAAAATAGAACGATTTTCGTGATGAATAAGCAAGACAGTAGTTAATTATTCTCTTTAGTAGCTGCAATGGACATATATCATTTTTTTTTGTCATTCGATAAATTACATGCGAAATTAGAATTCTTTATAAGAATATATACATACACATTATACACACAATTACGTAACTGTAAGAATTCATTTTTTTAAAAACACAATGCCAAAAATCAACATAGATTTTACATAATATCAATTTTATGGATTGCCCAAGTGTTTATATACACGCTCAGAGACAGCAACAATAAAGCAGAACCGTGACAAAAGCCGCCATTGCGCAGGAATCGCTATTGTTATATTATCAGATGACAAGATAAGCTGAAACTCGTCACTTCGTCAGTACAATGCTATCTCAGCGCTGATGAGATTCTCTTTGAATAAATTAATTTTCTTGAAAATTACATTTTTTCCTCTTTGACTAATTTCAAACAAATGCTTTCTAAAAAACAGTTTGCCGGCACATCGTTTTTAATTATATTATATTTTATTTCAAAAATACTTGGGAATGATGTCCCTTTATATTTCGGTCTCGGTTGACTTATTTCAGGGTTTCTCAAAGTGGGGTTCGCTATTCGACAGCAGGGGGTTCGCGACAAGATTTATGAAATGGTGACTTGATGCCAGGGTTGGGCAGTATTTGAATTACTTGTAATTGAAATACGTAATTGAAATACAAATACGTATTTTGTATTTGTATTTTAATTACTTTCTTAAAATGTAATTTGTAATTTGTATTTAAAATACGTGTAGCCGAAGTATTTTGTAATTAGTATTTCAAATACTCGAGGCTTCAAAATACATTTATTAAAATACATTTAGCCTTCATTTAGCGATCATGAGTGTGAGTGCGAGGCGAGAGTGCAATGATGGAAAAGCCTCGAAATTTACAGACTTTTATAATATTGGACATTAAATTTGTGCTCATCAGGACCTGCAATAACAAAACAAAAACCGCCTCAAAAAAAAACTATTCCAAAACAAATAAATATGCATTATTTTGTATTTTGTAATTTGTATTTTGTATTTCAATTACAAATAGCTAAAATACTGTATTTTGTATTTCAAATACCTTACTTAAATGTATTTTGTACTTCGTATTTTAATTACTTGCGATACAGTATTTTGTAATTTGTATTTCAATTAAAGCAAAGCATGTATTTTGCCCAGCCCTGCTTGATGCCTAGCAGCCACCTGCGGCACACATATTGGCTACAACATACAATATGTTAGAGTGGGTTTTCATACCTGGTCATGATAATAACTAAATACTGAAATCGACTTGATACCAAGTCATAATTAAGGTTAAAATTGTCCAATTGTTTTTTTGGAATCGAACAAACATTAATTTGCATAGAAAAATTATAAGTGTACGCAAAAGTGACATATTTTTTGTTTTATTGTATAAACGCGTTTTATTGTATAAATGTTTTATTGTATGAGCCACTGGTGGATTTAAGCCTAGTGCTTTGGTACGCCACTTGGTAATGTAATTAATTATCAAAAAATATTTTTTTAATATGCTGACTTTCATAGAATTAATGCATATTGAATTTTCATTTTAAATTTAGTATTCGTTTTTTCTGATGTTCAGTGGCATTAGCATACATTATTGGTATCATGTACGACCGCTTACCCAGATATTTAAACAGCGCACAACAAAGGCTAACCCGTCACGTAGGTATAAATGCTATAAATTGGCGGGTGAAATAGGCCGCGTTTCGACGGCATTTTATAGGCGGAATGCTGCCGTTTGATCCTTACCAAATATGCAGATAGGATTTGGATGTGATAATTTCGGCGGAGCAGCCTCCGTAGTACTCAATTTTCATAGTGTTTACAAACGGTTGTTCCTTGCTTCAATATCACTCTGTATGCAAATGAAGTTGAAGGCGTGTCATCCACCTCCAACTCAAATACATACATTTTAACTCTAGCGACATGAGAAACGCCCAGCAACTACACTTCACATCCCGCCGCCCTTGGTTATGCCGCTAAGTTCCATAAACATTGACTTACTGAAGTCGAGCAGAAGAGAAACACAAACTTTCGGGTCAGTACCTGCGAAGTCATTACCTACACATACTAGGTAAGTAGTTTGTTTAGGAGAAAACTAATTTAGTTTCAGTGCGTTAGCTTTATTATACTTATTCCCTACGAGATCGAATCAGAACTGAGGAGATCCGTAGGAGAACTAAAGTAACCGACATAGCCCAGCGGATTAGCAAGTTGAAGTGGCAATGGCCAGGCACGATGGCCGATGGGGCCAAAAGGTTCTCGAGTGGAGGCCTCGTACCGGAAAGCGCAGCGTAGGACGTGCACCCACAAGATGGTCCGACGACCTGGTGAAGGTCGCGGGTCGTCGCTGGATGCAGGCTGCCTCCAACAGGTCACTCTATGGAAGTCATTGGGGGAGGCCTATGTTCAGCAGTGGACTTCCTTAGGCTGATAATGATGATGATGATGAATATATAGAAAATTGAGTGTGTCCTTTTCAAAAACGTTTATTTAATACAGGGCAATTTAGCTTCATTGTCTGTTATATGTATATGTATTATTATATACTCAGCCTATCGCCGTCCACTGCTGAACGTAGGCCTCCCCAAGAAAGCGCCAACCATCCCGGTCTTGAGCAGCCCTCATCCATCCGTTTCCCGCCCCCTCTTTCAAGTCGTCGGACCATCGTCCCACACTACGTCTGCCTAAGCGCGGTCTTCACTCCAACACTTGTCTGTTCCACCAGCCGTCCGACCGTTGGCAGACATGGCCGGCCCAGTTCAACTTTAGCATGCTAATCTTGCGGGTAATGTCAATTAATAAGTATTATTAATATGCATTTATTATGTCGTAGGTATCAGAAACTATAAACGATGTCCGGTCTCACAATTACCCGATCCCAAACTTCGTGATAAAACTTTTTGTAGGAGTGTCGAACTGCTGTTAAACTGTTTATTTCTAAACAACCAGGTCACAAAGGCTAAATAAATATTACGCACATTTCTATTTGATTTTCAAATCTTAACGCATGTTGTAGTTTTGATTATAAATATTATCTCTAAAGGGCCGTTTCAGTCAACACGACGCAAACCTGGCATTTTAATGAAAGTACTCAGCTAGGCTATCATCCGATCAGAAAGATAGTCAGATGCATTTCTGCACCCATATTTCGCCAATTGTTTTTTCGTCCCACGTAGTTGGGAGCGAGCCTATTGCCGTTTTTCGGACATAATAATATTTTGAAAAACCCAATAATATTTTGCCCACATCATATCGTACAGAACATATGTACTTATACCGTGAGACCACGGACAGTCTAATGGTAATGGTCATAGTCGACGGTAATTACGTTATATTAAGCAAATTGTTTGAACATTTACTGTGCTCATACTATCAAATATGAATAGGGTATTCGAAAGCTTCTTTCACTTAACGTGATAAATACATCATGGCTTCTGTTCTGGTAGCGAAGACATTAGGCCTAAATATACCAAAGTAGTTTAGTGTAGATTAATGGACTACATATTATGCCAAGATTATTATTGCGGAATTGTTTTAGGTATGTCATTTCCTTTTGTTGTTTTCCTTCATTACTGGTATTCGTGAGAAATCATTAGGAAGACGTAGGTTTGAACAGGATGTGTGATTTAACAATTTACTCGGGACAATTTTCAAACCTGTTCAGCAAATAATCTTGCTGGATTGCTGGAAATACAGTTAGGAACTCCAAATAATAGTATTTTCAAATCAGACTGAATTTAGTTTTTAGTTAAATGAAAATAAACTAGATGCACGCTGGATAAGCTCGTCGAATATAGACTGTCGCGAATAAGAGTGGTAGAGAAAAAGTTATCCACGCTATTTGAGCGCCCATGCAAAATTTTTGCTCCAACGAGAGCTCATCTCAACGCTACTCGCATTCTAGCGCAGAAACAGGAAAGCCACAGATTATTTCCTGTACATTTAATTTTAGTGTAAAGTTCAAGTCGCATGCGATACTTTTGAAATGCTTTTTATACTTTTTTACGTAAGCTGGCTGTAAACAGTGTTGGGCAAAAGTTAATTGAACTAACAATTAACAATTAATTAATTGTTCATTGTCATTTTCACAATAACAATTGATCAATTGTTAATTGCAGTGGCAGCAATTAACAATGTATTAATTTTCAATTAACTTTTGCCCAACACTGGCTGTAAATATACTCGTACTCTATATTTGATTTTTTACGATATATATAATATAGGCAAAAGACTACACTTCGTGATTCAGTTATTGTTGGTGTCCAATGAAACAGACATAACCGCTTCTTTCCGATGCATTGTAAGAAAATTTTAAATTTTTAACATGAATATTATTTTACGATACTCAGTGCTCAGTGGTTCTTCATAAAATGTTTATTTTATGTGAATTCTGCCAAACGGTACCAGGTTAGTTTAATGTACAAACGCATAACGTCTCACCATGACAGAAAACGCCACAGTCTAACACTAGAATATGAATAAGAAGAAAAATATAAGCTAAACCTTACGCTATCAACGATACGTATCTTGTATAGCTACAGACGGCCTTTAACATAATCTCTAAAATTAGTACTTGGTCTAGCGGTGCAATCCAGATTTATCTATTGAGTAAATTTTGTGTTGTCTCAGTTAGTATTGGGTCAAGGATATGCAAGTTAGATATGCTTGCTTTAACCAGACGAGCAGAAGTCCATACTAGATTGTTTCAATATTTGTGTTTCGAAGCAAGTAATTTCAAACATGACCGTGCACAATGAATGTTTCATTATACACCATGTATTTATAACACATGCTATACGATAGCTGTGCATATAAAATGTATCTGTCTATGTGCCACATTTTATCCAGACCCGCACTTGAAAGAGCAACAAACATCCGTACGCTCAAACTTTTATAACAGTAGAGGTGAAGGATTCGTAAAAGCTTTTATAATTATAATTTATAGATCATCGTTTATAGTATATTTGTAGCATATTGTAGGTAAATGTGCTACAAATAATCATGATACTAATGTAGAAGTGATTAATTATTACTTCTGTGTTGTTCCGTTGAAGTAGTTTGTGAGTAGTTCGCACCACCTGCCGCTCGCCTGGCGTCGTTTGATATTGACCTGTCTGACAAAGTTATATCAAAACCCCATGGCGTATCGATCTCACGATCTCGAAAAAAATCTTATATATAAACACATAGACAATCATAGTCATACCTGTAACAGTATAACCGTTAAAGGGTAGGTAGAGGAGCATTTCTGCAGCAACATTTTGACAATTGTGTATTAATCCAATGTAAAAAGGGACCAATTGTTATTTGCCTATATACGAGTATTTGTCGGGCAAACTTCCAGAACCCGTGCTGCTACTAAGAATTTTCTATATACTTGTACCGGGAGACCATGAGGTAGTCAGTAGAACTAATTTGACAATCATATCATTTGAAGAAATTAAAACATTTATAAATGTTTTAACGATGTATAACTTTTATATTCTATTTTTATATTTAATGAGATATAGTTAAGACAATCAGTTAGATAGACGTTCAGATCTTGTTTCGTAGGTGCTAGCAACTTCGCATATCATCGTAATGAAACAAACTTTTATATATATTTCGTTACGAGACTAAAAGCCGCATTCATTCCACAACTATCGTCTCGGCATCTAGCTATAAAATATAAGCTTTGATTTTTAAAGGCCTGTTTGATAATAATGTATAGACATACTAATTTAACTTTTTGAAGAACAAAAAATTGCAAGTACTTCCATTCCTCATAGAGGCCGTGAAGTGCGGTCCAATGATGTTAGATATATAATCACTGTTAAAATAAGCATTAATTAAATTTTGTACCGTGAACATAAATCCACTACCAGAGCCTTGGTAATGTCCATTACCAGCTGAGCTATTATATGCATAAATAAATAAACCCAAAAGTCCCATACGTTGTCCTGACCCCTCACTAAAATAGCAGTCTTACGTCGCGAGCGTTAAAATTACGAGAGACTTTACAGTCTCACAAACCCGAAATAAATATTTATGAATCACAAACATTTGCCTTCAGGCGTCAAACAACTTGCGCCACGAAGGTTGTGAGGCTGGGCGAATGGATAAATAGGTATAATTCTAACTTTTTCTTCGCGACGATGTGTTTTGTATATTTGTGACATCAAGTACGAAGTTATAAATAAAAGTAAATAGTAGATAAGAAAACTTTATTGCCCTGTTTACTGAACTTGGATGTGGTTTCAATACCTCTATTTTCATATGAAAGCCGATATAAATTATCATGTTTTACTCTATTTGCTTAGTCTACAAGCGAATAACAAATAACTTTTTTGCTAAATCTGTGTTGACTTTCTAGAGGTCCTGTTCCGAAGCCAAGTTCACATCAATTGAAGGGCAAGAGCACGACACAAGGTCAATATAAGTTCAGATTAACGACCTGCCAACCGAAATTAGATTAATTGTCACGAGTATTTAACTCGTTAATGAGATTAAATTGAGTATTAAGAAAACGTGTCCTAATCGCTTTAGTACTTTAGAAGCGTAACGACTGTTTGAAGTTTTTATGACTAAGTGGGGATTTGGCCGTGACATATTTATTATAAAGGCGGCTCCCAACGCAATTAGTGGAACGAATATCGTGATTTATTTACATTTTTTATGTTTACAAAAAAAAACCGCAAAATGTAGAATAACACTTTCACTGCTTACCAACGATGAAGAATTTTTGTCAGAGTTAAACCAAAAACCTAGGAGTTGAGGCACAAATTTAGATCTTTTCAGAGCAACCAAGCGCAAATTTTATTGTTTTTTTGGGTATGCCTCTGAGCGGATATAACCAGTACCTATTCTGATAAAACAATTTGTTGATGAAACCGCCTTAATCTAAATAATCCTATATTTCTTAAAGCCCGTTTTTATTCTGAAGAGAAAGCAATTAGAATTATTTGGGTGTAGTAGAGATTATAGTGTTATGCCTAATTTTATGGAATAATAAATTATTTCCAATTTGAAACTTCTCATAAATATTTTATTTAAAACCTTATTACGCATTAGAGTGAAATACATTTATGAGTTGTGACTTAGGTAAACTCGAATTTTATACTAAAATAGTTACGTAAAATAATTGGCTGCAACTAGAAGTCCTAATTAAGGAAGTAAGTGTCTTTGGAACACAGCTGTAGCGTAGTTTATGTGTGCTAGAGAATAACATCTCGCTCCATGTGTTTATGTCTCCGCTGGGGTCTGAGTAAACTCAACAGAATACTCGCAGGTACTTGATTCCCTTTTATATTTCTCTTCCCATTCCTATTAAAAGTTTTACTGTTACGAGCAGATGGAAGTTTATTCAAGGCATTAAAGAGACTTATTTATATTATATTTGAAGAAACTATTATAGATTGTAAAATTATCATCATAATAAGCCCATACACGTCTCACTGCTGGGCACGGGCCTCCACTACAACTGAGAGAGTTTAGGCCTTAGTCCATCACGCTGGCCTATTGCGGGTTGGCGGACTACAAACTTAAGAAATTCTTAAGAACTTTTAGGTGTGCATGTTTCATCACGATGTTTTCCTTCACCGTTAAAGCACGTGATAATTCTTTGTGAATCCACACATATGTAACTTTAAAAAGTCAGAGGTGTGTGCCTGGGGCTTCAACCCACGACCGTCGAGACTCTCGACCGCGTGCCTAAACCTCGAGATCATCACGACTTACGAGTAGAATGTACAAACTTAGAGAATTTTATGCTTATCGGGACAATTTATTATAATGGTGTTAGTTTCGTTATCTTCTATGGACTTTTATTCTTCTGTGACCTAGTGTCTGATTATAAGTAGCCATTAGTATAGTCATTCGTTAAAACAGACTATTTATATCCGTATATAGTAAACACAAGCTAATCACGAAACACGATATACTTAGGTTGGTTACCAAAGCAGGCTTTGCGTTTAATGTTAATCTTTTGACGTCAATTGATGGACATGATTTCTCCTAAGCTTTCAGACACACACTGGATGTGACCTGGATCTAATACTTTGTAATTCTCTTACTAATGCCGTATTAGGGTTCCGTAGTTCTCGTTTCGGAACCCTTATAGTTTCGTCAAGTCCGTCCATCCATTCTCGGCTTATCTTCCAAGCGGTTAGTGCTAGAGAGATTAAACTTTACATGGATATGTGAATTTACCAGGTGGACAAAATGCTTAAAGAAAATCACGAAAACAATTATTTTAGAGTACCTTTTTCTTCCTGTTTATTAATGTTCACAAGCAATTTCTAATTTTAAATACTATTTCAATAATTTATTTGTCATTTTCGTCCACCTTGTTACCCGTATTTTTAAGACCGAATGAAACGTTTCAAAGGAATTTCACTCATTATTTAAAGTAGGACGCTTTACGTATAACTCTTCGAATTTAATTTGTTCACTGACTAAGTACGGCTTTTATGCTTTGTTAATTAATTCTTCTTATGTGTGAAGGCGTCGAAACTGGAGCCAAGTCTTTCTTAATAGCCCATTTTTTGTAATCACCAGAGTCTCTCCAGTTCTTGTGAGTTTAAATTAATTGTAAGAACTAAAATCTATTACAGACTATTGTTTTTGTACAAGATTTTATGTCGTAAGTAATATCAGCGACAAAGAACATGCAATTTAACTTAACAGAGAGAAAGAACGACATTACAGATCTTTTTATGAACATCTTTTTCTCAACATATGTAGTTATCGAAATTGTTGAGCGGTCTATCGAGACTAAAGGAATAAATCGTAAGAAGTACCAACTGCATAACTATAATATAAACTTCTTCTCGACTATAGTATAGTAGAAGAGCTCCGTGCCCAACATAGCATCAGCAGAGTACCAAGGTGTTAAAATAAAGTCTATGGTTGGGTGCTAAAGTGACATACGTTGTTTTCGAATTTTAAAATTTAAAATTGTTTTTTACTGTATTTGCAAGTGTTGATTATGTGTAAATGTAATTAGAAGTTACAGTACCTGCAAGTGAGTGTTTCCTGATATCACACTTAACCACACAACGAACTTTTCCACTGTGTCTCACTCACCGCACATCACACGAATATGGAGGCTATCGTTTCACAATCCATGAATCAAATCGTCCAGTCCTTTAATGAGCAAATGGAAGCGTTTATGGAGCAGTTGCCGAATACAACATCGCATTGTAATACTCCAGCCGATACCTTAGCAAGTAGCTTCATTACGTTCCGAGAATTTACGTTACAAGTCCATGAACATTCTCCAAAGTCAAATTGAACTACTCGCAAAACAAGTTGACCATTTGGAAACGCAGCGGCGCCGCAAGATCCTCCTGCTGCATGGTCTGCCTGAAGTACAGAACGAAGATACTGCAACAGCTGTTGTCAAATGCGTCACGGAGACTCTTCGATTATCTGGATTCACGGCAGATAAACTCACTCGTTGTCACAGATTGGGCCGTAGCCCTGCGAGCCAACCACGTCCAATCTTATTCAAATTAAATGACTTGCTTCTTCGAGACAAATTGTGGTCTTCCAAAACCAATCTCGAAAGGTTCAGGAATAACATTATCTGAATTCCTCACAAAAACTCGACATGATATTTTTATGTCGGCGAGGAAAATGTTTGGAGTCACCAAATGCTGGACGCGTGAGGGCAACATTTATGTTCTCGGGCCTGACAATGTGCGACATCGCGTCAACACTGTGAAGGAGCTCGATACTATTGTGCCCGTGAAGACGACAACCGCAACCAAGGAAGCAGCAGGTGGTCGTAATACAGCTCCAATGAAGACCAGACGAGGTGCAACAGTTACAAAATAGTTGCGTAGTGTTAATTTTAAATTTTATCTGTTGTTAAGATACTTTGCGATACCTTGTACTGACTTATCACGTTACTAGCGAAACTGACACTTCTTGTTGATATCAACAAATTAATTTTTATTTTACCCTCAATTATGTTTGTATTAAATAGTGTTTCATTTCCAATATTAGTGAATGTAAGATTGTTAGCATTCGTTAATTGTTTTTTTTTTCCCCTCTCTTTTTAAGTAGTTAGTATGAAAGCATTTTTCTTTTATGATTTTATTTTTTATTTTTTTATTATCATTTTTGTGAGGTTTTGTTACATTTGTTTTTTTAATTTTAAATATTTAAATGTTAAACACAACTGGCAGGTGAATAAGCTTGAATAATTTTAAAATATTTATATGTTTATTTATTTATAATAACGTAAAAAATATTTAAATTTATATGTTACATAGCAGCAATTTAAATCACAGCAATGAATATTTGTCCTGTTCCTCGTCATGCCATAAAAATTTCAATATACTACATATCAATGCTCAGAGTATTCCGGCACATTATTCCGATATGTTGGCATCGTTTAATCATAAAAATATTCACGCCATATTGATTTCGGAATCATGGTTGAAACCTTGTCTTCCTTCGACGTCTTACTCCTTACCAGATTGATACGTAATGACCGGGCCAGTGGTGCAGGTGGTGGTGTTGCCATATATCTTCGTAGTAACATTCCTTTTTCTATTATAAGTATGTCTGCGCAACCCCCTCCGCCAAACGATGGAGAACATCTTCTTATTGAAGTGACTCTCGTCCACACTAAAATTCTTCTGGGCGTATATTATTGCCCGTCATTACGTGTCAAATTTTTTTCTTCCTTTGAAAAACTACTAGAGAACTTCTCTGGTAACTTTGATCATACTATCATTATGGGAGACTTTAATACATGCTTAATTAAGCAAGACTATAGATCAAATTTATTAAACTCTGTTGTGAAATCTAGCAATTTAACTATTCTTCCTTTAAACGCGATTTCCATCATTTCCCTAATACTACACCTTCACTCCTTGATTTAATTCTTGTTTCCTCTTTTAATCATGTCCATGTGCATGGTCAGTTACCAGATGATGCATTTTCGTATTTCTTTCATATAAGGTTCGACCGCCGCGAAATCACCCTAAAACTATTCTTCAACGCAATTTTGGTGAAAGAAAGGTAGAAAAGTTGCTCAGTAATGCAGCTGAACTAAATTGGTGAAATGTTTTTAATGCGACTTCTATTGATGACAAAGTCAGCGAATTTAATAGCATGTTAGTCACGTTGTACAATGCACATGCTCCCATACGTTCTGTTAAAATTAAACATTCACCAGCGCCTTGGATTACAGATGATATTAAGGCTGCCATGAAAAGAAAAAACAATGCCATAGCCAAATTAAAGCGTTGCCCTTCAGATGATGCTAAAGCAAAGTACATAAAGCACAGAAATCACTGCAATAGATTGTGTAGGGATGCACAACGCCGACATATTCATGAATCTGTAACTAACTCTGAACCTGCGAAAGTATGGAAATTTCTTAGATCATTGGGAGTTGGAAAGGCACTTAAAAATAATATTCCAAAAAATTTAAACATTGATTTATTAAATCAACATTTTTCCTCATCTGCTCATTGATGGACCTGCTAAGTCTGTCACCTTAAAACATCTTTCACCATTGCCTGCTCCTAAATTCTCTTCTTTTGATTTTAGTCAATTTACAGATTGTGATGTTAAGAAGAGCATCTTGTCAATTTCGTCTAATGCAGTTGGTAGTGACAGTATTAGGTAAGATGGTTAATCTCATTCTGGATGAAATAGTCACCGTTATAACCCATATCCTAAACTACTCCATTTTCAGTGGAACTTTTCCAACGATGTGGAAAGACGCGCAAGTTATTCCTTTACCTAAGAAAATGAATCCTTATACTTTTTCCGAGTATCGTCCTATTTCTATACTTCCTTTCCTCTCTAAAGTCCTAGAGCGTCTAGTACACCAACAACTTTCTGCTTTCCTTTGTAAAAACAACTTACTTAATCCTTTCCAATCCGGGTTTCGCCATGGACATAGTACCGTTACTACTCTTCTTAAAATAACGGATGACATCAGGTCTGGGATGATAGAGAATTATCGTGGAGACTCCACGTTTCAGAAATCAGTCGAAAAGTTTTTGCATCGGCTGCTTCCCTTAGGCGACTTTCTAATTTCTTGCCAATTATCACCAAAATTGACCTAGCCTGATCTCTTCTACTCTCTCTACTTGATTATGCCGATGCCTGCTATCTTGACTTGTCTGAAGACCTATTGAATAAACTCGAACGACTTCAAAATTTTTGTATACGGTTCATACCTACTTGTTTTGCGCAAATATGACCACGTTTCTGAATTTCGTAAAAAACTCGAGTGGTTGCCTATCCGCCTTCGCCGAAATACTCATATTTTATCCCTTCTATATAAAATCCTCTTTGATCCTTCTACTCCTTTCTACCTCAAAGAACGTTTTCAGTTTTTGTGTGTTAGTAATATTCGGTCTCTGCGTTCTACTAACTCCTATCAACTTAAGACTCCTATCCATTCCTCTTCCTTCTATGAAAATTCTTTTTCTGTACAGGTTGTAAGACTTTGGAATGCATTGCCTATTTATAAAGCGTGCTGATTCTTTTCATATTTTTAAAAATATTTTAAGGAAACATTATTTATCTTTTACATAATATAGTATATTGCTGCTTGTTGCTTATTATTATTTCTTTTATTTTAACTATAATTCTCAAATACTTGTATGTATATAATTATAAGAACTTATTTATATTTATTGTATTGTATTTATGTATTGTAAGTATTTATATGCACCAAAAATTATTCTACTATATTTACCTCATGATTGTCTGGAAGAGATCGCTCAAAGCGATAAGACCGCCATTTGTACGTGCATTCTGTGTTTTGAATAATTTTTTTTATATTTTTTTTGTTTTGTCTTCCTGTGTATGTAAAATAAAGTTTATTTCTATTCTATTCTATTCTATTACTTAATAAAGTTATATTGATTTTAAACAACATAAACATATGTACTCATTCATGCCTATATCTTCGAATCTTTTCAATACACGATCGTGTTGGTGGTACCTCGTTCGGTGATACTTTTGCGTATTACTAATTCTACACCCACATTGAGCCAACTAAAATATATTCTAAATTTATGGGTGGATGAAAAGTAAAATAAATAAATTTACAAACCCATAATCTGAACCGAAATATAGTATATTTGTGATTGTAGATGGCAGCAAGCGTTTCACAAGTTTTTAAAACAAAATGTTTATTGTTAAGGAATGTGACACAGCTTCTTACAATTTTTATTGACCAATCTTTACTGTGACTTACATATATATGAAAGGGTGGGAATTTTGTATCATAACATTTGCCCAAATGAGGACGTTTTTGAATGTAAAACCGAAAAATATGATACATTTTTATTGAAGTTACGTTGGAATAATTTTTTTTACAGGGTTTTTTAAAACAAGTTCATAAGTTCGTTGTTATTATATAAATTCCAGACATGCTCTCTGCGCAATCCACTCGGTTCGCAAATAAGTAGAATTTATATCACAAGTGCGGCGTTCCCACGGCCCTCAATCCTTTAGCGTCCTTTGGGCGAAATACTTACGTTTTTATCGCAATCATTTAACAAAAATATTTTCAACAAAAGGAATTCCAGTTATGTAAAATTCATAAAAAAAATTGAGCATGAAATTTTAATGAATTTGATAGTAGCTCCGACCTCAAATAAGAATAGATATATTTAAGCGAAGCAGTGATGGCCTCGAGGTTTAGGCGCGCCGTCGAGATTTTCGGCGGTCGCAGGTTCAAACCCCAGGCACACACCTCTGACTTTTCGAAGTTATGTGTGTATTCACAATGAATGATCACTTGCTTTAACGGTGAAGGAAAACATCGTGATAAAACCTGCATACCTATAAAGTTCTTAGGAATTTCTTAGGTGTGTAGTCCGCCAACCCGCACTAGGCCAGCGTGGTGGATTAAGGCCTAAAACCCTCTTAGTTGTAGAGGAGGCCCGTGCTCAGCAGTGGGACGTATTTGGGCTGATGATGATGATAATATTTTAGTCCAGGGGGCGAAGTTGAAGTAACTATTTCCACTTCGCCATTATTCCAGGGTTTAGGAAAAGATTGGAATGGAGACTACGTAGCATCAACCGTAGCGTTGGACGCTGGCCAACAAGGTGAGCAAACACCTCATAAGTCTGGGTATTTTTATTAGAGGCCTTCATTAGCAAACCATGCAGAGGCTTTTAAGAACAGAGAGAGGCAAGGCGGTTCTGACTTACCGCAGTGAACGGAAAAGCAAAATTATAACTTAAAAAATTTCATAGAATTCATGCATAATATATTCATGTTATAAATATTTTTCACTACAACATTAATGCATTATTTCGTCTTCACTTTTCATATCATTAAAATCCAATATGCGCAACTATGTTCTCAAGTAGTATTAAAATCTCGTGGTCGTGCATGCGTTTAACAGTACAAGTATTAAATCCAACACTCATAAATATACTCCAGGCCGACTTACTGTAACATAAAACAGAAAATAAACATCTTATTTATCCTCTCACGCTCCACATTACAATTGTCTCACAACTTCGAGAGTTCATATTACTTTTATTTTCGATGAAGTGTACAATTTAGAAACATTTCACATTTCGTAATTCCTTCAAGCTTGAGCGACTAACTTAATCCTAAGCAAGTAAAAGTTTATCAAAGTTAGTTAATCACTTGGACTTTGTGCTAAAACAATGCTTCCCCAAATTGTGTCGTACCAATAAAGGACGCCGAAGTTCCAAAGCCTACCTACCCACGCTACGTTTACCCATCTGACACCTTTCCTATAACGTATGTATGTACGGCTCTTGCCGACTTTATTTCGTCGTACGTTTTGTCCTTTACATTTATTATTTAGGTGTTGGATATTCCACTTCCTTGTACCTTTTGTATCCTATTAAATGGGTTTCTTATCTTGATTTATTTTGACTTTACTGCGGTGGAAATATGTTTTAATATTTAAGCATCCTTTTTTATTGTTTCATGTAATACATTTATTGTTATATATATTTTTCATTTGGTCATCTCATTTTATTGTTCCGTCTACGTTAGTGAAGGATATGTAAACCTGAATCGGTAGTGGAAGATAATGACTGTAAAGCAGTTTACCTAAAAACCATGGCAGTGATAGTCATAACCAATTGGTTTTCAAAAAGTTAGACAACTTTCGCCACGTTTAAGAACAAAAAAACATTTTAAACGAACATAAATATTTGTTATTTATTATAAACTTGTCAAAAATATTAAATAAATTTAAATAAGGACAAATTATACAAAATTAATTGAATAACTTCCCATTTATGAATAACTAGTACGATACCGTTTGCGATATGTACTACTAGTGTACTAGTAGTACACTAGTAATACATATCGCACATAGTAGTAGTAAATGATATACATATCATGCCATAAAATTTGAATCAACTTTTATCACGTCACACTTCCTCAAATAGCCTCAAATTATACGCTTAAAAATATTGGTACATTACAATCTACATAATATGTATAATTTGAAGAGATAAATAAAACTAAATGACGTTCATTTATTGGCATTTCTTGTGAAGAGCTTCGTCTAACTCAGCCGCGACAGAAAAACAACTGAACGACGCCCATTAATCATTCTGTAGTTAGGGCCAAGTGCCAACGAAAACTGCCTTGTTTTTGGTCGAAATATTCATATATTTACTTGATATTTTCCCATTTTCATCGAATATATTGTCTGAGCCGACGACGTTGTCTGAGACGCTTCATTTGAGCCGGTATCGATCTATGTCTCATTCTTGCTATTATTTTTACATGACAAATACGCCTTGTCATTTCCTGCATAACGTATCATTTAGATAATGGCTATTTGATACAATGAGGTCACTCTGGTAACCAAATTCAAATATCAACAGTGGCGTATTTAAACAGATCCGGACGTAGTCAATAGAGTCAAGTATTCTCAAACAGAATTCTATATCATAGTACGGTGATTGACTTGAAAATCCAATCCCCTACTATGAAACGGTATTGATCTAGTCATTGTGTAGTAGACAATCGTTTTAACCACTTCAATCAGACGTGGAGCATGCTCTTGAATGTAATTCACAACTGATAACTAGTGTTGCCAATGCTCTTTTAACTCTGGCCTATTATTCCGTGCATACAATGGATGTGATTGCCTTGTTGCGCTACAGAATTGTGTGCCGCGCGACCTCGAAGTCTGGGGCTCAACCCCGAATTGGATTGTGGAATTTAAAGCTTAGCTGGCGAAAGGTGGCTCTACTTACTCTTATTTAAACAAGTTTTCAATTAATATTATATTTCTGTATCTCATATATTTTTTGTTCATATAATTTTAATTGACCAAAATATTAAAAAATGCTTTCCAATGTTCGCAAGAATTATTTCTGAGTTAAATTTTATTTTAAAAGATTTAAATGAATGTAAAGAAAGAATATTGGAATTATGGTGCAAAATTAAAACACACTGTTGTCTGTTATGGTACCACGGGTCACAAGAACATATATGTATGTACTTTTGCTATAATGTTTCGTAAAATATATAATTGAGACGCCAACGTTTAATCCAATGGAAACAATAATTATTGTGTTCATATTTCGGCTTAACGAGGTCTAAAACTCACAACAGTGGCCCACGCTAATTTGGCGCTTTGCAAGATCAAATTTTATTCGGAGTCGGGTCGCCATGTTCTATTAAGTAGACAGTATAGCACTTGGTATTTGGTTCAATTGACAGTAATTTACAGCAATACGAGTAGTTCGTTTACTTTACCGGAGCATATAGACCCAGCAGTCATATACTATAGACTCGATACCCACTTATACGTTTATGTTTTCAACCGTAGCGTATATATCAGAAACTATTTTTATTAACAATTTAAATTCATTATGAAGATTTGTGGATAAACATTTATTGAACGCAATGTTACTCTTATCACAGCCAGCTTTTCATCCACAAGGACTTTGTAATAGTAGAAAAAAAAATATGACTCCCTATTGCGAAAAATATATTAAATTATGTTCTAATAATGTTAATATTCAATTGTCGCTGAATTTGAAATTATGTAATTGGTAATTCACACTTCCATTTGATTTGGGTATAGCCTATATTTATTTATATTTTCTTTTTACTTACACAGGTTGTAGATACTATTAAAGTACGTAAATATGTACTACGACGGAATGTCGTATTTTAGAATGATTTTCTATAATTCTTTTAATAAATATGCAACTCGACTGATTACAATTGGCAATTGAAGTACAATTGGCGGTATTATCGCTCGAGGCGATCTTTTAGAGACAACCATAAGATGGACATAAACAAGTGATAGAAGGGAGGGTAGTTCATGTGTACAATATAATAATTAATAAGATAAATAAATAAATGTGTATATATTTAATTTATTTACATAGCCCATACACAAATATATACAAAACATGTATACATACATACGTACAATTACATACATACAAATATACATAAATACATACATATATACATAAGAATAAGCAGTCGAAGCATTCTTTTTTCCAAATGACTGACAGGAGTAGTGATCTTTCACAAGTCTTTTAAATTGAGACAGTGTTTGTGCATGTCGTACTTGAACTGGGAGTGCATTCCACAACCGAATAGCCTTAACGGTAAAAGAGTTGTCCATGAATGTTGTGGAATGCACGGGCATTCTCAGCTTTAAATTTTCTGATGACCTTAAGGATCTCTCATGTGATTCATGAAGAAATTTGAATCGGACTTTTCGATAGGAAGGAGTGAGAGGATTATACAAAATATTGTATAGAAGGAAAAGAACGTGTGTAACCCGACGAAGTCGAATGGGTAACCACTTGAGCATAGCGCGGTACTTAGAAATATGGTCAAATTTTCGCAAACCAAATATAAACCTTATGCAAAAATTTTGAAGCCGCTCAAGTTTGTTAAGTTGGTCTTCGGTGAGATCTAGATAGCTGACATCTGCATAATCAAGGATGGGGAGAAGGAGTGTTTGCGCTAAAGAGAATTTAGTAGCAGTGGGTAATAGATTACGCAATCGTTGCAAAGATTTAGCAGGTTTTAACAGCGCATTGTCAACAACTAGGCCCAATTTTAAGTATTTGATTAACTTTGATAAATTGTAGAAAGATTTTTCACATTTTTAACGTTTCTGCTCGCATATTTTTGCTTATTTACCCAATCATTCATTTTTATGCCCGTTTTGCTGAATGTTTTATACATCACATATGAACATTCTAGTTTATGCCCTCGTTTCAGACAGCTATGGAATTTTTCAGAGAGCTTATATAAAATTCAAGTTACATTATAAGGAGGTTGGTTATATTGACTGCCTCGTGGTCTCGCGGTACAAGTATGTGCCGTGCGATCTAGAGGTCCTGGGTTCGATTCCCGGGTCGGGCAAAGTGTTCTCGAAAAGCGAAATTCTCGGTAACAGCACGGAGTCTGGAAATGTGCCCGAAAAACGGCAATAGGCTCGCCCCCTATTACGTGGGACTGATACATACTTGGCGAAATGTGGGTGCAGAAATACACCTCTGCCTACCTCTTCGGGGAATACAGGCGTGAGTTTATGTATGTATGTGTACATTATAAGGAGATAAATCTAACTATCTCCAGAGTCCAGACTCATGTCTTTCTCTGTGCACTTTCATCAATTGATTAAATTTTAAAATTGTCAGTATTAATATTTAAAAAATAATAATAGATGCAGATAATATTTCCTAATAAATTAATAATGTTATAACAATAATGTAGTAATAATGTAACATTTAATACATTTGTTGATAACATTTGATAAAGTCACGGTCTGTCATTCACTGAGCTATAAAATTCTCCGGTTAAATCTAGGATGAACCACAGATAAAAACCCGATAATGGTAGGTTATTACAAAGCAGTATGGGTCATCTTGAGGCGACAAAAAATTATGGAAAGCATTTCAACTAATTATTATAGACATTTTACTAACTTATATAATAAATAAACTCGTTTTAACAATGATACTCGTAAATGCTACATTTGTATCACACGCCGCATTTCTGAATAACACGCATATTTTCAAACGAAATAAAAAGGGAACAAAATGATGGTGTATTAAAAAGTAGGACAACATTTGAGTTTATGAAGCGTCGAAAAGTTAAGACTTATCACAGTATACCGAGGTCGCCCTACATAAATAAAAACGCTTTGAGATATTTTCATTCGGGATCTTTCTTTTATTTGATCATGTTCGATATTATTATCGCGGTATATGTATATAGACATTTTTCCTACGGATTATTTCATACTAGATGTTTGCTTTTAAAGTATCTTAGAAATACATTTTTATTTAGACAGCTTCACAATGAAAAAGTAAGAAAACAATTAAATAAATTCAATAAAGAGCGTTAAAAATAAAACCTCGGTATGAACCTATTAGGAAAAGGGAAACTACACATATACAACACCTTGCGATGCAAGTTGTCACTACATTTCGCTAATACCCACGACACAAGACTCGTATCTTAGTGGGGGGCCAGAACCATGTATGTATGTGTGACTGTTGGGTGTTTTTATTTATTTCGCTATCATAAATGTCGATTCAAGTTTAGGCTAGAACGCAGTGTGCAAAGACCTATGGACGTTGCATTACGTTACCTAAGTCTTCCTTAGATAGTGAGTTCGCCAGTACCAGTCAATTTTAATTATTACTGTTATAGGTACACGTATGTAGGTCACTCACACATCGATACTTAATACGATCTCTACATTACATTTCAGTTAATATCCGATGTGGGAACTATGTTAATGGAGAAGATAATGGATTCGAGATTAAAGCGGGCGCAAGAGCTTATAATAATTATGGAAAACAATTTGCACAAAGCAGAAACTTAGGTGGATGGTTTGTAGATAAAATCAACATTATCTTAATTAATTTAAGTGCATTTTCAAAAAACAATTAGGTAGTACTTTGAAATATGTTATTACCTACTTATTTATTAAGGATTCGCCCTGACGGACTATTATTTGTAAAATAGAACATGACGAATAAATGAGAGTCGGTATTCTTCCGCTACCCCGTACCATGTCTGAACAGCACTATTATAGCGATCTGATTTTAAATATTCACTTTGCTAAACTAGAAATGAATATGAACCTTTGTTGGCCCTAGAAAAGCTGCGACCGCACTGTGGTAGATAAACGGATTACTAACCTGGCGCGGAAATTCCCAGCCGTTCGCGTGATTTCTGACGTGGCTCAACAGCTACAAGTGAAGCTAACAGCTCAACATGTTGACTCGACATGAGGGCGCTTGAGATTTTAGCCGCTCCCAATCTGAGGTTTACAACCACGATAGTATACGAGTATGCCTATTGCACTAGATACAATCGAAACTGTGAGTTTGTATTGGCTCTTAAACAATATTAATACGAGTATACATTTTCCCTGTATACGTATTCATACAGCTGCTAACTAGCCCCGTCTTTTTTTTGTCTACGATTGCAACGGAATATATTGATATGAATCAAGCTTCTCCTATGCGCCTGCTGGGCACGGGCCTCCTACAACTGAGAGAGTTTAGGCCATAGTCCACCACGCTGGCCTAGTGCGGGTTGCAGGACTACACACCTCAGAAATTCCTAAATTGTTCCTCGCAATGTTTTCCTTCACCGTTAAAGTACGTGATAATTCATTGAGAATACACACATAACTTCGAAAGGTCAGAGGTGTGTGCCAGGTATTTGAAACCGCGACCGTCGACCGCGCAACTAAACCTCGAGGTCAGCACTACATTTAGTAGTAGTTAAATGCATCTTTTCAGTGGTGAAATGCTAGCTCAATGTATCCGTCCTTCCTATCTGATACAAACGCAAACGTTATGGTCAGGCTAATAATAAAAGTTAGCAATATATAAAGTCAGTTATACCAACTAAAACCTCTCGATAACTCTTAAACACATTACGAGCGGTGCATGATTTCCCATTAAGCGCCCCAAATTTTTTCACACCGTTGTTCGGTGCCCACTTGAATTTCACCATAATTTTGAAAAAATGGGCAGCGCAGGTACAGACCCTATTGTGCCGACCTTCGGGCCGATAATGGGGAGAGAATTTATGTCATTAATTGGGCAAATACGCTCGGTTACCAATATCGAAATCATATACAGTAGGAATACACAACCCTAACATTGCTCCTAACCACCCTAGTAGCAAGAGACTACTGGTTGAAAACAGAAAAACCCAAATCCATACATAGTATAAGCACTTATACTAAATTTGAGGTAACTATTGGTATTGTAAAATAACAACTTACTACAGTCTGGATATGAAATTATACACTTATAACGAAACTGCAACTTATAAAATTATTTACCATCAGTCTGTTCGTTGTCGCTAATCTCCGAAACAAACGATTTTGACAAGACTTCACGGGAAAACCTAAACAATACATTTGTTTAATACCTCTGGGAATTAAACCCGGGACTCCAAGATTGCACGCCACTCACTTATAGGAAGTAACCATATATCAAAAAACCCGGCACAATTTTTGTGACTGAGTCTTATTTACAGTAACATCATATAAAAATCATATATACTTATATAATCGTAATTGGCAGTCGCCAATCAGCACTTTGTTTAGATTTCACTGCACCACCAATCAAGTACCAGTATCGCTTTACTGTGCCGGTGTATAAAACAACATCCACTATTTCCAAATCCTTTCGCAGAAATTGAATTCCGATTGAACAAGCTGCTGCTAAATTGGAGTTTATTTCCAGTAAAAGAGCCTGATGTGTAACGTCAGGAAAACCCATCTCCACGTCAAGATTAATTGAAAACGGTTTCGACTTTTCAGCGAGTGAATAAATAAATATGCAAAAGGTTTTATCGATTTCTATCCGATATTCAACCTTTAGGTAATATTTCATTTTCTCTCATATAATGCTATAATTAATTACATTTTAATAAATATCATAAGTGCAAATTATAGAAAATTATTTAATAAAAAAAGTCATTTGGATTTTTTATCATGAATCTAGCAAAATAACTGAATCTGAATAAAATATCCATAAATTCATGTTATTTACATACTAAATACCAATTATAATTATTATTGATTCAATTCAATGGTATTACTACCTGCGAAAAACTTATGGTAAGTACTCAGTCGTACTTGAGTATTGTTTAGGTGAAAAAGCAAAGGATCCAATACACTGTTGAAGAACTTTCTTCCGGTCAGCTCTCTTTCTCCTTAAAGACAGCATTGCAGTAAAAGTTTGACCGCTAAAAGTTTTAATAGAAACTTATCGATTTCAACGAGTGCCTATGCAGTGTATTTTTATATGTAAACGCTTAATAACATAATAAGCAACGTCAAAACGCAAGAGGAAAACGCACTAAACAAAAGATCTAACACAAGGCACATTTTTATCAGTGAAATTATTTCAGTTGATGAGATTAATTTTCAAAAGATAATAGGCAGTCGGGACAATTTCAGAGAGAATCAGAATGAAAGAACCCTTTTACCCTTTACTCGAATTTCAGTTTGTAAAACAGATACAAAGTTAGATCATTAATGTCCTGGCAGTAATTTAAGGTGTCATTTGATACAAATATTAATTAAATAAAGATACATATTTGGAGACACAAAGACGATTATAAGTCTGACTTGAAATATTTTAAATTCCTAAAAAAATATGATTTAAAATATTTTTTGCATTTAAATTAATGGTCAAAAGGACCGTTGGTATAGCAACAAGAACAAGAAGTCAAATAATTACAAAAAAAGACACTGAATTATCTACTTAATGACTATAAAAAACTATATTAACGCGAATGAAGTCGAATGTGAAAGCCTGAGATGTAGAGGGATAAAGTGAAACACAAATCGTCCAAAGTTCGATTATTAAAGTAAATCACGTATAAGTAGTCCCAAATAAAAGCAAGTATGCAATGCAGAGATCTTTTAAAATATGTTTATTCTTGTGAAATATCAACATTTTTGCTGGATAACATGACATCTCTCGCTGCATATATATTTTACTTCGAGCTTACATCGTATTCCCTGAAGTGGTGTATGTGTACTGAATCCCGGATGCATTATGAGTACACTTACCGTCATTATCCGTTCCACAAACATAACAAATTGCGAGCATACAGGGGACTAAAATATTATGCAATATTTATTTTTATGAAATAAAATTACTTAAATGTAACGTATATTAGTCATAGAATATACATACATATTTAACTTCACGCTTGTATTCTACGAAGGGGTAGGCAAAGGTGTATTCCTGCACCCACATTTCGTCAGATCAGTCCCACGGCGCGCTCCCAAATGGCGACGAGCCTATTGCCGTTTTTCGGGAACATTTCCAGATTCCGTACTGTTACTGAGAATTTTCTATTGGAAAAACCCAATAACACCCGAACTGGGATTCGGTCTCTAGGTCGCACGGCACATATTTGTACTGCGAGACAACGAGGTAGTTACAGTATTATATTATTTTGTTTCTATAATAGTTTTTCAAAAGCCTACGTACGGACTTGTTCTGTTTGATTTCTTAGGATTTCAATTTTTATTTTCATTATAATAACTAAATTTTCATTATAATAACTAAACTTCATAACTTGGTTTTCCTTTATGCGATCGAATATGAAAAGGTCACACAATTTTTAACGATATCGCATAGCCCAGGAGTTAAAATATAAATTAATAAACATTGCTGGTAAATTCGGAACTCTACGACGGTAGTCCCAGGCCGCTTTTAACTGGTCGCTCATGATGCCTTTGGAAGACGCAGAAAATGACGATCATCATAATACTGAAGTCGTAGTGTTGGGAACAACGATATAGGCATATTTCTTGTTAACAAATAATGACCTCATCTAATAAAATTCTATGTTCATAAACATACGGCAACGGAGTATATTCCGTTCATTTTCTTTCAAAATCTAAAGAGTAGAAAGGAGGAATAGTAACATTAATTAGCTCGTCTTTATTTTTATTGCTTAAAAGTAAACTTAATAGTAAAATTTTGTATTGATAGCGTAGTTACACCATGACTACTTACGGTCTCCTAATCAACTAGAGACACTCTCAGTTTTTTATTACTAAGATCTTTTTTTCTCTTTCTCATTGCACCCACATTGACTGCCTCGTGGTCTCGCGGCACAAGGATGTGACGTGCTATCTAGAGGTCCTGGGTTCGATTCCCGGGTCGGGCAAAGTGTTATTGGGTTTTTCCATTAGGAAATTCTCAGTAGCAGCACGGAGTCTGGAATTATGCCCGCAAAACGGCAATAGGCTCGCCCCCTATTACGTGGGACTGATACATACCTGGCGAAATGTGGGTGCAGAAATGCACCTCTGCCTACACCTTCGGGGAATATAGGCGTGAGTATGTTCTCATTGCACCCACAACCGAAGTAGCGGACAGTAGGAATTTACTCATAAAAAAGTCG
The DNA here is from genome assembly GCA_907164795.1 of Hemaris fuciformis. Lineage (NCBI taxonomy): Eukaryota > Metazoa > Arthropoda > Insecta > Lepidoptera > Sphingidae > Hemaris > Hemaris fuciformis. The sequence continues at coordinate 6,193,041 of OU015440.1, read as the reverse complement.
TTTCTTCTTGTGCAATGTGGATTTTAGTAATAAAACCGTATTATAGTGTTGAAACTTGAAAGATAATGAGACGCCTCGACAACAAACCGAGACACGTACATTCCCCGCGCTTTGGATCGCACCCCACGTGATCCGTTTTGCTAATTAACAAGAGAACTTTCCGGATTGCGCGCCAGAGAAGACACTACCTAAATGGTACAGGGTGAATAGTGTTCTCGTGTAAGATATACATACCTTACTATATGAAAGGATTATTCAGTGTTTTTTCGTTTGCGAAGCGCATGATACCATCTACAAAAAAACAAAGTAAATAAATATGATGAAATTTAAACTGCAGTATGACTGAGCTAGACCTAATTTTCATAATACAGCAACCAACCAATAAACCGTACCGTACAAAAGGTGTAAAACACGAGAATATTGATGCGTTCCGGGGTTTGCATGTATCTGATAGGCTTAGATCAGGCCGTCACTGAGTTGACGTCATTGTGTTGACAAGTGATAATCGTTATTGTTTATTGCCAACCGACTCTCTATTTGAACTGCACTACACCAAACATCATTTGTATAAAAAGATTATCTTTTCATTTTTCATTCTTATTTACGAATTATTCAACTAATTGGGAAAGTAATTTGCACAAACCAACTGTAAATTACAGGAACATAATTTACACTTCCACAAATCCAGCTTGAATACACCCGAGAGGACAATTAATGTCGTCAGCGGTGAACATTTCAAGTCGGTTTTATTTACAATTACTTTACATCGACTTTCTTTGACTCAGTAGTATTACACCGCCAACCGTTTTTTATCGAGGGGAAAACTAATTATGGCTCTATTTTCCGCCAGCCAGCGTATGTAGGGGTCACCGGCCTTCCAGGCCGGCGCGCTAAGGAGAGCGTAGGTGGTAAGGTGTATGGGCGAGAAGCGCCCACAATGATTCCGCAGCCGCCTGGTGCGTCTCCAAGACAAAATATGTGTCGGCCGTCTTGATTGCACCGCTAACCTATTACTACTTTCACTACTACTTCCTTAACCATTAATATAAATATATATATGTTATAAAAAATATGTGCATAATGTTTATTATAACGGATACGGAAGATAATATAATATGAAGGAAGTCATGAATTAATCTCGCGAGCGTATTTAAATTTAAACCAAGGAAGATTAACGGTAATAACCGGTACTCAGAGTGCGCTGCAGTGAGCTAACGTCACGCTGTAGTCAGTAAGAAAAGCAAGTAGGTTGTATTATACAAATGGCACGGAAGTCGAGATTTATTTGCATCAAGACGAAGAGCTGGAAAGGCGAACTGTTACCCGCGTTTAGTCCGAGAATGTTCACACAATTTACCGTAGTAAATGCTTTTAAGGGCAATATAAATAGCCGTACCATAGAGCAATCCGATCAATAATCCAATTTAACGCTTCCAAACACTTAGCGCGAACAATAACAATCTTCCTTTGATGTTAATTTGCAAGGAGCTGTTGTATTTTACCGTCTCGTACCCTCTCTCGGAATAATAGCTTAAAGTACCTTGTGAAGTAACTCAATATTTTTGCTTTCAGATGCGGCAACGGCGATAAAGGAAATAGTGCTGTCGATGTAACTGAAAAAAAAAACTTATTTGAATTTTGAATCTTACAAACGGATCAATGATGGCGATACCGAGTAAGTATATATTTATATAAATATATTACATACATATGTACTTAAATATGTTTTACAAAATATCTTTCGTAAATTGAATAAAGCTCAACTCAGTCTTCAATTAGTACATTAAGCACATGTCTACAAGCCGAGATTATTCTGCTTTGATCACAAATTCGAGGTAAATGTAATTTCGGCTCGCAGTCACAAAGGATACGTTAATACCAACTTAAATGAACGCAGAATGTTGACCATATTTTTAATGCAGCATAAAATAAGTATAATGCTAATGCATGGACAGTGATAAAAAATTATTGTTGCTAATTTTAAAAACTTGGAATAGAATTTTAACTAGTACACTTTCCGATCTTTCATTTTGTTTGTATCACGTGACCCGGTTCTCATAGTACATATGTAATATATAATCAATAAACACGTTTATTTAGATGCTAATTAATTTAAGCTTTCCTATTGCTTTCATAAAATCTAAAAAACAAATGCTGGCTAAACTTACATTAAATCTCATTTGAATATTTTTGCAAATGTTTCTATTCACTGTCTGGAAAGTTGATGATGAATGTTGATGTAGAATCTGTAAATATAAAAGTTGCTTTTAAAAGTCATAATGCCCTTGAATTCAATTAAATACTCATTTGCGAATGTTTTATTCATTTCCACAAGTTACCAGGCGGAAATAGATTACAAGACGAGAAATATAAATAATACGGCTTGGTAACGATTTACCAATATTTTTCTCCAAAAAAGAAGTATTTAAATCTAATTTACTAACTGTAAAAAAAACTGAGCTCTATCTATATTATTTAATTTCAATAAATGCTATATTTTAAAAATAAACACTTCTCTGATGCAATCAATTTTAATTAAATAATAAATAAATAAACCCAACAGTAACATACATAGTTCTGACCCCACATTAACATACAAGTCTTGTGTATCAGAAACTACGAGAGACTTTTCGGTGTCACAAACACCCAGATCCGAAACAAATACTTGTGGATCACACAAACATTTGTCTCGGTGCGAGGATCGAACCCGCGGCCTCTCGTTTCACAAGCTGGTATCTAGCCAACTGCGCCACGGGGCTGTCTGTCTAATTTCTTCTAAATAATTGTTTATGGCCACGATGATGGAATGTCAAAACGATTTAATTATTATATGTGCAGGGCGAATATGGCTGCGCTCCGGTGCGGTGGTGCTTGTGGTGCCAGGCATGACGTACGCCCGGGTGGCCGGCAAGATGGGCGGCTACTCCAACAAGATGGGAGGTTCGTTGCCCTCATACACACCCCAGTAACTCCATTAACTATTACTTGGTAACTAAATGCCCCGTCTCATGTTCAGATAAGTGCATCGACATCAATACATTACTGTTTACACGGTATCAGTTTTCCATCCAAGGTTTACTCGAACGTATGCGATAATCTATTTACAATTTCCAACTTTGAACAACAAAATGATGGATGTTTGAAACGTGTACAACAAAAGTTGAAGAAATTCTTTTGTAAATTTCTTGGCAAAAATGCTATCGCGGTAAGTATGTGAAGTAATTGAATTGTGTGTGCGGGGAGCGTGCTTACCTTCCCATCTTTAATTCAGTTTATAACACAACGCCTTATAAGCTACGGAGCACCTGTGAGTACTAATACTGTAGACGTTAATACATCTCACTCGACGTTTCATCTATTTAACTTTTTATAACGTCCGTATAACTATATAATGTATATATGTATGTATATTAAGTAGTTAAGTACCTTTCCAATGGTAGAATGTTAAGCCCGATATTGTGACCAGCTAAAAGTATTGAATTGCGAGATCAGCCTGAGTGTTTATGTATGGGGCCTCGACGTTATGCATACAATAGGGTAACTATATACGTTAATTTTAAAATAGAGATAATTTCACTTATCTACACAGTTCTTAAAATTTGACTTTTCTGTGTCCACTTTTTAAATGGTTTGCTTGGTCTATGTAATAAAAATTGAACGCTTGTAACAGAATATTTATTAATTACAATACTGCGACTGCGACCTTGAATACGCAAATAAGACTCTGTCTATATTTCTATTGAGACTAAAATCTAGTGACACGTCGCTACAAAAATTTGTACAGAATATTCTCTTTTGTTAATGTACACGTCCTTATTATTTGGAAAAATACTTTTTGATCTCAAATACACACTGCGTTTGAATTTTTTAATAAATCATGATTTCCATAACAAAAGAGTAAATTAGTCTTTTGAATTTCGCATTTTTACAGCTACATTATACAATGTAATGGCTAACAGAAAACAAAAGACAAAAATAAAAGACATTTTGCGACGAAATCTACATTAATGCCGGAGAAAGATTGAATTACTGAGCGAAATACAATTCGCTAACAGATCTCTAACGAGTATATTTAAACGTCTGAATGTCAAAACGGAATGTTGCTTTGCGAAATACTCGTATTTTGAAATGTTTAACAATAAAACATGTTAATTTAAGTACTTGTCTAAAATTTTAATGTGATTGTACTAAAAATGATAACAGTGTTGAAGGCGAAAATAATATCCACACGCGTTTTCTATGCTTAAAATACATCAAGTCATGGTAATTATACATATAAACCCAGTAACGCTACCCAAATTTTCGATATTTTTATTATTTTATTCTTTATTTAATTTTAGCAATATTTTTTTCCTTATATGGATTTGGACATGTCCACAGAACTTTAAAGATCATGCCAGCCCTATTTCCATTATTATAATGCAAATAATAATATAATCCATTAAACATAAACATTACAGTATGATAGTTATATAAAGGATAACGTTAATCTTAACCCGATACGAGACAACAGTCTCGCTACCGTTCGTTAATCATAACACGGATCTAATTAAAAAGAAAACAACATTACCGGAATTCAATACTAAATTAGAACAATCGGATTACTAACAAAACAAACACTAATTAACAAAAGCTTTGTGAAATAACATTTAATTATATTATTGATTGATAGATACAGTTATAGACGGAGCTGATACAGTTGATTTTAGTACAATAATCCCATTGATTCATACTTTAACATTAGAAACGAATGTTATGATATTATAGAATAGTTATTGATTGAGTTTTTCGTTGTGATGGTCTTAGGGATTAAGCTCACAATAGTGGCAGTCACGATATTTATTACATCCTATCAAAAACATAAATGTGAATTGAGAGCCAAGTTCAATATTATGATATATGCCTTGGTTGTTGACATCAACGACATAAATGAGTGCCAAGTTCAATGGTCACTCCTGAAATTTATTTATAGCAACATAAAATATCATTTCTTCTTATAACTTAGGATAATATAAGGTCTGACTTGGCTAGTTCTTATATGAATTTGAAAATTTTTAACTTTCTAGGTCATCTGGAACTGGGTTAGAGTTTTGATCTATAGGTCAGTCAGTGGTAAAAATGACGATTTTTGGACGTTAATATCTAAATAACCGTATGAGATGTGTTTATGAAATTTAGAACATATATGTATCTTGTAAGTCTTAATATATGAGCCAAATTTGACACGTTTATGTGAAATTGTTTTTGAGCTATGAGTGGGTCAAAAGTGGCTCCAAATGGTTCGTGTAATATTACACACGGTGCTGCACGCCAGTTCACTTACTTGAACTTGGCTTGACACGCTACCGCGTGTCTAGATCAGTGGCGGTAGTTCCATAGAAGCCCAAAGGCCCAGCTTGCCTTACAAAATTCCGAATAACTATCTTTAAGCTGAAAATATTTATTTAACAAAAGCAAATTGACGTATAAATGAGAATATCCTGACCCCACAATAAACAATTATAAACTACACATTATACAATTAACGTGTAACGCTTTTGGGCTTCTATGGAAGTACCGCCACTGGTCTAGATCCCTTTGTTTAGTTCAAAGGACGCCCGTTTCCAGTAGCTGAATATGACTCAGGTGATACAGTAGTAGTACTAATTTTATTATACTAGTAGAGTTAACACTAGAAGCTAATGGGAAGCTCAGTTGCGTAAGTAAGGGGTAGAATACTGGAATTTATCTATAAAATTATTTGACAATGTCTAGATCTAGCGGACGGAGACTAGGAAACCGTAATTTTATAGTTACTCATCATTTGATACAGCCACTTTCTAGCTGTGATACTAAATATTTAAATGTAATCGTAGCTAATGAAATAATTGGAGCTAATATTTCCACAATGGAGAATTGTACAATACATTATTTATAACAATATGGCGCAGAATATGATCCATACGTGTAGTTGCGGGTGTGTGGGCCCTAAACTAACAAGGTATTCCCGTGAGGTAAGCAGAACTTCGTTTAAGTTTCTGAAATGCGATTCATGAGCCAAGCGGAATGTACGGTTCAAGATTTTTTTTTTGTCATTTAGACGAAGTATCAAATGCGAACAACGTAGTAATGGTTTGTAGTTATTCATAGTTAGACATAACCGGGTTCGAAAGCCGCAATATTACCAGAAGTTTTATAATATACATGGCTACATTTTTAGACTCCATGCATACCTATAACAATAAAATAAATAAATAAACCTATTATTTTACAGATAATAGGTATCGTTATAGGAAAGTCCTATAACCTATAGCCTCACTCACTTATTGAATCCTGGACCTCTTACTTATATCTCATTATCTCTGAAAGAAAAAATATTACAATTAAGTACTATGTTTATATGTGAATAAATTCTTTGGTATAAAGTTTCTATGTAATTCTTTTCTTAATAAATTAAAAAAAAACTTAGAGACTTTTATATCATGCCTTTTTTATAAACTTAAGGATTTTATCAACCTTTTTCTATAAAATAAAGTCTCCAAAGTATGTAATAAAATAGACCCGAAGAATATTTATAATAATATTTTTGAATGACTTATTTGAGCCGTTGAATGACTCACCGACTCATTCATTATAATCTTTATTATTTCTATCAAAAGAATATTAAGTAACGATCTTATTATGAAAATACAGTGCAGAGATAAATTTTAAATCTAGACAATTCTGGAAACATGCGATACATCTCTTGCGTGGCGGGCATTAACACTTTGCCGTTTCATAACAAGTAGCCACGAAACAAATATTTGAACAGTAAGCAAACGTCTTTCAGTCGGCTTTACAGCGCATATTTACGGAATTGTTCGCCAGTTAATATTCAAAATACAAATTATGACATTTAAGGCGGTAAAACTATATAAATTTCCTTTCGAACGCTCAGGAGTTATCTCATTAATAGGAAATTAACGCGGAGCAGCAATATTTATGATAATGAATGTAGCCGCAGGGACTGCAATTAAACTAAGGATTGTGCCGTTAGAAATGAGTTTAATGTTCATTACATGTAGTTAGGGTTTGTACGTCGTTCGTTTTTATAGAACGACGTATTACACGTCTACTTTATTATCTATTTTTTAACGTCTATTTCACGTACTCATAATAATTGTTTTATTCGAGACTTGTTGTCTGGAAGAGATCGCTTTGAGCGATAAGACCGCCGATTGTCCACTATATTATAAGTTGTCCATTGTATTATATCTTTGTTCAAATGGTGCACAATAAAGTGTTTATCTATCTATCTATCTTGTTTAAAACACAATAATAAAGTAAACTATTATTTTAAGTTGATACCTCTCAGTCATATTCATTCAGGACTAATGTATATTACCTACTGTGAATATAATTTATAGTAATTGTCGAAACGATAGTCCTCTTTTGCTCCGAGAGACAACTCGTTACTCTAAACGATAACTTGCCTTATCAAGATAAATGTATGGCCTAAACTCTCTCAGTTGCAGAGCAGGCCCGTGCCCAGCAATGGGACGTATGTATATGGATTGATGAAGATGATGAAGATAATATATCCGATTTTTCTTAGGCCAACACAATTGTGTCGACAGTATACATATCTTCTCAACGAGAAGTTAAGCTGTATGATGTCTTCTAACCCATATCAGCCTTAAGTAATAGAATTAAACTTTTCGCAATTGTAAAGAAACCAATGCTGGATACATTGGGACAATTTACGTTGCTGATATTAAATCTACGGCTTAGAATTACGTTGCACAGCATTATATCGCCCAGCCAGTGTATTTTTGTATAAGACGGTTGAGAGAGAATTTCCGGAATGCACGCTGTGGACCGCAGCGTTTTTATTAAATTGAGAAAATGCTGAGACCGACTTTGTAATTGAAAATCCGTTTACTTCATATATAAAAGTTTAAAACGCATCTATTTTAAAATTAAATAAAACGCTTGCCGCTATAAATTTTACGTAATTTCCTTAATTTCAGTTGTAATCAACAAGTTTTATTGTTGGCTTTGTATATTTAATCAAGTGATGTAGAAATTTTATTTCTTATTTTATTTTATCTGCAAACCCCATTTCGGACTTGCCTTTTGTTATGTTAATCATATTAATCCTCATTGTAATTACCATCACGTGCCAAAACTTGATCATTGCCGAATTTAGATATAAATATGGGGAAAACCACAGAGACAAAACTGAAACGTTCGAAAAAGAGTATCAAAGTTTCAATAAATTCCATTCACAATAACTTTAGTTCTATCATTGTTTATAATATATAGCTTTAAGAAAAAAAACAATATTATAAAGTGAATTGTTTAAAATGGCAAAAAAAAAACATTTATATGAATTTCCATGTAGGTTGCATGCCCGGTTCAGTTTTTTAATTTTTAATTTTACCTTCGTTACTTTTCAGTAGAATTTTTCGGAGATTAACGAAAATGATGATGATGACTACTACTCGTGACATTATATAGGACGTTAGACGTTGCTGGCAAAACCTGGATTTAAAATTATAAATAGGTGCACTTTTGTCTACCCCTTAGAGAATGCGTGAGTGTATTAATTAATGTTGCAATATCTACACAATTAAATCAAATTTGAGAACCTGTTTGTCAAAAAATCAAGACAATCCTAAAAAGTCATGATGGCTTAGGGGTTTAAAAATAATTTAACAATAAAAAAGTAATATTAAAAATTGACTGACTTCGAATTCGAATTTTATATCTTAAGATTATTATTTCTTGAAAATAATATTATGTAACACACTTTGAAAGGCAAATGAAAGAATACACATGTCCTTGGTGATATTCGATACATAATTATTCAGCAATTCGAAACAAGTTTATTAGTTAATTAAATAATACAATATTTTTACCCAATAAATTTTGTTCTTGATATTCAATGAAATAATACATCTATACCAATCAATAACGTTGTAGAGTGTTTTCATTATTCCCAAATAATAGACTTTAAAAAAATGCAAGTTCATTTTTACATGGTATATAAATTATACTACATTTTTTCTACCTGTTTGTTCCAGCCAATCACCGCAATGGCTGGACAAATTTCAACGAGATATTCACTGAATGATAGCTGATGAAAAAATAAAATCTGGCATCTATAATGTCACAAAAATAATAAGTTTTGCTCAAAAAAATGACGGTCAAACTAAATTCTAATTAAAATTATAAAATAAAATTCAACTAACATAAAATTCAGGGTCGCATTCCCGTCAAAAACTTTCCAACTGACTTTGAACATGAGTCTCCATAACTTCGCTTCATTATCCCTGTCTGTATAAGTCTCTGGAACTCTAGTTATGTCTACCGACCAAGATAAAAGGATGAAAATAATAAAACCGCGCTTTTTACTTATTTTATTTTTAGCAACGGATGAGACTATAACTGTCACCACTTTTACTGAATTCCGCTAGTATGTCCCAGGGCGATGGCACATAAAACAGTTGATAGCATGTCACTCCGGGGTACTATAGAAAGCAACCTTTTAAGAAAACCTCCTACGTGCTCTTTCTTTATTTTCCATTAAGACGGGCAAACATCATTTGTTTTCATTATATAAAACAAACTCTGCAATGAAACTGGAAAATGAACGCCCGTTTCAATTAAACTGAGGAAAATAATTGAAACAAAACGCTTAATTAAGGCACATAATTATATTTATCATGGAAAATGACGTCAAGCGCATTAAATTACAGATTATTTATTTGCACGAGCTCATTGTAATTAAATTAAATATAGCAATAAATTATATACTTCAAAATTGTATGATCTAAATGGTTTTTTTTTTGGAATGGAAATACACGGATACTAATCTACCATATACCTACACCTTCTTTCTACGCTCACGCTTATACCCCCGAGTAAGTGGTGTATTTCTACACCTACGTTCTGCTATTTGGTTGTTTAATGATTTAAGATATTGATTCTCATTAGAGGTGACACAGTTTCGATTACATGTATGTACGTATGTATGTTGGTTTTGTAAGTATTAACTCGATCTTGTACATTGACTATGCCGTGTACGCATAATAAACCACAAAGATAATATTTTATACACGCTTTCCGGTAATAGGGTTAACAAAACGAGACATAATTAAGCCGTTTATGTTCGAGACGCCTTGGATTCGGTCGAAATAGGAAATTTTCAGTAGCAACACGGAGTCTAGAAATGTGCCCGAAAAATAGCGATAAACTCTGCCTCTATAACGAGAAACTTTAAATATTGCTGGCGAAATATGGGTGTGGAAATACACTTCATGGATCATTATATTTATATTGGTATTAAAAGCTGTTACCATTCCCAATAAACCATTTCCATGTGTAAATAAAATTATGTTATACAAGTATCTTGTATCAGAAAGCGTGGATGCACGTTTTACTTTAACACTTTAAACTTCAATCGCAACTTTGCAATATTCAACATGAAGTTAGACTACCGCAACGTACACCACCTAATAGTTCTCTGGAACTGATAGAATTGTCAATTGACTTTGATCAGTTCGAGTAGTATTTCGACAGTGCAGTTCTCTATTCGCCCCGACTGTAATTGGTTTGTAAGACTTGCAAGTCTATGGTCACGAAGTCATCATATAGACTGGATTACGAATATAATGCCGCTCATAACAGGTCATTCTAGAAGTCTTCGGAGTAGGACATTGCCCAACAGTGGACATATTGCGGCTGATTATGAGTATGAATTATGATTATAATTTATGACAAAAGTGCCTTTTGCTATTCGTCGAAGATAGTTTCCTAAATATGCATCAAATATTGATTAAAACGTAATTCTTCAACTTATTTTTCGGTGTCAAAGACTAGTTTATTTAAATAACCACCATTTACCATTCTTGTTACATCATCACGACATAATACACGTATTGCTTCTATTAATTTTACTCTTGGTAAAGATTTTTCTTTATTATCTTAAAAAAAAAACAAATTTAGCTAAAAGTTTGGTAAATCCAGGTAAATTAGCTTAGTCCGTATCAGACATTTCATCTTCTCAGATTAAGTCCAGAGAGAAATGAAAGGTGAGTAAGCAAATCTATGAATGTCCCTGTTATTAATTTTTTTTTTGTAAAAAAATCTTTTACGTAATATAGTCGGAAACAATGTGTATATATCATCAGTCCATATACGTCCCACTGCTAGGCACGGACTTCCTCTACAACTAAGAGAGTTTTAGCCTTAATCCAAAACGCTGGCCTAGTGCGGGTTGGTATTTATAATTCTACGCCACTTATATTCACGGGCGTGTTCGAACTTTCAAAAGCACTTTTTGAAATTGAATGCACGGCGAGGAATACGAAATGCACAAATGTATTATTGTAAATGTAGAAATGTTTAATGTATTTTTCAATGACTGCATACCAAATTGTATATTAAACTATTGGATTCAATCCATTGTGATTTATGATTCCCCACAAGCGCTGCGTAATACCATCGGTTCGCGGATTAATTATGATCATTAACATAATCTGTTTTCTACAGGCAAATCCACGAGCGGCATCAACGAAGAGATCATATGGATAAGCATAAGCATGGCGATTGCGATTGCAGTCCTTATTGCTATCGCCTTGTGCTACATCCTGAAGGAGAAGTGCACCAAGCGCCAGTCGTACAGGGAACAGTCATGACGATACAAGGAGGAGTTTGCGAGGCACGCGCTCTCAGACTCCCTCACTGATTTAGACTTCGCGTTACCAGCATACACACTCTACCCACAGTATTCTCCAGACGGCAAGGAATACTATTATAATTTCCACCGCTTCACGTACATAAGGGACAACTTCAAACTACCACCCAAAGATTATCCCGTAAAAGGCAAGGAAGACATTTACATCAATGCGTAAAGTATACCTTAAACATTATTTTGTATTAATAATACACAATTTATCTGTAATTCTATTTGTCATTTAAATATTATAGGAATTATTGTGTAAGTTTGTACTCGTAAGTACATCATTCTTGTACAATAGTAACCTCTTTTGACGGCATAGTGCGTTATAGTGTGTCTTCTTCGTCTGACTGTGACGTAGGCTCATACACCTGAATAATGTTAATTGGTGCAGGATTAGCATCAAGTTTTAAAGCGATCATTCTATCATAGGGAACAACATATCCCTCTACGCTGTTACGCAAATTTCCTGGTGTAATGAAAGCTACTCCATTGTGAATATGAACTACGGTACCCGTGAAGTATATAATAATTATTTACGAATTAACATCATTGAATAACCAACATCAAATAACTTAAGTAGACATAATAAAAATTCATTCATAATAAATTATAGAGTATTCTCAAATTTTAATAGTTGTAAAATTTGATAATAAACAAAATGGAATTGAAATCCTATTGACTGTGATAGAAAGTTTTGGCGTGTCGTACTAAGCACATTTGTCGTAAACCAATTCAGCTGAGATCCGTAAAAGCTTCGCAAACCAAGCTACTAAAGTCATTAGCCATCTACAAGGTGCGCTATATCATCGTTAATTGCCAATATACATGTAGCGAGAAAGCGACCGCCACTTATCACTGAAGAGTTTATATTTATTTGAAGATATTTATCAAAGCAACACAGCTCGTGTGAAATATACGCTTCCGTAAACTACCATAGCCGCGTAAACGTGGCGGTCAGCGCCATAGTTGCGTAACAAGAAATAAGTACCGTCCGACCATGTCCGAGCTACAAGGCGTATTTTATTTCCCGAGCCAGAGACAGATATACTTCTCTGAACTTCTTTTCTTAATCCTTTCGAATCCCCTTAGTTACATTTTCTCTTCGTTTTAATTACATTTTTAAGCGATAAAATTTATTTTAACAAATTAATTAGTGTTTTAAAACTAATGTTAAGTCAGATTAATTAATCGCTTACAGTTGTAATTATTGTAATTTGTAATATTGTAATTTTAATTGTGTATTCATTCATACTTATTGTATTCTAGAGAATGCAGGAATTTTATAAAAACAAGTGTAAATATTAAAATGTAAATTAAATTACATGCTATATGTACAAAATGTCCTGTCGTAGGAAAATCTTAAGATATATTTATGTGTAACTAAACTTAAAATTATGTAATCGAATATTACACGGTAATAACGTAATTAAACGAGTAAAGACCAAAGACCTAGTTGATCGTACATTACATGTGATTATCCAATTTTTAGACAGAAATAAAGTTACGGGCAAATTTTGTATTTTATTTATTACAAATGAGCCTTGAATAGAGAAATTACTAAGCTTGTCACTATTATATATTACCAACAATATATCTAGATAAAAAAAATACAGTAAAATTTATTTGAAATTCTGGAAACAAGTCCATTTATTTATATTTTGCGGAACCTTCTTTCAATTAAGCACCAATTATAATGAATAACAGCGCGCCTCACGATATCGATTTACATACAGTTCGTGAAACTGAGGCGGTAGGTATACGTTGAAAACACAGTCCAACATTTTACACCAACATTTAAAAAAATATCATTTTTCATATTTTTAAAAATGCGTTCATATTTTTTACGTAATATATGATACTGTTTTTATATTCACTCCACTCAGAGGTAACACATAATGAAATAATAAAGTATAGTATGTTTGCTGTGTATGATTTGTTAAAATAATGGGAACAAACAAATATTCGGCTGAGTTAATGGAAAACGATTACCACAATATACGAACAGCCACAATGCTTAGTAAATTGTGGCTAGGGATTATGGAAGTGCAGACTTGAATGATATATATTATTTTAGCATGTATGCAACAAACTAAATTTAGAGCAATGTGAATATTAAACACCTTTTTAAATATTTTGTTAAAACACAACATTGATACAACATTTTGACTATTTAATAAACGTTAGGCATATGTGGAGTAGGTAAGTAATGCTTGAATTATATTTGGTGACTATATGCTCTTATTATTAGGAAATTCTCAGTAACAGCACGGAGTCTGGAAATGTGCCCCGAAAAACGGCAATAGGCTCACCCCCTATTACGTGGGACTGATACATACCTGGCGAAATGTGGGTGCAGAAATGCACCACCTCTGCTTACCCCTTCGGCGAATACAGGCGTGAGTTTATGTATGTATGTATTTGCTCTAGGTAATTATGTCATAGAATTAGTGATGAAAGAGACTCGAGTTCTTTAGTCGTTTATAATGAGACTAGCCTTTTTTAACACGACTTGGCTCTAAAATTAAGACTAGCTGTTAATCTTATATAATATTACTCAGTCGGTTAACATACAAGACTAGTAGACTAAAACGACTTAAACGACTAAACGGTTTAAACGACTAAAAGGCTTAAACGACTGTATTCCTTTACAAAAGAACTGGCGTTTGTGTAAGACAATAGTGCCTGGAGAGGATCTTTTCTTTAGTTAAAAAACCGTTGTTGCCGGTAGAATTTTTTTTTCCTAGGCGGACATAAGCTTTAGTTACATCCACACCATATCCAACACACACGCCTTACGACTCATGACTCCCCAGACGATGAGTTGCCTGATGAGTTTTTTAAGTTCTTTAAGCTGTGTAAGTTTAAGTAACTGCTCAGTCTTTTACGTTAAAAGAGTTCGACTAAAAAGGCTAGTGTTATGACTAAAGGTTGGGGACTAAAAGACTGAGTCAAAAACAAGGCAAGTCTTTATTATACGACTTAAAAGCCTGGTCTCGTTCATTACTACATAGAATTCTATGATGCAAATGCATCAGAATTGATCATCTTTTACCTAATGATGTTACAAGTTACCGGTGTATGAAAATTAACGGTTCAACCGGTAGATCCATCCTCCTGAGTGTTTATAATAAGTTATTACGCTGTATAACAATGTCAGCAAACATTGTTAAATACCAACGTCTCCAAGGATTTTTCAGGTACGTAGAATCCATCAAACAGAAACAGGCCCGCATGGACGTCAACCGAGGGTCAAATCCAAGACTTCTAGCAGCATATCATTTTATATATACTATGTATTCATAGAGAAAAATGCATTTACAATGGCGCCGATTTCATTTGTTTATAATAAAAGGAAGCAATTTTTTTAACTTCAACGATTTTTTAAAAGGGAAATCAATTCTACTCATTGTCTGTTCAAAACAATATGCTTTATGTTATATTTTTTCTCCTTATAACGACGTCGGCTTGTGGCCTCAAAAGCTCAAATGGCCGTCTTACTTTACGTCACTATATAGGTGGGCGAAGTCTTAAGACGCCGGCAAAGCGTTGTAACAGCCTCATTACTAAGGGTAAAAGAATCGTTTTTGCAGGAATTTCATAGATATTTGGAGTCGTAGTCACAAATTTCTTTTATTATTGATGATGTTTGAGAACTTCTACCAGCAATGTTTGAGAAATTCAATAATTGTCACTTTTTAAATATGTATGTGGTCTGCTGACCACAACCAATTGTAAAACAGAAGAACAGTCTGGTAGGTTTTGTCATCGAAATTCCAAAATATTATATATAATGAACATAATAATTTGCTTACTATCCTTTTAGTTCTACTCGTATAGCTTTAGTTCTTCGTTGTAATTTTGTCATTGACTCATCACTTCATTGTAACGAGAATTTCTAAAATACGGCTTCATTCCAGATTAAAATGCCATTGAAAACAACGATGAAAATTAAAATCTTACGGTCGAATCACTTGAGACAGCCCCTTTTATTCACTGTGCTTATAACAAGAGGGCAAGGTACATATAGAGAATTTTAAAAAATCTAAAAATATTTATTTTTAAAATTTAATATTAATACTCTCTTTTTACCGGAAATAGACTCCTATTTTAGTTGTTGTCCTTTTTATATATAATTCGAACTACATGTGTTTTTAATTTTTTTATTACAAATTTAGATAAATGTGTACACGCGTCAGATATAAACTTATACGCTGATTACCACAGCTTGTAAAATTCTATGCCACGACATTTACCGGGTGCAATTTTAGACTTCATTTTGCTACTCAAATTTCCAAACAGAAATAGGCGCAAAAACCACCAGAATTGAACATGATGGTCGTTCGAAATACAAAATTTCAGATACCCTCAAAATTCACACAAACACCTCGTCGTAATTGGGAAGTATTTACCGAACTAATCTAAAATCAAATATCGTATTTACAATTATATTAATAACTAGATTCGTATGTATTACGACTCAACATATTGCCTTATGAAATAATATTCACGGGCTATTACAAAAATATTTTTCATGTGAACAGAAATTGGCGAGGAAAATGTAGCGTAATTTCCTTCGGCATGTTGCGCTCGGCAATACTGATGTCCGTTGTCGGAGACAAAAGATTATTTTTATAATGTTAGAAGATATCAAACTCAATTGCGGTATGCGGCCTGGGAAAGGAAACAAAGCTTTCTTCTAATTTCATGCTGCTTTATACGAGTTAAATCAGGTTTCAAGTGCTCTCCAAAGGTAATAATAATAATAATAAATACACCCAACAGTCACATACATAGTTCTGACCCCACACTAGGATACAAGTCCTGTGTCGTGGGTATCAGAAACTACGAGAGACTTTTCGGTCTCAAAAACACCCAGACCCGAAACAAATATTTGTCGATCGCACAAACATTTGTCTCGGTGCGGGGATCGAACCCGCGGCCTCTCGTTTCGCAAGCTGGTGTCTAGCCAATTGCGCCACGGGGCTGTCAAATATAGGTACTTTCAATAGTTTGTAAAGTAAATTGAAAGTATTACCTATGGAGAGTAAAGGTAAGGAGTGTAATCTAGTACATGCAAAAATGTCCGTCAAAATGTCTTAAATTGGGGGCGCCACATTAGCATCAGCAACATAAATTTTAAAGGAAGCGAAAATCAATAAACGTACTTTTCACAGTTCAGGATATAAACTCACTCTACTCTAGCTACATGCGTTTTTCATAATAACTCTTTAAGTTTATATTTACTACATTATTTTGTACTACGCAAGTAGTTGACATATTATATTAAATTCATACCATATCCTTTGTCTACACCAGCGCCATTCTGGAAGGTTTTTGAACTGTTATTTACGCTGACCGCTAGACACTTTTTTCGATTTTCTACTATGGGAGATTACACTCCTTACCTTTACTCTCCATAGTATTACCTTTATCATTTCCATATAAAATAGACGAGGGTGTAGGTACATTGAGAATGAAGGTTAAATTAAACGTTGAAGGAAATGTGGAAAAGATATCAACAAAAGAATCTCCACAAGAGTTTTTTGGAACTGTGGAGCAACCCGTTTCTTTAGTTCTACATTAGGAGCAAAATAAATGAAGACTGCGGAGAAGAGAGATCAGGATTCTTCACCTGAGACTAAAACTTGCATGCAGTAGTACACAAACAATGTAAGCAGTTATTTTGCAAAAATATTATTTGTTTTTAAAATTCATGAATCTTCAATAAAAATTTATGAATCTTCGCGCTAAAGTGGAATTTTCCAGCTAATTTTACTTGATTATTTTTATCACACTGAAAAAATGATCAGTACCTAACTTTATTTAATCTAGTATTAATCAATATTATAAAACCACGTGTACAGTTATGTGGATTATGGTTTAAACGACTCAAAAAAAATAGTTTTAAAAAAACTAAAAAACACGCTTTTATAGAAAATTCACCACATAAATAAAAACTAAATTTTAATAAATTTGAATTAAAAATATACACTATTAAAAGTGTGTTTTATTGTAAAAAAATCTTGGGGTGCATGGTGTCAATAGCTATAAATATTTTATTCAGAGATATGAACAGAAGGATAATTATCATTTTCATAATATTTTAAAAACTGGGGTGGTTTTTAACTATAAAATACATTTTTATACACTATTTTTAATTCAAATTTATTAAATTTTATTTTCTTTTTTTATAAAAGCGTGTTTTTAGTTTCTTTTTAACTATTATTTATTTTTAATTTTTAGTCGATTTTTCTATAAAAGCGTTTTTTTTTTATTTATTTAAGTTTAACTTCTTAACGACGTATGAGAGAAATTGGTCGTGACCAAAAGTATAGTAATATTATATACAATCCTAATATCAATCAAATAATCCTTGACGCAGCCACTCCGGATCTCAGGTAAACAAAAATCGCTAATCCTGATTATCGTAGTAAGGATAACGGGTCAAACTATTTAAAATATTGAATTGTCATCAGTCCTTAATACGGATGCGAGTTAATCCGATGTTTTGAATGGGGTCAAAATCATGTTCAAAGATTCCTTTACATACTAACATACCAACATACGTATGAAGCTAGTATAAAGCGTATAATTATTATAAGTCAAACAAATGGAACAAAAGCTACAGCAGTGGCGGATTACGACATTTGCCGCCTCTAGGCTATTCACATTTTGCCGCCCCTGCTGACCTCTGCATTTCGATACCCTACACAGACAAAAAAGGTGAAAAAAAATATTTTAGAATTTAAAGACTAAATAAGGTCTTTTTTTCTTTTTTAGGATTCCGTTCGTCCGAATAAAAAAACGGAACCGTTATAAAAAAATATATATCTGAAAACGGCATCGTGTGACATATCAAAGGGAAGGTCTTGTTGTAAAGATCTTAAATGTATTTTTTTGTAATTTTAATATAAATAGTTTCCAAGTTATTCAAGAAAATAGACGAAAATTGACCATCCCCCCCCCCCTGCCTCTTATCTCCGAAACTACTAAAATTAAAAAAAAATACAGAAATTAGTGTTCTACTTATAGATTATAGGAAAACCTATAAGATGTCCATGATATTAAAATAACATGGTAAATCACTCAATATTGTGCGTACCAACTTGCATTTGCGGAATTGGTGGAATGTGTAGAATCAGTTTGTAGATGAATATTTAATGAAAAAAATAAGCCCACAATGAGCATTCTAGGGCCAATATTTTAGGAGATATTAATTATTCAATTTAATTTCCGCCCGCGGTATGACAAATAAATGTTTAGTAATGCGTAGGCTCCTACTACGGCATTGTGCGTACGGAACCCTCTTCACGCGAAACTGACTCCCGTTCGGCCGGTTTTTTAATGAGAAAGAAGGCAAACGTGCTAGTGATCCACCTGATGTCAAGTGGTCAACACCGCCCATGAATACCCACAATACCAGAGGAATTGTCGGTGCGTTGAAAACCTTTAAGGCAAATATAGGCTCTTTTCGTGAATAAAGTCGTATCCATTACGAAATACCGCCGAGGAAAGCTGATTCCACAAAGATATTGTGCGACGAAGGAGTAGCAGTTCAGCAGCAGGTATTAAGCCAAAAAAATTATCAGAGCACTCCCCATGGTAAATGCGATACAGGACACAGAGACGCAACGTCTCTTCGCAATGCCAGGGGGTCAATTTTCTCAGAAAGAATCTGGTTATTGTTGATTCGAGCGGCAAGTCGTTGAATGAGGTCAAATGGAAGAAGCTGGTACTGAGGGGGTCCAGTCTAGAGATGAGAACAATATTTCAGATGACCACAGAACTGGACGGTACCTCCCGGAAATAGGCACCACGGAGCATCCAGTCGTACCCGATGTTCCACAGAAGGAATCCTCGGACCGACCCCTGTGGGACACCGCACGACATTTCTCTACGGTGCCTCCTGTCAGCGCCCGGATACACTACATCCTAGTTGGAAAGGTATGAGTGCACTAGTCGTCGGAGATAGGGTGGCACCACGTGGTACCGAAGAGCTTCCTCTATGCAGGGCCAGGGCAATGTGTTAAAGGCGTTGGTGATGTCGAGTGACATCGCCACCATGCATTTGCCCTGGGCTACTGCCTCCTCCGCGTGCGTCTTCACCCGCAGAATTGCGGTGACAGTTGATCGGCCTTTCCGAAACTCATACTGGCACGGTGCCAGGTCCGAACCGACCCTATCCAGATGCTCGACGAGGCACGCATGAATGATACGCTCAAAGAGCTTGGCGACCTCGTCAAGCAACACTATGGGCCGGTAGGCCGATGGCGACTCTGCGGGACGCTTCTACTTTCTCAGCAGGACCATATATGCGGAGAAGAGGCCGCGGAGCGTCTCATCCAGGTACTCGACGAATTGAACCCACACACGTCCTGGGATGCCGTCGAGCCCCAGAGCGTTGTTCTTTCTCCACAGCCGCCGTACTACTGCCTGAAGCTCCTCAGGCGTAACGCGTGGAATTGGAACCTCCGAGGTCACCAATGCCGAACACGTAAATGATCCCACCAACGATCCGTCCCTCACCGAACACGGACGTGGTGGCATTGGTGGAGGAGTAAAATCCGGGGTGGCCAGAAAGAGAGCAACAACGACTTCACTTAGGAGCTCCGGTCGGAGACTTTGGGTGAGAGGGGGCGCCGGTGGACGCAATTCATTGAATGCGTACGGCCGCCCCCAAGGATCATGATCCAAAGTCCCGGACTAAATTCTGCCCGCCCCAGTTAATGGCTTGATCAAACAAAAAGTCGATTTCCGAAACAAGCTTATTCCGGCACTCATTGACTTGTTCCTGAGAGGAATTTGCGCGACCAGTATAGAGTCCGAGCTTTTCAGATTGTAGTGTATCACGGCATGTGGTTGAAGTTCCTGGTCTTACAATACCGCTTCTTCCACTTTTAAGAAAACTGTCAATTTTCATCGTTTTGACAATATACTGTGACAGAATAACTAATTAAACCAAGCACATCTCACCTATAACTATGTGCATATGTATTTACAAACCTACCTTGGCTGACACCTACTCCAAAAATAACACTAATGGTAACAACATTATATTATCGCAATAATTCGTTTGACTTTTAAGTAGTCTAATATTTTTCATTTCATTTGACTTAGGAGCACTAAAAAAATATATTGATCATTGTTTATTATTCATAGGTACATACTTATGTGTTGAGTTAAATTTGAAGTGGATAGGTAGAACCTACCTATCTTCTTGCGTGGTAAACACATAGATCGTAACTACATATTGATGAAGAGAAAAAGTTGATTATTAAGTTATAGAAGAATACGCAATTATTTTTTACTTTTTAGTGCATATTGATTTGTTTTCGAATAGTTTTATTTGTAGGCGGTTTTTATTTGTGTAAGACAAAAAAAAATGGGGCAAATTTGCCGCCCCCTAAAATCTGCCGCCCTAGGCTCCAGCCTACTCAGCCTGCTGGTAAATCCGCCACTGAGCTACAGGTGTAAACGCCACGCCGTGGATTTTTTATGTAATCAGTAAATATTGGTTCTGCGGCTGTGAAATTAAAAATACTTGCGAAAATCTACATACAATACTTACATTTTGATATACAACGAGTTGTCCTTGATTCTTAATACTTGTACGTGTACATTCCTATTATACTTACTGCCTTGTTGGTTCCGCGAGCGGACTAGATCCGTTACCGGATCAGGCAAATTACTATTTGATTATTCCAGTAGGGATTTCTCAGTAACAGCACGGAGTCTGGAAATGTGCCCTAAAACGATAATAGGTTCTCACCCTATTACACGAGACTTAAAATACAGCTGGCGAAGCATGGGTGTAGCATAACAACTATGGTTCTATACTCCTTCGGTGATACAGGCGTAAGCGCATCAATCATGTGTATGTATTTTAAAACTATACATTCGATGATGATAAAACTCATGCTCGATTTAATTAAACATACATACATACATACATAACTTCACGCCTGTATTCCCCGAAGGGGTCGACAGAGGTGCATTTCTACACCCATATTTGGCCAATAGGTTTGTATCAGTCCCACGTAGTAGAGGGCGAGCCTATTGCCACTTTCCGGGCATATTTCCAGACTCCGGGCTGTTACTGAGAATACCTTAATGGAAAAACCCAATAATAATACTTTGCCCCACCCGGGAATCAAACCCGGGAACTAAAGATCGCACGGCACATACTTGTGCCGCGAAACCACGAGGCAAGATTTAATTAAAAGCGTACAAAGACCTTAGCACTATGCTCGAAGACCTCAATCGAGTATCTCAACAGGTGGGTCTTAAAATGAACATGGACAAGACGAAGATCATGTCGAATGTCCATGTTGTGCCCACTCCGATTGCAGTTGGGGGCTCGACTCTCGAAGTTGTAGACGAATATGTCTATTTGGGACAAGTGGTCCGGTTAGGCAGGTCCAACTTCGAGAGAGAGGTCAATCGGCGAATCCAACTCGGTTGGGCAGCGTTCGGGAAACTACGCGACGTCTTCTCGTCCAAAATACCTCAGTGCCTGAAGACGAAAGTCTTCGATAGTTGTGTGTTACCAGTGATGACATACGGCACTGAGACGTGGCCTCTCACTATGGGCCTCATTAGACGGCTCAGAGTCACTCAACGAGCTATGGAGAGGACTATGCTGAGGGTTTCGCTACGATATCGAATCAGAAATGAGGAGATCCGTAGGAGAACTAAAGTAACCGACATAGCCCAGCGGATTAGCAAGTTGAAGTGGCAATGGGCCGGGCACATAGCGATACTGGAGAACTGATGGCCGATGGGGCCAAAAAGTTCTCGAGTGGAGGCCACGTACCGGAAAGCGCAGCGTGGGACGTCCTCCGACAAGATGGTCGGACGACCTGGTGAAGGTCGCGGGACGTCGCTGGATGCAGGCTGCTTCCAACAGGTCCCTGTGGAAGTTATTGGGAGAGGCCTATGTCCAGCAGTGGACATCCATTGGCTGATGGATTGGATTGTACAAAAACACGTACAAATTTGAATTCTGCTACATGAAAAGCACAACAATCACAAGTAATTTTGCCTGCAGCGTTTGTGTTGCGGTATAATAGCACAACTGTATGAAGAGCTGATGTATTGTATTCGAGTTGAACAGGAAGTCAATGAGGGTTAGCACGGAAGTGGGTCAGTTGCGAATTGCCGAGATATATGTACCTTTTGTTTTAGTTTCACACGTACGGAAGGTACTGGCAGCCTCTTACATTTTGTATCACAGGATTTTAGACGAGGGTCACGATCTTGAGGTGCTCGAATCACGGAATTTATAGCCTGTAACAGAAACACATTACCTTCCTTTTTCATTTATGCTGGCTAGTGTTTGTGGTTTATTTGTACAAAGAAATTCAATGTTAAGGAAGCAGAAATAGGCAGACTAAGAGTAATAAGCATTCGAAAATATCGTTAATATATTTGAAATATCGCGCACCGTTTGAGAACTTAGTTTCATATACAATATACAAAAAAGAGCTAAGGCTGGATATCCCTGGATTTGTATAAGGATTGCTTTAAGGTGGATTTCCCGGTTCGCGATTACAATTATAATACACATAAAGTTACATGTACGTAAAGTTATATCATATACACGAGCTATAGCAGGTCACACTTGCATAAACATTGGACACCATATCTCCTTGAATTATGCAACAGCACACTTTTGTTAAATGTCTATTACATTCATAACAATTCATATGTGGCTTGAATTTTATTAATTACAAGTATATGAAATTAATTCATTATTAGCGCATTCGATTACTTGTTTTCGTAAAATTGTTTGAATTAATAAAAATTAATTCAAACAATTTTACGAAAACAAGTAGGTAATCGAATGCGCTCAATAAGTAATTCAAGTAGGTAGGGCAATAATTCTTAAGGCTAAATTCTCAGAAAGGAAATAAGAGCCGACAGTATAGGACGCGGAATTCTTCTCAATAATAATTTTAAATTTAAAAATGCAGAAACTACTGAACCGTATTGTGCTTACACTACTGCGTTCTGGCATTGGCCAGTACAATGAATATAAGCGCAACTTCTCCGGGGCTACCATTATAATATGGTTATTAGTTTCTTCATGTGATTTACCATTTCTTAGAACACACTTTTTTGAATTGGCACGACAAAGTGCAGAACGGTCCATATATAGTGGCTACTAGCAAGAAAGAAATATAATCATTGCAGTCATCATACTTATAAAATAATATTTGAAAAGGTACATATATACGAGTATGCACAGATTGATGCTGAAATGTGACACACTTCAATGAAAAATATAAATGTTGGGAGACAGTAGACAGAATGTAGGGGACAAAAATTGAAAAAAGTATGCTTCAATTGCAAACTAGTTCTAGATCGGGAATGCACAGCGGCACAAATAGTTCACAGTGAATTTATGTATATCCGGCACTTGAGTTGCACGTCACTCAAGGGTCGAGGCGCGAACCACTGTAGTTCAACGATAAAAAAACGATGGTTACTGTTCAACTATCTCTTGATGATGACGAGATGCAATGATAACTCGCTGACTAGCAGAACAATTTGTAGATGTCACGCCTTTGTAGATGTTCACAATGCTGCCCTTAACACGGTTAGCTAAAAATAAAAGAACGCTTATCCCCAGCTCAGTGGTACGTACGTGATGTACGCCGGTTAGGTCTGTCCAGCTGACTGCGCTTTGAGTGTTATTGTGAACACTACGGATAAAATGAAAATGTCAGCTACAATTCAAAGACTGAAACGAATAGAAAAACAGCGTAATTTTACTTTATATTTTATAATTAGTTATTAATGACTCGAGTGAGAGCCAGCTATGGCATTGCCTCTCTTCTTACAACATACCTGGGTCATCAAAAAGACAGAGGAGTATCATCAAATACATTTTAATGGTTTAATCTTCCCCTGCATTTTCTCTCTTTCTTTTACATTCACACAATATTAACGCCCTGTATTTCTAAGCGATGCTTTCGAGCATGATATTGAACTGTGGCGTGGTGCTGGATTTATAGCATCAACGGTACTGGCACTATAAAGTTACCGCACTAGCTCATGATGTTCAGTAAAATCTGGTCTAAAAGACTAGAATTTTATCGCTGGTACCAAATGATCTATTTGTATGGCTTTACAGCAATTCCGTTGCAATAGGCCCGTGGCGCAGCCTAGACACCAGCCTACGAAACGAGAGGCCGCGGGTTTGATCCCCGCACCGGGACAAATGTTTGTGTGATTCACAAATATTTGTTTCGGGTCTGGGTGTTTGTAAGACCGAAATGTCTCTCGTAGTTTCTGATACCCACGACACAAGACTCGTATCTTAATGTGGGGTCAGAACTATGTATGTGACTGTTGGGTGTATTTAAAAATAAAAAAATCATAGCATATGTCTACTTATACAAATCCATATAGAATTAGTTGCCTATTTAAATCAAAGATAATACAGCTTCTTAAGCGGAAGCATACAAAAATATTTTTAGCCATTTATTTCTCCTTTCCATGACGAAGACAGATGGTGTTTCGAGATTTACTTGTACACCGCATTCAAATGCTATAAGCCGTCTATTTGTCACTGTCGTGACGAGAGGTTGTATTATAACAGGTTCCCTGTCCCCATACAATCGAGTATTTGGCATTGTAAATGTCCCGAACTTTTTTTGCAAATACGCATTTTTAAATATTCTTAGGGGTTAGTAATATATATTTATACTCATACGTCCACAAAAAAAAAATGCAGTCAAAGTTGCTTCTATATTTGATCATATGTGATTCATGAACGTAGTAAGATTGGTACATAATATGTCCTATGAATCATATATGATTTACAAGATGTACAATATGTGTTACAAGCCAGATCTTATATACACACATACGAGTAGTACATATGTATGTGCACAGGAGTGCACAATAAATTCACATTCATCACTCATTACCTACCTCCTAACCTTTTGCTTGATGAGTGTGATTACCGGCGGACAAAATTGCTGGTGGTCTTGATGGCCTCGAGGCTTGGGCGCGAGGTCGAGTCCAAATATCGGCAGTAGTATGTTCAAACCCGGGTATATACCTCTTTCCGAAGTTAGTTTATTACGGTGTTATAATGAAGATGTGAAAAATCGACATTGATATCGTGCCGGCTAAAAAAGTTATAAAGGTCGAAAAGGGTTCCGAAAATCAGTTTTTCGCAAATATCTCGCCACCTATAGCTCGGCGGTCAAAGAGGTCATTATAAGAATTGTTTGTCGTGAAATTATCTACACTGCCTCTGCCTGCCTCGTGGTCTCGCAGTACAAGTATGTGCCGAGCGATCTAGAGGTCCTGGGTTCGATTCCCGGGTCGGGCAAAGTGTTATTGGGTTTTTCCATTAGGAAATTCTCAGTAGCAGCACGGAGTCTGGAATTGTGCCCGAAAAACGGCAATAGGCTCGCCCCCTATTACGTGGAACTGATACATACCTGGCGAAATGTGGGTGCAGAAATGCACCTCTGCCTACCCCTTCGGGGAATACAGCGTGAGTTTATGTATGTATGTTATCTACAAAAAAAAGTCTCATGCATTTTTCTTAAAATTTAGCCTTTTTGGAGTAGAGCGCTGAGAAAGCGACTAAAATGCACTCAGTACTCACATATGGTATTGTATACGAGTACATCTAACGATACTCTAGCATTTTTTAATGTTTGCAGACCACGCCTAACTTCTACTACATCCCTATCCGATAAAAATTCATTGCATATAAAACATGTATTATCATTATGAAAATTGTTGAAGAGCATGAAACTACCAAAATAACTTCTTTAACACTCAAGAAATAATTTTCAACTAAGCTAAACATAGTTCGACAGGCAGCAGCGGGTATACAGGGACGGGTTTCGGAACAATAAAATACCAAACATCTTCTAGTGAAGGTCGTTTGTAAAATATACAGGGTTACGTCGACCTATTCCCATTAAGGGCGTGTGGTTTACATTTTTTGTTAGAACTTGAAAGTTTAATAAAAGTATTTTTTACTCACCTATTGTTTTATTTAGTTGTTTTTTGCCTCGCTCATAGCCTATGAAACTAAGTTTTTTTTACATATTTTGGATAAAACCCTAGACTGTTAGTCTTCATTGGATAGCTGACGAAACGTAGATATTTTTAAGCTCATCTGCAACACAGGCACCATTATATTTTTTTTAGATATCCTTTCAGGAAAATAAACTTTCTAAATGTTTATTATTTATTTTAAGTTTTAATCGTCTACAACGACTTATTTGTTCATGTTATTTTCAATATTGGTTATTGAGGACATTAAAATTTTAGGAGTTTAAAATGACTAAAATGACTGGACTTAAATCGAGTTGTAACCAATGACTCGTCAGCGTTGATGTCCCTACATTTTTCATTCACAATTTACTGTTTCACTTGCGCCTGTGACCATATATTCTGCAATTTTTACTTGCGTCTTTATTAGCACATTTTTTTATTGGGGCTATATGTATATCAATACTACTGCCTGACCATCCCGTGGTCTCGCGACCTAAATTACCTAGTATTCACCGTGTGATCTAAATATCGTGGGTTCAATTGCCGAGTTCAGCAAAGTGTTATTGGATTTTCCGTGTGTCATTACGGGTAGGACGCACTGAACTTTTGTATTAAGGCACTGGGGGATCGACGGCTTGAGAATGTGACTTAGCTTTCCAAATGCCGCCCAGCCCAACCATATTCCTCTGTCTGTCTCATTCTCAGCGTGCCATGAAGCGGGCAATGCTTGGAGTTTCTCTGGTGGATATAATTCGTTATGAAGTCATCTGCCATAGAACCGGAGTCATTGATATTGCCCGCAAGATTAGCACGCTAAAGTGGAAGTGGGCCGGCCATGTCTGCCGACGGATTTACGGCCGTTGGAGCAGATAAGTGTTGGAGTGGAGACCGTAGGACGTCCTGCAGCACGATGGTCCGACGACTTGAGAAAAGTGGCGGGTAGCGGATGGAGCTGCTCAAGACTGGGATGGTTGGCGCCTACCTGGGGAGGCCTTCGTTCAGCAGTGGACGGCGATAGGCTGAGAATAATAATAATAATCATGGAGCTTAAAAATTTGCCCAAAAAATGGCAATAGGCCTACTTAATTACTTAATAATGTGGGTGTAGAAATATACCAATGCTTAAGGCAGTGATTCCCAAAGTGGTCCAGGTAAACCCCCAAGGGGTCCACGGGAGACTCGACAGGGGTCTACGTTGCGCGTAACAAATAATGGGGGTCCATAATCGTAGGCGGGGGTCCATGAGAATTAATTTGGTTTCGAACTAAAATGTTGGCGTGACTTCTCCTATCAATATAGGCAGATAATATTTTTTTAGTAGTAATGTAGCTGCTGGGGGTCCACCGGATCCATTAAAATTTAAAAAGCTGTCTATGAAACCAAAAATAGTTTGGCTTAAGGAAATATGGGCGTAAATGCTTATTTATGTATTGTATACATATTATGATATATAAAACGCAGATATATAGTTCATCAAAATCGATTCTTGACTAAATAAATAACTACCGTATCACACATAACAGCTCATGTTTATCTTACCCTGTTTAGTTTATCGTCATTATAAAAAAAAAACTTTATTACGCGGAACTATAAGCAATTCGGGAAACGTCAACGCTGACAAACTTCTGCTTACCACTATATACAGTCAACAAGTACTACAGCCATATACATAGCATAGATATCATATATAAATAACGTTCAAAGTAGTAATGATTAACTAACACTATTTTTAATTCAATAAATATTAAACCAAATTTAAATTATCCCTGTATAAAGTCACAGGCATCAGCTGGTCCATCTAAATACATGTATAGTGAATAATTCATATTTATGGTTTCCGGTGTAATGTAGCTTTAGCACAATTGAAAGGAAATTACAGCTGTAAAAACGGATGATAACCCACTTACAATCTAAATGATTAACGCTATATATGGTGTACTTTTCATGGCTCTGACACACATGTTCAATGTTTTATTTATTTTTAATTATCCGGCTTTATTTTATCAAGACATAATTTATTGGCGACATACATAATTTTATTGGAAATACTGGTACTTATCGTTCTACCAGTTCTTATTTATGTTGTCTAGTTCCATGTGATTCAAAAACACTTCGTCTATGCTTTGTTAAATGTGTAAATATGCTGCATTTACATAAATTCTGATAGGTAGATAAAGATATAATGCACATCGAGTTACCTTCGTACTATCATAGGGGTCCAAGATCTTCCTGCCCTCACACTGATTTATAGATTACACAGTCATAACTATTTTTGTATGCCGCCTATTGTTCAATGCAGACAGTCTCTTTGACGCAGTTGTACACCTGCTTAGAGACATGTGACTGTTTGTTCCAAAATTATATTAATATTTGATTCGGGTGTGATACGTGGGTTTCAGAAACAACAAGAGACTTGAATTTTTTTTATCACAAGACTTGAATTTTATTATGGGGTCAGAACTATGTATGTGACTGTTGGGTGTATTCATTTATTGGTAAAAAATAAGAAAACATTGAATTTGTTATCTATTACGCTAAATACATACATATGTATATGTTTATACAAACTGTTAAGATCAATTGAGTTATTTCAATAATCTGTAAGTTAGTTTTAAGCGGACCAGACTGCCGATGGCGGAGGTCACGAGCCCGGGGCTAGGCCACACCGCTGTCCTCTAAAAAATCAAGTTAATAAAAAAATAAACATGACACAACAATGTAAACCAGACCTGATAAAATATTTGTGGATCAAAAAACAACCATTTGCCTCGGTGCGGGAAAGGAACCCGTGGCCTCTCGTTTCACAAGTTGGTATTTAGCCTACTGCGACACGGGACTCTATAATATACCTGTGTTGCAAATAAACAACTCTACCTGATAGTTTCGGACGGGCCTGTCTACATGGAGTGTGAAGTTATCAAGATGTTCATCTCACCCAATCTTGCCGGCCTGCTGAGATTCTATTTGAAATGATACATTCTTGCGAACCTTTTTCTTCGAGACGAAGAAGCTTTGGCTCTGCAGCCAATATGCGTTAAAGAATTGTTTTCTTGTGACATTTCATTGTTAATACACATATGTACATTTGTAAATGCAGCTACCAATTTATGACACTACAACAAAAGGGCAAAAATGTGTGTACTATTGGCGAAATACATAATTCTGTGTGTCTCCCACACGCTAACGCATTATTTATATTAAGATATTAGTAGTTACATGAACACCTATTATTATTATTCCTGTTTAATATTATTTTAATGACCTAGAGAAGCAAAGCTAGAAGTCGAATGTCTTTATCTTCGATGGGTAGATACGAACCTATCGACATGAAGCAGTTATTAACATTTAATCAGTATTTTACAAACAGTGTGATATGAAACCAGAAAAAACAAAACATGTTTTCCGATTAAAAAAACAATTATGAAGAACCGAACTGAAGCCGAATGGATGTTGTTGCTATTCAGACAGATAAGAATTTTAATTTCTTTATAAACCGTTGCTATGAAATAACCTTCAAGTAAACAAGTAAAATAGTTCAAGTTTATTGTGGAAAATCACAAAGAAATAATCGAAAAGGGCGTTTGAAAACATAGTTCTAAAAGCGTAAACACTAATCATCATCATCAGCTATATACTTCCCACTGCTGGGCACGGGCCTCCTCTACAACCGAGAAGGTTTAGGCCCTTAGTCCACCACGCTGGCTTAGTGCAGGTTGGCGGACTACACACCTAACAAATTCCTAAGAAGTTTTTGGTGTGCTGGTTTCCTCACTATGTTTTCCTGCACCATTAAAGTACGTGATAATTCATTATGAATACCCACACTTCGAGAAGTTAGAGATGTGGGCCTGGGGTTTGAACCCGCAACCGCCGAGATTCTCGATACAATACGAGTATGTATATAATCGCTAGGTAACATTAATCTCTATAAAGTAAGTATGCATTCTGCCCTGTGGGAAGGGGGCATTAGAATCTCACCACGGTATCCCCTTCCTGTCGTAAAAGGCGACTCAAAGGGCCCTTGAGGTTGCTGGGCGCGCTGCGGGGGCAGCGCGTCCTCACTGTAAGTGACCCCGAGAGGGGTGGCGGCACTGTGGCCTGTGTACGTCGCGGGCGCCCACTTACAACCGGGGCGCCCGAACCAAGGTAGTGGAGGTGCAACTGCGCCCCCCACAACTCCGAGACGTCCGAGACATTTTCGTTTTGGAGGCGCATCGGGTGACTGCGGAATCATCGTGGGTGCTTCTCGCCCACACACCGTGGTCGCCCCACTCGGCGCGAAGATGGCCACCGGGGGGTTTTGGTCGGTTTACCGGCAGAAGGATTTTTGT
This sequence comes from Hemaris fuciformis, assembly GCA_907164795.1. NCBI lineage: Eukaryota > Metazoa > Arthropoda > Insecta > Lepidoptera > Sphingidae > Hemaris > Hemaris fuciformis. The sequence continues at coordinate 6,161,979 of OU015440.1, read as the reverse complement.
TAGGAACCCAGCCCGTCAATAACATCTGCGCGGACGTGACGTCGCCGCGCGCCGGGCTGGAAGGCCGGTGCCCCGATATAAGCTTCCCGCCCCCCTCCCCCGGGGCTGGCGGGAAGTAGAGCCATAACCAGCTTTCCCCTCGAGAAAAAACAAAAAGTAATTATGCGTTATTGGGCTGTCTAATATTACCAAGACCATACTGAGATGGTACAACGCGAAATTATTGAGTTTAAGCAATTAGACTTCAATGTGTTGTTTTTCATTAAGAAATTCTAATTTGCGGCACGAAGTGCGAAAAAGGGCCCTAAATACAAAAAACGAAGATGTACAAAATCTGCTTTGCTTGCCTTATTGCAAATACACATATAAATGTAAAAATGTTTGCTTCTCGTCGATTTCATCATGATACAAAGGTACCACCTACATCGAGCTGACAGAATGTAGTTAGTAATAACCTGGTATTACGTAGACTGGTATTTTTTAACTCCACTATATACTACTTGAACAGCACTGCACTTACAATTATATGTTGTATTGCCAAATTAAAGCCAGTATTGAAAATTGTTTTATACTCTATCAAAAATTCAATAATAGATCCTTTTTATGGCCTTTTTCTTTAAGAAATGGTTAATTTTTAATTCAAATGTATAAAAAATACATACATACATAAACTCACGCCTATATTCCCCGAAGGGGTAGGCAGAGGGCAATTCTGCACCCACATTTCGCCAAGTATGTATCAGTCCCACGTAATAGGGGGCGAGCCTATTGCCGTTTTTCGGGCACATTTCCAGACTCCGTGCTGTTACTGAGAATTTCCTAATGGAAAAACCCACTAACACTGCCCGACCCGGGAATCGAACCCAGGACCTCTAGATCGCACGGCACATACTTGGACCACGAGGCAGTATAAAAAATATTTGTATAAAAAGAGGGAGTATTCCGGAATTATGATCTGATCGGAATTATGAATTATAATCCGGCTGATATTCTCAGTACGGTGTCTTAAAGAGGCACTTACCTACTATGTGTAATGGCATACGTACCCAAATTTTAATCAAAATTAATTTATTCAAAACAAATAAATTAACACACAAATAATTCTAATTCAATTTACTATGAACACAAATTACTTTTCAAATATATCTACCTACATATGACGCGTCGTATGGAAAGTAAATTACATTTATTTAACCGTTTTAAGTACACTTTAATTTAATTTTCTTAAATAGTAATTATTGTAATACGAAGTCTTCACATCCTGATTTAAAAATCATCGAAAATGGTTCTGTATATTTTTAAGCTATTAAGACATCAAAGTTCTTTCCCTATCTGTTTAAACTGTGTACTCTTTGTATTATAATAATTATTATCAGCCCACATTATACTTAAACAGGATAATTTATTATTTCCTTGTATCAAATCATATAAGTGAACAAAAAACAAATTTACAAAAGCAAAAAAACTATTCGTAATCGTAAAGTGTCATATTTGAAGAGTACCTCTTGAATTATTATATAATATTTATGAATGTAAACGCTACATTTTTACGAATTTTAATGTCAACTCGCGGTTCTTAAATCGATCATTATACTTTGATAAAAATAGAGTGCTAAAACAATAAACATTAAAAAAACAACATGAGGCAATCCGAAATGGTAACAGGTAAAAGTCCTGGTGGTCATGGTAAAAGTCCTTTCACGAATATAGAATAAAATAATTGCAGATTGATTGTTAACATTTGCCGAGATATGAGTTGGAATGCCAAAGACTACTTTGCGACCAGGAAAAAGTGTTATCAATTTATAAAGATGCTAAGCACGTCTCTTATCTTCATATCCATAAAAATAATAAAAAAACGAATAGACCACACCGGGAATCCGACCCATTTAACTATGTCTGAGATCACATTCAAAGTTTATTTCAAACAAATGCACTCCGCATTAGTATATTAGCATAGATATGTCAGTAATATTACTCAGGATCAACGACTTATTACAAAATAAAAAACAATTATTTACAAATGTTTTATATTAATTCACAAACCCTTTAGATACATAATGTTCATTTAATTGTGCTGAAAAACAATCCGAAAATCGTTATCTAACCACCCAGTAGCCATAATTTGATAGATCCCAATTCAAAAATAATTGTGGTCACTGGTAGGGTCATCGCGCATACATAGAAAACCTGCCGAAATACATTGCAGTTATTTTGAAGACGTCGCTGCTGTCAGTGGGTTAATTGCAAATACTCAATTCAAACCCTCTGATTATTTGAAATACTATTCTGGATTGAGGAACGAAGATCTGTACCTAAACGCTTCGCAATTAATAACTAAATATGGTTTTCCAGTGGAAACACATTATGTCACCAACAAACAAGGATACATATTGACGTTGTTTAGAATTTCAGGTAGCGGTCCACCGGTATTTTTGTTCCATGGTTTGCTCTTGAGTGCAGATGATTTCATCATAGCGGGACCAGAAAGTGGAATGGCTTACCTACTGGCTAGAAATGGATACGATGTTTGGATGGGAAACTCACGTGGCACAAAATACTCAAGAGCGCACCAATATCTTGATCCCGATAAAGATAGAAAATATTGGAACTTTAGTTTTACTGAAATTGGAGTACCTATATGATGTTCCGGCAATGTTAGACTACATTCTGGAAGTCACTAAATACCCAAAATTAATCTACATCGGCCATTCACAAGGAACGGCAGCATTTCTTGTTATGTGCATCGAAAAGCCTGAATACAACGATAAAATTTATTTAATGATAGCCATGGGCATCGTAGCTTACGTGTCTAATATGAAAAGTCCTGCTTTTAGAAGTCTCGCTCTTTTCGTCGATGCAGAATATTTTTTGTATAAGCAACTTGGTTATCCAAATGAAATTTTACCAAATATTGAGTTATCTCGTGCACTCGCAGCAGCATTTTGTGGTGTATACGGACTGGCAGCAATTATTTGCACAAATATTGCATTTATTTTTTTTGGATACGATTACGCTCAACTAAATATTACAAATATACCAAATATCGCCCAACATGTACCTGCAGGTGCATCTTTACAACTCATTCATTATTTTCAATTAGTAAACTCAGGTAACTTCCAACAATTTGATTACGGCGAAGCCAAGAATATGGTTGTATATGGCAGCAAAATAGCACCATTCTTTGAACTCCACAAAGTAACTGCGCCTGTTTATATCTTTCAAGCTGATAACGACTGGCTCGTGGACCCTAAAGACTCACTTAGAACACGTAGCCAATTAAGCAATGTTCGTGAATATTATAGAGTTCCGTTCCCAAAGTTCAATCACCTAGATTTTTTGTGGGGGTTAGATACCAAAACACTTGTATACAGCAAAATCAAAGAAATACTTAATAACAATCGCAGCAATGGAACATTTTCTTTAAAAAAATAATGGTACTTATTATTCAAAGTAAAAATTGGTTATCTTTAAAAAAATGATAATACCAAAACCTATGGTAAACTTTGTATTTTTGTAGGATATGAATAAACTTTAATTGGGCATAATCGATTCCTTTCATTTTTGGAATTGCCTCCGAGCGAAGCAAGACATTCAGTATTTAATAAATGGTCTTGCGCAACAATTATGTTGCCGTGCCATCTAGAGGTCCCAAGTTCAGTTTCCGGCCGTGCCAAAATATTTTTGAATTCTCATTAAGAAATTCTCAATAGCAGTTCGGAGTCTGGATATATATGCATATATATTGATGTAGCAATTTAATTTTTTAAATGCAATTGAACAAGTTTGCTTTATTCCTTTATTCATTGTTCTGAGAACAGTTATAGTCGCAAGTCATTCATCACAATTCATCGTATTTATCACCAAGCGCTGACGTGACAATCCTGCCAATACCTAGATATAAGTAAATATATATTGAAGATGCGAATGCACGCTTCCCCAAGCTATTTTTTTCACCGTTGAGGAGTAGGAAAGTTAAAAGTGTGCATCTGAAATTCAGACCCTCGACTACCATGGTGACGTCTTAGTCATCAACACACTCAGCTAACTAAGTTATCACGCACTCTGCTTTAAACTAGGAAATATACTATTTACATGGTTTTATTAATATCGAATAATTGGAGCAAAGATTTTTTTAGTAAGCTTAATTATTATTTATTTATTTTCGTTGAACTCAAGACTCTCCTTAGTCTTGAGAGGTTGAGAAGATGAAAAAATATTTGTTTCCCATAATAAACTCTTCATTTCAAACAAGATGCGTTTAGAAGTTGATTTTGCGACTGAACTTAAAATAGAAGTTCAGTAATCAATTCCTTTACTTTTTAATTTTTAAGGTCTAGTTGGAACTATGGTGTTAAGTATGGTTATTTGGGTGTCAATAGTAGGTGAGTGGAATAAAATAAGGAGAAAACAATACCTACGCCCAGGGGACGCTGTGATGAGCCACAGTTATACAATAACTGTATTCATCATAATCATCAGCGTCCCATCATACGTTTCACTGCTGAGCAGGGTAGGGATGGGTAAAAAAAAACGATATATCTAAATATCAAATTCGGATTTTTTAAAGACCTTTTTTTTATTTAACTTTTAACTAAATCTTATTTAGTAGCTACATTCATTTTGTCGCAAATTGGTTTTAACTTAAAAACAAAAAAAGATCAAGCTAAAATATAAAAAAAAACTAATAAATAAAATAAAACAAGAGCTACTTGAGGTAATCGCGTTTTGAGGTAAAAATATCGATATATCGAAATAATATATATGTATATTTTTTTAAACTATCGAGACTATATACATATATCGATATATTTTTTCATTTGCCCGTCCCTAGGGCACGGGCCTCCTCTGCTACTGAGAGGGTTTAATCCTTAGTCCACCACGCTGACCTAGTGCGGGTTGGCGGACTACACACCTTTCAACAAGAATTCTTAAGCACTTTTATGTCTGCAGGTTTTCTCACGATTTTTTCCTTCACCGTTAAAAAAATTGATGATTCATTATGAATACACATATAACTTCGAAAAGTCAGAGGTGTGTGCCTGTGGTTTGAACACCACCACCGAGATTCTTGACCGCGCGCCTAAATCTCGAGGCCATTACTACTACTTGTATTATTATCGTTATATTATATTTCAAAATATATTAGGACAAGTCGTGTGGGTCGAAATTTATACAGACGTTCGAGTCATAATCTCTGCTGTCGCGAATTTAAATATCTCATATGAATAATAAAAATAGCTTTGGAATTTTCAAAATTATAATAACTGTATTCAGAATAATTATCATACACTTCAACGGAGTAAGAAAACATCGTGATAACTTGCATACCTAAAAATTCGAAGGAAATTATTAGGTGTGGTGTAGTTCCCCAACCTCTACTAGACCAGCGTGGTGGACTAAGGCCCAGCACCTCTTTGTTCAGGGCCGCTGTAAGCGGGCGTGCAAAGCGTGCACCGCACGCGGGCAGCACGTTCAGGGGGGCGGCAAATTTGTTTAGGTGGTCTTTTTTTCTTTAGACAAAACTCAGAGTAAGTAGTTGTAGGGCGGTATATACGGCGGTTTGCACGCGGGCGGCGAAATAGCGGCGGGCCTGTCTCTGTTATAGAGGATACCCGTGCCTAGCAGTGGAATATATATATGGGCTGATGATTATGATAAATTATATTTAAAAAAAACAGACCCGGCTAACGAGTTTCTGTGGCTGAGTGATTTAGGAAGGATTTAAAAGACAAAATTTAATACAAATTAACATAACGTTTTCAATTTCATTTTATTATAAAGTTATATTTAGAATGCGAAATTCGTGAAAATAAATCGTAAAATTTCTTTCTATTGTCATTATTCAATCAAATATGTAATCGGAATTGAAAAAAGTTAAAATACATAGCGCCATCAATGAGAAGTCTATGATAGACATTCCTACAGTTCTCTGTGAAAAATAATAATAACTTCGAGACTTATGAAACTTACACTTAATAACAATAAACATGGATAATCATTTTATTGTAAATTATAAATTATTGAGGCCATTAATCAAAATAAAACCATTCCATCTCTTACATACCAACTCTGGATATTCATATATTAAGACAATAACATAGAAAGTAAAAGTCTTTCATGACTGTTGGTTTTGATCATCTCTGTGCGGTATCCTAATGAGGCACTTGTGTGTATATACGCACGTACCCAAATGTCTATCGTAATTAACAAAAATAATTTATTCAAAACAAATAAAATACCCTACGTATTCCATTTAACTATGAAAAACCAATTATTTTCGTATCTTATGTACATACGACATGTGGATAGGAAATTTAATTTATTTAACCGTTCTAAGTACACTTATTTTCTGAAATATTCAATATTTATTGCCTTAAACTACACAGCGAGATTACAAATACATTTGGTACTATTTGGCACTAAAGTGCAATTTGGACGCTGCTTAACGTCCCTATCAGTTTCATCATTGTTCATAAATTTTATATGCTTATTCTACCCAAATAAAACACCTACTTCTACCTCTAGGTTTTACCTCTATGTTTAAGGGTCCTGTAATATGGGACCATGGGGTCAACCACGGACGCTTCCAATCGTTCTGATAAATATAACTTCACCAACCAAACTAATTAACCAAACCATGGATCCGGCTATAAAAATTAAGGCTGCCAAACCTGCGGAATTTATCAATAATTATATAGGTCTACCTGTAATGAAATTAGATAAATAGATACGTAATTATTTCAAACGAAAACACTATATCCAGGTCTATTTTTATTTAAAAAAAACTAAAGAAATTCATACACTCATATTAGAATATAAATATAAATACATATGTAATTATGACAATAATTGTCTAGATATAATTCAATACTTTTATCTTATTTTTAGCAACATAAAAAACAAATAAAACGTAAAACAGAAATATATTTTATACATTTTCTTCCTTCCCACTCGATGGACTTTAACACACAGCCTTGGGAAATAATGAACGTTCACGTAATTTTGATGTAATTCACAGTTGTTTGTGCAATAATGTTTTTATTGTTACTACTTTTTTAGACATTATTACTTTACATATTATAAGGAATGAGATTTCGTTTTTCGGAATGGGTTGTTTTGTTGATGATTCAACATACATATTTAATCCAAAACCTACGTGAATAAAGATTAAATTGATTTTAACTTTGCAGACGACAATTTAAACTTCGAAATTGTATTGTGATTACTTACATAGTTCCATATATCCCCATTAATGTATATAACATTACATACATAACCTCACACCTATGTTACCCGAAGGGATAGGCAGAGATGCATTTCTGCATCCACATTCGCCAAGTATGTATCAGTCCCATGTAATAGGGAGCGAGCCTATTGCCGTTTTTAGGCATAATTCCAGACTCCGTGCAGCTATTAAGAATTTTCTAATGGAAACATCCAAAACACTTTGGCCGATCCGCGAATCGAACCCGGGACCTCTAGATCGCATGGCACACATTCGTGCCGCGAGACCACGAGGCATTAATCCCCATTAATACCTGTCGAAAAATATTGTATTCTTTTACAGTCGTCACAGCTGTTGGTGGGTTAATAGTAATTTTATGTACCAAACAAAAGAGAACATATAAATTGATCCACACAAAAGTAAACTTAAGTATTGTTTTTTTTTTAGTTTACAGTATGGAGATACATAAGAAAGTAGTGATATTATTGTTTTTCATATTTACAAACGTGTTACAGACCAGCTCATCCCTTGAACTTACCGGATTTATTGACAAGATCATATCAATCAGCTCTAAAAATACTATAGCAAATACTCAGTTCAAACCCTCCGATTATTTGAAGTACTTTTCTGGTTTGAGGAACGAAGATCTGTACCTAAACGCTTCACAATTGATAGCGAAATATGGTTTCCCAGTGGAAACTCATTATGTCACCAACGAACAAGGATACATACTGACCTTGTTTAGAATTCCAGGTACCGGTCCACCGGTATTTTTGTTCCATGGCTTGCTCTTGAGTGCAGATGAATTTATTATAGCGGGACCAGAAAGTGCAATGGCTTACCAACTTGCTAGAGATGGATACGATGTTTGGATGGGAAACGCACGTGGCACAAAATACTCAAGAGCGCACCAACATCTTGATCCCGATAAGGACAGTGAATATTGGAACTTTAGTTTCACTGAAATTGGAGTGTATGATGTTCCTGCAATGTTGGACTACATTCTGCAAGTCACTAAATACCCAAAATTAATCTACATCGGCCATTCGCAAGGAACAACTACATTCCTTGTTATGTGCTCCGAAAAGCCTGAATACAACGACAAAATTTATTTAATGATAGCCATGGGTCTCGTAGCTTATGTATCTAATATAAAGAGTCCTGTTCTTAAAAGTCTCGCTCTTTTTCCCAAGGAAGAATATTTTTTGTATAAGCTACTTGATTATCCAAACGAAATTTTGCCAAATTCTGAATTATCACGAGCACTCGCAGCAATATTTTGTGGTGTGTACGGACTGGCAGCAATTATTTGCTCAAATATTGCATTTCTCTTATTTGGATACGATTACGCTCAGCTAAATATTACAAATATACCAAATATCGCCCAACATGTACCTGCAGGTGCATCTACTTTACAATTTATTCATTATTTTCAAGTAGCAAACTCAGGTAATTTCCAACAATTTGATTACGACGAAGCCAAGAATATGGTTGTATATGGCAGTAAAGCTGCACCATTCTTTGAACTCCATAAAGTAATTGCGCCTGTTTATATATTTCAAGGTGATAATGACTGGCTTGCGGACCCTAAAGATGCACTAAAAACACGAAGCCAATTAAGCAATGTTCGTGAATATTATAGAATTCCGTTCCCAAAGTTCAATCACCTAGATTATTTGTGGGGGTTAGATACCAAAACACTTGTATACAGTAAAATCAAAGAAATACTTGATAACAATTACAGCAATGGAACATTTTCCTAAAAAATAATTGAACATTAGTTTTATTGCAAATAAATATAAAACCAAACCTCTGGTAAATAGAAAAGATTTGTATTTTTGTTTGTATTGAATAAACTTAAATGGGATTTACCCTTTGATTATATAAATGCAAAATATCAAGTCTGTATTCATTTATTCATACTTAGGAGAACAGTCATAGTCGCAAATCAGTTTCGTTCCATATTTATCAAATATTTGTTTAAATTGAAAAGGCACGCTTCTTTAAGCTATTTTTCTTAATAAAATTTGATAATGCAACTTGGAATAATATATATAAAGCAGTGATGGCCTCGAGGTTTAAGCGCGCGGTCGAGAATTTCGGCGGTCGCAGGTTCAAACCCCAGTCACACACCTCTGACTTTTCGAAGTTATGTGTGTATTCACAATGAATTATCACTTGCTTTAACGGTGAAGGAAAACATCGTGATAAAACCTGCACACCTAAAAGTTCTTAGGAATTTCTTAGGTGTGTAGTCCGCCAACCCGCACTAGGCCAGCGTGGTGGACTAAGGGCTAAACCCTCTCAGTTGTAGAGGAGGCTCGTGCCCAGCAGTGGGACGTATTTGGGCTGGTGATGAATGCAACTTGAAAAATTTTAAAGTGTGTGTTCCGAATTCAATCGCTCGACCACCACGGTGACGTCTTAGCCATCCAAAAACTCACTAAACTAAGGAATCACACACTATACTTTAAGTCAGGTAAAATGTACATCTCCCATCACTCGGCACAATCTTACTAGCCTGCTAAGACGCCTTATCATGCTACGTTTATAATACTAAGGATATTATAATGGAGGCACTATGTGGATAGATAAACGATTATACTGCTTGATCCTATGTCAAAGACACGAAATCATGAATCAGTGGCTCGTCTTGTTAGCATGTGTAGTTCAGTAGTACCGGAGGGACAGTTAGCCTCGTTAAACCCAGATAAATCTGGCACTAGACATGCTATACAACAGGGGTTTTTTAGGGTTTTTTTTTTCTTTTATAATAAAAAAAACTACTAAACATCTACATCCTAACAATGTTAATAAAGATTTTTAAGGTACTTCGTTTCTATCTAAAACGAACTTCCCAACATTTTCTCTAACCTATTTGTCTCTTTACAAACGTACCTATTGAATTAACAATTTTAGATTTACAAAATTGTTTCAGTATGATTCAGTATGGTATACAGTGCGAAAAAACAAATGTTCAATAATTAGAGGTCATGATAGATTATAAAAATAATTATCGAAAGTAATTTATTCAAAACATATAAAATGCCCTACAAATTTAATGCAGCCATGAAGAACAAATTATATTAATGCCATATTTACATACAACATGTAAAAGTAAAATTTAATTTATTCAAGTACACATTAACACTTGTTTTATAAAATATATATTGATACCATTACTAAGATGACATAGAATGATTTCAAAAGAAACTTAAGGTGTCACTGTGCAAATCCTACTCCTATGTACGACCACTTTACCATGGTAATAAAAATTACCGTGACTTTAATCTTCTTTTTCTCGAGGGAAGAGCTATTTATGGCTCTACTTTCCGCCAGCCCTGGGGGGAGGGGGTCAGGAAGCGTATGTCGGGGTCACCGGCCTTCCAGTACGGCGCGCGGCGACGTCGTGTCCGCGCAGATGTTAATGTCGGGCTGGGTCCCTAACGAAATCCCAACGCCAGCATAACGACCAAAACCCCCCGGTGGCCATCTTCGCGCCAAGTGGGCCGACCACGGTGCGTGGGCGAGAAGCGCCCACAATGTATCCGCAGCCGCCCGGTGCGCCTTCGAGACAAAATCGTCTCGGCCATCTCGGAACTTTAAGGGGTGCAGTTGCACCCCCAATACCTTGATTCGGGCGCCCTTATTTTAGGCGCCCACGACGGACACAAGCCACCGTGCCGCCGCCCCTCTTGGGGTCACCTTCTGTGTGGACGCACTGCCCCCGCAGCGCGTTCAGACCGTGGTGGAATCTAACTGGTGACTTTAATCTACCTCACATTAGGTTTTTTCATGAATAAATTCTCAGACAGCACGGAGTCTGGAAATGTGCCTGAAAATCGGCAATAGACTCGCCCCATATTACGTGGGACTGATACAAACTTGGCGACATATGGGTGGAGAACTGCACTTGCCTATCCCTTCGGGAAATATGGGCGTAATGTAATGTATGTATATTGTATATAGTATGTATGTTTACTCTACCTGTTTATAAAATGGTGCAGTATTATATTTTACTATTAACGTCCATAGCGTAGATTACTTTGTATGTAGTGTTTGTAGTTTGTATGTACTCTCTCTCTATGAACCGACCTACATGACGTTTTCAAAAGATATTTTATTACTTCCTAGCGTCTGACGTAAATTGTCTGCCGTATTAGTAATTTGAATGATGGTGTAATAAAGAGTTATTTAGTAAGAAAAACAATGACATCAAAGCAAAGAACTCATTGTAAAAATCTTGAAATGCCATTTTTAAATAGAAAGCGACCTCTTAATGTGTAATTATTCAATATTCACACAACATTATAACTTATCCTTTAAAATCCTTTACTCGTAACTAACTACAATAAACTTTTGATGTCACAAACATCGAACTTAACAAATACTTGTGTTTTACACAAACATTTATCTCGAGATCGACCTCGCGGTTTCTCGTTTCACAATTTTGTGTTCAATCAAACTACAAAATAGTACGACGATTACTAAGACCGTTTTGTATATGCTGGTCAATACCTATCGAAAATTATTGTATTAATTAACAAACGTCGCTGCAGTTAGCGGGTTAACATTAATTAACAAACAAACAAAAGAGAACTTAATATAAATTGACGCAAACGCAAGTGCAAGCGAAGAATATAATTTTTAGTTTTACAGTATGAAGGTTTATAAAAGAGTAATTTTATTGTGTGCTATATTTGCAAACGTGTTGAAGATAAGCGCATCCCTTGAACTTGGCGGATTTATTAACAAGATCAGATCCATCAGCTCTAACATGACAAATGCAAAGACGCAGTTCAATCCCTCCGATTATTTTAAATACGCTTCTGGATTGGGGAATGAAGATCTTTACCTAAACGCTCCGCAATTGATAACTAAATATGGTTTTCGAGTGGAAACACATCATGTCACCAACAAACAAGGATACATACTGACCTTGTTTAGAATTCCAGGTACCGGCCCACCGGTATTTTTGTTCCATGGCTTTCTTTCGAGTGCAGATGATTTCATCATAGCGGGACCAGAAAGTGGAATGGCTTACCTACTGGCTAGAGACGGATACGATGTTTGGATGGGAAACGCACGTGGCACAAAATACTCAAGAGCGCACCAATATCTTAATCCCGATAAGGACAGTGAATATTGGAACTTTAGTTTTACTGAAATTGGAATATATGACGTTCCTGCAATGTTAGACTACATTCTGGAAGTCACTAAATACCCAAAATTAATCTACATCGGCCATTCACAAGGAACGGCAGTATTTCTTGTTATGTGCATCGAAAATCCTGAATACAACGATAAAATTTATTTAATGATAGCCATGGGCATCGTAGCTTACTTGTCTAATATGAAAAGTCCTGCTTTTAGAAGTCTCGCTCATGTCGTCGATGCAGAATATTTTTTGTATAAGCAACTTGGTTATCCAAATGAAATTTTGCCGAACACTGAGTTATATCGAGCACTCGCAGCAACTTTGTGTGGTGTATACGGACTGGCAGCAATTATTTGCTCAAATATTGCATTTCTTTTATTTGGATTCGATTACGCTCAGCTAAATGTTACAAATGTACCGGTAATTGCCCAACATGTACCTGCAGGTGCATCTACGTTACAGCTTATTCATTATCTTCAATTAGTAAACTCAGGTAACTTCCAACACTTTGATTACGGCGAAACCAAGAATATGGTTTTATATGGTAGTAAAACTGCCCCATTCTTTGAACTCCACAAAGTAACTGCGCCTGTTTATATATTTCAAGCTGATAATGACTGGCTCGTAGACCCAAAAGACTCTCTTAAAACTAGCAGCCAATTGAGTAATGTTCGTGAATATTATAGAGTTCCGTTTTCAAAGTTCAATCATGTAGATTTTTTGTGGGGGTTAGATACCAAAACACTTGTATACAGTAAAATCAAAGAAATACTTGATAATAATTACGGTAGTTGGACAGTTTCCTCAAAAAAATAATATAATCCGCTTGTATTTAAGCATTTTCATAATAGAGAATGCTTTAGAAGATAATAAATTTTAAAATATATTATTCAAATAGCTTAGGCAAAAAGCAATCGGAAAATGTAACTTTTAACTCTTAAAATAACAAAATACATTTAAAATGCAATGCAAAGCTTTCGGTTTTTTAAAAACATGAACTAGTAGCCACCGTGCTATTACTTCATACCACTGTGTATCTATACAAATAATTGTCAGTGTTAATTTGACCAATAGTTTTACACTATTATTCATGCATTCACGAACTTAGTAAAATAATAACTCATATAATATCATGTACAGTATATGTAAGTATGTACAATTTATTTACATATGGAACCAACATAAAATGTCTTATCGCGTCGATCGTTTTCATAAACTTGTGGGCCAGATTTAGAAAATACAAAATTTAAATACAATTTTTCTTGGGACTCATCGATTTTATTTTTTAGGTATTAATTAGCACCTCAGCATTGAATTTAGATACTGTTCAAAATTAAGTATAATATCCTATTGTAGTCACTTTACTAAATAAAAATAATGTATCAAGTTTTTTGTCTTTATTTATTTATACTTTAGAGAAGAGTCATATACTGGTATGACTCTGATATGATACTCTGATATCTGATTTGCTGGCAAATCAGTTGAGTTCGACATATTCATCATCATCCGTACGTTTCATGGGTGCAAACACACTTAAACATTTATTTTGCTACTCCGCTTCTATTGGTCTTAGCGTGATGATACCTATATGGAGTTGTTTCTGAGATTAATGCGTTCAAGCGAACAAATTCTTATGCTTTATTTACTTAACCCGATGTTTAAATGTAGGTCCTCTCTACTATACGTGGCTATCATTCCAGACAATCTCTGTTGATGATGACATTCGCGATACGAAATATCCTGAATATAGTATCATGGCGACTGCTCTGAACAGTTGTTTAACCTTATTTCTTATGGTTGTCGCCTTGCTATGTCACAGCTCCGCGGCATTACCACGCAGGTTAAAAGCGAAAAGTTCGCGATATCGAACCATTACTTATTAACCATTTGCCAGCCCATATAAGTACTCTTCGTTTCATAATATGATCCTGGAATATTAAAGTGGAGCATGGAGAAGTATTACGACTAGCAAATATTATGTCAATTGACGAGAGATGGGATGGGAATATTCGGTGTATCGTTTTTTTTTAACACATACATACATAAACTCACGCCTGTATTCCCTGATGGGGTAGGCAGAGGTGCATTTCTACACCCACATTTCGCCAGGTATGTATCAGTCCCACGTAATAGGGGGCGAGCCTATTGCCGTTTTTCGGGCACATTTCCAGACTCCGTGCTGCTTTTGAGAATTTCCTAATGGAAGAACCCAATAACACTTTGCCCGATCCGGGAATCGAACCCAGATCACACGGCACATACATGTACCGCGAGACCACGATATTTAATATTTCGATATATCGATATAAAATTCCAAGTATCCATGGGCGTACCCAGGGGGGCAGGGGAGGGCAGCTGCCCCCCCCCCTGGAAATCTCGCAGTTAAATTACTAGTCAAAGTGTAAACGGGTTCTTATGTGCTAATTTTTAAATAAACCGTGCAGTAGACTGGCAAAACGGATGGTGCAATTGCCATAAAAAACCGCGCAGTGAGCCTGAGCAAGCGCTACAGTCGCTAGCAGCCGCTGTCGCGGCGATGGCGGACGAAGATTACCGAATCGAATCTAGCCGAGCATTCGTATTCTTGGCGGTAGGGCCTTCCCTAACTCAACTCCTTAGTTGCGAGCGACTATACCTATAGCATTAATTTTATTTGACATGTTATTGTTTTGAAGGAGCTAAGTCAAACGTAGGTGATTAACAAATATTCTTTCAGTGTCTATGTCAAAGTATAAGAATCTGTCTCATTGATATTGTGACACTAATAGTGGAGCGCCGTAAGGCATAAAAATTTTATAATCTCGAAATCCAGGACTAGTCAATGAATCTGTGTAACTTTGGTCCTCTTTCACGCAAAAACCACCGAATGGATTTTAATGAAATTTTACAATAATATAAGTAGTTTATATGTAACCTACACTAGAATAACGCATAGGCTATAATTTTTAAAGAAAGTGTGTGAATTGTGCAAATTATAACGATAATTGTCAAGTAAGTCGGAAAAAAGTCTGCCATCTGCGAGCTAATCTGGCGTACGCTGCATAAACTGTAGAGTTTTCACGTATATAATGTATAAGATAAATGTTTATCTTAGTAAGTCCTACAAAAAAGTCCACTATAGCATATATCCATTATCGCCCAAACAGTGTACCATAAATACAATAAAAATTGATAATATATTTCTAATGCACATTTGGTAGTAACAATATTTTTTTAAATCAAAATAAATACTTTTATTAAACTTCATCTTTTCCACTCCATCATTTAGACAATAATTAAAATTTTAAAAGTTACGACGATTTTATTAATCGAGTTTATTAATTATAAAATGTAAAGGGGTAAAGTTTTTGAGGTTGTAGGGGGGTAATCTCTGAATCTACTGAACTGATTTGAATGATTTTTGGTATGGAGATAGGTGGGACCCACCAAAGTAACATAGGATACTTTTTGGACCCTAAAAAATAAAATTTTATCCCGGAAATATGTAATATTCCCATGGGATGATCATATTATATTGTAAATGCGAAAGTAATACTGCTATGTTATGCTTTCACGCCTAAAACATTTGACCGATTTAAATGATTTTTGGTAAGGTAATAGCACCAGTAGATGACCACTTAAGGACGTAGAAATTTCTTTTTTAATGTCTAACTTTAATCATCATCCGAATTCAATGAGTGTTTTGTTTTGTAAACTCTGTGCAAGTCTTTTAACGAAATGAGCCAGTATTTTTTCTTGTACAATGGTTGAATTCAAGTAAAAAAATGAAAATAAAACTTAATATAAGAGATTCAGTAGTTGACCACCCAAAAACTAGTAGTTGACCATGTTTTGCATCAGTAGTTGACCATTCAGATTTTTTAAATATTTGTTTAATAAGAAGCCAAATTAAGACAACTTTGCGTTTTATTTGAAATATAATAACAATAACATCCCCCGCTCGTTAATAAATGTTCTGGCCATTTCCACAATCGACCATTTGCTCAGCCCATATACGTCTGTTGGGCACGGGCCTACTCTACAATTGAGAGGGTTTAGGCCTTAGTCCACCACGCTGGCTTAGTGCGGGTTGGCGGACTACACACCTAAATTCATAAGAACTTTTAGGTGTGCAGGTTTCATCGCGATGTTTTCCTTCACCGTTAAAGTGCGTGATAATTATTTGTCAATACACACATATGCAACTTCGAAAAGTCAGTCATGTGTGCCTGGGGTTTGAACCTGCGACCGTCGAGATTCTCGACCGCGTGCCTAAACCTCAAGGCCGTACTTAAATATGACAAATTCACCATTTACTTTTTGCCGAGGCTTTTGTCAGATTCTTAATCACACAACAGTAGTTGAAAGTTTACGCATATTTTCAAGCATATCGTTAGGACCTATGATGTCAAATTGATCTAGAGTGGTTTCAAATATATCATTAGCAATGCTTATTGCTGGTGATCCTGGGATCGTCACTAGCACTAGTTCGTCACCAACAGTAATATGTACCGCAGTTGCTGATGGTTCCATTGTGGTTTCCAAAACACCATCATTATTGTGAGAGGACTTTTTTGCAGCCGTTCTTATGGGTGTTTTATGAAGACGAACGTCATTTACTGCTGAGAGCATTGCAGCTTCAGTATAATTTAGGAATGTACCCCTTTTCCCAGACATCTACAAGGTGAAAATTTGGTTTTAGTAACTGATCGTACCTTACAATAAAGGTGGTCAACTACTAAATAAAATTAAGTTATTGTAAAAGTAAATAAAATAGTTAATTCTAATTGATGATGCCCTTCATATATTATTCCGTACAGTACATTTACATGATACAGAAATTCATCAGAAGTTGACCATCCTGGTCAATTACTAGAAAATCATGCTAAAACGGAATCAGTAGTGGACCACCCCCACATCTCAATCTTGTAAACAAATTTTCGTATTTTAAATACCCTGTTACCTCAATTAATCCTTAACGAATAAGAAAAGCAAAACACTTACCATCAACAAGGTGACAAAGTTGTTAATATTTAACTTCAAACTTTTTCAATCCTTAAGAAAATTATTACAAAAATACGAATAATAGATTTACGGTGCGTCAATCAACAAACAACTGGAGGCTATTTTGAATATTTGAAAATAATGGAGTCGTAGTTTGCGCGCTTCGTAGACCACATGACAGCACTGACTACTCAATATGGAATTAGTTTAAAAATATGCCGCGAATTCTTATTTTACCAGTTTATGTGCATTGGTGGTCAACTACAGGTACATGGTCAACTACTAGTGCCATTACCTTATGGATAAAAACGGGACCATAAAAAAGGACATACTTGGCTACTTTTTTTAATTCATTTAATTTTGGGCACTTGGGCACGATTAAAAGATTCACTTATTATCTTTCTGCACCCAACCCTAAAGTCTACGCGGACTAAGTCGCGGGCAAAAGCTAGTATGTTATAAATGCGAGAGTATATAACTCTAAATCTGTTACGCTTTCACGCCTAAACCTTTTGATCGATTTATATCATTTTTGGTATGAACATAAATAGGACCCTGTGAACTAACATAGACCATGTTTTATTCCGGGAAAATGGAATGTTCTCGTGGGACAAACATATTATAAATTCGAAAATAACTCTGTCACAGTTTTACTTTTACGCCTAAACCATTTGACCGAATTTCGACATAAATGGGACCCTATGAAGTAACATAGACTACATTTTATCCCGGAAATATGTAAGATTCCCATGAGATGAGCATAAATTGTAAATGCGAAAGTAACACTGCTGTGTTATGCTTTCACGTCTAAACATTTAAAATCTCTAGTCCCTGCCCCCTCTTCCTCATCTTTATACCTGCAGTCCTAACCTAAACTTAATAAATATAACTATAAACTAATATTCTCTTCTTCCTCGTTCCCTCACTGCTGAGGATCGCGACCACGCAGGATCAGTTTCCATTGGTTGCGGTCATGGGCGGAGTGAACCGCACGGTGCATACTGCCTCCCAACGCCTCCCTCACTGCGTCAGACCATCTTGTAGGCGCCCTTCCACGAGCCCGCCTGCCATCCATTTTTCCCAAGATGATGTGCCTTTCTAAATGGTGCATTGGAGATCGCATGATATGCCCAAAGAAGCGAAGGGTTCTTTGTTGACAAACTGCAGAGAGTCGTATGTTAATATTTAACTCTTTCAGTATGGACTCGTTGGTTCTCATGGCGGTCCACGGTATACGTAGCAGTCGTCGCCAGCACCACATCTCGAAAGCATCGATGTTATTGCAATCTCGGCTTTTCATAGTCCACGTCTCTGCACCATATAGGAATATAGAGAAGACCAGAGCTCGAGTTAAACGCACTAATAATAAACTAATATAAATAAAGGAAAAACCCGAAAAAATTATTATTATTCATAAAAATAATAATAATAAGCCCCCTAGAAATCCAACCTTACGTCCGAGCCAACCATCTGTCTCACGTGGGGGGCGGACACATGTATATACTATGACTAACATGGCTAACAAGTCAAAGGTAACCCATCTATAATGGAGACACGAAGCAAGAGTAAATGACTAGGGCCGCTTCCCGGGGGTGATCGCCGGGGCACACCTGGAGCTGACGCTGGGTGTGACAGTGGACGGACCACGGTGAGCGGTGAACACCGGTCAGCGGTGCGGCCTCCCACCGGGTTACCCGAAGATATTACAGCCAAAACACTTTACAGACCGACCGACAATAGACCAACTAGCCCCACATCATCCATAACTGAGCCATATAGTCCAAGTACGATATCCTATGCGCCTAGCGCTACTGATGAAGAATCCGTAAACATCACTCCCCATCCAACTCCAGCTCTAAGTGTTACGCGGGAGGTGAATGCCTTTCTACCCGCGTCCACTAAAGTTGGAAAAGTAAGAGTGCGCATGAAGCGGACCAAAGAAGTAAATATATTCATCGTGCGTGCTTACTATCTTACCACAAAATTAGAGACTGATATGACTAACTACCGAAGATCTTTGCATGAGCTTTTCCAAAAACAGTACCCCGATATTAATGTATGTGAATATATCCGATCAAAGACGTGCCATAATCAGAAATAAATACCTCTCGCATGAAACGTTAGAAGACATAAAAAAAGATACACGGCTTGAATTAGAACAGAACATAATTCATACACTTTCACAACTCCCTCCTGCTTCGCCTCCCAGTATTTACCCAAATTGCTTTACTCCTGATTTTTCACAAGTTCATAACAATAATACTGATTTAGTAGATGTCAATAACTTCCAGATTTTAGAAAATAACCCCGATAGTTTGATCCAAAAGCTGCAGGACGAATTCCAATCAACTTTTATAAAATATTGCGGAAACGATCCAACCTTAAGACCTACACTGCCAAAACTAAAATACAATAGGCGACTTACACAGTTTTTGAAAATATTCAATGATATTATACTACCTACATTAATAAATTCAGCACAGACCCTACTTGACATCCACACTCTTATTTACTGTAGCGCATAACTGATTTCTAAAAAATTAGGATACGATATTCTAGAAGAACCGACCGATAACAAACGAAACTATGTAAATCAAAGACCAGCTTGGCAGGTACGTCTTGAGAGGAATATTACACAGTTGAGAGCGGATATAGGTAGACTTACACAGTACATTAACGGCTTTAGATCCCAGAAATTAGTTAAACATGTAGAAACAATACTTAAAAGTAATAAACAGCACACTAGACATGAAAATATAAACATTTTACCCGAAGAATTTTTAGACACCCTAAAACAAAAGCTTGCCCTGAAATCTCATAGATTAAATAGATATAAGAAAAGCCTTAAAAGAAAACAACAGAATACGCTATTTACAGATAATGAAAAAATATTTTACAGAAACATTAAAGAAGACAATACGGAATTACCATCAAAAGAAAACTTAGAGGAATTCTGGTCAAACATATGGGAGGAAACAGTTTTACACAATGACGAAGCACCATGGATAAAGGATGAGGAGGAAAACTGGAACGGGAATGAAGAGAGGGAGTTCAGGGAGATAACTGCAGATGAGATTCTAAATGTAACCGCAAAATTACACAATTGGAAATCGGCAGGAATAGATAGAGTCCATAATTTTTGGTACAAAAAGTTACACGTTTTACATAAACCTATAGCTAAAAATTTCACAGAGATCATACTAGATCAACAACCCATACCACACTTTATTACTAAGGGAATTACGTATATGGTCCCCAAGTCTAAGAATTCACAGGATCCGTCTCAATACCGACCAATAACGTGCCTTCCTACTATATGTATACAAAATCCTAACATCAATAATTTCAAGAAAAATTAATACACATTTGGAAATGAATAATATAATAGCTGAAGAACAAAAAGGATGCAGCCAGAACCACATGGGGTGCAAAGAAAAACTGATCATAGATTCTACTATCCACGGCCATATTAACTCAAAAAAGCGTAATTTACACTGCACATACATACATAGATTACAAAAAAGCATTTGATAGCATCCCACATTCGTGGCTACTTATAATTCTACAAATTTATAAAATAAATCCCACCATAGTTAAATTTCTAAAAAAACACAATATTCGAATCATACAAATTAGAAGATGACGTTGGATTTTTCTCAACTTTTCATTACGATGCTGCATAGTTGCAGGTGTCAGCAGTTCCATACTTGTCAGCTGCTTTCCATATAGACATCGCCTCGTTACCTCAAACACGGTGCACTTGATGTTCTCCACGTCTACATTTTATCTTTCAATCAGTATGATATGTATATACGTGCACACAATTTTCTGATGACAAAAAAAGAATACCTAGAAGCAATTATAATAATTTTTAATATTTTTATGAACTGAGACACCTTGATACAGTTGCGGGACACCTTAATAGAATTACGGGGCACCTTGATACGTATCATAGTGCCCCGCACTTTGCTGTATCTATATGCCCCAAATGTTTTTTTTTTTTAAATGCAAATTACTTATATAAATAAAACTAAGATATTTATGGAGAAAAATGCACTTAATTCTTATTACTTAATAGTTTAACTTACCTTTGGTATATATAAATCTTATATAGATGGTGTACAAAATCTTAGAAACACTTTTACATTTTATATATTTTTTTACTCGTCACCACACGAAACTCATTACGACCTGTCCAACAGCACCGGTTGACTGTCTGAGCATGGCATCACAATGGATGGTTTCTAATGTTTATAGGAACGATTTAGAAATAGCGCCACTCGAATACATATAATAGATTATGAAATAATATGTGTGTATCTATGTGCGCCTTGTATCATTCTGCCCCACTTCCGCCTATAGGGATTCTTAGCCTTACTACGAGGGAGGTGCGCCCTTGTAGGAGCGCCCTCGTACGATCCCGAGATGTGCGGCAGAGCGCATGGCCTTGCGAATGTTGCGGACGATCACACTAAATGAGCGCCCGAAATAGGGCCAAGTGGGGGACACCTGAAATATCTATCTCAGAGGAGTCCACATTTGAACAGAGCGCTGGGCGGCAACGGGAAACATTTAAGCGCGCTCGCCCTGGTTTTACTGTACTGCCCAAAATGCGCAAGACGGCCATCGAGAGGTTTTAGTCAGTATACCGGGGTAGCATTTTTGTTGAAGGCCCAACTTAGCCAAGAGAACAATAGTTTCACGCGTTGAGTTGGAAGGCCGGTGACACCGACATACCCTTTTCGGCCTCCACCGAGGTACCTACCGAACAGGAAGCTTAAGTAAGGCGCTTTCCTCTCGTTAAAAAAAAGAACTAGATCCATAAACAGCTATCCCTTCGATTAAAAAGCAATGTTATGCCCATTTTTCACTTTGATGTTGAAGGCGCCTAAATATGAAGTCTAACAAAAATCTGGCCTTGGGCCGGCACTAAATAAAACCACTTTTTGTTTCTTTTTTTTCTGCTCCTGAAATTATTTCCAATTTCCATATTTATATACAAAATGAAAAAAGAGTTATCATAAATGATTTGTAAACAGAATTTGTTTTTTACTGGATTACGCACTGTTAACTTCTAGGTACTTACTACTGAGACAATGAATGTGTCATTTCCATTATTCCATTTTGAATTTTGAACGCGCCACACTCGTACCAGAGCAGAGCAAGCTATCAGTGCCAGTGACAGTAAAAATTTCCTTGAATGAAAACGTCAAGTTATGCGGTCATAGAGTTCATAATGGGTTATCATTATTGATAAATTTAACTATGTTTGTGTTAATAAAAACTTATTCATTATTTATTCGTTTAGACCGTCAGTAATAATCCACAACAAAATGTCTAAGACGCTTATTAAATCCTGTATTTACGCAGTGACACGAAACCACAGAACGATTTCATCACAATATCTTGGAAACTTCATATATGCAGTGCACGGAAAACTCATCTCTAAGGCAAGTTAATAAGTTCAATGTGGCGATCCAGCCGCCTTTTTTTGTTGGTTAACCTCGAAGTGCCATTGGTGCTATCAGTTTCGCAATTTAAAACTTGTTTTGGAAAGTTATGGTTAACCCAATAATATAGCAATCATTATCACTCAGTTAAACATTCTTCACTGTAAGTACTCCTAAAAAGTTTATCTTATATACTAAAATATTTTGTAATTTTTTGAATAAAATGCACGTTTGTATACGAAATAATAATGTAGCAATGACGTGATAAAAGTCAAATAATCAACTTTTGTTTTTGATTGCGTCGCCTGCTTATCAACGTAAGGTCAGAGATTCTCTATTATATTATGAAACGTTTGGTATTTGCTTGCTCAGTTTATAAATTCGCACAAAACACTCAGGAAGTGAATAATTTAAAAGTAATTTTAATATTGTTTTAAAATTTTAGCCTGTTGGTTTAGTGCGATACGTGAGTACAACTCCAATCATGAATAGCAAACTGCTGAATGGAAACTTATGGGACACAGATCCTGAACTCTTCGAAATTATAAAAAAGGAAAAAGCTCGACAACAAGCTGGCTTGGAGATGATTGCTTCTGAAAACTTTACATCCGTCCCTGTACTGCAATGTCTGAGCACATGTCTTCATAACAAATATTCTGAGGGCATGCCAAATCAGAGGTAGGTAACTCTATATAATATCAAGAATATTATAATTGTGTATGTAACACATCAATCTATTACAACAATTTTATCTTATTTTGTTGTATTCCTGTGATATTTTCTCTTTTATTATACTACTTATGTGTAATCGGATTATGCCAGGACAGGCCCTTTTTAGTTATATTGTTATGATTTATATTTGAATAAAATTACTACAAACAAGATTTGATCACAATTTAATAACACAATTGAGTACCCTTTTATTTGCAATCATTGTTATCATTAAGAATAAGTAAATATCTTATGTACTATAGTAAATATCATTCTAAAGCTTGGTTCATAATGTTGCAGATACTATGGAGGAAATGAATATATTGATGAAATAGAATTGTTGGCCCAAAAAAGGTCACTGGAAGCATACAGATTGAATCCTGAAGAATGGGGTGTTAATGTCCAACCTTACTCAGGTATAAATTTACAACATTTACAAATTGGTGTCTCTATATTATGAGGTACATTCGGTGCCAACATCATAGAACAATATGTAAACTGTAAATTTGATAAAATTGGAGAAGAAGACACAATTTCAATACCTAAATTCATTTACTTTAATTGTTACTTCATGTTAAGGTTCCAAAAATTAATTACCATCAATTACAATTTCATACATTTCTGATTTATAAAACATGTCAGTGTTATTTATGAGTTATGACATAAACTTATCCTATGTAAGTAAAAAAGGTAAGTTATTAAAAGAAAAAAAAACTTTTTTCTATTTAAAAGAATACTAAATTTTTGTCCCTCAGATTTTAACTCTCCTACTTTGAACATTTTATAGTTGATCAAAAATATTGAAGAAAATATGTGTAAATTTAAGTTAACAATAAATATCATACCTTACTAGCTATTCATGTTTTTATTGACAGACATCTTACAATTTTTATTCACCACATCACTTGGCTATAATTTATATAATAGTTTAACAATATGTAATAAATGGAGTGATGTAACAATTAGTAACAATAATATAAGGGATATTCCTATTGTTTGTATGTCCACATTAAATAAACTTAATTATTGTTTTAGGCTCACCTGCCAACTTTGCTGTCTACACTGGCATAGTTGAACCCCATGGAAGAATCATGGGTCTAGATTTACCTGATGGTGGACATTTGACTCATGGATTCTTCACAGCAACCAAGAAAATATCAGCCACATCTATATTCTTCGAAAGCATGCCTTACAAAGTAAGTTTCCTTTTATGATTTTGTGTTTTTTTTTTCTTAAAGTTTCCACCTATCATTTGACTCAAGTAGCATTTCCTTATTTTACATGCTATAACTAAAGGTCAAAAAGCAAAAATCTTTTTAAAAAAAAATGACAATGTTTCTGAACAGTATTTTAATTCTAGCTTGGAATAATCATTTTCAAATCCTAATAAAATAATACTTTACGCTTTTACTTAATAACCATTGCTGTCTTTAAATAATAATACAGATAGTTAAATAATACTATGTGCTCAATGTCTTCAGGCTTATCTTTAAGTCAAGTTTACTTATCCTTGGAACTTGTTCATTTTGTAACATGATAAAAATGTACAAATCCATAGCTAATTATTATAAATCCATTTTGAACCTTATAACTTTAGCTTTAGAAACTAAGGGCTTATCAAATGACTGAGGTGGTTATAACAAAATACTTGACTTCAATTTAAATAAATAACTGGAAATTTATGTAACGCAAATATAGTAAAAACAGAAAAACTTAACCTTAGGTGCAATTCTCCATTTATTTATCAAGATAATCAGGCATTTATTTCCGAAGATCTTACCTACAGATACATTAATATTTAGACTTGCGAGTTTGCAGGTTTGATTTAGCTGTGGCTTTCTTAAACACACCATTAATATTTTTCCACAAGCCATTTCTTCTATATGTGATATCCTCCATACCAGGCTAGCGTGGTGGATTCATTTTATATTGATTCAAATAGTAGGGGAGCACTTGCCAACAGTTGGCCGCATATTAATTATTATAGTATATACAAGTTTATTGTCTCAAGTTCCAACTGGTTACACATTTACCCGCAAAACAAGAATGCCGATAAGGTCACCTTTTTGACTTGTAATTACCTACTTGTTCTTTTTTCGACATTGCACATGACTGATAACGTATTTATGTAAAATGCATAATGCGGCGAGCACACCTTCGCACTCGTTTAATTTAATTTTAATTATACACACACACAAATAAATTTTCTCTGAAGGGGTAGGCAAAGGTGCATTTCTACACCCACATTTTGCCAATTAGTTGTGGCATTCTTGTCCCACGTAATGGAGGGCGAGCCTATCGCCGCAAGACCACGATACTATATTGTATTTTTTAACATATTCCTAACTATCAGATTTAACATAAAACTTCTGAAGACGTATATTATAAAAGCAGCTTTTTATTTGAACATTCATCTAAACAAATTTAAGAGTTTCACTGATTAACATACCCACTAGATGGTTTATAAGTTTATAGCTACTTTCCCTTAACGCGCCCACGCATGAATATATATATTTTTTTATCGTCAAATACAGCAACGTAAGAAAACAAAAGTATTCTTTAAAATTCACAAACAAGGGCCACTGAATGTTGAAAGAAATATACCATAGAATTTATGGTGATCGCGATTTTTTTTTTTTTCATCAGTGTTTTATTAACTAATGTATATGTAAAGAATATTTAGGCCGAGGTGATAATCTCAGAATACTGGAATGGATTATGGAGCACAATGTGGAGCAAGACTGGGATTGACATAATAGTTTACGATGATGCAATACAAACCCACCGCTCCCTTACATCACTCTGACATGATAATGACCCCAAAATTGTTTATCCGTAAACGACAACGAGTGTTCTTATGCCACATAACCTCACGCCTGTATTCCCCGAAGGGGTAGGCAGAGGTGCATTTCTGCGCCCACATTTCGCCAAGTTTGTATCAGTCCCACGTAATAGTGGGGGAACTTATTGCCGTTTTTGGGCACATTTTCTGACTCCGTGCAGGTACTGAGAACTTTCTAATGGAAAAACCCAATAACACTTTGCCCGAACTTAGAAAAGTTATATTATTCTTTAAAATATTCACCGTGCTGCTAAAAACTTTTCGGAAGAAGTCGCACTATGTTGAAAAAATTCATGTTCATTATATATATAAGCGATAAGATATTAAGAAACTAAGATACACGTAAAAAACTTTATAATAACAAGTAAATTCTGTCCTACGCCAACCAATAATAATAAAAGGTTAAAGCAACACATGCCATTATCATTATTGAATAGTAATTATTTAACGTACCGCAATGCCCTTTAAATAACTAGATAACATTGTAAAGTACATTGGCAAAGTAAAAATACCTATAAATTAGTTCTCGAGAGCAGTCAATTTCTTCAGGCTTAATTATGTGTTTAAGTTATATAAAGTTCTGTAATCCCCCAGGCACCAAATATCGTTTTTATCTTAATTTTTATCTTTTATTTATTTATTAACTCTTTATTTTTTTTACACCACAATAACTATTTTTTTATTTATTATTAGTATATGCCTCCTCCATATGTACATACTTACGTATGTGTACATAAGACTGCTATTTGATAGGTTTCAAGCCTACAATGGCTATTGTCTTCGTATAGGTAATAATTACACAAAGGTTATGGCAGTCGTTTTCCGCTGTATTGTTTGAGCAATAAACAATTAACCATAATAAGCCAGCTTAAATCACTGAACAAGAATTCCGATTACTTAGAACCTTAATATAATACGTCGCGCTTTACGCGACCCCGTTATGCGCGGTTTCACTATAACGCGAATTTCAAATTTCGCGGTCAAATGCCTCGCATTACGCGAAAAATTACGTATAAACATAATGTAGTCATCAACTTCTCTATGGTCGCGGGAATCCCCGCTTCCCCTGAACATTCTGTTTGAAGAATTGGGAATTCTCCGTCCTTGGACTTTGTTCTATGGGGATTCCCTCGTTCGTTTCGTTTGTTCCGTCATGTTTAGTTCGGCTGGCAGTCGTGTTTTAACATTTATTGGAAATACATACATAATTTAACGCTACGTCAAAAATGCCGCCTGTAAAGAAAAAGAGCGTAAAAGGGTAACTTTGGAATTGAAGATGAAAGTGTTAAGAAGAATGGAAAATGGAGGCAAACCAACAATTGTCGGGAGAGATTTTGGACTCTCAGAATCGACTGTGAGAACGATTTTTAAAAATCGGGAAAAAAATAAAATCAATTAATAGCTGAGGTGATTACAAATCCCCTGGCGTTAAAGAAAATCCCGACAAAAAATAAAAATATTGACGTTTTCTTAACAACCACGTTCATTTTATACCTGTGATTGTAAATTTTTTATTACATAAGTTCAAACTATAAAACTTAATTTGTACATACTTATGTATAATAATGTAATTGCTACATAATAGGTAAAATCTTTTATAGGATAAATATTGTGGTAACGTACGTCATTCACAGGGTAGTAGGTTTAGTACCCAACTACTACTACAACAATAACTGTTGTTATTGTCATCTTTGGCATCTGGTTGGGGAGAAATACTAAAGTTCGTCGTAACTGACGATTCAAATAAAGAAGCCTATATTGGTTATTCTTTCCAGTTTAAAGTTTCCGTAGGATAATATGAAAAGTCATATAATGTAAATGCACGAGAAGGGAACAATTAAGCAACACTCAGTCACGAACTTAGAAATGATAACTTTGACTTAATTGAATCTATTTGTTTTTAGGTGGATCCTAAAACGGGCTTAATAGACTACGACAAGTTGGCTGAAACTGCGAGACTTTTCAAGCCGCGTCTCATTATTGCCGGCATCAGTTGCTACTCGCGTTGTTTAGACTACAAAAGATTCCGCGAAATAGCCGATGCGAATGGAGCGTATCTTATGGCAGATATGGCGCATATTTCCGGCCTTGTCGCTGCAGGTAAGAATATGTTTTCATAGCGTAATAGATTATCACAGAGGATCAGAAAATAATAGAACATCGACACATATTATTAAAAATAGTATACACTTAATACGCGTTATATTATAGAGGCCATTTGATCCTCGTTCAAAGGCAAATAACTGTGTGATAAAAATATTTGTATCGAGGACTCATGTTAGTTTCCAAATTCTACTACACAAAGTATGCAGTCTATATGCGTGAGATTTTTGTCTGAATTCATTATTATGATCCTTTTCTCAGTGTTTAATAAAAAAATGGTGTAATTTACTTCATAATATTATTTAAAATCGAAGTTTAACATAATATGATGCAAGTCATTTGTACTTGTTATCGCTTTTGTATCAATCGCATAACAAATATGTTTACTATTGTGAATCTATCTTGTAAGCAAAACAAGATAACAACTATTTTTAGGTCAAGATC
This sequence comes from Hemaris fuciformis, assembly GCA_907164795.1. Taxonomy (NCBI): domain Eukaryota; kingdom Metazoa; phylum Arthropoda; class Insecta; order Lepidoptera; family Sphingidae; genus Hemaris; species Hemaris fuciformis. The sequence goes on along the minus strand of OU015440.1, from coordinate 6,133,060 downwards.
CCAGAAACTTGATGTTTAGATGACTGCCATGATGAAAATAGATGGCATACTGAGTTCATATGCAATATGAACTTTATATGTAACCATTTGCTGTGCTAGTATGCAAAAAATCACAGACACATACAAGTGACTGTATCTTTGTATTTTGTATCTTAATAAAGTTTTAGTATTTTATGAAAATAGAAATGTTAATGTGATACGAAACGTTTTAAATTAATAAATGTTAATGACATATTGAATAAGTAGTGATGGCCTGGAGGTTTAGTCGCGCGGTCAAGATTCTCGGCGGTCGCGGATTCAAACCCCAGGCCTCTGACTTTTCGAAGTTATGCGTGTATTCACTATTAATTATGACATAGTACTTTAACAGTGAATAAAAACATCGTGAAGAAACCTACATCCCTAATTTTTTTTAGGAATTTCTTAGGTGTTTATTCCGCCAACTCGCACTAGGCCAGCGTGGAGGCCCGTGCCCAGCAGAGGGACGTATGTAAGCATGATGTCCTATTGAATAATAACAAAGAGTAAAATGAGATAATTGTGACTAGGCGTGATCCCAAGTCCGTTTGAGTACTGCGACATCGTGACGACGACGACGCACAAGACCCTGCGGGGTCCGCGCGCGGGCATCATATTCTTCCGCAAGGGCGTACGCTCCGAGAAGCCCAACGGGACCAAAGTCATGTACGACCTTGAGAGCAAGATCAACCAGGCGGTGTTCCCCGGACTGCAAGGTGGACCGCACAACCACGCCATAGCAGCTATAGCCACCGCCATGAAGCAGGCCACGTCACCAGAGTTCGTTGAATACCAGAAACAGGTATGATATTTCCCTTACATACACAAACTCATGCCTGTCTCTCGTTGTGGTAGGCAGAGACTATAGAGCGCCAAATACTACGGTCCAAACACACTGCTTTCGCTTCCGTAACTGACATTATCCTCTTCATACATGCACGTCGGTTTCGAAGACTCTTTATATTACCTTTTTTAAATAATTTATTAGATGGTTATAGATGGGCCTTCTTCGACCGACTTCACCACTCACTTCTGCTCAGTAAATATCTTTCGTAATTCTGCAATCATACATCCTTTTTTAAAGTAGCCAACCTTTTTAGCATCCCTCAATTGTTTTAAGAAATGATAGATTGATAAAAACAAATTTGTTTTTGGAGCAGAGCAAAGCATAAACATCCAATTAATTTAAATTTCATTCCAATTATCTTTACAACTATTTTCTTTCCAATGCGTGAAATTTGAAGTTCTATTGTTGTATCTTTAGTAAACTGACTTTGAACTCTCTAAGACTAACGCAATCTCAAGGCTACTCGTTATCCATAAGGCCAACATAATATTGTTAAATACCCAATGATAACTTTAATGAAATTTTAAATTTATTAACTAATTATGTATAAATATTACACATAATTATCATTGTTTTGGTAAATTTTAAATGTATCAAATTACTTACATAAAAATATGTATCATGTTGCTTGTACTTATTAAAATATGAATGGAGTCAAACTTTTGATTATTGTAATAATTTCTGTACATCTATAAATTGATAGCAATTCATTAAGTCGGCCTATTTGTCATTTGAATCTTTTGTTTGTGTTCTCAGGGCTATATGATATTAATATATATAAGCCTTTTATTTACTGTATTGTTTATTTTAATATATTATAATTCCATATTTATTGTACACCACATAAAAATTCAAACACAATTAAAAAAAAAACTAAATACAAAAGAAAAAATTGAGCCGTTTTTCGGGCACAATTCCAGACTCCGTGCTGAGAACTTCCTAATGGAAAAACCCAATAACACTGGCTTTTTTTGTGCATCTTGTTGATTGTGCATCCATCTTCGCGCCGAGTGGGGCGACCACGGTGAATGGACGAGAAGCGCCTACAATGATTCCGCATCCGCCCAGTGCGTCTCGGCCCTCTCAGATTTTTAAGAGGTACAATTGCACCCCCACTAACTCGATTCGGGCACCCCTATTTTGAGCGCCCGCGACGGACATAGGCCACCGTACCGCCGCCCCTCTCGGGGTCACCTTCTCTGTGGACGCACTGCCCCAGCAGCGTGTCCAGCGACTCCAAGGGCCCCAATGAGTTGCCTTTTACGATAGACAGGGGATACCGTGGTGGGATTCTAACGCCCCCTTGCCAGAGGGCATAATAACACTTTGCCTGACCCATCAAACCCTGGACCTCTTGATCGCACGGCACATGTGCCGCGAGACCGCGAGGCAGTCACGCAAGCGAGTAATGTGAGTAAATGAGGTCCGTTGACAATTTGCAGGTGATAAAGAACGCTCAGCGGCTGTGCGCGGGGCTGATGTCGCGCGGGTACAGCGTGGCGTCGGGCGGCACGGACGTGCACCTGGTGCTGGTGGACGTGCGCGGCGCGGGGCTGGCGGGCGCGCCGGCCGAGCGCGTGCTCGAGCTCTGCAGCGTCGCCTGCAACAAGAACACCGTGCCCGGCGACAAGAGCGCGCTCTCGCCCAGCGGCATCAGGCTCGGTAAACATTCTTCACCTTACTCAGCCTCGCCGCAAGCAAAGCGTGTCGTGCACGCGGGCGCCAAATCGGTACCCACCCCACCTTGAGTATAACAAATGTCATGACATTTTGGATACAAGAAAGTTGATAAGAATATTGTAGGTACCCTCCTTTTTTTTAGTGATTAGGTGGAGGGTCTTATAATCGGATATGCACGCGGGCGTTGAAGAAGTTAGCAGCGGCCCTGTTGTCACTTTATTAACAGTTTAATGGTGAAGGAAAACATCGTTGAGGAAACCTGCATATCTTAAAGTTCTTAGGAATTTCTTAGATGTGTAGACCACCAATCCGCATTAGGCCAGCGTGGTGGACTAAGGGCTACACCTTCTTAGTTGCCCGTGCCCAGCAGTAGGACGTATATGGGCTTATGACAGGGGCGGTACTTCCATATAAACCCAAAAGCATTACACGTTAATTATGTAATGTCTAGTTTATAATTGTTTATTGTGGGGTCAAGATATTCTCAATTATATGTCAAATTGATTTTGTGAAATAAAGATTTAATGATTATTATTTGCAATTTTTTAAGGCAAACTGGGCTTTTGGGCTTCTATGGAAGCATCGTAACTGGTTTATTGACATCCCCGTGGCGCAGTTGGTTAGCCAGCAGCTTGCGAAACGTGAGTCCGTGCGTACGATCCCCGTACCGAGACAAATGTTTGTGTGATCGCAAATATTTGTTTCGGGTCTGGGTGCTTGGGAGACCGAAAATTAATTCGAACCGTAATTTCTGATACCCACGACACAAGGCTTGTGTCGCACACACACAAGGCAATCTTAGTGTAGGGTCAGAACTATGTATGTAACTGTTGTGTATTTATTTATTTAAATACTTTATATTTTATTTATTTGCAAATACATTCTCATCATATTTTTACTTATTCAAGTGTTGATCACTAACACATTCAATGACATAACTGATATTTTGACATTTGTATTATACTAAAAATACATATTAACTTTATTATCAAGCATGTATGAATATTATAAAAGATATGTTTATTTTTAGATAATACGAAATTAACCGGATTTATGTTGCTATCAGGTACTCCGGCGCTCACAACACGAGGTCTGAAGGAGAGTGATATAGACAAAGTAGTGAACTTTATTGACCGGGCCCTGAAAATTGGCCAAGAAGTCGCGAAGATATCAGGTCCGAAACTGGCAGAATTCAACAAAACCATTGAAGCAAGCCCTGAATTCAAGTCTAAAATATCTGCATTGAAAGAAGAAATTGAAAACTTCAGCAAGTCATTCCCGTTGCCTGGTTTCGAAGAATACTAATTGAAAAAAAAACTATGAATTAATTATTTTATAGCATTTATATGAATGCATTTGTATTTTTATTATATTGTTAAGCCTTACGAATCATGGCTATGTTTAGAATACATAAAGACTTGACTTTATTTTGATAATTAGTATTTTCCATTAATATGTAAGAATCTCTTGTTAATAAAATATACAATACATTAACTTTATCGTTTCATGAATATTATTTATTTCCAAGTATTACCATGTCTATTCCCTAATAGCTACATACACATCACTATACTTAGAGATTTCTTCTGTAATTTAATGCACTTCATACAAATATTTTACAAGTTGACATTACTCAAGATTTCGAACTTTATCTTTTAAGTAGCTAATATTAGTAACTCAGTCGTTATTACATTTTAGTCTTTGTTGTTTTTTTTTTATAATTTTTGAAATTTTATACTTACAACAAGAATAATCACCATGAATGAATATAATTAAAATTAAATCTAAGGGATCTTAGGTGGAATTTTGTCAAATAAAATGTAGATAATCCCAATGATAGAGGAATAGAATAATAAATATTAAAATTATTTATCAATTAGACAGAGACACCATTATTTTAATCTTCTCCCAAAAAAAAAATTCAACGAATTTTTCATCCGAATTATGAAGTTCATCACCTAAGCCTTTCACCATGCTTGAAGTATTGATAGTGACATGAAAAATATTACTTATCAATTGCGCAATACAGAATGAAAAAGAAAAATATTATAAAATTAAAAAAGAAAAGTAAAGTGGAAAAATTTGCAAAATAATTTATAGAAAATATCCACAGACCAAAATATCTGTAACTACAAAGATTAATATTATCTGTGCATTTCATTCATTCTCGTTCGGAACATTTCATTCACTATTTTCATGAGAATTGGGTTGTTTTTGTGTCCTCAGTGCAATTAAAGCGTAATTGATATTGCAATTAATACCAAAATAGAACTTAATTTAAGTATTTTGAATTACATCCTGGCGGAAAAATTAGTTACAGTTATGTGAAAACATTATTAACTGACCGACCTTGTGTATGCGAACGTATGTTATTTTGGTTGGCACATTGAAGGAAAAGTGGATTATTTCTTGTTTTGATAACTATTATTTACTAAGACTTTTGTTGTTGAGTTGAGATGTAACTTGAATATTACATTACTCTGGATTACTCTGGAGTTTAAAGTATGTTCGCTTTTGCGTGTGGTAAATACCACCTGGAGATCAGGCGACAGTTCCCTTGTTCATCATGACTATGTTCCCTTCGTCTGGAACAGGGGCAGCGCCACAACAAGCGACTGGACAGGTCGCACAAAATGGGAGTACCACATTACCCAGATCCCACCATCACAGGACAGGTAAACTTGTAAACTTTCACGCATATGCATTTAGGTACTTAAAATCTGAGCGAAAGTTCATTCTTCGCTTTGAATGCATGTACAGTAAACTTTTGTTGCATTAAGTTGATGGATTTGCTTTGTAATGGTTGAATTTTAATGAGCAATTCATTACAATTGAAATTTGTGTATGCTGTTCCATGTATACTAGTAATGCCATTGTTTGTTTACTTTGGTACATATAAATAATTTATTTTATGACACTTTTGGTTTAAACACTTACCTACATTGTATTATAGAATGGTATTGAAATTATTTATAATTAAAATTCAATGGAATCCAATGATTGATTGAACTCTGAGTGTTTATCCATATTTACAGTGAATTGAACAATACATTTATATTTAACTCTTAATGGACATGCGATTTGTGAAATGTTCCCATTCAGATATTTATCATCATATTATTGTATTATAAATTCATAAAAACAGTTTTCAAATAACATTACAAGCATCTGGTGTAATTAGGAATCAGTATTGTTTCTTTTGTGTTACTGACCCAATGCATACTATATAAATTAAATGTATTACCAGTATATTTAGAAATATTAATCACATAAATATAAAATAAATTTAAACCAGAAGTAACTTTCTTACATTAAATATCATCATCATCAGTTTATATACGTGCCAATACTGGGCACATGCCTCCTCTACAACTAAGGGGGTTTAGGCCTTAGTCCACCATGCTGGCCTAGTGCGGGTTGGAGAACTACACACCTAACAAATTCCTAAGAATTTTTAGGTGCGCAGGTTTCATCACAATGTTTTTCTTCACCGTTAAAGTATGTGATAATTCATTGTCATCATCATCATCAGCCCATTTATGTCCCACTGCTGGGCACAGGCCTCCTCTACCATTGAGAGGGTTATAATTCATTGTGAATACACTTAACTTTGAAAAGACAGAGATGTGTGCCTGGGATTTGAACCTGCGACTGTCAATATTCTCGACCTCATGCCTAAACCTTGACAAACTTTTTAGGACGGCCACCAACTGCTCCCAAATCTTATGACTATCTACTGAAGGTGCTCCTTGTTGGTGATTCTGATGTTGGAAAGCAAGAGATCCTGCAAGATTTGGAAGATGGCTCTGCTGATTCACCATTTTGTAGTGGCAGTGGTAAGTGTTACAAATTCAATTCTTCCAATTAGTGATTTGAAAGCCTTAGAATTTCTGCATGGTATACCCAGAACGTCGTATAAAACGCATAAAGGACATGGATGCTGGTCGGACCGTTAGGGTGATGCGTTCTTACCGTAAGCGAACCCACAAATGGCACGATGTCTACTTAGGGCGCAACGGTTTCTCCTATAGCCAGGATGGCCGAGACGAATTGCATCTCAGAATATATGTATGTATATTGGGTTGAGAGATAACAATTCAAAATTTGAATCGTTTTAGTTGTTAGGTATCTCGAAGTATTTCAAATGCGTTTAGTCGGTGTAGTTTTTCAATATGCACCCAGTACGACTGTTTAAAGAACGGAGACACCTACACACACCATCCATTCATCTCCGTAAACTTAATAGCTGTCCTATCGTAAAGTGGAGATTTATTCCGAGATGCGAGGTCACACTAATTGCTCTATTTATGCACTGGGTGCAACGAGTATTTTTTAACCTTTACAGCAACGGTCACCAACAGGTGGACCGCGAAAGGCCGAACCTCGGTCCGCAAAATATTGCAAAGATCGTCAAGCTTGGAATTTGTGTTGTTTTTTATTATTCAGAATTTGATTTGAAATCATAATAATAAATAGGTAGCGATTCATTATCAGTTCCTTTTTACTGAACCTCGTTAAAATTATCCCATATTAGAAATTCTTACCGACCCCTGTTTTATTTCGTTGATTGATATTTAAGATTCCCCATCTGCTGTTTACTTCTTTAAATCAATTTTAATTAGTTAACCACATTTTATCAATAAGTTATCAAGTCCATGAACTTTTAATTCTATTAAAATTATCGGATTCTAGTTAACTGTTACCTACTTAAGTTGGGCATACCACAGTTTTTTAGTTATAAAATTTCTTCATAAAAGTGAAGAAAAATAATAGATCATTTGTAAAAGGATAAAAAATCGTTGAAAATCCTTTGTCCTCGTCATAATACTGCTTACGAATCAATTATAAATTCATTAAAAACGAAATTAGTATAATTGCCCAGACAGCATACATATTCTTTATCATACACAAGGCGTATTTTTTTAATAGGTATATCTAAAAGTGCTTAAAAACAAATTAGAAATTCAGTATCCGTTTTATATGAAGCATCATATTACAAAAAAAATACTGGGAAATTCGAATAAGTAACGAAACCTAAAAATATGATTAATATTAACGCTATTCCAGCAATTAATAACAAAGAACGTCTGGACTGGTAAATCTAATCTTATAGTAATCGCACGATATACGACCATATAAGACGCGCAGCAGCTACCTATGTATATTATGTATGTTATGAGTCATAACTCACATTGCTAATCATCATTCATCGTCACCCTGCATCGATCTACTAATGGACATAAGCCTCTCAACGACTACCCCATTGATTTACCATCCTAGGGTTTCCTTATCCATATCTTACCATCAATCTTAAGAAGAATATTTCTCCATCCAATGTCATAATCCATGGTGCAGTTTGCTAGACATCAGCATAGAGAAAAGAGAGACCGCGGGTTCAATTTCTCGCATCGAGACAAACGTTTGTGTCATCTACAAATATGTATTTGCTTCCGATCTGGGCGTTTGTGAAATCGAAAAGTCTCTCGTAGATTCTGATACCCACTTTATAAGACTCGTGTGGGGGCAGAAAAAAATGTGTTTAAAGAGTTTATTTATTTAAAACTATCGAAAAAATTTAATACTTCGAAATAACTCATGAATTTACAATTTGTTTTCATTGCAGCATACAAAACGACAACTATTTTATTAGACGGCAAGAGGGTGAAGCTTCAATTGTGGGACACCTCTGGACAAGGGAGATTTTGCACCATTATACGTTCTTACTCAAGGGGGGCGCAGGGCATCCTCCTCGTATATGACATCACAAACAAATGGTCCTTCGACAGTATTGACAGGTGGCTTGAGGAGGTTGAAAAGGTATTTTTTTCTTATAATTCATATTTATATAATTATAAAATGAAATTAAATTAGTAACAGGACTTCAGCATATAGTAATACGTACCATCCACGCTTCCCAATAATAAAATAGTACATATTCTAATTCTTCCTCCGTCATGTCGTGTTGTAAGGGTAAATAAGCGTCATTATTGGTACTTAATAGTTATTTCTGAGTCAAATGTTATTTTAAATTACTTTTATCTACTAATTATATACAACAATTTATTCCAGCACGCCCCAGGAGTACCAAAAGTATTAGTAGGGAACCGCTTACACCTCGCTTTTAAACGGCAAGTTTTAGAGCGTGATGCGGAATTATACGCGGCGAAAAATCACATGGCGTTCTTCGAAGTCAGTCCACTGTGTGATTTCAATATCAGGGAGAGTTTCTGTGAGCTGTCACGCATGGCGCTGCACAGGAACGGCATGGAGAGACTCTGGCGAAGTAACAAAGGTACGTTACAATAGAAGTGCTAGAAATAGTGTAACGGCCACGTCAAAATCAAGATAATAATTAGTTTCTCCAGCTAAATGTTATTATTCTTTGCAAAAAATGTCTACATAATTTATTTATTTTTATTTAGGTACTTCACTTATAAAATTGATAATAAACAATTTCATTGTCAAACATTCATGTTTTACATTAATGAGATCTGGGGGTCGTGACACACATTTTGAAGAATTCTACCTTTGAATAAAATGACACATAAGTATTTAAAGTAATATTTTATCAATACTAACCATCATCCCTGCAGCTTAGAACTTCTTCGCTTTTCTGAATTATACAGAGGTTTGAGGTGACATACAGTGCCGTTAAGTAACGTCATCCCGAAATCGGATGATAGTCGGTAACCCCAGAAAAAATATTTTAAAAATATCTGTCACGTATTTTAAAATTATTGCCATTCAAGGAAGTAAATGAATTTTATTGCTGTTCATCATCATCATCATCAGCCCATATACGTCCCACTGCTGGGCACGGGCCTCCTCTACATCTGAGAGGGTTTAGGCCTTAGTCCACCACGCTGGCCTAGTGCGGGTTGGTGGACTAGGCACTTAAGAAATTCCTAAGAACTTTTAAGTGTGCAGGTTTCATCACGATGTTTTCCTTCACCGTTAAAGTATAATTCATAATAGATAATTCATTGTGAATACACACATAACTTCGAAAAGTCAGAGGTGTGTGCCTGGGGTTTGAACCCACGACCGTCGACTTATTGCTATTAGTTGTAGTTCATTACTACAAGTCGTTACTTTGCATTTTTTTTTCACTTTCATGTTATCGTGAGTAGCACTTTCTGTAAACGTTAGAAAAAAAAATCATACTACAATGGCCTGATTTTAAAAGAAAATAGCACTTTTTGTCAAACCTTAATTATAAAAACACGTGACATAGATTCTTTTTTAATTAATTATTTTTCTGTGCTTAGCTACTACCAGCTTTATCACCCGATTTTGGGTTGACGTTACTTAACGGCATTGTATGTCACCTCAAACCTCGATATAAATCAGAAATTAAGTAAGCGAAGAAATTCTAAGTTTAAGGGATGATACTAACCAGTATTGAAACAAATATTCTCTGGGGTCACTACCTGCCCTATAACCCGATTTCGTTTTGACGTTGATTTATGGTACATACATATACGTTTAATAAAATAGTGAAGTCCCGAGTGACATAAGAAATAACGGAACATTTAATTCCAGTGCTGAGTCTGCAAGAGCTGTGTTGTCGCGCGATAGTGGCGCGCACGTCCGTGTACGGGCTGGAGCGGCTGCCGCTGCCCAGCACGCTCAAGTCGCACCTGAAGTCGTACGCCATCTCCGCCGCGCCCGCGAGGCACCGCGCGCGCGCGCACAAACACCCCCACCACGCCAGGCTCAACTGCACGGGACGGAACTCCTGCAACATCGCTTGAGGACGCCATTACTTACTGCCGCCGTGACAGTGTTGCCAGGTGAAAAAAATGTCAAAGGCAGGATTAAAAACAAAAACTTGTAAATATTTGGGAGTCTGTGCCACAAAAAATGTTTAGAATGTGAGCTCATTTTTGGCTAAAAATCGATCTTGGAACGCTGTTGCTTTATATTAAATTTACTTTATATTAAACGTATCGATTTTTTCTTGTTTTGTTAAAAATATTAGTTGAGCGTGATGAACGGTGGGCGACTAATGTGCTCGGACTCTACGAGCATTGCACTGACTCGAAATGAATTGAGAAATTGTAAATTGTAATATATTATATTGTAATGTTATTTTTAAATATATTTAACCTTTCGTAATATTCTAGAATTGTTAAATTTAAAGTATAAACGTCTTAAAAGTTCGATAACAACTAATGCCTTGCAACTAATTTAAATGTTTTTACAAATTAAATTCGTCGTAAAAAAATTCGCTTAAAAGCAATAATTGCAAAGGACACCAATAAGCAATACTTATAACGACAAATATTAAAACTGCCATTATAATATAATTCCGCATGTTGCAGACAGTATAACGTTCCTCGATATTAATTAGCATTGTAAGGATTGATTTGAGCATAGCTATTCATTAGCTACGCACTGCCCAAGTACTGAATTATCCTAACACACAATACAGGCTGTAACTGACAACGGATTTGTGACTAGCTATTAGGATAGAATAAGGTATTGTTACTTAACTGATATGACGTGAATTAAGTGTTATTTAATTATAATATTATGATTGTCAATATTTTGTGGCGTTACGACTGGCGTCTCAGTCGTCTGTTTGAACATTGACTTTGTACTAACAAATATTATTGTATCGTGCCTAGTGTCATCGTTAATAACCTGATTATACAAGGAGAGTGCCATGAAAGTACTTCTGGCATGTTAGAATAGACGTTCCCCGTCTCAGCATGTATTGATCCAAATTTTCTTACAATTTAAGTGAAATTAATATAACTAATCAATTATTATTTATTTGCATGTACTCATCAAAATGAAATTTTCAAAGTGTATTATTTGCTTTACTCTTACATATTTTTAGAGTTATTTTATTTGCACCCGTAGATTGAATGATATGATATGCATCGGTCTTGAAATGTAGCTTTCAAATTGTACAAGTCACTTATTGTCCACTATTATAAGATGAAAATCTAGTTCGTAAGTTCTTGTAACGTGTAAATACTTTGGCTATATTTGTAATTATTCGATGAGCTCATTGCATACCAAAAGTTCAGTCTAAATTGTCTTAAAGTATTGGCTATTTTCAGATATATATTATTTACAATAAGTTATCATTTAGGGTATTAGTCAAAGTAGCTCGCACATCTGATATAATGTATATTTTCTATATGGTTGTGTATGTTTTAGCATGTGATGGAATATACATAGTGTACACTGCATTTAATTTTTCTGTTTGATATCGTCGCGTCGTCGCATTGACACAATATATTTATCAACATTTAACGATGTGACTTACTGAAATCGTGTCAATAGCACTAATTTGGTTCATTCCGTCCCTAGAAAATAACTGAACTGACATTTATTATTCGTGGTTATGGTAACCAACATCATCATTTGTCTTTCACTCACTATCTCAGACTAATGTTAGACTCTCGACAGTATCTTAATAACGTTTCATTATGTTATCCGTATTAACCAATGATTATTTACATTTTGGTGTCTCTTTATGAATTTAACGCATATATTTATTATATATAGTTAATATATTTGTAAATATTGTGTTACGCGTTTTCATATTATGTATTGTGATAATTTCTTAGTTTACAGTTAGCGCATAATCCAAATACAACTAATGCCAGCTAAAAGTTTGGGTTAGGTCGATACAGTCATAACTTTATTACTCCACATTATAGTAAGTTGTGAAATTAAAGTAATTTATAAATAATATCGTTTTTATTGAATCTACCTGCTTTCACTTCTCTGGTACATCTGACGAACTGAGCTTTACCAAAACATGGAAAGTAGACACATGCGCTGTATGAACGCTTGTAAAAATAAATCGATATAAAATATCATGCGCGCTGTATAGTGCCGCGTTTCATTCCGACCTGTGTTCAAACAATGTGTGCAATTCATACTGGTCATACTTTAGCTGTACAGTGATTCAAATGTTTAATAGAATCAAGCAATGTAATTTATCGCACAAGATGATGATTCGCCTAAATAATTTTTTGTACGTTTTCAATTTACGTCAAGGGACAATTCTTATTGCCGTCCATCAAATCGTAAGTAAAATGTGATGATGCGCAAAATCGTTACTACTAAAATATTCAGTGATTTAATAAATAATTATTTCCGTAGGCATTATCGTCGTTTATTTTAATAATATTGCTAGTAGGGGTTTCACATGTGGGTGACATGCTTACGATGCTGCGCAATGATATGGAAGACGATGCCGAAAGACGGGGTCTCTATGAGGTTGTGTATGGAAAACAAATTCAATTTCACGTAGGGGAAGTAAGCACGAATAATCAACGCAACTTCGCTAAGGCACAGCATCTGGCTACAGGTATGGAGGTTCTCCTTCCTCTTAAACATTAACCTTGAAATAATGACAAGCGTTTTATATAATTTGATTGATGAATTTTAACATTGATTTCGAATAATTATCAATTAATTGTGTCGGTCCAATATAAGTAAATTATTTCTAGAATTATCACCCTGCTACTATGCTTTTGAGCAATGCTAAAAATATTTAATTTCTAAGCACTTATTTATATTCAATATTGAGGGATCTCTATGCCACGTTGTTTTAAAATATCTCTCATAAATTCCTGGGTTCATAAGTTCAATGGCTCATTTGTGTATTCTTCCACAGTGACTGTAGTATTCCTGTATTCGAGCACAATGCTGACCGCTATGTATCTGCTATGCTGTATCTCACTACTTCACGGGGCGGTGAAGTACAAACGCGAGTATATGCTGCCGTGGATACTGGCAGCGAGCATCGCGGTCGTGCTGTTGATCATTGCGATCGTCATCGGCGACGGATACCCTTGTGTAGTCAACCTCTTCGGTGGACATAACCTTTACCGTTAGTATTGGATATGCTTGTTGTCTAGTCCCTACCAACAGTTCGCAGCATCGTTAATGCAAGAGCGAGTTTCTTCTATCTATGTCATTATAAAATACGTCAAAACTGATTAAAAGTTTTAGATAAACAAAGGCACCTTCCGTATTTAGGTAGGTATATGGTTATTTATTGGTATAATCCTGGTTAAACCAGTGACGGCAGCAGGATTTTACTTTAGGGGCTTTTAAGTTTAACCCAGTTTTTAAACTAATAAGCAACCACAATAAATATTTAATGTAGATAGGATTGGTGTCCTAGAATTTCATAATTCTTACGGCCTAAATCCCCTCAGTTGTAGAAGAGGCCCGTGCCCAGATATGGGACGTATATGGGCTGATGATGATACTTTTTAAGATTAATTAAAAGAGAGGTACATTTTTTTGTGGGACCAAGGTCTTTTCAACACCTGGGGTGGCAACAACTAGGGCGCCCGAACCAAACTAGTGGGGGTGTAACTGTGCCCCTTTCAACTCGTCTCGGAGATGCACCGTACGGCTGAGGAACCATTGTAGGTGCTTCTCCCCCATGCACCCTGGTTGCCCCACTTGGCGCGAAGATGGCCACCGCGGGGTTTTGGTCGGTATGCCGGCGTAGGAATTTTGTTAGTGACTCAGCCCGGCACTGACATATAAATAATAATAAATAAATAAATACACACAACAGTCACATACATAGTTCTGATCCCACACTAAGATACAAGTCTTGTGTCGTGGGTATCAGAAACTACGAGAGATTTTCGGTCTCACATACACCCAGACCCGAAACAAATATTTGTGGATCACACAAACATTTGTCTCGGTGCGGGGATCGAACCCGCGGCCTCTCGTTTCGCAAGCTGGTGTCTAGCCAACTGCGCCACGGGGCTGTCTAAACAGTACCTACATGTTTTCTGAAATGAATCTTATTTCAAACATTATACATACATTATACATATATGTATGTATTTAAGGCTGCCGGGGTTTTCGCTCGCCCGGCACAAGTGTCTGCCATGTGATCTTGAAATGTCAGGTTCGATTTCCGGATAGGTTAAATGTAAGGGTATCTACTTGTTTAAGAAATCACTCCCCAGGGCTGCTTGGCAAGCTGGTGTCTAGCCAACTGCGCCACGGGGCTGTCAACATATGCGCGGACGTGACGCCTGTCTGAGAGGCCAGTGACCCCGACATACGCTTCCCTCTCCCCTCCCCTAGGGCTGGCGGAAAGTAAAGCCATAATCAGCTTGCCCTCGAAAAAAAAGGCCCTTTCACCACGACCCCAGCACCTTGAATATATTAACACGTCGTAACCCATAGAACTGCATGATGATTCGGTCAAGATGATTTAGCCACTTGTCATCATTATTCAGCGTGATACTCAAAGTTCTGTTTGTGGCGAATAAAGAATTATTATTAATTAATTGTTATAAAAAAATAAACATCTGTAAATTTTCATCATTTAGAGTTTTCTTGTTGTCTGCTACATTTATTTTTTAAATTAAAATCGCCTTCGTTCGTCTCTACAGATTTGGATTCATCCCTTTGCCAGCTGACTTTTTCCAATGAATAGAATATGTACACTTAAATCTGTACATAAATTTGAAATCTATATCTATAAGTACGTGTTAACTTAAGGGGCCATCCATAAATTACGTCACACGAAAATCATTTTTTGGCCCCCTCCCCCGTCCTTGTCACAGCTGGTCACATTTGTAAGACTCCCCCCTTCCTAGGGTGACGTCACGAAACGAAAAGTCGAGACTCGAGAGGTCATGTTCTTTTTTTTTAGTGACGTCACGATATTTAGGTCCCCTCCCACCCCGTTGTCACACTCCGTCGACCCCCCCCCCCCCCATGTGAGTAATTTATGGATGGCCCCTAATTATATAAAATATACATTTCATTTCAGATTTCGGCTGCGGTCTGTTCGTGCTCACATTCATTTACGCGATTTGCGCGGTGTGCAGTTTCGCGCTAGAGACTGGCAGCGGTCGGTGCGCGCGCGCCGCCCGCTCGGCTGACGAGCGCGGCGAGCGGCTGCTGCTGCTCGACCACGCCGCGCACTCCAGCCTGCTGTCCGCTGCACAACTCAACAAACTCTCCAATGGCACGCGCACACACTTCGTATAAACTATTCTATCCCCAATCATGTCTATTAAGCCCGATTGTCATTTGTCCATTTTGTTGGAACTACTCCCAATCAGTTCTGCGTTTAAGACACAGGCCCGCCGCTAGCTTCTTCAACGCCCGCGTGCAAACCCTACCTTACAACTTAAGAAAAACAAGGATATCTAAATCATTTTTGTATCAACTTGTATCCAAAACGTCATGAGATTTTTTAAGGTGGGTGGGTATGTATTATAACAATGACTTGAATTACCTACATGATGAATCGCTCGATTTGCCGCCCCCCTGGACGTGCCGCCCGCTTGCGGAGGCCCTGTTAAGACAGAAACACTACTGGGTCGTGACATTGATTTTGCATACAAATGCATTGACGTGCGAGGCTATCTAGTCCGCTAGCTACTCAAAAATCATATTTATGTGTTGGGTTATGACGCGTCAGAAATCCCACCATCACTCGGGAAAGACGTTGTTTGAGCTGTCGGTGCCACGACACATAACGCTGCCGCACAACACACTGGAATAATTGACAAATGTGAATCAGTCTAAGAGTCACATAGAGTCACAATAATATTAAAGTGACTAAATCACTCAAAAGCTTTCTCTGCCTAGCTTTACTATTTACCTGTCAGTTTTTGTGCCATAGGTTTGTGAGTCCCCATAACAAATTGAGCAAAGTTAATTGGAAATTGTGTGTCTCATATTTTGTCCACTTGCCAATTAATAACATTTAGTGACTATGCACAAGTTATTCTTTCACTAAATTAGTTTTTTTGGTTGTATTTAATGCACAAAAAAGTAATTCAAGAATAGTAATTAGCTAGGTGAAAAGGCACAAGTTGGTATACATATTGAATGAAAAGGATTGCTTTCTGATGCTTTCACTTTTAAATTGCCTAAAAAAAAGTTATTATTTTTACGTCCATATAGCATTTTAGAGAAAATTTTGCTTAGGCCACTGGTGCATAATAAATTATTATTGTGATATATTTTTATAATGTTTAAGTTTAAAACAGAATTTCTATATGTACAAATTAAATATTTATTGAAATAAAACTAGATTATTCTAAAAATGTTCAAAGACATAAGTATATTTTACTTGAAGATAGATGATTAGCTATAATAAAGCAAGAAATATTCAAATGCTGATGCAAAAATAAATTCTTTTGTTAAAACAGACTTATTTTTATTTCCATTAGACAACTATAACTTGTCATACATCCATATAAAATTTATGCTATAATACAACAACAACATCAATTTGTTAAACTTATTCTATTTACCTATAATAATAATAATTGTGAGTAATAACTTATATTTATATAACTTTAGCCCCATCTACCATTCTCTAAAGGCCTCTGAATACCTCTGAAACCTCGCGCCAAAATAAACTTTTCTGAAGAATCTGATCTACTAGCATTTGGTTTTAAAATTTTAATATTTTTGTAAAATCTGGCTAGATCCATTTCTAATATTGGCACTTCTTTGCCGTCCCACACCTTAAATAGTAGGTTACCATCTATTTTTGTTACTAGGGCTGCAAACCTAAGAGCCATGTAACAAAGACCAATTATTCTGTCTTTGTCTAGTTCTTTAACACCAGTTGCACTTGGTGCCATATCTGACAGTACTATATCCACTTTTGTTCCATCTAGCAATGCTACAACTTTATCATGAGCTTCAATTGTGGAAAAATCCATGTTGTTCAAAATTGTGGCACCCTGAAAAAAATTGCAAAAAAATACTTGCATTATTTGTGTATTTCAATTCTATTTATAATTTGAAATTAATATCTTTTATTTTTTTCAATTGGATTAAGGCATTAGCTCTGCATTAGATGTTTCAATGTTCAGCAAATGTTATTTATTAGAAAAAATATATATGTTATGCCCTCCTTTATCAGTGAAAAGACATCAAGTCCCATTATGAGTAAGCAAAATATTATAAGTACATTTATCACTTTATTAAGTGTTGTTATCTCATATTTACACATTGTAATTATAACTTTCTATTACTTAATGACATTGCATTACCAACTATTAGCAAGAAAATTATAATTCAAATGTTGTAAATACCTGTTCTTGGTTACCTTTTATGTAGGTATGTAATACACTATTAATGTGATTAATACTTAAAAATTACTACTACATACAACTAATAAAAGAACTACACAAGGTGACTATGGATAGAAATTAGGATTTACCTGCAACCTTCCTACCCAGGTGGCAGGTATTTTTGAAAACCAAGAGAGTCAGGTGATGTCATAACTACTTAGAAGTTACTATTAATAAATTCATTATTGTATATACTGATATAAATTCATATAGGTACTGACCAACAATAACACATACTGTGGCCTACTCCACATACACAAAAATATGACTCACATTTGTTATGTATTAGTATAAAATTACCTCAATGGGGAAAATTTGCAATTTATCAATAGACAGTACTGTTCCTTTTGGTTTGGTAGGATCTGCCCCATCAGCATTTGTTTTCTGTACTGCTACTTGGGTCCATGAACCAGGAGACGCTCCTAGATCTATGACAGTTAAGCCAGGTCTCAGTATATTTGTTTTCTCATTCATTTCCAATAATTTAAAAGCACTGCGACATCTGTAACATGAACATCGTGACCAAATCGTTCATATTTATTTTATACAAATAAGTACAAAAAATCAAAAATGCCCAAAATCGTCATACAACTGCAACAACCAAGATGACTATGAATTAATTTGTCACGCTCATGGAATAATGCTGTTGACAAAAAATCTAAATAAATTAATTTAAAAGCACCTGTAATTATACATCTTTGCCTTTTCGACGTAGGGATCCACTTTCTGGCGGCTTAACCATTGCTGTGAACTTTTAAATCGTTTAAGGCAATTAACGACAAAACACATTCTTGAAAAATTTAACTGGTTAGTCGCGACTGACCGACACTGTAGCATTGTCTTTATACTCATGTGGTCAAACAATGATTAACTTATTTATAATAATGACTATACACATTAGCACAACAAAGAAAAATATAGTAAATAAATATTAAATATGGTGAGAAACGTCAACTGTCAAAACCTAAATGTCATAATAAATGACAAGACTTCATAGGCTAGACTCCTTTGCCTACCTCTTCAGAAGATTTTTTTTTAATCAATGGTAGGGAAAGCTGCGTACATTATTAGAGTATGTTTTGGACCTGCTCCCATTATAGCAAAAAATCGTATCGTTTTCTCATTAGGGCATTCGTCTTAGTTGGCGATAATTAATTGAGATTGAGAGGAATATAAAAACCGCAAGGGTCAGAGCCCTTTGCCTGCAATGAAAAAATCCTAAGATATTTCGAGGCTGTCAAGTGTCAACTGTCAACCGTCAATCTCTTATCTCACGTTAACTGTCAAATGTCAATACAGCCCGAAGCCCACTGTTTTGGCGGCTTTATTATTTTTGCAAGAAATAATGCTCCAAATTAGTATAGAAATTTTTATTATAATAGAATTTTCGTTTTAGCTAAGACAAATATGTTGTAATGATAAGTAATCTGATAAAGTATGAGGTTATTATTACGCGAAGCGTGTAGCCTTAACCGTAGGAATGCTTACAATTTTATTAGGAATAAATGCTACATTTTCATTTTAAATAGATACAAATCTGAAATGATGAAGTATTTAAATGTTGCGGAGAAAAATGATGCAGCCAAAAACATTGCATTACATTTATCACGAGGCACGTCCAGACGGGTGAGCTAGATTTCTTTTGAATTGTTTTTATTGCTTTGGTAATAGCTTTACCTAGGTGAAATAGTAATAAATATTCTCGAAACACTTATACTTCTCACTTCATCCCTCCAATCCAAAATTAAACTCTAATGTGACTAATTACTAGTTCTTCATATGAACAATAATCTTCATATTGCATGTTTATCAAGTTTGGCACCTAAAAGAAAAAAAACTACAATTCTTCACCCAGGTGCTATTTAAAGCTATTTAATTATTTATTTACAACGATACCAACAGCTCAAAACTATGATGTGATTTAAAAACACATGCTTTACATTTGATTTTCCTATTATAGGATATCACTCATCTTTATATAGCTATATATTTAATAGTAGTTTATAATTTGCACTAGGGATGTTACGGAGCTTCGACTCCGGCTCCGTTAAGTCGGAACTTCCGATTATTATTACACCTTCGGTTCCGACTTCGGCTCCGAAACTTTTAAATGGGAGGTTTTAATCGGAGGTCGAAGCATAACATAGCGGTGGCGGCCTGCGTCGACTGTTATGAACGGGTTCATACATGTCGCGCGGGGTATCCCCCTGACCTCCGCTACATGCGATCTATCGTCAATTGTTTTTTCTCTTGTTGTTAGTTGTAGAAAATAAATTGACTAAATAATGTTTTATTGGTCCTTAAATAAAAAATCTCTCCTGCCACCACTTCTGACCCTGCCTCCGACTGCGGTTCCGACTCCGATAAATCAAATTTAAAAACTCTGACTCCGCCTTCGGTTCCGATAAAATTACCTCCGTTACATCCCTGATTTGCACATATAATAATAATCCTATACTTAAATAATACATCACTATATAAAACATTACAGAGAGAAGGATTATCAACATACAATAAAATATATGAGTTTGATGCAGAGGTAATGGGTAGACAGGCACAGATGGTGATGACTTCTGTGTCAGGTCACCTCTTGGCATTGGAATTTGCTAACTCACACAAAAGTTGGAAATCTTGTGACCCTGTGTCACTCTTCAGTGCAGAAGTCATCAAATATTGTCCTGATAATTATCAGAAGATTAAAGTAAGTTTATTAATTTTATATTACAATAAATAGGCTTGTCAAATAACATTCATTCATTGTCAATAAATTATAATTATAGATAATGCCAGCCCCGTGGCGCAGTTGGCTAGACACCAGCTTGCGAAACGTGTGATCCACAAATATTTGTTTCGGGTCTGGGTGTTTGTGAGACCGAAAAGTCTCTCGTAGTTTCTGATACCCACGACACAGGACTTGTATCCTAGTGTGAGGTCAGAACTATGTATGTGACTGTTGGGTGTATTTATTTATTATTTATTTATTTAATGTCTAATGTATTCAAGATATATGTCTCTCAGAAATTTCACGATAATATTATCTTGACTTGACTTCTTGTGTACTATGTACTTGGGATAAAAAAAAAACAAAACAATTTTTTTTTACAAATCAGTTGTATATATTTATTAAAGTTGAATGTACTTTCAGGCTACTTTAGAAAAGGAAATCCGTAGTTGTAATGGCCTTATTATCTGGACTGATTGTGATAGAGAAGGGGAAAATATTGGTTTTGAAATAATAGAGGTTTGCACTGCTGTAAAGAGGAACATAGAAATATACCGCGCTAAGTTCTCAGAGATAACATCAATATCTGTAAGAAGAGCTCTACAAAATTTGGAGAGGCCTAATAAGAATATAAGTGATGCTGTAGATGTGAGACAAGAACTTGATTTAAGAATTGGTCAGTTCAAGAAAGTATTTTTATCTTACTATATTATATTATTAATTATTGTTCATATTTAAACAAAGTTTAAATGTGTGATGTTTGCATGTTTTTAAGAAGTTTTGAATTTGAATTGTTTAAGCTATATTTTTACGCTAGGTCTATTATAAATGTCCATGATGCCTTTTATAATTCTTTTCCAGGAGCTGCATTTACGAGGTTCCAAACACTAAGGTTACAAAGAGTGTTCCCAAGTAAATTAGCTGATAGCTTAGTGAGCTATGGTTCTTGTCAGTTTCCAACATTGGGTTTTGTAGTAGAGAGGTACAGAGCAGTAGAAAACTTTGTATCGGAATCATTTTGGAAGCTAAAAGGTTGGTATTAATTATAATTAATATTTTTCATGATTGAACTACTAGTGAACTTCATGACTATACCCATTTTTGTATCAGGCATCAACACTATGAAGTAATTTTTAAAAATGATATAAAAATTATTGACTATTTATTTTTTTGCACAGAAAATTATTCATTATTTAATATTAATTGTTAACTTGGAATAAAAAGTCATCGTCACAGTTAAAAGATATTTTTTCTTTTTGCTTTAAGTGATCCACACTTTAAACAATTTGAGTGTCGAGTTCGCCTGGGAGCGAGTTCGGCTTTTCGACGAGGAAGCATGTCAAGTTTTTCACGATATTTGTACCGATAACCCTCGAGCAACAGTTCGTGAGGTGAAAACTAAGCCCAAATCTAAATGGAGGCCGCTGCCTTTGGATACAGTGGTAAGTACTACTTAGATACGTGCATATACGAGCACACACTAGCTCGCTATACGCGAATTTCATTGGGTGATACGTCAGCTGCGTTTTGATTCCCACATTATTAATTTTTTTTTTTTGATATGATGTGCTAACACGCATGACCTATAAATATCTTTAAAATAAATATTAATAAGGTGCCTTTTTTATATAAAAAAAACACTGTTGCATTAAATTATTTAAGAAATCAATTTACATTTTAAGGAATTAGAAAAACTAGCGTCAAGGAAATTGAAAATAAACGCAAAAGAAACTATGAAAATAGCAGAGAAGTTGTACACCCAAGGTTTGATCAGTTACCCGCGTACTGAGACCAACGAATTCCCCAAAGAAATGAACTTGGCAACACTTGTGGAGCAACAGACTGCGGACCCCAACTGGGGCGCGTTTGCCAGGGGAATACTCGACAGTGGGGGACCTACCCCTAGGCAAGGAAACAAGAGTGACAAAGCCCATCCCCCTATACATCCCACCAAATATACAAACGGTAAGACGTTCCTGGAGTTGTATGTCTTGTATTGCGAGTAGAAGGAAATATGAATGACTTCATCAAACACCCATATCCGAAACAGCATATATACGATCACATAGGTACTACTTTTTTAATAAGCTCGAACTTTTAACCAAATACACTACATCCCCTCTTAAAATACTAAAAAGTATAATAATACTAGACTGCCTTTTGTACTAATTAGTCTTCTGTACTCAATAGTTATTATCTTATGTGTACATCATCATCATCCATCAGCCGAAAGAGGTCCACTGCTGGATATAGGCCTCTCCCGATGACTTCCACAAGGACCTGTTGGAAGCAGCCTGCATCCATCCATGTTATGTGTACAATAAAGTTTAAAATAAATAAATAAAATCTTATAATCATACTGATATTTCCAGGTTTATCGGGCAACGAGCAGCGCCTATACGAGTTCATAGTGCGTTCGTTCCTGGCGTGTTGTTCCCGCGACGCGCAGGGGCAGGAGACCACGGTGCACGTAGACATCGCCGCAGAGACGTTCTCGGCCAGCGGACTCATGATCACCGCCAGGAACTATCTGGAAGTCTACCCCTATGACAAGTGGTCGTCTAAGGAGATCCATGTGTATGAGGTGTGTGTTTTATTATAGTACATCCAATCTACTGATATTGGATATAAGGGGCATTGGGGTAAAAATTAATAATAATGAGCAGAAGAAATATTTTGTGGATTCATGCTAAAACTTTTAATAGCCAGGCTCATCATCATCATCAGCAGGGCTGGGCAAAATACATGCTTTGCTTTAATTGAAATACAAATTACAAAATACTGTATCGCAAGTAATTAAAATACGAAATACAAAATACATTTAAGTAAGGTATTTGAAATACAAAATACAAAATACAGTATTTTAGCTATTTGTAATTGAAATACAAAATACAAATTACAAAATACAAAATAATGCATATTTATTTGTTTTGGAATAGTTTTTTTTTTGGAGGCGGTTTTTGTTTTGTTATTGCAGGTCCTGATGAGCACAAATTTAATGTCCAATATTATAAAAGTCTGTAAATTTCGAGGCTTTACCATCATTGCACTCTCGCCTCGCACTCACACTCATGATCGCTAAATGAAGGCTAAATGTATTTTAATAAATGTATTTTGAAGCCTCGAGTATTTGAAATACTAATTACAAAATACTTCGGCTACACGTATTTTAAATACAAATTACAAATTACATTTTAAGAAAGTAATTAAAATACAAATACAAAATACGTATTTGTATTTCAATTACGTATTTCAATTACAAGTAATTCAAATACTGCCCAACCCTGATCATCAGCCCATATACATCCCACTGCTGGGCAGGGCCCTCCTCCAAAACTGAATAAGAATTATCACAAATTAATTCACAAAGAATTATCACATACTTTAACGGTGACGGAAAACATCCTGATGAAACCTGCACACCTAAAAGTTCTTAGGAATTTCTGAGGTGTGTAGTATGCAAACCCGCACTTGGCCAGCGTGGTGGACTGAGGCCTGAACCCTCTCAGTTGTAGAGGAGGCCCGTGCCCATCCAGGCTCATAGTCAGGAATATTCAGCAGTTTGTTAATCTTACTTTTTTAGGCATTGTCACACATATTCAGTCAGTCTTCTACCTAGTTATAATAAATCTCTATAGCAGTTTATTATTTGCATAAATTCATAATTGAGATTACAGTAAATAGTGGTGCTAATATTTTACAAAACTGGTTCAGCGGTTATGGTGTACTTAAAAGTATTTATGTATGTATGGTGTTGGATTTGTATCACAGTATGTGCAAATATCTTATCAGATTGCAATTATTGTCATTGCAGTCCGGTATACTTACATTTAAACTATGACTTTTTTTTAACAATTTTCAACTAAACTATTAATTTATTTGTTCCAGCGGGGACAAGTGTTCGATCCTACTAGCATCGACATGGTATCTGGCGCCACCTCGCCTCCTAATCTGTTAACAGAAGCTGATCTCATAGCGTTAATGGAAAAACACGGCATAGGTAAAAAAAACAATAACTCCAGTTGAGACAGATCTAAATAGCATTTATAAATAAGACCCTTGAGCTCACAAACTATTACATGTGTAATATTAATTAACCTATGGATCCCGATTTATCTCTGGGTGAATTTATTTTTGAGCTTCTCCTGATTTAGAACGGTCTAATACCACAAATGTTTTCAGGCACGGATGCGACTCACGCTGAACATATAGAAACAATAAAAAGTCGGTCGTACGTAGCTCTAGCGGACGCCATACATTTCGTGCCCGGCTTGCTCGGGATGGGTCTAGTTGAAGGATACGATGCTATGGGACTGAACATATCCAAGCCACACTTGAGAGCCCAGCTAGAAGCAGATTTGAAAGCTATCTCTGAAGGGAGAAAGCAACCCAGTGTTGTTCTAGCGGAACAGGTAAATTATTAAGTAGTACAGTAGCATTTTAATACAACTATTGTTTTTTATTTTTAAGTCATACAGTATATTTAATGTTATGTAAACTCGGAAACGGAAATAAAATTTAAAACCGTTGACATAATTGTATACAATGTGTACATTATTGGTTATTATATGTGTAGATAGCAAAATATAAAGAAGTGTACCTAACAGTGACGGCAGAGGCGAACAAAATCGACGCGGCACTGGGCGAGCGATTCAGCGAACAACCCATACATGTGCCACACAATTCGGACACCTACCCTGCTAGCATGCCGTCGGGTGAGTGGGACACTGAATATTATTATTATTAGACATTTTTTAATCTTATAAATACGAGAAAATAACTACACTACTTATTATGTTCAATACCTTGTAAGATATTGACCGGTCTGGTATTATAATTTAGTGATTTTCAAAAAGAAGGTAGTAAGAATATTTGGTCATGGAAGGAATGCAACTGTGAAATGGTTGAAAGTATGTATGTTTCTTATGAGACTATGGTGCCACTCCAGCTTTATTTTTATTGAACAATTTAAGTACCGCTTTTCTATGAGCAATCAGAAATGAAGAGTTTGTTTTTATATTTCAGCATTTAAATGTCCCAAATGTGGTTCAGAAATGTGCGTGAGACAGAAAAAAAATAATCAAGACGAATATTACATAGGTTGCTCGGCGTACCCTAATTGCAAAAACGCAGTTTGGCTGCCAAGTTTAGTCAAAACCGTGCAAGTTTTACCCGAGACGTGTGCCGAGGTAGGTTCACTGACGATAAATAAATCCAAACAAGATGAATACATAGGTCTTAGTATGTGTAATGATACAATTAAAAGTTACATTACAGAGGACGTCGTAAAAGATGCCAAATCAAAATATCAAAAGAAATTAGAAAAATTAATTCCTAATATTATTGTCTCAAGAAATGTCTCGATTCATGGATCATACCCTTTTTTACATATGGCTACTAACCATCACAAAGTCTATCAGAATTATAATTTAAAATCAAATTGTATTTTTTTTAAATATCACAAGTTTTTTAAAGATTAATTTTTAAATTTAATTTCAGTGTGGTTCTATATACAAGAAGATAAAAATGGAATGGCGTAATAATTCAATAAGTCATATATATCCGTCCCCGCACACGGCATGTCTTGGAGGCTGCGACAAAACCATTTTAGAACTGCTTAAAATACCACTATCAAGCGTTCAGCGCACATCATCAACACAAAATCAAACAGCATCAACAACCAACAGATCTCGACCAGACAATATAAGTACCGTAACGACGAACCAAGTCCCAACAAGAGTCAACCAAGTATCTACTACTACTACTTTCAACCAAGTACCTGTCAGTAGGAACCAAGTACATGCCAGCACTAACCAAGTACCTACAAGAGGGAATCAAAATGCTAATCAACAAGGAATTACTAATTCTAATAGGACAAGTGTACCAAACTCAAGGATGCCAACACCTGCAAATAGTGATAGCACAGATAACACTGTGTACTGCTCATGCAACCAACCAGCTATTCTGTTGACTGTGAGAAAACAGAGTGTGAATCATGGTGAATAAATTTGTCATAGTATACATTTGTAGACTAAAGTTAATAGATCACCATGTTTGTCATCTGTGTGATGTAATTGAATGTACTCTAGTATGATTTGTGGATGAGTAAATGTGTTTTTGAGTTTTGCTTTTAATGAATTCACAAACACAAACCATCTACTGCTTTGTAAGTTTTTTCAATTTTATATTTCCAGGTAAAAAATTCTATAAATGTAATCTCGACAAAAATAATGGTGGGTGCGATTTCTTTCTTTGGGCTCCCGAGTCGGCGGACGTTGTACAAAACAATTTTGACACACCACCCCCCTCTACATCTTCGTGGGGCGTCAGTTCATACAACAGTTACGATAACAGCAGTAGGACGACGGACATGACGCCAGATAGCTCAGACGATGTTAAATGTAACTGTGGCCTGTCTTGCAAAAAGTATGTATAATTGTATTTTTATAAACAGATGTTTATCAATAGATGGAGACAATTAATGTGCACATAAATGTGTTTTCTAAATTTGTGTCCAATTTTCTTGTTTCTTTATTTCTATATGATGGGAGTTTATCAGATTTATGTAAACAGTATACTTAGTTTTATATTTTTTTTACTTTTTTGTGGAACCAATAAAAAAGTTTAGGTTTTTTTATATTTCTTATGTCGGATAAGCGAATATAACATAATTTAGAGTAGTTGTCATTGTCTTTTTTTTATATTTATTTAATTTCAGATTCACTGTTCATAAAGAAGGACCAAATAAAGGACGAATGTTTTATAAGTGTCCCAAAGAGTTCAACGCCAAATGCGCTTTCTTTTTATGGGCCGATGAAAACAATCCAGGGTTTGGTACGTATTATTTTAGTAATTTATTTAAAAATGCATCAGGGAGCCATCAAACCACCTTCTGCCCTTGGCCATCTGTATATCTTTTCATTTTCTCTGGTGAAGTTTTTTATTCTATCGGATATAAATTACCTACGTCTATGTTTAACATTAGCGTGTTGGCGGTTGCAACACGGGATTTAGAAAAATATTCCATGATAAATAAAATTAATTTGATTTAATGATTTTAGGTGGCGCTAGTAGTCCGCCGCGACCCGGAGGAGGCGGGACCCGAGGGCGCGGGCGCGGCGCTGGGGGCGCTAACAGAGCTACCAACACCACCAGAAAATGCGGACATTGTCATCAGCAGGGCCACAACCGAACGAGATGTCCGCAATTAAATAATTAGAATATTTTGTATATATGTAGTTTATATACTATCGTCTTGATATTGCAGTACATGGAGGGTTAATAAACCCTGTGCTTCTATGAAGATTCCTGGATTGGGTCCATTGATTTGCGAGACTTATGTTTATTGAATTAAATGTATATTGTCTTTGGAGGAATTCTACCTTGTCAGACTTATAAGTGTATATGTGGATTTTGTACATTTTTGTAAATAAAACAACAACTGTGATTCTAATTCTTATTTAATTACATAAGTAAATAACTTTTGTAGACTTTTATTATGATACATTTCCCTCCTTCTCTATTTAAATCATCAAAGCACAAAGATTTGAACAGCCGTTGAGTGCGACACAAAAACTAGTATCATGCTTATGTTTTGAATTTTACCTTTACTTTCATTTTATCGATGTACAAAGCATCGATACTAATTGATTAATTATAAACACCGATACTTACAATTCACCGATTTTTAAGAAAAACTTAGCTAGGGTGGTACCAGTATTCTTTAACTTGCCCGGACAACTATTTCGTGGCTAATTATTCTTTGGGTACAAATTCCATTTAATTAAATTTATTTAAGTTCAAGTTTGTTTTATATTTTAACAAATATGTTGTAAACAGTATTAGTTATGTAAGTAGATATTTTAATATCTTAGAAGAAAAAAGTTTTCTTTTAAACATAGCTTAGTTACCACTTTTGTTTCTTACTTTTCTGTTTTATATTTCCTAAGCTTTGCGCTCTTTGCATTTCAGCTTGTTGTTCAGCCTCCACCGTTTTGTCTGTCATCATGTCCAATAATATTTCAAACTTAAGCCTTAACATATTGTTTTCTTCTTCTAGTTTTTCTAACTCGTTTTTCAAACGAAAATTCTCCTTGTGAGCTACGCCTGCTTTACCAGAGGCTGCAAATCATATAAAAACCTATGACAGATATGGGTTCCCCTACATCTAAGCACGGAGGCACGGGTCTTCACTACATTTTAGAGAAGTAAGGCCTTAGTCCACAATGCTAGCCTAGTGCGAATTGGCGGAAAACACACCTGAGAAATTCCTAAGATTTTTTAGGTGTTCAGGTTTCCTCACGTTGCTTTTTTTCACCGTTAAAGTACGTGACAATTCATTATAAATGCACACATAACTTCGAAAGGTCTGAGGTGTGTGGTCGGGGTTTGAACCGGCGACCGCCTAGACTCGACCGCATGCTTGAAATTTGATACTATCACTATTTTTAGTCCATTATAATACATTGGTGTATAAAAAATGTATTTGTAACTGTCTTTGGGCAGATACAGTACATAATTATGATATTATTATTTTTCCTAAGCATTTTCCATAAACCGGCAACGCATTTTAATTTCTATTTGTGGATATTATTATTTATTAACGAGAAAATTAAAGAAGAATTTTTTAATGTTAAACATTGTCTTGTCTTCAATCGTGAATGTTAAAGGAGTATGAGAGAGGTTTCTATCTTAATTTCCAGTTGGTACCTTTACCTACACCCTACTTGAAGTGACATTTAAGGAAACATTTCTCTTAGAGCATAGATCCAAATCGCGATTTTTCATCTCGCATCCAGCTTCCACCCAAGTATTTCTCGAAGAATCAAGATTTAATTCCTTCGATATCCGCAGAAGCCAAATTAACTATCAAACCTTAAACTATTGAGAAATATGTAGGTACTTGTTTTATACTATAATTATTTAAATACCTGGTATCCACTGGCCATCCTCAAAAGAGACTTCAAAATCTCCTAATTTAATTTTTAATGGCGCGATGTCCAGGGATAATTCCTTCGACGCATAATCACTTCCTAACTCATTCTTCAAAACAGATGTATCCTGTTTCCTCACAGGTATAGTTTTTGGTGTAAACTTACTGCTAAATAAAGGCATTCTGTGTGTATGAAATATTTACACACGATAGAAAACTCGTGCTTTGTCATTACTAGACGTTACCATGGCAACCCGCAAGCATACTGACAACACTACACCTGATAAAAAGAGAACAGCGTTGCAAATACAATATCAACTTTAAAAAAAATGAATCCACGATCATCCTTCAACGGTTTACACAATTACATGTTTATGACCTGAAGTTAATGGGGCATGCACATGCTTAGCCCGGATACCATACGACACACGGGCGCGGTTGTAACTACTTTAGTTCTACATCTAAATAGACAGTGGTCGCTAACCGGGCGGATAGGAATATTTTACCACCAAAAAAATGTTATAATTGTTATTTGTTTATCAGCCCGTATTGGTAAAGAAAGCCTCCGAGCTGGTAACCATTTTTAACGTTTATCAAGTAGATAAGTTTAAGTAGTAAGTTGGTGGACCGACTTTTAAAACATATACTTCATGCACATAAACTAAATATTAAATAAATAAAATTCCAAAACTTAATTATTAACATGTTTATTATTTAATACTGGTATTCGAGATAAAATTTCGAAAAGTAAAAATAAAATTAAACTGTGTAAAGTAATATAAAAATCACCAAAATATTTTAATAAATAATGGCATTATTGTATAAATTATTAGATTATTGCTTGCATATACAGACTGTACAAAACGATCATTAAATTATGACTATGTCTTCAGTCTAAATAACATCACAGTTGGAATTATTACAATAAGTGACCCTAACGTGTACGTGATAACTGCGCCGAAACACCAATAAACTGCAACAAAAAAAATTGAAATTGATGATGTGGAGGAATTTAATTAATAATTATTTAATTATTAAATCAATATTTAATATATCACAAAGTCATATACGTTAGTTGATACAGAAAACTTGCACTTTGTCGGTATGTAGAAAGATCACGCGTTACAAAAATCTAGTATTCCCCAGATAAAACTGTGTTATCGCATGTTGTTGATATCGTATTGCTAGTAAATAAACAAGATTAGCGCTAACACAGGTCATGTTAGTACATGACAAGTATACAATAGTTTGTATCAATTTGCAATAAGATCATCTCTTATTGAACATATTTAAATTTTAAACTATCGTTACATAAGATTACTTAAATAATATTTTATATAATATCTAATATTATACATAGAATTGGAACAGTACATAGGCTATACTTATGATCAATGAGATGACAAGAAGAAAGATATCAATTATCATACTTCAATTCTAACGTGGACACAATCGCAGAGATAGGAGTTTCGCCAATTGTGTTCTTGTACCAAATAAAGGGCCGAACCAACTGCCGTTTTTCACGTTTCAGAATTCCGGGTGATTACTGAAAATTTTCGTAAAAAAATAAAGACAATAACATTTGCCCGGCTTGGGAATCAAACCCAGGACATTAGTTTGGACGGCACATACCTGTGCCGCGAAACCACGAGGCAGTTTTTTTTTTGTAGTAGTACACTAGATTTGTAGCTCACATGGAGTTGAAGGTTATTTCTGTTGCCGATACTGGTGCGCGAGTATCCCTATGATGTATGATGTAGTATGTGGTGTAACCGTGTACCGACCTGAGGAGGCGAGCAGCGGTCCGGCGGCGCGCGCCAACGCCCCGAGCGAGCGCAGCGTGCCCAGCACGGCGCCGCGCGCGTCGGCCGGCGCCTGCCCCGCCGCCATCGACGTCATGCACGACACCGCGAACGCCGTCGCTGAACACGCAACAACACAATATTTGGACAAAATGTCAGACATTATGCCAGCCTGTGGGCGCTGGAGAACTCGGGGGGGGGGGCTTAGGAAGTTAACAACAAATTATAAACCCCATAACCAAAGATTTTTATACACACGACGAACAAGTGAGGTGAGTAGGAAGTGAAGTGGACGACAACCATCCATTTAAAAAAAAATATTACCTATGGTGTTAATATAATATGTAGGTACTTGGTAAGGCTCCCAAGACAAGAGTACAGACCGTCATATGTACGTATGTGAAAAGCTGCACAAGGAAAAATGTTAAAGAGTTTTAATAAAAATGCTAATCTATATAAATAATTGTCTTTAAATTACAATAAAAAAATAAGTTTTGATATCAGCACTTGTATCAGTAGGACAATAAATATTGTACATTTATATGCAAATGAATCACTAAGGGTGAATGAGTTTTTGACCGATAAGAAATTACGTACAACGAGATATAAAGATAAAATTAATTAACTACAAGTAATATATTAATACATTTACTTGTTTTTTCTTCATATGACTTTTCCATGTATAATACAAGTTACGCGATATTTTTCTGGTAAATCCGTAAAATTAGCAAAAAGCTCAAGTTCTCAAATTGGACAGTATATAGAGTGAACTGCCAGCAGCGTGCCAATCAATAGCCTTAACCGTCTAGGTATTAAATTTGTTTTAGTTTTTGGTAGATTCCAACAAAATAAAGTGCATGTAGCTAAATAAGTTAAGATGAAGAGAGAAGAACAATTAATGTTTATTCATATGGATAAACATACAGAATTTTGTCATCCTTACGAGATATTAGATGTACCTAAAAAGGTGAAAGTGCATCCGATAATTCGGGTTTCCAGTTTATTGGAGGGGCGCTTAAATATTTTGACCCGTTAAGTTATAGAACTCACGCATAAATCCTAAGACTTGAATCAGAAATACCTTCGAGTATGACCTTGACTAAACAATATTGTAAGTGAACTTCCTCGAGCAATAATCGAGAAAAAAATATAGTTTAAATTATTGATGCCGTAAACATTTTGCTAATTAGATACACTATATTATTCTGACAGCTGTTAGCCTCGAATGGCAGTAACACCAAACAAGGTAAACCAGTGTTGAAGCCACTCCAACTCAATATTAATAATGCTATGCAAATATTTAAGAGTCAGAAAAATTCATTCTAACGTATTGAGCTACCCAGTCATATCTACCAAACATTTTATGTAATAAAAAATTTAATCGATTGCAAAAAAGATTAATAAACCCATTTTCAGACACATTTTTTCTATTAAACTACAAGATTATAATTTAAAATACAAAATAAGCAAATTATTCGCGTCGAAGAAATTTGTGACAAAAAAGATTAAGGATAAGCTATTTAATCTCTAAATACCTTGAACGTTAGAAAATCATTATTAAATCAAGAGGATCGGTAACAAATTTGATTACATTTGTTTATTGTGGGTGATTGATGATGATTAAGTACCCATATTATGTTTTTTTTTTCAATAACTTATACTCTCAACAACTTTAAAATATTATAATTATGAATTATATTAATTATGTGATATCTGCTAACACTATCTTATTGTAATTCCGTATTTTAAATAGATAATCAAGTGTTAAAATATTGGTTTTCAGAATTATTACACGATACCAAACATAAAAAAATAGTTATTTGTTTAAATATTTATAGGTAGTCCTTAACATAACTAAAATTCTTTGCTACGAGTATAATAAGAACAGCATAATTAATTGCAATAACTGGTTTTTAAAATGTTTTATTGAACAAATTTATCCTAATAGATAATAAAATGGAGACAAATGATCATACATAAATAAAAACAGTGAACACATGTTTCCGGGTCATGTGTAGTGCAACTAGATTTTTTAAATATTATCCTAGAGTGTCTATGGATGTGTATTATAATATTTCCACATATTAAATAATCGATTTGGGCTAAATCCAATTTCTATGATCGAGTAGTAGCTAGGGGGGCGTAATAATTCTATGGTATGGTATTCCCTGCTCCTGCTTCGTAAAGAGAGACTTATATGGGTTTTCGACGTCACTGAGCGCACAAATGGAGACTCTTCGGAGCAGAAGTGACGTAATTGCGGGACCAGTGATTAGGGTTGCCAACTATACTGTTTTAAACAGTATTATACTATTTTTCACTACATTATACTTTTTACTGTTGAACAAAAATAAAGTATACAAAATACTGTTTTCAGGATCAGAATGCTTAGCACTAAAGTGTTAGACTTAGACGCTCACATAATTATTTTTGTTTAGTCAGATACAGTTTAAAAAAGACAGCAAATTAATAAGTTGTGCGAGAATCTCTAAAAAATATGTATATAAAACAATAAATAAATAAAATACTGTTCAATATTCTTCTTAGACTTAAATATACTTTATTTCTTGTAAAAAAAGTTGGCAACCCTACCAGTGATCCCTTTTTTTTCTCGAGGGGAAAGCTGTTTATGCCTCTACTTCCCGCCAGCCCTAACGTATCGTCATAAAATTGGGCACATTTATTAACATTATGAAATAGAACATTGGACACTTTTTACACTGTAAACCTACTGATTATGAAATTAGACGTTGGTTTAAAAGCTACTAAGATAGAAAGTAGTGATGGCCTTTAGGCGCGCGGTCGTGAATGTCGGCGATCGAGGGCTTAAACCCCAGGCACACACCTCTGACTTTTCGAAGTTATGTGAGTATTCACAATTAATTACCACGTACTATAACGGTGAAGGAGAACATCGTGAGGAAACCTGCATGGTTAATTTTTTTTAGGAATTTCTTGGGTGTGTAGTGCCGCAGTGCGCCAATCCGCATTAGGCCAGCGTGGTAGACTAAGGCTTACACATTCTTGTCCGTGCAAAGCAGTGGGAGTGGCGGTACCTCCATAGAAGCCCAAAAGCGTTACACGTTAATTGTTTATGTCTAGTTCATAATTGTTTATTGTGGGGTCAGGACATTCTCATTTATGTCAAATTGCTTTTGTTAAATAAATATTTAAAGCTTAAAGATTATTATTTAGAATTCTGTAAAGCAAACTGGGCTTTTGGGCTACTATGGAAGTAACGCCACTGAGTGGGACGTATATGAGCTAAGATAACATATCTATTAAATGTAACTCACACAGAGCATAGAGCACGAGTCCGGTCCACAGCCAGCCCCAGGGCGAGAGCAGCGGCGGTTGTGCCAGTGCGGCGGCCGCGATGCACAGGAACGACGGCGTCGTGAGCGCCAGCGACCCCCGCGCCGCCAGCTCCGCACCCCGCGCGCCCAGCCGCCGGGCCGCGCCGCCTTGCAGCACCGCCATTATCAACCCTGCCACAACACAGCTCCTAACTACTGACAACTCCACGCACATCCGTAGTCATATTGTATGCAAAACTGAATGTGTGAAGCACTGCCTTGTCGGTTGCTTGAGAGAATGAGGTGTCCCGAAAGTCAAGAAAATTGTACGGTAAAGATAGACAGATATAAATTTCCTAGTTTCCACGTCCACGTATTGCCATTTGTTTAATTTCCACACTATATGGCGCACCTATAACATTGTGCAAATTACGAAATACAGACCCAAAAGTAATATTTGTGAATGAATCATATTATTATTTATCTCGAAGCGTGATCGAACCCGCGACGTCACACAGAACAACCACTAAACAAGTGCGCCACGGAAGCTGTAATGAATTTCACATTTACACAGAATGACGAAAACAAAAATTAAAAGCCTTATAACAGTTAAAATTTAATTTAAAAAAAATAACGCCACTTATATCCGAATATCACAATAAAGTACAATTAATCTAAAGATATACACTCAACAGTCGCATACATAGTTCTACAGAGTATCAGAAACTACAAGAGACTTTTTTGGTCTCACAAACACCCAGACCCGAAACAAATATTTCTGGGTCACACAAACATTTGTCTCGGTGCGGGGGGTCGAACCCGCGGCCTCTTGTTTCGCAAGCTGGTGTCTAGCCAACTGCGCCACGGGGCTGCATATGTGACATAATTTGTAAGAGTTACTTACCAATAACTAGGAACATTTTTCCCTGCTGCATAGCGGTGTATTGGAACGCATGGTGCGTTAAGAAAGTGATTGTGAATTCAAGGCCGGAATATATGAACAGGTATAAGAAATATGTCAATCCCAGCTTTGACAAAACCCTTTTCTGTCTTGGGCTTAGGTTTTCAACCGCAGTAAACTTTAATAGATGCCATGGCGACACAAAGTCCACTGTCTTCATTAAACTAAACGAAAGTGGTGCCCTTTTACCCTAAAAACGAATGGTATGAATTAAATATGTTGACACTTTCCTTATTCATTTGTGATTTTACGAGTAGGTATGTAGAGACACTCTTTCTCTATCCACACTACAGTATGAAATGGTCAACCTAAGAGGTGCCAAAATGTTGTAAAACAAAATTATACAGCGTTTATTGCAAATATTGTAGACTATGTTTGTTAATTTTTGGTTGTCACAAAAAAACAACCTGTAAATAACATCAACATAGAAAACGTAACGATATCTGGAATTCAGTTTTTGATAAGCTTACCTATATCCATAATAGTCTTTAAAGTAAAAAATCCATAGAATTTCAGCATGAAATAAAATTTCATTTAATTCGTTATATTACCATATTGCATCACGCTGCTGTAAGATTTATGCATTTAAATTAGTTTAAAGGTCAAAGCTTCGTAAAACTTATTTCCTTACAAAGCTAGTTGTAATAAGTATTTGAATCAACAATATAATTTTCTTAAATAAATAAACAGGTAATTCTACTACGCCTTTTATCGTTCGTGGTTGTATGTTGCTGAGTAGGCCAATTTTTTTGCCCCCATATATATTATGCCTATGAATAAAAAACTTACTCATAATTAAGTGGAGTTACGTTTTATTTGTTAAGGGGTTTAAATAAAATGAAGTGGCCTTTATTCCTTTTCACCTATTGGTGATTTAAATATGCTTTTTTGGAAAATATATCTTTATCTATATGAATTATAATGGCTTAAGTCTAAAATCAATGCTAAACTTTATGAATTTTATTTCATATCCTTGCGCAATCCTAATGAATATTCAGGGATATTTGTATTTAGATACAAATATATGAATTTTAATCAGTACATTAACAACTGTTTTTTGCACGTGCCTCAATAATTTGCATGACAGACCAGATAGACAAAAAAAATACAAACAGATAATTGTTTTTTTTTTGTCAGCGCGTTAAATGTTAATGGTAATCACGCAGATATGTTGGTTAGATCCTTTTCATTGATTAAATTTATTAAGCATAAAAATAAAAGTAGCTTAGCAACACTGCAGAAAAAATATTCCAATATTTAATAAGCGAGTTATAGAAAAAGGTAAAAAATGCCTGTTTATTAAATTGCGCAATTATTTTATCAGTTCTTTAAATTTGATAATCTAGATGTATATAATAAAGGCGATACCTTTCACTTACATTTTCTTTCCAAATTATTGAAGAGAATTATTTTGAATTACTTATAAATCGTACGATATATTTGAAAAAACAAATTATATCATCACCATATACTTATTATCTATTTTTAGAGGCTTTTAGGTACTAAGGATAACCTTTTCAGATGATCCACTTTCAGGATCCATACACGATACCCAGTGCAATGCGAGAGTAAAGATTAATATACTACAGCCAAGAGACAGTTAAGAAAACAATGTGCGTAACCATGACTGGTTTGTATCAAGTACTAGCTGACCCGGCAAACGTTGTTTTGCCATATATATAAAATTCTCGTGTCGCGGTGTTTTTTGACAAACTCCTCCGAAACGGCTCGACAGATTTTTATGAAATATTGTGTGTATATTGTAGGTAGGTCGGAGAATCGGTCAACATTTAAGGGTTTAACATTTAGGGGTATGTTTTTTTTTCTATTGACTTTATTTTCTTTATTTTTTATGATTCAGCATTGATAAATTATAATCATAAATTTTCACCCTTCTACGATCAACCTCTATCTTATACTGACCATTTTAATTTTTTTTTTTATTAAAATGTAAATAAATGATAATAGCACTGAAAAATTATAATGATATATACGTATAACAGTCATTGCTTTGATCGATATACAAATTAAACAAAAAAATATGGTCAAAATTGTATAGAGTGAGATATACATATACATCTATATATATATAAAATTCTTGTGTCACAGTTCGAAACAACCTCCGAAACGGCTCGACCGATTTTGATGAAATTTTATATGTATATTCAGTAAGTCTGAGAATAGGTTACCTATTTTTTATACCCCTAGGGTGGTCCAACCCGAAAAGTTTTAATTTTTAATTTGTGGACATTTTTTGTTTTTATTTTTTTATGATTCAGCATTGAAAAATACATATAACTTCATTCAACAAATTTTCACCCTTCTACGAACAACACCTGTTTTGTAATCGCAATTTTTATATTTTTATAGCTTTTGCCCGCGACTCCGTCCGCGTAGACTTCAGGGTTGGGCGCAGAAAGATAATAAGTGAATCTATAAATCGTCCCTCAAGTGCCCAAAATGGCACTTACTGAATTTAAAAAAAGGTCAAATCAATTCAAATGGTTGAGGCGTAAAAGTAAAACTCTGACAGTTATTTTCGTATTTTTAATAATATGTTTATCCCAATGGGAAATTTCATTTTCCCGGGATAAAACATAGCCTATGTTACTTCACAGGGTCTCATTTATGGTCATACCAAAATTTTTGTTTTTGCGTGAAAGCGTAACAAACATCCCTACATTCACATTTATATAATAGTAAGGATAACCATTCCCACCTATGTTACTTCGGTGGGTCCCACCTACCTATCTGCATACCAAAAGTCATTCAAATCTTTTTTCAATCATTTTTCAATTCTTTTATCCTCCGTATTTTTTTTAATAAGAAGAATCCTATGTCCTTTTTTTATATCTCGAAGACTATGTGTACAAATTTTCATGATAATCGGTTAAGTAGTTTTGGCGTGAAAGCGTAACAAACAAAACATTAACATTTATAATAGCTGACCCGGAAAACTTCGTATCCCCTAACAGTCATTGAATGTTACATATTTACATATTACCTGAATTTTATTTTTGATTGTATGGAAATAAAAATTAGCTTCAGCACTTTATTGAGATAAAAATACAGAAATAAATAAGTACGAAAATTAAATGCTTCAATCGTGTCTCCGCAAGTCATGATTTAATTAAACATGTACATATGGGATGGGATGCAGTCGGTTTCAATTATCTTCATTGAAGCATCAGTGTAGTGGACTGAAGCCTAAACCCTCTCAGTTGCAGAGAAGGCCTATGCCAAGCAGTGGGACGTACATATATGGGCTGATGATGATGATGCACCTTGTGATATACCTACATTTTAAATATATTTTTTAATTGTCTAAAAGATCACAAACATCTTTTGTTAATCGTCATTGCGAGGGCATGACGAATCGGGAACTGAATTCGTTTGAACTCAATGGTCATACCCGTTAGGATCAATGAAATCTTAGATCAATCTAATTGATGAATTCTCAAGCACCAATTCATCTCTAAGTTGTCTTTTCAGTATCGTCACGTGAATAACATTACTCAACAATTTTCTTAACACCAAGCGCATTCCATTGCATAGTTGTGGGTGTTTTAGATTTCAAAGCGCGATGACTACCGAACCTGCCTTCGTTTGTAAATCAGGTACAACCAAGG
The DNA here is from genome assembly GCA_907164795.1 of Hemaris fuciformis. Classification (NCBI taxonomy): domain Eukaryota; kingdom Metazoa; phylum Arthropoda; class Insecta; order Lepidoptera; family Sphingidae; genus Hemaris; species Hemaris fuciformis. The sequence goes on along the minus strand of OU015440.1, from coordinate 6,094,063 downwards.
AGTTTAAAAATACATTTCTGAACGCACGCATAAATATTTGACAACCAATAAATATGTCAATCCCTTTTTATTACTGACATTATTCTACATTTTTAAAATCTAAAATACGCAATTATTCGAATATTCTGGATATATGTTGTCGATTCAAAACCTTTATTTAAATACGTTCTTTAATTTGAGGGGACCATTAACCATATTGACGGGATAAACATAAAATGTTTGACAGAATATTAGGTAGAACAGTTTATATGAGAAAATTAAATTGTTGTTTTTACCATATTCCTCGCAACTTTCTTAACTTTTTCTTTCATAAGAACCTTCTCCTAACAATAGCAAACACAACAAAAAAAGAATTAGCGAAATCGGCCCAGGCGTTGTTGAGTTATGCGCTTACCAACACATTTTGCGATTCATTTTTATATATAAGATTAGTCACCAGTATTTGTTACATTATTATGAGACATTGTGGTAAGATATTACCAATGAGGATAATATTTGTTGAAAGCAATTTAATAGTGTTCGCATTTCTGATCATTCGAGTCTATCTTTTGTATAGATGAGAATGCCCTATAAAGACCGTCATTTATTACGCGACAATCAATAATATGTTCAATTTATCATCATTGCCTTGCCCTGCTCCCAATTTCATTTGGGGTCGGCGCAGTATGTTTTATCCTTCCAAAGATCCCTATCAGCCGTCATGTCTTCATTCACCCCTTTTTGTTTCATATCTTCAGTCACGCACTCCATCCATCTTTTCTTTGGCCTTCCTCTGCTTGTCCATCCTTCAACTTTCATATTCATCACCTTTTTACCTACATATGATTCATCCCTTCTCATAACATGCCCATACCACGACAGACGGTTTCCTTTCAGCTTATCTATCATAGGAGCAACTTTCAAACTTCCTCTCACGTATTCATTCTTCACTCTGTCAATCCGTGTTATACCACACAATATATGATAAATTTATAAATTTTATTAATCGCTCACTTACCTTAGGTAATGTTTCTGGTATGAAAAATAATACGAGGAATATGTTGGCTAGTGACAAGAATACGGCATACATGGCTGGCCTTTCGCCCCAGGGACCCATTGAAATATCACTGTTTTTAGCGAACCAGGCACCTGCCAACGGTCCTATTATAAATGCTACTGAAAATGCCAGTCCTATGAGTGCCTGAAAGAAATATTCATTAGACGGTACTGCAGAAAATCTTTAATATACTCAAGCAGCAAAGACGAAAAGTACTTTTAAACGGTACAGGAAAATAACGAAATAAGACGCACTTTCCGAGTAGTAGAAAAAATGTAAACATTTTGAGACCGTCTAACATGCCTATTTTTGGCGTACTTGTTTATAAAATCTGATACAATTGTCAAAATAATTTTAGGTAAAATCTAAGTTTTACTAAATGCGCATGTGTTAAACGGTTTCACGGTACTTTACACGGTACAAGTCTTGTAAATTAGTTTTTGGGTCAAAACTATGTGAATGAACTTTTAGTTATTACTTATTATGTAGTAACTTTGGCCTCTCTTTAAGCACGCGGTCGAGAATCTCGGCGGTCTCGGGTTCAAACTCCAGGCTCTGAATTTTCCAAGTTATGTGAGGAAACCTGCACACCTAAAGTTTCTTAGGTGTGTAGTCCGCCAACTCGCACTAGGCCAGCGTGGCGGACTAAGGGCCTAAACCCTCTCAGTTGCAGAGGAGGCCCGTGCCCAGCAGTGGGAGTTATATGGGTTGATGATGATGATGAACTTTGCTTGAGTTTAACTAAGCAAAATAATAGTATCATCAACGTCTACCCTTGGGCATTACAAGCTAAGTATATACAGTGTAATTTAATATAATAGCGTAGATATTTAGTTCGTTATTTAAAATATCTAAATTTTCTTACCATTCCCTTGGCTCTTGATTTTTCGTCAGACGCATCGGCAACAACCGCCATACTGAGGCTGACATTAGCCTTGCTCAGACCGCCGATAAACCGAGCCAATACGAATAAACTAAATGTACTCGCACTGCTCCATAACGCGTGGGATATTGTTATACCAGTCTGTTAACAAATAAAAAAATTAAGAAGTAATAAGATAAAAATAAACTTTCTCACACATTTGCAAAAAGTAATCTAGTAGCTTTTTTTTTGTTCTCGAGGGGAAAGCTGATTATGGCTATGCTTCCCACCAGCCCTGGTGGAGGGGGGCAGGAAGCGTATGTCAGGGTCACCGGTCTTCCATCGGTGGCCATCTCCGCGCCAATTGGGGCGACCATGGTACATGAGCGAGAAGCGCCCACCGTTATCCACAGCCGCCCGGTGCGTCTCCGAGACGTAATTGTCTCGGAAGTCTCGGAGTTATAGGGGGCGCAGTTGCACCCCCACTAGCTTGGTTCGGACGCCCAGGTTGTGGATGGGCGCCCGCAATATACACAGGCCACAGTGCCGTCGGCTCTATCGGGGTCACTTTCAGTGTGGACGCGCTGCCCCCGCAGCGCGACCAGCGACCCCAAGGGCCCCTTTAAGTCGCCTTTTACGAGAGGCAGGGGATACGGTGGTGGATAGCTAATAGATTCATGATCATTTACACAAGTCACATACATACGTACATACACTCACGCCTGTATTGCCGAAATGGTAGGCATTTCTGTAGCCACATTGCGCCAATTTTTGGGTTCAACGTTTTAGGGGCGAACCTATCGGCATTTTTGGTTTCATGTTAATAAAGATTACAAATAATAGTAAAACAAAATTCCAAAGCCTACAAAAATAGAATTTAAAAGTTTTTTTTATTTATCCTATCTCCTTATTTAGCTTTTATTTAAAACACAAAATGACTAATAGATAGAATACATAATTGTCATAAATAGAAACCTCATTGATGGTACAATTTAAATTCCAAGGTTGATATGTTTTCTAAACAATCTGGTTTTATATCTATCAAGTAAATATAAATAATAATAATTCAACAAATTATATTCTCATGTAAGGTCTTAATAAGAAGATGGTAGTTTACTGAATACAGAATCCGATTAACATAATTTAAAGCAGGGAATATTAACACATAATATTAATAAAATAAAACAATTTTTTAATTAAATTTATTATGGCAAATAAATACCATTTCACTACACTTTACTTTATTAAGTGCTTCAATAATTTAAGCAATTTAACTTTTTGGTGCTGTAGTAGATATTTTACCTGTTATCATCACATTTCAACTAATTTATTCATCAACATGATAAAACACTACAGAATTAAATGCATATACATTTTAAACACAGGAAGTTTCAATTTCTACAGCAACCTTGAGCGTGTACTGAACACCTAAATAAATATGAGCAACAGTTTTAAACATTGCATTAAAATGTGGTACATATTTACTTTTAAAATTTTGGAAAATTATAATGCATGGAAAATTATTTTTATATATAGCAATATTTCTTTTTCAGTACCCCATATTTATTCCATATATATTTAACTTGTTTATTAATATTCTTTTAATTCTTAAGTAGCTTCATTAACTACCTTCCTAATCAACTTCTTTACTAATTCTAATCAAGTGTATCAAAATTGTTAATAATATATTCAAATAAATTGTTTTAAACAACAATCTAGATATCACATTTTGATACACACTTATGATAAAGTTCTAAGATAAATATAAACTTTTATCAAATTTATGAGATACAGCACTTGTAATGGGCATTACACTGATCTAGTTTTGATAAAATTATGATAGTTTGATAAAAAAAAATAGTTCAACATCATTCAATTTCAGTACAATAATAATGTCTTTTGAATTAAATTACCAAATAATATATGCCTAGCTCTTGTACTTATTGAAGTATTTTTTTTACATTTAATTATAAAAAATTAAATATTATAATAAAACTTACCAAACATATAAGTAGCATAGGTTTTCTTCCATATGCATCAGAAAGACTGCCAACTATGGGACTTGTCAAAAACTGTAGAAAACTATACATGGAGCCAAGGGCTCCTCCAAACAAAACGGACGCAAAACGATCAGGAACACCAGTGAGCTTCTGAAACCCTTGAACTGCTTTTAATAATGTCGCATATAAACTGTTCCCATGACCCTCTTCTCTGTTATAATAATCGAGTAATGAAGGTAGTAACGGCAAAATCATTGTAAAAGCAAGTAGATCCAATAATAACGACACAAAAATAAGTGCGATAGTTTTTGAATTTGATTTTCCACTCTTCATTTCGTATTTATTTTGATCATCCTCTTTGACTACTTCTTTAAAAACTTTGCTTGTCCTCTGCTTAACGACCCCATTTACTTCTTGGTGATCCTAAAACCACAATCAGTAAATAATACTCTGCTACATAATAATTCAAGACTAATGTTTTAAAAAATTAATATATTTATATTTATGTATGACTAATAATGATAATCTTACCATATTAAAAAGTTTATGAAATACTTATTATTATAGGCCGCATGTAACAAGCCATCAGGCTAAGTAACAATCGTAAACTGAATTGGAAAATAAAATAAATAAACTTTCACTTTCGTGATTCGTCTCGTCTGCGCAACGGAGTCGGTGTTGCTAGACTACAGAAAAAAATACTTGCAAGATTGTCAGCTGGCTGCCCCAGATGAAGACGAACTAGAACTGTGGTCTGTGATCATAGATAGCCTACCTACAATTTATAGAGTATACAGAAATATTTTATTTTTTATTTTTTGAAAATTAATTCATAAACTTTCATTTATATTAATTTTGCTTCTGAAATAGCTGATATTTATATTTAAACTCTATCCAGCAGTAACTACTAATACAAGCAAATAATACACATACAATTACAAGTTCACAAAATAATAGTCGATTATCATCTTATGGAGATGTAGATATTTCTAAATTCACGTAGGTAATCAGTGATTCATCAAATGACGGAGCAGATCATCCAAACTTTGCTTTGGTATATTGTATTTTTTCCTGTTTATCCTTAAAAAACGATTGGCATTTTATTAATTATTGTCAAATTTCATATAAATATACACAAAAGCTTAACAAATAAAAGACCAAAATTGTTCTGTCTGTTCCGTCACCGCATCTCACCGGAATTCAAGCACTTAAATTTCTTTTTAATATTCATCTAAATTATTAAGTGTAAAGAAATACAATATTGTGGATGAACTCATGTATTTAATTTGGTAAAAGTTTATAATTTATCTGTTTAACGCATTGTACGTTGGGTCCGATGGAGATCTCGGCGTTGGTCATTCTCGGCCAAAAATCGTGTTTTTATTTTAATGAAGCTTCAACTTAGCTAAGACTACACATATATGCCTCTATTGTTGAATATTAGAATAAATGTTCAAAAAAATACATATTTGTCATCAACTTCATAAGCCAACAATAAATGAATTTCTTTCAGACGCACTAACAAAGATTATTTAGGAAGGCTAGTAAATTACAGGTTAAGTAATTATTGCCTAAAAAAATCTATTATAATTTAACGAAAGATAGCAAAACTTAACAACAATGGGAAAAATATTTTGGGTTACTTGATTATAAAGTTAATTATCAACTTTGAGCACCTAGTACCTAATTGTTACATGCTTCATGTAAGATTTCATATTTTTGTATCGATTATTGTATCATGTCTCGGTGTCGGTCTCAGCCGAGACATAAAAAAAACTTGGTTCGGTCGGATCTTTATTTTATGTGGCCAATATTTAAAAGACAAATGCGCGCTGATGTAACAGTGGCTTAAAATTTACAAATAAGTTCGCATCAGAACCACCAATTACGATTTAAAAAATAATATTGTTTGATGTATCTACTATAAGGTTGCTTGAATCGACTCGAATCGAATATTGTTATTTTGAAAAAAAAATCCGTGATGCGTTGATCTGGCTATGCTCATTGCTCAATGCTGTATTACCAGGGTTGCCATTGACACGGCAATTGCCGTGTTATACGGCTGTTGGGGTCAGTTGGAAAAGAAAAAAAAACACGGTACACGGCAGAATTCCATTGCCGTGTGTGTCATAAAACACGGCAATCAAATGATAAGAATTTAATGTATTTTGAAAAAAAAAATGAAACACGGCAATTTCTCAATTTTTTTCTACAAAAATTCGACATCCAAAACACGGCAATCAATTTTTATTTAATGGCAATACTGCTGTATGCTCTATGGCAATGACGCCATTTTGATTTGCGTCTAATGTTTTGCCATAGATAGTTTTCAGCGTGTGAATCTTTATCGCTTTTTCCATTTTGAATTTTGATAATGGGAGAAGATAAAGGTAAAAACAGATGCGAAAGAAAATAATTAAAATACTTTTTCTTAAACAATGTAACTTATTAACATCATCATTTCAGTTGAACGCCGCCGACGATCACGCTCGAGAGAAAGACGTCGTTCCAGATCCCGTTCTAGAGACCGCCGAGAAAAGAGACGAAGCAGGTCGAGGTCACCAAACAAACGTTCCCGACGAAGAAAACCTTCTTTATACTGGGATGTACCACCGCCAGGCTTTGAGCACATCACGCCATTACAGTATAAAGCAATGCAAGCGGCTGGACAAATACCGGCCAACATCGTTGCAGATACACCACAAGCAGCCGTACCGGTGGTCGGCTCTACCATAACACGTCAAGCGCGTCGATTGTACGTCGGTAACATACCATTCGGTGTGACGGAAGAAGAAACTATGGAGTTCTTTAATCAACAGATGCACTTGTCTGGCTTGGCACAAGCGGCCGGCAATCCAGTACTCGCGTGTCAAATTAATTTGGACAAAAACTTTGCATTCCTTGAGTTTAGGTCAATAGATGAAACCACACAGGCTATGGCATTTGATGGTATTAATTTTAAGGGCCAGAGTTTGAAAATTCGTCGGCCCCATGATTACCAACCTATGCCAGGAACTGAAAATCCAGCTATTAATGTGCCAGGTAAGTCATATTTGTTACAACTGTTGTTGTATCTCAGAAATAACATGCAAATATGTTTCATTTTAGTACATTGAAATATAGAAATATTGTTAGTTGTATTAATTTTAAAATAATTAGTTGAACTGTATTGTAACCATCTTGTGATTATGTGATAATTTTTTTTCATTTTTTGTGATTGGGAAAAGTATATGTGAACAAGTGAAGTATGTGTGTGTATATCCTTGAGATTTGGATTTTTCTATAATAATCATCATTTTGCTCAACAGCTGGTGTTATCAGCACAGTTGTACCAGATTCACCACACAAGATATTCATTGGTGGTTTGCCAAACTATTTGAATGAAGATCAAGTAAGTCTTAACAATATTAAAAATATTGTGAATATGTTACTCAATAAACACAAGCTTACAAATAATGTAATTAAAATATTATTGCCTTCTGCTATAATTTTTAGTCCCACATTACCTAAATTCAAATATGATTATTGTAAACTTGTGTTCAATGAGTTTATTACAATATAATGTTTAGTGAATTTTACATATTTGTAAATTGTTAAAATAACTGATCAGTTTTGATAATTAAATAAATTTATATTTTGAACTATTGATATCAGCAAACTGTAAAAATCAGATATTATGTTTATGTTTAGCGCACACATGATTTTGTTCAGAAAAGCCCAAAACATGAAAAGGATGATGAAAAATTCCTTATATAAAAATCTTATGAAATTCTCTTACACATGTGTGTGCCACATGTTATGAAATTCATATTGATTTTAAAATTGTATTTTACAGGTTGCACCCAAACAGTGTAATGAATACATCTTACGCTCTTTTTTGAAATTTTTATTAAACTAGTTAATTGTCCTAGTCTAGTTTCAGTTTAATTCTGAGAACATGAAAGTAAACATAGGTATATTTCTGAATGAATGAGTACAAACATTTAATTGTTTGAATGCCACATCAACATAGCCTTTATTCTGTCTAGCAAATGGAGTCAAGACATTAGTTCCCATTAGGTAGGATAGTTGCCGCAGCTATTTCAGGGCGAGATTCAACAGTTGACAGGGTTCAGGGCTTCGATGGCGCCAGCACATTGCCGCGATATATTTTTGGTCAGTTTCAGGTATTTTCAGGTACCCATAGCGGGGACGAGCGTGCAATCAACACGCTCGAAACTTTCTGAAACAACTCACTGATATAGTTTGCTTTTTGCCCCTCCCTAGCATAGATTTGGCACATTCGCGGCCCGCGTGTCACTGTTGTCTCTCATTCTCACCTATACGTCTTGTACTTGAACGAGACGTCGGCACTTCAAGGCAAGTCTCCTCCATTCACATCTGATTCTATCATGCGGCTAGACACAGGTCAGATAACATTCATTTATGTATTTGCTGCATTTTGCTGAGCAAATTTTATGGGAACAATAGAACTTGTGTGCAATAGACAACTGCATTATACTTATATCTGTAATGATATTTATTCAACAATAGTAGGTCTTTCTTATCCTATACTGACTACCTCATGATATATAGGTAAAAGAACTGCTGATGTCGTTTGGTCAACTGCGAGCATTCAACTTGGTGAAAGATTCATCTACAGGATTAAGCAAAGGGTATGCCTTTGCTGAATATGTGGACATTTCAATGACTGATCAGGTATGATTTTCTTAAATCCATTATTTGAACATTTATTTAGACATACACTTATATATAATAAATTATTTGGTCTAACAGGCAATAGCGGGATTAAATGGAATGCAGCTGGGTGATAAGAAGTTGATTGTCCAACGAGCTAGTATTGGTGCTAAGAATTCTACCTTAGGTAAATATAATAGACTTAGAATTTCATATATAATATGTACTATATTTGAATACTTGTTAATTGATTAAATACTTTTAAAGCAATGACTGGAGCTGCACCTGTGCAACTACAAGTGGCGGGCCTGACACTGGCCGGCGCTGGGCCGCCCACAGAGGTTTTGTGCCTCTTGAACATGGTCACACCGGACGAGCTGCGTGATGAAGAGGAATATGAAGACATTCTAGAGGATATTAAGTATGTTTTTCATAGTTATGTCTGCTAAAATAAAATAAGTTTCTATAATATTTTTATAAAACATACTTTATTTATTTTTTAGAGAGGAATGCAACAAATATGGTTGTGTTCGCAGTATAGAAATTCCAAGACCCATAGAAGGTGTAGAAGTACCTGGCTGTGGAAAGGTAAGTCTAGAATTAGTAATGGCTGTTTTTACTTAAAAATGCATGTATGTTTAAAATAACTTTTATTGACAGCCCCGTGGTGCAGTTGGCTAGACACCAGCTTGCGAAACGAGAGGCTGCGGGTTCGATCCCCGCACCGAGACAAATGTTTGTGTGATCCACAAATATTTGTTTCGGGTCTGGGTGTTTGTGAGACCGAAAAGTCTCTCGTAGCTTCTGATACCCACGACACAGGACTTGTATCCTAGTGTGGGGTCAGAACTATGTATGTGACTGTTGGGTGTATTTATTTATTTATTATTTATATTATAATTTATTTCATCTTTGCAGGTATTCGTCGAATTCAACAGTATTGCTGATTGCCAGAAGGCGCAGCAAACATTGACAGGACGTAAATTTAGCAATAGAGTGGTTGTCACCTCTTATTTCGATCCGGACAAGTATCACCGTAGGGAATTCTAGATTTCGTACAGCTTATTTCTATCAAACAATTTTTTCGTTTTCAAAAACAGTCTTATAATTGCAAATGAAATGATCTTTCGCAAAATATGCCCTATTATTTTATTATATAATTATAACAGCTGAAAATAAAACATTGTATTTCGTAAAGTTTTTATTTTTTAAACCTCAAGTTTAAAACAATATTACAAATTTTTGACACTTCAAATAAGTTCGTTATATAATGTATGTTATCGTTTACTATTATTACAAATGAAAAACACTATATTAACTTAAAACTATAAGATATAATAATTTTTAGACATCTTGTTGCATTGCAGGTCGGTAGGTGTTAAGTGAACCTGTTTCGGATGAGAGTACAATTTTTCTCATGACCACGTACAGTACGCCGCCAATTAATAACATTCCAATACCAGACATCAAACTGATAGCCCAGGCCGGTACAGCATTGCCATCTAGAATCAAGACAAAATTGTTGTGTTCAGAACTGAATGCATTTAAAACATATTTTTGGCTGGATGCAATACTTTTTAAGATTTTTAACTTGTACTCTTGAGCCTACGATCGATTAACTATATGTATAAATCTTAGAGTAGCAGTGATGGCCTCGAGGTTTAGGCGCGCGGTCGAGAATTTCGGCGGTCGTAGGTTCAAACCCCAGGCACACACCTTTGACTTCTCGAAGTTACGTGTGTATTCACAATGAATTATCACTTGCTATAAGGTGAAGGAAAACATCGTGATAAAACCTGCACACCTAAAAGTTCTTAGGAATTTCTAATGTGTGTAGTCCGCCAACCCGCACTAGGCCAGCGTGGTGGACTAAGGCCTAAACCCTCTCAGTTGTAGAGGAGGCCCGTGCTCAGCAGTGGGACGTATTTGGGCTGATGATGATGATGATAAATCTTCGTCTCGCTTTTGCATAAATTTTACGAAAAAAAAAAAAATTACCGATTGCTATACCTAATTAAATTGAAAAGCTCAAATAGTATGGTGGTAATAATATATTAAACTGATACAACCAGCAGTACATATTTCACTATTTCTCCTTACACTATTAGCGGTAATAGGTAATTAGGTTCAGAGTAGTATGGAGAAAGCGAGGCTAATGGATACATTTGAATTGAATTGTTCTGGAGCTATTCAAAATATTGTAACCCTTTAACATATTATATGTATTTAAAAATTGTCCATGTTTTAGAGAAGACTTCTGTTTCGAATGGATGAAAGTTAAATATCAATAATTATTTTTTGTACGATAAACACCTACAAAGGCTACATAAATTGAATAAGAGTACTTACGGTAATAGGTCCGAGTCATAACACGTCTTCCCCTCAGAATCTTTCGTCTGGCTTCGGTTTCTTGTGTAAGCGTGCTCAAGACTGAAAAATGGTAGCTAAATTATTATCAATGTTATGTATTTATGCGAATATATTTACTTATTTCAGAAGCATCCAAACAGTTTTATCTTTATCAATCAGAACACGTGCTGCTCACTTTGGGGCTAGGCCCGTCAGTCTAAGTTATAGACTATTGTGTTACGCATCATAGTACAGGATCCGGGGAACATTGTTGCTAAGTAATTACTATCAAGCTAATTTTTCGTGAGTGACTTCATTTTGATGAGACGCCCAAACAAAAACACCTAATGTATATAATAGTAATGAATTTTTGTGAGTCGTTAAATCGACATATTTTATCCCTGCTAACTCTGTTAGCTACCACAATCGAAATTGGTTGTAAACAAAAAGTTGGGCGTCTCATCAAAATGAAGTCACTCATGAAAAATTAGCTTGATAGTAATTACTTAGCAACAATGTTCCCCGGATCCTGTACTATCAGTTTTAGGTCATCTTTATAAAGTACCTATTCTAAGCATTGTAAATGGCACGGGCATAAGACAGTTTTAAATTCGAAAACTCTTCTCGAACTGTAAAATGAAGTTTCTACATAAAATAACTAATTTAAATCGAACAGTGATACGATCTCCACGCTCTTTTAGTTTGGTGTAACTCGCAGCTAACGTACTAAGTAGATAAACCTACAATTACGCATATTAGAAGTGTCTTGTTCATAATCCATAAATGAACTAAGGTAGGTTAGTACTACTTAAATAGGATTAAAAAAAAACACGTGGATATAGACTGAAATAAACCCAATAGACTAGACTATATCTAGACACTTAAATTTATTATTATTTTAGTTTATTTGTATCAGCATCAACAGTATGGAGTAAGGCTAAAGTCTTGGCCAAATATGTACCTATATGCCAAATAAATATAAGGTATTTTGAAACAGTATTTAATAGATACTGTAAAAACAATCCACTATCCCAAAACACATTATGATTGCAAACTCTACAATCGGTGAGTAATAAATTTCTTTGTTATGATGAAATAGGAATTGGTACAATTTGAATAGCAACACTTACCCAAAATAACAGCAAAATAGAATAAGACTGGCTTGTTTCGCGCCATCTTATTGGTTTTCTCCTTCTTTTAATAAAAAAATAGTACACAAGGTTGGTATCCGATGACACACTAAAACCAAAACCATAGGAGTGTTCTTTCGCGCAGTTCGCTTATCTTTTTCAGATAAGATAAATTGATTACTAATGCACAGATATGTGCCCGTAGCGTATAATAATCGCTGTCCTGAATAACAATGAGTAGTAAATAGCGGAATTTCAATTCCTTAGAAAATAGGATGTAGAGTAGAATAAACTTCCGTTAATTTAAGTACGTCGATAAAGTTAACATTAATATTATATATATACACATATCTCTCTTTTATTGTATTTCTCGGTATTCGATAACGTCAGGCATTCATTTTATTTCTAAAAAAAATCTAATGGAATCCAACTATAATCTTGAGAGTAGGTACTCTGGTAGGTAGGTACCTACCAAGACGATTTCACCTGTCCATGCTGCATGCCCAGTTTGGCTAACAGACGAGGCTTCGGTGACTTACGCATCATCATCATCATCAGCCCATATACGTTGCACTGCTGGGCACGGGTCTCCTCTACAACTGAGAGGGTTTTAGGCCTTAGTCCACCACGCTGGCCTAGTGCGGGTCGGCGGACTACACCTAAGAAATTCTTATGAACTTTTAGGTGTGCAGGTTTCCTCACGATGTTTTCCTTCACCGTTAAAGTACGGGATAATTCATTGTGAATTAGTTCGAGATTCTCGACCGCGTGCCTTAACCTCGAGGCCATCACGACTTTTAGTAGTTACAGTAGTATAATGGTAGTTTAATAGTTTTTGTAACTGCTCGTGAAATGCCATGGGGTGATAACAGGAAGCAACGTCATTTTTCTATAAGGCATGATGTGGCTCTCATATTATGATCTACGCTCGCCAATCCACCGTCGAGTAAATGGATAACTTGCCGTATCGATGGATGAGGCCATGACTGCTTTGTAGCCTTGCTATTTCTGTCTACGGTAGCGGGCGCGATATATGCTAACTATACCATTTTGATTTAATGTGAGACATGGAGCTATTATCTACTTGACCATCACCATTACCGTTTAACCCCTAACAGTGGATCACCCAGTTTATTGACAGTTAGAGCCAGTTGATAGGCATCACATTTATGATCATGCTTATTCTTGACGCAAATATGTTATTAAATAAATAAAGTAGCATCGGAAGAAAATATGTACACTTAAAAAAAATACTTATTTCCAGACGTGCTGGTATTAAAATTTTCTAATGCAAAAACCCAACACTACATCCAGGATGTCATGCTATTTACGCCTATATACCCTTGGTGTATTTCTTCTTCTTTAAAGCAGTGATGGCCTCGAGGTTTAGGCGCGCGGTCGAGAATTTCGGCGGTCGCAGGTTCAAACCCCAGGCACACACCTCTGACTTTTCGAAGTTATGTGTGTATTCACAATGAATTATCACTTGCTTTAACGGTGAAGGAAACATCGTGATAAAACCTGTACACCTAAAAGTTCTTAGGAATTTCTTAGGTGTGTAGTCCGCCAACTCGCACTAGGCCAGCGTGGTGGACTAAGGCCTAAACCCTCTCAGTTGTAGAGGAGGCCCGTGCCCAGCAGTGGGACGCATATGGGCTGATGATGATGATGATGATGTATTTCTATATTTACGTTTTACTAGCCGTGTTTCACGTGATAGGAGACTAGTCTTTTCAAACTTCGTGCTTCTAATGAAAAATTCATAATAATATTTTGCTTGACTAGAGAATTGAATCCAGAACCTTGCGGTAGCACGCTGCACATTTCTGCCGCGGGACCAGAGGAAATGAAAAAAGTTATTACAGAATAATATGATTTTGACAACTTCTTGGCGTAATTGGATAGACATCAGCTTATGAAACAAGAGGTCGCGGGTTCGAAAAAAACATTTGTTTCGGATCTGGCTGTTTGTGAGACTAAAAAGTCTCTCTTAGTTTCTCAATACAAGACTTGTATCTTTATGTGTATTCTTGTATATTTATGGTCAGGACTATGTATTCCATGCCCATATCGAATTTTCATGCTAGGACTCGCGGGTACAAGTTTTACAATATGCTCAATATGAAATATCTATGCTCAATATAAATGTATAATACTTCTTTAGATATTTCTCAATGGTCTCGAGTCTAAAATTACGCATAAGGAGTTGCGGGCAAAATAAAGACATATAATACATCATCTAAATTATATTTTTACTTCTATTTTACTAACATAATTATTTAACACCTTTATGTATTACGTATTATTCTTTAAAAATATTTTTTATGTCTGCCTCTGTTAACACTTGTGCTGAAACTGATTCAGCGTTCTTTGGACTATATTTTGAGGTCTCAACTTGGCGTTGGATCGCTACTGCTGCAACTGATTTTTCTAATAATTCGTTTTCAGGTACACCTTCTGATTGTAGCTTTTGATACTGCTGTATAAGCCGTTTTGTTTGTGTTTCAGTTTGTGTCTGACTGATGATGTTGACCGCAGCCAAACCGTGACCATTTGAATGAAATTTCCTGAAAGATAAAATTTATTGTAAACTGAGTTACAAATGGTTTTATGTTTAAGAATAATGACAATCCGCATTGAACTTACGCTCTAATAGCATCTTCTTGGTAAAGTATTGGTCTGATAGGTTTGATTTCAGGTTTAGGCTTAGCAAATTTAGGTTCCACATGGGGTGGGAAAGCCCTGTATACATCAAACCACAGAGGTCTATCATCAGGTTTTATAGCTCCTCTCGTAAGAAGACCTTCTGTCCTGAAACAAAAATAAAAAATATTTAATGGTAGGTATAGTGTTGGTCATAATATAATTTTTATGGTGAAAATCATCACCATCAGCCCATATACATCCCACTGCTGGGCATGGGCCTCCCCTACAACTGAGAGGGTTTAACCTTAGACCACTACTCTGGCCTAGTGCGGGTTGGCATGGTGAAAGTACCTAAGTGTAATTATAGAAAAATACAGGTGTAGAGTGATGGCCTCGAGGTTTAGGCGCGCGGTCGAGAATTTCGGCGGTCGTAAGTTCAAACCCCAGGCACACACCTCTGACTTTTCGAAGTTATGTGTGTATTCACAATGAATTATCACTTGCTTTAGCGGTGAAGGAAAACATCGTGATAAAACCTGCACACCTAAAAGTTCTTAGGAATTTCTTAGGTGTGTAGTCCGCCAACCCGCACTAGGCCAGCGTGGTGGACTAAGGCCTAAACCCACTCAGTTGTAGAGGAGGCCCGTGCCCAGCAGTGGGACGTGATTGGGCTGATGATGAACAGGTGTAGAAGTAAAATATCAGGATTATCCCACAACAAGTAGACATATGAGTATTTAAATCTTATAAATTAGTAAGTACTATTTATTATTAGTGCTTATTTTTCAATTAATTTTATTGAGGTTTTCCAAACTACTGCTATCCAGCATCTACAGAAGAAAACATTTGGTAATTCTCCTTTTTTTGTTACAGGCATGAAGGTTATAGGTTATTAAATTACATCATCATCATCATTAAATTAATTATTAAATTACATAAAATAAATATTCCAATGATGGGCATGGTCTTCCTCTGCCATCGAAAATAGAATGAATAAATGTTGTGTCATAGGTAATATATCCTATATGATTCATCCTTATCCTTACTAATATTATAAATGCGAAAGTTACTCTGTCTGTCTGTCTCGCTTTCCTGCTAATCCTACGGAAACGATTTAAATGAAATTTGGTACACAGATAGTTTAGAGCCTGAGAAAGGACATAGGCTACTTTTTTTTGCGAAAAAAGGGTTTTAAGGGGTTGAAAGGTTGTATGGAAGTATACCTAGTCATTTTTAAAGCTAGAAGCTTGAAACTTATTTTTAGGCTGTTGATTAGATATAAATAAATATGACATTCAAAGTTTGTAAAAAAAATACCTTTAAGGTAATGGCACTAGTAGTTGACCATGTACCTGTAGTTGACCACCAATGCACATAAACAGATAAAATAAGAATTCGCGGCATATTTTTAAACTAATTCCATATTGAGTAGTCAGTGCTGTCATGTGGTCTACGAAGCGCGCAAACTACGACTCCATTATTTTCAAATATTAAAAATAGCCTCCAGTTGTTTGTTGATTGACGCACCGTAAATCTATTATTCGTTTTTTTTGTCATAATTTTCTTAAGGATTGAAAAAGTTTGAAGTTAAATATTAACAACTTTGTCACCTTGTTGATGATAAGTGTTTTGCTTTTCTTATTCGTTAGGGATTAATTGAGGTAACAGGGTATTTAAAATACGAAAATTTGTTTACAAGATTGAGATGTGGGGGTGGTCCACTACTGATTCCGTTTTAGCATGATTTTCTAGTAATTGACCAGGATGGTCAACTTCTGATGAATTTCTGTATCATGTAAATGTACTGTACGGAATAATATATGAAGGGCATCATCAATTAGAATTAACTATTTTATTTACTTTTACAATAACTTAATTTTATTTAGTAGTTGACCACCTTTATTGTAAGGTACGATCAGTTACTAAAACCAAATTTTCACCTTGTAGATGTCTGGGAAAAGGGGTACATTCCTAAATTATACTGAAGCTGCAATGCTCTCAGCAGTAAATGTCGTTCGTCTTCATAAAACACCCATAAGAACGGCTGAAAAAAAAATCCTCTCACAATAATGATGGTGTTTTGGAAACCACAATGGAACCATCGGCAACTGCGGTACATATTACTGTTGGTGACGAACTAGTGCTAGTGACGATCCCAGAATCACCAGCAATTAGCATTGCTGATGACATATTTGAAACCACTCTAGATCAATTTGACATCATAGGTCCTAACGATATGCTTGAAAATATGCGTAAACTTTCAACTACTGTTGTCTGATTAAGAATCTGACAAAAGCCTCGGCAAAAAGTAAATGTTGAATTTGTCATATTTAAGTACGGCCTTGAGGTTTAGGCACGCGGTCGAGAATCTCGACGGTCGCAGGTTCAAACCCCAGGCACACATGACTGACTTTTCGAAGTTGCATATGTGTGTATTGATAAAGAATTATCACGCACTTTAACGGTGAAGGAAAACATCGCGATGAAACCTGCACACCTAAAAGTTCTTAGGAATTTCTTAGGTGTGTAGTCCGCCAACCCGCACTAAGCCAGCGTGATGGACTAAGGCCTAAACCCTCTCAATTGTAGAGTAGGCCCGTGCCCAACAGTGGGACGTATATGGGCTGATGATGATGATGATGATGAAGTACGATAATAACTTTTATCCCGGAAAAGTACTTAAAGCTATAAAAAAAAACAGCTACAATATCATCGATGAAAGCAAATGGTCGATTGTGGAAATGGCCAGAACATTTATTAACGAGCGGGGGATGTTATTGTTATTATATTTCACATAAAACGCAAAGTTGTCTTAATTTGCCTTCTTATTTAACAAATAATTAAAAAATCTGAATGGTCAACTACTGATGCAAAACATGGTCAACTACTAGTTTTTAGGTGGTCAACTACTAAATCTCTTATATTAAGTTTTATTTTCATTTTTTTACTTGAATGCAACCATTGTACAAGAAAAAATACTAGCTCGTTTCGTTAAAAGACTTGCACAGAGTTAACAAAACAAAACACTCATTGAATTTGAATGATGATTAAAGTTAGGCATTAAAAAAGAAATTTCTTTGTCCTTAAGTGGTCAATTACTGATGCTATTACCTTAAGGGGGTAAAATAAAAATAGGGGATGAAAGTTTTTGTGGAAATTCGTCATTTTTGAAGCTAGAATGATGAACTTTTTTATTTGGCTTTTAAGGGGGTAAAATAACGATAGGGAATAGGGGATGAAATGTTTTATATGTATATGACAATAGACAATGCAAGTAAGAAACTTGCCAAGCACCGCGCGTCATATACTATGAGCGGTGCACTGCCGCACACCGTGACTCTGTGGAGTAAAATAGACTATAACTTATTTTTTTTCTGAACCCAACCCTGTAGTCTATGCAGACGGAGTTGCGGGCAAAAGCTAGTTTATTATAAATAGCTTTTTAATTTTCTGGGCTAACTTGGGTGACACATAATTTTGATAAGATGTATAAGTTCTAGGTGAAAAAAGACAAAAAAAATTCTAAAATTTATTAAAACCCCATAGGAACAGTATCATTTAAAAAAAATTGAAATACTATGTAACATAAGAAGTTAAACTAATAAAAATCAAAATTCATTTTGCATGGCATGAAAAATTGTTCTTCTCATAGCTTCCCATCCACTGCGTTTTGTCTCCATTACAAGTTTTTGTTGTAATTTTTTTATATCTTCTTCTAATTCATTAGCCAATTGGTCTGTTTCAGCTTTTTGTTCTATCTGCATATTTTCACACCTATGAATAAAAAATACTATTACATGGGGACAGTGTCATAAAAATGTTATTTAACATGTTATAAGTTAGAAATTACTGTTTCTTATAGGTATCATGGATTTCTTTCAGTGCCTTTAGTTTCTGTTTGTGTGCTATTGTTGCCTGTTGTATACATTTCATTAGAGCACCTGTGAGTTGCTCTAGTTTTTGTTCATTTTCTTTCATAACACTATGATCAGCTTCTAGTTGAGATGTGAGTTCAGATAAACACTTAAGTAGAGTTTCATTGTTTTCGTTCCTGAAAGAATAATTGGTTAATAAAATAATTTGATTCAAATGGAACATCAATGTAATGAACATTTAAAAAATGCTAACCTGGCTATTAACTGTTGATCCATTACTTCTATTATTTTCTGCCGGGATTGTCTTCCTGTTTCAATATTGGCTTCTATTTTCTTCTTCTTTCCACTAACTTGAATTAACTTAGGAAAATCTTCATCTTCAATTGTATCTCCTCTAGGCCGTTTTTGGTTTTTCTTATTTATAGGTGAATTTTTGAGAAATTGAGAATTATTCATCAAATCATTTATGTCTTCAGATATAAACTTTGATTTAGTGCATTTTTTTAACGAAGCCATAGCTGACTAACTACTATTAATTGAACTATTTTTTCAATTATTATACACCTACTCGCTAAAAGCTAAATATTTTTCCCGCCTAAACATGTATACCAAAAACAATTCAAACTTTAAATTCCAATTTTAAAATTCAAATTAATACCAAAATGTTTTTTTAAATCTTTGTAAAATGTTTATAGGAATACCTATTACTGACCTTGTAAAAATTGTTCCAATTCTCTCCAATCTACTGCTCGCCATTATTTGATTTATAAAGTTTTATGTTTATATTTTCCGCACTCTGACTTTTAATTTACGAGAAAACAACAAGAAATTATAAAATGGGGTTAGGTTAGATATTATATACGAAACTTCACTTCAGTGTTGTCAGATTGTCTTCTTGACAGTTCGTGTCTTCGTGAAATGTAGTATGTTTTTTTTTCTTTTAATAAGTTGATTTTGCAAAGACCAAATCATAGTTAGATAAATAACTTACCATACACTAATAAAGTAATAAACATAGTAATTATGCTGTATTTTTGTGATTTCCCTTAAGTACCCCTTACCCTAAATAATATGAAGAAGACGAAGAATGAAAAATATAGATTTTTTATCTGCACCGTATATGTTGCGGTAAATGTGGTTATTATTAATAATTACTGGTAATTATTAATACTTACCTCATGATGAAGGCAGATTGAAATACAATGTTATAATCTACGCCTGTTATTTTTGAAAATTTATTACATTTACCAAAGGTAACGTGTAATTATTTATAACAACCGGTAAACATAAATAAAATTCATTACTTTAGCCTTCAATTTTGATAATTATTTATAATTTTCAATGAATCACACTTACAATTACCGTGACACATAGAACAGTAAATAATAAATAAATACACCCAACAGTCACATACATAGTTCTGACCCCACACTAGGATACAAGTCCTGTGTCGTGGGTATCAGAAACTACGAGAGACTTTTCGGTCTCACAAACACCCAGACCCGAAACAAATATTTGTGGATCACACAAACATTTGTCTCGGTGCGGGGATCGAACCCGCGGCCTCTCGTTTCGCAAGCTGGTGTCTAGCCAACTGCGCCACGGGGCTGTCTAAACAGTACCTACATGTTTTCTGAAATGAATCTTATTTCAAACATTATACATACATTATACATATATGTATGTATTTAAGGCTGCCGGGGTTTTCGCTCGCCCGGCACAAGTGTCTGCCATGTGATCTTGAAATGTCAGGTTCGATTTCCGGATAGGTTAAATGTAAGGGTATCTACTTGTTTAAGAAATCACTCCCCAGGGCTTGCGGAAAGTACCTAAAGCCATAATTAGCTTTTCCCTCGAGAACAAAAAAAGACTAGTGCACGTTAAAGAGGATTTTAGAAATATTTCGAGACCTAAAGGCGACGCCGATTTAACCTATGTTATTAATTTAAACCCATTTTCAATGATTATTATGAAATATATGAGTGAAAATCAAATGAATAAACAATATGTAAGAAATCCTTTATTTTCTAAATAAAAGTGGTCAAAAATAAACTCATTCAAGGCTTTCTTCTCCCAACTTAAATTCATACTCTTAACATTGCATCATATACACTAAATTTTATTTACAACTTATTATAATAGAACCTCCAATTTCATATCTATGAAACACATTTTTAAACATTGGCCATTTTCCCAAATGCTAAAAAACCTGCGAATTGCTAATTGCGTCCGTCATTCAGATTTAAAAAAAATCAATGTGGCAGGATTGGAATAAATATATATATTTTTTTCATCTATTTAGCTTAATACTTTTGAAGATATAGTTTGAGATTCCTTGTTGGGTGTGCTATGATTGTGAACGATGTTTTCTAAAACACCGCTTGTCAGCCTGTCGCGTTAAAATGTCAGACACGAATTTTCTATGAGTGAAAACACGAAGAATATCTTCTCGAGCTTCCTGGACACCTTCGCACACTATTTTACTTCTCTGGATATTCCCCTGTGATCAAATATTAATATAAATAATCAGAACATTCATCATTCTATATCAGATATTATTTTCAAATCCACAATAGATCCCCTAGAAAGAATGTATTAAATCGTATCGTCCTTGTAGACGGACACCCAGCACTGCGTTGTTTCGAAGATATGTACATTTTCAATACAAATTATAAGCAATGTTTACATGGTTTTATTTTTCAATTTAGTTGTAATATTTTTTAACCATTTTACATTCTCTTTGGACTGTGCTACACTTAACAAAAAAAATAAAAGAACATTGGTAAGAACCTTGAGCAGTTCGAGGATGGCGTGTTCGTGCGGCTGCAGCGCGGAGAGCGCGCGCGCGGGCGCCCCGTCCAGCGCTCGCAGCAGCGCCGACAGCTGCGACCCCACGTCCGACTCCAGCGACACCTGCACAGTACACAACGCAATGCATCATCATCAGCCCATATACGTCCCACCTCTGGGCACGGGCCTCCTCTATAACTAAGAGGGTATAGGCCTTAGTCAACCATACTGGGCTAGTGCGGATTGGCAGGCTAAGAAATCCCTAAGAACTTTTAGGTGTACAGGTTTCTTCACGATGTTTTCCTTCGCCATTAAAGTGATAATGCATTGTAAATACACAAATAACTTCGAAAAGTCAAATGTTGTGCCTGGGGTTTAGACATGCGACCGCCGAGATTCGCTACATTTTCTTGTTTCGAATTGTTCCTACCAAAATTAGTTGAAGGTTTCATTTTTTGGTATCAATTACGATCACCAGATGTTTGCCATGTATATTTATTGATATAGTTTACCAAATCGTCCATTTGCGCGGTGAGATGATGCACCTTCCATCCTTCGGCACTGGAGAGCACGTGTTTCTGGCTGGCGATAGCGACAATGTCTCGTGCACGAGGCTCGCGCCGTCTCACGTCCGACGGACGAACGAAATGCATAGCTGTACTGCGCCAGTCGCAAACGTAGCTTGAACTCAACAGTGGACCTGATTATAAAAATAAATGTTTGTCTGTATGTAATCAAACTCCTCTTAAACGGCTGGACCGATTGGAATGGAAATTTTTGGGTGTGTTCGAGGGGATTCGAGAGTGGTTTAGATTCACAATTGGGCCTGATAGATGGCGGCGTTGTCGGTATGTCAAACGGCTGGACCGATTGGGATGAAATTTTCTATGTATATTCCAATAGGTCCCTGGATGATTTCAAAACACAATTCGACCCGATATGTGGCGCTGCTGTCGGCATATCGCTTAAAGCTTTTCCGGGTAGGACGACGTCTGCCGTCGTAAAAAAAAAGCCGGGACAGCTAGTTAATAATAAAACGTTAATTACCTATAATACTTACGTTTGGGCGTTTTAATAGTCACCGATTGTGGAGACGGCGGTGAATCTTCAGGCTGATAATCACACTGTCTCACTTCATTGATAAGTCTGTGAATATGAAAAAATGTGTTTTGAGTTTTGTGAATTCGGGTGAATATATCGGGTGGTTAGTATATGAAGTTTCATAGGTACACGCACGTTTGTTTTCTCGGTTTTTTCCTGGGCGAGAGTTCTGGATCTAGGGCCAACGGTACTGGGTCAGGTTCGGTGTCGGGCGCCGGCGATGAGGAGGCGGATATGGTCGTAGAGCCGGACCCACCCTCACCAGCAGGCACATCTTCCCAACCCGTGTTGCCGATACGCACAAAAGTCACCCCGGGGCTCTTTGTCGGCGATCTGTAAGAACAATAAAACGTATTAATTATTTGTATGAATTGTCTGTATAGTAGTTTGCTTTAGTAACATTATTCAGAGGAAAGATTTGTCTGGTGTGTTTGTTGCGAGATAACTCAAAATCTATTTCTCAGATTTGGATGATTTGTGACATGGAATTAGGTGGGACCTCGGGAATCAATATGGGCTACTTTTATTTATTACTAAAATTGTGAATGATTGATATATTTGATATAACAGTTACCCGTCTACATCTCGTTTCCGCAATATGGACGGTCTCGGCGGTACCGGCGTAGACGATATCGACACTGACGTCGCGCGACTATCCTGTAATGGCAGCCCGGTGTTCACTATGTTTACTGTGAACAAATAAATGTAGTGAAATTATGAAATTGCAAATGAAAACTATATATTTATGTCATAAAGTTACGCCTCATACAGGGGGGACTAAGTACGTCATGTACCTATAGTCATGCTTAACCATTGTTGGTGAAAAGCATTGTGAGAAGCTCAGTTCCCAGGTGGTAGTGTAAACTTATCACATTAATATGCCACGTTTTGCATCAGTCTGTTCATATCTGCAGCAAACGGTTGGTTTATGTCAACTATGTTGACTGGTAAGAGAAAGTTGTTATCTTTTATCTTCAGTCGTCAC
Organism: Hemaris fuciformis; assembly: GCA_907164795.1. Lineage (NCBI taxonomy): Eukaryota > Metazoa > Arthropoda > Insecta > Lepidoptera > Sphingidae > Hemaris > Hemaris fuciformis. Next base: position 6,070,612 of record OU015440.1, on the reverse strand, counting down.
TAACCCACTTTCTACTCTAGCGCTGTATAAAAATAGAACGCGGCACTTACAATGGGTGGTGGCGTGTTGATGCGAATGTCCGTGCGCGTAGGAGGCTAGCGGGCGGTGCGCGTGCGGCGCGAGCGCATGCGCCAGCGCGTTGCCGCCCACTCCCGCCCCGCCCGTCCCTGCGCCGCCGGTCCCCGTGCCGCCGCCGTGCGACAGGATGGCGTGCGGCGTGTGCTGCGCATGTTGCGCGTGCTGTGTGTGCGGCGCGTGCTGTGCGTGCGGCGCGTGCTGTGCGTGCTGCGCGTGCGACGTGTGCTGCGCGTGCGGCGTGTGCTGCGCGTGCGGCGTGTGCAGCGCGAGTGGCGCGGCGGGCGGCGCGGGGGAGGGCGCGGCAGCAGGCGCGGGGGGCTGCGCGCGCGGCACCTCGTAGTAAAGCTGCGCAGGAGCACTGTTGCCCACCACACCGCGCACTCCAACACTCGCCACGCCCACAACCTTAAAATATAATATTAGCAATTATCACGTGTAGACAAACTCATGATCTAAAACTGCGGTCGGCAACGCGTGGCCCACGGGCCACACTCGTGGCCCGTGAATGTTTGCACTAGTTAACATTTTCATTTTTTCTGTGGGATATGACCTATTATACAAAGGTATTACGTGACTGCCTCGTGGTCTCGCGGTACAAGTATGTGCCGTGGGGTCTAGAGGTCCTGGATTCGATTCCCGAGTCGGGCAAAGTGTTATTGGGTTTTTCCATTAGGAAATTCTCAGTAACAGCACGGAGTCTGGATATGTGCCCGGCAAAAACGGCAATAGGCTCGCCCCCTATTACGTGGGACTGATACATACCTGGCGAAATGTGGGTGCAGAAATGCACCTCTGCCTACCCCTTCGGGGAATACAGGCGTGAGTTTATGTATGTATGTATTACGTACGGGCCCGCCTTTAGTTTATTTTGCTACATTGCGGCCCTTGCTTGCCAAAAAGTTGTCGACCACTGATCTAAAAGATATGTGTTGATAAATGCATGGTGTAGCCTACCTTTGCAGGCTGATAGTTCCTTTGTAGAAGCGGCAGGGGCCTTGGCGCGGACGTGGCCGGCGCGGGCGTCGGCGTCGGTGTCCGCGGCGCCACACCACGTACAGTACCAGATATCACACCACTCGCTGAACAAATCAATGTGTTTTCATTAGATTAAATTACGGTACAATGTTAACCTATATATATACCTAATATATACGTATGGTTTAAGATTTAAAATATCAAGATCATTTTGACATTTGAATACAGTATGTAAATTAACTTTTATCTCCCATACATTATATTTATAACCCGATTTTTTCCCTCATAGTTTAGGTGGATATACATACACAGCACTGAAGTGGTGGGCAGTGTGAGTATGGCGGAGTGGGGCGAGGTGACTGGCGCGTGCTGCGCGTGCGTGGCGGGCGGCGAGGCGCGCGTCAGGCTGCCGCGGGCGCCGTACACCAGCGCGCCGCGGGGGGTGCGCGGGGTGCTCGACCACGCTCCACCTAAACAGAGAACATATAGAATGCTATAATTAAAGCGACTAGTGAGAGACTACTGAGAGAGATCTAAAAGTCGTGATGGCCTCGAGGTTTAGGCACGCGGTCGAGAATCTCGACGGTCGCGGTTTCAAACCCCATGCTCTGACTTTTCGAAGTTATGTGTGTATTCACAACGAATTATCACGTACTCTAACGGTGAAGGAAAACATCGTGATGAAACCTGCACACCTAAAAGTTCTTAGGAATTTCTTGGTATGTAGTCCGCCAATCCGCACTAGGTCAGTGTGGTGGACTAAGGCCTAAACCCTCTCAGTTGTAGAGAAGGCCCATGCCCAGCAGTGGGATGTATATGGGCTGATGATGAATGAATGAATGATGTGAGAGACAGTCATATTGGATTTTCAGCCATTTGCAAACTATTTTCAATTTTATAAATAGCAGGTATATGTAACATTCATAAGATTAAAATCTTGCCATAGTGACATGTGTAGGAGCGTTCCAGCGATAATTGTACTTATAAACCGCTTGATTTGGCAAGTGACAGGTATGACCTATTATAAACTTAAGGTGCATTTACTAAATAAAATAGATTTATTTACTATGTAACTTAATGAGCCTTGCTTTACCTTGAGCACCTCCAACAGATTGTGATGCTGGCGGGGCTACGGGTCGAACAGCAAGAGAGGCACCTGCAGCGAGGCCCCGTGGCACATGGCTTGTTACACCAACACCTACACTTTTACTAACAAGTACTCCGCCTGCCGTGCTCACATTCACACTTGACAGCTGTACTGTTGCTTGAACAGAGAAAATAAAATAAAGAGTTCAGTTTAATATTAGGCTACAGCTAAAAACTGTTTATACACAGATGGAAGACTAGAAAAACTGTTAAAGAGGTAAGAAATGAAAGTCAGACCTTAAAACAGGTTATGGTATAGGTATGTGGTGTAAACTACAATAAGTTTTAAAAGGTGAAAATGTTTATTACATTGTTTAGAAATTAAAAATAATAGTCATATTTTGGTTTCATGATTAATATTAACTATTAATCTATCAATTATCAGGAAATAAGGAAAGTGAAAAGCATATACAAGCTCTCCTAGACATAGTTCATGAAGTTTATCAAACCAGCTTTGGCCGGCATGGCTAACTGAAGCCTAAACTAAAATCTATGTGTATGGATTGATATACATATAATAAATAGCTTGCAAATTATTCATCTTACCTGGCCTGTTGTTATGATGCTGCAAAGGTGGCAGAACTCTTACTGTCTGAGGCAATGTTCTCATAGAGGAATTAACCACCAAGTTCCCACCACCACTGACCAGTTGTCCAGCCACATTCAGCACCTGAGTGCTGCTTACTGATGATGCAACACTTGTTTGGCAGTTGACTGTATTACTTGAGCTTGAAACAGGAGCTGAGAGCTGTGTCCCTTGACTTATTATCTGTGTAGCTGGGCTGATTATCTGCCCACTGGGTGTGATAAGTTGTGACTGTGATATAATTTGTGAGCTTTGCCCAATTATTTGTGGACCTTGGCTGACAATTTGAGTTCCCTGCAATATTGGTGATCCGCTTACAATCATTTGAGGCTGAAAGGTTTTATAAAAATATAACTAAATAATATAAACTGTATATTTATTCTGATAAATGGATCTTTGTTGCTAAATGTATTTCATGCCATTTATCAAGCATATAATATTATTATTGCTTTGTGTCATAAGTAAATCCAGCAAAAAATCAATAATATAATTTAAGATTTAAAAAGAATTTATTTCAAGCATTTTTCATCTTTCGATTTGCAACAAGGCATATATATTTAATCTGAAATTGAGAGATTCTTGTTGTAAATAAGTTAATCAAATAAAGTTTTTATAAATCCAAAATGAATGGTTATTTATGCTCATAAGTAAGTCACAATAAAATAAGCAGGAGACTAATAGTTTAAATGCTGGCTCACCTGTGACGCGACGCTCGGAGATATGATTTGAGCAAGGCCTGGACGCATCAAGCCAGAGCTTGGATTTGTATGCCCTATTAACTGATTGCTACTAGAACTTTTTGACTGGCCAGGAATCAGGGCCATTTTCACTTCAGTGTTAGACATACTTTTAACGATAGTTATTTTTTGGGGCGCTAAATCTATAGGATACATTTTGCCAGTCGTAACCGACCTGTCGCCGTCCAAATTATTACTCATTCTGAATGTATGTGCTTTTCAAACAATCATCATGGAAAGTATTTACACTTATCACTATTTTAAATAGTTTTTCATTAGAAAAACATCAATATGTTGCAAGCAATAAATGTTCCCGTAAAAATAGTTTATGAACAAATTGACAGTAGACAATTAGACATGACAGTTGCGTTGAGACTGGAGCAGGGTTGCCATAAAATAAAAATTGACTGCCGCGTTTTGAATGTCAAATTACCGTATTTTGTAAAAAAAATGAGAAATTGCCGTGTTTCATTTTTTTTTCAAAATGCATTAAATTCTTATCAAAATGTATACTTTTGTTTACATATGCTCTAATGTACCTACTAAAGTTGTAGAACGACAGAAATGAAACAAAAAATATAATATCTAGCTGATTTATTCGTCGATTCTTTTTAAATATCGCTAGTTATTTCTTCTTCTTCGTCTTTTCTTAAATTGTATTTTTCACTCTATATCTCTATCTTTCATGAAATTTATCATTTCATTTGTTGGTTTAAAGTTTGTGCAATTTCCGTGAGCTGAATGTATTGTTTCGCAAGTAATGTGCTATTTATGGTAGATGGTATTATTTTGTTATAATAATTTTAGCTGTTGCATTCGGTTTTACATGCTACAGCGCGAATTGTATAGTGTATTCCTTTTACTCAGATTGACGTGTTTTATGACACGGCAATGAATGTTCTGCCGTGTACCGTGTTTTTTTGCCAACTGGCCCCAAATGCCGTATAACGGCAATTGCCGTGTCATTGGCATCCCTGGACTGGAGTGTTATTAAATGTCAATAAAACTAGATACTTATATTTTTGGGACAGCTTTTAAATATTAAAAAATATTACATCGCAAGTTTAAGTATCAATTTTAATTATACGGACCTAAACATAAAGTTTTTAAAGGTGTCAAAACAATAAAATATATTTATCTTCTTAATTCTCATAAAAGGAATAGAAAATTAAACATATCATTTAAAAACTGTAGTTTGCAACACTGTAACTTATAAAAAACCATAGATTGTAGACTATTATTAAGTATGCTACAATGCTACATAATTTTAAACATAGACGTATAGCTTATTTGTATCGCTTTAAATTATCTTTGTATATATTGATTAGTTTTTATATTTAATAACATAATATAGTTAAGATTTAGAAAATGATTTAATTATTATGCAATGTAAAAACTAAGTCAAATTAGATAAATAAAAAATTGTTTGCATTGTTTATGGTGAACCATGGCGGAGCGAATTGGTGACTGTGATTTTTTGGAAGAAGATATACAAAAATTTAACAATGAAAGGCGGAGCAGTAAGCAGTGGGTGAAGCTTAACGTTGGCGGTACATATTTTCTGACAACCAAGACAACTTTATCTAGGGACCCTAATTCATTTTTATATCGATTAGTACAAGAAGACAGTGATTTGATTTCGGACAGGGTTTGTGTGATTTTTGATTGTCTTTTTGTATGCTAATGAGTTTTGCCTTTTACGTGGAATTAATGAATTTATTCATATTATTTTAGGACGAAACAGGCGCTTACTTAATAGACAGAGACCCGACATATTTCTCACCAGTACTCAACTATCTTCGCCATGGCAAATTGGTCATCAATAATGACATCGCTGAGGAGGGAGTATTGGAAGAGGCAGAGTTTTATAATATTACCGAGCTCATAAGACTAGTTAAGGAAAGAATATGCCATAGAGAAAGACGACCACTAAAGGACTCCAAGAAACATGTATATAGAGTTCTCCAGTTCCATGAAGAAGAGTTAACACAGATGGTATCAACAATGTCAGATGGTTGGAAATTTGAACAGTTAATCAATATTGGATCCCAGTATAATTATGGCAATGATGAGCATGCTGAATTTCTGTGTGTAGTGAGCCGAGAGTGTGGCAGTTCCCTTAACAGTAATGATATAGAGCCCACAGACCGTGCTAAGGTGCTTCAACAAAAAGGCTCACGGATGTGAGCTTAACATTTCACAAGTATCACATATGATTTTTGAGACTGTTAGCTCTGTGTGTGAAATGTGTACATATTTTATAGAGTGTAAACAGTCTGGCAATTTTCATTTCAGTACTATATATTTTAAGTTATCATAGATCAGCTTATGCAATACTGTTTGGGTGATGCCATTTGAGCAGTAACTGGCACTTTGAGTCTTCTATATTGGAAAGTGTGAAATTTAGGACAAATACTCAGTATGATATAGTTAAGAGAAATTAACAGAACTTTTGTATTAATTTATTTATGTAATTATGAGCATTTAGTAAAATGTTAAATATAGTTGACAGTGCAGGCCATTAAATACAATAAGTCCAAAGGACAGTGTGCTAATCTTTCCTGTGTGTGATATGGACACTACAAATTAAGTCAATATTGATGCTGGACCAAATGTGATTTCCAGTTGTGTAAGCAAGTTTTTCACACAAGTAATTCATAATATAGATTCCTTATAAAAGAAATATTTTGTAAATATAAAACAATAATTAATTCCTTGGATCAGTAATAATCAATTCCAGATATTATGCTCATTTATGAAATGTAATAATAGAAACTTATGATTCCAATAGTTGTTTTATTTTATATTATTGAATAGGTTTTCATTGTATTGGTAAACTACTAGGATATAGGTTTCATGTTTAATTTTTTAAGTGAACATAATTGGTTCCAAACTCATATGCATTCATAGTTCAAACATCTAAGAAACAAAGAATTCAGATAATTGATATTTCTGATATTATTGATAACTGATGTAGAAAAATTCAATAAACAGTAAACTTAGAAAGGACTCACTAGTTCTATAATCTAAAGTATAACATGTCACAAACATTAGCATAGCTAACAACAGATTTTAAACCTGCAATAATACATTGTTTAATATTGTTGATACCTTTATTTCTTGAATAAGTAAACAATTGACTGAAAACATAATTTATGATTTGACACGCCTTTGCTTAACATTATTAGTTTTCAAGTTAATTTCATAACTACACAATATATAAATCTATAACATGAAGTTTTTTTTATTAAAAAAATAAACATTAGCACTATTTAAAACTTAATTACTCAATTTTTTATAAAATATTGCATTCAACTGCATTAAATACAAGTTAACAAGACAATCTGTTTGATAGTCTCTAGAGATAACATTGTTATTATCAAAATACAGAAAATTTTCACACATTTATAAGGCAATAGGGGGTTTATTGTTGTGTAAATTAAAAACTAATTGCATTATTATCAATAAGTGTCATATCTCATGCCTAGCACCAATCTGCCATGTATGTGAAATCTTGGAACAGTTTATGGTCTGTGGCACTAAGTGGTCGCGGCTCTTTCGGTGGCGTGAGTACAGCCGCTTCCGACGTGAACTCACTGTCAAAGTTGCTCACGTCTTCTAGGTTCTTTATTGTTGGCACAAACGGTGGTTTAACTTTACGAAGCAGTAATTGCTCCCAATCTACATTACGGAAGAAAGCCTGCTTCTTCACGTCTTCAGCATCTCTTTCAGAAGAGCCCAAACGTCGTTCAGGATTTTTTCTAAGTAATCGGCGCATAAGCGCTATGGCTTCTAATGACAAAGTTCTTGGGTAACGGACTTCATCATTAACAATAGAGTCGAAAACTTCTCCCTCATCTTCACCAGGGAATGGTGACTCACCAACTAACATTTCAAATATTAAAACACCTAAGCCCCACCAGTCAACAGCTCGCGTGTAAGAAGTTTCAGTCAAAACTTCTGGCGCGAGAAATTCGGGAGTACCACAGAATGTGCCTGTACGATCACCCCAGCCCATGCCTTCCTTACAAAGCCCAAAGTCAGCTATCTTAACATAACCCTCAGTATCTAAAAGTAAGTTGTCTAATTTTAAGTCTCTATAAATAATATTGTTTTCATGTAAATACTGTAGGCCTAATACTACACAAGCTGCATAAAAAACCGCCCGTGGTTCAGTGAACACGTCAGCATGTATATGCATCATAAGATCACCACCAGCTGCATATTCCATTACAAAACAAACATGTTGTTCTGTCTGAAAACAGGCAAATAGATTCACCAAAAATGGATGTCTTATTGCATTTGCAACCTCAAATATTCTTTTTTCCGACAACAAGGAATCTACTTCATCTCTTGCTATAATATCACCTTTTTTTAAAGCTTTTATTGCGAAATATTCATTAGTAGGTCTGTATTGTGCAAGAATTACTTTACCGAAATGACCTCTTCCAAGAACACTGAGCAATCTGAAACTTTCCATTGACATTTCACCAGACTGCCTTCTAGAATCCTGTTCTTTGCCCATAGTTTCAATAACAGACGATGATCGTGAAGATGACAAACGCATATTACTTGTTATTTCCACAATTTGATCTTCATTACTTGGATACTCTAGCAACAGCTTTGGAGATGGTGATGGAGGATATTCCACAAGTGGAGTGTCACAAGATGGAGTTTGTGGTTCTTTTGTAACATAATTATCTTTTGTGTACGAGTCTTCCAAAAATGCAAAAGCTTCTTGAAGCTCTTTTTCCATTCTAAGTGTAGACACATTTGGAGGAGGTTGGAGTGGTAAAGTTGGCTTGGGTGGTGGGATGCTAGGCATTTGTGGTGACGTAGGTGTGGAAGGGAGACCAAGTGGTCTCACGCCAGCCATGCCACCAAGTGTCACATTAGGATTTTCTATTTCTCTATTATCTACTGATGGTGCTTCAAAGCTATGTTGTTGTGGGGGAGTTATGTGAGCTGTTTGTATATTTTGTATAGAAGGAGAAGAGCGTTTTAAGAGTCTTCCTAATACAACAGCAGGAATATGCATTTCTCCATATGATGGTCTGGGGATATTTTTGCCTTGTTGTTTGAAAATCTTTCTCTGGCGTTGAAGTTTTGGTTTTCTGGATATTATTGGATTCAAGAATTTTATCTCAGCAAATAAAAGTCCTTGTGGTTCTAATTCTAAAGCCATCCCATGACGTATATCATCAATGAATTCTTCCAGTCTCAAAAATTTTACAGCACATAAACCTCGCCAATCTTTCCAATGGATTCCAATTTCAAGTTCTCTTGATTTATCCAATTTGATGGTAAATCTGTAAGGGAGGATAAAATAGATAATTTGTTGGATATACTTTACAAAATCAATATAAAATGATAAAATAGTTTATACGCCAAATAATTAAAAATAAAGTAATGCATTAATAAAGGCCTAAACCCTCTCAGTTGTAGAGTAGGCCCGTGCCCAGCAGTGGGACATATTTGGGCTGATGATGATGAAAGTAATGCATCCTTTATATGTCCTGTATTACCAATAATGTTATAATACAGTCCATGGCATTAATTTTAAAATAGGCCAATCAATCAGTGATATCAAGACAAATAAAAATAATAAACTTAAAATTTGTTATGATGAAATAACATATTTATTTATATAAATATAATTTTGCATAATGCCTCAGAAAGAAAGTAAATACTTATATTTAGGTTTAAAAGTGGTAGATTAATTAGGTAAAGAATCCTAACAAAAGCACAAGAACAAAGACATGTTTAACTACATTTCTCTGAAAATTCAAAAACAAACATGTTACTAAAGGTAATATTATTTAAATGCATGACAACACTCCTGCTGTTGGTTACAATTTTAGTCACAATGTAAATATGTGCCTATTAAGGTAGATAAGATAATGAGTAATGTAAAAGGAATCATAAAGATTATAGGTGATTCAAGGAAGCAGATACACAAGATAAATGCAATTATTTTTTTTGATTATTACATAATCCTCTTCATTGATTATAACCAATATTAAGTACATCAAAGTGGATTTGTGGTGCTCTAAACACAATGATAAAATAAGGCAAATAAATAATAGTTTCTTTAGACTAATGTTTGGGTTTTAGCTTCTCACCTTTGATCCCATGCTTGTTGCGAGCATGGCCTCCAGCTAGTCTGGGCCACAGTGTGATTATCGAGTTTTAATACTGCCATTATTTCATTACTAGTGTCTTCTTTAATGCTGTATGTATATTTCATAGAATTACGTATAGTCACACCCTTCACAAAAGATTTCAAGTCTGATGGGCTGGCTAATGGATCTCGACGACTGCGACCAGGCACATCTTCAAGAAGATCTTGACATCCCATCAATCGCACCTCTAGTGTACCAGTCACTTGTACACACGGACTGATCATGGGAGCTGGCGATAAGAACTGAGCTCTGGATCCACTGCCGCCTGCCAAGCTCACATAGCCAGGACTTGAACCTGTGCTGCGTAATTCATGACCAAGTTCAACAAATGCTGCACTTTCAGCTGGCAGCTCCTGCCGACGCATGTCTAATGATCGGCGCAATAAATCTAATTTCTGTGTGGACTCTAGAAGACTTGTTTGAGCTTCATGTAAGGCTTTTTTATCAGTCACTTTTTTATCACTCTGCAAAAGTCTTATGGCATTTTTAGAACCTTCGACTACAGCTGCCTCAATACGAAGACGGTTTCTTAATTCTGCTATTCTTTCATCTAGCAAGGCATCAACACCAGATGCATCTGTGCCTCTGCCATCACCATTAGATCCGGCATTGTCACCCTTTTGTTGCTTTGTCAATTTAGATATACGCAATTTCAGATATTCAATTTTGTCTTTTGAATCTGCCAGCATCTGATGAGCTTCAGCCAAGAGCTTCTTGTCTCTAGATTGGTTGCTGCTGCTAATGCTTTGTATCATATTTTCGGCTCCTTGCTTTACTTTCAATTCAATGTTTAGCTGCTTTTCTAGAGATGCTAGTTTCCTATCAGTTGTAGCTTCACCAATTTGGCGCTGTTGTTGGGCCGCTTCCGAGGCCAAGATGATCTCTTCATCGTAAGATAGGTCCTCCGGCGAAGTGGGTGTAGACTGCCCACGAGACAACAGAAGTTGGGATTCCAGTTCTTGCAGATCGGATTTTAACTCATTAAGTTTTATATTAGCTTTCTTTACGATATTGGCAACGTCGGAAAGTGACCGCCTGTCTGTGGCTACCTCGCGTAATTTCTCAGCACCCTCTTTTATTTTGAGTTCTTTACGTATCTCTCTACGTATGACATCCTTGAGCTCCTCTAACTTAGTCGGCAAAGCTATTTCTGGAATACACTCTGTCTTTATTCCGTACTTGACACCAAGCTCGTGCAGAACAGGGTGTCGAATATAATCACTGTGATAATAACCTGGGTCTGCCATAATTGAGGATGCACAGTCTAACGTCAGTTAACCATAATTATGTGGGAAAATATCACTGCAATTGCTTCTAGATCACAAAAGGTTGGCCCAAATGCAATATTTGTTAACACTAAGAGTTTTTGAGATAATATGTGAAAACATTATGTTAAAACGTCTTAACTTTAAAGTAAAAATTAAATTAATCACAAAACAAAACAATTTACACAAGTCGGTCGTTCAACGAAACCAACGAAACGACGAAACCCTACCATTAAACCATAGATTAAAGAAAGATATGATGTGGCCATGGACAAAAAAATAATTTTACAATGATAAAAGTTACTTTTATTGGGCGGAAACAATTGTATTTATTGCTTATAATAAAATCTGAGCAGCATTATAGAATGTTTATAATAAACATTGTTTATATCTAAATGCCTATATTATTTTCTTTAAATATTCTACTGCTATTTACCTCGGCCATTTCAATGTTAGGCTGTATATTCAGGAGTGCCTTTGCTTAGCAGCAGATGTACATTGATGAGCGTGGAGTTTGTTATCTGTGAAATATCGCTTTCGTACTTTCACTCCTATAGTCCTATTTATAAAAGGAAATTATTGGTAAAACAATACTAAATACTTACAATCTGTCTTTTGTTTACATTGCAAATTAGCGATTTTGCAGTTAATTAGATTTTAATTCATAGAATTTACTGGAAAGTAGGCGATCTGTCAAAGGCTCTTGTCGCCGAAGAATTACTTATCATCCACCTGTCATATTCGTGAGATCTGGGACGTTTTTTAATGGAAGAATCATGCCAGTAAAAGTGGATATTACACCGCCACCACCAGCAAATTCAAAACAGCCGGGCGTTACAAAGTCCCTGTTGTACAACGGGTCGAAATTTCAAGGGCACCAAAAAAGCAAGGGAAATTCTTATGAGGTCGAAGTAGTTTTACAGGTTAGTATCAAAAACAAAGTACGCAATATTATAATATTTTAAATTTCCATTGCGTAGTTACTATTATTATTTTGTTATTTTTTTTTTGTTGCATGTTCTTGTAATGTAGGGAAAGCTATTTTATTTTACAGCATGTTGACGAAGAGAATTCATACCTTTGTGGGTATTTAAAAATTAAGGGTTTAACTGAGGAATTTCCAACACTGACAACATTTTTTGATGGAGAAATTATATCTGCAAAATATCCTTTCCTCACAAGGAAATGGGATGCTGATGAAGATGTTGACAGAAAGCATTGGGTAAGTAAAATATCTTGGTGTTTGTAATAAGAGAATCTGATAAAATTGATAGGGTACTGATAATGCATTTTTTTTTCTAGAGCAAGTTTGACTTGTTTGTACCATATTTAAAGACTTTCAATTCTGACTCTTTTGATTATGAGTCTCTTGCAAAGGCTGATTATGTATTTATGAGGTGGAAAGAACACTTTTTAGTGCCAGATCATACAATAAAGGATATAAATGGTGCATCTTTTGCTGGTTTCTATTACATATGCTTTCATAAGTCTGCGGCCACAATAGAAGGTTATTATTACCATCGGAGCTCTGAATGGTGAGTTTAAAAATGTAGTTTAACTTGTAAATATACATATTGCTAATTTCCAAATATAATGAAACAAATTCAAAAACATCAGCCCTAAATTTGACCTGGCATGTAATTAATAAAGAAAAAAATAAAAAGTATTTGTGTAAGTACATTATACAATACTATCAATACACTTATATTTTTATATACACTTTAAGCATATTGCACTAAAGATTCAACAACAAAATATATTTGAATTGTGCCATTATATGTGGAGTGATATTAAAAATCTAGTCATTTTAAAGTAAATACTTATGTTAAATTGTTTTTGTTTGCTTTTATTAATTTACATGTACCTAATGATTTATTATGTCATGGTTACCCATAAGTTTTTATGTGCAAGACTTATGAACAGTTTTTATTATTTATTTGCTTCTAATTTTAAACTGCTTGAATCATACATTTTGTTTTGCAGAATAGTAAAGTGCAGTGTTATTTTAATTTCATCCAAATATGTGTGTTTTTTTAAATATGGGGACCAAGATTAAAGTATAGGTAGACTTAGTAAAAAATAAATGCTTGATACAAAATACATGTCACCATATAAATGAAAAATAATTGAGTGCTATGTATGTTTTTAAATCATGTTTATATTTGCATAATCTTAATGTGTATTTTCTACTCATACTATCCACATTCATTTTTTCTAAATCATCCCACATTTTGTCATAGTTTCAATATTTTAAAATAATTCCGTTACATGTTTTGAATGTAAAATATTCATTATTTTGATTGAACATGTTTTTATACAATAAGAATAAAAATAAAATATATAGTTCAGTTACAGTATTGTCTGCATATTGTTCTTTTACTAAATATGTATTTATTATCTTCATACAGAAAGATCTTGATGTCAATAAGACTAATGTAAGAGGTACTATTAAAATTTGTTTATTAAGCTATGAATTACATTTACCTAAGAAAGAACAAATTGATGTGGTTGTGTAAATGTACCCAAATTTTATATTTTGTAACTATAAAATATTTTTAGTCTGTGTGGTTGTAGACATATGCACTTCTATTGTGCAATTTACACAAGTAGAACAACTTTGTAATACATTACTGAAGTTTGCTTGGGGGCTTGTAACACACTACTTTGCTGATGTTTGTTAAATATCAGATTTGTAATTGTTTTACCCAAGTGTGGATATTTGTATTAATATTACTGTACTAGGTCCTCAAGTACTGTGGTACTAAGATACAGGACATTGTTTAGTAAATTTGAATCATATTAATTTTCAGGTATCAATCTCTGACTTTAAGCCATGTTCCCGAACACAGCATTCAAATTTATGAATTCAGATGAAATGACTGAGTGGAAACTTTTAAACATGGATTGATAATTGTGTCCGCTAGTACTTACTTGTTCAAAATGTTGTATCTTCAGTTGATGTAAAAGTATTGCCAATGTTAAGTTTCTTCAGTAATTTAAGACAAAGATGTCATGATATAAAATTAATGCCATCTCTTGAATGGAACAAACCCAGAGATATGATTTAACTTGCTGTTTGTGTATCTGTTCTTGCATATACTTTAAGCAGTAGTGTATATCAAACAGCACTCTGTTTGATATAAAAATAAGTTATATTTTATGAAGAGGTTTTAATTTTTTATGCCTGTGATTACTTAATGCCATTTGTCTTGTATGGGTTTGGAGTGTGCATCATTAACAATTATGTATAAAGTTTCCTAATCATGTTACATGTTCTATTGTGATAGTTTGTACAAATTTTTCGCATATACATATTGCTTAATTGCGATCAATATGACAAATATTTTCTTTTAAGAGCATAAGTAATGGTGATGTTATTTTTTTAAACCCATCTACAAGTTACTAAAGTATGTGCAAGTACAGGGAATCTCAATTTTTGACAAAATAGATTTCTATATCGTCTATCTTGTAGAAATTATTAATTCGAATAATGTTATCCAATAAATTACAATAATGTTTTTTTTTTCAATAAAATATCTCGCATCAACAACTTGAGTTTTATTACGCACTGTGAAAAATAAAACAACTTTTGTTTACATTTCATTTTAATGTAACACATTCATTTATTTACAATAAAATACTGGCATTGATAATTTTATAATCTTGTGATTCCTGAGATTTCAGATAAGCGAAGATTTAGCAATACTTCATAGGTACCTAGTTGAAATATAAATGTTTTTATGACATGATATTCTAAGTGACTAAATTCTTATAATATTTGTACAATAGTTTTCGCGATATATTTTCTTTATCATATAGAAATTATTCTTATAGAGGCATATACTTGTAAAAGCATGTTAAACAGTACAAAAGCAGCACAATATTCTTTTGAGTTAATCTTTTAAGTATAGGTAGGTAATGAGATTTTATTCGTAATCACGCCCTTTTGTACTTTTAGTATTTATTTCAAATACAATACATGGTTAGTGGACAAATTTTTAAATTTCTTATTTATATAATTATACTAACCATTTAATTTAAAATACACTGGTTTTAATTTTTATTTGTTAAACTTGTGTCAAAATCAAAAGTCGCTTATCACCGTTAAGATTGGGTAATAGAAGATACCTATATAGGATATCTTATATTCGCTAAAAAAGTGAATATAGATAATAGTTTTATTTGCGATCTAAGTATATCAAATGTGGCAAAATAAGTACTTTTGAATATGTTATGGTGATAAACGTTTGATTCAAACTTTTACCATTTAATGAATTGAGAATACTAGTAACTATTTATCGATTAAAAAAATATATTTAAGTCGTCTACCATCTACATACTTCGAAACTTTATTATGAATACAACTAATAACTTAAACTAAACTTTGGTGGGATCGTTAATGTGTAATAGTTCGGTAATGCAGGTATCCAGCCCTTACAGAAGCACAACAATGCATTCACCAAGTCTTTATGCACTCGACAGCTCAATCCTTTAGTATCGTATGATTTAGTAAATATTTCCTTCTTCTAAAATTAATAACAAGGCAAGTTCAAACCGGCTCTGCAAGCCAAAACTCGAAATATATACGAGGATTTAATAAGATTACATTGCTTTCAAGTTTGTAAGGTGGGTTTTGAGTGTCCGATGTTGCATTTGGTTATTTTATTCAACTAAACATAGGTATATATTTCTACTAGCTATACACTATACACATCATAAACAAATAAGTTTGATTCAGAGCATATTTAATAAACATAAAATATGTTATCTGGAAGAGTCCGCGGCAATCCAGTGCCAATTCCGTGCAACAGCTAAACAAATACTTAATCATGTTGAAGAACTAACGCTGATTTTAACTACATTGACAACGAAAATTTATATAAAAATATACATCGAATAAATATAATGAGTGATTATTCAAAACAATTTTACATTAACATAATATAAAACAACGATAATACTATGTGAACAATTTAGCTGTAAAAATAAAACACTTAAATTAAAAGATATTTACAGAACTTAAAACATCTAGCAAAAAATTAACTATGACTGTATTATTTGGCTTTGAAATAAATAACCTAGTATGTTGAAAGCTATGGTTGGAAATGTCTCGCTGAAGATAGTAAGATTTTTTTTGAAATGTTTTTTTTTAAATATCAATAATAATTGTAAGTGACATATGTAATGCTCCAGAATAGAACTTTGAAGTTGAGACGTATCTTTTTAACACAATATATTCATTAAATAATCTTGATTCTCAGTTTCTCCATAGCTTTCAGTATACGTCGTCGGGTAACATCGAATTGTCTAATACATCAGAAACAGGCTATCTCTTGGCTGTGCCTTCACTACTGAACCAGTGCCTTAATCCGAGAAGGCTGTAGAGGTCCTGGTTGTTTGTGTGAGATCGCAGGGGAGTAGCGTGGTGTTGAGCTATTCTGTGAATGTATCTTTTGAGTTGCTCCGGATATATATTTTGCGTCCCAGGATAAATGCCGTAATAAGGATAGCTGTGTGGTCGAAAATTGTGTGGATAAGAATGATGGTGACGCCGTGGATTTTCATGAGTATTGTAAACACCTCCTATTTTATTTTGTCCGGGCCAATAGTCTTGTAAATGACGGAACGGATACCCGGGTGGCGGAGACTGGGCTCGTTGGTTTTGCCAGGGGTATCTATATATGACACCATTGCCGTCACTGTAAGGTTGTAGTTTGGCTTTATCATTCGATTCTTGCGGAACACTTGCTGGTATGGACTCTACCGACTCTTGAGGTTTTGGCTTATTACGGCGATGTTGAAGCTTAGTACGAGTTCCCAATACGCTGTCTTCGTTTAAAGTAGCTTTTTTCAGATCTTTGGCAAAGTTATCATCAGTAGTCACTTCGGCGTAACGGCTTATTAGTTTTATAGCTTCGCCAATATCCGAATAATCGTTCTCAGGATTGAGTTTAGATTTATCTCCATCTTTTTTAAGTACTTGAGATGTTTCCATTTTATCTTCAGAAGATTTAATGTTTACAGTACTATTAGAGGACGCTGTATTGCTTTGTGTTTGCACTAAATCGGTGGGTTGATTTTTTACGTCCTGCTCGGTTTCCTGATTTTGTTTTTCGGTGTTGAACATGACAGGGTCAATATTTACATGCCCGTAAACGATTTCTTTCTGTCCTTCATCTGCGGTTGCATTAAAAGATTCAACATCTGTTATGTTCAGGGGACTATCGCGTTTTGGCTTTTCTGGATAATTTATGTTAGTCAATACGTTATGATTCAACACACCTGCTCCTTCTGGCAATGCCGTATCGTTACGAGAATTTTGAAGTTTTAATATTTCTAATTCAGCTTCTACACTGGCGTCACCATTTGGTTTATTAGTATTTTTCTTGTCAATGTTAGCGTAGTTTCCTTGTAGATCTTGAGCCTGGAACATAAAGTCATTTCTTATGATTTTTGCCTTATTACCTAACATTAGTGAGTATGTGGTGTTCAATAATAAATTAAACAATGATGTAAACAGAATTATGGAATTTAAATTACCTGTCCAGATGGCTCCTGGCCTTGGAACGGCGCCGCTTGAGGATCTAAGCCGATAGGTATAGTGAGTTGCAATGGGCCGGGTTCGTCGTCGCCGTAGTCGTACAACACGTTATCGCCGCTTGGAGCCGTCGTGAACATTGCATTCAATCGCTCCAGCAGATTGCGTTCGTGCTCGTCTTTATTTATTGTCACCACCTTTAAAAAAAAGACTTCTGTTAGTTCGACATGCAATAGACACAATAATATATAATAGGGACACAGGCGTGAATACAGGCGTGAGTATGTTTGTAATATATAATAGGGTAAAATGGACTTATACTTTATTATAGTTTTACTTTTTTACATTACATTATCACCGTACAGTTCGAAACATATATTTATTGGATCGAAGATATGTAACTTAATTTGCGATCGAAAGTTGTGACTGTCGGCGAATGTACTTAAAATATTTATTACCTGGACGCAACCATTCCCATCAAGGCGAGGTCCTTTTGAACAAACGAAGGGCGTTATAAACAGCGACTTCGTTGTGATCCTTCTTGGTGGAGCATTTTGGTTCCCGCTCTCAGGGCTTTGCAGCCACGTCTTCCAAGCGAGTTCGGCGGCTTGACGGTCAAGGGTGCGAGGCGGAGCACGCGTGGTTGCCACCGGTACTGCCGTCTCAGTAGTCGTCACCTCGACCTCTATCGCCTGTACGAGTACTAGTGTGCACGACACCAGCAATACCGTCGTCCACGTGTGCCACATCGCAAACACCTGTCAGCAATAAAAAAGATCGTTAATATAATTTTCAAATAGGGCCTTATAAACAATATTCACAGTAAGTATATCACCTATTTTTGTGGACTTAAAATGTATCGTGTGAATACCTCCTATTGGCGATAAATAGGAGATCTCGAGAATTTCGTATTCAACGATAGAATATCGCAAATGTATCCAGAGACAGTGGTGTCATGTGGATCAAGGTTCGCCCTCATCCATTAGTTCAATAGATAGAATGCGCATCGACCGTTCATTCATCGGAAGACTACATTCATTCATACTGATCAAACCTTATACAGAAATGATTATTATCGAAAAGAAATAAAAAAATATAAAAGCAGTAAACGAACATTGATTATAGGTAAATCATTTAAAAAGTTTGGCACAAATAAAATATGAATCAAATTGTAGTCAAAATTATTTATTGACTGGCCTTGAAGCCCTTTATTATGTGAGAAAGTGAAAGCGAGTTAATGATGGGCTTTATATATCTGCGCCGCCTTCACTTTTAGTCGAATTTAAATTATGCATTTCATTGTAACTATTTAGTTGTTCCATAATAGGTTTCATATTAATAACGTCCATATTGTCAGGCGTCTTTTTAAAGTTACAATCCAGAAAGGTATTCATACATTATATGCAAATATAATGAGGAGTCAGTCTTTCATTTATACAAAAT
The DNA here is from genome assembly GCA_907164795.1 of Hemaris fuciformis. Classification (NCBI taxonomy): domain Eukaryota; kingdom Metazoa; phylum Arthropoda; class Insecta; order Lepidoptera; family Sphingidae; genus Hemaris; species Hemaris fuciformis. The sequence goes on along the minus strand of OU015440.1, from coordinate 6,051,662 downwards.
CCAAATTACTAACACGCAGCAGGTTTATATTTCGAATTTAGTTAATGTAGCAGCTGAATAATGAGAGCACAAAAGAAAAAACTTAGTACCTACATTCGGCAGATCAACATGTAAAATGCTGTTTCTTTTTACACTAACGTATGCTTTTTTAATTTGTAAACAAACATCGTTGCGTGATGGGCGTGGAAAATCGCGTACTTAATGGAGAAATTTATTAAAATACAAAGAGGTGCGATGTTTTAAGTTACGCTATTATGTAGGTAATCTAATAATTTATTTAAAGTTTTTTTGTCGTAGAATACCTATATAGTAAAATGTAATTACAGATTTTAAATGTTAGGTACATTTCGCCGTAAATAAGTAGGTACACATATATTGAGTAGGTCTGTGTTTTTCGGGAAGAACGAAAATCAAATGACGCTCGAGGAAAAACAATTTGTATAAAAGACATATTATAATGTTAAAATTAATCAATGAACGCACCGTTTATGTAAGAAAATGTAAATAGAGGTATAAAGTGTGTGTCAAACTTCAGACACTTGTAACAATTCTGTCTTCAAATTAGTGCCCTTTATTATAAGTAGGTACATATTTTATATGAAGAGAATTCAAAACTCATGAATTAATTCAAGTTAATTGTAGGTACCTATATCTAAACCGACTCATCGTATACGATGAAATTTCCTTGACCCTTGTTACGAGTGGAGCACGCCCATGGTGGTTCAGTGTACATTCGAGTACATAATTTAGTGCGCAAAACAAGGGCAATGGCTGTTGACCCCGTCGCGATCTATCGGTAGCATCTGGCAATGATCTCGCTTCAGGCGCCGCACGCGCACGCGGAAGCGCCTCGCGGGAATTGACCGTGTTTCAACGGGTGCTTGATTGAAGCTTATTTCACCGCACTCACTTGCGTGAAAAGGATTAGAAAGTGGCGTCGGGCCCGGTGAATGTTGTCCGGTCGGGATTTTCACCCTTCTCGCTTGCGATGTGAAGAAACGACGTGAACTGTTCTCATGGGTTTATGAAGCCTTAATATTCTTGAGGCCGCGTCTGACCTAATGAGATCATTCTGTTTACATAAAACAGACACGTCGGGTATTCCGTTCCGATGTATTATTATCTGCGCGTACCAAATCCTCGAATGTTGAACCCTACCTTGACATGTATGCGAGAACGAGACGAGAGTGTCGCGGAACAGAGGTGTGCCGACGCAGGGTTGCACACAAATAGCTTTCCAGTCAACTCGACTCGAGTGCTTCTGAGAATATGCGATGCGTCCGATGCAGCCGGCATAGCCGACGCGGGCACCAACCATTCAATACTTATAAATGTTTTCAGCATGATTGCGAAGCTAATTACACGTGTGGCATATTGTTAATTTTGTAGGGAAATTAATTCAGTCTATATTTTATTTCTAAACAGATTCCAGTTAAGGAACAAGTGTTTGTGTTTTTATACGGGGTAAAATAAGCATGTAATATAATCTATATTAGCCCATATTCTCTGTAGCATCTAATTTAGGGAACATTTAGGCCTATGCGATGTAGATGAAGTAGATACTTACTTATAAGACTATTGAAATGTTCACTTTCAGTCACTAGGTATGGGAATTTAGAAGTTAAAAGACAACAGTTGACCTTCCTAATAGAATAAAATCACTGCAGTATATTGGAAATCCTGTATAGATTTAATATTATTCAACTTGTATAATTTATGTAATAGACAGTAGCCGAGTTGGAATATTTTGCGGAAATGCGTGACTTATTGTATCTGGAGCCACGTGTAATGCTTGGTGTGATGACCATTACAGTCTATTGTGTGGTAATGGCAATCGGCTACGGCGTTGAGAAAGTGTTGTCGCTAAATAAGCGGCCACGATGTCGGTCGTATTTGCATATTAGGTAACTGCTGATCCACGCTTCGCGAACAGGATTCCGGCAGAGAAAGACCTAAGTTTGTGCGGCAATTACCGCAGAGTTGCTGTGGACACAACACGTCATAAGTATGTATGGAAATGTAAGAACTATTAATTTTCTAATATTATCGATTGATACTTTGATTGGTCGATTATAATTTTATTCGATATTTACTTCATGGCACGTGCTGTCATAATGGCTTAAGATTACACTATCTACAAACAAGGTATTCATCTGGATCATGTTTTCCTTGATACAATAGGCGACGCAAGATATGACCCATTAGTCGAAGAAAGTTAAAAAACTTGAAAGGATTTAATCTTGTTGAACTCTTTGGAATTCGACCTTTTTATTCAATTCTTACTCCGATTTGTTCTAAGTTTACTCATTTCCATTGTCTTATGTTACTTAAAGGAGACAACACACTTTGTCACTCAAAATTACCGTTAAAATTACCTCAGTGTCGACTATTACAAGTATCCTTGTCACGATATTTGTTGCTTGACTTACGATAATTACGATATGAATTAACGTTGGTTTATCTTAAACGGAAGAATAATAATTTACTGAGATAAATTTGATATAAATATTTATGTAACAAGTATTAGAGTCCTTTTTCAGTTTGGTGTGTTTTGTAGGAATTGGATTTTTTAAAATTATTATCACTGTCCCTATTGAAAATATTATACTTTTTAAACAAATGTCATAAGCATTGAAGTATTTTATGTCAATTTTTACTGGTTCGAAATATAAAACACTGCTTTGCGCTAGGTAGACAATGTGCACCAATTACAGGGCTGAGTTGCTAAAAGTTATCGAGTTAGCACAAGCTTAGTGCGGATTACGTGCCGTGAACGCGTTAGAGTGTTATTCCGCTTCTATGCATGTAACTAATTGCGATTCGGTTTTACAAGCATTTCTGTCAACTAGTGGGCAAGTATGTCGCTGAGAGCAGTGGCTGACCTACTGACTCCAGTGATTAACATGCACGACATTTCGACCCATATGTCGAACGCTTTTCGAGTGCCACAAGGTCGATTGATATATCTAAGCGATCTATCTACCTATCTCACAAAGTCGTAGAAGTAGTGCATCCAAGTAGCAATAAATTCTCGTCTAGTTAATTACTCTAATTCCTTATCTTTTGCATATACATGTATATAAATTTTAACTATATGTGATGATTCTTAGGAGATAATGCGATTTTATTGTGATGCCATACGCGACATAAAGCAGATTAATTTGTGAAATAAAAATTGTTAAAAGGTCCAACCCCGTCTTAGATTTCCCCGTTTCTCCCTGTAGCAAATATAAAACGAGAGTAGGATGATAGTTATGCAAAAGTGAATATATTAGCATACAGATGAAAGTAGTATTCAAAAATATATTATGCATGTAGCGATTTTAAAAATTGCACTGGTTTTTTGATAAGAAAGACCTAAATAGATGTAAATTCTAAATATTCTCTGTAAATTAATTCAACGCAAGGAATTCATGTATGAACATGCTAGTTTTAATGCATCCTCTTCATTGTTCCATTTTAGTGAAACAGTATACTGCAATTACATGTTTATTAGTGCCACTAAATGTGCAGAGGGCTATTCGTGGATACCTTTATGTGTAGCCATTAATCAACTGTTTAATAACGTGTCGCAAGTACTTGAGATAAACATACCAGCACATAATTATAAATGAACTAACTAGATTTACTACTGAATTTAGAATTAGAATCATGTTGTTTATTTAATTTTGCAGTTACAGTACTTGTCAAAAATTAAAGTGTTCATCAATAATTATAAATATATCCAGACTTATTACTGAGATTTTCCTATGGAAAAACTAAATAACACTTTACGTGACTCGTAATATGTAGTACCTACTTACTTTTTGTCTAATTTACTATAATCGAACCCGGGATGTTTAAGTCGCATGCCGCTCAATTGTGCTGCGGGACTAAGGGGGTATTTTTTTTGAGTTTTGATTTATAATTATTTTCTTTTAAAGTGACGTTTAATTTTAATTGCTTAGATAATACATTAGAATTTTCTTATCAGTCACGGGGGCCTCAAATTTTCATAAAATCCGACTTACTGTTGCACATCTACATGAATAAGTATTCTATATTTGGACTGAACAGATTTCGTTAACCCCCAAGTGCAGACACGCATGTGGGACATCCGGTAAATTGTGTTTATTTATAAAGACGCCCTAATTATTTATTTGTTTTGTGTGATCTTACCAAAAGTGACTTTTAACGTAAGTAGAGGTAATAATTAAACATTTAGTTTCTTTCTTATTAGTGTTTGATTACAAATTTTAAGATAAATATTATTATTAAAAAGTTTCCATCTAGGATTTCTCTTGTATCATAACTAAGATTATAAATACGAACTACTCAACTTGTGAAAAAAAAACATGTGGGAATCGAGCCTGCAATTTTAGACTACTTAGTATCGGATATATCAATATCTTAAAGATAATTGAGTGGAACCAAATATAACATTCTTTAATTAAATTTAAAACTATCGTATTTTATACAAACAATTTCATCATGTAATTTAATATAGACTTGGTCACCTTTAAGCAGATGTCAACACTACAGCGGTGGAGTCCTAAAAAAACAACTTCAAGAAAAAATGTGTGATTTATCATGTCAACGGGCAAGTCAACAGGAAATCGGTATCGCATTTCTAAGGGCCCTTTTTTCGCTCTAATTAAATAAATATTCTAAAACCAATGGCCGCTTGTGAAGCGTGCGAAATGTATTCAGCGTACCGACACGGATGCGGTTGGAATATAATCTGTGTATTTTTGGAAGGGAAACAGACTGCTTTGACGGAAGCCGGCGACATCTTGCTCGTGAATAACAATATATTACGCGCGGATTCACGGCCGCGACGCGCGACTCGCTCCCCGCGCCTGCGCACTGCACCATGCGCTGCGCAAGAGCATGCCGCACATTCGGCATTTACTTAATTTGTTCAGTATGTTGTATTTTAAGAACATGATTAATAGTGCTATAATTAGTAGTAAGTTTTTATCTTGTTCATTGAATTGATTTGGGGTTTTATATCGTATTAAAAATAAAATTCAAAAAAATATTCTTTTTAAGAGATGTCCATTTACCATATCATTGGTACAATGTTATACAAAGTATTTTTAATCATGAAGTAGCCACGTATTACAATGTTCAAGTAATTTTAAATAATCGTACACACGTATAATTTACAATTCTAGTAGTTGCGTTTGTTTATCGTCGATAAGTACAAGGATTGTTAAAGTGAATGGAAGTTTTAAAGTAAACAAGATCAGAGCTACATGCAGCGTTCGACATGTTTTATCTCAGCGGGTGTTAAACTGCTTTATTCTGCCATATTTGGATTCATCTCTTTTAGGAATCGGCCACTATGTTGTCGACATGTTGTGTATAATTATTTTAATTGTTTAACCTTTTCTGTCCATTCAATGAGTAAATATAAATAGTTCATTACTGTTTAAAACTGTATGTGTATTTCTTAATAGTAGGGATATATTTTATTATATATTTAATAGGTACTAAGTTAATATACAATAGTCTACTGTTTCGGACGGTAACTATTGGACATGTTTTTGCAAGTTCTTTATTGCATTGGCTGTAAATCTGTTCATATAAGAAAGCTTAAGATCCGTTAAGTTGTAAATACTCTTTGTTTATTGCTATGCAATAATATCTGAGAAAACTACTTTTTTGTGTCTCTTGTACTTTTCTTACACTCATTGAATCATTACATCTTTCATGTATTACATGATACTTATTTGACAGTTGTTTATTGACCTCAGAGATATGGCCTTTTCATTCACAATCATCTTCATATAAATAAACATGACGAGAGTACAAAAAAGGAAGCTATTCGTTAAATTGCAGTGCAGTGTTTGGTAAATAGGTTAAGGTCAATAAGTGCAACGTTTATCCACGTTAAAGAAATGCATTGGTGAAGTGGAGAGAGGATGCTCACCTTGAAGGCAGGCGGGCGTCGACGTGCGTCGCTTACATTATAACGCGCGGCCGCTCTCGCCCGGCGTCGCCCTGCAACCAGGAAATCAACCTTAATTCAAACTATCGTAACACACTAATTTATATTTATCACATCTACTCACATGGTATAGCAATGGAACACACATACATTTAAAAATAAGACGTTATTATTTAAAGGGAACCTTTATTATTCTGGTACATACTTACGTAATATTATTAATTACCTAATCTTATTAATGACAAGTCTTAACAGTGACAATTGTTTTGGGAAATCATTGTTAAAATTTATCAGTCTTAAGTGGCTGAACGTGTATGTTCTTGACAGCTGTTGACAGTTGTGGAATCTAATTCCGCTTAAATCGTGACATAATGTAAATTGAGTATAGTTTCCAAATATCCTAAACAATTGCGAATTCCAGTAGAGACAACAGGTAGTTTATGATACAAAATTTAGAGTATTTTTTAAAATTCATTTTTGCGTATTATAACACACATATAACTTAAATTTGATTTTTATTATATACAGTAAAGTTTTAAAGTTAATCTAAGTTACAACAAAGTTTTACATATTGGTAATCGAATATGTGTAATCAGATTTGTTGAAAATATTAAATGTAGTACTTATACAAAGTAGGTAGAGTGGTAGCGCGCAGGCTTTGCTACGGCGCGATTTGTTACTTTCTTTATTATTTGCTGAGACCGCAGCTCAGGCATCACATCCAGTTCCTGTCTGTGCGTCCCAGAGACATGGTTCGCCTGAGACGCGCTTTCTATCAATATATCTGTGATGTATGTATTGGTCGACGCGTGGTGCGTGTGCGCACTGTGCAGGCGCCGGCACACAAACTGAACGAAAGTGGACCGACAGGCCCACGCAATTTATAAGTAGGTGTAGGAAACTAGCAGACCCTTCTTAATTTTGACTTATTGCACTCTATTACGATGCAATTTATACATCGTTAAACTTGTTTATTTCGTGTACCAAGTTTACCTCTTTCTGTAATGAATATCGTAAAACCGTAGAATCGACATAGCTTGTAATTTTAAACTATTTAATGGGAATTGAGATATCTTAAGGAATTCCTTGATTAACAAGAACGATATTTATTAAAATACCTAAAACGGTATTTTTTTACTTAAAGTTACGTGTTTATGTGGTTTAATATAATATACACATAAATGTTGTGATTGGTTTATTATACTGAGACTAATTTTTGACGAACGTAAAGCTATTTGGTATTTTATTTGTCTGTGTTGTTTGGAAGGATATTATGAAATAAAATGTATTGAATATGTATGTAGAAGTGTAAAATTACATTATTTGCGGTTAACTTAGTGAAGGTTGTTGGCTTGTAATTGTGAGTATGCAAATTTATTAATTGTAGGTATTTACGTTCAAGAACTTTAGAAGTATTGATGAGGCAGACACATACGTTTTTGTTCAACTTATGCGTCGTAGTAAAAATATTCTTTATTAATGTATTCTTATCCACGAGCGTGTGGTTTGCATTGGCCGCAATATGATATCGAACGTTTATTCAAGACAGCTTTTGAATGTAATCTGGCAATATCGTAAAAATGATCAAAGGCACACGTCTATATCACGAAACACAAAAGAATATCGCCGTACAAAGAGATTAGCCGTCAGGTAGCAGACAATGAGAATGTCAATATTGGTCTGCGTGGCCGGCAAACAGTGGACGACTCGAACGATCGTCTCCCGAGAATCCGACCGCGCTCCATTCTTTAACCGCTTGTTATACCGGCCCGATTGTTTCAGGAACAAAGACTGCTTTTCTTAAAGCTTTCATAGAACTGGTTTTATTCGATGCCTGGTCATAACTATACGGTACAAGTTAACTACATTAAATTGGTTTATTAAAAACATGTCTGGTGTCGTGTGTCGCATCTAGGTCACTTAAAACAACTTTGAAGTTTAAACGCAATCTCGTTTATTTATGAAATCGAGAGATTGATAATATTAATAGCAATATATTATGTTAAGTAAGAAGTCAACATAATTTCAGTGCCCGATGTCGTTTTAAACGTGAAAGTTTATAAGAACCTTAAATCTGAGGTTATGCTCATCCACATTGTAAAATGCAATTAACCTTAATGATTTGTAAAATGTTTCACTGACGCATAATGTAACGCTGCGCATATAAAAAACCTTTGAATAATTCAAGTTTGTATAATAACAGTACAATCATTCTCAGCCATGAGGCGTGAAAGCAAAACATTGATGCGGTTTGTTTCTAAACATTGTGTGCAAATTTGCGTCGATAAAACCAAATACGACTACTTGTACACAGCTTGTTTATGCGTTTTGTGGCGGTATTATTTATTGTTGTTGGAACATTCAATGCGCTGCTTGTAATAAAGTTGTGCCCATCACTTGGGTTTCCTCAGACCGACATCGTGACTGGACGAAGGCGATTGCCGTCCGCGCACTGCTCTTGGCATTGAAAATATCGACACAGCTTGTGCAAGAACCATAAACGTAAAGAAAACTAAGAGCAACGAGTTAGAGCGCCTCATTCAGCTTGAGAATTCACATTAACAGTGCCGCCGGGAAAGGTATTGCTATCATATAAAGCAAGATGATGCTGACAAATATTTAGCAAGTTACTCACTTTGTTCATAGTAAGGCAACATTTTGCATCAAGTTCAGTTGCGTGTGATCAAAACACGTACAATATCAAGGAAACACTAAAAGCATTGTGATGGTTTGGTGAAGCTTTTATCCTTTATTGAATTTTTTGTTAGAACATTCGTGGCAGCAATATCATTGAAGGAATGTTTTCTTTTGTTTATTATTGTGTGTCATCAAACAGGTACTTTATTCTAAGATTCAATACTGAATAATGATTGCAGTAAATATTTTTTTTATACACAATTGATTAAATAGGTCTTTCTTTTGCTGATTGCTATCGTCACGTTTTCGAAAAGCTTAAAGAGTTCATAGAACGGATTGTACTGATTATACCAAATAATGTTTTAGTTAAGTTGTTTATTGATAACGTGATATTAGCAATTGAGCGTAATGTTATACAATCGCGCCAACGAGAGGAACTATATGGGTGGCGCGTAGATACGAAATTTGTTATATACGAGAAACTTAATTGAATGATAAGATGCGAGCAAAAGGTTAATTGATATACGTATTTAATAAAACAAGAAAAATATCAGTACCTTGTGGCGAAATAATGTATTCATTCAGAGATTGATACAACAGACATGGACAAGGATACCTTAGCCTTTGAATAATATGTACTTTCGATAAGGTTGAAGTCCAGAATCTAGAAATACATACGGTATTCAAATGGTTTGCGGTGTTTATGATAGTACACAACAAGCAGTTTGTCATATAAAAGCTTCAGCGGTGAGAATCGTGCTCAGAGTATTAGATGAGCTAGACGTAGTGGTACGAAGTCTAATCGGCGTGCCCTGAGAATTCCGCGTGACCCGTGTATTATTGTTGTGATATCAATTATACATCCTTGGTCATTGTATTTGTAATTATCTCAATATTTTTCCACTTGATAACAAATGTACTCGTACTACTCAGTGCAACACTAATATTGAAACGAATAAGACATTTGTGTATAGGTACTCCTGACAAAAGGTTTATAAGTACTATCTTAACGTGTTCATAAAAGATTTCATAAAATTTTATTTTATCTTTTGAATCGGCAAGAGGGATGTTAAATATTTTATTGACTGGTATAACATATCGTTAAAAATTCACGGCTGATTGTTATGGTACTGTTATTTTCGCAATGTCGGATTTAATTTTTATTACCTTACCTCAGAAATACGTGTTAGTTTATCCGTCGTTGAGAACCTTAACATTTTAGTTGCCTTTCAAATGTTAACTTAATCTCTGAAACAGGGTCATTGATATACGCAAGACATGAAATACTTCTCATGCATATTTATATATTGGACGATTTCTCATAAAACTCTGGAACAGGGTTGGAGATTTTGATTTTGCTGTGAGCGTTTTTGCATTTGGAAACCGCGTAATATTTGTGAACTTTGGCAAAAAGGTTAACATAACGCGCCGCACTTTAATCTAACATTCTCTAATCAAGGTGAGGCATGTCTCGATATAACTACATAATCATGTAGGCGAAGTGTGCAATTTATTGTCGTCCCTACGACATTAATTGCAGTTGCAACTGTGCATCGTTTGTAAAACATATTGCGTAGGTTTTTCGCGATTACATACTTTATTATATATGCGATTACTTAATTTACATAAATATGTTTTATATAATGTTTTCTATTTGCCGTTGTTTGGATGACTATTTTCTGTTGAAAAAAATATTTTAACTTGAATTTGAGTGATGTGCTGAAATTTCTATGATGAGTATTTTTCGTGAACCTATAATTATTTCATGTCATAACAAAGTGACCGCTTTGAAATTATACTGTAGACACCAAATGGTGGGTCGAATAAGAAATGATTACAAATATCTCTCATCAGGAGAAATAAGTATTCCAGACTGTTCGATACTAGATATATAAACTGATAAAAACTGTGCTATATTTTCTTAGAAAGATCACTGATCATCCTTTCTGCAATCGTGTTTATGTGTAATTAAATGTTATATAATTCCAATTGATATAAAAGAATGGCAACTCCAAGGTGTTAATTGATTTCTTCATGAACCTACCCTACCAGTTTATGTGCGCATAAGTGTAGGACCTAAATTATTTATAAGGTTTAGAAAACGCGGCGTTTAATTACCTCCAAGCCTGATATTTATGTGGGAAAGCTCATACAGAATTGATTGTCGTACTTACTCACTTACCTAATTGGGTGAATGTAGTCACAGAGTGGATATGTTTGAGAAGCGGCGTAAGGTTTTATACACCGTGTTAATATTTTATAATAGAGACGTTTTATATTAAAGTTGTCCTGCCCATGCGACAAAGCTATTGGTCATGAATTAAACATTATTTTTCTACATAATTCTAAAAAGATAAGTAGGCATTCCGCTGTGTATTCGAATGGCATTCGATCGGTCCCTGTGTTTACATTGCAAAGTGTAGTACTAGAGCTAAAACTAGTCAGTTAACTATTCATGAAAGTTGCTCCCGGCTGAGGCAAGAATGCCAGTTGGCGCCACTTCGGTGCCGGTTAGTAGGTGTATACTGAGATACAACCGCTAATGTTTACTTTTTAGAATAACTTATTAAGAAAACTCGAAACGCAACGGACCCCGCATGCGTTCAATTAATGCTTGTTGTTAAAACTATTTGTAATTAAAGCTTTCACGTGCGCTAATTTTGTTTGTTTGTTTTTTAAACTAAGTACACATGTAGCATTTGTGCTGGGAAAGAAATCGCAGTGAAATCACGAACCGGAATCAAATAAGGGTTAATGTATGTTATTAATAAGTAAGATATCTAATACGCTAGCTTTTAATCAAGTGCCCGTCTGGCGCGATGTGTAGAGCGATATAAATGTTTATGTACACGAAATGCTTTACTAAGGAAATTGTCGCCATAACCGTAAAAGCACAAGACTAAGTAAAGCCTATAAAGTTCATTTATTACATTCACCTTTCACGTGCGACAGTTAAACCTTTGTTTTAGATCCGGTGTTTTTTCATCTTATTATGTTCAATAAAGAAAATGAGACAAATTAGAATGTAGCTGCTGCACGGCTGAAATCAGAGAAATTAGAACGTAGCCACTGAACGGCTATGGCAAAATTGTCCATTTCTTTTTCAAACAAAGTGATTAACACCAAAAAATCTCAGATGAAATTTGTCGGTATACCAGTTGAAGATATTATATTTGTGTTAGAAATCCAGCTCACTAATATTATTTTACTCGCTCGTTACTCTGAAAGGATGGTGATCGACATATCTTGACTTAACTTTGAGAAAAAAAATTTGGTTGCAGTGATATATTTAAAGTTTTCTATCTCTGGCTGCTAGTCGATATGTTACTCCCAGGTGGATAATAAATGGTGGAATATTGCTATGAAACCTTTAAAGTATCTAAGCCAAGAAGTGGAATTCATCTCTATACAAGTACATCGATAATATGTTTAAATTCCTTCGATCTATCAACACAAAATATTTATCTCCGTTTAAAATGTATGTCTAAATGATCTAGAATTTTCAACAGTCAAGAACCGATTGAAAAGAAATATAATGTTATTCTTTGATAAATGGCTGTAACACAATCACAACGTTTTGAAAGAAGATAATCTATTGATGTGTAAACATACAAGTAGATATGTGTCAATAAACTGGAGTGTTTCACAGAATGAAAGATCAAACAAAAAACACATACGAGTTGTGAATGATATTATGCAGGCGGTACAATGTTAAAATAACTGTTTATGCGCCGCGTTTGTTTGTAATCCTTTTGATAAAAATCATCGTGCAATTATATTGTAATTTTCGGATGTATTTGAATATAATATATTCTATGCATAAATATTGTTTTAAGTGTATTGTTCTTTTATAATTACTTTGATTTTTAATGCGATTGGAAATTATGCATGTTCATTACTGGGGCAATGACTTGACTGTAATCGTAATTCTTGCTTAATAATTTCATGAATGTAACGGTCAACTTACTTTGTAGTTTTTGTTTAGCGTTCGTATATATGTATTTCAATTAAGATCCACACCACAATAGCTAAACAACAAAATATGCGTACACGCTCAATCAGAAGAGGCGCCTATAAAAACATTTATTTTAATTTTATTTACGTAGTTTTCACATGTTTTAATTTTACATTTATTTGTATCTGGTATACAACCGCCAATTCACAGTAGCACCTAATTTTAAATACAGAACAGTCACACAATCAAGAGTATTTTTCATCAGCATTCATAGAACATAATGATTCTTCTCAGTTTGGTTGGACATGCATTACCTGACCCCGAAATGCGTAGGTCACTAGTGCGGGTTTTACCATACACAAGGTGAATGACTACAGTAGTCGCTATATATAAATACTTTATAACCAACATCATATATTTTAATGCCAAGTCTTTCCGAATAATATAAAAAAGTTTTATTTTTATTTAACATTTGATAAATATTTAAAACCACTAAATCTATTTAAATATCTCTTTGATTATTAGAATGAAACTTTATTAAAAAAAACATCTATATTTTAATGCAGATAGATCCGCGAATGACTGATCATATAATTAAAAAGAAATATACGTTAAATGGAATAAACAAATATGAAAATAAATTCATGTTTGTGCAGTTTTGATGTTGGATTACTGTTAATTAACAAGCGTCTCTTTGGAGTTATTAATTTACATTCATACGTTTATAACGAGTATTTTCCGAGAGATTAGGTAAATATGCATCTAATTTACTGTGGAGACAGGTTAACCACAGCATAGTTACATCCCAGTTTCGTTTCATTTCGTTCTGCTCTTTTTCTACCCTCTAATACACGTGATGATGGTTCAGCTCTACATAAAGTTTGGTAGAGAAAAAAAAACACTTTTACCTAAGTCCGTAGAAGTTTATAATGCAACATATTTTCTGCGATGTTCTAGCTTTCGGCCATCCACTGAAAGTTACCAACGCCCGCACGACAATATTATAGTTAAGGCTTTGATAAAATTTGTCCCAAAGCGAATGAACTGATTAAATAGTTTTTTCCTCTATTGAAAGTAGTTATTCTTTCCATGCTCATAATATGTTAGAATGGAATTCATAAAGTTTTTTAATTACACTAAGCTAAATATTTTTGTTATATACGAGACATTATAATATTCTACAGCCGTGCGTGTTAACGGTATTAGGACATAGATCACGTTGACCACACTACGGCACGCCATAAGAGGCGTGGTTGCATGCCTCCAAGCGGTTCACTTTTACTCGCAGCCAGACAACACAATACATTATGTCACGCGGCTGTTGTCGCAGATGGCTTCGTTGCGAAATTATTATGGAGAGTTATGAATATTTTATATTGTTTAATAGTCCACGGGTTAGCACGAAAGTTTATGGTTTTTCTTTGACAGTGAAGAGTTACGATGTTACTCGTGTATCTAATGGTTTATCATATGATTTTCAGATATGTAAATTATACCAATCTACTAGAGAAAGACTTGAAAATTAAAGCGATTGTATCGTCATACTTGAAAAATGGATGAGAAATAGAGTGAATGATGAATCATCATCATCAGCCCAAATACGCCCCACTGCTGGGCACGGGCCTCCTCTACAACTGAGAGGGTTTAGGCTCTAGTGCACCACGCTGGCCTAGTGCGAAATGATGAATACCGAAAATGTATTTAAGCGTCTATTAGAAATGTTTTCCCGGAATCTTAATGAAATAATTTTTAATCGCTTTTAATTGTTTGTTAATAAAAGCTTGCTGCGTTTTCTATTATATTTTATATTAATCCCATTTTGAATTGGAAGGCGTTATCATACGCGATAACACAACCGTGTTGACCCTCTCTCTCTGTTAATACAGAGTAAAATAGAGTTTTAATAATTAAGTGAAATTGAATTGAATTTAATAATAATTTTCTACAAAGACAGCGATTGCAATAACTTGTAGAAATATTGCAAGCCGGTGTCGGCTACTGTTAATATGTTACTATTTTATGCACAGTCATTTTCTCTTGAAAGTATTTATCTGTGTAACAACCTAGTGGACACGCGGACATTAATACTGAACATAAAGCGCATTAAATGGTTAATAATTTGTCAGGTCATTGCACTTTACGTGGTAATTATGATTTCACATCTCCGTGGACAGTACCAATATAAATTAATATTATTAATGAAACCGTATTGTGAGTCTTAAAGCGTAACTAAATTATTATGATGAATATACAATTGCTAAACAGAAGCTAGTCTTCACTTTCGTCTGCAGTGATAAACGAGGCGATTAACAATTCCGCCCGCGGGCAGGAGTCACGTCGCAGCTTCCGCATTACTCCAGCCGTCCCTTGCGAGCGCGCGTTCGCAAGTGTAACCGCCGCTTTACTTTCTATTCTTTGCAACATCTAATGAGTGCACTTCGACATAATTATATTTGTTGCTGATTATAATTTTAAATTTCTCAAATTGTACCTATTACGCGTGGGCGCTTTATGTCCACTTTCACTTTAAAGTTTTTTGTATTGTTTTGTTTTGATTGCGAAATGGCAGCGTGTTTACAATAAGGTAATGATTACGTGTTTAATACGGTAGGAAGAGTTAATGTCGTTCGATTAGCTGACAGTGTACACATATATTAAGTAGTCACTCAGTATTCAACGGTGTGTTTGAACTTCCTTCCGTGTTTTGCGGTTATATGTTGTGCGTATGTGGCTACGTTCCCTCAATAACATAGGATATTTTTTTGTAAATATCTTCGACTTAGTCAAGAAGGAACGATATTTTTTTTGAAGTATTATTAAAATATCTGTCAATTACTATTATATTGAGGTTAACAGATATTGTATTTATGAAATTAGTCTTAGTTGTAAATAAAAGCTCAGCTAATTGTATTGAGATAAAATAGACACATAACAAAAAGTTAATTAAAATAAATACTTCTATATTTGAATATTAACAAACGTACTATAATTTCGTTGGAAAATTCCTGTTATATTTTGTTCCATAAATATTAATATTCACAATGGCAGCTTGGAAGTGACGAATAAATTGTATGAATAGAATTATAAATTGTAGTGTAAGTTTTAATGCCTTCGTGTTTCATATTCATGATGTTCCTGTGAATTATTACTCATGTGTGAAAATTTATTTAGAGAGTTATGAAATTACGAAGTTAGACAGTTATTTACCTACTAAAACCTACTAAAACTTAGTGAAAGCAGCCCTTTGAATACCTCAGGCTATTTCAAAGTCCCTTTAGTTACATATGTATTTATTTTTTAGAATTATTCGTGAATGGTAAAAAGGAGTGATGGCCTCAAGGTATAGGCCTGCGGTCGAGAATCTCGGCGACCGCGGGTTCAAACCAACACTTCTGACTTTTCGAAGTTATGTGTGTATTATACAAGACAATGGATTATCACTTACTTTAACGGTGATGAAAAACATCGTTATGAAACCTGCACACCTAAAAGTTTTTAGGAATTTAGTGGTGGATTAAGGCCTAAACCCTCTCAACGGTAGAGGAGCCCCGTGCCCAACAGTGGGACGTATATGGGCTTATGATGATTATGATGATAGCTCGAATATAAAAGTAAATATGAGAAATATACTATTTTGATTTCAGCTATGTCACATATTCGCCTTGTTATCATTACGAAAAGATATTCACGTATGTATACATAAAAACTTTGACGCTTACAATTTTGATGTTGCGTGTGCGTGAGAACAGGAAACGTATGCGTGCCCGTGCAAATAAAGGGTGTCAAAAACGCAACGTTGTTTTAGCGGTATTATACCTAGCTATACCTTTATAGCTAAACTTTTATAAGGTATTGAAATGTAAGGAATATAGATGCATAGTTTAATATTACGTCATCCTCATCATGTAGAGAAAACCTTTGAGAATAATGGTCGCAAAATGTTTTACTAAATGAATCAAGTTGGAATAATTCTTGTGTGGGTTCTAACATTGTTATGGCTACATCGTAATAAGGCAAAAAGCTTAAGATTTCCGCGACGTTAAAACATACTTACAATTTTAATCTAAGTAGCTTTTGCGTGTTGTTTTGCTCACCGTAAGGTAATGGCACTAGTAGTTGACCATGTACCTGTAGTTGACCACCAATGTACATAAACTGATAAAATAAGAATTCGCGGCATATTTTTAAACTAATTCCATATTGAGTAGTCAGTGCTGTCATGTGGTCTACGAAGCGCGCAAACTACGACTCCATTATTTTCAAATATTCAAAATAGCCTCCAGTTGTTTGTTGATTGACGCACCGTAAATCTATTATTCGTTTTTTTGTAATAATTTTCTTAAGGATTGAAAAAGTTTGAAGTTAAACATTAACAACTTTGTCACCTTGTTGATGGTAAGTGTTTTGCTTTTCTTATTCGTTAAGGATTAATTGAGGTAACAGGGTATTTAAAATACGAAAATTTGTTTACAAGATTGAGATGTGGGGGTGGTCCACTACTGATTCCGTTTTAGCATGATTTTCTAGTAATTGACCAGGATGGTCAACTTCTGATGAATTTCTGTATCATGTAAATGTACTGTACAGAATAATATATGAAGGGCATCATCAATTAGAATTAACTATTTTATTTACTTTTACAATAACTTAATTTTATTTAGTAGTTGACCACCTTTATTGTAAGGTACGATCAGTTACTAAAACCAAATTTTCACCTTGTAGATGTCTGGGAAAAAGGGTACATTCCTAAATTATACTGAAGCTGCAATGCTCTCAGCAGTAAATGACGTTCGTCTTCATAAAACACCCATAAGAACGGCTGAAAAAAAATCCTCTCACAATAATGATGGTGTTTTGGAAACCACAATGGAACCATCAGCAACTGCGGTACATATTACTGTTGGTGGCGCAATAGTGCTAGTGACGATCCCAGGATCACCAGCAATCAGCATTGCTGATGATATATTTGAAACCACTCTAGATCAATTTGACATCATAGGTCCTAACGATATGCTTGAAAATATGCGTAAACTTTCAACTACTGTTGTCTGATTAAGAATCTGACAAAAGCCTCGGCAAAAAGTAAATGGTGAATTTGTCATATTTAAGTACGGCCTTGAGGTTTAGGCACGCGGTCGAGAATCTCGACGGTCGCAGGTTCAAACCACAGGCACACATGACTGCCTTTTGAAGTTGCATATGTGTGTATTGACAAATAATTATCACGCACTTTAACGGTGAAGGAAAACATCGCGATGAAACCTGCACACCTAAAATAGTAGTAGAACTAGACTATTACTAGACTGTAGTCCGCCAACCCGCACTAAGCCAGCGTGGTGGACTAAGGCCTAAACCCTCTCAATTGTAGAGTAGGCCCGTGCCCAACAGTGGGACGTATATGGGCTGATGATGATGATGATGATGAAGTACGATAATAACTTTTATTCCGGAAAAGTACTTAAAGCTATATAAAAAAAACAGCTACAATATCATCGATGAAAGCAAATGGTCGATTGTGGAAATGGCCAGAACGTTTATTAACGACCGAGGGATGTTATTGTTATTATATTTCAAATAAAATGCAAAGTTGTCTTAATTTGGCTTCTTATTTAACAAATAATAAAAAAATCTGAATGGTCAACTACTGATGCAAAACATGGTCAACTACTAGTTTTTAGGTGGTCAACTACTAAATCTCTTATATTAAGTTTTATTTTCATTTTTTTACTTGAATTCAACCATTGTACAAGAAAAAATACTAGCTCGTTTTGTTAAAAGACTTGCACAGAGTTAACAAAACAAAACACTCATTGAATTCGAATGATGATTAAAGTTAGACATTAAAAAAGAAATTTCTGTGTCCTTAAGTGGTCATCTACTAGTGCTATTACCTTAAATTGTACAAAAATGTTTTGTATTCCTGACGTATTTGGCAAATTATATAAATATTATTAGATTAATGGATAATTATGGAGATTAACCAAAAAAACCTTAACTCGAATTTACAAAGCTTACCAAGAAAACACAAAAATTACTCAACAAAACAATGTAAAGCTCGGTATTAACACCTCTACATATACGAGGGCGGAAGTAGGGTGTTAGTAGTTCCTAATAAGTACAAATTGAGTTGGTATCATCATCTCTATTGAGATAGCATCCGGATAAGGCGATGCAATCTGCGGGGTTGTCAATCAACAAGCCGAGTGCCGCTCAGCTGCGTACCGCGCCGGCACGCGAGACCGCCGCTAAACTGGCGCTATTATGTTCCACATTGTTATTATTGTTTCATAACATCCATCGTGTGTGTTAAGAATGTTATGATTGGTTTACACATGATCATTTTAGTGCTCCGAGCGTCGGTAGTTGAGTGTTTGTTTCACATACTTTTTCTACAGATATTTCGATTATGAAGAATGGACTGTTTTGTTTATATCGATAATGTGAGAAATTTAGTTTATTGGTGGGACAAAATGAGCTTTGTTTAAAAGTAAATACAAATAATTAAAAATAGGTCGTGGTTTAATCTCTGTTCTAAAACATGTTTTTCTATGGTGCTAAGTGATATTCGAACCAAAAGTCCGTAGTTTATGAAACCACGACACGGTTGGGCTTCCCGAGTTTAAACAGCCACAACGTAGTCAAATTCGACTGAAATACGATCAGGCAATCTGCCACGAAATCCCGATATACACCAGTGTGAGATTGACGGGGAATCATTTGATAATGGTAGCACATTTGTATCTGCCACAATAGACCACGGCACATAAAGTGTAATCGGCTCTACTGAGCCATTAAAGCGTGAACCTCGACAAACCATTTAAAAAGAAAAAAAAATATGCAAACAATTTATAAATGTTTTTTCTTACATAAAACTGTATATGCAAAACAAAGAATACGCAGTATATAGTTTAATGCAATGATTAATGACATTAGTCAAGTTTACAAATCAACAATAGTTTTATTGGGAAAAAGTTATCACAAGTGTAATCGTCATCGAGTGAAATTATTTCTTAGAAAATCAAATGACATGTGATAGTATTTGTCACTCGCATGACAAACTCGTTGGTTGTACATTACGATACAATTTATCTGTGGTATTGAGTAACAATAGGTAATCGGTCATGTAGTATAGGTCAGTATTTTGCATAACTGACACGCTTGCTGTTTTGTTGCAATGCTGATAACACTTTCTATCGATATCGGCTAGTACGCATTCCATAGTTGGTCACAGAACTCGTACACAAATACAATTAAGAAGGATTCTACCACGTTGACTTGTATGATTCATATATAGAACTCCTTATCACGCATGTTTCCTTATACTACATATTATTTCACTGATGATGTGGTGTAATTTTTTGATGAGTGTGTCCCGATAGAAAGCTTAGTGTTTCGATACTGAGCTTGGAAAGGGTTATTGGGTTTTCCCATAAGGAAACGCTGCTTGGTAAACGGCAAATACGACAAGTGGCGAAATGCGAGTGTCGAAATATATACCTTCGGAGATATATGTATGTACATGTATAGATGTGTATAATTTCATATTGTATAGGTATAGAAAATGTGCTAACAATTATACACCGATTAAGTATGTACTACATAGATTAGCTCCCCTTGGATATATGGAGCTTGAAGATTTTTATAAAAGCATTAAGTAAAAAACATATGTGTAATTAAGCAGACGCACAAATCCTTCAAAAACTGTTCTTATTACACACATTGTTAACCAGAAATTCAATTTACAAAATTTTCATGTAGGTACCTACATTTAATACATTTTTTTACATTAATCATATAGTGTTGAAACATATAAAAACGAGTAATTAATTAGGAATCCTTAACTATGGGTTTGTTTTTTTAAATACGCTAATTTTAGAATATCACAACAGAGGCTTCTTCAAAGGAGAAATAATTGAAGCAACTTGATCATAATTTAGTACGCAAACTTTTGACATTCACCTGTTTCCCTACTCAGAGAAAACGTAAACAATTTCCAGTGGGAGCTTCACAATTTGTAGGATCTTTCATATTTCATACGGTTGCGTTACGTGTACGCAACAAGAGCTTAATTGTTAACGTACTGACACAGTTTCCTTAATAATATTTGTAGGCGTTATCTTTCATTAAGAGTGAAGACGCATAAACATAAGAGTTGCATCTTGATTTTTTTTATCGTTGCAATATTAGAAGTACTACTGAAAATTTTGTATTGAATGTAATGTATTTTGATTTTTTGGTATACTTTACTGTGCCTGTTTGACATGTATTTTTTTTATAATTACTGTTACCCTTCACTTATGGAAGAAAACATTATTATCACTAAAAAAACCTTTTGTTTTACTTGCGCCACAACAAGTAATTTATATTTATAATCGTCATACAAGCACGGGCGCCAAGATTTATTTGTGTATAGTTATCGATAACAATTATTAATGTTATTATTTTGTCACCAACACAAATAAGACAACAGGAAAATGGTTAAGTACTGAGCTACGTGACTAAGGAGCGTACGGATTTAGGTCGCAGGTGATTAAGGCAATACGTATCTTACTATCTACTACCTGTATTTCGTAAACCAGTAGAGTTAGAGTTTAAAATAATTATGATTGTACAAACAATTACCGGGCATGATAGCTAGTAGACTAAGCTAGTACACAGAAAAAAGAAAAACAGTGGGGCAAATGTACTACCGTTCCATTATCTTGTGTATCGTGTTTAAGTATTATAAATTAATTCTTTTATTTGTATAATCTTTTGATATAATTTCAACTACCAATAAGAAGTATTATACCGAGGCTTTTAAATGAAACTGTTTTTGCTTATCAATATATTTCAATTAAAGTATATTTCTACATAATTGCGCCGTATACGTGAAAGTTATTTCTAAGAATGGTTTCTTATTCAGAAATAAGTACGCTTTAGTTTGAAAATATTACCTTTCTTATTCAGTTTTATCTTATAACCTAATCGAACATCTATCGAAATTCATACACATATATTTATTAAACGCGGAATTATAATAACTTATAACGAAAGCCATCATCAGTTCTTTAAAATATACCTTGTACGTTTGTGCACCGGGACTTTTTGATGGCATGTCATGTGGTCTGCGTAAATATATCTTTCTGTTACGTTATAACACGGTTGACATGTCCACGGTGCCAGAGAACAAAATAGGATAAGCACTTAAGATAGCAAGAGGCGTCATGTCTCGAGATATGTTAATGAATGTGGTTGATAAAAATATTACTTGTGGCTTAAAACGTTAGTGGACATAAAGGTGTCAAGGGCTTAGAACGTTTGTTTAGTTGCATTTTAATATAAAACGGATTTTAATGACAGGAAAATTTGAAATTTTGTAGTTGTACCATTAGGTTATCTTTACTGTGCGATATGAGGTTTCGATTACGCTTTCATAGCATTGAAAGTTATAAACTAAAATGTTTAGTAATTAGAAAACATTAACATTGTTAATGCTAGAATATTGATTTATTTTTAGTAAGTAATATTTCAATAGTATGCAAACTGAACTTGTGATTTAATATTAGGTAGCGAGTTTATTAAGTATACTTTATTAATTTTTAATATTTGAAAAAAAATATCTGGCTGTAGCTACTAATTTAATAAAATAAATGACTGTCATATAATTTGTGCTGAAGGAATATTTGGAATTTGTGGTCGGATATACTAGGTCCTGTTACTGTAACGTAATAATATCTTTGACGCAGATACTGAGATTTGTGTTTTTGGCAAGAATCCATTCTATTAAGACTGTCATAGAGACTTATAACTGCGGAATAACGTTATAATTTAAAAGATTTATTACTGCCCATTGATTTATGCATTGTTGTACTGATAATGTCGACTGGAGTTCTAGCACACGTGGCGGCCATATTTCAAGTTTACCGCGATAAATATCGTTTATGTTTTTTCTGCTTGGTTATTTTCCGTTTACTCTTATTCATTTATCACTTTTTGCAGTTGAGTTATAGGTCCAGTGTTTTTATTTTATTTCTGAAAGACTCGTCCAAATGTATATAATTATTTGCTTACGATACGACTCGTCCAAATGTATAAAATTTTGATTACAAAAGTGAGTATGATTTACGCGTACACCTTACACGTGTAAGCCTCTGAATTGATTTCAATTATTTTATAAATAGTCAAATTCATAGGATTACTAGAAAAAGTTGTACTGATTGGTTGTTGTTCTGGGATATTAAATTTTTAAATATTGCTAAATAAAATCCTTATTTAGCTGAGCGGCTAAAAATAACACAATTTTCGCAACAGAGGTGCTGGTTTAATTGATTTATTCATTTAAGTTACACAGATACTATGCGCAATATTCAGTATTTTCCCAATAAATTGGGTCTTGTACTTATTAACCCGTGGCTCAACCGACTAATCCAACAACCGCTTTATGATTTATCGTTGAGCAGCTATTAATTACGTTACTGCGGTTTGGAATAGGATTGGTGGCTATTACATTACGTTTTAATATGTGTTTGAACACGAAATCGTACATAATTTAAGCTGACTTTAAAATGAGAAGTTCCGTCGAATATTAAGTATTTAATATATATAGTTCACGAAGTATTCATATTTTATATTTCAGTTTTAATTTAGTCTAGTTTTAATTTAGTAAACGTAATTGTTAATTGTGTAGGTGGTTTGAAAGTTACTTATATTTAATAGTACGAAGATATTATATATGTGTGTATTCACAATGAATTATCACTTGCTTTAACGGTGAAGGAAAACATCGTGATAAAACCTGCACACCTAAAAGTTCTTAGGAATTTCTTAGGTGTGTAGTCCGCCAACCCGCACTAGGCCAGCGTGGTGGACTAAGGCCTAAACCCTCTCAGTTGTAGAGGAGGCCCGTGCCCAGCAGTGGGACGTATATGGGCTGATGATGATGATGATGATTATATCAGAAATTTAAATTCATTAGCTAGAGCAATAAACCCGACAACGGTAAAGTTAGTACGATTAATTTGTATGGAAATAAACCTAAGATTTTATACAAATAAAGACGTGGATAACATCGCAGGTTTATGATAACATCGCAAGAATCATGTAAACTGGTTTCATCAAATAAAAGTAATTGTTTGAACACGGTTCTATAACTAACATTATTTTAAAAAGTATGAATGATAAGTTTACCCATGAACGAAGGAACCCAAATATATACTCGTAATAAGTATTATTGGCGCCTATCTGGGTTTTGTAATAATGGCATTGAGATATTCCTCTATTTTTTAGTCAGCCAAATGAGCCACTTTACCGTCTAATGTTTAATTTAAAATATATTGTTGTCAATTTCCAAGTAACCTTAAATTTTTTCCGCTGTCTGTGGTTGGATTTTTTCAAGGCAATGATGACAAATATTGTATTTAACCTCATATTAGAAAATAGTCATAGAACGGTTTCAAATGTATTTCTAAAAGGAAAGGAGAGTAACGTTCAAGGATATGCTCCACTTAAGGTTCAATTGCACTGAGATTACAAAATAAATCGTTTTACGCATTACTACGTCAGCTATAAGGAGAAACGTCATAACTGATAACATGCTTTGTTCTTATCGCAACATCTGTTTACGGTTACACAAATATTATACACTACACATACAGTTATACAATCCCATTGCAACGATCCATTTCAAATAGATCCGAGATTGCACCGGAGGGTGTTGTACTATAATATAGATAACTGACATTTTCCTGTGACTTTACTTGTTGCTGGCCATCGCCCTAGCTTATGTGCGAGGGATCAAACAGTTTTTAATATATTTGACTCTAAGCGAATGTTATTTAACAATATCATTTATATAGACAACCCCCGTGGAATAAACTTTGTGGATTTTGAATCCACACTCCTTGATAAACATTTTTGCGATACACAAATATATTTTGTTTTGGATGTGAGTATTGTGCCATTGAAGTCTTCCGTAGTTTCTCATTCTCACGACACAAGTCATTCTTCATACTGTGGGATCAGGGTTATATTTGGCTTTTCAGTGTATTATAATCATTAAAGTCTTTTAAATTTGTTCACGCTATTATATATATCGCACCCCCGGTGCGAGACTGTCACTTATGCAAAAATGCAATTTTTCAGGAGAAGCATTTAAAACTTTGACATCTCAAAAAATTATGATATTTCAAGATTTAGACAAGATGACTAGCTTTTACTACAACATCAACTTTGAACTTACTTTTGAATAAATAATGACCACCTAATGTTGTAAAAAAGATACTATACTATTATTATAAACTTTCCAACCCCTTCAGAAGTGACGTTATGGCACTAACGAAAAATAATAACTGTAATTATGTCATACTGAGTTAAAAAGGAAACAAGAACAAATTGTTTTCTTAGTTTTAATTTAAATCAAAATATGACCATTGAACAGTTATTGGCGTAAGAAAAAAATAATTCAAAGTTCTATAAAATACACATAAAAAACTTTTGTACTTCTTAACATTTCTACAGTAGTGTAGTATTAATAGAATAAAAAATCAAGTATAAAATAGTGTAACAAAGAAATAACAATCATATATAGGACCTAGTATAGGACAAAATGAGAATGTTACGCAAGTACGTATTACGTATTATTTTTTTCCAATTGTTAGGATTACGAGTACGTTTTCTTCCCCTTTTTTTCTGTGATGATTTTAGTTCATGGTCATCAACAGCTTCATTTTTAGATCTACTATCACTAGATGAACTGGAACTGGAGGAAATGCTGGTTGAAGAAGACGAACTATTGCTCCAGAATCAAAAAAATATTATGTCACAATTACCAGTAGTAACAGTGTTGCTCCAAGACACACATGCAATAGCAGGGGGACTGGGCACAACTGACCAAAAAAACGATGTTGCTCCCAGCGTTGCCGTGATTTGCGCCAAAACCACAATGACACTCACGCCCTCATACGGAAACTATGCATTCTACGAAAGTAAAGTTATCACACCAAGTAAAGGGGTGCATAAGGATACTTATTACATATTTAACTCATTTTTGCAATTTTTGCATAAGTGACAGTCTCGCACCGGGGGTGCGATATGTGTATTCGGAAATTAAACTAACTAAGTTTAAATAAATACTACGTTCAATGGTTCTCTATTTACATTCTCATGCATATAAAAACACATTGGTAAAAATCATCCGTTTTCACCTCCGCGAGGCATCATCAACAAACAAATTCTGGCGGAACAAAGTTATTACGAAAATTCGCTCGGGCATATTTGACAAAAGGGAAAGCACAGAATCGAATAGGCATCGGTGCCATTGTTTGTTAGCACTTTTACCTCCGTGAAACACGTCCGCCATTGTCGTTTATTCCTTGCTCTTTTCTGATCGTAGACAATAATGCTGATTGTTTGCAGTCACAATTTGGTGAAGAATTAGCAGGCGATCGTGAGGTGTATTATTTGATACGGCTCCTTTCGTGCCATACTTGGCGTAACGGAGCCACCGACAAAAAGGCGTCATATAATAATTTATATTCATTAAAGCAATTCCTCGAATTCCATGTGCATTGAAGAATGGTCATTACTTTTAATAGCCTATTTTATAGTTTTAGTATATTAGTGACGATCATTTCTTAAATATAGGTAGTGATTTCGAAGTTAAAGTACTTTTGAAACTATTAATTAAATCCATAAAAGTTAACCATAAATTTAAGTTGAATAATTCTCTACGCTTAAAATCGAAAATAGGATTGCGCTAAGGTATTTGTCACAGTCTTCTATTTTGCAAGAGGTTCAAGTGTTAATATTGGCATTTCGCCCATAACGGTAAACGATGCAACTGTGAGTTTCGAACGCTAACTAAATTAAATTACCAACTAACAAATAAAGAATAATATTGGCAACAATAAGTATCGGTTGGGATCCCGTAGGCAAGTAATTAGGCATGTAATTATATTCTGACACAGCGGATAATGGGCAAGTCAACCAAGAACAGCCTTCATGCAAAATTTTAACAATTGAGGAGTGGGTGACCAGTTTTGTATAGCTGTTCACATGCGTTCCAAACATTAGCTCATCATTCAGTTTGTTCTATTTGCCAATTTACTAAATTTCATAATGAAAAACCTAGACAGTAACTTTAAACTAAAATATTTCAGCTTGATTATTATATAATTGCAAGTTAGAATTTTTAGGATGATTTTAAAAATATACTTATAACAAGAAATATATGAATGATTTATTATGAAATTCCAACTCCGACCGCCGCTAAGGATGTAATTGTTTTTAGTGGTTGTTTACCATACAAATGTTACGAGCATTCCAACCCGATACAAATTAGCTACCATATTTATTCCGACATCTGTATTTGACATTTCAGTAAGCCTATCGCTGGCAGAGATTAATAAGCCATAAGGCGTGGTCACTATGCAGGTTACCTTATACGGCCAACTAGAGACAGACGAACATCAAATATGTCATATTGGATACCTTTGCCTTTATCAAAGAAGTCCTTTGTATTGTTCATGTTGGAGACGGCCATACGTAAAAGACTTTCAAGGCGAAGCGTCCTCCGCTAGTCATACTTATTGACAATTGACAAATCCGTGTGCGGAAAAGCGGACCGGCATACCACCTATAGAATATTCATTTGATTGATGGACGTGACTTGACGAGGGTGC
Organism: Hemaris fuciformis; assembly: GCA_907164795.1. Lineage (NCBI taxonomy): Eukaryota > Metazoa > Arthropoda > Insecta > Lepidoptera > Sphingidae > Hemaris > Hemaris fuciformis. The sequence continues at coordinate 6,024,478 of OU015440.1, read as the reverse complement.
TTGTCAATGAATCTGATGCTAAGCGGACAACGCCAATGATTGATTTCTGTTATTGTTGGAGGCCGGTTCTGGTAGCGACATGGGGAGACAAGTGGTTTTTACATGTCGACGACCTTAAAGGCACATAAATAGAAAAAAAGGACAGCGCTATCGCTATTACTGGCGGTGCGAAGAGTCCGTAAGACAATGCGCAAAATATATTGTTATCTTACTCAAGCCTTCATCTTGTCTCTAAAATCCCGTTATGTCACTTTAAATATATTGTGTAGCTACCCTATTCTTGATTTTTGTTGACATCAGTTGAGCCTCTCGCTCTTTATAGTAAAGTTTATGTAAAATTTAGCATTTAAATCGGTACAAATTATTTAATTTTTTTAAAGGTCAGTTACTTCTTTTATTGACAAGTATTAAATGCTCCCGCCGTGCTGTATAGCGATCTTAAAGTTTACCTGCACAAAGATTTGTTTTGTTTTGGAGGCAAACACGATATGCCATAAGTCATATTTAAAGCAAAACGAGACTGGTGTGGCTTCGTGCACCGCTTCCTCGAGCTCGATGTCATAATTTCAACTCGTTCTTTGTATCAATGTGCGTGTTTGGATATGACAGAAATTGTATAATATTGTCTTCCGTAAACACATTGCGCGGAAAACCCGGAACTGGGTCAGTATTATTAATTGGGCCAACAGTATAAAGCGATCTGGTATCTCCCGAATACTATGGTATAAATTCAGTTCTAATGAAAACGTGCGCTCTATTACATATTGCGAGAAGCGAAATGCGATGCCATTGTTAACACAGGCCACCAGCGGCCGGATATTTGCAATTGCGAATTGAACTATCGATTACTTTCAATACACAAGTTCCGATGTTTTCGATTACTCAGTGCTAAATGTCACGAACTATTTCACTATTAATAGCTTAGCAAATTGAATTATCTGCGACTGTACGAGCTAAACGTCAAGTGTTTCAATACACAGAAGCTACAGCTAGTGGCTCAGGCGATTATTTCAAAATCTATATGCCACATTTAGGTGTAGATTCAGGAAATTAATTTGATAATATTGAGAATTCGAAAAACTATCGGTTTAATTGTTAATATAAATATATAATTTATTAAGTTATTAATAAAATAGGTAACATAAGCCTTTTGGTAATTGTTTGTAAAAAGTACACGGACTTTACTGGCATACAACATTTGTAGTAATTAAACTAATAAAAAGAATCTTAAAAATATATAGTATCCTAACGTTGTAACATGTTCAACAAGGCACCAAAACATCACAACAAACGAAGTTAATCTTCAAAGTACTCAACAGAACTCTCATGAAGCAATAACAAGGTAGGTTAGTTTTATCATCTCAGGTACCAATTAAGGTGTATTCACCCCAGTTGAGACGCTTTCCTGTCTCGCAGGTTGCCATTAACTGCAGGGGAAGAGCACGAGATGGGGGAAAACTAAGAAATCTCCCCCGAGGGACGATGCACACTCGACTGTAACGGATTGCAATTTGTTTTGTTAACTTATGTTGTTCATTGGCAAAGTATTGTGGCAGACACATTCGGCTTAGAATGAACAAACCTGTATATTATCCAATGATTTTTGTTTTGGATGATTTTGGAAAAAGATTGGTTGGATTTTTTCATGGCATAGAAGTGTATATCAAAAACGCCGCTAAGCCTTAGTTTTGCCGCCGTTCATAATTACCCATAATACTGGATTTCGTAGCCTTAGTTTCCTATTGGTTTTAAGATATAAGATACATAATAGTAAAATGTGGGCGTGTGTCAGGTTTGTGTACCTGCCTTTCTTTTTCAGATTGGAGTGGGGTAATAAAACTAAGGAAAGTATTATAGGAACGATTACAGTTTCATTGAATGAGAAAGTAATGTTATTTTATGTCGAAGAGGCAGTGATACTACCCTGGTTGAGCCAGTCCATTCACAATGCAAATATTATCACAATCATATATTCGTATTTCAATCACGCTCAAACATTAATTACAAATCGGCGTCATCTCTATTTGTTTAATATATTCAGCCAGCTATTTTAATTAAGCTTAATGCCATTAAATTTATACTAATTGATACAAATTGTATTGTACAATAGAATATTATAATATTTTAATAAATGAAGCTACTGCGAGTGTCGTGATATATCCACATAAATACATCGGTGTTCAGGTTACTTTGTAGGTATACATGTAGGTGTGTATGACTGTCTAGGAGGGTTCGTAGGGAAAAGGGAATGAGTGGTTGGACTGAACACGTCAATGAATATTTGATAACACCACACGCCGGTACAAGCTGTTCCGCTTTGTAGTAAACCATAATGCCATAAATTAATTGATGCAACAATTTATACTTCTACGACACATTCAGAGCAGTGGCGTTACTGCCATAGAAGTCCAAAAGCGTTACGCGTTAATTGTGTAATGTCTAGGTTATAATTGTTTATTGTGTAGTCAGGATATTCTCATTTATATGTCAAATTGCTTTTGTCAAATAAAGATTTAAAGCTTAAAGATTATAATTCGGAATTCTGTAAGGCAAATTGGGCTTTTGGGCTTCTATGGAAGTACCGCCACTGATTCAGAGATATGCAAAACAAATATGAAACGCCTTTAGGAACTTAATATTTTTGGTTAATTGACTGATTAAAAAAAAAGCCAAATTTATCTCATAATAAAAAAGAATCTTGCTGACCTGTTCACGTATAAATATAAATCGGTTATTCATATTGCAAGAGCAGTATTTTTAAAACCAATGAATAACGTTCTGTGTTGCGCCGTAAAATTTAATTAGTTACGTTTAAAATCAATTTTATTACCGACAAGCTTGTGTGTGAATAAGATATTTTGCATTGAAGTCCAACCTCCACAAGGGGACTGAGCCGAACATTAAAGTAGTATCAAATAAGCCGTGTTACTCACATGATTACCTTTTAAACGATCACGGTAATATTAATTATATATTTCTATGGAATTAATTATTTCCGAAATATCTTCCGCGCGCAATTTTAAATGCTCGTTAATTATACTTTACGCAGACGTAAAGTGTCCGTGGATTCGGGAAATTAAGTGCTACACTTAATCACAATGAAGAGGACTCGGTATTTAAAAAAAACATTCATAATATACCTGTATTATACACACTACAGACTAGACTATTGCATTCCAACAGTATTATCGGTGAATCGCGCGGCTTCTTCCTATTTGTAGTTCACTAACTATGTTATGCAAAAGCATTAAGTTAAAAGCGAACCAGCGTGAGTAAAATTAGCCTCTGTTTTGACCGTGTTTGTGGAATTTAAAAGCTGCATGTACAAAACCCTTTCATCATCAGCCCTTATACGTCCCACTGCTGGGCACGGGCCTCCTCTACAACTGAGAGGGTATAGGCTTAGTCCACCACGCTGGCCTAGTGTGGGTTGGCGGACTACGCACCTAAGAAATTGCACAGCCCTTTACTGGTAATAAATGGACGAAGTATGTAACGTACTTGCCAGTTCATACAACTGCTCATGCCATACAACACTTGGACATTATCATTATATTACTTCGACGCATTACAAGGCCACAATCAAGTGATTTATACATTATCACACAAGATGTGTATGATTTTAACATGTGTAGTTTTTATCAGAGTATATTGCTTATTATTAAAGATCGTTTTAACGTTAAAATCTTTTTGTATAAAGAAAAATATTCTTGAGATGTCAACTACAAATCTATCTCTAATCGTGTTTACGAAGTGTTTATTCAGATAATTGTTTCAAGTTACTGAACAGGTTTCCTGGCGAATTAGAGTTGTTTGTAATAAGCGCCTGATGCCAACCTATCGACCGTTCTTACTTTCTACAAAAGGAAATCGAAATTATCTCAATACATGAAGCATTCCGTTTCTCTCGGTAGTTGTGATTATTATTGAATCCTCGCTTACAGTTTTACTTTTATTGGCTTACAAATCCGTAGGACGGTAATGTATTGGGTTGAGTTCAATATCCTGCGCGCTTTTATACTTAATCACATTTATTCAGAGGTATCACGTATTTTTTTTTGTTTGCGTATTCGTATTGATTCTTTCTTTGTGTAAGTACGGAAATATAGCGCGTTGGTATTTTAATAGTTTTATTTAGAATACAGCCTTTATCTTTATTGGAGCCTCTTGTGCCTCTGCGGATAAAATCTTTTTAAGTCCTCTTTGTATGATGGGAGTGCGTCCCTTCTATCATTGTGCTACATCCGATTGTATTAGGCACATGCTCAATTGGCCGGTCTCACTCGTCACCGGCTCAATCACCCAAGCGACTACCAACTGCTCCATTTGCGGGGTTCATTGTTTTGAACATGACCTGTCAGACTGAAATACCCATCATTATTGAGTTGCCTCCGCGGCAGGTCACAGCCACGAAATTCGATTTCCTGTTTCTATTAGCGAGCCGGCGGGCACGATGCGCCTAGTTTTATAATCGATGCACATGAAGGAGGGACGCCAGAAATTGTTTCAGTAAACTTTGACCGCAAACACTTTCAAATCTCACTTTGTTTGCCGACAAAGGTTCTTAAAAGGTTCGACGACCCCGCGTAAATGTTGTACGTGAAAAAACTGCCGGTGACGAGTAATGGTGGACGGTAATTCATTCGGAACAAAGGAAGGGAGCGAACGATTCAATGGACACAAAGCACGGTTAATTGCCAAGTGGCAATGTATCTAGTCTGCCTTAGATGGAGTCAGATCTTCGCCAGCAGCGATATAAATAGCGAGGCGGACCGGGCCACAGATGTAAAGTGGACACCAGTTTTAGAAGTGTTTGCTTCTATTCCGAACAAGTGTAAATAAATCTAGCGAGTGACTTTCGTTTCTGCCGAGTGCGTCGCCTTGTCCTGTCGCCACAGTGCGAGCGGCGCGCACTGAGCATCGAGTGCTCGCCATCACGTGGCTATCATTCATGATTTATTATAAGCGGCTTACCCGTCCACAAGCGGAAACAAAAGTAATACTCGGTGTGCTATGTTGAATATTTAACGTAATTAATTTTCTATGACACTTTACGAGTTCTAATGGCTTTTCTATTTGCTTAAATATCATATCATTTTTCGTGATCAAATATTGCTTCTTCTTTGTGACAGAAATGATACATGTTTTTCAACAACTTAACATATCGTTTAGTATATCACTGTTGGCAACACGCATATTTATATTTATTATTATTAATTTTAAATAATAATCTGGAATAATTTTATTTGTTTTAACTCTTAAGAACATTCTAGAATATGCGGAGAAAGGTGTCTCGCTCGTAATAGTTTAAATATGTACTTTATTCAATTTCCGAGTTATAACTAAGCAGGCGGGATCACTCATTAATGTCATCGTCGTTAACTGATAACCTTTGGTAATATTAATTATGTTTGAAATTCGGTTTGTTCGACCGAACAACATTTGTACATTAATTACAATTGTGTCAATATGTACATGGTGAAATAACGATTCCGAACACAGTGATTATTGCATTATGACTACTATATTTTATTATAGTAGGAAAGAAAAAACATTGTATGCTGCCTATAAGTGACTAGCAACTAAAGTGCTATATTTCTCTCTCGAAACAATACTGCTGGCCTAAATTTCTATTGCCTACTCTAACAGCACCTCAAAAGTCTTTATATTTACTACCTTTGTACTATATTACGCAGTGAGGCATCAGCATCGGTAAACAATGACACTGTGACTCGTGATTCATTGTCAATTCAAGTGTGTGAATTGCTTAACGTTATAAAGCTCGTAACCGGCTATAAATCTCCGGGGGAAATCTATTTAAGTGAATCAAAGGAAACGATCTGAAACTAAGAATAGATATCGTCCTCCCATCTGGAGGATAACTACGTCGCGAGTACGCGGTACGACGCGGTGGAATTCTGCGGGGCCCACCGCGCACCCAAGCGGAACCCAAGAGTTGAGTTTCATAGCAATATTCAATTGCACCGAGCCATGAGACAATGCGTAAAGGGTAGGCAGGTAGCCACGTGTCCCCGCTCTGCGGTCACGTTTCTATGTGTCGGTGGATTCCTTACGCATTGGGACAATTTTTTCCCACGGCCTTACGTTCCACCGAGTGCTAACAAACGCGAACAACTAGCCTAAATATAATGTTCTCTTGCTCTCAATATACGTGCTAGAAAGAGATGAAAGCTATATCCCCACAATGCCTAATTTAACATGTGAAGTTTAATGCAATATATATTGTGTTCAGCCACATGAGCGCTGTTTAAGTAATTCTATTGTGAGTAATGGTTTTCTTAATGTCATTAATTCTGAGCGCACGGAATGATATAACACATACGGGTGCGCATACACAATTTGATGCAACGTAATCGGCGTGGCGCAAGTCGGTGGCGATGGCGAACCAAAACAAATGGACACGACACCGTTACACCACTTCGCAGAATTAAATAAAGTAAAAAAGACAGAAAGCAACGGTAATCTTTGTTCGCGGCCTAAGGTCGAAAGCCCGTCTCCACTGCAAGACGGTAAGCCACCGCCAGCACGCCAGATGTAACAGTGAGATTGTTCGATCGTAATTAAAACTAAGCCGCGGCTGAACGCTAGTTAGAGTCAACGCCCGAATGCATAACGTAACCACGAAACAGATTTTATCTCGGCTAACGCAAGTGCTAAATGCGAGCCGTGCAAAAAATAAGTGGCAAAAAGTCTCCGGAGTGGTGCCGTGTGTGCTTTAAAAGGATAATAAATAACCGAAGTCGGTCGAGCGTCACCTTTAATGCACCCACATGGCACAGTTCTCCACGGCGAAACCGTTCGGCTGTTTCTAAACAATATCATAGACGCGAGCGGCAATGTGCGGACCGCGGCGGCATTAATAACGCGTTTGATGCACACAGCGGCACAAACAATTACAATTAGTCCATGGGTTCACTTAAGACGTACATTAATTAGTCACAGCAATTTAAAACTAGGACGGACGAAAGGACTTCCCGATGATTCGTCAGCATCACGAACACATTCGGCTCGAGCGAACAAAGTATATCGTACTGCGTTCTACATCAGAATTGGATCAGGTCGGCGCCAGTCCCGAAGGACTGGTATCGACGCCGTCAATGGCAAAAACTAGATACGCGGAAGCCATCACGATTCTATAAAATACAAGAAAAGGTAAGTTTCTCTTCCAGGAATACTTGAAGCACGGTAACCATTAAGTTAAACAAAGCTGGAAAAAATAAGCGGTAACGTAGCTATTGTGTCCACGCGGCGAAGACGGAAGGCTGGATTGGTGGGAGCGACCTGCTCCAACGCGGGAAAATCTCGCTCTATGGGTCTGTTCACATGGTATCGCCCGCAAAAAATATATTGTTAGCGATTGAAAACGCGCACCACAACTACATATATTCACATACATTAATTACTTATTGTACATGAGTCAATATCTCAGCCGGTACTAAAATTTGATCTTTAATCTTAGTCGTTTTGTTCTTCAATTAAATCGTGTTTTCACTTCAGGCACAACATAAAGTCACTAGCGCTTTGATGTTACAACGATGTACGAGGCCTTTCCGACCATATAGACTAAATGATCAAAATATTTATTACCTTTATAACCAAGTGCAAATCATAAGATTCCATTTGTGTTCAGCTAAGTGTAATATTGCATAAACAACACGATTTCATTTCGCGTATAATAATTATGTTCGACCGATGTGGACATCAAAGACGTCGCCTACAATAAAGTAGTGACTTTACGGCTTTAAGAACGAGACTCATCATACTTAAAGTATTTATTCGTAGTGTCACTGATCCTAAATTCAATTTCACCTCGCATAGTTGTTAAAACTTGAAGATCATTGATCAGGTAGGTTTGTGTGTCGGCCAGGTGCGTGATTTCGCTTCGAGTTGCGACGCCCGAGGCACTCGCGCCAATGTCAATGTGAACATCACTATTACACGGCCTTGGTGTCTTTATACCATCGTTTACATCATTCCACGACTCAATAGTATATTCATATTTTTTTATATTTACAAAACACATTTTAATTTTCAATTAAAATATTTTTAAACATAAAACTTAGTTGTTATTGAATGTCAAAAAGCTTCTACAGTGAATATCATCCGGGACTTCTTTTATTAAGTTCTTATTTTTACTGACTCATTGTTAATTTTAAGCATACCTTTATCTTTCACTTTATTTTATAATGTTACACACGTATTCTGGGTTAATAACTGGTTTGGATAATTTCAAATTAAATATGTTAATATGAGCAGCTATCGCGGCTGTTTCAGCGCTCTGAGGCTTCGTGGTTGGTCTCCAATATAGTTTTATTTTCTGCATAATATTGAACGACGATAATGAAATTAAATATAAACAACGATATTAAAAATTAGGCGGTAAAATTACATTAAAATTATGCTGTAATATAACTTGGCGTAGAATTTTACGAAATTATTTCAAAACAATGCGTTGAAAGATTATTGAATTCTAACGAGATTGTAATTTCATCCACAAGAATGGCGGCTTCAAAGTTTACATTACAGCTTGTATTGTGTCCACAAGAAATGAGCAGAACTACGGCTACACAGGCATATTTAGGAGTATATAAAGTGTAGATGCTTGCATGCATACATCAAAGGAAACCAAGATCAAAGCATTTGGATTCATTAAATACTAACCTCTGGTCACAGATCCTAATAGAGTTAAGACATCATCTTATTTTAAAATTTCGACATAAAGTTGTTTGTAATAAATTGTCTACATTGCTAAAGTGCATGCATTTAGATTGAAGCACCCAATTCTTCATAAGTAATAAGGATTTGACAAGTTAAGTATACCACTCAGAGGAAATTTATTGGAAATCGTAAGTTTAATAGAATATTTTGTGTCATTAATAAGTACGATCTTAACGTATTTTAGAATTCAACTAAGTTAATACTGTCGAAGTATTCATAACAAGATATTACATCCACTCCTCTTAGACATTCAATCTGGTATGAAAGGAGATTGGTGATAGAAAAGCGTAATTGAATGAAGATGAATAGAGGAAGCCAACGTTACAATATGAAGAGCTAGATTAAATTATGCTTATGAAATAATACGCACAATACAGTTTGAGTTATGATGATAAACTTGTCTTTACTTGAATAATCAGGTACGCAATTTTGCGGCCGTTTCTTGAATGTTCATTAACATAAAACTATAGAAATGACATTTACACAGCTGTTCGCATTATAATAATTGCACAAAGAAGTAAAAGGATTTACGTAAACCGGTAGAATACAGTGAACAAAGAACAGATATTTTACCTTAAAGTTGGTAATTTGTACAAAGATCAAGAAGCGTTCAATGATAGTATAGCGTTATTATTTAGAATTTCTTAATGGTAAAAGTAAAACCATAAACTACGGTATAGTCAAAGACAATCGCTGTAATTTTTATGCTCAGTGCGTGTGACCAAAGAGATTATTAAGGCGTGTTAAAATTTTTACTACATTTTTAATGTTAATTGGCAAAAATTATGACATTTTCTAGACTGGTGGTATGCAGTAACGGGGACATGTGCTCCAGTTAGTCTACTCGCGACAGACGTGTCTGGGCACTGTAAAATTTATTTGACTGACAGTGTGAAAGAGGCCAACGAAATGTATTAAAATTACTTTTGGTACGCTATTGTTATTTTTACACATGCCACTTTCGACAAATAAGTGTCATTGTTAGGCTGTTTAGCGTATGATTTTTTTTAGTAAAATTCTCACATAATTGTTAATATCAATGAACAAGATAAAATGTTGTTTGGGATATACGCGCATGCGCAGGCCATCAATTGTACTCGAAGCAGTGATTTCATTTATCCCATTAATATAATAAATCGGAATGCGTGTTCTGTTTATTTGTTGCTCAATCTCGCCGTCTCGATGTAATGATTAAGATGAAACTTTGCATATGGGTGCGACTCCTATATCATACGTGATTCATAACACAGGAGCATGGGATATATTCCAAGGCGTAATATAAATTCATTTTATATTTAGCAATTACACATTATCCAATACTAAATGGACAATGTAGGCAAAAGTTCGCTTATCGAATTTGGAAAAGGTCACGAGTGCTTAGAACTAGCGCACTAGTCGCGTTACTGACTTGTAAAATACTGTAAAGGTCAGTAACGGGATTTTTGGCTAGTGCAACTATTTTGACTGAATATAGATTTGTGTCAAATAGGAGATATGGACTTGATGTAAGTAGGTAAAATATTAGGCAATATATTTATTCATACGTGCAGGAAACTATTCAAATAATAAGTGATACAAACATGAGTCATTTCAACTCATGTTATTCAATAATGTCGAAATACTTAAAATCCCCAACATGGCTTTAACGCTTATTTTCGAATCGAAGATTCTTCAAAGAGCGCAGTGCGTCCTCATTGATAAGTTCATGAACCTTTATTCGATAACAGGATTGCATAAATAATGTGTTAATGTGTAAAAAACGTGATAAATACGAAAACATAAGCATGCGCGCGCCAAAAGGGCCTGCACAATGAGTGAAGGGACAAGACAAGCAACGATAACTCCAGTCAAAATATTTACACAAAACGTAATCTCGGCCATTAATGTTGACATGTCCATCAAATATTAGTGGTAATATACAGTTTGTATCCTCCACAACAGATGCTCAATTAATCAATGTAGTGAGCTTGCAATAGGTTTTAAGGTTCTAAACGTATGTACCTATTTTTCGTCGCTTATAAAAGACTTCAACGCAAGTTATAGATCGATGTGTTTTGTGACGCCGTCAATTTGGCGATTCTACGAGTAATATCTATTTTTCTTATAACATTGTTATGTTATATATTTTTTGTAGTTTAATAGTGACTGTATAAGTGAACTTAAAGCGGAGTTGATTTTAAGTAGGTAGATGGAATTTTGATGTTTAGGGTACAGTACGGATATGACACATTTAAAAAAATAGAGATTTACTTGTAATAACACATTAAGCCATTAAGTTATTGTGTTTTAAAAGACAAAATTATTAGGCATTGCGAATATTCGTATAATGAATACATTTATCAGGAATACATTTAGCAAATTTATATCGGACAAAGCCATCTAGGATGCTAAATTACGTGATCGATAGAAACGATTAAACCAGAAAATCAATTAGCGACGGCTAATTAATGAATGTGAGTAAATAACAGCCGATAAACTAACCTCTTTGACCCAATACAAACAGTGACATAGAAACCGTTTCGAATGCAGCAAACTGTGCGACCTTCGTTCGGTAAAATGCGGTTCGCGATCTCCTCTCGCGGTATAAATCAGCTGGACGAGGTTCCTACATAAATAAATTAAAATTCAACGCGTACTCACCGTAAACAGACGGCCGTATTGAAAATAAACTGATCACCTCCAATGTGCTGGTCACAAAAACAAAATAAACAACACAAAAACCAAAACTGTCAAGCGTGAAATGAAAGTATACGCGACAAACGACCGTACGATATGTCAAAAACACCACTTTGTAACACGTTGTTGGAACTGTGTCGGACGTGAGAAGTTTCGCTGCGAGAAGCGAACGCGGGTACGTGCTTTGCGCTCGGCGGTCTCGAGTCGAATGCTCAGCGCCACTCACGCCGTTCCCGAGGTGGCTCGTGGCTCGCGAGTTGCGACTCAGCCACTCCGCTCGTGGCGTCTCATCAACTCTCGTCCCAGACACTCGGTTTCCGTACACCGATGTGGTGTAAAGAAAATTGCATGTTAATATGCATATAATCGGAGATCTGGCGGCATCCGGTGAGGAGAATCACCAACGCTACCATTGTCTGATACACATTTACATTTATTGACATGGTAATGACCATACTTTGAGTTGTGTATGGGCGAAATTTTTCCTTTAAGTGTTCAAAAATCATTTGAATACTCCAGTGGGTTGTTATATTTAACATAAGGAATGATAAGTATGTTATTTGTATGTTGGCAAACAAAATTATTTAATGGCAAGGGTTGGTGGCTGTAGTGCTTAGCAACTAAACAAAATACCCGTATAATTTGTTTCTTGAAAATTATCAGCATAATTTATGAGATAAGATATACCTAGATGTTTTAGTATTCGGAATATTTAGGTACCTGGTCATTATTTTTTTATAATAATAAGATGCAAATATCGGGTTTTGAGTCTTTGTGATTGACTTTCTTTTATACTTTATCACCGCCTTAATCAAGAATTGAATAATGTAAATCCAACATGATTTATACGTTTCTAGCCCGTCTGAATTCTGTTGGATACGTATCTCTAGGAGTGGTGACATTTTTAAGAGAAGTAAAATTAAACATTCTCGGGTTATTCATACAGTTTATTTATCATTAACATTTGGGCTTTATTTATCATTAACGTGGTAGTCCAAGCCTAGCCTACGAGAACACTACATTTTTCCGGAATAAAAAATAGCAAGATTTTGAAGAAATCGTCTATTTCCATACCTAAAATCATTCAAACTAGTTACTGGAAATTTTTGAGTTGATACATTAGTTACAAACGTACATGTAAAATTATTTTCAAATCTTTTCCTTTTATGTTAGTATAGATTAAATTTCCCATTTATGTCATCATCAGCCCATATACGTCCCACTGCTGGGCACGGGCCTCCCTTACAGCTGAGAGGGTTTAGGCCTTAGTCCACCACGCTGGCCTAGTGCGGGTTGGCGGACTACACACCTAAGAAATTCCTAAGAACTTTTTTTAGGTGTGCAGGTTTCATCACGATGTTTGCCTTCACCGTTAAAGCAAGTGATAATTCATTGTGAATACACACATAACTCCGAAAAGTCAGAGGTGTGTGCCTGGGGTTTGAACCCGCGACCGCCGAGATTCTCGACTGCGCGCCTAAACCTCGAGGCCATCACTGCTTCTGTGTACATTTATGTATGATAGTCCAATGTTTAAAATTTTGTGACCAAACGTATCATTAGAGCGTTAATTAATATTTTCTCTAAAATCTTTGTGCGTTCTCGGTAAAACATTAAATAAAATCAAGCAACTTAAGTACCCACCTGCAAACTATTAAGCAAAAATTTTATAAAAATGGCAATGATTTATACTATACATTTATTCCAAACAGAAATTCTTTTGAGTTAATTAAAGTATTTTTGATTCTCATAATTGTTACGGAATGCAATTTTGCAGGGCGAGTAGCTATCGTGTTACGGGAGAAAGTTTGGAATGCTCAAATTATTTGTTTTGCATGAGGAGAAATGATTAACCCCTCGGGTGTATCTACTGCATAGTAGCTGTATATTTTATTCATATTTTTTATCTTAGGGGTGTATTGTGTATTTTTTACGAAATAAAAACGATTGGTCAACCGCGGTGAGACTTAATGCTATAGTCATTGCTCTTTTTTGTCGTGACAGGCTGTCCCTTGTGATCCAGGGGCTTACCTCAAGGAGGACGACCAACCTTCACTTGGAGGACAAATATAGGAAGTAGGTTAAACGCTGTTTACATATATTTACATATGTAGGACACATTTTTAGAGACAATTTTGAACATAGAACACTTTAAAACTGATTATTTAAAGTAAGTTAAAATAGTATTTTGATATTCAACGTAAATTGAAAATATTAGTTTCATAATCTTAAAGTATTAATCTGTAATACATTTGAGGTATGTTATGTGTTGAGTCATTAAATGTTGAATGAAAAGAGAAGCGCGGGAAAGAAAGACTGTAAATACAGATGAATAGCTAAGAAATCTCCATAAGAGCCTCTTTAAGCGTCGTTCACATGTCCCCCACAATAGGCTTACCTATATGTAGCGAACCTAATACTTCTTCTACCAACCTAATTCTTCTGTATGGGCGGTGGGTTATAGATTGATAATTATTATTGTTATTGCCCAGAAGTCGCAGTGCAATTCTTGCAAGACTCATACTTGTGTTTAAAAACAGAATAAATATGTTTTGTTTTGTTAAAACTTGCTTCCAAACCAATTTAAAATTTTGTGATAATATTTAGCGTTGCAATTTTAAAATTATGGGGTGCAGTGGCATATAAGATTTAACATATGTACGTCAAAAATTTATGGATAAATTGTGATTATTTAATGCCTAAGGACGGAAAAGTTACTGCTGTATACTTTTTTGCTTTTGAAATCATTTGCAAAAAAAATATGTTTATTTGTATATGTTTATTTTGAAATATAAAATGTTTTTGAATTTACTTAAGAATGATTACTTAGGGAACAAGCTATGTTGCAACCGTTCTCTCAAGAAGGCTAACTTTTAAGCGTGTTTTTGAAATTTGACATTTTGATTTTGACCCCAAACAAAATTTAATAAATTGTGTGCTGTGGAACGACCTAGTAATAATAATATTTTAACCTTCAAGTCCCGCAGTCCTAGATAATTTGTAATGCGATAACGTTCTCCACACCCCGGATTTTCCCAGTAAAAGGAAAAAAACATAGTAAAGTGAGGAGATCCGTAGGAGAACTAAAGTAACCGACATATCCCAGTGGATTAGCAAGTTGAAGTGGCAATGGGCCGGGCACATAGCGCGGAGAACTGATGGCCGATGGGGTTGGATGGGGAAAGTTCTCGAGTGGAGGCCACGTACCGGAAAGCGCAGCGTGGGACGTCCTCCGACAAGATGGTCGGACGACCTGGTGAAGGTCGCGGGACGTCGCTGGATGCAGGCTGCTTCCAACAGGTCCCTGTGGAAGTGGACTTCGATTGGCTGATGGATTGGATTGGATAGTAAAGTGAAACATAGTATGTCATACACATGTTTCGTCACGTTGGTATTAATTATTTTTTGTGGTATCCGTAATAGGTACAGTATGATAATTATCAATGAAAAATATTTTCCCCATCATATTTAACTCACACAGTTTCATTTCTCTATTGTTTTGTTATCTTTTGAAGTAATTTCTTGTCTTTTTTAGACTGCAAAGCGAACGCCTTTGCATCTGATGGTAAATGCAGTGCGGTTAAATAGAGTGTCGACTACCATGCAACCAGTGGCAGTACTTCCATAGAAGCCCAAAAGCGTTACACGTTAATTGTATAATGTCTCGTTTATAATTGTTTATTGTGAGCTCAGAATATTTTCATTTATATGTCATATTACTTTGTTTTACGAGTATACGGGCTAATGATAATTGCCTTTTTAGATGAAGATTTTAAGCTAAAGATTATTCGGTTTATTGGTATATTCGGTAATTTGTAAGGCAAGCTGGGCTTTTGGGCTTCTGTGAATGTACTGCCACTGCACGCAACAACTACGATCAACCGTCGCTAGTTCATAGTATTATGCCGCGATTACACTTACCCGACTGACAGTCTGATTCCGACACCCGATGTGTCACTACTGTGGATTTTACATATTTTTTGACGTGGTCGCTATTTGAGCGAATAAAAATATCCTGCCCCTAAGAATTTCTTAGGTGCGTAGTCCGCCAACCCTCTTCATAGTTTTGTGCTTCATACTGCCCAACAGTGGCACGTATATGGGTTGATGATGATGATGATGATGAAAGTGTTGGTGATGATGATGACTACTAAGAAATCAGCCTTAAGGTAATTGCTTTTCGAGCAGCGGTATTACCTCGGTCCATTTGAGCCGCAATCCAAGCGTACTCGTATAACGTTGTGGATCTTTAAATTTTATTTGAACACTAACAATACAAATGAAATGTCTGATTTATAAAGTTAATATAAACATGCACCCATGCCTGAACTGGTAGGCAGAGACCTGCTACTAAGAACTCACCACTGACAAAAGTCGATAAAACTTTCTCGAACCCGAGAATCAACCCCAGAATCACGACAAATAAAAAACATAAGTTTTTCTAAACATCAAAAATTATTCAATATTTTCCGATTAATATTCGAAGATGCTCCTAGTTGTGTTATCAGTTTTACTAATTTACAAGTTTGTGCCGTGCGATCTAGAGGTCCTGGGTTCGATTCCCGCGTCGGGCAATGTGTTATTGGGTTTTTCCATTAAGAAATTCTCAGTAGCAGCACGAAGCCTGGAATTGTGTCCGAAAAACGGCAATAGGCTCGCCTATTACGTGGGACTGATACATACCTGGCGAAATGTGGGTGCAGAAATGCACCTCTGCCTACCCCTTCGGGCAATACAGGCGTGAGGTTATGTATGTATGTATGACTAATATACGAGAAAGCGATACGATGCAAGCAATGTGATTTCAAATGTGTATTTCTAAGATCTTTGCTATAGTATTGTTAATGGAAACGTTCAAATGATATTGTTGAGTATAGTTGACACCCACATGCCGAATTGCAATTTACAGAGCTTCCTCTCACATTATAAAGGAGGTGTGGATGTAATTTCCGTGACCTATAATTAGCACGGGTATTAATTAGTATTGAGAATCAATTCAATAAGGTTTCAGGCGTTAGTTAATTAAACATTATGTTTGTATGTAGAGCGCAAGAAACTGTATTATGCAATTAATAGCTTAAGTTATGTAAAGCGATTATCATTTCTCGTCCCTACATTACGTTTACGTAAGGTCAGCCCACCACATTTTTATTTATGAAGCAAGATTTGTTTGTAAATAGTTTTTGTACTAGATGCGTGGTTAAAGTACTTACGAATAAATACACAAGTTCTAAAAGTTTGATGCTTGTGCCTGGGATTTGAACCTGAGACCGCCAGGGTAGTGTCTTAACGATCGCATGCCTCGAGGGTATCACGCATGTATACCAGGTGGCATGATATTGTTTTATTTTTTTATTTTCGAACGAGCTGTACTTACTAAAATATAATTATAAACACTATTAGCAAGGGCATGCCTTAATTGCGATAAAGATCACCCGACGGATGATTACCGCGACTGATTTTATACCTTGACATGAATATGGCGACGTGATTTTTAATCGTATTTTTAATCACATACATACGCAAACTCACGCCTGTATTCCCCGAAAGGGTAGGCAGAGGTGCATTTCTGCATCCACATTATGCCAGGTAAGTATGAGTCTCACGTAATAGGGGGCGAGCCTATTTCGTTTCGGGCACATTACCATACTCCGGGCTGCTACTGAGAATTTCCTTAATGAAAAACCTAATAACACTTTGTCCGACCGGGAATCGAACCTGAGAACTTTAGATCGCATGACATATTTGTGCCACGAGACACGCAGAAGCAGTAATTTTTTATTACATAAGTTATGAAACTTGTTATAATTTTTTTAACATGTAAATATAAAAGTAGCGATTTTTTTTGTTCACAGAGGCGAAGCACTATTTTCTTCGCAAAATAAGGTGATATAAATATTTTCCTACTGGCTTTTGTTTAATCATGGCTTGGTATCGAAAAAGAACAATTTCACACACAAAATATTTTAAATAAAGAATTATCGATGCGGTAACAAATGATTGTCATGTTCAGTTGCGTGTGAAAGTGACAATATCACGATAGATATTTTTTTCTTTACGACCATACATAAAAATACATTGATGGGTCGAAAGCTTAGGTCATTTGCTTTACGTTATTACACATCAGAGCGTTATTTGGCCCATAAAATTGACCGCGATGCGACTTATATTTGTGGTGTACGAAGAGATATCAAAGAGAAAGGTGACGACGTATTTCATCAAAGTGGGTTCGCTTGATGGCGGATTTTTCTTTCATCACCTTTGCGGTGGAAATACCAGAACATATTTAATTGACAAAGAATTGTATTATTTCTATTTTATCTATCTGTAGTGATATCGAAATGCATTATATCTCCATCAAACCTTATCAGTCTATTAAATATGACTTATTCAAAAATGATTCTATTAATATATAAAAAAATGTAGTGACAAAATATCTTATATTTTTTTAAACATAATTTACTATGTGATCAGCTAAACTAGGGGTTAGAGAGAGTGGTAGATAATAGTAAACAGAAAGTAAGGTAGTGTCAATGGAAATGAGAATACTAGAAGTGGCTGGCTTAGGGTACATGTCATCATCATCATCACCATCATCAGCCCATATACGTCCCATTGCTGGGCACGGGCCTCCTCTACAACCGAGAGGGGAGGGCTACATGTAAACAAAAAATAATAGAATGAGGGATAGGATATCGAGAAATGTACTTAATTGCATTTTATTAGGATTCTTTGCAAATCCACTAATATTTAAACTACAATAATTCAGCCCATTGTTATCTTTTTATATCCCCCCCCCCCCCTATATAAGTGCAAAGCAAATTGTTTTGAGTAGTCGTCGTCCATTTGTTTCCTACTTTATTACAATAAAACAATGGCGTTACAAATTTCTTCCAAATTGTACGTTGCACCTGTCCGTAGAAATTATGTTATTCAGCAAGTGTGACTAATGAGCGGTGTGCGTCGGACCTTGTTTGCGAAATGCGTAGAGTTTATCATTAGGTCTGGCGTATTAACATAGAAGTGGCGTTTCCCGCTGACGAAGAAAGCTTACACTCCAACCGCATTCAAAGGGCGATGAACCGCACTTTTGGTTAGGTGTAAAAGGGCGCAATTAAGCGCTGTTAAGGGCGAACGATTGAAACAGATTTGTAAGCAGAAAGTAAAAAGATGAAAAAAGTTTTAATTAGTGAACGTGAAAAATATATGCGTAACATGACATAACATAACGCATGACGTAACATGCGTTGTTATAAAATGGAGCAATTAAAAAAGTGTTCAACGTTATTTAATTCGGTATTTAAAACGGTTTAGGTATCACAAATTCTAATAAGTATGAATAAGCATATTTATTATGTATTTCTTTTTGTAGTAATAAACACATAATGTACAATACTTAAAACTTTTTACTATGTAACTACCATACTAATCCAAACTATCTATTCCACGTAGGCAAGTTTAGGCCAAAAAAAAGTAAACACATTATTTGTCAATAAAACTATGTATATATTATATATATGTATACATGTAAGTTTTAGGTTCAAAATTGTAAGGTTAAAATACGCGATAAACGACATTTTTATACGGTTGAAAAAGTATTTAAGATTAAGTTGGTAAAGTATTGTTTACGTTAACTTTGGGAGACTTCTATGCCTTGCAGTTGCAGTAGGTTGTATGAACTAATGCACAGAATAACATCTAGATAAGAAAAAAAATTCTACAACTGTAAATTAATGCTTACCTCAAAGTACAATGTTTTTAATGGAATCATGTAACGTTATTAAAGATTAGCAAAACATTTTCTCATTTAACGGATAACAGCTAAGTACCGTAAATACATTATCCAACAAATAAGTGCATAATTGCGTTCTTCTAATTTATTGTTTACTGTGCACTTAGTGTATAAAGTACTTCATTTTCGAAACGTCTTAAAAGTTATACCGTCTTTACTTCCTGCACCGAGGAACTTCATAATGAACAGCTTTCGTACATCTCCACTCATGAATAATAAACACATTTTACAAACAAATAATGCTTGTTGCATAATTTAAGAATATCTGCATACCTGAGAGATCTTTACAATGTTTTTCTAAATTAAATCCTCTATTTAGGCCTTTTGATCGTAGGAAGCTTATCTTTCTTCGTGTCTTGTAGTGGAAATTATTTGGGCATTCGCAGGGCGGTGTAAAATTTGAGGTGTTTCTTGGAAAACTTAAATTTTTAGTTCATTTTGTTGAGAGTATTTTGAAGAGTTACGACTTTCAGGTTTTTTATACTCGTTCCCTCGTTCATCTTATTTTATAATACACATGGCTACACTTAGTGTTAAAATAATTGATTACAAATTTTTCATGGTCATTTTATTTTCCTAAGTTTTACATCGAGAAGTTAATTGCTGACTTTTTATAAAATAATTTAGTTTTCAAATTCTTTATTTCTATATCATATGTTTTTTTACTTGTATTTCTTTTTAATTTTCAAGAATTTTTGATTAATTTATAAAATTAATATCGCTTTCATTCATTTCTCCGGTCATTTCGGATCCACGAGATGCCTCTAACTCTACGTACAAGAAAGTAAAAGGCCAACGAATGTCGTTCTATAGCACAAAGCTGCGCAATGAGAATCAGCATGGAGTTCATTACTCTAATGGGTGATTGTTACCCGTATAATGATGATTATTCCCCGAGAAATGCCATTATCCCGGAATAAAACCTCTTATGTTACTCGGTTAAACAAAATGTGTTCAAAAGATAGCTAGCTATCTATATATGTTTGTTATATCTGTATTAATTGCTATTCGTTTCAAAACTGTAACTGCCTGATCGATTGACTTATTGTTCTTATGAAATATAGTGCCACTCGCGACTGAGAAGTACCAAACTCTTCCATTTGTCATACTTTTAGTTGTTGTTGCATGTCAGTGTAACATATAAAGTGACTTTCGCATTCAATAGGGCTAGTAAGGGATCATTGGCAACGACAAATTTGCTAGTCGTTATGAATTATCATATATTTATTTTTTAAAGAATCAAGAAAAGAG
The DNA here is from genome assembly GCA_907164795.1 of Hemaris fuciformis. Taxonomy (NCBI): domain Eukaryota; kingdom Metazoa; phylum Arthropoda; class Insecta; order Lepidoptera; family Sphingidae; genus Hemaris; species Hemaris fuciformis. The sequence goes on along the minus strand of OU015440.1, from coordinate 6,004,020 downwards.
GTTGCTCTGGAGCAGAAGACGTAATTAAAAATAATATACGCACTTTTTTTATTAAAAAATATTTTTTATACCTCCGTCAAATGCTCCATTTAAAAGAATCAGTGTGACGGTTGTCTGCCTATATGACATACATTTGACGCAAGAATCCTTGTTGAGAGACTCGGGGACACTTTCAGGTACTCAATAGCTGTCAAACGCTACGTGAGAGTGACGTGGGGGAAACGCATCCACTTTATTGTTATAGTACCTTTACACCTTTCTTTTACGTTAGGTTGTGTAGTTGTGATATTAGATATATTCACTTAATAAATTAATTCAATACTATGATAAATTATTAAGTAATAATTACCTCATGACCAATATTATCTGAATTTGTAGAGTATAAAAAACGCATGAATTTATAATAAATATTATAAATTCATGCGTTTTTTCAGAGATAATTGCTGTAACATGTAACTAAATATTGCCTAAAAGATTACTCTCTGATAAAGGGGCGCCTCGCATTGCTCGGACGAAGTCATATAATACATAGCCTATGTTCTTGGTAAACGTCTTAAGACCTACTACCTTTATACCGAAAACTGTCCAAATTGGTCAAGTAGTTACGAGGTGAAAGCGGAAAACACAAATAGACAGTTTATCTGTCTGCATTTCTTCGCATTTATAATATCAATATGTACCTATAGTAATTTTTTATTAATATTTATCTTTCGCCAAAAGCACTCGACATAACCTTCTAGTATTCTTAATACATTAAACCGGGTTTTATTATCATTGTTTACAATTTTTCGTATTTACGTTTGTTTGTAATTCTGTATCTATTTGTTTTTGTTTTTAATTAATTATTCCGCAATCTTAAGATGAATGTATCATTTGTTTCTAGGTCGTGATGTTCTGCGGATATTTCCGTTTATTGTTGAACAACGGTGCGCTGAAAGAAAGCCCTATTTGGCTAGCCATTCTTTGAATGCATCCATAATACTACATATTAGAATATTATTTTATACATTTTTAATCGAATTGTGATAATATACAAATATACGTACAGGTATCCCCGGAGATTTTGGTTTTTAACCTATTAAAGTTGCATATTTAAACTTTATGTCTAAGTCTAAGTAATCTTTTCGCGGACTCGATCCCGAAATGAACGCAGCGTTGGATATTCACAAAGTAAATGGACGGGCATTTACAGTACGGTTGCTTTAGCTCGCATCATGCAAGCTCCTTCCAACATGTCACTCAGGAAGTCTTTGGAGGAGGCCTATGAGAGGGAGAGGGACGACGTTATACGGGTGATGATGATGACAGATAAACTGATTAGGGGATCCCAGTATTCTGGTCATGGACCGAAAATAACTTCATAAAGATTATCGCTCGGTATATTTTGATTGTATTATTTCGGATCAAGCAGTTTATGCCCGACCTCCACTCCTTTATGTTTATCATAAAATTCGGATTGATATTGGTCGTAAATTTGAGAATATCTCATCTTATCGCGTGTTCTTTTAATCTGATCGTTGTTTGTCAACGTCTTGATCTCTGCTTCGTGCGCTATATTAAAGTTTTACTCATTTGAAATCCTTTTAACTATACGTTGACAGGAGTCGTATGAAAATCAGACTTTTCCAATCTTTGATTCCATTTCGTTGATATACGAGTATACGTTACAAATTATTAAAAATATCGTCTACTTTAAATAAAAGAAAATATGGGCGTCAGATACTGCCGAATTCCACTCAAAGCGAACCCCAAAAACTGAGTGTTGTCTAGGGGTTTTATCTGTTCTTACCGTTATATGGTCTAACTTTGCCCCTAATCCAGCTCTCTAATGCCTAAAAGGGGCGGTACTGTCACAAATACTGTCAAGTAGGAAAGTACGTTGATACAGTTTATGTACATATATGGTGGTATTTATTTTTCCCATTCAGCAATGCTGTCTTCGCATATTAAAAAAAAACTTTCTAAGAAATATATCGAGTGAATGTGAAGGGAAGGGAAAAATTTGCCGGCGGAGAACATATGACCATCAGAATGTCAATGATGATGTTCTCCGCAAAGTATGTAAGTAAAGTATCACATATATGTATGAGGATATGTATGGATGTTGAAGAAGCAAAAGAAGTGTGTTAAGAGTCGTAGCTTGTGGCACTCAATAGTATCTGTCTACCCATTAGGAAAATCAATAGATCATGAAGTCGCGATATCTCCTCTGCGCAGCGCAACAGTAAATATGGCAGAAACCCACTGTTGGAAGGGCCACGTAAATTTTATTATGATATGTGAGTTTCAGTGGTAATAATTTAGGTTCAGTAGAAAGTGGTCGTTTCGCCTTGTAATTCGCTGCGACTGTTGCTACTCCAGCGAGATGTCACGATTCCACTTTCATCCATCACGGCCGATTCAGCCGTTTGTAAATAAATTATATATTTTCTCTCCTTTTGTCTTCGCAATAGTATTTGTTGAAACACGTAGATGTGAGTATAAAGTGATTGTAACTTTCGCAAATTTATAAAAATTGGAACATGCACGTAATTTTGTTACTATTTTAGAAATCGACATAGATTAATCAAAACGATTTTAAGACATGTTCAAGATCAGATATTAAACAAAGGCATGTATGAAATTGTACACCCAATAGTTATATACACACACTCCACGATAAGATTTGTACTTTCGGCGTCTAAAGCAGTAGAAACGTCATCATCGATCTTACAACAAATAAAAATTGTGACATACAAACAAATGTTTTTGTGTCAAGAATACCAACCGCGGCTTTCAGGGCTATAGCCGCTTTTCAAAAGGCTTTTAATATTTCATTACGTCTCTAAATTAAACATTTGATAGTAGTCCCACATCAGACTTAAAACGTCCCTTTACGAGCAGGTCAAACTTGATGGCACTATAAGAACTTTACGGCAGCATGCTTAATACGAGCAAGGTTAACTCGGTACCCCCAGGGTTTGAACCGAGACTGCGCCGAGAAAGCTTAGATTACATGCAGCTCAGTCTTGCATGTGTATTGGGTGACATAAATTTTCAATCTAATAAATGGAGTTCGGATGCCTTTTGCAATTAAACTGAGTAAGCAGCTCAGTCTGCGGTAGTTTGTTAGCTAATATTACGTAATGATGATTTGGAAAAATCGCATCATGTAGAAAATAAGAAATTAACAGCGCTTTATTTTTAGTAAAATATTACATTTGTATTTTATACGTTGAAAAAATTGTTGAACTCTATGATTATCACCGGTCACCCTAAGCTTGACTGCAAAATGTCTGAGACATTAGGTGTGCCTTCATGAAATTGTATAAAAAGAAATTAATTTACTAACAAAAACATTTATTTTTAAAAATAACATAGCTTTGTCTTTGTATAGCTCAGATTTATGTCTAAAACGAAATAAAAAATGTGTAAGGATTAAAATCTCAGCATATACGTTCTAAAGTTTGATTCTTATTAATACCACAGGAGTCTATCATTCATCCAACTATCATTAAAAAAATGTTGTTTTTTTTTTACAATCAAGCTTTTTAGCTTTTAGCTTTTTATGTGTGCCAAATTTCGTCCTAGTCAGTTCATCTGTTTTTGCGTGATATCATGACATCTAACTATACATACATATAACTAGCTTTCGAGCTGTATGTTTTATAAAATTTTAGGATACTAAATGTCAATCCCTACCAAGCTGAATGTGCCGAAAGAGAATTGAAAAAGAATTATAAGTATAAGGGCATAAAAAATATTTAACAAAATAATGATAACTGATAATTAACTGATATGACTATAATACAATAGGAAATTTTAACCCATTAAACCACCTCTATTGACGACGATGAACATTTACTTTTAAACGTTTTTTTAGGCGACACATATTTTGTACTATAAATTATTACCGTACTGCGGTTACATATGAGTGTACTAACATTGCTCATTTTGTCAGGAGTAGCACACGGTGTAAAATTCTGTAATGGTCTTTCATGACGCAACATTTTTTATGTTAAAATAGCAAAATACATACATAAATACACATTTGCTTCGGTATCCTCGAAAAGGATACAACTAGTAAAATGAATGCTGGAAGTCACATGTATGTATTTTCATTCCGAAATGTCTATAGCGCAAGACAATTCTTTTAAGACTGATAATGTCATGTTGTAGTCGATATTCTTGTCGTAATTTATGGTCTGACCGGCGGTATCACAGTACCTACTACAGTAGCAAAGAAAATCGATGAAAAGTAACCATCATTCTACATTCTAATTAATGCTTCAAATTTAGTAATTGCATCAAAGATATCTTAATTAAATTAATAAAATTTAAATTCACAATGAATTATCACTTGCTTTAACGGCGAAGGAAAACATCGTGATAAAACCTGCACACCTAAAAAAAAAAGTTCTTAGTAATTTCTTAGGTGTGTAGTCCGCCAACCCGCACTAGGCCAGCGTGGTGGACTAAGGCCTAAACCCTCTCAGTTGTAGAGGAGGCCCGTGCCCAGCAGTGGGACGTATTTGGGCTGATGATGAAATTATATTTCAACGAAGAAATGTATTATATTGAGGTATGTTCAATAGTCCCATTTCCTATTACATATATTTTCAATCTTGTAAAATATCGTGGTTAGCTATAAAAGCATAGAAAGTATATACAATTAAAAAATCATATATAAATAGCTAAAGGAATTGAAACGATTTATCGCAATCGGAATTTAAGCAAGCGATTTAATCGTGGTTGGTGTAGAATCTTTGTTCCGTCTTTGAGTAGCTTCAGTTTATTGATATGGAATTGTTATCTAAAATTTTAATTGAGTACAACATTTTAAGAACGATTTAGCGTTTTGTTTCCTGAGATATGGTTAAAAGAAATTTTATATTTGACACAGGGACAATGTTAGAATATCATTATTAAAACTATGAATGACGCACACAACAATCTTTCATACATGAACAATTTTTTTAAAGTAACGAAGATGTAAATAAAGTGACAGAAAATTAGATAATGATAATTCGCAAACATGTAGACAATATTCACACATCCGCTCTCAACGACTTTTCATGTGACACTAAAACGTATGCAACAAGTTTATCATGTACTTACATTAAGTACAAATTTTGCTAAAGCGCTCTTCAATCTTATCTTTAAGCTTTTAAAATTGGCTTTGCTTTTATTCACACCGTCGAGGTAAAATAATTGTGTCGCAATTTTGTCGCCTTTTAACGGTCGTGGTATACATTGTATAACTAAGAGCAAGATTTTTTACTTCTGTAAGTTATAGAGCGTCATAGTAATATAACCTTAGTCTATTTTTTTAATGTCTCGGCTCAACCAGGGTGGTCCCATCGTTAGAAATATTTGGCGTGTAACACCTTTGGTGTCGCGTTTCGTTCATTTAGTAAGACTGTCGAAGGTCACATAATACTTACCTCCTAAGAGATAAAGTATCTCTCTTCTATAATTAATTTATGTAACTTATCTATTATACTTGCCTATGTAGGCAAGGGATCTTTGCACTCTAAATGTAATGAGTCTCTATCATCATCATCATCATCGGCCAATGGAGGTCCTCTGCTGGACATAGGCCTCTCCTAATGACTTCCACAGTGACCTGTTGGAAGCAGCTTGCATCCAGTGACGTCCCGCGACCTCTACTGGGTCGTCCGACCATCTTGTCGGAGGACGTCCCACGCTGCGCTTTCCGGTACGTGGTCTCCACCCGAGAACTTTTTGTCCCCATCGGCCATCAGTTCTCCGCGCTATGTGCCCAGCCCATTGCCACTTCAACTTGCTCATCCGCTGAGCTATGTCGGTTACTTTAGTTCTCCTATTGATCTCCTCATTTCATGACCCCTTTCTCGTTTCATAGATAGTTTTAATCAAAAGTATGAGGAAGGATCTGTTGCCCTAAAATTTAGTAAATCGTCACGGAAAACTCTAATAAAAAGTATGGTCATCTGTACATCCTTTATTTTTACGTCCAATATAAAAATGACGCGTTAAAAGAGCTCACAAATAGTGTTTGGTGAGAAGTGTATGCAACACCAAGCGAGTTACATAAGCATAATGTAACGGAATATATCATGCTTGATGGATTTTATCAAATTACACTATGGTGTGAAACGTGCCACTATAATGCAGAGTCTCAATTACCAAGGGCGAACTCGTAAACCTGTCAATTTGTCAGCGTCACCCTTCACACATGTTTGTACAAGGACTGTGATAAAAAGGCTTAGGGAGAATATAACGAGCATTATCATACTGTGATGTCAAGGACTTGTATACCTAATGGATTTTATGAAATCCCCGCTGATTACCGAGACGGTTGATTAACCTCACAAATATCGTTTGACATTTCAAAAACAATTTTCTGAATTCATGAATATATTCTTTGATCGTAAATTAAGGCAACGAAGCATGAATCGTTTGGTTCAATCATGTTTAGAAGCAAAGCGTTTACCTATGGTATGTGGATTGGAGCCATTGGATTTTATCTATCGCTTCTTCATACCCAATTCATACCCCATTACAAAGATTAAGATAAACTGAGAAAGGCAAATTAATATTTCTTCTTATTAACATACAATTTCCACATATAGTACACATTCGATGTCTAAAGCAAGATCCAAGCCTTAGATTTCGCGGTTCATTAGACTAAAATGAAATTATTAATGTATTTTTGTTTCTATTTTCGCTTTACACTCTATTGACTATAATTTCCCTGTCGCGCACACTTGTCGAGAACTAGTAATACGAAAAGACAAGGTCAATAAACATTGAGTGAAATGACACATTCATTTCCATAAAAGCTTTCATTTAACAAGCGGTAGGTAATGTTCGGGCGTTTTATTAAAATGATGTTACTTGAGATTAACAAGACATGTCTTTGAATAAATTATTATTGGAATAACAATGTTTCCTATTTATCATATGAGCATTGTATATAGCGGTAAAATTTGATTTTGTTCTTAGCATTGTAATAACGACTGAGGGCATATTTGACTAATTTTGGCTACATATAGAGTTTTTAACGCGAATGTGTTAGTTGTGAATTTTAGAGGTTAAATGCGATTTGTATTTTATTATCTTCAAAGGTAGTCATAGACAAGAATAAAAAATCATATAACGCGGAAAAGCTATGGTGCCTTTTTTGGTCAATTTTCCTTTGAAAGAGGTCGTAAGGTTCTTTTGGAATCTTGTGTAATGGAAGATGAAAGATACAACCAGACTTTTTTAATGACCATAATATTATTATTTTAGTGTGAGGTGACTATTACTTTACAGAGTTTTTTAAACGTTGCGCAATATTTTCAATATTGGGAAGGGTCGCCAATAGCGTTAGTATGATTATAATAAGAAGAAAAAAACAACATTAGCATGTTTTGTAAATTTATGTTTACTAACATAGCGTAGATAATTTTATCAATAGCAACTTTTTCCAACGGCTTGTCTCTGTTAAACCTTATAACTGGAACATGGATATGTATGTAGTTATGTGTTTCGCTGTTAATAATATAATATGACCGCCCGATTACGTAACCAAAATCAACTAGTTTAATAATCTTAGTTCATTCATTGAATGTATTAAAACCTACAATAGTTCGGTCCAGTGAACCGCTGTTTAAAGTATCGCATGGCTGTTCTACATTCTAGAGGTTGGAGCCCGCGGGCGTGAATCACTAACGAACATACACATTTGTGACAGACCAATTTATCAATTGAGGAAGTCCCAATAAGCAATGGCTTAGTTTCATATTTATCATATGGTCGTGTGTTGTGGATATTTGGGTATTCATCGCCAAACAATGGTTTGTGTTACGTTGGTAAATGAAGTATTTGAAGATGATTTTGTGCATTATGGTTCATGTCACAAAAAAGGAGAACTTTGAGTTTTATTGATAAAAAAATAGAAACAAAAATAGTTTCTTTAAACTCTCCTTTTATATGAAAAGTTTACGGGAAAAAATGTTTTTGGTCTTCTTTTGAAATTAATAATCTAAAAAAACTTATAACAAACAAAATTCGAGTTTTGGTATTCAATAATATATTTTGCGTGTGTAGTACGAAACAGGATGGACTACATTCTAATCCTTGAAATACTACTTACAAAGGAACTGAGGTGTGCAAGTAGAAAAAAACTCTTATTAATATAAGAATTCAGAAAATATTATTGGCGAAATGTGGGTGAAGAAATGCACCACTGCCTACCTCTTCGGGGAATACAAGCGTTACGTTATGTATAGAAGGGAGATAATCAGCGCACCTGAAAGCTGTGTATTTTATACATTCGAAAAGTCAACTCTCGTTGAGCGTTGGTAGAGTATCGCCTTACGCTTCTCAACAGTAATGGGAAATACATGATACATTTGTTGATATTGATTAAAAAGTGGAGCGTCTCCCCCGGCACATACCTATTACCTGTTCGGTCCTTTGATCGTTCAGTACGTAACAGTACGAGTTGTAATCATTAAAAGTTGTCGTCGGTTTGCGATTTTTTCCGCCCACATTGCGCCTGTTATGTCGCAGTCACATCGCAAAGGGACTTTTCTACTTTTCCCGTACAGTCTGCCGCATTTTTACTTCATTTTAACGAAGTGTACATTTTTGCATTTATATTAAAGTATTTCCCTTCTGTGTGCGTTCCGTACGAATCTTGCGTTTATAAAGAGCCGGCACGTGGGTGGGCACACTATTTGTATTTGTTTTGTACTTAAAAAGTTTGGACTTTTTCTATGTTATTTTCTGACTAAAAAGCGGCGGTGCTTTATGCAAATTGCTTGAATGTGTAAATATGTAAAGTTATTAAATGTTTCTCTTCACATTTTTCACTTTACGACTGTACAAAGTTACTCGGCTACTCGGAACATTTACGCAATAAATGTGTACCGTATCTTTACAACGAGACGTCTTCTAACCGGCGCGGCGCCTAAAGTTACGATCCTACATAAAAAGCCTGCTTTATCTTAAATTTGCTTAACATATTACACATTTTTAATTTCACTTTCTTTATTTTTTCTGTCTTCTTCGATGTTTAACCAAACCAATACGTTCAACTACTGGTTATAAGGTTGACATTAAGCGTGGTTCTACACCATGACTCATCAGTTCTGAATGTTTAAACATCATGCCAGTCAACTACAAGACGTATTAAATTTCTATTATTCGGTGGTACACGTCTAAGCTTTATGCGACAGTAATCTAAATACTTATTCGGAATTTTATATGGCGCCAACATTACGATGGGCATTATTGGCCAGTATCGTATATCTCAATTAGTTTTATAGGATATAAACTGAAGTGAGAGTGTCTCCGATATTGTCATATCATAAATATGCACGTACACAAGTCATTACACGCTCAGCGGTGGCGCGTCACAATAAAATGTTATTGCAATAAGATACAATGTGAGCTGAATCATTCAGGTTCAGCGCATGAATTCAATCCGGTTGGACGATTTTAATTTGTTATGATCGCTGTTGTCTACATGGTAATTAATAACATCGTGTCGTGTTATTTGTTGTAGTTGTATATTGTTACTTATGATCGATGGCGCAGAAATATTATGGGCTATAAGTCTAACTAGCGACGAGCATGCGCTTTTTAGTTCACTCAATAGTTAGATAGATGACCTCACAGAGGTCGTTTGATGTGTGCATGTAGGTCAATTCTAGCTGGTGACTTTGAGTCTGTCGACTTGCAATGGCAGAAGATGTTCTGCCGCCAGGAGGGATAATGATAGGTAAATAGATTCCTTCACAGATTTAAAAAAATGCTTAATGAATGTAAGTATTAAAACTCTTTAATGGGTCAATTAATTGTATAGTCTTATAATTTACAAATATTCGCATTAGGTAAAGTCATATTTATGAAACTTTCAAAGTTATCTTATCCCTATAGAACCAGGTGATCTGGGCGTTGTTTCGCAATCCAGCTATGGAATTGTCTGCGGCCTAGTTCTACTATGACCTCGGGTCCATAACGCAAAAAAACGACGGATTACCTAAGTCTTTAACTAACTTTGTTTATACTTTCGATGGTTACTTTACAATAATATAGGCTATTTTTCTGTAACGTAAAAATACCGAATACCTGTATATAATCAGTTGTTTGCCTAAGAAATTGGCATTGAAAATCCATGAAAAAAGCATAAAGGAAGGGTTATCATCAGCTCATATACGTCCCACTGCTATTCACGGGCCTCCTCGACAACTGAGAGGGTTTAGGCCTAAGTCCACCACGCCGGCCTAGTGCGGGTTGGCGGACTACACACCTAAAAAAATCTTAAGAACTATTAGGTGTGCAGGTTCCATCACGATGTTTTCCTTCACCGTTAAAGTACGTGATAATGCTTTGTGAATACACACATAACTTGGATTACTTGATTTACTTTACTGCAAATTCGTCAATAAAAGTCTGCTAATAAATAAACCATTAACAATTCCCACTCCTCCTATAATCAAATAAAAATATAATAAGAGATCGTTGGCAGTTGGTAAAATCAGTTCGCGTTAAATTATCGATGCGTAGCTCTCATTCCGGATGTTCCACTTACAGGCCATTCGATTTTTGTTGTGTTTCATTTTGTGTCGCGCTATTTTATTTTACCCTTTTTCACAACATTCCCCCTGTGTCCATGGATGCGTATCAGCGTTTTAAAAGGAATTGCAAACCAGCTTGTTACAGAAAATTGATTGTCCATGTATGAACTGTATTTTGCTGCGTCAGCAGCGTCGGTTTTGGTTTGTTGAAAACCACTGCACTTTTAATTGTGTATTTAGAAGAAATCAGAACCATGTGTGTGATTATGGGATATGATTTTGGCTAAGTATTTTATTATTTAAAATTTGTCATTATTCCATATTAATCGGATTTGTTAAAAATATTTTTGCTAGAAAATATTTCAAATTCTTCTACAAGAAAAATGATTATCTGACTGTTAGGTGTACACCGATTTTAGTTGTTATTATAGTATAATACATAAAAAATATTAAAAAAAAGAAATGTTATTGTATAGAAAAAGAGTCGTTTACAGTTACCGGGAAATTTTATGTTTACAATATTACATGACCTCAATTAAATTTATAAGATACTAACATTTCGCTGTATTCTTGTTATTCTGTTTGTGGGATCAGTAGCACAATATTGGTCTTCGTTTAAGTTCTTGGAAACAATCAGAGCAAGGAAGTTTACTTTGTAATAAATGTTTGCATGATTATGAAAGGAGCATGTGTTACTAACTTACATCCGTGGATTTGTTCACGTAATAAAATGTAACCTACATTTGACGAACTGTGGTGGTATGAATTTATTTATTTATGCTTTTTATACAGTTTGTATAAAGGCGGATATAATGCCTTAGGCATTCTCTTTCAGTCGACCTTTGGGTGATGCAGAGATAAAAGAAGTAGGTGCATAAATAACGAACTGGTGAAGATACATACATACTACATATATACTAACATATTAAGATTAACAAGAAAATAGGAATACACGTATAAAATATGAAATATAATCCAGTATACATACACACAAATATAAATATATACACATATAGAATCATACAAATATAATACGAATAAATACATTCGGCAACTCTTGATCGAAACTCACACACTTATACCATAATATTCTATGTACCTACTACATAGTCACACTCGGTGCTACTGTTAAGTGATACAAGACTTTTAGAGAAGAAGAAGGCAAGGGAAAGAAGTGTCTGAAACGTGACATAAGAATTAATGCTTCAGCGTACTGTTGGTGAGACAAAATTACACCGACCGAGCCACGTCATTCTTACATTTATTTATCCTGAACATCAAGAAATTAAAAAATATAAATTCTGAAAAGGCTTTTAATATAATTTCTTTACACAGAGAAAACACTAGGATATCGATAATATGATAATGTTTATAAAAGTTATTCCTAGGAGCTGCATGTCCTGCACTAAATAATACATTTGATAATACGCGGATGATTTTAACATTCAAAACGCACGATCAATTAATTTATTGCAAGAACTATGCCTCAAAGCATTTAGTATCTCGGACATTAAAACCTCCTTACACGAGTCCATCGATGTTTACAAAAAGTTTGTAATTGAGCAAGTATGGAATAACTTCCTTGGAGTCACGTGCTGGAGAGCATTGTACGGTTGCGGCACGCGTGATAACACACCGTGCCCGCACCATGCGCCTGCGCAGATCTTACCCGCACATTTCTACTGCATTGTTAATAAAGATTGATTCATCGATGATTTTATCGATAAATATGTAAATATTTTCTGTAATAAATAGATTTGTTTCTAAGCTTTGTTGGATTTTATTAAATATACTATAGTAGTGTTATTTTCCAAGAGCAAAACGTAGTGACCGCTTTTATGACTTGCAAGAAAATAAGATAATCAGCCAACATTGTTCTGTAAAACTTAGAAACTTAATCTTTTAACATTAATGTAAGTAGGAAATGATTTCTTGTCTAAATTAATTAACAAACTAATTAACAAACTTTTATATACAGGTAATAATAAAATTGCAACTATGTAAAGTTTCATTATATTGGAATAATGTTGGATTCTATTTTTATAACTGACTAGCGTTATGTCTTTTCTTAAGGTCCCACGTTTAGGTGCGAAAACAATGAATGACAAATTTTCGTATTAATCTAAACTATAAGATAAATAATCTGTGATCGATAGGTATTTACGTGGATTGGAACTATAACGACACAATTGTTGCGTCATTACTCTGCTGTGTACACTAGCCGAAGTGGCGGAGACAGGCTCAGCGCGTCCGCAGTGCAAATGACTCAGTCGCTTTCGTTGAGAGCCTTGGGAGACACTCTCAAGAAGGGCGGTGTTGTTTGTACACAGCCATTACGCTCTAAATATTTTAAGACTGCATATATTTTACTCGTTGGTATTGTCATTATCCTTCAGGGTCCTTACACTGCAAAAAATTAGGTTAATCTTGAATTTACAGCTGAAAGGCCATAAAAGTTGTTGTGGAGGAAAACCGAGCACCGAAGCCATGAGTGCATTAAGCTAAATAGCGTCACAGGCATGTTGATATTTTTTCTACCAATTTAAAATCTGTACTGTTTCAAGTTTCAAAAAGAACTTCTTCGATTTTATAAAATTTTAATACATACGAGTACATATTACATACATAACATATTAACAACATTCTAAATTGTAGTTAAAAATTTACATACATACATAACCCCACGCCACTATTCCCTGAAGGGGTAGGCAGAGGTGCATTTCTGCATCCACATTTCGCCAGGTAGGTATGTATTAGTCCCACGTAATAGGGGGCAAGCCTATTGCCGTTTTTAGGGCATAATTCCAGACTCCGAGCTGCTACTGAGAATTTCCTAATGGAAAAACCCAATAACAATTAAATCAATTAAAATAACGGCCGGGAATCGAACACAGGACCTCTAGGTCGCACGGCAAGTATTTGTGCGGTGAGACCACGTGGCAGTCGATTTAAATTTATTAAAATTTTAATTCGATGTTTAATCGATATATCGATTAGAATGACATTTGATCTTTAAAGTCGCATCGCTAACGTCCACTACTCATTGTGAAGGAGGCGTGGAGATCAGTATCTATGAGTCACATTCGGCGAGAGAATCCGGACGACTTGAGTCATCGAGGCGAGGCCCCACTAATTAACATGCTTTTACTTGTTTATAAACACATGAAAGTTATTCTAAATAAATGATCGAATGCGATAAATCTGTCAATAAAATTATTTATATTTTTTAAAAGAGATAAAGCATGACATAGATCATATAAATACTTTATATGCTTACCTACTAACAAACAATAGATTTCTGTAACACATCAACTTTTAATATAAAAAAATAATATAAAACATTTTTTAAGAAAAATAAAAAATTGAAAAGAGATTTGACTTTGTAACCTGTATAAAAACATGTTGAAATTGTGATTCTCACTAATAAAATCAATTTACTAAAGCTTAAAGAATGCCTCAGCGTTCGCTTCGCTGTTAAGGTCTTGCAGAATGTTATAAGCCCCATATAAAGATACACTGGTTGATATTTAAACAATGATTATTTCACGTTCGTACCTATTTAGAACAATATCGATATGAAACTTGACTATACACGTGCAGCACCTGACCTAAAACTACAGCTACACGTTATATAGAGCGTGGCTCTATCAGGCTACCGCTGTAGACAAATTTTGTATATTACTATGACTCACGAAAATATTTAAGGACTTTGACAAACCTTCATGGCGAACTTAGAACCAACCAGAACCTGTAACCGTGGTTTCGATACCGGGTCGGGCAGTGTTACTAAGTTTAGTTCCATTAGTAATTATTAACAGTTTGGATGTGTTCTCGAAAAAGCGCCATAGGCTCGCCACATATCACGTGGAACAAATCTGGCGAAACGTGGGTGCAGAAAAGTATCTCTGCCTACCGCTTCAGACATACAGTTTGTGTGTGCGTGAGTTTATACTTGCTTTTGTAAGTCGTTTCTTTTGTTAATTCGGGGTATCTGAATTCCCAATAAATAAAAAATATGCTTTTCTAGAACATTTAAAACAATAGTGGTTGTCAGTGTTAATAGTGTGGGAACATATATTTAAATATAATTTAAAATTTCGGTGCAAAAACGCAATATCTTACGTTCCTTTCTAGCTTTAGTATTTATTTTAAAATTTCTTTCTCATGATTAATTTAGACCTTTCTGTAAAAGGCTAAACGATGCTTTTATCAACGTCAATATGCTAAAAGACGTTTATGTATTTTTCAGTATAATATTTACACACGTTACCGTAACGATACTAGTTTCAAGTTTGTGGCTAGCACCGGCAATTACCTTCACCTCGGGGTCAGAACTATCTAACACGTTCATTAGCGGCTCATTCTCTTATTTCTGTGCTTCGTACATTCATACTTTAAGAGCAGGCACTCATTTAGAACATTTGGAGCCCTTATTAAAAGTAATTACAAAAAAAAGCAAACTTTACAAAAATAAACATAATTACTTTTATATGTACGTGTGAATATGCCTTTAGAAAATAACTTTTATCCTGTTATTTTTTTCAGTATAAATATGATTCACAATCGAAGCGTGTTTGCATACATATTTACGATCTCATGCAATTGTTGTGCCTTTAAGAGGTATGCCTTTTTCTTTACGATATTTAATTTGAACAAGTTTTCTTCGGACGCTCTTTCCGATACATTAGCTGCATAGATACCCCTCGTTAGATATCTTTTCCACATATCCAAACTATTTCAGCATGCCTCTTTAAATCTTAGTCACCATTTTGATCGCCCTGTGGCGCAGTTGCCTAGCACAAGCTTGTGAAACGAGAAACTGCGGGTTCGATCCACAGATATTTGTTTCGGTTCTGGCTGTTTGTGAGACCGAAATGTCTCTTGTAGTTTCTTGATACCTAAGACACAAGACTTGTATCGTAGTGTGGGGTCCGAATTAAGTAAGTATACGACTGTTATTATTTGTATATCATAATTTTTAAGACTTTTTATTAACTTCGTTAACAAGCACACAACACGTAAATTCAGCCGCACTCTTATACATCCTGTTAACGTCTAATCACTACAATTAATTAATAGGTCAGACGAATTCCTTACTACATATCTGTACCGGCGCAATACTAATAGCAGAGGAATGCACGTAACATATTATCATGCTAGGAGCTAGGCGCACGAGTTAAACCTTACTGTGGTCACGTGACTTATGTTTGCTAAACAATCCTAAACGTGACAGCGTGCCCGCGGTACGTCTCCGTCGTTTAACGAGCCTGTTTGGGTTTAAGAAGTCTTGTAAGAAGTTTTGTATTTTCTTTACCACTAAGCGACTTTGTTCTGTAATTGCTTTGAAGTCTTAATATTTATATAACATTTTTTAAACTTAAAGTATTACAAGGCGTTTAATGCTGGATTTAGTCCCTAATTAAACAAATCTAGAGAGATAATTTGACGTCAATACGTCTGCGATCTTTAATAATAAGCTTGTTCGTTTTGATAGCAATTATAAAGAATTATATGTGTAATATTATAATGTTGGTATTTTTAAGGAAATAGTGCAGATGTTTTTGAAGCCGTATGGAAAAAAGTGAGCCCGTTTTTAAAGATAGCAGTTCGGAAAGGAACTCATAATTATTTTGGTATTGTAATGAGTTAAAAAAACCCTTGTTTAAAGCTTAAATATCATTAGTATCAAGTCCTCCGATCACCTCATGTATTACATTATAAGCGTGCTTGAGTATTCATGTCAATGCGTCCTTTCCGTTTAGGACTTTCTCTTTTAAGTCGCATGTCAAATTTATACTAAGCGCTTACGCGCACATGCAGACGTGTAATTAAGTGTTAAATAAAACTGTCTAGCTTATTAGCAATATAGGTTCTATTGTAAGTTATAATAGCCTATATTAAAGAGAAAAAACATATGATATTGGAGTAGCTGTTCTTGTATAAAGGCCTAGAACGTTTAAAAAAATTATTAAATAAAATATGCAAAATGCTGTAGTGCTAATCTAAAACTTATAAATACAGGGTAGTTTCTTATTGTAAAAAAGTCGCAAATATTATACATTTACAAAATTCAACTGCCTTAAACTTATTATTTTATGCCTATGTACGCAGCACACTGGAGTACAATGCTGTGGTATGGGATCCAAATGAATAAAAGTATGTAGAGAGAATGCAGAGGAAATTTGCCAGACATATATATAAACGAAAATATGGTTGCTACCCTATCTAGATCCCTCTTTATTTAATCCCTCTTTATTATCGGGGATGGTCGATCGGGATACCTTGATTCTAAATAAATAATCTGGTCATAGATTGTTATGAATGTAAAGTATATTTTTTGTTAAATTAATTAGTAATTCAGCAGAGATTTGTTTACGCAATGATATGAAATTCATACTCCGTTTTTCTTATTACTAAAATTCATCATAAATTAATTATGCAATGCATTGAAAGGATAATTATAAACAAAATTACTCTGGCATTTATATCTTTGGCTATAATGCGGTTACATTTTTCAAGGACATCATAAAAACCAAAGGTTCTTTTATAGACTTAGTTGTAACAATCCCTCTCGTAAGATATGAAACACTTGGTAACTCCCCAGTCGATGTTTTAGTTGGAATGTTACAAACTAATAAATTGAATGAGACTGTCTCAAGCAGGCACTGAGGTTAAGAGGACGACCACGACCGAGTTTGTAACGTGACGCCAAATCACGTGACCATCAGACGCAGATAACACTGATTCGTATTATTTTCAAGTACCATTGTTATAAATTTGTATTTGAATCTAATAACTAAAATAAAATAAATATATATTTTTGGTTCAAAAAATACAGGCGAAAAAAAAATACAAAAAAAAGTAAAAAAAAAAAAAGTATCTCTTAACTAATAAAACAAACAGCAAGTTGATTAATATGTTAAAAGCAAACGTTACTGACTGGCTGATTGATTGATTGAACACAGCTTGAACCACTGAACGGCTTGTGCTGAAATTCGCATACAGGTAGTGATAACGACGTACGTATCCAATAAAAAGATTTTCTAAGAGTCATCTGCCAAGAAGATGTAACAGGGGTCTAAAGCTTGTATGAAGAATAGTTGTCAAGATATAGATCTTAATAGTAACACGAGAAAAGTTGTGGACAAAAGTTAGAACAGCTACAGTAAAACAGCCCCGTGGCGCAGTTGGCTAGATACCAGCTTGCGAAACGAGAGGCTGCGGGTTCGATCCCCGCACCGAGACAAATGTTTGTGTGATCCACAAATATTTGTTTCGGGTCTGGGTGTTTGTGAGACCGAAAAGTCTCATAGTTTCTGATACCCACGACACAGGACTTGTATCCTAGTGTGGGGTCAGAACTATGTATGTGACTGTTGGGTGTATTTATTTATTTATTTATTTATTATTTATTTAAAAGATTTCTTTAGCAATACATTGGTAATAATTTTTCGTGACTTAAGGAATGTCCAGACAAATGTAAAGTACAAAATAATTTAATAAAAAATACATATAGCAAATTTATTACATTAAATTATGCAAAATAAATATAATGACAATGGACCACTAAAAAATAAATCTTATAATTATTTCAAGATGTACGGACGAACTCCTTTCGAAAGTTTTGGTACTGAGTGAAAGTTATTCCTTGTGATGTTCTGGCTTCACTCCAATTGATTAAATCTTGGCAATTTTTCTCCCTCGACATAACCAATTAAACACAAATGTTTACATATTAAATTCAAAGTGCGTTGTGTATTTCTTGTGTCCTATGTACTTACTTACTTTACTATAACATGATATTTCGACGTCATGGCAGTGTCAATATTTTTCTATCTAGATTTTCGTAACAGTATAGCTTAGTTACTTTTTTTAAATATAAAACCATCAGCCATAGATGTTTGTGTGTTCACTTTATTGATGTGGATAGGCTTATACGAACACCTTTAAGTTGAGATTTCAAACAATTGAAATAAACTTGTACACTTCAACTAATAAAATATATGTATGTACATCGACATCACCCCATATACGTCTCACTGCTGGGCACGGGCCTCCTCAACCATTGAGAGCGCTAAGGCCACTAACTTTTAGGTGTGCTGGTTTCATCACGATGTTTTCCTTCACCGTTAAAGTAAGTGATATTTCATTGTGAATACACACATAACTTCAAAAAGTCAGAGGTGTGTGCTTGGGGTTTGAACTCGTTTCTCGACCGAGCGCCTAAACCTCGAGGCCAGGTATTTACTCGTACATAGGTACTTAGTGTTATTCAGTTTTGTGAACTTTCAAAAATGTTATTTATTTATGTGCATGAGGCTCCGAGGGCATTTCGCTTGTTAATATGTAGTTAGGGATAGTATAAGTAGTATGTAACGGCGGGGAAACTATCGAACCTATCAAAAGGAGGAGCACACAACGCACATCATTGTCCATACTCAAGATTAGAGACTTTCTCGATGTTTTTTACCGTTAACTGACTCAAATTATATTCGTCCTACAAATATCCGTATATTTTACTTTGTAAATCTATGTATCAAAGGATTAAAAAGCCTGCGCACCCTTCTGAATTTGTTAATCGGCTTACGATCGGCTTATTAAATCGCAGATCGTAATAAATCAACACGTGGAACAATCCTGACACAAAGAGGGCGCTCCACTTGTTGCTTAGAAGCTTAAATATTTTTTGGGGGCATTCCGGGTCAAACTATCCTTGTTAGTTGTCAATTTGACTTGTATTAGACTATATTTACTTACATTCATTTGTTTCAGCACCCATGTTTATAATACTCAATTTGAATACTTCATGCTGCTAATGATATTTTCTTATCGGAAACTCAATAACACTGCCTTTGCCAGGAATGAACTTGGCATCTGAATGGCGCCCAGGATAACTTTGAAATGCAACTAGATCTGTTTTTTTTTAAATTAACAAATAAAATAAATTTCATCATACCCCGCCGCTTGCTTATGTGTCAGGAAAAAAAAGACACTTTTGTCTGTATTTATTAATTAATTTGTGGATACATCAAAGCGTTTTCTAACTTTCCTTAGATTTGTTTCATTATATCTTAAACTTTAAGATATTATGAAAATTTAATAAATGATATGATGAAAAAAAAATACGTATGTTAATTGTTATAGCATAGCGTTGTCATGAATGTGACATTTACATTAGTTAACAAATGAATGCAGTCAGAAGCTAGTATTCTGTGGAGAGATAGCGATTTCGATCCCAACATGGATCAATATTTATATATGGTTTACAAATATTCGACGTTTGAGTGTTTAAATATGAAAAAAAAATCGTTAAGATTATCAAAATGAGATATAGCTGCAAAAGACACGTGCAATGGAATGCATCTCCTGCAAAAAAAATATTAATTGCAATAACTAATTTAAAAATTGCAAAAAAGATGATATTTCACATTGTCATTGTAATTTATACCATTTTCACAATTAAGGTGTGAAATATTTTCATCACATTTATTTTTCTTGTTAGCGCTGTTTAAAGCAGATTTCGTGTCATTTGTATCTTTTGAACCATTACTTCCGAAGTTCAAAGAGCAAAACGATCATATTGCACATCAAGTGACATGAATCACTTTGTTCCCGAAATCACAGAAAATATATAATTTCGCGTTTCTTTTTTGTGCCTTTTTGCTTTTGTTTTCTTAATTGCGCGAGGTCTTGCAATTTTCTTTGTATTGTTTCACAATCAAATACAGAGTCTTGTTTATTTTTCATGATTGCAGGATATTCAAATAAAACTAACTTTGCATGTGTATTATATTTTTCTTTACTTTTATTAAAAGAAAATACCAAAGCTTAATTTTATTTGTCGATCATGTATGGTTTTGTTTTATAAGGATTTGTATTTACGCACTGAATATCAATGTTTTATTTTTAGTTTTGAATAAATCATAATAAGTTACACTTTTCTTTATTTAAGACAATCTTTTTATTATTATTTTTTTTTCATTACTATGTTCTTTTATTTTTGGGTACAAAAATTGTATTTAATTTTCGCAATAATTGTAAGTCTAAAAAAAGTAATAAAACATGACGAAATATATCGGGTTTTAGAAATACAAAAATACGTTGTCAGGTCACAATATTTATATGAGCACAACTGTTAGGTCAATTTTTACTAATGTTAGAAACGGTAAGTTTACGCCGTGAAAACAGGTTAAAATCACTACCTTTCTCAATTATTGTTTTTAATATACCAATATATGTTTAAAACTCACAGTATTTATCTAATACACGATACGTAAAACTAAATACACGGGAAGTAAATGGCGAAAACGTCTTTGTGGGCTGCATTACGACACTGTGACGTGTTCGCGACTAATGACAGGTGGTACAACCACATGACGCACCGATCGAGATACCTCGCTCCGTAATCGGACCATTGCCAATCATAATAACTTCAGACTAAAAATGGCTTCAACTAATCGGAAAATGTTGACAGAGTCATTTTACGCAAAACCATTGAATAGACGTGTTTAGATCAACTGACGTTCGTCGACAGATACGTTAAAAGGGATATAAAATGATTACTTAATTTGTTTGCGAAGGGAGAGACAGAAATATATTTTTAGAACCACATTTCAATACCTTTATTTTTACAGACAATATCCAATGGGACTTTCCCTGATCCGGTAATCGAATCTGCGAATTCTCTTTCGTCCTTTTGGCAATACACACACCAAAATATACTGCGAGATCAATGAGTCAGTCAAGGACTTTGATTCTACTTACAATTATTACTTTTTCAATTATTATTATTTCCAGAAACTTATTTCAACCCATCCTAGTATAACGCGCATCAGCCCCAAACTAATATTTTACTGGTTGGTTGCATACAACAGTGACGTAAAATTAATTAGTAAAATACAAAATGGATACACATTCTAGGCAATTCCAGCGAAATCATTAACAATTCAGTACATTAATATGGTTGTGAGAAGAAACATTGCCGTTTTGCACTTGTGGGAAACTGAAAAAACTGTAAACATTACAAGGCAGACGGTTCGGGGCCATTTGTTGGGGGCGATTGCCAATAAAAACACTTCGCTCGTGTTGATTACTATGTATCAGTGGCTGAAACTCGAGCGTATCACTTCACACAACAACATTAAAAACTATCCGCGCTGTTAATCTCTCAGCGACAGAGGTAATGTTTTATTGTGATTTGAAAAGATAAATTATTCTTATGTAAATAGTTACTCACTGTGTACCACGTCTAATATACAGCCGTTTTGATTTCTAAACGCTTAAGTTATCCTATATTTTTTGGGTTTATCGCAGCAACAATTTAGATTGGTACGGTTATTCTGGTTTCAAAGAAGTCGAACGCGGTTTTAAACTGGCTTAAAGAGGCAGTATTGAGTTAAAAGGAAACATATAATTGAATCTAAATCCAACATTCTAATAAATTTCGATGATCAGAATTAAATAGGAAATATTCCTAAGTAATGGTAAATAATTAACTTTAATTACGTTATTGATTTTCTGTAATAATGCCGACTTCACTGAATTCAATTCGAAGAAAAATTTTTTTTTTACATTGTTAGTGTATTTTTAAAACCTTCTCTCAATTACAATTGATTATATAAGTATTGATTACCAAATAACCTAGTATTATTTAAACTGTTGGTAAATTATTCCGATGAAATTAATTTTACGACCCGCTAAACCATTGTTTACAGTAGGTAATAGATATTTAAAAAATAAATGATATGATATTGCTCACGCCTCTTAATAAAGTGTAGCCACATAAATCGAAAATTTATAGCTAAATTGCAAATTATCATTGGTTTGGCAATGAATCTATTTCATTGCCAACACTAATGTTTCCAAACTATTTATTAACGCGTAGATTTTCCAGATAATCTGACTCACGATGAGGTGTTACAGGTTTCTTTTTAATTCGTTTGAGTCTCTTTTTCACTCGCCTAATGATCAAAGACGAGAAAAAAGGATTTTAGAGTTCTGTCGGAGAGAAAATCCCCGAGCGCCTTTTATACTCTGAAAATTCTTTATGCGAGAATTTTTTGTTACGAAGCAGATTTGTTTTTTTCTAAGTTGCTTGGTTTTTACGAAGTATTCTATTTTAAAAGGATGGCTACGTTATCGCTGTTAATGCAAGAATTTTATTTCAACATCGACATGAGAGCTGTTTCAGTAGAGTTAGGTTTGTAATAAAGACATTTTAAACCACAATTTAAAATGTTGTCGTTATAAATAAAAGTTAGTAACTAGGCTATTTTTATCCACACGTGTTCACATATGGTACGTACCTTTTAAGAGGTAGTCTGGGTTAATGCTTATGGATGGATGCTTTAATTTTGCGTAGAAAATTATATTAAGTAAGCGATTTTTTTTCTGGGAGTGAAAACTGAATCCCTAACATGCTTTAATAAGAAGAATATAAGAATATTATTAGAAAATATATTAAATTAAGTTTTACTAAAATTGATTTTACATCAAGAAATCAGAAATAAAATTATAATATGTTAGTTTATACGGAACACTTTTTATATTAATAGAATTTGTTAACATTTTCGATTCATTTACTGTGAGTCACGACGCAGGAGCTGACCGCAGTGTTTAAAACTTGTTTTATCTGAGACCATGTTATTGTAAACCCCATTATAACGCCATAATGCCGTGACTCATAATCGCTCGGTGTGCTTTACTACGATTTGTTACAAATTTCGGACAACACCAATTAAAACGATATATTTATGTTTTCTGAAATAGACAATGAAGACGTGTAAATAAGTTTTGTCAAAAGAAGTTATTACTAAAAAAACGATCATAATACCAATTATTGTATAGCCTCGATTTCGTCAGTAAAGACTAAAGAATAAAAGGCTGATTCCATAGTTCTATCAAAGTTTTACTTCTGGCCCAAAAAAACGTATACAAAGTAAACTTGGTCATGTGTTCGTTATTATTACAGAGAGGTAACATGACATGTTGTCATGGAGCTACGTCCACTAAAGTACCTTCATTCCCAATATGATGGACACTCTACAAAAGCTATTTAGGATGTCCAAGGAGACTTTGTACTCACCTCGTTATAGTATCAGTATTGAAAATCCCCAAATTTGTGCTAAGTGCCGTGAGTCATAAATCGTGGATTTCGAACGTAAGTCATTAGCTAATTGGTCGCCATTGTATCGGCTTTTGATAACGACAGTAATTAATCTATCCTGTAAAACTTCTGTACAATCCATTTATAGATAGCTTAATTGCTTTTAATTTGTACAATTCACCTGATTTATTGTTTAAGTATCAAAAAGTGTAATGGATCATTATAATTAAACACATTATTAAGAAGCCATCATAATTGAATAACTGCCGTTTACTTATGGCCTCATTTTACTAACAAATTGGTTTATGCAGAACTTTCAGTTATTTTATATTTGTAAGTTGTTCAAGATATTTTATTTCGCGGTTAAATGTACACTGTATTACGTAAACTCAGGGTTGTGTGAAGGGGATTTTATTAATATGTAATTAGGAAAGATTTCAATCGTCAAGGATGAACTTATTTTTTAAAATCTTCATAATGCAACACAATAATAGCTATGTCGGGCCTTTAAACTTTAAAGTAAGCCAATAGTAAAGAATTATCGTTCCATCAATCCAATTTCAACTATATTTTTTTCAATACACGAAATAAAATGATTTTTCTACCACAGAGTGTTCAATAACATCTGATAGATACTCAGAAATGACAACTTTCAAGAGGGGATATGAAATAAAAATATCTATAATCAACGTTACTTAGGAAGAAGATAATCTAAATGCCAATATCCCACGTCGGAAGAACACAATTTTCTATAAAAAGTATTCATTCTTTATCATCAAAGTGTCTTTATTAAAAATTATGAAGGCACCTGTATGAATACTTATTTACCTTGCTTTCTGCGTTGGCTCCATTTGCAAGCCGCGCTCCAGGCTTTCCCTGAATTATCTCTCATCGGCTTGCAGCTAGTATCTAATGCGAGCTCTTCGGTGAATTAGGTCAACCATAAAATTATTTCCCGTGCATTAATATTTTTAAGAGTTGTTCCGGTTAGTATCAGGTAGTTAGTATCCGGTTAGTATGTCTGCCTTATGTCGCTTACTGAAATACAATCATGAGCGATCCGTCGGGAAATTTTTCATTATCATCATTATCATCATCAGCCTACATACATTCGTGTCGTATTTTTACATTCACTTTTTACTATACGAATGCTATTTACAAGCAAATTACTAAAGAATATTATTCTTTATTCTTGAAGTAATGCTAATATT
This sequence comes from Hemaris fuciformis, assembly GCA_907164795.1. Lineage (NCBI taxonomy): Eukaryota > Metazoa > Arthropoda > Insecta > Lepidoptera > Sphingidae > Hemaris > Hemaris fuciformis. The sequence continues at coordinate 5,979,172 of OU015440.1, read as the reverse complement.
ATTGATAAGCTGATAATATGATCTACCCCCGGAAATATAGAAATGATTTAGTAGGTGCGTTTAGAAAATAAATAGTACTTCAAAGATAACAATCTACTCAATGAAATGTAGGTACAAGAATAATCTTCACAGTTAAAAACATTAAACTAGAATATTTATAATCTGTGTACATTGCAGCGGAAGTTTTTTGATTGTTTCTTTTGCTTGAAATTAGTTTGTTCTGCGGCTTTGCAGAATACACAGTTATTCTGTTTCCAAGAAAAAAGGAACTGGAATAATATGATAGTACTCATGGCTTTGCTTGAAATTAGATCTTACTGGAATGAGAATCGTTGAATATACAATTATTTCCATTAGTACAATGCAGCGAAGGCATTATACTCTAGAAATAATAATTTAAAAGAAATAACCAGTAGTGCCAATGGCTACATATCGATTTCAGAATAAATTGAATGGTTAATATTTTACATATAATCATTTTTATTAGCGAAGCCATACGGTTCCGATTACCAATAAGTGTACACTATGGGAATCACAAATCGGCATCATCACACAAATAAGTGGATAGAGAAAATAATAATAATGAATGACAAAATCTACATTACTATTTTAGCTTTCCCTCTGATGATAAAGCGGTCTCTTCATAATTATAGGGGTTTGAGATGCCTCCCACTAATGCTATATGGGCACTCAGCCAGATTTGGCGTCCGTGACAGTCAGGATGCCACGCGCTTTGCCACCCATCGGTATCGTTTTGAATGAGAGCACGCGCCGCCCCTATTCTACAGCTATAAAAAACAAGCATTACTTTGCCAATTTATGATTAAGTGACGTATTTAATCCTTGCCGATATTAACAGTTCTATTCCAAGGGCGTTGTTTGACTTGTCTATCGAACTTAGAACCCAAACAATGGATTCAAATATGCTATTATTGATTAGAATAAAAATGATTTAAAATGCTTCTGATTTTTCATATGTAGTGCATAGTGCAATCACTGCATTTTATAGTGCGTAATAGCGCGAAGAAACATTTATAAGAGTTTTTGAGAGAAATTTTCTAAAAATGTGAAATTTGTCAACGCGCATTAGACCAGTGTGTTAAATAATTAAAAAATAAACATAGATAAAGTTTTTCTTACTTTCAAAATAGTGAAGACGCTCGTGCATCTATAGGTATAAGAGTATATATATATTTTTAAGTATTGTGGTTTTAAAGAGAGTATTCAGTTTAACGAAATTCCCAAGTTCCATTGCACATTCCTACAACACAACGCGGTTGATTTCATTATACCGTGTAGTATGTGCGGAATTCACAATAGAATCTTACATTGGAATGGGTTGTTCAGGATCGCGTCGAGCAATTTATTACCAGGCAATTACTGTCCCTACATCTCACTTGGCAATTTATTCGAATGAATTTCTTACATGTAAGTTTATACGCTTAAGTTACGTTTAAAGGTTGACTTTTGGCTTGTTAAATTGCATTTTGGTGAAAAAAAATTGCAAAAAAATATGTTATTTAGTATAATTTTGTATGTAAGTGCTTACTTTGTGGTCAGATTGTCACTCGAGGTCGAGGTCTGGAATCGTGTCACTGTTTCTTAGAAATTTTCTAAATTGTCTAGCTTATGCGTTGTTATAATTAATATGTTAATATTGTAACACAGAACACAATAGAAATTTCGAATCGGAATTCTCGTCAAAGGACAAAAAATATACCAATGCTCAAGATATAAAATCTTGTCACATTGTTTGCTTTGTCTCTGTTAATATTTAAATGATTATTTATTTTTTCTCAGGGGTATAATTTCGTGAAAGCGTGTGCTATTTATGCGCAAAGATTGTGCCGTGTTATATAACATCAAAACAAACTTTTAAAAATAAATTCAGGATTATAAAATTGTAACCTCTTGGGCTGAACGAGAGCACGCAACGTCTTTTGAATATAAAATGATATAAAAAGGGGAAAAGGTGTAATAGAATTATTAAGTGAGGGTTCCATATCTATAAGACTTTTTAAAACTATATAGACGTGGAATATAGACAAGAAAAAAAACCACATTTGTTGTCAAATTAAAAAAAGTTTAATGCAATATATTGTAGTGAAGGTAAAAAAATATTTAAAATATATTCTTAATTATACTCTACACGATTTTGTTAGACATAATCATGTTAACCTTTTAAAAGAAACCAACAGTAATAATCTCAAAATAGGTGCATTTTGAAATATTGAAGATGTGAGAGTAGCGACATCGTTAAGGTTTTTATTTCCTTTTTAGCTGCTGAACCTTAAAATCTATTGTTTTTGTTTATGGAATTTACGGTAGCGTATCAATAATATGCGATTTCCGTTCGCGTGCTGCACTTAGGAACTGTTTTGAATACGTAATAACCATATTCCGGTGCACCGTCTTACAGGAAACGCTTTTCGTGCCTGATGTGTGCCAAATTATATTAATCAACAGCTTCAAGTGACAGGAGCAATCGAAGTTCCGCCGATTATCGGTGAATCTTAGTGATTGATTAATAGACTGGCTGAGTAAATGATTAACTTTTTGTTTGCAGAATTTGAATCTGTGGAATGCTTCTTCCAATTTTAATTTTTTCTTGCATGCCTTACAGTAGTTTTGATTCTCTTTCACAGTTGTTATAAAAATGTACTAATATTTTGGAGAGACCCTGCTTTTGGGTTTCTGTCGCTACTTTTGTAATTTTATGATAAGCAAAATAAGTCCTCAATACGTCTACTGACCATATACCATTACGAGTATAGATTCACAGTCTCGTCATTCAATGAAACTTTTTGTTCTGATCCTCCACTGTCGCTGAAATCCATTCGTCAACTAATCCGCATTGGAGCAGCCTATCAAAAGCTTCAAGCGGGACCTCCGACCTTTTCAGTGCAAATGTGTTACGCCTTACTGGCGTCAAACTATTATTCATCACTACTTTGACTTTTAATTATCATCTTGTGTCAGAAAAGTCCTTAAATAAGAAGCTGATATTGATCTGTTGATATTGTTTGATTGTTGTTTAGTAAAAGTAGGGTTTGTTTTTTTGTGTTATATTAAACGCTTCACAATCATCTTAACTAAAGTTAAATAATTACCAATTTTATTTAACCTTGACATTACTGAGCACTTATGAAAAAGTCCCCATCAATATTTTATTTTATCTATTTATTTGACAGCTTGGTCGTCGTCGCGGGACAATTAAGTGCCGTGCAATCTAAGGATCCCGCGTGGGACGAAGTCGGGAAGTTTGCCCGAAAACTGCAACATAGTCTCGTTACCTATTACGTGGGATGATGACACAATTGGCAAAATAGGGGTGTAGTAGCGCACGTCCGCCAACACAGAAGTGGTTTTTTTTTACTTTTTTTAAAATATCTTTCCCTAAGAGAAATGACTATTTACATAAGCACCTACTAAACCAATTTGTCAAATACTTATCCAACTAAGGCATTAACGAGAGATAATCTCAGATGCTGCTATGTTACAGGACACTCGATACTCGGCATGTGTGTTCACTGCGTTAAACCCTACGCATTATCGAGCAGGAAGTTGTATGCAAGTAATCGCATTAGGATCTGGAGCGAACGAGATGGGTCGTGTAAGCAAGCCCGACGCCTTCCTGGCGAGTCTCGGAGCCGCAGCTTGACTTTGCCGTGAGATAATTTTATTTGTACATTGCTTTTATCGATTTACGCGGTTATCTGCATACGCATTGATCTTGGATTTTTGCATTAAGAATATCGCCTTCGGAATATAATTATTCCCACACATATGGACATATGGAGGCCAGTGTTATAGGTACACGGAAAGTTCTAGAACGTTGCTTTCAAAGGTTTTGATTAGTGAAACTAAGATGGCTTAGGCAGACTTAAAATTGATGATTATGCTTCTTGCACTTTTTCAGCCCGATTAGATTTGATACTAGCTGTATATTAATGACATACATAGTCTCTCACGTCTGTAACACCGATAAGGTTTAGGCAGAGTTTTACCATCCACATTTTCAGATCCCGTACTGTAAAATCCCAACAGTATTTTTCCTGAGGCCAGATTCAAACCAGCGGCTCTTGATCTTGTGGCTCATGCTTGCGGTTCATGAACAATGATTGATCTATTAGCACAATACCTATATCAATTTTTTTTTTATCTTAAATAGGTGAATCTTGTTTTTTTTTAATTTAAGTAAAACTTTATAAAAACTCCCTGGAGTAACGTAATTTATTTAGAAAATTCTAAGTTCATTTTACGACAGGGAAGCATTTACGGTGGGATTTAAACTTACTGCCTTTCCTTTAACCGGGATTTTTTTTAATAGCTCGTATTTTATTTCGCCGATTACTTCTATTAAGTCCGCTATTTTAGTGTTAATCAACATGTCTGATTGCACGTTATGAGAATATTAATTAATAGCCAGATATGATGGACGGCGAGCATCTGTCGTTATGACGAGCGTGATGTTCTCATTTCTCACAGATCTGATTTGAATTTACCTATATTTGTACTATAATGACTCGCCTGGCCTCGTGGTCTCGCGGTACAAGTATAGGCCGTGCGATCTATAGGTCCCGGTTTCAATTCCCGGGCCGGACAGTGTTATTGACTTTTTTCATTAGGAAATTCTCAGTGCCAGCACGAAGGGGTAGGTAGAGGTGCATTTGTGCACGCACATTTCGCTAGTTATGTACTCGTACGTAACGAGAAATTTCCTAAACCCCAATAACAATTTGTTCGACCCAAGAATCGAACCCTGGACCTCTAGATTGCGCGGCACGTGTTTGTGTCGCGATACCACAGGGTAGTCACCAGCATATTATATATTTCTTTGTTTTCACCCACGAAATAAAAAAGCCATTATAAGTCAATTCAATATTAATATCAAGGCAAGTTCAACGAGTATTATCTTAAAAAATAACTGACTGGAAAAATAACTTGATTATATTTATCTACATAATGTGAAGACTATATAAAAACACGATATTCTGATCACATTTTCATATTCCGCCCACGCGTTTCTTGCGGGTTTCTAACAGCTCTGTTATCTACACGATTTTCATAAAATACTGACTGCTCCGCTATTCCCGCATACTAGCTAATGAGAAAGCAAGCTTAATTTTCCCAGCGTAAAACTGTTCTACTAATACACAATATTCTACATTGATTTATTGCGGAAATGAGTTGAGATAAAATTAGTACCTAGATTTGTATTTTTTTTAATTTTTGTGCAGTAAATAGACCCCTCTGGGATGTGATAGAAGCAATGCAGTTGAAATGAACTACCGACTGTCAAAAAACGGTGACGAATAGTTCTAACTAGTCGATACAATTGTGCCGGTCTGTTAGTTAGCAACAAGCTGGTGAAGAATAGTTCACTATTGCAATATTGCGCTCCTTATGCACGGTGGTCACTCACTGTCCAGGCAGATACTAAAGTTATATACCAACACTAAGCAATATACAGTCAATACACTCAATGGTAATAAAGTTACATTACTTACTCAGAATTTCGGCGGTCGCGGGTTCGAACCCCAGGCACACACCTCTGACTTTTCAAAGTTATGTGTTATTATTTCGCAATGAACGATTACTTACTTTAACGGTGAAGTAAAACATTGTAAGGAAACCTGCACACCTTAAAGTTCTTAGGATTTTCTTAGGTGTGTAGTCTACCAACCCGCACTAGGCCAGCGTGGTGGACTAAGACTAAGACCCTCTCAATGGGCTGATGATGATGATGATGATGCTACACTTTGTAAATATCAAATGATCTTCGGGTATTTGGATTATGTGAGGCAGTATAACGATTTTACAAATATCATACTTAAATTAAAAAAAGACAACATGTTCTTTTTTCACATATTTCATCAAACAAATTGGAATGTCATCTATCATCCTCCGCAAATCAAAACAGTATTCAATGTTTGTAATTCAATACAAAAATGTCGAATGTATAATTTTGGTAAGCAGACCGTGACTGAGGATAATATATTCGAACTGTTTGGTTCTAACGGGACACTAACAGAGTAATATCTCACGTACATAAATTTATTTCTAAAGCCAACTCCTATGAGCTGGCTTTAGGGTCTATACCTTTAAAAGGATTTTTCTACGTAATAATGTTGACATGATGGTTTTAGTGCAAAGAAAACTTTTTATCACGCTAGGCGACATTATAGGAACGGTTAATAAACGACGAAAATGGATTCGTTAACCTAAACCTAAAACATTAATAAAGACGTTTAATGCCGATCATAAAGAATCATGTAATTTTTGACAAACATGTACCTAATGTGTAAAAAATATTTCACATTTTTAGGAATCTCCCTAGAATCTGTTATCTTAAATCTGCAGCTAAATCATCGAACAAACCAACAACAACAAAAAACGATTGCAATGTTGTTTAGGCACGTTTCGCTTTTAGTTTATTTTGACTGTCACCGTGTTCGGGTGAGCATGTGCGTAAAACACCTGAGTGTCGAGTCACTGCAGTTAATAGCTGCCAAATACTGAAAGGGGATAGCTTATTGCATTTTTTGCTGTCCTAAACGGTCAACGGAACTTTCGGCTACATACCTACATAGCATATCCAACTCTTCCCGTTACCTATTGTAAATGGCATTGTTTAGCATTTTATTAATAAGTAGGTAACACGAACAGCGGTCGTCGGGTCAGATCTGGCAATTTTGATCGATTTATTAGATGCAAGGAATTGATGCCGCCTCATTAGCTATTCAAATGTATATTTAGATGTACTATCTCATGACAGATGTAAAAAAACACTGAAGATAGTATTAATGATATTTCATTCATCGGCTTTTGTGTTTCATTGCTGATTACACGATAAACAATAGTTAAATGAAACAACATATCAACTGTCTCCTTTTATTTTTCTCCTTTTACTTATATTTTCTGTGTTCCTTATGTACACAGTTTTATTTGGTTTAGATTATGACTAAAGTTCGTTTTCTTCTATCTTAATTTGTGAAGTGTGAAGCAATTGCAAACGACAAATAAATTGTTTTCATAACATATATTTTCTGTATAAGAATCGAAGAATATCACATCGCACAACTAATACAACTCTTGTGAAACAGGATCGGCTGTGGTACGCGCTGATTAGAAATTCGGCTCGTGGATGCAATTATAGAAAATACATAGTTATAGCTCCATGGAAAATTATCTATGTATGTTGACATTGAAAAGTGAGTTGCTAGGTGTCATTCAAAAATATTATCCCAACTTTAGTAAAGTACAAAGAACTTCCAAACTATTTAAAACAAAAATTGATCAGATAGTAAATCTTCCTTCAGAAATCAATAAAACACACAAATTACTGGCTATTTGCAACAGGTTTCTCAGTTTGATGAGCACAGGCGCTCGGTCTACAGCTACCTAAGCCGAGTGCCCACGCCGATGTAGACGCGTCATTAAGTTGACGTAGTGGCTCGCCAATACCGGTGTCGATCGTAGTGTATGGTAAAGCTTCGTACACAACAATTATAGATGACCTGATTTATTTATTTATTATTATAAAAAAAACAGGTTATCTATCTATAATATCTTAACTTATCAAGTAAAACTTTTAAGTAAAATAAACATTTTACCAAATATATATTTAATATGTGTAATGTAAACAACCTAATTGTAATTTAAAAAGGTCTATTAGCTTGTCAAATACATATGTTTCGTTTATCTTTAGACTATAAGTTCATTAAAATATTTTAATATAAGTGACCTGGGTAATTTATGGCAAATGTACTTGTAGTTTACATAAAATATCTCATTTTATAACAAAATGTATTAAATTTTTATTTTGTAAAAAGTAATGCAATTCTACTCGTATGTAATGTGTTTTAAGAAAATTCAAAAAATGTGTCTACTAATGAGCACAAGCCGACGCATGAAGTTATCAAATTCGAAGCTCTTATATCTTTAACCAAATTTCATTCTGGATTGTTTATTTTTAAATTTTATGTTAGAGATATAAAACTAGGAATTTGTGCAGATAAATTAGGTATGCTTGGATTAGCAGTTGTTTAGGAAGGACCATATAAGGAAACATTCAAATAATTTTTCTTCGTTTTGTTTTATGACTAATAAAGTACCACGCGTGAACCGACATCGACGCGTTTATTTAATCTTCAAATGAAATTCAGTATCGTTTTGTTAAATTTAATAAAATGTACAACAGCCTTAAAAACAGTAGTATACGAGTATAGCGACCTTACCGCGTCCAATACAGAAACTACAAAGGTTATTACGATAGTGGGACTTATATGACAGTACGATACTTCCGAATGCTGGTAACGTAAGATGTATTGGATGTACAGGTGAAGGATTAATCTTCTTTATACGTCTTTATTTATCGAAACAATAATTTCTTCATCATCAGCCCATATACGTACTGCTGGGTACTGGGCCACCTTTACAACTGAGAAGGTTTAAGCCTTATTCCACCACACTGGCCTGATGATGATGATACATATTCTTACGCCTCTATTCCTAAATGGTAAGGTAGAGGTGTATATATACCTATATCCACGTTTCGTCAGTTGTACTGTGATCCTAGACGAGCCAAATACTGTTTACTGTTATTAATTTGTATCGTTAACATGATTCTGGTAGTTAAAAAATAATATGCTTTTTAGAGGCCAAAAGTTGATTGATATGTACCTGAAGGCAAATCATGAATAAATGCATTCTGATTTACCAGAGTATTGCTTAAACGAAAACCCCAATAACAAAAGAACATCTAGTTCACACAAATAAGCATGCCAATAGCATACCATGGGATAAGGCTGTGCCCACACGCTCGACCTTCAAGCAAATGGGTTATCGGATGAGGCAACGCGCATCAAATCGGCGGCATTCCGGATTGAACGCGGACCGTTACGGCACCCGGACACGCTGTTGCGCAATGCAACGCATTCGCCGCTTATGTAATGGCCGCAAGGTCTGCTTACACTATGCGGATATTCTTTTCGGGGACAAAATTAAGGAAATTTTCAATATCCGTAAAACATTCGATAGATCTTTCTTGAAGATAGACGTCTTGTTACCTAATGGAAGATTACGGACCTAAAACCAATGAGGCTAATTAGTTAAGTATTAGTTAATTAGTGTTCTTATGCAGTGGGTGTTAGTGAGATTTTTGTTGCAACAAGCAACTAAAAGTGCATTCTAAAATCAAACAGCTGTAACAATAAATGATTAGGGAGGTACACTTTTGTTTAGCAAGAGAATAGTGTCATAGCCTCCCAGTTCTTTGGAGCCTTCGGACTTCCGAGTCCGAGACAGTTCCGAGTTATAACTCGGCCGGCAAGCCCAGCTTCGAAAAGCCTGAGAGGTTTTCATTTCACTTAATTTCAATCTGTATAATAACAGAGTGATGATTATACAGCCCAATTACTTAAACTATCAAGGAATCCTTACGTAAAAGTGATATTAATGTCAACTTATTTGGATACAAGTTTTTTCAAGTCTTTTTCGATCACAAGTTCCATTGTAAAACTCCGGCTCTTCATGTGACATTTTCAACTCAACTCACTAAACAATAAACAAAGAAATAGTGGCAAGAGGTAGAAAATAAATTATGCTTTCTAAGAAATCATCCCGTGTGATCAGATTGCGTGCGGTGATAGTGCGCACGCGCAGTGGCGCCGTCTTGGAGCGGCCTTGACAATGTCGCCGCGCGGCCGCAAACCACTTAAGTGCTGCCAGCTGCAGTACTCCTATTCACAGGAAAAGATTTGTGCCACATATAAGATTTCACTACTTTTATGTGAAATTATTATGTGTGTGCAATACAAAATAATTTAAAAAAATGTTAACCTTAAATTGTCCGAGCAAAGATGCTGATGTGAAGAATAATTCTGCTTTTAATAGTATTGGATGTGGCATATTATACATACATAATCATGGATTGTATTTAGTGTTTTATGAAGTAATACATTAATTACTATAAAATTGACATTTCTGGCAGAATCAGAATACCTGGCCACACTGTGTCTGTATCTCATGTGAACCTTTCATTTCTTGTAACACTTCAAAACGTTCTATAATGGCCCTTTTAATGAACATTCCAATGCTGACATTGGCGTTAAAGTGAGTATGGTTGTGAAATCTACTCTGATTCGCCCGGTATTTTTATTTGCTTAGAACGCGTTGATAATATCATGTATTTTAAATTCACTTGAGCAAGTTTCATTCATTAGGTTCTTATTTTATAAAATGAATAATGATTTTCATACTATAGGTAACTTAGACTTCACCTGACTACTATTTGCAGCGGTTATAGCATGAAAAATAAATTAATAACACTGTAAGTATTACTTATTAGTCTACCATGTCAGTACTTTTTTCATGGTGAGAGAGGTTAAGTTAAAGTCTGCCACATCTTACCTACTTTAAAACCCTTTAAGAGTTTTTTGTGAAGCTTTACTCAAGATATTTTTCTTTGCTTTTAGAGAATACTTTAGCGTGTAACTAATTTTTTAGTTAAATCTACGTAGATTTTATACTACAACCATAATCAACTTCAACAGTCTACTGAAATAAGTTAAAAGCATGTTGTGGATTTATCAATGTTGTATTACATGTTCTTGTATGTTCCACGACACACAAGCGTTGTTGTCATGTCTACCTTATCTATGGTACTGATTCTAGAATTGTCTTTACTCTGGTTACACGGCATGCCTAGTTTTCTGTCAGTTACAGAACAAGAACTGCGTTATAAACTCCGAGCTAAAATCGCCTTAATGTATTAAAATAAAGAGCTTTCGCGGTTAAGTTAATTTATCTTAGGATTCTTTTAATATAAGAAAAGTAGTCTTTATTTGTTTGCAAATTTCTTCTGACAGCTTAATTATGCATTAAATTATTTTATCTACAAAAACCTTATGCTTTTTCCTAATAGTAAAAAGTTAATGAAATAAAAGTAAGCTATATTTGCTATTTAAGTACTTATGCAAGTGTTATTGGGTTTTTCCATTAGGAAATTCTCAGTAGCAGCACGGGGTCTGTAAAACCGCCCGTGTCCGAAAAACCGCAATAGGCTCGCAATATTACGTGGGACTGATAAATTCCCCGCGAAATGTGGGTGCAGTAATGCACCTCTGCCTACCCCTTCGGACAATACAGGCTTGAGTTTATGTAATACGTATGTACGTACTAATAAACAATATTTATGTCTCATTACTAGGCACGGGCCTCATAGGTTGAGACAGTTTAGACCTAAGTCCACCGAGTGACTATGATATTATAATGATTTAACAATCAGGTTTTCTTCTTTTTTTTCTTTTTTTTATTGCCTTAGTAGGCAGACGAGCAAGCGGTCCGCCTGATGGTAAGCGGTTACCGCCGCCCATGGACTAAAGTAATGCCAGGGGCACAACCCGGCCGCTGCCTACCACAATAAAATTGTTAAATTGTTAATGGTTTTTGTATTGTTTTGTCATAAGTGCTTAATATGCCTTTCATGATCCATTGCTAAATGAATTTATACTGTATGTTAAATAAAATATTGTTTAATTTTTAAACTCGGTAATTCTTCAAAATCATATTACAAAACGTCATTTCGTTCGTCAAAACGTAACTGTAATAATCCGTAAAGTTGTGTCATAAGAAAGTCATGCGTCATGAGTCAAGGATGCAGTTATATCACGGCAAGATGCCCAAATGGCATGTCAAGGTGATGCGCCGATATTGACGCGGAATATTGTAAACGCTTAACAAGTAAATTGGCTATTGTTAAAGGTGGCATTTAGCTTTAGGAATTTATTTGCTTCGATTGTCGGCCAATGGCCGGATAATTTATTGAATAAATAATATTTTACGACGTATAATATATAAGTTTCCACAAACATACTGTAAAACAATTTTATTTCCGTTCAGGTAAGACGCAAGGATCAAATCTAGGTGCTCCTCCGTTGATGATATCTTGAAGCATCCTAGATGCTACCGACGCGACGGCTACAAATAAGTTTTAGTTCGTGTAAATGTACTTGAGAATCTAGATCGTCATCTTCATCTAGTATAGTAGAGAATGGTACCCACAAATGTAGTGAAGCCGAAGACCGTAGTATGGGGGCATGTTGGAAGAAAGCTTATTGCGCTTATCTTTCAAAATATATTGCTAAAAATAATTTAATGCGAATATCTAGATCGTCTTTTGCTGGTGACAAAAAAGAAGCCGTGTAAAGTAACGTTGTCAATCTCAAAACAAGTGACATTCAAATTATGTAAAAATGTTTTTAAAACGATGCGATTGGGACATATCTGTGTAATTAAAATACTGTTATTATAAATGTCGACACGGTAACGTAGAAATGGGGATTAAGAATATTGTAAGAACTTCAGAAAAGCTGTACGAACAATATCGAGGGAAAGCAATGTTTGTCTTTTCAGTATAGACAAGAATTTATTTTTACATATTCATGAACCATCATGACCTATTCAGGCTTTTTTCACGCTTTAATCATGTCTTATTAAACACCCTACATTGCTGTCTTGTGTTTTGATTATTCATAATATAAGGCTTTTTTGTATTTCTTCTCCATGAATGGTAATAAAAATCCAAGATTTAAAAATTATTTACAATTGAATTGACTCAAACAACACGTAAAGAGTATATCCGTGACAAGCTCAGTACGCGTGATGTTGAAACTCCAGAAATGTCGTCAAAGGTAGCTTGGTCACGTTTTGAAAATACCATAGGATTGGGTTAGCAACAAAGCTCGGTCAGAATTTGTGCTACAATGGGATTTCCATTGGTATGTATGCATCATATTAGTACTTTTGTTATATTATAGTATTATTTTTCTATCTATCTGCGAACCAGAGATAAAATTAATTCAAGTTTTCCAGTTAATTTTTTAGAAAACATTCAGTGAATGTTGAACAGCAGCAGCCCTTAAACAGCTATTCCCCTACTTTGTAGGACTTAAAGCATAGTTTGCGGGTCGTGGCTGTAGAAATACACATCTGCCTACTCTTTCGGGGTTACATACAAGAGAGGGTATTCATATACTCGTATAAAGCAAGCTGACTGAAGTTTGATGTAATTGGTTATGGAACATTCGAGTATGGATGGGCGGTACAGCGCTGCTGATATATATGTATACTACGTCAAATTAAGCAGAAAGATATAAATAATTATTTATTAATTGCTTTCAACACTTTATTTTTATAATCTAGATCGTAAAGTAAAAGTAATTAATAACAAAGGTCGCTGTTGATATATTTTATCTAGCAGTTTTGTTTTGTTACTCAATAAATTGAGACATGTTATTAAAACGTTGATGTTTTACAATCTATAAACTCTGATATTATATCAATATTGATGCATAATAAACTTAAGAGAAAATATACGAAAATAATTTGCCAGAGATATCATTTTTGACTTAAAATCATATTGAGAACTTAATACTAAATCTTCAGAACTCGATAGTTACTAACGGTTAATAGAAAAACATCAAATACTAATATTTTCCAATCTTTTTTGGAATTTATTCATAAATCACAGCCTTACTTTTATAAGTAGGGTTTATACCCTTTATACCTCTATATTATCAAAGTATCTTTTTATATAAAATCCTCTAACGACATAAGTTAACTATCAAGCTAATCTTTAATTACCCTTTTTTATTATTTCAAATAATTATTTAGCAAGGATACACACACATAACTCATATCTTTTAAAACTGTAATCATTTATTTCTCAACTGACAAATATTTTCATCGCCTATTTAAACGCTGTATTACGGCACATTAAACACAAGTTCAACAGCCTAGCCATAGAAGGTATTAAAATTTTATGACACGATCTAAGTATCGCATGTAAATAGCTGTCTAATCTTTGCAACTTAATTCAAATGCTGTGCTTTTACACTTAATGTCTTTGATTTATGGTTGAAAAATATTTTAGAGACTTCAGTATTTTTTTTTTATCGGACCCAAATGGTTCGATTGTATAACAATCGTGCTAACTGCAAATTATTATAAATTAGATATTATTTTGGATTGCAGGGTCCGGTTTATAACAAAATAACTTTCCTGCAGAGCCTTAATGTCCCAAACAAGACGCATAAGTAAATCACATATCAACCAAGAAGTTTAGATGGCTATGGATGGCGAGGAAAATCTCAGACAAGAAACACTGTGAATCTGAAGTCCGACACTAATTTATTGGTATGGTGAGGTAAAAACCTTACCCAGTAAATTAGCGTAAGAATCCTATTAAGGCTTTCTTTTACCATTAGTAATTGATGTTGGAGGGAATCAATGTGGGCGTAAAAAAATTAAAGAGACATGAGTAGGTATGTATGCGAATCTTTGGTTGTATTTATGTAATTCAAAAGTCGTGATGGCCTCGAGGTTTAGTCACGTGGTCGAAAATCTCGACGATCGCGGGTTCAAACCCAAGGCACACTCGTCTGAATTTTTCAAGTTATGTGTGTATTCACAATGAATTATCACGTACTTTAACGGTGAAGGAAAACAGGGTGATGAAACCTGTAAACCTAAAATTTCTTAGGAATTTCTTAGGTGTGTAGTCCGCTAACCCGCGTTAGGCCAGCGTGGTCGACTAAGGCCTAAACCCTCTCAGTTGTAGAGGAGGTATGTGTATGTATATTTACGATCTGCAGTCGACAAATAACATCATTATCAAGTCAGATTTGAATACAACATTGCCACTAGACTGGTAGATAATCAGATATCAGAAGCCTTGTTGCGAAAGCCCAGAGGCGCGCAATTAACGTGTTACCAACGGAATGCTAAACCCGAGCTATAAGTGAAATTAAAATGTTAATTCCCTTAACAACATGTTTGACAGCATTTGAAATAGACATTAACAGTACCACTTGCAATGAGATAAATGACATGTTTTGAACCAATCGCCAGGTGCAGTAAACAGAAGTTCGAGTACACATTGGCAAGTACGGCAGATAAAACAAACCAAAGAAACAGCATCAGGACCGTGGTTATGGGGGGACATTGAGGGGCACTGCCCTACATTAAATAATGCACTACCTTTAAAATGTGGAAAAAAAAGAGTATAGACTCATATCATAAGGCATGAAAAACATCGATTGTCCAGAATAGATTTTCTTTTTTTTTCTACCTTACTAGTAACCACGGATTCCCTACCTTAAATTGAAGTCTAGCTACGTCCCTGATTAGTATACATTAAATGAAATAAGAGATGTATGTAAAAAGCGCGTCTGGATGGGGCAAAATAAATTTTACTTTGTGTTTGTATACTTTAATTCGTTACGCCTGATTGTTTTATTGGAGAGCGGCCAAAACGTTTCATATCACTAATACGCTATAATGTTTTCCATACATTCGGTCTGTTAGTACTTGTAGACCTGGTTGGAACCAGAGTTTAACATAGTCTCTTCGAGCAAGTCAACTTCTTCAACTGGTCTTCTTGCACTACAACGACGGGTTTTTGTAATACTTAATTAAATTTAAGAAGGGTATGTATGTAGAATATCAGTCGTAGAGGAGGCCTGTGCCCAGCAGTGGGACGTATGTATATGGGCTGATGATGATGACAAATGAACAGAGATTGATCTGAAACTCGGACTGTCGGAATAACTCAACGAAGTATGTATACTGTCATCCAAAAGCATAAAAAGACGTATCTTGCGCTTGTCTATGTAAGATATTTAGCGATGTTTAAGATGCAGTCAAATCTACTATTAAACGGAGTTGGAGTTATCAAGTCGTGATACTCTTGTGATGTAATTCATTATTAATACGCTTCTACACAAAATAAGTACTTTAGAGTCGAACCCGCTAGTTTAAATTGTTCCATATCTATATGCTCAAATAATATTTGATATTCATGTATGTGTGTTCCGTAAACTAGCTATTTCGGCAAACTCAATAACTATTGTAGAGTTCAAATATCTATTGTTAGCCTAAATAGTAGATAATATTTAGTAATTATAAATGTATTTCATTATAATACCTTACCATATTATATTTTTAAATTATTAAAAGCTTATGCGTACAGACCTTTTACTAATAATTATTGTAGTAATAGTAAAATTGCATAATGATTATTTTATTACTTATAAGTGTAATTAAAATTGTCAATAACTTTAATGAGAATATAATCTTGATTAGGATAAATTGATTATTGGACTTTGTAAAAATATTTAAAAATAAGACCGTCAATTGATGTGTATAAAAATGGTGTCGCTGAGCAGTTCGAGCTCAGTCGTTGGAATTGTCAGTTGCAAGAGGGATTAATGTTTAAAAATATAAAAGTTGTTGAATAATATAAACGTTGAAGATCTACTTGTTTCTCAACGAGTGTTACCCTTTACTATGAAATTTGAACAAACATACATTTTCGATATCTCAGTGCAAAATTAAAGTAGTACGATGATTATTAACCCTCTGCGACTGACGTGGCTTAATTTTTACTATTGTACTGACGTGGTAGTACATGAGACACCATTTCAACAGCAAATATTTTAATGGAATAAAATTTTGCAGTAATTTTATTTATTTGTATTAAATTTATAGCCTATTTTTTATGATAATTTTACTTTAAATAAATAAAACAATGTGTATTTTAAAAATTAAACTGTGTTTATTGACTTCACATAAATCAGACTATGAATCTCTACTTATACATTAATGACCTAGAATAATTACAAAATCTACTATTTTAAAATTTAATATTATATATTTTAAAAATTAACAATTAGAGTAATCAGTCCAGGAAATATGAGATACATTCGTTGGTTGACTACAAAATTAGGTAGCCTCCAAGTCACAGCTCTGTTTGACAATTATAACATAGTGGCTTGGAGCACTGAAGGCAAATTGGCTTCTAACAATCACAGCAACAGTATTTCGTCTGCCTTTTTATTTTTGTTGGACAAATAGAACAAAGTTTTCAGCCACTTGGTGGAACAGACCGAACCACTGGTGGTGGAGCGGGGAGATTCGTAATCAAACCGTTATTGCCTATATAGTGCTCTTGTGACTTGTCTAAAGATCGGTGACGTTCGACCAACGCGACAGGTACTATTGTGCTTCTATATCTGTAGATCTATGGCTGTGGATCTTCTTCAGATGAGATGACATCGTCTTCGAAGTGCTGGGTTTCTAGCTCAAAGGCAGGATCTTGTACTTCATTATCAATATCACTAAACTCGTGTTTACTTCTCTCTTACAGCAACTCTAATTTTTTATCTTTGTGGCACACAAAAGTTTCAGCCAACGTTCTCTTACGACCTCTAACTTCTTGTAGCTGGCCTAGCGTTGTTACTTAGTTAGCCATCTAAAATTAAGAAATATATTTACATGTTTTAAATGATACACAGTTAGCGCTGAGAGTTCACTCTCGTGGACTTTAGGTTCTCCTTCGCCATATACTATACTTCGCCTTTATTACTGATTACTGAGTGATAACACGAAATTTTATAAGTGAACATTTTACTGAGGTGGTAGTCTAGTATACACTTACCTTAACGCTGACGTAGTAGTCTCGTGGACACTTTCCTTCCGCTACTCACACACATGCTCACTGCGACCGCCCGCCACACATTGCCCGACGCGCGAGCGCACTATAGTAAGGTACTAAAAGCAGCGGCGCTCAAGTTTGGAAATTAACGGTAATAAACCGAATTTTATATTTCGCGGTGTCTGTTAGACTACCACATCAGTCGCAGAGGGTTAACATCAAATTATTATGGACTTTTCAAAGGGATAAATTATGTTTTAAAGTTTATACATTATATGGAAAATGATGTTCTTACATTGTAATTCATAACATACCAACGTGTTAAATTTGCTGCTAATTTTCGAACATAAGCAGTCTTATAAAATAAGTAACATACAAATTAGTCGTAAAAAATAATGCTTTCTATCGCTCTTTAGCGCAAAGAATTAAAATGTAAGAGAAATTCTCAATGGCGTATTTTAAACGACGGCACACCGGAGGTTCGGCCTTTCTTTTTCTTTTATCTTTTACTTCGTGATCGGGAGTACGGATTATGTACAGCAAGAGCAAAAGCTTCTAGTAAGCCGCAATATCTCAAGTTCTTAGATGTTGTAAAACTTTTATAGAAATGTTGGCTATGCATATTTTTTATGCATTAAAAGTTTTACATTTTTTAATATTATAATAAAATTAGATTTGAAAGCGACGTGTTTCTTTTAGTTTATTTGCTTAGTCGTGAATTTAAGCAAAAAATCTACTATTGCGCGCGATTTTAGAATTGGTTTCATACAATAATGAATAAGCTTATTGAATATATTTAACACAAATTAAAGTACGGTACCTTAATGTAATTAAACTAGAATAAACTTAATATGATGGAACAGGCTATATGTATATATGCTGTTAATAGATACGTACTGATCTGTCACCTTTTCGTCACAATAAAGACGTGTATGGCTATATGTTTAAGGATTTGAATATTTTATTTATTTATTTCTTTTCTCTTAGATGCCAATGATCATGAAATGTTGTGGCACCAGAAAAATTTCGTTTTTTAAGGCAAGAAATATTATAATTTTTTGTACTTTTCATCGAAGCTCTTTGTTTGCGTATTTTAAAACTTCTTTTTAAATTAAGCTGAGTAATATAGTAAATTTATGTCGGTCTTTTTAAACCAACAGAGGCGACATATTCTACCACTTATATATCTGTCCAATTAGATTCTAATATTTTAAAATTTTCCTGACGCTATGTCTACATTATAAGGCGTAGTAATCTTTGCCTTGTCTATAAAAATATATCTATAGCTGTACATGTAACGTACACATGTTTCTCGTAGGGATCGTAGCCAACAGTTGACGCATACAGCGGGCAGACATGCTGTCCAGTAGCAATCGACGTTCGCCGACCTTCGTCCCGTATGCATCATTTCATCGACCCAAATGGGTTCCTGGAATTACCATCACTTCACAACCGCTACGCAATGTAAATAAGGCGTATATTCCCGTGGCGCCGTCTTCTGTAAATCAATCCGCTGTTCTCCACACTAATGTATTGTTGTTTGGGAAATTTACTGATCGAAGTTTATCAAATGTGCGCATTTTAGTTTCGTGTTACTAGCAATTCGTTTTGTGTCAGAATTTTTAAACTCAGTTGTCAGTTGTTTTACGGCTGCTGCGTCTCTGTGAAAATCTGCAGTGCTCCAGGCGTGTATACAAAAATGCGTCTGTAGCTTCCCGTTTGTCACTTTGGCGTAGTTTGTTTACTTTTTATAAATAAATAAATAATAAATAAATACACCCAACAGTCACATACATAGTTCTGACCCCACACTAGGATACAAGTCCTGTGTCGTGGGTATCAGAAACTACGAGAGACTTTTCGGTCTCACAAATACCCAGACCCGAAACAAATATTTGTGGATCACACAAACATTTGTCCCGGTGCGGGGATCGAACCCGCGGCCTCTCGTTTCGCAAGCTGGTGTCTAGCCAACTGCGCCACGGGGCTGGTTTTAAACGTGAAGTACTGTTCTCTCTGTCTTTATGTTGTTTGGGTGCGTTTTAATATGGAACTAACATTAACTTTCATGTTATATAATATCAAAATTTAGAATAAGATAAAAGTTATACTCTATCAGATACTCATATAACTTGCAATTCTCTCGGCGAGAAAATTTTATTTATAGTTAAAAAGTACGAAAAGATATACATACATCATCGTCACTGGTAGCCTTTATACAATGTATATAAAGCATAAATAAATAAATAAATAAATAAATATTTCTTTATAGAATAAATTCTTCGAATATAATATGCGGAATAACTACCCTTTAATACTCCTAGAATGTTGTACCGTACTTCATAGTGTCTATGAAGGTTTTTGTAGAGGTAGATCATATATTAATAATGAATAATGAGAATACTAAAGAGCTTAGACTTTACTTTCAAATTAAAATAGTGATTTACGCTATCCATTAAACTACCCTTTAATCCTAATTCTATAGGTATCTATAGAATTTTCTATGCGTTGCAAAATTATATAACTCGAGTGTGGTTATAAGAGAGTTATGATTCGTGTTAAACGAAGAGACCCATAGTCATTAGGATTAAAGCAATTAATCTTTTATAACTAGACAAATCGAAATATTAATAACTTATTTTATATTTCCTGTGATTGTATTGAAGGAGCTTATTGCATTAAAAAATATTATCGGAAGGGAAAATTGCGATCTGTCTGGCGCGTGACAATGCCTACACATTGCCTAATTTTAAAACACATGAAGTATGCTCATGCAATAAATTATATGATTGTCGTTTCGAAATGGTTTAATGAGGTATTTCCTCGTACCGATATGTTTTGGTTGAGGAGTCATTCGATAATTTTGTGTTTTGTTTAGTAGGGTTGTGCGTAGCGTTATAATATTAAGCGTAAACGAGTAGAAATCGGGACCTTTTACATAGAAAGTCTTGCTGAATTTTTATCATCAACTACAGTAGGACGTAAGGACTCCACAGATCTGTGATTGAAATTATAATTCTCTCTGTTATTCAGATACTCTTTTGGTAAGAAAGTACACGTAATCATGCAAGAATCCAAGTGATCAAAAGCTCTAAAACACACTGTGAGTAAGACAGAGGCAAAGTTTGTATGAATACGAATCTGTTATTGTACTACGTGTTTTGTTTACATTTCCGATGTCAGTATACGCGTAACCACGAGTTACTGGTAGTAACCACCTACATAAAGCTTCAATGTTTTTTTATCAACAGCCGCACGGCAATACAGCGCGTGCGTCACGCTTTTATCCAATTGACCGATCAAAAAGTTCCACGCATCGTTGTTCCTCGATTAGATTTTGTTTTACTGCATAGTAGTTTAGGTTTGGCAGGATGCCTGGCGAATCAACACTGCATGAACAGGGAATGTGCCTGCAACAATTAGCGTAACAATTTGTTGTGTTAACTTGTGAATTGATGTGAGAGTTCGCGTGCAAACATTCGGCTACGTCATAATGTGTTGTGAATCACGCGTTTCTTGTTTGCAACCTTAAAGCTTATCTTAACATAATATTTATACTATTTACGTTTGTGAGGGCAATAAGTTTAGCATTTTAGTGCTGGGATTTTTGCGTAGTTGAATTGTTGTGTTCGTTGTTAGAATGAATTAGGATTTTTTTTTTTTTTTTCTCCCACATCAATTTCAATACATAAAAAAAACTTTCTGTAAATAACCTAAATCTAATAAACTAATAAACAACCCTTATGTGACCTCCGCTTTAAAAAGTCCGTACGCTAGTTTTACTATAGCTAAGAGTGTTTTGCTTGTTGCTAGAGAACGAGACAGATGAGAAAATCGACGCGTATTGCATCTTGTATCCACAGCACACTTTACCGATTATGATTATTTTTATATATGTAATTGTACATTATGAGTAAAAATAAGATTCATGTTTTATTCTGTAATACACGTAAACTTAAACGTTTTGAGCCTTTACATGTCATTTGTAAGTATTGTTTTACCCGTGTATTTGCAATCTGTCGTGAACAAAAAGGTCTCTGTTGAATAATACAAGATACAAATCGTTGGCACGGATGGGGCATTTATATTTCGAATCGAATTCCGCGCCCGATTTGTGACCTCGTCAAACTAAGCACTAACAGCATGTTTCTAAGTAATGTAAACTTAAATGGGAACAATCTGCTGTTATTATACGGATGACTTCATTTTGTGATTTAATTTTATACCTGTAATCGTAAGTCTACTATATAAAAATAAGTCGGGTTTTCCTCCCTGACGCTATAACTCCAGAACGCGCGAACCGATTTCCACGGTTTTGCATTCCTTGGAAAGGTCTCGGGCTCCGTGAGGTTTATAGCAAAGAAAATTCAGGAAAAATTTCAACAGAAAAGCGGGAAAATCTTTTTTCACATACAGCGCCATTTTTCTCATATAAACTGTTCTACCTAATATCCTGTCAGACATTTTATATTTATCCCATCAATACGGTTAATGGTCCCCTCAAATTAAAGAACGTATTTAAATAAAGGTTTGGAATCGACAACATATATCCACAATATTCGAATAATTGCGTATTTTGGATTTAAAAAATGTAGAATAGTGTCAGTAATAAAAAGGGATTGACATATTTATTGGTTGTCAAATATTTATACGTGCGTTCAGAAATTTATTTTTAAACTCCTTGGTTTACAATTTACAAACGAAGGCGGGCTCGGTAGTCATCACGCTTTGAAATCTAAAACACTCAACTATGCAATGGAATGCACTTGGTGTTAAGAAAATTGTTGAGTAATGTTATTCACGTGACGATACTCAAAAGACAATAGGCATAACAATTTTTTTGGTATGAACATAAATAAGACCCTGTGAAGTAACATAGGCTATGTTTCATCCCGGGAAAATGTAATGTTCCAATGGGATAAACATATTATAAATACGAAAATAACTTTCAGAGTTTTACTTTTACGCCTAAACCATTTGATCAATTTGGGTGATTTGATGTGATGGATAAAAACGGGACCTTAAAAAAGGACATGGGCACCGTTTTTTTTAATTCAGTAAGTGCCATTTTGGGCACTTGAGGAACGATTTATAGATTCACTTATTATTTATTTTTCTGCACCCAACGCTGTAGTCTACGCGGACGGGGTCGCGGGCAAAAGCTATAAAAATATAAAAATTGCGATTACAAAACAGGTGTTGTTCGTAGAAGGGTGAAAATTTGGGGTTGTATGTATTTTTCAATGCTGAATCATAAAAAATAAAAACTAAAATGTCCACAACATAAAAAAATAACTTTTGGGTTGGACCCCCCTTAACACCTAAGGATATAAAAAGTAGATAACAACCTATTCTCAGACTTACTGAATATACATATAAAATTTTACTCTATACAGATTTTGGCCATATTTTTTTGTTTAAAAATTAGAATGGCCAGTAAAAAAATAGAGGTTCATCAAAAAGAAGGGTGAAAATTTAAAATTATAATAATTTATCAATGCTGAATCATAAAACATAAAAACGTTAGGTCAATAGAAAAAAAAAACATACCCCTAAATGTTAAACCCTTAAATGTTGGGCGATTCTCAGACCTACCTACGATATACACATAATATTTCATAAAAATCAGTCGGGCCGTTTCGGAGGAGTTTGCAAAAAAACACCGCGATACGAGAATTTTATATGTATGGCAAAACAACGTTTGCCGGGTCAGCTAGTGCATTATAAAGTCCATGTGCTCCCCCACCTTCTTAGTTTATTTTATAAATCTATACATAATTTAACATTATAAATGCCTACAAAAATGTGATACACAATATTTTATTATTATTTTTCATTGTTTTTACTTGAATAATCGATTAGAATCGATAAATTATAATCGATTATTTACAAAGCCAAATTGAAATTTGACAAAGAATTGTCAATTAGCAACGGCCTTTTTTCCCTCTATATTTATACTCGTGTATTCACATGCGTGAAGAAATAATGAAACACGTTTAATTTATTAAGTCGTGACACAATTTCGGATGCCCCGCGGTTTTCTACGATTGTTTGTAGGATTCAAATGTTATTTGAGTTAGTGTTTACAAGGATCGAGCCAGTTGAACTCTTCGGCTTAAATTATAATGTTTAATATCGCGTGATATGGTTTATATCATCAATATAGTGAGGATTGGCATGTTGCAGGGCGGAGTTCTCGGCCCATCAATACCGTGTTCGCGAAATATTTTAACATTCAATTGACAAGCGAAAGCGGATTGTCATATCTAAAATTGTTGTTGAGTTTTCCTATAAGGAAATTCTCAATAGCGGTACGGAGTCTGGAAATGCACTCGATAAATGGCTATAGGCTCGTCCCCTATAAGTACGATTTAAACCACAACTTGCGAAATGTGGGCGTATCACACATCTGCCTACAGCTTTCGGCCTATCGACACAAAAACTACTTGTTGGTTTGTTTAATTATTGTGAATTTTGGATTTGTAGTACTTTCTATGTTAAGAACTGAGACTCGTTAAGTTCTAGCTTCGATTATTTGGTCGGTAATCTGCTCTGCATAAGTTTTGCAGATAACCCGACAAGATTGGCTTTTGACAGCTGGCTTGTTGGTTAATGGTACTCACGAATGTGGAATACTGTCGTACTGCCTCGAGATCTCACGGTACAAGTATGTGCCGGGCGATCTAGAGTTCCCAGCCCGGGTTCGATTTCCGGATCGGGCAAAGTGTTATTGGGTTTTTCCATTAGGAAATTCTCAGTAGCAGCACGGAGTCTAGAACTGTTACGTGGGACTGATTCATACCTGGCGAAATACACCTCGGCTTACCATTTCGTGGAAAATAGCCATGAGGTATGTATATTATGTGTGTCGTAGTTTGCTAAGCTTTCCTACCTATTACGTACGTTTAGTCCTATTCCGGCCGTGCAAAATGCTTCCAGCAGCATCCCCTACCCAAGAGATAGATTCTCCTAAAATATTATATCCGTTAGCTATTTTGAGACCATGTGATTTTAATAAATTTTTTGGTGATGTATTTAAATACTAATATGTAGTTAGTATTAATACTAACATATGTACAACTATTATTAACATACTACTCTCTAATTATCGAATGAATGCAGACCAAAATAATTTAGCGATGTGTAGAAACATATACACTTCCGCCCCTATCATCATGAGGGTAAGCTTCTGCCTACCTACATTACATTACGAATCCGGGACTCTCGACCGGCCGCTCGACTATCGAGGCATTGGATTCAAATCGATTTGCAGTTATGAATGTATGTGTAAGGATATAATTAATTGCGATCATTTTAAGCAGTGATGGCCTCGAGGTTTAGGCGCGCGGTCGAGAATTTCGGCGGTCGCAGGTTCAAACCCCAGGCACACGCCTCTGACTTTTCGAAGTTATGTGTGTATTCACAATGAATTATCACTTGCTTTAACGATGAAGGAAAACATCGTGATAAAACCTGCACACCTAAAAGTTCTTAGGAATTTCTTAGGTGTGTAGTCCGCCAACCCGCACTAGGCCAGCGTGGTGGACTAAGGCCTAAACCTTCTCAGTTGTAGAGGAGGCCCGTTCTCAGCAGTGGGATATCTTTGGGCTGATGACGACGATCATTTTGGGTCGATCCGTGGAATTGATCTGGGTGTGTCGTTAGTGAGTCAGTGACCCTAGATCACCTATAGGTTTTCTTGGCATTCTCGTTTAAAGAGCATACCATTGTGAGATTCTTGGGTTCGTTCATTTCTCATGTTATTTAATACTTCTAAAGATGTGAATGTTTTGTAGTTTACTGTAGTATTGTTAGTAAACTATTAACTAGACCAAGAATAAAATCATAGTGCAGAAATTAATTTGCCTGTGTAGGTATCCTTTTTGGCCTTCCCCGAGGTACCGAACGGGGAGCCTGAGGCGCTTTCTTCTTGTGAATAGACTACAATCTTACAAGCTTAGTAGGAGTTACTAGACCATGTATGGATTGCGACCACTTAGGAAACTATTGGTGAAAACATCCAAGCATGCTCAGTTCCTATCAGCAGTTTGATTCTTAACAGTAACAAAACGTTAAGCTTTGTCCTTTTAGTTTACTTAGTCAGATTTGTGTGAATACGATTTGTACTAAATCAAGTCCAGACTGACGTAGCCATCTACGAGATGATTAGGTTGCGTCGTTTCTTTGTTTTTGTTTTCCTTACGATTCATATACTTCAAAGAAAACCTGACTAGGACTGCTTTATATCACGCAATTGTAGTTCAAATGGATAATATCCAATATCCTCTCATCGTTTGCACCACAATAACCTAAGCACCGACAATACGGGCAAGGTGAGGCAACCCGCCGAAAGGGCAACCTATTCGGATATAAAACGTGAACATCCCTGCATTCTGTACTCGGTCTCCGGCACCGCTCACAGCAATATCGACACGCTCCATCTGCGGATCTCCACTATTCTAGCATTATGTCGAAACTGGTAAGGAATTGCTTCATAAAAACACAACAATACGCAGGCTTTGTAAACGAGCGCATGCGCATATGAGAAATCATTTATGCAATTTTCTCATAGTGAGAATTGTTCTGTTGTTATCAGTTCGGTTATTCTACTTGTAAAGTATAAGTATATGTACTTATATACTCGGAAAATAAGCTTTTTTTTTAAAAAGATTAAGACTTCAATTTTCAATTGTTTTATATTGGCCACAAGTACATAAAGTCATTACCAACATTTAATCATTTGATTCACTTTTTAAGATAAAATTGAATATCAAATATTTTAGTCTTCCCCTTAATAAGTGCCCTATGAACAAACTTTTTTGTATGTCAGTCATAAATTTCATTATAACTTAGCATAGTTCATCATCACCCCATATACGTCCAACTGCTGGGCACGGACCTCCTCTACAACTGAGAGGGCTTAGGCCTTAGTCCACCACCATGGCCTAGTGCGGGTTGGCGGACTTAGCATGGTTATTCAAAAGCAAATTTCATCTCTATAAGTCATCCTATAGAGACTACTAAAAATACCTCATACAGACTCTTTTATATAAAAGTATATTATGAGTGTACCTATAAATTGAGCGTAAAATTAATTACAATTATTAATTAATAACTAATACATTAAATAGTTCCTTATTGATATATCCAATACATTTATTTTCACACTCCTAATGCACATAACGCAGCAAGATGAAAGTAACTTTTGCTCTAATTTCTCATCAGGCGTTTACTCTCTAGAGAATTTAATACGAGTTTTTCGCTTTGCAGACGTTATCAGTGGCCATGGCCTTTCTAGTGGCAGTGAGTGGAGAGCGCCTGGATCATCTAGTTCCGCAGGGCTACGCCCCCGCCAGCGCAAGCGCATACAATGGCCCTGCAGGCCCAGCCTCGGCGCCTTTCCATTTCGAAAATGTCAACAACGGCGATGGAACGTATCGATTTAGGTGAGTATATTTATGTTATTGCGTGTGACCTGACCGCGTCTATCGTAGAAATAAACATTTGATTCCATCACATATGTAGGAGGTTATAAGAGGTCATTTGTGTTTTCTGTTCATACACTACAATGAAAATGATGTTTAAATAAGGATCAGCAAAACAGTATTTTGATGGGAAACATCTCGTGAAACTTATCGTTGGCGTGGCGGCGCATTCCGTGGTGACACGTTATACGATGTTATATATACGAGTATACATACATACATAAACTCACTTGGAGGACAGTTGGTTGACTCTCCTATGGGCCAATGTTCAACAAATGATTGCGAATATGAACAGTCCGCACATCACATCCTTTGGGAGTGCAATCTTTGGTCGGATGAGCGTAACATTATGCTCAATAGTATGCATGTAACTTCTGGTGTTGTTTATTATACAGACCTCGTTGAATCTAGGAAGAACTTCCGTGCTTTTCGGCGTTTTTGCCATACCTATTATTGGAAGTGTACATAACAGCTCACACCTTAGGTCCAATTTACCCAATAAATCTCATATATGTAAGTAGTTATTTATCCGTGGTGCGTTAATTGCGTCTTATTTGACTAATTGTAATTGTCTTTCTTTTTTATGTGAGGGTGAAACCTCACAGCTCATTGTTTTTTTCACCCGCTTTGCTATGGAGGGAAGTGGACAACTCTTTGTTTTCCAACTCCTCCTTTATTTTATCTTTCTGATTAACTTCGTTGCGGGATTATGACAAATTTAGGTCCCCTTAGATCCGCTGAGCTTCATTGCTCAGCGTCAAACCTGTGCCTGCCGCTGTTGATCCTGGAGCACAGGAGTTACAGTGGCGGGTGTATGGTGGGATAGGGCCATTAGAATACATAAACTCACGCCTGTATTCCACGAAGGGGTAGGCAGAGGTGCATTTCTGCACCCACATTTCGCCAGGTATGTATCAGTCCCACGTAATAGGGGGCGAGCCTATTGCCGTTTTTCGGGCACATTGCCAGACTCCGTGCTGTTACTGAGAATTTCCTAATGGAAAAACCCAATAACACTTTGCCCGACCTGGGAATCGAACCCAGGACCTCTAGATCGAACGGCACATACTCGTACCGCGAGACCACGAGGCATATAAACCAGTATATATGCCTATATACAGTCTAGTATACATTGTGTACGGTGTGGCGACGCATCGCCATTCGCAAGCGACTGTGCGATTCTTGTTTCAGTCGGTTTCGCAACTTGAAATAAATATTAAAGATTTTAATTTTTGTATTTAATGAAAGTAAACGTTAAATAAATAAATAAAAAGTCATTCACTTGATATTTCAATGTTGCCATTTTATTAAGAAATTCTCCCTAGCGATACAAAGTTCAGTTGTTGTGTTTTGTTTTGATGCATGGCAGTGCTATGATTTGGTTTACGGGTTTCAACCCAAGACTCACACATATGCCTTAAAAATTACCTTGATATACACGAAATTAATATATATTAAGTTTTTTTGTGTCACCATTAAAATTTTATACTAATAAATACACCTAAAGGTCACATAGATAGTCCGAACCCCAGACAAAGATTCAAGTCTTTACGTATGTATCAGAAATTGTGAGAAATATTTCGTCACCAACACCCAGATCAGACCTAAAAATAATGCTTGGGTATCACACGAACATTACTTTATATACAAGTGCGGGGATAGAACCCGCGGCTTCTCGATTCTGAGGCTGGTATTTAAAAAATTGCGCCATGGATTCTGTATAATTTCTCTTAAATAATAGTTAGATTAACATTACAGTGTTAACAAGGTCATCACTTAATTAATCTTTGTTTCGTATACACTACGAGAATACGCTATCTTAATACATTAGCACTATAATTAAGTTTTATGAGTAGTGAATTTGTACAGAAGTTTTGAAACTCACAAAAAAATTAACAATCAAGAAATAAATCTTTTTTAAGGCAGTAATTTAGGATCTTTCACAGCCATCTTACATGATTTGGGTACAAATATGTGTAAGATATTAAATATATGTAGGTTCGTGCTACTACGAGTAAAAAGTCATGATATTAAAATTAAAGCTATGGCAGTATTTATAAAATACTGGCCGTGCTCTACGATTTCCCACGCCTCTAATTTAATTTTCAAAGATACATACATAACCTCACGCCTGTATTCCCCAAAGCGGTAGGCATTTGTTGTGTTTTCATTTCTATTTTAGTATTCATCATTAGCTCTCATACGTCCCACTGCTGGGCACGGGCCTCCTTTACAACTGAGAGGGTTTAGGCCTTAGTATTTTATTATTATGATAGCACTATAAATTATGTTTTATTTAGTCATTATGTTTCTTTGAGGTGTTTTCTCTTTCTCTTACTCTATTAAAATGATCACTTCCCTTTTTCCAGCTATGATACCCCAAACGGTATCTCAGCGTATGAGAGCGGTGCCCCCCGCGCCCCCGGCCCCGAGGGTCCCGCAGTGACGGCAGAAGGAGGCTTCTCCTACCGCACTCCCGATGGTCAACAGATATCACTCACCTACACTGCTGATGAGAATGGGTTTCATCCCGTGGGATCTCACCTGCCCACGCCGCCGCCCATCCCTGAAGCTATCCAACGAGCCATCGAGTACAACAATCAACATCCTTCCTCGTAAGTTGTATCTTCATCATCAGCCCAAATACGTCCCACAGCCGGGCACGGGCCTGCTCTACAGCTGAGAGGGTTTAGGCCTTAGTCCGCCACGCTGGCCTAGTGCGTGTTGGCGGACTACACAACTTTTAGGTCTGCAGATTTCCTCACAATGTTTTCGTTCATCGTTAAAGTAGTAGTTTTTAACAACATACTCAACACATGACCCCACACGAGTCTTGTGTCGTGTGTATCAGAAACTACGAGAGACTTTACGGTCTCACAAATGTGTGGATCACACAAACCTATGTCTCAGAGCGGGTTTCAAACTCGCGGCCTCTTGTTTCACAAGCTGGCATCTAGCCAAACGGGGCAATAGTATTTTGTTATGGTCTCGCAGTATAAGTACCTACCTATGTGCTGTGCGATCTACATGTTTCGGTTTCGTTTCCACGTCGGGTAAAGTATTGGGTTTTCTATTTGAAAAATAACATTATTAGTATGGAATATGTACCCGAAAAATGACGACAATCTCGCCCCGTTACGTGGTTACTTAAAGCACCGCTGGCAAAACGTAACTACGTTTAAAAAAGTTACGCTCTGCCCATTTTATCAGGATTGACGCCGGTCATTAAGTTTTCTGTATTTGTCAACAGACATCAATCTTTTCCCTACTATTTATCTGGCAACGATAAAACCAGCAACATAAGTATTTCCTATGATCCTGGATCCTTTATGATAGCGTGAAGATGTATTTTAGAAGACCAGTATAATTACGAGAGTCGTCTCTTACTACTTGGTGATCCATATAGATTTTAGCGTATTTACCGTCAGCTTTGCGAAAATGAGACAGAAAGTTTAATTAATTTGGTAGCGGACAGAGCGCATAGTTTGCAGGTCAGATGGCAAATGAGTTGCAAAATGGTTTAGAAAATATAATTTTAACAAATTTATGACAAACTTTCATGTCAGTCAGTTGATCTAATATAATTCGATTTGTTTCTTAAAGCTTTAAGGTAGTAAAAAATCTAATAATTTAAATTTAGAATAATTTTGTGATTCATCATCATCATCAGCCCATATTTATGTACGTCCCACTGCTGGACCCGAGCCTCCTCTATAAGTGAGAGGGTTTAGGCCTTAGTCCACCGCGCTGGCCTAGTGCGGGTTGGCAGACTACACACCTAAAAAATACTAAGAACCTTTAGGTGTGCAGGTTTCCTCAATATGTTTTCCTTCACCTTTAAAGTACCTACGTGATAATTCATTTTGAATACACACATAACTTGGAAAAGTCAGAGGTGTGTGCCTGGGGTTTGAATCCGCTACCGTCGAGATCCTCGACCACGTGTCTAAACAAGAAATTCATTTTTATTTTTGCAGTGACAACGGAAACTCCAACGGAGGTCGTGGCAACGGTTACCACTATTAAAATGTTCAATATTTTTTTCGGATTATGGATATGTATGCCGTACCTCATAATATACGCAAGGACTGTGATATCGATATAATGATGAAAACATGTAGCCAATAATGATGTGAACGTGTAACATATAATTAAAAATAAAGTTATGCTACATACAATATATTTTTTCACTTATAAAAACCGCTATAGTCTCATAATGGTTTGACGTGCGTAAGTGCCTTGGTCTATGTACAACAATTGTTAAACAATAATTTGAGGACAAATTGAGGAAAAAAAGGGGTAAATTAATTACACATGTACAAGTAGGAAGTACAAGGAATACTTTTAACTTTTACTCAAAACCATAGTTTTAATGTTTGTCTTGAACTTTCATGCGCGTTTAAAATTTAGAAAGTTGTTATTCCTACAATTTTCAAATAATTTCTTTCTTTACTGGCACATATATGTCATCTTCTAATGATTGGTTAGATCTTAGTCCACTCCACCACGATGGCCTAGTGCATTTGTAGACTTCATAGACTTCGTAATGTCATTCTTTACTCCAAAATGAATGATAAAAAAAATGTTTTAAGATTCTAATGTCAATAGGTGCATGGAATTCGAACTAAGTACAAATTTATAATTAAATCATTGAGTGGTTGAACTGTTTAGTAATCATTTATATAGATTTTTCATTAGCTCGTATCACCCTACTCGTATAAAAATATACCTGATCTAATCTGAGATGATTCGTTAGTGCGTTTCAGTTTTGAGACGTTGTCTATACACGCTAAATCTTTGGTCCGTTTTGTTGCTTAACAACCAATATTCTATTGGACATGATTTTATTTTAATTTGATTACTTAAAGAGGACTTCCCTTATAATGTCTGGTTTTTTATTCCTTCTTTAGTTATTATTATTGGTTAATAAAACAGAAATTTGAACTCTCGGCTTAATACGTAATAAAGTATTAGAACTGGAATGTAATCCAAAAAATATGTTTATATCATGTTTAAACGTTGAGATAAATATAGAAAATTATTTGCGTCAATGGAAACTCCAGAAAGAAAACACCAAAATAATGTTTTTTATTGTTGTCACTGCTAACTACTGACACTGCGGGCTATTATTATGCGATGCAAGTTGTCATGTCAACCGAGCTTAGAAGTTGACAGTTACAATTCCCTTGCTTTTTACATAAAGTAAGTGAAGGTTTTTTTACTAAGTGTATGCCTCCACACTAACACTATAAGCATGATAATGTATTACGCTTTGGGCTTAACGACGGACCTTCAGTTAGTAATGCAAAAGGAAAATTCAGGTTGCTTTAAACTTAGTTGAATCTAGTTTGTAATTTCGAGCGAAAAAGAGTTAATTATGGTAACGATTTAATAAAGAAAACCGCTTTTTACACCGCTGAGTCAACAAAATTTTAAAACAGATGTAAGGATGCTGAATGTTACGAACGTAATATATGGATATCACCATCATCATTAGCCCATATTCGTCCCACTGTTGGGCACGGCCCTTTCAACAATAGAGGGCCTTAGCCACCAAGCTGGCCTAGTGCGGGTTGGTGGACTATACACCTAATTGTAAGAAATATTCAAGTATTTTTAGGTGTGCAGATTTCCTCACGATGTTTTCTTCATCGTTAAATTACGTCATAATTCATTGTGAAAACACACGCAACTTCGAAAAGTCAGATGTGTGTGCCAGGGGTTTAAACCCGCGACCGCCGAGCTATGGTTCGACCGCACACTTCAAACTTGAGACCATCACGACTTTTGTGACGACGATAAATATGTAATAAGTAAATTGTAATAGCGACTGGTATGAGATATAAGACATTCTTTGATCCGCATCGCATATACCATTAGGATTCAATAAATAATAAATACATAAAAACGCCCATCCCTAAACATATCCCTCGAGATAAAGTTGTGAGTAATATTTATGTAGGTACGTAATACGAACATTACACTCATGATTGTAAATTATATTTTGTTAAGTTAATAATTATGTATTATATTATATCGGGGGAGTAGTGGATCTTCTGTAGCAGTTGGTTCCCCATGGCAACGATTGGGATACCACCAGGTAGAAACAATGAAATACATGCATAAGTGTCCTCACGCCTGTATATCCCGAAGCGGATGGCAGAGATGCTTTTCTGCACCCACCTATTACACATATCAGTCCCACACATTTTTTAATTTTAACTTTTTTTTATTTTAACATTAAATTTTGCACATATTATTAAGGCTATCTGAATTTTCTTATTTTGTGATTTTGGCATGGTTTATGTTCAGGACAGTGAAAACATCATTGTATGCTTCAAAACATTATGGCGGCTGGCTTAAGATCATATTAATAAATAATTGGTTTTGGTAAGGTATGCATGGAAAATTAAAAAATGAGTTCCTTTGAGGATTTTTATTTGACAAAGCTAGATATAAAAATATTAACAATTTCAAACAAAACTGTAATAAATAGATGGCAAACTCAATAAACCATTAACACGCCACGCTGGTTCGGTATCATTGATGTTTTTTTGCCGCTTGTTAGTAGTGGTAAGCGTTATGACTGTATTTTCCACCGTTGTAGTAGCCGTCGCCGCTGGAAGTAAAAAAAAAATGTTAAATTCTCCAGCTTTTAATCATGAAGATGGAAGATTAGGCGGTGTTGGTCTTTTCATATTATTCATAGTTACAACAGTTGTATAACATTATATGAAATTTACTATTATGAAATATAAGGGACTAAAGTCATTGGGGAAGGCTTGTGGCTAGCAGTAAACGTCATGTGGCTGATAGTGATAAAAATTAAAGAGTTATAAAATTATTTCAATCTGTGTACAACCGTTTAATGAAGATTACAACTCTCACATTAATTTTTCTTATAAGTATAACTACTTTTTTATGCGATTCACAAATATTGTTAAAACTAAAAGTCTCTCATAGATTCTCAAACCCATTATACAAAAATTCGGGATCAGGACTGATGAATCCTGAGCTCCGAGTTGTATTATCCGACTGACCGTCCGCACGGCGCTTGGGCCTTTCATCGGAAATAAGAGTTCCAGTAACGTTGAATTATTTATTATTTGTGGTTGTTAATTGTGATAGCAACCAATGCGTCTTTCTTTTTTCTTATTTCAATAACAAATAATAAAAAAGGACTTACGAAGAAGGGTGCTGTCTGTTGAACTCAATGGAGCGCAGGATGGCTTCTGGGATTGGGGGAGGGGTGGGGATGTGAGAGCCGGTGGGGTGGAAGCCGTTCTCGTCGGCGGTGTAGCTCAGGTCAACTTGCTGGCCATCAGGAGCGCGGTATGAGAAGCCGCCCTCGGCTGTTACTGCGGGGCCTTCGGGGCCAGCAGCACGAGGCGCTCCGCTCTCGCGAGCAGCGATGCCGTTGCCAGTCTCATAGCTAAAAAGCACACAATAATGTGGATAAGTGTAGAATGAACCTGCCTGAAATCTGAATACTCTAAGTACGGAATGATTTATATCTGTATTAGGTTATGTAACCAAAATAGTGTATTATTGAGAGAGGGCCTGTTATTGCCTTCTAGAGATAACTTTGATTATAATTTGAATGAATGTCTTTGGAATTTCTATACTAAGAATAAGATATGATAATCTCGTTTAAAAATCTTCGATTGGTGACTTATTATCGCATTCTGAGTTGATGCTAAGTGCGGTCTAAATAGAGCATTGGCTTGTAACAAAAAAGTATGACGTTCTTCGTCAACTGATGAGTCGAAATAGTAAAGACGGCCCGCTAGATAATCCTATAATTTTACTCCACATCGTTCTCATTGTGTGAAGGGTTTTACGCAAAATTTATGATTGACATTAATCGGATGACACGAAAGGATTTTATTTTTCCATCAACTAAGTCAGTGGGACTAATAAGTTCGCCTCAACAATTCCCACTTCAGTGTGGTATATTCTTATTGCCAGCAAATAAGTGCAATCTATTATCTTATTATTAAATAAGGTCGTGACTTTTATACTGTGGGAATCTCTAGCCAGATTACGGTGTGGAATGCGTTAAAAGCGGAACTCTGTAGTCCGTTACAAAAACTTAAATATCACATACCTACTTGTGAAACTTGTTTAGATGTAAACACAAAAGATACATTTAACTAAATAAAATACTGGAAAATCATGTACTTGACTTGTTTTAAAATACCCAAGTTTTTTGTACCGAGTAATGAATACTTTTATATACATCTTTATATTATAAGCTTTGTTTTTAAGAAAAGCTTTCAAGACTGCATGTAATGTTTACTTTACCATTAAAATACTCGAATAATTATATTAGCAACTAATTTTACATTGGGAGAGGCCTATGTTCAGCAGTGGACGTCTTTCGGTAGACGATGAATTTTACATGCTTCTTAAAGTTATACTCGTAAATAAAGCCGTTAGTCCAACAGTAAAATTGTATAACATATTTTACCTATATCTGTAGGTTCCGTCTCCATTGTTTACATTTTCATATCGGAGGATGGGTATGTGTGCGCCTCCATAAGATCCACTGTATGCTGCAGCGCTGCTATAAGCTGCTGCATTGCTGTAACTACCAGCCTGTGATGAAAAGAACTGGTGGCCTAAGTGACCTGCACGGGCAACGGTCACCACGGCGAAGGCAACTGCGATCTGAAAATAATGTAGCGTAGAATCAGGACTTATTAGGATCCGATTCTAGATAAGGTTTAGGGAATCTCGTTTGGTTGGGATTATTCGAACATAAACACTTTTAGTGATTCATTGTATCGCGGTTGAAGAAAAGAAACATCACATTGATTTTAAATAGCAAGGCTATGCTGAGCATAGTAGTCATTGTTAGGCGAAAATTGTGGTACGGGAATAGCAGACGGATCAAACGTGGTCCTTTTATGGAGTTACAAAAAAAATTAAACTAGTAAGAATACTGTAGGCTAGTTATACGACATTAACATCTATAGGCATAGACTCATATTTGAAATAAAAAGTAAGAATTATCTCAAAGCAAAAAAACATGATCTCATTCGTATTTTTTTATGATCACTGCATAACAATTATGACGCTTCTACGGTACATTTTTATCAAATTGTTTAGACGATTTTACACAATCTTGAACAAGTTTTTTTTTAAACCATTGCTCTGGCAAATCAGCACAAAGATTTTTTGAAGCTCTGAATAGCTTACCTTTAAAGCCGACATGTTTGTGTGTTGTAGAACAAGGCTGTTGGTTGAATGATGCCTAATTCATCATAAACTGTGTTTTTATATGGATGCAACCCTACCATTCCGTCACCTTGCACCGATATTACAGGGCGTGTCTGCGAAGAGCATTGCATACCATTGAGATCACCCCCCGGGGCACCGGCGATTGTTAGCAACCATGCAAATTTGGCAAGTTCAGTTTACGCCTTCAAAAAACGCAGACGCGTCAGACGGCCATTGTACGTACGTCTTCTAATAGGTACGTTGAAATTATGGGGCTTCTGATAATAATTATTGATGAACGCAATGGATTTATGGATCACTGATTGCGTAAGTGAATGCTTTGTTATTAGCGTAATTCAGCAGCCAAATTGAATTAATTCTAGGATTTAATGATGTCAAAGAGTATTTAGGTTTATTGCAGAGAAGGTTGTGAAATCAGGAATATGTTTTGGTTTAATTGTAATTTGTAGTAAGCACTGAGATAAGTGGTTAGAAAGACAAGGTAGTTAGTGAGATTTAGCCTATAAATTATGAGATAAGATATCTTAGGCTATTGATTATATCGTTTTGTTCGACGACGGATTAATGGAGTGCCTGAGAAATTGCCTTTTGCACTTACTGTCGCAGCTATAAGGTCTTGTTTCGGAACTAAATGTTTTCATGGTTAATTGTTTGTATAAATTTGAAGAAAAGAAGAATAGTCAGCGTAAAAGTGTAGAAAAAATATTTGTATGTTTTCAGCATCATTAAATTTCATTAAACTACATAGGTCACAATAAAAATGAAAAGTAAAAAAATAATGCTAAAGAAGCAATGCGGTACCTACACATGATTAACAATGTACAATTTCATCCGATTAATAAATACAACAAATTGAAATTAATTTGTATTATATTTATTGTTTAATATTATTTAAATAGCCGAATTAACATCGTAATATAAATAAATAATCTCGCATTACGCTGTTACCACAGATATTCACGAACAATTACGATCTCTTGTTCGCATTTCATACATTATTGCGATAGTACGTTATTTGCTAAAATTGCTGAGAACGAGCTGTGTCCAAAGTGTGTGGAAATGCCCTGGCCGAGAAGGGTTTGGTCTTTCCCAAGCAATTGCCTAGGTGTTAAGACATTTACATGTCTATGATGCCCTACAAAATTAGATTGTAGGCTGTAGAGTCTAATAATTCTTTTATAACTCTGTCATAAACTTGAAGGTTGTACGTAGCTATAATCATATGCTTTATAACATTAATTGGTATAGTGTGTTCTAAATTGTATTTTGCAAGATTAAATTGACCAACATTTTGAAGGCCACATATGATTTTAAATATTCGAAAATAAAACTATGAGGGACCAAGCAGAATCAAGACAAATAATATATTTATGAGTCACTCTAAAATTTGACTGCTTAAGTGGGAATCTGGGGCCTTTTTTCACGGTCTAATCAGTATATTTTAAACATTCATCTATGAATTTTATTGAACAATAGGCATGTTTTTTTAGGCGCTTGTTCTTCAGTAAGTTTATTCTGAGTCATTTAAACCGGTGATAATACTTTAGATGAAAGTTAAGTTCCGGTATGGGCGTAACTACGTTTTGTTGTAAAGAACAATAATTTTTACTTTTAGTATCGACATTATCATAGTACATTTTGTTCGCGACAAATCTATCCTGTTTCTTCTTCCATCATACAAATGATCTGAGAGCTGTGTCTGTTTACGATTTGTTGCTTTGTTCTGGTGTTAAAAGGTTACGATTACGGCGAGCTCACGATTTGCTATTAATAAATACATCTGTTTCTATTCCTATAGACATTAGATTTGATATCCATTTCGCTAAAGTACTTAAACAAGCTGACTTGATCGGGGAAGTGTCATTATCGCACGAAATACCGAGGTGTATCATCGTTGCTGTCGCGATTAGTTCGGTCATAAGGATTTTTTGTGGACAAATAACGATTGTTATTGGTCCTCTTATTGCTTGCTTTTTCTTTCCCATTCATTTTGGGAGACCGTCGGAGCTTCTATAATTTCCTGGTGAGTACAATGTAGTTTTAATAGGATGTCGTCTGAAAACAAAAGATTGTGGCTATGTTTCAATAGTCGACAGAGCTACGGACTGTGCGCCAGAATCGTACAATAAAAAGTCTGCTGATTATTTGGTTTCTAGACACAGACAGAGACAAAACTATGTATATCGGCACTAAATATTAACAACTTTTCTTTTGGTTTTGTTGCTGTTTTGAGTTCCCTCCTGAGTAGGTATTTGTGAGATCCAAAGTCTCATAACTTTTCATACCAATCTCAGATTGAAACTGTGTGCGACTGTTACGTGTACTTTTATTATTAATAAAGATATGATGCGTAGACGTCGATTTACTCACCGGCTCCTTCGATCTAATACTTAAATGCATTGCAACATAGTTCATGTATTTGACTGTTCATTTTCGGATCATCTAATACTGCTACAATATTAGAGCAATAATTGCAAAATAGTTTAAAGGTGAACGTCATTCAATAGTTCGTGATGTGTTTGGCAAAATTCAGATTCGTATTACTAACAAAGAACAATGCAGATACGATATACACAGTATCAAAACGAACGTATAGATTTTTTTTGATTCACTAATGCGTTTTCAATAAGGGTTATAATGTCGCTTCAGGAATTAGTGAATGTATAAAGGTTAAACGAGCCGTCATAAATTTTTGCCACGTCAAAGTTTATAAAAAATAAATTATTCACAATCCTTGGACGAAATTTGTCATTAGGTATCAGTGAGTAGTCACACAGAACATAATAAACGAAAAAAAACAATATTTACATACATACATAGGTGTAATGACATACATACATACATACATACGACCCATACTCCATTAAATACGCGTCTCGCAAATGTTAAAATGTACGTCAAATTTTTGCTTCCACTCAAACCAAAATCTGGAATATAAGTTTGTAAATGACGCAAAAAATTATCACGTAAATAGTGAATAAATCAGGTGGGAAAGTGTTCCATAGTTTGATAATACGGTAAAGAAAAGTTTTTTCTTTTCGTTTCATATATGCAAATAAATCTCTTAAATTTAGGATACCCACTAGAAAAGTGGAGCGTTAGTGCTTTTTAAATCTGAATTTTACAATTTTATATTTACAGCTCGTCCCTTCTTTTCGAGAATAGCCTTGTGAGTGCCTCTGCAATGCAATGCAAAAATCGCAATCTAATAATTGATACTTTACAAACATAATGATGTTTAAACGTAACATTTTGTTTGGCATATACTGTTTATTGAGGCACCCACCGGTCAGTGCACAATTTAAATAAATACCGATATTATATAATTGTTTGTTGATACAAAATTGTTTGTTGATCAGCCTATATACGCCCCACTGCTGGGCACGGGCCTCCTCTACCATTGAGAGGGTTTAGGCCTTAGTCCACCACGCTGGCCTAGTGCGGGTTGGCGGACTACACACCTAAGAAATTCCTAAGAACTTTTTAGGTGTGCAGGTTTCATCACGATGTTTTCCTTCACCGTTAAAGTACGTGATAATTCATTGTGAATACACACATAACTTCGGAAAGGCAGAGGTGTGTGTCTGGGGTTAGAACCCGCGACCGTCGAAATTCTCGACCGCGTACCTAAACCTCAAGGCCATCACGACTCAAGGCCATTGTTTGTATATGTAATATAAAAAAAATAATAGATTACTAATTATAGTATTTGAGATTATATTTTGTATTTGAAGGTATTGATGGCTTCGAGGTTTAGGCGCACGGTCGAGAATCTCGGCGGTCGCAGGTTCTAACCCCAGGCACACACCTTTGACTTTTCGAAGTTATATGTATGTGTACTCGCAATGAATTATCACGTATCCTTGGTACGTGGTTTTTGTCAGTGAAGGAAAACATCGTGAGGAAACCTGCACATCTAAAAGATCTTAGGAATTTCTTAGGTTTTAATCGCTCTCAGTTGTCGAAGATGCTCGTGTCCGTGGCTGCTTCGTTGTTTCCATGGCATAAGCGTGCGTCGTGCGATCTAGAGGTAGAGTCGATAAAGGACAAGGAACCCATTCTAGTATCAGGCATTGGAGATACTTTAAATAATCACACATTCTGAAATAACGATACATTTTAATTTCAGCTTTCGTCCTGGAATGAATATCCGTTTGAATTTTCATGTTAAACTCAATGAAAAATAAAATGTTTATTAGAGTCCGAGGAATAAAGAACCGTCTAACAGTGTGTGCTCTCGAGTTTTATGGGGGCCTCTGTTCTCCATTTTTTCCTAAATTGAAAATTATACTATCATAAAAAGTATTTCAAACTCAATGAATGATTTTTATTTATTTATTGCACCTAAAGGCATATTAACTTATCTCTTCCGTCCATCTACCGTCTTGTCTTTTTGATTATATTTTCTAGCTTCTTGTATTTAAATTAACCTTTTTTAATTCACATCTACCACTTTTTATGTCAACACTGGTTATTATGAAAATTCTATTGACTTATCAGGCATTTTTTATTAAATAAAAACAAAAATCATCTGCTTAAAATTTTAAAACAGATTCAGTAATATTATATTTTTAAAAGTTGTCATAAATGTCACAAAATATACCTCAGTTCTTATCAAAAAACAAAGAAATGTGTTACATCCGCCTGACGGCGGGAACAAATAAGAACACAAATTCAAGATTACAATCGATTTATTAAAAAAACAATTAAAAAAAAACTATATTTATGACTACACCCAGGGTGTGGATTCTTGGCACAGGGAAGCCTTCTGGTTTTAATAAACCCTATGTGCACTGGGGACTTAACTTTGGTCTTTCGATCCCGTGACGCGTGGGGGGGTCTTCGGCGATACTTCGGAAGGCCCTCAGCCGCAGAGGTCAGGTGGAGTCGATGGGCAGAAGCGTTGCCTGTGGGTACAGTCCGTACTAGCACATGCAGCTGTCGTTCACAAAACGTACTGTGACTTGCAGCTCGTAGCTCCTAACCCGTACGGTGGACGTGCAGCTCGTAGTTCTCAATCCGAGCGGTGGACCCCCAGTTTCCAAGGGGGTTGAAATGATGCGATCCGCTTTTAATTTCTTTTTATTTTTCATTTTAGTATAGCACTGATTTTACTACTGTTTAAAAAAGCGAACTAATCACAACTCTCTGGCGTCGGCATTTCTCATTCTCTCTCCGCGAATTCGTTCTTATATAGGTACTTGTTCGGCCCGATGGTCGGCCTATTTCCTTCCTGAGGCAACAATGCGTACTGACAGTATGTGTTCCGTATGACAAGAGACAGAGATATGAAAAGAACGGTATAACCGAAGCAAAGTCACGCCACAACTACCCTCTATATTTTTGTAAATCCCTGTGGGACTGAGATAGCAATTATAGAAACGAGCGAGATGGAATCATTCGCAGGAAGTTGAACCGTCGATCGCTATTGTATTTTTTCTCGAAATTTCTGGCTGTGGCGTTTGCTATCCGATGTTCTAGAAAGAATTTGATTTCCGGCACCAACGAATACCTTATATGGTCATTATGCTGCTATCGCTAGTTAAAGCGCGCGGTTTCCATTCAATTGTAACAACTGGATATTTGTTTGTTTGTATGTAGTTATTATTTGTATTTATTTTATGTTTAAAAATATTTTTATTTTATGTATAAAATTAAACTAATTGATTTAAATTTTACGGAGACTAAGCTATTGAAGCAAACAAAGTTGCCTTCGCATTTTCGACATAGTATGTAAAGACATATGTATAACTTTTTGATCCAAGACATATTTATGTATTAACATTCTAAAGTTAAAGTCTACCTGATATAAAAGTCGTGAGCAAAAGCAATTCTTTGCCAATCGTACGTCATAAAGTGTGAACCATAAATCCACAAACTGTATAAATAGATAAAATTTCTATAAATTATGCATGCATGAATGCATACCCTTTGTTTCCATCAGATGTGGTTGAGTGTATTAGAAAAAAAAACCAAAAGATTATGATAAACGCTCGTTTATATTCATAACTCATGCCTATTTACATTGTTAAATTACAATTAATTATAAATTAAGCTTAAAAGTGCACGTTGCGTCGTGGTATCACAGTCCCAGTTTTCGTGAGGTCGTACAGTCATTATCGGCGATAAGACGGCATCCTAATTCAGCTAAAATCTTTGCCTGATCGCATATAAAACCCGACACAGTTCAAATTTCCCCGACCCTATCTTTATTCAAATATATAGACTTTATGATACAAGTTTGAATGTCTTTCCAAATCTCAAGACGTTACCTTTCACGTTCATATGCTATAGTTATTTCTTAGTAATAAGGACGTCGGGTGGGTCAAGTCCGTATCTTAAGTCTAAGGTTTGTGGACTTTATCTGCGATTTTGCTTGGATTCAGCGAAATTAGGTTTTTATGAATGAGATCAGTAGTGGTAGCCGTTGGAGCCGCCGGAACCGCCGCTTCCACCGTTTCCGTTGTATGAACCCTCACTGTAGAGAAATAGACAAAAAGTTTGATTCAAGTCCAAAATTATGTACACTTGTGAAAATATGACCATCGTAAAATGTTTACCTCAAAAAAGCTGAAAGAGACAAGATATTTAAATATTTGAATGAGTAAAGAAATCTGAATGTGGGTAAAGAAAAGACATGTGACAAGTAAGTGCCTTGACCAAAGTCAGGTCAAAGTCGAGTAAATAAAGCGGTATTATCGGACTATGAAAGTATCGTGAGGAGGGATTCGAACGGCCCGTCGCTTGGATTCTTGTGTTTTAAAAGAAATAAAGTGTTTTGTTGTTTTCATTCATAAAATAGTGAATGGACTAATTCATCATCATCATCATCATCATCAGCCCATATACGTCCCACTGCTGGGCACGGGCCTCCTCTACCATTGAGAGGGTATGGACTAATTATCTGCAATTAATTTATTGGAATTTCAGCTGATATTAAAATTATTTAATATTCGTTATACAATCGCCGGCATTCTGCCTGAAATATGTGGATTTGTAGGAATCCGACGTGTGATAAAGTTGTGCTGTCGAGGTAACTTTTAAATGGGGCCTCGGGAACTTTGCTGTTTGAGCGGTTCAACTGTTATTAAAGTTAAGTTCCATTACAATGGAGACTATCGTAAGTTATGCAGGCTATTAAGTGTCATACATTCAAGTCTTAACTTTAGTAGCTAAGTTCCTGGGGTCTTTTTTCATAAGTTATTTTTGTCATACACTAAAATTTTAAGGTCGTTCTTTGTTATTGTTGGAACTAATTTTTCTACCACAGACTATGGTAACGCAAATTTGAGTTATTGACTATAATATGAGGAATTATGATTTTTTTAGAATATTCTACATGCTCAATCATGTCTCAATAGATACAAGTCTTTTATAATTAAATTTGTTCTTTCGTACTTCTCATAAATTACAAAAAAAATACTTACGAAGAAGGATTGCGTTGGTTGAATTCAATGGAGCGGAGAATTTCCTCAGGGATGGGAGGAGGGGTAG
Organism: Hemaris fuciformis; assembly: GCA_907164795.1. NCBI lineage: Eukaryota > Metazoa > Arthropoda > Insecta > Lepidoptera > Sphingidae > Hemaris > Hemaris fuciformis. The sequence continues at coordinate 5,935,453 of OU015440.1, read as the reverse complement.
GTAGATGAGGTCCTGAGGGATGGAAGCCATTCTCGTCGGCGGTGTATGTAAGGGCGATCTGCTGGCCGTCAGGAGCGCGGTAGGAGAAGGCGCCTTCAGCAGTCACTGCGGGACCCTCGGGCCCTTGGGCGTGGGGAGCTCCACTCTCTTGAGCTGAGATGCCGTTGCCGGTTTCATAGCTGAAATTATTGTAAGTAATGGTAATGGATTTTTTTTAAATTAGCTATTTGTGATGGTAATATTGATTCTAAAACTTTTTGCTTGCAGCAGGATTTTTTCCCTTTTTACGTCAGTTCAATACAAATTGATGAATGGATTTTATAAGTCAATAGCGGCGAGTAAAATAGTTGAGTTTTTAAGTAAAGATTTGCTGAATATAAGACGTTAAATGAGTATTTGACCATTATTATTTGTTTGTAAAGTTGCTCGATTTATTTTGTGTATGTAACAAATTTTATATAAATTATATAAATAAAATTTAAAATTTCCAAGTGCTTTTGTCTCAGGTAACATTTGCTTTATTAAGAAAATAAAAATATGTTTATATTATAACTTTAATTGTAAAAAATCAATATAATTTGTAGCTCACCTGAAGTGGTAGGTGCCATCGCCGTTGTTCACGTTTTCGAAGCGAGTGATGGGGATTTGGGCGCCATTTCCGCCTGAACCGCCATAACTTCCACCACCGGACCCTGAACCTGACCCTCCAAAGCCTGATCCACCGGCTCCTCCACCGGCTCCCCCACCGAACCCTGGTCCCCCAGCGCCTCCGCCATGACCTCCTCCAAAACCGTTGCCAGGACGCGGAGGGAGATACTGGGGCTCTAAACGACCACAAGAGCCCACGGCGATGAGGACTGCGGTGAACACGAACTAAAAAACAGATAACAGTAATTAAGTGTCATCTTTCAGAATTTAGTGCAAATGGAGATAAAAGAAATTGTGGGTAGTAAAATTGTGGATATATTGAGAATTTTTGAATGAAAACAGTTGCGTGATGAAAATAAGTCTAAATACATTAGCATATATCTCCGTATTAGGACAAGCATGGACTTTATTTAGTTTTATTTTTATAATAATAATAAAAAAAATATTTAAACATAAATGAATTCAGTCACCGACGCGACTTAGAGTTTTTGAATAGCTAATGAATCGATAATCCAATACTGAAAGTATGCACTACTTTTTATGTGTATATGTTAGTTTTTTTTCCAAACAGTTCATTACTATTGCTATAGATTACAAAAAAATATTTTTTCAAAAAAAAAAACTAAAAACTAGATCAAAAATAATTATTAAAATCGTACTCCAGTTTAAAATTATTTCGCGTATCGCGTAAACTCACCAGTGTGGTTGCCATATTGATATTAGTTTTGTACTAATGGGACAGGCGCTCCTTGTTCAGCTGTCTGCTGAATACAGTTAGCGAAGATGTGCCTCGTTTTATATTGCTCCGTATTGCCCTTTCTCGGTTGCTTCACCTTGTGCGTGCTACGGTATCGAGATCCGTGCCTCGCCTCGGGAGGAACTTTCAACGTGCTCAAGGGAAGTTTCAACATCCCCATGAAGCCTTCCCTATATAGGTTAATTTAGTACAATATAGGTTAAATATGTGCGAATACATACAAATGACTCATGATTGATTTATTGAGGTGCTTTATGTAAATCCTATTAATAGTATTGGTACCGATAAATGCTGACGTCAATTAATGTAGATTGATTGTTTTATAGCTTTCGTTATGGAAGTTCTAGTAGTAAACCACTTTATAGAAATTTGTTACAATTTTGGTAGAGAGTTTCGTTGGTTCTTCGGCATAAGTGTGGCGAGCGATCGAGAAATTCGGTGTTTGATTCTCGGCCTGAGCAAAGTGATAATGGTTTTCTATCATCATCATCATCATCATGAGCCCAAATACGTCCCACTCCTGGGCACGGGCCTCCCTTTACAACTGAGAGGGTTTAGGCCTTAGTCCACCACGCTGGCCTAGTGCGGGTTGGCGGACTACACACCTAAGAAATTCCTTAGAACTTTTAGGTGTGTAGGTTTTATCACGATGTTTTCCTTCACCGTTAAAGCAAGTGATAATTCATTGTGAATACACACATAACTTCGAAAAGTCAGAGGTGTGTGCCTGGGGTTTGAACCTGCGACCGCCGAGATTCTCGACCGCGCGCTTAAACCTCGAGGCCATCACTGCTATTTTGCTAATGGTTTTCTATGTGTATTTGTATTTATGGATATTCTCATTAGCTGCCTATAGTCTTGAAATTCACCCAAAAAACCTCGACTATCGCGTTGGGCTTAAAAATTATATAATTGGAAAACGTAGATGACACTTTTCTTTGTTAAATTAAGTGCATTTTTTGTACCTTATCCCCATTCATTTGCCTAATTAGTTCGCCGAGAGAGTATAGTGTCACACTGCCGTAATGATCTTAATTTTAAACTAATCTACAGTGAATGTAATGATGTGTACACATTTTTTGCCCAATTTCATAAGAGTGTGGACTCATTAACGTGATAGATGATGGCTTTCGTCATTGTGGACGAGGTTTGCACCTATTTATAAAATTACCTATCCCGCTCATGTAATGTGCCTACTAAATCTTGTCATTAAAATTGCAGGCCCAGTGTTTTAGAGATTATATAACGTGCGAGAAAAATTGAATGTAATCAATTACGTAGATTGACTCTGGTCAGTGTTTCTCGGAAGAGGTTATTAATCTATGCTGATATAAGGAGGTTAATCTGCCTATTTGTATGTTGAGTTAAAGATTTAAAAAAAGATTATTAAAAGTAGACTTTCTTAGAAAGACTTTCTTATTTTATCTTTTTTATTTAGGCATTGTAAGGTGACAACATCGCACCTGATAAGTGCAGTGCAGTCCTAAAATAGTTGTGATTAGTAAGAAACAGTTATGACGTTTCCTTGCTAGTCGACTTAATTTTGCCGGTACTGAATACCAAACATACTCGGAACTCAAAACACTTGCATGTATCACTATGGTGATTATTATACCTTGTGTATTGTGGTCATTATCCAGGCGGATAAAAATATCCTACCACATTAGTGAAAATTGTTAAAATCTACCAGCCTCCTAATGTAGTTATATCGTTCAGTTCCAACTACCCAATTACCATTAACTCCTTTTTTTTGCAACAATAACTTAAACCAATACGTATATTGTTTTAGCATTTTCTACGCTAAAATTGTTCCCGAATGCCATCAAAATCACATCAGTGATTTTCGAGATTACTACAAGTTTCCTAGAAAAACAACTGTACGTAAGTATGTACGTTACTCCGCGCTGGCTAAATTCCACTTACATATTTATGGCATCATGTATCTATAAGCTAGGCTCGCCTTTCGGACCCACGTCGAGGTTACTCATATATATCATATTTCTAATTAAATAGTTTCCTGAACGAAAACCTTTTTCATGTCAGCTAATCTAAAACTGTGTTGGTATTAGCAGTACTAAGTACTCTTGTGTGAGTTTATTTTTGTATATTTTTTATTATTCCGCTGTAGAGAGGACACTGTATACAGAAGTACATTATTTTAATTTACCTATCATATTAAAGTCCATAAAGCTGGTCAAAGAAACTAAACTATCAAATATTAAAAATTGTACGATTATTTAATTTATAAACATATAGCTTTGTATTCTGGGACAATTCGTAGTAATCGAATCATAGGCATCAGGACTGTAAACAAAAAAAAACAAGTGCAGGTTTTATTGGTAGCTTATAATATCAACAGCAACTTAATAACTACAATAAAATGAAAAAATATTAGTATTTAAGCTGCTTGTGCTGATAGGTTAAAGCCTCGTATCTTACCATGCAGCATCCTCTTTTTCTTGCAGACTGTAAGCCGAATTGGGACAGTATCTATATGAAGCTGATTTCAAATTAACTGGTTTTTGTGCTACTAAGAGATTTCCGATCCAAACACGGGTAGGATGAAGATCATTGATCATTTCGCCAGCTGTGTATTTAAAGGTGTTAATAAATCTAGCTCATAGCAGTATTTTAGACTTAGTTCCAGTCTCCGAGCTGCTTCGTAGAACTTTGCTCAACCAGGATTAGAATCGGCAACTTCTTGATCGTACATGTATCGTATGTACTTGTGCCGCTGGTTTAACGAAAATCTAGTAGTCAAGAAGCGAAAATTGTTTACTGAGAAATCGTTCAAAGTTCAAAGTTATTGCTCATAGGTATTTTGCATTCTGTCACATATACACGATATAAATCCTTGGTCTAAGGCGGATATGCTAATTATATTGCATATAAGTAAAGTTTGGTATAACATCACAGCTAAAAAAAATCTAAGACATATTTAACCCTGAGAAACGTGACGAATGTCGAATATTTATTATAAATTCTATACTGTCTTGTTGGTCCCGTAACATAATTGAGAGACATGCGATTGTCAGTTTTGATGTTACTCAGAACCCCGGAGACTGGAAAGGTTACATGGCAATAAGCTCGCCCCCAATTACGCACAACTTTTTTCCTCAAAGGGTACGCAGAAGGACTAGTCATGCATGTCCAGCTACGCGTCGTCTTTAAATCTCACGCAATACGTAGCGGGCCCATTGCCGTTTTCAGGCTCATTTCTGTGCTTTGAGAATTTCCTAAAAAACAAGAATACTTTGCTCGACCATTGAATCGAACCATCGTTCGGCATACACTTGTACGGGGGAACCACGACGTTGATATCATTGGCGGTACATCCATAGAAGCCCAAAAGCGTATACGTTAATTGTGTTATGTCTAGTTTATAGTGGGGTCAGGATATTCTCATTTATATGTCTAATTTGTTTTATTTAATAAAGATTTAATGCTTAAAAAATATTATCCGGAATTTTGTTAGGCAAGTTGGGTTTTGGGCTGATCTGGAAGGCCGCCACTGGTTGGTATTCTTATGTATTTTTCAGTGGCGGTACTTCCATACAAGCCCAAAAGCGCTACTAGTTAATTTGTAATGTCTAGTTTATAATTGTTTATTGTGGGGTCAGGATATTCTCATTTATATATCAAATCGCTTTTGTTAAATAAACATTTTAAAGGTTAAAGATTATTATTCGGAATTTTGTAAGGCAAACTAGGCTTTTGGGCTTCTATGGAAGTACCGCCACTGGTATTTTTCTATATGTACCTACTCGTATGTGTCTGAAACTTTCAAAACAGGTGGCTGTTTGTCGGTTCGTGCAAATGTCACATTGCATTGAAGTTCACGTCCGTGACCATTCGAGCGGCGCTCCTCTCGTGTCATCCACTATTACTTGGAAATGATCTTGTTTCGATCAACTCGTATACTATTTGCTTACGAAATTGTATATTTGCTAAAGGACGCATTTTAACGTTCTCCATTTATAGGCCCAGTAGACCTCACAAGGTTAGGTATGTCATAAGCCAATGTCGGTTCTTAATCGTACTACTTAGCACGATCAAGTGATTTAGATTTGAAATTGGTATATCTATGTATATAAATAAAATTGAAGTGTCTGTTTGTAATTTCAACATAGTGATATTTAGTGAAATAAAATAATATTTATTGGATCTATAAAATGCCGAATACATCACTTAAATTCAGTCATTTCAAAATTTAGTTTTCCACTCTGTCCGGAAGCCAGTTATCGGGAGAAGAACGGAAAAGAAACTCTAGTGTTGTTCTTTTCCGGTCAAGATGTAGTTTACAATATTGATGCAAAGATTATATTTCAAATTTTTATATTAAGAAAAAAAAATGTGTTTGTTCAACGAATTTAATTGCGACTCTAAGTGATATGCAAAAATATAGATATTGTAATACAAATAAATTGTGATATACTGAAAAGAAACTATTCTTAGTTAAATTTCACGCTGAAGGAACCGTAGCAAATAGGTGTAGCTACTATATATGTATGTGTTTGAGCTAAAGGGACCTATGAATGATGTTCTAAAAAAAGTCGTGACGGAAAGTTCGCATTGTGATAATATTTGGTTTATTGTACAGAATACTAAGTGTTCACGAATTGATAACGCTGTAGGCAACAATAGCTTGTGACCTCGATTGCAACCAATAGCTAGTTTTCGATCCGTGTTTAACGAACATCACGAACGAGTGCTGTCACGATGAGACACATTCCGATACACACCTGTATCATTTTCCTAATCATGCAAACTGGCGTAGAATTGTGCGTAAATACAATAATTAGGCTTTGTAATATAGATGCACACATAACACACACAAAAATCATTAGCAGTAGTGCAATACACTAGGCCAGGGGTCGGCAACCTTTTGTGTCAGAAGAGCCAAAAATTACAATTTACAAAATTTCAAAGTTTTTAAAGAGCCGCAAAAAAAAATCTTGTCCACAATTAATAGTACTTGAATAAATTAAATTTTAATACAAAATAAAAAACTAATCTTTAACTAATTTATAGGAAATATATCTATTTATTCATATATATAAGTAGTGTATTTTCACATCAAATTAGATAATCACTTTTTATTTAAGTAAAAACTTAAAACAATTAATTATTACTTACATACAACACTAACTTGTACACCAATAACAAACAATTGAGCAAACAAATTCAATAGGAGCGATGGCTTTTGCGTTGGTTATTCAAGTAGAAAATTTTAACTTTAATAAACAATGTAACTTGTATTTAAAAATAAAAACAAAATTATACATTTCAGCAAACAAATGCAATGGGAGCGTTGGCTTAGCATGGTTTTAGAAAGTTTAGATTTTGGCTCATAATTTGTTGTTTTAAGTTTCAAACATGACTCTAAATTGTCATTTATTAGTTGGCTTCTTACTTTACTTTTCATTATACTCATGCAAGAGATCACTTGCCCGCACGAATATGTCGATCTGAAGATAGTCAGCACTCCAGATGTCAACTTCTTCACCTCACTGTAGCAATCTGGAAGACTATTCCATGCATTGAATGTAAGTGCCTCAACTCGCGGCATTTCTTTTAAAGTTGTCCACTTTTGTTGCGTTCATCATCAGCCCATATACGTCCCACTGCTGGGCACGGGCCTCCTCTACAACTGAGAGGGTTTAGGCCTTAGTCCACCACGCTGGCCTAGTGCGGGTTGGCGGACTACACACCTAACAAATTCCTAAGAACTTTTAGGTGTGCAGGTTTTATCACGATGTTTTCCTTCACCGTTAAAGCAAGTGATGATTCATTGTGAATACACACATAACTTCGAAAAGTCAGAGGTGTGTGCCTGGGGTTTGAACCTGCGACCGCCGAAATTCTCGACCGCACGCCTAACCTCGAGGCCATCACTGCTTTGTTGCGTTACGTACACACATTTCTGGACCTCCAACTCTTCCACTTGATATTCAACTCTATAAATTTTCCACTCCACAAAGCTTTACTTTTTTTGAATCGATCAATTGCATTTCTAGAGATCCAGTATCAGCTCCGAATGGCTCAATGTGGATTTCGTTACTATTTGTTTTAAGATGATTTACTATCACATTATCGTTAGAGTGGTTTTGAATTTCTGAAATCTCTCAGCAAATTCATCTTTATTTATTTTTTATAACTGTGATGAAGTAATTCATGACAGCAATTGCACTGGTTTTATTGCGATATAGCTTAAAAAATTTAAAATAAAGTAATTTATCGCTCTGAATATCTTCTGCAAAAATAATTAATTTTTCTTCAAAACAAACCAATTCTTCTACCAAAACATAGGCTGGGTTTCCCTTCCCTTGCAGTTTTACAAGTATCAGCGCATTTAATTTCTCCGTGATATCCACCATAAAGTAAAATTTTTGCAACCATTTGCCTTCTCTAACTCACGGTGATTAATGCCTTTTTCATTGAGGAATGTATTTATTTCATTCAAACACAAAGAAAAACGTTTCAACCTTACCTTTGGAAAGCCATCGCACTTTATTGTGATGAAGGAGGTCGGAATACTGAGTCTCCATTTCGTTTAAAAATTCTTTAAACTGACGTTGGTAGTGTGTTTTTTACAAGATGCTGTAACAATCTCGATTACCAAATTCATGATCTCAACTATTTCGGCCGGAAACGTTTGGGCACAAAACGCTTCTTCATGTATTATGCAGTGAAACGTAAGAATTTCGTGGTTAATTTTGTTCTGAAGATTCGTTGTTGTCCCTTTATTTTTTCCTGTCACAGCCAAAGCACTGGTGAAGACGCCAAACTTTCCTTCGTCGAAAGCGAATTAAAACCTACATAGAAACATCCAATGACGGCATCATTCGAAGCTTCCGACGGACTGACGACATGACGACACGTGTCACGGGGAAGGGGTACGGTGAAGAGCGAGTACAAGTGTCTAAGAGATAGAAATGGTGCCTAATCCTCGTTAAGCGATTCAGAACGATTTTTCAATTATTTAAATATAAAGTAAATAATATTTTCGCATGGAACTAAAGAGCCGCAGCTTCACATCCAAAGAGCCGCATGTGGCTCGCGAGCCGCAGGTTGCCGACCCCTGCACTAGGCTAATGTAACTAAATAAATAAATAATCTTTATTCATTACCAAGTTTTTTTTACAACAATTATTACAGTGTTAGGGCCTCCTTTTAAGTATTTCCATACTTGTGCTAGGAGACCCTGCTATCTCACAAACATTATAAAAATTTGAAGTAATTATAAGAACATAATAAAAAACTAAAACATTTGACACAAAATCAATTCTAACAAAAATTAAAAACAAATAAAAAGTAAAGTAACTGGTTGTTGATATGACGGATTTACAGGAGTGATACTACTTGTTTAAATGATATTCGGTTACGGGAAATGAATCAATATCAGATATTTATATTAGATATTTTGTTAGGTATTGCAAAATTAAATGACTTTTTCGGTCCTGTCCCACTCCAACTCCTGTGCTCCAAGATCAACAGTAGTTACGTACAGTATTGACACCGAGCACTGAAGCACAGTAAATCTAAGGGCACCTGATTTATCATAAACCTGCAATGTAATTATTCAGAAAAAAGTATAAAGTAGGAGTTGGAAACAAAGAGTTGTCTACTTCCCTTAACATTAGCTACCATACAAAAATTATTCACGTTGCCATAGTGAGGCTTGTAAAATGGTGGTCCAGAAGTACTTTCTCTTAAAATAGGTCGATGGGTGAGAGATAATTGTAACCAATCTATATTAGTCCATGGTCAATACAGCCAGCATTGCATTTACGTATTTCTGAACATGATGTTACGTAATAATTTCTAGTTCAGATATGAACAAAATTGATTGCATAAAGCCCACAACATGTCTATCGGATATTGAAATTTCGAAGACAATAAAAAAAATCAATCAAATGTTAAATCCGAGAGCTGTGGCGAGCTCTGCAGAGCTTTATTCTAAGAATGCAATCAACACCGCGGTTGTGAGATAGAATTGGATTCAATAATATTTATTGAAGGTTACGACGATTTTAATCCAGATATGCTTTGAACAGTTGACGGCGAAACCGGCAATTTTCCAGCCATCATAGAAATCATTTACAATTAAGATAGAAGCGATGGCATTTGTGATGTGCATTAGATTTCGTCATTACGAAATGTTGCGCTCTATGTATTTTTTCTGTTTTCTTTTTTCTGTTTATTTCATTTATGAAATATTAATGATATGTTTTCGAATGCATATCAAATTCCTTATCGTATTCGCATGAAAAGCGACCCAGTGTGTGTTACATCCCGACATGATAATGACAATGACCCATCACTTAATTTTTTCTTCTGATAATAAGTGCAGAATTGTAGTAAATAAAGTGACAATTGACAATTTTTTTGTCTACGATCATCTCACAACATCATTCTGGAAATACTTAGTTGTGTGAAGTTGTCGTCTAGTGACAGATAAGTATAATAATTTCTTACCAGGCGACACTATTTTTACCAAACTGCCTTTGACCTCAGATGGCGAAACGGATTTGCCATGCTTTTACAAATAAAAAAAAAACAGAAAAAACAATTAACCACATAAAATGTAGTCTAAATACTTCGGTTTCATATGGGTGGCACAAAATCAAGTCATGATCCAATAATTTTGATGTCACGTTTTGTGTGGAGTTATAGCCGAAGGCCTAAGAACCTTTGAAAATGGACGAGGTGATACTATTTCTTAATCAGCTTATTATGTTGATAATGTTCTTTTAAGAATATGAAGGTACTAATTAGAAATGTTCATAAACTAGATAAATAAAGAAAATCCTACGTGACGGCCTCGTGGATTAGACGCGCGGTCGAAACGTAATCTCGGCGAATCTCTCGGGTTCAAGTTCCAGGCCGCCACTGACTTTTCTAAGAGTTTTCTAGAAAGTATATTTTAGGTAAATATCCGCCTGCTTGTGCTAGAACAGCCAGATGAACAAAGGCCTAACCCCTCTCAGCTGTAGAGGAAAGAAGAACATGGGCTGAATAGAAATAACAAAAATATTTAAAAATATTATAACTCCATATACCAAAAGCTGAATTCTTTCAAGAAGTCCCTGCGGTTGCAAAAGGAAAAACGTGAATTCAATCTCCGAGTAATATTTAGATAATTCTATTTATCCTTTCGCGCAGCTAGTAAAATTTGGAGCAAATCTGATTGTTTCTGGATGTCTTCGCACAGAGCGCGGTGGAGTGAGAAAATTGCTTCACGTTCGGGGATTTACTTCTATTGTTTATTGTCTCTTGAGATTCAGGTGTTTCTGAATGGATGAAAAGCTTGAAGTTGTACTATATTTATGGCAGCTCATATTATATATATGTCCCAGTAGAGTTGTGATAGGTTTGCTTTTAGACCACCTCACTGACCTAATGTGGGTTAGCGGACTCCACGCCTATGTACTTCTTACGCGGTGGTGGTCCTTTGATATCAGCTATAACGTTTGTAATAAAAATATGTTGATGATGAGGCAATTCTCAGAGAACAGTTAAATTAATCCGGGACCAAAACAAAAGTTTGCCAGCTTGAGCCACAAATATTTGTCTCAGGTCTGAGTGTTGTGAGATCACTAAATCGCTTGCTTCTATTTATAATACATATCTATGTATGTGATTTTATTTTATGATTGTGTATTAATGTAGTTCAGAAAATTTGTTTTGCATTACGAACATTTTGATTTAAGTTTAAATAGAAAATGTAAAAAATTCCAATGTCTTTTTTATGCAAATTTCATCGTCGCTGAGCTCTCTTGGCGGCTTTTGGCGGCAAATTTAATCAAGCTGCCAAATGAAAAATTAAAAATGTAATTCCTCATTTTTTGCGGATCCCCGTACTGATTTTCTGTTGAAGTACGAAAATAATTAGCTTGCAAATTAAATTGTTTACTTCTGTATTCTGTGCCTCTTCATTTTTATACCTTTAATGTATACATGTAAAAAAGTCATCGGAGTCATAAGTATATTGATTTTCACAACATTTTTTTTTAAGGGATACTGGAAAATATTTTGTTAACAAAGAGATAATTAATTAATGGAATTGAATCGTCGACATGAAATGGTGCTTATCTCTCAACGGTCCATATATGACCCTTTCCGTGTATTTAAATTGAACAAGGAAAGGAAAGAAAAGAAAAGAAGAAGGAAGAAACAAACTGAACAAATGTGAGGGGACGGAATCCACGTGGTGATATGGTACAATTGTCGCTAAGAAGTCGCATTCGTGGCGCAGTTTATTTTGCCTTTAGCGTTACTCTACCCCTTACAAACTGCTCGCTGTACGATTTTGTTGTCCACTAGACAATAGATAACTTTAATCATCCATCAGCCAACACTCCACTGCTGAACATAGGCCTCTCCCAATGATCTCCACAGTGACCTGTTGGAGGCAGCCTGCATCCAGCGACGTTCCGCGACCTTTACCCGGTCATCGGACCATCTTGTTGGTGGACGTTTTACGCTGCGCTTACCTTACGTAAGTTGAAGTGGTAATGGGCCGGGTACATAGCGCGGAGAACATCAGTTCAGGCATCAGGACGATGGGGCCAAAAAGTTCTCGAATGGTAAGTTTAATAATAAATTGTATTTTGTTAGTTGTTACTAGTAAAGGGCCGCCTCGAAAGCAGTTTATCACTCTAGGCCTTTAACTACTGGTGGTTTAGGTCTCGGGCCTAGCAATCTGAAGGTTTGTTATCTATGAATATTTAAAAAGTTACAAAAATAATTTAAAATAAAGAGTCATAATACGAGTAGGTAATACTTATTATGTATTTATGAAACAAACTTAGAAGTTTTTATTGTTATTTAAAATATTTTGTATAGACTCCATTAACCGTTCTGTTTGAAAGCAAAACGTAAGAATGCAAAGGACAACATTTAGTCAATTAAATTATTGTATTCCAATACAGAGAGGATGTTTACGGTTAGCGTTGGCCAATAATACTTTAATGGAATCGAAATAAAAGCAATATTTACCGCAGAAACTCCTTGAACTTTCGACAGTCACGGAATGGGCAGTTGCTTCGTTTAAATTAACATTTAATTCCATTGTTAATTCCCACAAAATTTCCTTGGTTCTATAAACCTGTTTTTGTTCTCACAACGTACCAACTTATTGTTGTACTGTTGTTCTAAGCTTTAAATCAATCATTAATCATTATATTGCCCGAGCCTAAACTTAATTTTTATTGAGTAGAATGTGTGATAAAGATTATTTGCAATTTTTAAAACACGAATTATAAGCGTTTACCATTATGGACTCTTTTTAATAATTAAAGAATTGAAACAAATTAAAATTAAATAGGATTTTTTTATTACTGCATCCTCCTAACATAGACAATATGGCGGAATGTGAAAACGTTTAGTGACATCTTATGTCATGTCTTAATTTACAGTGTGTTTACAATTAATTACATGTTTTATAATATATTTAGTTTAGCAATATGATGATACCAACCTGTATAATCAAATTCCTTGAATTAGTGAGTTCTTGCGCTTAATTTCAATGATTTTATTTCTGTATTCCCCCTTGATCTTGCCAAGGCAAAGGGATTTATAAAAAAACGATAAATCATATAAATGAATAAAGCTGTAACATCTCAACCTTGTCGGTGTACTAAAATATTTATTACGTATCATAACTTTATTTGATAAAACTTTCAAGTTAATAGTTATCTCATAGTAACTATTACTAGTTCCTACCCAACATGAGCTTCTTGGGGTAACTATTGCTATCGATCTAGAATTAAACATTAAAATTGATTAATAATTTCAATCGTATGTGCGTTTATTGCTACTCTGCAGGATCTGAATATCCTTATAACAGTAAAAACATAAATAATATTGAAAACTCTCGCTAAACAGTTAAAATGGACTCAACCTAATTGATTTTTGAACGACATAAACCACTATAACCATATTAATTTGTCTTCTGATTGTAATGTGGCGTCTAATAGCCTTTTTATGATTAATAAATTGAAATGATAATCCAATTACTATGCAGCTCAATAGTTCGATACCACTACTCTTGTAGTGGTAACTGTAAATATATGAATAAATATAGTTTCTTTTTTTTCTATACACTTTATGCTACCCTCTTTATTTTTCCTCTGCTCTTATCCATCCTATGTCTGTAAGAATTTGTCTAGAACAATAACAGTGCCACTTGTACTTTATATTAAGTTTAGTTTTTCCGTTTATTTATTTTGTAATGAACAAGAAAGAGGGTTTACTCTTTGTGTAATTGTTTAAATAAATAAATATTTTTGTTTTTCTTTCCAGCTCCTAACAATATCCTGCCTAACCCTCCATCACTACAGTTACGACCTAACAGATGTTCCCACGTTAATGTTATGTTCAGGCACTTACATTGGCTACGTGGTGGTTCTCTCTGGGGAGATCGTTGGTGAGGCTCACTATACAGATATTGCGCCATTATAAGTAATTGCTTTGTGAAAAATTAAAACAATTTTGGTATGAGTCGGTTTTTTTTGGAGCTTACATAGACAGTAACGTAGCGTGTAGTTTTTTTTTCAACGTAAACTGTATTGCATGGCCATTTGCCGCAATATTAGGGCATTCTCAAAATAAGATTTTTTAAAACATCCATTGTTATAGAGAGAGTAAAAAAGTACAGCCTCTTTGATCCTTTAGCGCAAGTGATTGATTGACAATGATTGTGGAGATCCTGGAAACGATTTCCAGGCATGGAACCTTGCCCTGTTATTGCTAATTTGCTTTAGAAATTTCCACATCATAGCAACAGCAAAAGATTCGTCGCTTTTTAGTGGGAATTTAAAAACCTTCGTGTGGAAATTTACTTCTGCTATCCATTCGAAGTTAGAGAAATGAACATGTAAGAAATAACAAAACGTATTTTTAAAGTGATGAAAAAAATCGCGTAGTAATCTCTCAACTTCTATGCTAGTATTCTAAATATTAATTACATCTTTAAATTTATTTAAAACATTTAATAAAGACGAGGTGTTTGTAGTCTATGGTAATAGTATGTATTAAAATTACTTGACAGTGTTATTACGTGGTTCTAGTTTCTTGCGGTCCGTTCACTTGTTAATTATCCAATATTTGCAAACTGTTTATGTTCAAGCGGTTTATCTATCTTGATTTAGGACGTCTTCGATATAAGTTCTTTGAATTCCATGTAGGTACACGCTTTTAAGATATATTAGTTTAGTATTATGCCTTGGGCCGTGGCTGTAACCTGTCGCCGTAGATCCTAGATCACGTATGTTTGGTTTTGATAATGGCATTTTAAGGTTAAAACCGCATTTATATAAATCGAAATGGCATACATCGCTCTTAACGACTTAAAGAATTTTTATTCGTCAATAATGATCTAAATGTATGGTTAGATAATAACAATTTCTTTTTTTATTCATCTGCATAGAAGTTATTTAACACCAGTCATCGAGTATTGTGCAATTTTGGTTTTATCTATCAATAATGGCTATACAATGTTTTTCTTTAATAATTATCTTTGGAAATATCATCAACAAATATTTTATCTCTGATGGATTAGCTTTTTTTAAATCCTTGGATAATTGAACGAAATATATCGTTCAGCATAAATGGAATGAAAGGAATTACGTTGGGGATTACGAATACAGACATAATAATTGAGTAAATTATTCTATGAGTAAACTATACCTAGGTATTTTGTCGCGAAAAAAAGATACGTCTTATTTATTAAATAAAAAGGGCTTTACGAGATACATAAAATATTTTTCAATAAATATATTTTCATCTTATAATGAGATCTGTTAATAAAATTCGAATGTAATATGTACATAGGTGGTCAAACAAAGTAACAATTAAAAAAAAAAACATTGTATGGACGTTTTTTCAGCAGTATAAAAAGAAAAGAAAAGCTGCTAGAGTCCAGGAAAATATAAGTAACATTACTACAAAAAGTTTTTATGATTGACAAAATACCTGTACCCAGACATCATCGTTGTACCTAACTGCATGCAATGATTGTAGGTGAGATGATATTCGCGCCCCTAGACCTCGTCCAGGACATATACTTCGATTTGCTCGGAGTCGCGCTGTTCTCCGTGAGCGGTGGTGTGGTACTCTCAGCTAGGGTGAGAGACAGCCTGTATCCCAGGACAGGGGACCACAATGCGGCGCTCCTCGCTGGCTCCCTGGCCATTGTCAACGCGTTCCTCATGCTATTCGACTTGAGCCTCGCGTATCTGGACTCAGAGGAATACGATGATGAAGTTAGCGTGTGATTGAGGTGATGTATCATTTTATGGGTGATAAATGCGGTCTTAACTTATTTATGTTAAGATTATTAAGTTGTTTAACTTTTGATATTTATTGTAAAAGTAAACAATGAAGTAAGTAGTAAGTAAATTGAATTGCTTGTAGTAGATAAATAAATAATAAACTAAAAAAAACTAAATAACATGCTGTCGTAGAAAATCCAATTAAAATGAAAATTAATTTTGAGTTCGTAACGTTTTAAAGGAGGTCAAAATTATGTCCAAAGCTTACATACTAACAAACACACTAACATACATACCTACATATACGTATGAAGTTTATAAAAGCGTATTAAAACTAGCATTGATTTCTTCAGAGATAACTTATTCATACTCAGCTTATTGCTGTCCACTGCTGAACGTAGGCCCCAACAAGGAAGCGCCAATCATCCCGGTCTTGAGGAGTCCTAATTTTATTCATCTCATCTTTTTTATGTCGTCGGACCATCGTGCTACAAGACCTCTTACACTGGGTCTACCTAAACGCGATAGATAACTTAAACTGGTTTATTAGTGTATATTTTACCAATTAAGACATCACTTAGTATTTGGGTATGACGTTGCTCCATATTTGAAAACTTCTTACTCATTTGTTTATAGGTGAGGTGGTTTCGGCGGCGGCGGATGCGTACGTTGACGGTTGGTGGTCGGCATTCGGAGGGCTATTATTCGGCGCGTGTGGAGCTCTCACTTTTCGCTCCTGGAAAGATATACCGCAGTGCCAACGCAGGTCGTATGCCCAAGCGCTTGGCGTGTGCTCCCTCGCAGCCGCCGCACTCTTCGCTATAGACGCCCTCCTGGCAGTGTGCTCCGCTCATAAGGATGACGTCAGCACCCGCACGAAACGCAAGACGAATCAGTGCCAATAAATCGTGGTTGTTGTTGACGGGTTTGTTTAATTGAATGTAGTTTTGAACGGCGGGAACGTGCTTAGAAATATGAGGTGTTTTCGGATTGAATCCGAGAACGAAATTACGCAGTTTTTTTAGACCGATATTGTCTTGGCCACGTTGGTCTCGCCACGTTATAAGTTGGACTGTGCAATCGAAAGGTCCGCAGTTGCATTCCTCAGTCGGGAACAGTATTATTAGGTAAGGTGCTACGGACTATTTAATAGTCGAGCGTAGTCTGGAAAAGTCCCTGATTAACAGTGATAGGATCGCCCCTTTTACTGTTGAAACAATGGTGTTGGAATTTTCCTCTGTCAGCCTACCGTTTCGGGAATATAGGTGTGAGGATGTGAATATTCTCAGAACAGCGCCATCTTTGTAACAAGGACAGAACTAAAACATTTTAAGCTCGCTCGTGTTGTACTAAGGAAAACTAGGTTAAGCTTATACATAAAAATTATAGATGGCACTATTACACAAAAGTTCATCAATAATTGACAAAAAAACAAAGTTGACAGCCCCGTGGCGCAGTTGGCTAGACACCAGCTTGCGAAACGAGAGGCTGCGGGTTCGATCCCCGCACCGAGACAAATGTTTGTGTGATCCACAAATATTTGTTTCGGGTCTGGGTGTTTGTGAGGCCAAAAAGTCTCTCGTAGTTTCTGATACCCACGACACAGGACTTGTATCCTAGTGTGGGGTCAGAACTATGTATGTGACTGTTGGGTGTATTTATTTATTTATAATATTTATTAGCTTTTTTCAGTGTTATAAAGGTAAAAATGTAATCCCACTTGGAAAAGTTAAATGTCTATGAAAAGTTTGGCATTCGATCCCATCCTAAGCTTCATATAACACAATACAAGATTTATTATTTTGTTTTATGTCTATGCTAATATAAAGGTGGAGAGTATAGGTATTTAGTAGAACGCTCTAATACCAGGTATTAGAGCATCAAATTGTAAATTTATTTTATGTTGAAATGAATCATTTATCGAGGAACGCTGCAGGCTATATCATTATATATCACCACGTTATGATCAATAGGAGCAGAGGAGCAGTCAAAAATATTGGAAAAACGGGGATATTTTTTTATAAAATACTAGCTGTCCCGGCAGACGTCGTCCTGTCCGGAAAAGCAATATGCCGACAGCAGCGCTACCTACCGGATCCAATTGTGTTTTGAAATCATCCAGGGACCCATTGGACATATATTCCAATATATGTTTATAGAAAATTTCATCCCAATCGGTCGCCATTTAAGAGGAGTTCGATGACATACAGACAAATATTAAATTTTATATAAATAGATTATTTGCTTAATACCGACCCTTCAAGCTAAAAGATACTGACATATTCATGCTTAAAATGTGTCTTGAAATGTTCATGTGTAATTAAAATATCCAACAATGAGCGCAGCATCCAAACAGAGTCATCAGAGTCGGTTGTTAATTGGCGCACAAACATTCTTCATACGAACGTTTGCTAAGTAGGAAGGCCGAATTACTTAACACTACGCAAGCTTATGAGATAATTTTGATGTAAGCTCGAAACAACTACGATATTGTGGGATTTGTAGTAAATATTGGTATTTTAGTTCAATAGTTATTATTACTCCCTCGTGGTCTCGCGGTACAAGTATGTGCCTTGCGATCTAGAGGTCCTGGGTTCGATTCCCGGGTCGGGCAGAGTGTTATTGGGTTTTTCTATTAGGAAATTCTCAGTAACAGCACGGAGTCTGGAAATGTGCCCGAAAGGCGGCATTAGGCTCGCCCCCTATTACGTGGGACTGATACATACCTGGCGAAATGTGGGTGCAGAAATGCACAGGTGCCTACCCCTTCGGGGAATACAGGCGTGAGTTTATGTATGTATGTTATTTAACATACTTTCATATGTATTTCTGCATCCACATTTCGCCAGGTATGTATCAGTTCTATATAATAGGAGGCGAGCCTATTGCCATTTTTTGACACATTTCCAGACTCGGCGCTGCTACTGAAACTTTCCTAATAGAACCATATAAGACTTTCCTAATAACCCAATAACACTGCCGAACCCGGGATTATTTTACTTCATTTTAATAACTTTTGGTTGCCAAGTGGTCTCCCGGTACAAGTATGTGCAAGTACAAGTATACAGGCATGAGGT
The DNA here is from genome assembly GCA_907164795.1 of Hemaris fuciformis. Taxonomy (NCBI): domain Eukaryota; kingdom Metazoa; phylum Arthropoda; class Insecta; order Lepidoptera; family Sphingidae; genus Hemaris; species Hemaris fuciformis. Next base: position 5,916,695 of record OU015440.1, on the reverse strand, counting down.
TATGTATGCAAAAAAAAAACTGGTGGCACTCCGGGAGTGTCGGCAGAAGTGAAAACTTCAACATTAACGTTGTGCATTTTTTAATTATTTTGAAATGATTAGGAAATAATTTCGCATAAATTGCTTTATTTATCAGTGTAAAAGTAATATCATTTAGGTGGTAAAATATAATATTTATTGCGCTATCGTACACAAACATACCAATTTATATTAAATAATGCGTCTTACGCATTTTCGATCAGGGTCACGTGATCTGATGCGAGTTCAACATTTTTGACCCATCCTAAAAAAAGTGCACAGCGCCGCTAAAGATGTTTTCACTTCAAAAGATTTCACTTCAAGTCTAAAACCATTGAACTATTTATATGTAGTGACTTAAGAAACTAGACGATGAAACATACAACAAAGTGCTTCCATTACATACAATTTTCTTATCAAATATTGCTCATGGCTGTTTAGTACAAAGTATTCTCGCAAGATATGACACATTACAATTATTAGTCAACATAGCACACCCAACGTGTTTACATTTAAGTTGGTTTGTATTAGTTTAGCTAAGCATTTAAATATAGAAATTACGTCAATTATTTCCTGATATCTGAATTTGGGGTAAATTTTTTGAAATAAATAAATACAAACCACTCACGCCTGTATCTACGGAGGGGTAAATAGTGGTATTTGCAACTAGGGTAGGCCTGCTATGTTTTACGTCTCGCATAATACGGGGCCTATGATTTTTGGGCAGATTGTAAGACTCTGAACTGCTATAGATAATTTTCTAATGAAATGCACCAAATCTTTTCCCGACCCAGGAATCGAACCTGGGATCGCAAGGCATATACTTCTGCAGCGAGATCGATGAGACTGTTAAAATAAATATACAAACATATTAATATATAATTCACCAGAGAACATTTAAACATAGATTTGCGAATATTTTCATAAATATAGAATGCGATTTAGAATGCACAGTAACTGTGGGAAATTTAAACATTCAACATGTAACAGTCTGGTTTATTTAAAACAATGTTTGTTTACACTATTGTAAGTAGTTTATCGGTAGATGTATTGATTGTGTTGGCGCCAAAATTATTTTGCCATAGACAATGTAGATATGTTTTACATGGAGGTTTTATTACGGAAAATAACAATAACATTACTGAAAGTTCAATAATTAAGTTCGTTTTCAACACAATATTGAAGATTTGTGATCTAATTTCGACAAAAATATTTTTTCCTCTAGAACGAAACAATATTTCTAGATAGAAATTGGTGTATAACTGTTTATCTCAGAATCAAATTTAATCGAAATCGGTTCAGCAGTTTAAGCGTTACAAAAAAAGTATTTTCTTTTTCAATCACAGTATTAGGAAAAATATTAAAAGGGACTGTTAATATTAACTGCAACCGGATGTTTTATTAATGAATTGTTTTGATCGTTTTTTTTTCGTCACATTTATTGTTTTTTTTTTTAAATCTTGGTCATTGGATATAGTCATTTATGTCACGTAAAATTTATGCATAAAGTATATAAAACAATATTTAACTACGGCGTGCTTCTAACACTTACTAAAATCTAAAATTACTATAGACTAACGATAACGACGTCGTATATATAATTTTATTAGCAGAAAAGAATACATAAATTAGTAATATGCTACACATATTTTACAATGGACATAAAAAAAATATTTGTAGCAAATGATGTCATGAACGCTGCTCACTTCCTTTTAATAGTCTGTTGATTAAATTGAGAATTTTACGTTGTGTAATAACCTTAAATACCGCGAACAACATATAAAACTATTTTTACGGTGGACGGTTCATTAAAACTAGGGTTCAAATTCAACTTTGTGTATATTATTGTAAAAATGAAGATATTCAATAATGAAATAAATAATTAATAATAAACGGTTGTTATTAAAAATGTGACTGTTTTAATATAGATGTTCGCATATTTTTTTTGTTAGTCAAATCGACTCTATAGATTTAGTGTAATTTTTACAAACAGGTAGGTTTTCGTAGGTATTACGTAAAAACTTTTTAATTTGGAAAAATTGTTAACATTATCAACACCTACTTCATTTTTTCGATCCCATTCTGAAGTCTACAAAACGAAGCATAGCCTATTTAATGTTAAGCCACAATTTGCTTAACAAATGCATCTCTGCCTACCCTTCCGGGAATACAGGCGTGAGTGTATGTATGCAGTGTATCATGCACAATTTGTCTCAGAAATGTATTAGTTAAGCCTCCGGAGTGAATTTCATACTCGTATAAATCGATACGACTAGACGGTGATGTCGTACATCTAGGGGTAGAATGTAACTGAGTGCAGTGGCCAAAATATGCAGTTTTTCTCATTGTGTTTTCGTCCAATGTAATAGGGGGCGAGCTTATTGCCGTTTATCGGGCACAATTCCAGACTCCGGGCTGCTACTGACATTTTATTAAAGGAAGAAACACAATAATATTTTTCCGGACCCAGGAATCGAACCCAGGACCTATAGATCGCATGGCACTTACCGCAAGACAACGAAGCAGTCAAAAGTCATCTTTTAAAAGTTTCACGCAGTCTGGTATGTATTTCATTTATTTTTATTTTGCACAATTTGAAGGTGAACTGTCAATATGGATAAAATCTAAGATAGTATATTATTTAAAGAATGAATGATTTGTACAAAAAGATAAGAGTCAACAAGATAATGACTGCAACATTTGTTTATATCCTGCGTGGATAAACGATATGGCTACACCACAGCATGATCTCATTCGTTTGTCCGTCATTCAGTAACCCCCCGCCAATGCGCAGTCTCAGAGAAGCCGGCACGTTGTACGCTCGCGTGTAAACAATTTTATAACACCGTGCACTTTTTCGAATTTAGAAGTGAATCATGGCCGTGAGCAGATTGTCTATTGTGAAGTTTTTAGAGCTGGTGAGATTATTTGTTTTTTTAGACTAATACTTTGAATTCAGAAAAACGGCTCACTGACAAGGACTCCTGACTGGTTTAGTAATCGGGAACGGCCAGTATTTTTTTCTCTTTGGTTTGGTTGCGGTATGGAAAAATAATATCTAATGAAATGACGCAGGTTTTAACTGCGTGTTACATACCGCTTGTTTAAATATATTAGAATTAATAAGCCAGGAAGAATAAAAAAAAAGTTTACATTTACCATTACTAGTACCTATACATATTGTTTGGTTAGTGTCAAGCATGATATCAAAGTAGATTACAGGAATGACTCTTGTGTCCTTGTGATTGTGAATGACCTCATTCCTTTTTATAGGGAGACTTTTTTGTATCGATTTGACATCGTAGTGAACCACCTGTTGATTTGAGCAAGCATCTTTAATAGTCGGCTGGGTATTTTAGACTCCTTTGAGTTTGTATGTATTTGGCCTGGATTTATACGTAAACTCGCTACGTAAACTTTACGGACTTAAGCATAAAAGTTGTGTATGTTATAACTTAAAATTAAACAAAGGAAGACAAAACATTGCATAGATATGGTAGATTTATTAAATATTTATGTATGAAGCGGATGCGCCCAATGTTATTTGTCTATATTCATTATAATTAATGTACATGCAAATATGCATTTTAATTTTTATCACAAATTTATATCTACTAAACGAGCAGAAAATGTTAATTGACACGTCAAATTTCGTTCAGAAGCATAGGGGTCTTTTATAAGGTCACGTAACTGAAATGTTTCTATGGTCCATTTATTCCTCTTATAACATAATGTTAAATAGTATTTTTCCGAAGAAAAATGAAAATATAATTAAAATACATTGTTTTAATAAAAATAAAACATATTGACCAGTGTACCTACATATCTCATGCTAGTTATTTTACAATTAATTATGTTTTTTTTTTATAAACATGTACTGACGTGTGATAAGTGCTACATTATTGCCTACATGATAAAGAAACGATCATTTCATTTCATTTCAAATGTTGCTAAAAGTTTTTTTTTTATTGTAAAGTACATTCATACATTTTGTTTAATGTTCACATAAACAGATAGATCCGAGTTCTAGGCACAGGCTTTCTCTGAAGTAGGTTAGGGATTGGTCCAACGCGTCCTAGTGCAAATTGATAGACTCCAAATCCCTAAGAATTTTCTAGGGAATAAATTTTGAATGTGATTTTCAATGACAACTTCTTCAAAGTGCGTGATAATGTATTATTAAGTAAACAACCATATCTGAAATTATATTATGTTGAAACACTAATGTTTACCGAAGATCCATTTATTTAAAAACAATTCACTTGAGATATTATTTATACAGTAACAGGTTGACTGAACTTTCAGAAATATTCCATCCTGGACATATAAAAACAGTATTCTAAACCAGCAAAAATAAACAAACATTTCGAGCAAAAATCCTCTATACTGTATAGTAAACACACACATACATACATACATACATAAACTCACGCCTGTATTCCCCGAAGGGGTAGGCAGAGGCGCATTTCTGCACCCACATTTCGCCAAGTATGTATCAGTCCCACGTAATAGGGGGCGAGCCTATTGCCGTTTTTCGGGCACATTTCCAGACTCCGTGCTGTTACCGAGAATTTCCTAATGGAAAAACCCAATAACACTTTGCCCGACCCGGGAATCGAACCCAGGACCTCTAGATCGCTCGGCACATATTTGTACCGCGAGACCACGACGCACAAATATGTGCAAATATGTGTATAGTAAACAGTAAATTTATATATTTATAGTATTTTCTTTATTACGTTTCTATGTACGGGTATGTGCTCATTTGAGAGAGCCTAAAGCCTCTTAGTTGTAGATGAGGCCCGTGCCCAGCAGTAGGACGTATGTATATGGGCTGATAATGATTATTATGTGCTCTTTTGGTATCGGAAATAACTACCAATACGGTCGTGGTTTCGAGCCTCGGCTCGGGTTCGATACCTACTTTTACAAATGCGTATTCATACGGTCATATACATATATGTACGAGTATGTTCTTAATATAATCTCTTTACTATCGCTCTGTTTAATGTTGAAGAAAAACAAAGTACTCGTAAGGTTTGCAATAAAGAGGTTTATTTCAAACTAGGTATTAACCACGATTAAGCCAGTTTTAAGTAAGGCTACTCTTTTTTCTCACTAGATCGTAATTATAGAGGACAATATATACATATATACATAAAGTGTTAGTTTTCTTTATAAACTTCACCACACGGTGTTGTGCGTACAATACTACAAATATTTACTTTCTAAACAGTGAAAATGCAATTAATTCACGTCAGCGTTCCCGCCAATAAACAACGAATATAAACAGTCTGTACATTGTGTGGGTTCATTGAACTCTTCCCTTTGTACACCGAACATGTCCGTCTAATTTTTATTGTTTTAGAAACTTCATTTTCAATGTTGATACTACGCCTATTTATTTTAAAGACAGTAATTATAGTCTGTTATACAGATTTCTGAATCTGTAATTTAATAATTATTTTTTACTAGGGCACATAAGCCTTAATTGAAATAGTAATGGTCACGAGCAGACATAATAGTTGATTATGTCAAATGGCGTCTATTTGGAGGATTAAAAGACTTACCATAACCTCTAATGTTATCCATTTGGTACAAAACATTGGTATTGATCTCATTATGCCATATTATCTCAATATTCTACTAAAAAGGAATTTTACGTGAATGAATGAAATTCATGAGTATTGCGGCGCGCTGTTTTTCTAAACTATGATATCTTTACTCTTTACATCGGATGGTAATGTCAAATAAACTGACGTGGCGCGAATTAATCACTGTTGATAATTCATTTAGGTCTATTTTTCCGGCATAAGCTTTTATTTCCACGGATCCATCTATCACTATACTAAAATTCATCAACAAACTTGTTTCCGCTTTTACATTGTGATGTTTTTACCCTATATTTCTAGTTGTATTGTATCATCCTGAGGAGCGAGCAATTAATAGTATGAGTTATCGGTTTTAAATACTCGTGTTATCTGTATATATGTTGCATTACAAGTAAACAATTCGCCGAATGATTATTTTTGTTTGTGCAACTGATTCACACATTCAGATAGGGATGATTCGATATCGTCCAACCCATATTTTAATCTCACTATCGTTAGTATTATTAAGTGCTGACACTTCACTACGCTTGTAATACGAATAAATATTAAGGTGGAATGTTTTAAACATGCTTTTAATGATACGTAAAAGAAGTTATAGTCCGACATATGACTTACAGTTCCTTATCTCTAGGGAATGTAATTTGTGATCTAAATGTTTGCTATGGACGCATAAAATAAGTATTTGCTAAATTAAGTCCTGGAAATAAAGTCATCAAAGTGTGTCATCTATGAATAATGCTTGTTTTTTTACTAACGGGACAATGATTCTGGCTTAATCCATTTACTAACAGCATGAGACTAAGATGATAAGAAAAAGTCGAGACGATGGGAATTGATAAATTTGGCAAAAGATGTAGGCTCAGCGTTGAACAGAACATAAACGAGTCTGACTCCCAGTATACCAAAGATGATCAATCTATATAAATATATAAAACATATTTTGCTATCAAAACATTTGCCATTACAAACGAAGCAATTTGAATGTTTGATAAAGGGATTGGACAGAAAAATAATTCGTCTTGACATTGATCATTCATTAAAAAAGGAGGTATTAATCGTCAATATATAAATTAGATCATCAGAGATTTAAGATTGTTTCGATTCACGAAGACATACCAGCCTTTGTGTTACTGATAAATTTTCTAATGAAAAAACATATTACGCCGTTATTAGTAGTTATTAGTTTTTTATTGTATTCCATAATTGGGCTATTTTTTGTGATGTTTAATGCTTAGTGTTAACATTGTTATCCTTACTCTACGCTTCGAAATACTCTGATATGTGGTATTACTAATTGAATAACTTCTCTATGCTAATTAATTTAACATACAAATGTGATTACGTTATCGCATATGAATGCAATGGAATGTCATTTTAATGACAAATATAAAAATAGAAACTATGTCGACTAAGCGTAACATATTAGATATAAAGGCTCGTCACCTGAGTCTTAATTTTTTTGATAATATAGAGGAATTAAATATTTAAGTTAAATCAAACTAAAAAGAGGTTCCCAATGTAATGACGTCAGAGGAAGTGAGACAGATAATTATTGCTTAGTTAAGAGAGACATTATAAATTTTAAGGCCTTTAATAAGTAAGGTTTTATAAGTTGTGTTGGTTGCGGCACTCACTGTAACACGCTCATTACAGCTTTTGTAGGTTTTGTCACATTATCGTGACAGAATTGTAAATTTTCCCCTTATATCACTGCACGTGTCGACTAAGGTTATATTTAATTAAACTCAAATATCAAACTAACAAAGACTATATTTCTTCAAATACAAGTAGGTAACTTCCATACATCCGTACACTTCGAGCGTTAGCTTCCAACGAACATTTTGAATGCCACGCCCCACCAAGCGGCCACCAGTGTGACCAGTTTATGAAAGAAATTAAATTATTAAATTAAATAAATTTACCGGTAAAGCTACTTTATATTTTGGATGATTATTAGGAAACCTTACACTCGACCATCCTGATGACATGCATGTCCTCATGCATGCACCAGGTGAAACCAAATAAAACCTTACACTTGGCAGAACGAGGCTTTCAAATAATACATTATACAATATTCGATTTTATAGTACTCGTTATAATAATGACAGTATTTTTGTTGCATAAGCAAACCGTTAATTAAAATTTATTCATCATCAACAAATTAACAAGAGACATAATGCGTGTAGATCAACTAATCATTTCGCTATATAATTTAACAAAAACTTATTTTCATCTTTGTAACCAAATAGACACTTATAACTTTACTATCCTTGTAACCTTATAACCACTTATAACTATCCTTGTAACCTTGTAACCACTTAGGTATAACAATCCTTGTAACCTTGTAACCACTTATAACTATCCTTGTAACCTTGTAACCACTTATAACTATCCTTGTAACCTTGTAATCACTTATAACTATCCTTGAAACCTTGTAACCATTTTTAACTATGTAACTTTATAATCGTAAATCATCTTATAATCGGAACCATTTATTGCAATCACTATATATAGCATAAATTATTTAGCAAAATTTGAAGTGATATTTACACAATTTAAATCAAATTCATGAATATGGATTTAACAACAGTTAGACTGGGCTAAAATCACAATATCGCTATAAACAATAGCACAATATTAAGTTGTTTAGCAAAACTCAAGGTGATATTTATACATTTTATCTCAAATACATTGACATGGATTTAGACAACAGTTAGACAGGGCTAAATCACAATATCCTGCTATCTAATTTCTAAATATAAATTCTTGCGAATGTTTTGCGGGGCATCAGGCCAGGCGCGAATGTGTCTGTAGCTCGCGCCCGACTTGAAACACCACAAAACAACGTCCTCGCATTATATTTCATTTAAATCACAACGTACATACATTAACAAAAATTGCATTTATGTTCTGTATAGTTTGAAGCTTGTCGGAAGGGACTTTAAGACATGGGAGCATAATCATTCAATTGATTCAGTATCGCTTTGTTCGTTGTCTGTTTCATCTAAACGTAACGAAGCTACATGAACCCATGGTTTCATTCTATCGGCGGCAACCGTGGTCTTGCGTTTCCCTATCATACCCTCAAAACCCGCGATTGGAGCAACCCTGTAACGATCGTTCCCTATAACCTTAATGACCCTAAAAGGCCCCTCGTAAGAAGGCATTAGCTTTGTGCTTTGACCTTTACCATGAAACGCAACCTTTGTTATTTTAACTAGATCACCCTTGCTATATGTACGAGCAGCATGCCTATTCCGATCGTACCGCTCCTTTTGCGCAGCTTGGGCTTCATCGATCTTTTCCTTGACTTCAGTGCGGAGATCAGATAAGTTAATGACCTCGCGAGTATTGTTCGCGACCGCGTTTAAGGCTGGCTTGACTTCACTATACATTGCCGTACCGAACATGATTTCAGCTGGTGTCTTTCCTGTAGTTTTTTGTATGGTGTTGTTCAAGCCCCATTGTATTTTCCCAATTTTATTGTCCCAATCCTTTTCATTGTCGCGTAGATTTTGGGCTGTCAAACAGTCAAGTATGGTCCTGTTGTAGCGCTCTATTTGACCGTTGGCCCTAGGACTTGCCACTGCGTTCAACACGTGTTTTATGCCTCGCTCAAGACAGAACCTTCGGAATGCATGAGCAGTGAAGCAAGAACCTCGATCGCTAATCAATCTATCAGGTGCTCGAAATATGTCGAAAATGTCTTGCAACGCTTTTATAACATTTGCAGTACTAGTACTCCGTACAGGCTTGATAAACAAGAACTTAGTGAAGGAGTCCACGACATTTAGCGTATGTGTAAACCCTCTTTTCGACTTCACAAAGGGTCCAAGGTGGTCGACGTGCAACGTGTGAAATGGAATCGCAACTTTTTCTATGGGGTGTAACAATCCCTCTCGCCCATTGGCAGCCTTCTTAGCATAGGCACAATCTATACATGCACTAACATACTTTTTCGTAAACCGTTTCATTTTTGAAAACCAGTAACTTTTCTTCATGCGTTCCAAGGTTTTTTCATAACCAACGTGACCTATATCATCGTGATTCATCTTACACAGCTGCCACCTTGCACCCTTCGGAACCACCCATCTGACGTTCTCTTTATTGCCCCCAAGGCACCTAAATAACTTGTTCGCCTTTAACACATAATTGTCTCTTATGTAAGCTAATCCTTTGGGATCTAATTTACTACTGACAATATCCCTAATCCTACACAATTCAGGGTCTCCTAGTTGTAAAGTCAGCAGCCAATCCTCGTCGGAAATTGCCAGTACTGGTGGATATCTTACGTGGTCTGTAGTGTCCGTATCATATGTAGGATTCCGGGAAAGGGCGTCCACATGACCCATTCTTGTACCTGGTCTATACTCGATATGACAGTCAAACTCTTGCAAGGCAATCCACCAGCGGGCAATCCGGGGTATCAGGTCACGTTTTTCAAACGTAGAGCGCAGCGCGCTGCAATCGGTAACCACTTTGAATGGCTTCCCTAAGAGGTAAACCCGGAACTTCTTCAGTGCGCATATAACTGCAAGAGTTTCTAACTCATACGAGTGGAAGTTCCTTTCTTCTGGGGTCGTCTGGCGGCTGTAATACGCCACGGGATGAAATGCGTCTTGACTTTCCATTGGACGCTGGAGCAATATCCCGCCAATACCTACTTTGCTCGCATCCGTATGGAGTTCTGTCTCGGCTGTAGGATCATACAATGCCAAGACAGGCCTTTCTATCAATTTGGACTTCAGGACATCGAATGAGTCTTTCTGCTCAGTCGTCCACTCCCACGTTGCATTTTTCTTTAACAACTTAGTGAGTGGGTATGCTATCTGAGCAAATGACTGTATAAATTTCCGGAAATAACTCACAAGTCCTAAAAACTGGCGCACGTTGTGCACATTTTGTGGCAAGGGAAAATCCGCTACGCTCTGAATTTTGGTAGAACCTGGGCGCATGCCAGCCGCGCTAATTTCGTACCCCAAGTAGTCGATCTTGGTTTGCAAGAAACTGCATTTAGATAAATTCAGTTTCAACTGCGCCTTTTCTAATAATATTAAGACTTCTTCTAAACGAGTTATACATTCAAACGGGGTTTCACCAAAAATCAACAAGTCATCTAAATACACTGTGGCTTTATTAAATCGAGCCTGTCCCAGAACGTGGTTCATCATCCTTTGGAAGACAGCTGGAGCATTTGCCAGTCCGAACGGCATACGATTATATTCGTAGTGACCGTCGGGGGTCACAAAAGCAGTCAAATGCTTGCTGTCCTCCGATATCGGTACTTGATAATAACCTGACATGAGATCAAGGGTAATGAACCACGCCTGTCCCGATAACCTCGCCACTTCGTCTTCTATTATCGGGATGGGGTATCTCTCTTTTATGGTCAGGGAATTGAGCAGCCTGTAATCTACGCATAGTCGTACGCCACCGTTCTTTTTCCGCACGAGTATTATTGGGCTAGCGTAGTTGGAAGTTGACTCTCGAATTATACCCGCTTCTAACATCTCGTCAACCATTTCACGAACCTTCTCTCTCTCGTGGTGAGAGAGGCGATACGGTCTATAAACTACAGGGCGCTGGCTGCTCAGCTCTATGTTCATTTCTACCGCGTTAGTACATCCAAGGTCTGCCAAGCCATGCGCAAAACATTGTTCATGGCGCCGCAGCACGTCTAGAAGCTTGGTCCTGGCTTCATCGGAAACTATCTCGTCTACTTGTATTAGACTTTCGTCGAATTTCTTAGCTGAGGTAGACTCGGTGCGAGTGTCCATAGCTGTAGAAATCTCCCCGCTCATAAGTCTATAAACTGATTCTACTCTTTCGGCCCTGGCGACCACCGAGTTTTCCTGAAGCTGACATGGGACGGCGCAGGGTTGCACTGTGACGTAGAATGAACCGTTTTTGACTTCGTAAACCCCGCCGTAAATAATGTATTGCGCACCTACCTTGCCCACTACCTTCGTATCAACTATCATACTGCCGGTAAATAGCGTTCCAGTTCTGACCTTGACGCTAGCAGTTCCTTGAAGGTTACAGCGTGCTACAATACTGACCTTCTGAAGCCGTTCATTGTCATCATTTTGAATAAAATTAGGTAGTTCTGAATCAACGTGTATAAATTGTAGTCTATTCACGTCTTTAAAAACAACTACGTGAGGTTGTTCAGTGAAGGTTTGTCCTATAAGCAAGTCCTTCTCTAAGAACTGGTCCTCTACTACGCGGCAACAGACGGTCGCCCCCACACTATCTATAGACATGTTTAGTTTTACAGAGCCCAATGAACTCACAAGGTTGTTGCCGAAACCTTTCATAGTGGATGGCATCTGGTCGTGAGACAACCCGAGTTTTGCCAAACACGACTGTGCGATTAAGGTCACCTCACTGCCCAGATCAATGTACGCTTGGTATGGCATGTTTTCTACAATTACTTCCTTCGTAAATTTATTGTTAGGCTTTGAACTACTTATGAGCATGGTTTTCGCCACCCCGTCGGCTTTGCTCGATACCGTCTCTTGTTTGGAACGACAAAGTTCAGCTTTATGTCCCACTTTGTCACAACTACTGCATTTCACCAGAGGTTTTGGGCATCTTGAAAACGGGTGCCCTTTCTCTTTGCAATTGTAACAAAACAACCCAGGATTGGTTTTCATATTAGAGCGGTTATTTACTTTATCGTCATTCGTATTGAAATTACGATCCTTCAAAAATAATGGTTGAGGTGTATAAGGATCTCTATTATTGCTAATTAAGAACTTCAATAGATCGTCAGGTTCATCGCACCGTAGCGCTAAAGCGCTAGACCTTGTGGTCCTATCGCTAATGCCATGAATAACGCAGTCGACTGCACGCCTGCCGCTTATATCGCATTGGTTAAGTAGTGAAAGTTTTTCGTAAAAATAGTTTTGGATGGGTTCGTTAATTCTACTTTTGCGCTTTAACATGTCTTCAAGTAACTGCCCATAATTTTGTTCACAGGGAAAGGCGTTTAACAATTTAGTTTGCCATTCCGACCAGCTGTACAAAATTGAGCTCTGACTTTCGTACCATATTTTAGCTAACCCAGACAATTTTTGCATAGCAAAATGTACAGTGCTCTTCTCGTCCCAGCCGTAGACCATCGCACATTCATTCACCTTTTTTAGCCAAATATCCATACGCTGGTTTTTCTCCGAAGGGTTAAACTCCGGTATAATGTTTTTACTATCATTATGTGTACTATGGCTAGGCTGTGACGGGAAGATATCTTTTATAGACTTAATTATGTTAGTTATGTCTTTACAAGAAAAGGATGGGCTACGTGACCTTTTTAAATCTCCTCGGTCCCCCTCGGGCACGCGACTGTTGCTGCGGTGTTGGCTGCGTGCGTGGCCACGGCTGCGACTACGGCTGCGGTTAAGGCTCTCCCGCGTCGCCCTTTGTAGCGACTCGCGGTGTACGCTCCGCTGACGACGTTGCTCCACGTCTCGTTCTCGTTGCAGCTCGAGCTCCAGTTGGTGAACCCGCCTCCGTTCTTTTCTCAGCGCCTCTTCGCGATCCTGCAGCCGGCGGCAGTAGCTGCGGCTGCGTCGACTGGAGTCGCGATCACGCCCGCGAGTGAGGCTGCGCCTGGAGCGCGATCGGCTGCGTCGGGGAGTTTCTGCGCTCCGTCCAACATCGTTTGATTCCATCATCTGAAACTCGTAGCCGGAAATTGTGTGCATTAGATATAAAATCGGGCAACGTGATTTTTGTTGAAAACACAAAATCCCTAATATCTTGAAAAGTATTTTTCCTACGCAAAAATAACGAAATGTTTATCCCCCTTATAACCCCTAGACGCAACAATTCGAATACCCATTATTATATATATATATATTTTTAATTATTATTATTTATTTATTTTTACCCTCAATTTATACTTTTCTCAGTTTATACGATAAAACTATTAAAAATTACATGGGAAATATAACATCAGCTTGAACTTCGAAGGTAAGTGACATTTCGTGAATATCGTGCGTTCAATGTAGGTAGTCTATTTAACAAGACGGCTTCAACATTTTCTGCTTTAGCGTCAGGTTCGGATCACTATTATATACTTCTAATCATGAACAAACTACAAAGTTTAACAATCGAACTTATTTATAGGTCATAATTAAGTTGTAGGCGTGTACTTACATTTTTATTGGTTTATCCCTGGCTTCTGAGATGTAAATTTTCCCCTTATATCACTGCACGTGTCGACTAAGGTTATATTTAATTAAACTCAAATATCAAACTAACAAAGACTATATTTCTTCAAATACAAGTAGGTAACTTCCATACATCCGTACACTTCGAGCGTTAGCTTCCAACGAACATTTTGAATGCCACGCCCCACCAAGCGGCCACCAGTGTGACCAGTTTATGAAAGAAATTAAATTATTAAATTAAATAAATTTACCGGTAAAGCTACTTTATATTTTGGATGATTATTAGGAAACCTTACAGAATAAAATTATAAATGTATCTAAAAATCTTTATGGTAAAAAGTCAGGGATATAATAATAAATCGCGAGTTCTGTCTGAGTCTACTATTGATTATCATCATTATCAGCTACAAGATCTCATTTGTCGAATATAGGCGCCCTACCCTCCAGCGATTTCGAGAGTAGGTAACCAATAGGAAGGTTTACTACATTGAATGCGCCGTGGATCCAACTACTTGCGACCCAGTTCGTCAGTACACTTTGTAAGCGTACACGTACGTGACTTCCAGTCACGAAAGCAGAAAATAGGAAGGAGAAAGGAAAGCGATGTAAAGGTAGTTTGGCTCGTGCTCATGAAATCCTATGAGGTGATGCTTCAAAATAAACGATTCCGTTGATATATTAATTCACTAACTAGTACAAATTGCTTACAAAGCTTACATCAGTTCATAAATTCTATTCTTAGTTTCACATCTTGAGCAATTCCTACGCGCTCATTGTACCTTGTGTATTGTACTAGTGTGCAAAATAATGACTCCTCTTTTTGTTAATTTATCTATTAAATAATATCAAATTGATAAAAAATGTCATGATTTATACCATATACCTTTTAAACGCACCACTGTTTGAATTTTTTCAAGTTATCCTTAGTATCTCGGACATCGGCATCGTGAGGAAACCTGCACACCTAAAATATCTTAGGAATTTCAAAGATGGGTAGTCCGCCAACACGCACTAGGCCACGTGGACCACGGCCTAACCTCTCTCAGCTGTACAGGAGTGCCGTGTCTGTGCAGTGGGACGTAAATGGGCTTATGACGATGATAATCTCAAACATGTAATTTTAAAACAATAGTTAAATTACAATTGCACCGTTAACATCCGACAGAAATAGTATTTTACTTTGTTACGGTAATGACTCAGTAATGATAACCTCTACTGTAACACAGGTATCCAACATGGTCTTAAGAGTGTACTCTTTGTACTCTCTCTTCAGTACTCACTGTACATTTATTAAAAAATAAAACGCATCCTTACATCCTTTTCCCGTCTGACATTATGCGATTAATATAACTGACCAACGCCTACCAATCTGTGCAAATGGGCCCAGAAAGGAAGTCGCCTAACGATGGAATTAGGCTTGCCTTTCATACGTACGTACATAATTGAGTAGCTATGCGCAGGCAATATTATGATAGCGACTAAAATGATTGGCACAATTTTCGCAAAGACTTGAGACCTCATTCATAAAATTGGTATACATTCTTTAATATGTGATGTTCTGTTACGTCATTACATAACAAGATATAACACTATATTGTTAAGGTAGGTAGACTGATCGTTGATAAACAGTCTTTATTGAATATGTATTTTATAGTGCATTGTTTTTATAGAAATAATATGTCAAAGCTATTGTTAATGAACTAGTACCCAAAATGTATTTCGCTGAAAAATAAAGCCTCATAAACTCTCAATATACTTTATATAAACTCACGCCTGTCTACTGTTCTATTCAAATTCTGTTGTTGTTTTATTATTCATACAAGTTTCTAAAATATTTAATACACATTTTCAATAGATGTATGAATTCCCTAAAACACTTAAAGCTAACATATTATTTCTAATTAATTTTTAAATGTACCATTACACGACTATTCTTATAGAAATAATAAACAAATTAACACAACAGTCACACATGATATAACTTATAAGGAATGATAATAAGAAATAAATGGCAGCTTCTTCATAGTTCTATTTATACATCTATATACATATCGTTTACACTAGTTTACCTTCAGAGTAAGCATGACGTAGTCTCGTCTTATGTCATGCAAACTTGATACATAATAAAAAAAACAGTCAGGATACTTAGTGTGCCGTAAAGGTGCAAAATGACATCATGATGATGACAAATGGTTCAAAAAACAAAAAAAATCTACCCGATTTTTGATAATATCTTTAGTTAATTAAATGGTATTCGTCTATAGCGGTTGTTACTTGATTCAATGCATATACATCATATGAGAACTTAACTAACTTAAGAAAACATTAATATTTCATACTCTTTTTAAATGAATAAATAAATGCACCCAACAGTCACATACATAGTTCTGACCCCACACTAGGATACAAGTCCTGTGTCATGAGTATCAGAAACTACGAAAGACTTTTCGGTCTCACAAACACCCAGACCCGGAACAAATATTTGTGGATCACACAAGCATTTGTCTCGGTGCGGGGATCGAACCCGCGGCCTCTCGTTTCGCAAGCTGGTGTCTGGCCAACTGCGCCACGGGGCTGTCAAGCTTATCAGTTGTCGGGCTTATCAGTTTCTTCGAGATATTTTATCTCATAAATTAACCGTCTTAACTAATATCGGATTCATATCGGTTAGGCCGTGAAAAAGTTACTGTCAGTTACTTTCATTTTCTACATTGTTACGATGGATCTAACACGTTTTCTCACAGAATAATTATGCTATTCAACTCTTACATTTTATTCATTAAAATGGCACCAAGGTCGCGACCTCGACCTCCGAATTAATGTGTTTACGCGTTTGAATCACACACGTGTCATTCTTAATTTTAGCAAATCGAATGAGTAAACTGTGCTGATAATACGATTGTTTCATTCCATCGAGTATAGGAAACTGTCATTACATAATGTGATTTTTACATACAGGTCATTCAGTGTATGTATACATAATATATTGTGGTATATATTTCGTGACTTAAACGTTGCTTAGTAAATGTCCACATAAACCCAGTCAGTCTAAGATGGCCTTTTCACTTCGTTTCAGTTATTTTTATTTTTATATCTGAAGTTATATGTATGAAATTTGTTTGTGTATAATCTAGTTTACTAGGGCAGGCTATGCTATAGTACGAATATGTTGTAGAAATGTTCATACCCGAGTTTTAAGTGAAATATTAGAATGAGTAGAAATTATTTTCCTTGTTGACTTCAAAGACCAAGTAAAATGTAAACACAATAAGAGAGAAAATACGAAAAATTTATGACAATTGAAGAAGCGTAGGATTTGCCACTTTATAGTAGCTGTTTGTACAAACGGGATATAAGAGTGTAATAATTAGATATTAATAAGACACATGACAGAGTAAATATACTCGTGTTTACTTCCTTGCGATACTTGATCCTTGGAGTAATAATAACATGTAACAAATCCCCAAGGCTGATGCAACACAGAGACAGAGAGACCAATATGCTAACTAACTATTGTTTACCTTACATTATTAAAAGAATATATTACAACAACATACCTGTATTCGTACTGTGTCATTGGTAATTACGTTTCTGCCCAACAGCTGCGCAATAAAAGCAATGTTAATGTGTTCTAATTGCTGTAGAAGTGTGTTAATTGGAGTGAGATCTTGTTACTGATAATGACTACGATTTCTCAATATTAACATTTTCTATGAGTTTCAATGATGTTATTGAAATTTTGTCTAAAACTTATTGGAGCAGCGATTAACGAGAAATTAGCTATAATGATTGTAGGTCCCATTATCAGGACAAATAACAACACTTGTGTATATAGGTGTTTGTGTGTGTGTTTTTTTTAAGAACCGCATAATGTAGGAGAACTCCTCGAATGAGACATTATTTTAGATACAACTTAGATTATGGTTATATTGAACATAGACTTTCGTAAAACAAAAGGTACATAACAATTAATTATTCTTTTTGACGTTAAAAACATTTCCATGGCTAGATATTTGCCAATATTAGTTTTAATTAATTAGTTAGATTTATTTTAGTCTAGAAAATGTAATACGGATGCTTACTAGCATGAGAAATCTTAACTACAACAAATGAATCAATCATAGCTATAATTACCGTTTAGATTTTACTTCACGTGCGAAATACATTCAAAAATCTTGACCCTATTTTTAATGAACCCATCATTACGCAAGGTCCCTACTCGGTGGCCTCGTATGTGGCTGAGCCTGCAATTAATATGGAGGCAGCGGTAGTATGACATCACCTAACCATCTACAGTGAATTGAAACGTTCCGGTGGTTAAGAACGACGTCATCTGGTGATAAAATTCGGGATGACGTCATGAATTGAGGTGTAAACAATATGTTGGTATACGAATTTTCTTATTGGTTGTGTTCTGTTTACTTGTGGGTGTTCAAGGTTATATGAGTAAGAAGTCAGTGATGCATTCAAATATGTACTTGTAGACATTTTTAAAGCTAATTACATTCTGTGTTTCTGTTTCGTATTTAAAATACGTATTATTATGATAAAGTTATAACACATTGTAAAATATATTGAGATTTACATACAGATTTGAGTCGTGAAAAGCTACAGAGATTATTACTGGCCCGTCGCTACAATTATACCATAGAACTACTATACGCTACTCATAGAACCAGACTAATGGAAATCGGAGCGCTCTTCTGTAATTGTTTTTACCGTATACGAGTATATATAGATATATCGCTATCGCAACAAATATCCACCACTATTTACCCCTTTTTTCCTTACTTTAACTCTAGTATCTCTGAATTAAGATGTATGCTATTGTTAATGAGTTCATTGACTTATTAGTGCCTTATTTATAACATTAAAATTAACAACGTGAGTTGACCCCGCTGATACTAATCGCCTTTCGTATTATAACTAACTTATGCCATTTAGAGAACATTGCCTTCTCTAATGCCCTTTTATAGTTCACTGACTGAGTTCCTTAACCATAATAATTGATTTTTGTTGTGTGAATTACACAATACAATTAATATTTTCGCTTGATGCAACGAATTTGTGATCGATGCTTTGAATACATCGTTCGGGAAAATAGATGTGTCGTCGACGACGATTTACTCTTGTAGGAGGACTGTTGCGCCCTCCATACGAGTACAAGATATTGACAGAACGCAGCGCTAATTAATGTGATGCCACATTTCTTTGTCACACAGAGGTACCACTCTGAAGATGCTATTTTTTAAAACTATGGCAATGTTATATTAACATTGTAGCAGAATTGAGCAAATTTATATGCATGCACTTAAATTAGCGATATGGAGGGTCCAAAAAAAAAACTAAAAGTAATAACTAATGGCCAGTGAAGTCTAGCAGCATATAATTAATCAGTAGAACTTGAGTTAGATGTATTGTTATGTTCGAGATGCGGAAGTCCAGTTGAATTTTTCGAGTTACGGAGGTAAAATATGTACCAAAATGGCTTGGAGGGACTCAGTGATTATTTTGACTAATAGGGGGTTGAGATTTTGGTGTTTGAAGGGAAGGTAACAAAGCATTATTTTCGAGATTTGGAGGTTTTCAACTTAACGAGGTTTTACTGTAGTAATATTGTGTAGTTGATAAAATCGTAAATCTTACAGAAGAAAGAAAATGTCCTTATCTAGCATTACACCGGAGTTCAATGAAACCAAACATCATTCACGTTTTTAATATCTTATTATTAAATAACAAATGACGACCATTCTTTCTATTTACTCGTAATACATTCGTACACGCTGCCAGTACAGGCATCTGCTTCATCACTCTACCAAGCACCCAAGATTAAGATCTGTGTCAAGTTCAAGAAAACAGTTTTTGTATAATATTATGTCTATAGCACGATCAACAGGTGCCTATTGTAGATTCTACAATGGATGGTCACAATATATCTTTTTCAATGATTGACGCCTCGTACCGGCTTCGCATTACTCAATGTTAGTGCGGCTTTCTATTACAGTCGTTTTTGTGTCGGTTCAGTTGTTTTAGTTTTTTCTTGTTTTGCCTTCTTCGTACAAACTGTTACATGTTAAGTATGTTGGTAAAGGCACTTTGTGCATGAGGGTTAATATTAACTTTAAAAAAATATATACTTTTTAATGGTTAATCGCTAAGGAAACTATCATTTTGTAAAAAAAAAAAATATAATTAATATATTCCACAATACATTTCACACATTGTACTCAGTTATGTTATAAATTGAAACTGTATTTGAAATTTATTAAAATTTAAAACACGTGCTTATGAACACGAGACCATGAATAGTCCCGTTAAAGTTCTAAAAATATTTATTAAAGATTCAATTATATGGGTACAATGTTAATGAGTATTTTGGTAAATGATAAGGTTACATCCAGTGCAAAAGCCGTAGGTAGTCATTTAAGGTGTTAAGTCGTAATGTACGAGTATATTATGCGGGTGTGCAATACTTATCACATTCCTTCTAGAATCTCAAAATACAATGAAGTCTTGACTCAGTGCGTTATATCACCAAAAGTATATTAAATAAATAAGATCCACCAGATCCCATATTATATCCAAGTAATACATTTATTAGCCTGGAGTTTCTCCCTGCATGGCAACACTCTCCACTTTCCCACCAAAAAGAATATATAAAGGAGCTAGTCCCAAAAAACCCTTGTAAATGCTAATTTAAATAATACACGAGATAGCATTACTATAGTAAATATTTTTATTTTCCAGGCGCTGACATGTTCATGCGTCGCTCTGCACTATCACAGCTACAATGGAGAACCTGAGATCGGCATGCTGGTCACAGGAACTTTCATTGGATACCTCATCATCTTCGCAGGCGCAGCCGCCGGTAATTTTAATCTATTTTGTATTTTTTGACCATCACCAAATTTGTACGTCAGATTGACACTAGCGCACACAAAAAATTAAATTAGTATTCCATACTTCCATATCCAATATTTCATAACTTATTGTTTGAGTCGGTCGGTTCTATTGTCTGGATCGGTTCTAAGCCAGCATTGCTTCCTCTGCTGTATGTGGTGACCTCAACAATTAGGGTTAGCGGTTGCGGTTACGTGTCTCGAAGCTATGCATATTTTTTGACAACCGCTTTGGTGAATTTGGTTAAATTGATCAGCTTGTGAAACGACAGGCCACAATTTCGATCCTTATCCACAAATATTTGCCCATCATCTGTTTTCGATCGAAGTCTCTTGTAGTTATGTCATGATCACTTATGTCAGTGGTCATCCATATAAACCGTCATACATAAAAAATATCCACATTGAATTTCTTAGGTACATGAATGACGACCCACAATATGTAAGCGTAATAGACTAAAAAAAAACAAAATAGTAAAGTAGGCCCATGCCCAGCAGTTGGACGTAGTACGTATGTTTGTTGTTTGTTTATAATATTGTTTATAAATCTTATTATAATTTCCAGGCTATTTGATGCAGACACCATCACACAAGCGCATAGACATCTTCTACTCGCTGGTTGGTGTGGCGTTGTTCGTCGCCAGTGGCGCTGTTATCATTGACAAGTATGTTTATAATATGTTATCAATAGCTCTGCTTATTTGCTATAAAATGATTGGGTCGACTCTTACGGCGCCTACAAAATCAATGTGAAAACAATTTGACCCAAGCATCGCCAAAGACCAAACGCATGATGATGATGGAATATTCATATCCACTCGGGTTGCCATCGCCGATCATAATAATACATATGTTTAAACCGCCACAAAGACGGACGCAAATGGGTTTATACTTTACTTGATGGGTCATTTGCCAATACGATTACTCTCAGAATATAGTAACAAAAAAAACTTCTATATTTCACTCTACGTTAACTTTTTTTCTTTGTCACCATACCAGTTTATATATATTATTATTAAGCCCAAATACTAAAGTAACACAAATTATATATTCTATAAAATAGGAAAACAGTACAGGAACTGTGAATTCTGATATCCCCCATTCTAGAGCATGGCACTAATACTACTTCAGTGCGGGTTAATACACTTTAAAACCCACATCGGGTACCTACAGGAAGCGTACATTTTTCTGATAGCTGATAAAGTTAAAAACATCATTGGCCCGATATCTAATTGTAAGAGTTCACTTATTTGCACTGTTCAAGTGTTCAATCCACGTAGCCGGCAAACCAACTTACAATTTTTATACTATTATTAACTTTGTAGTCGTTACTGGCACAGCAAAGCAACTGTATTTGTGCCTGAATCCACATAAAGTTATCATCATCATCATCAGCCCATATACGTCCCATTGCTGGGAATGGGCCTCCTCTACAACTGAGAGGGTGTAGGCCTTAGTCCACCACACTGGCCTAGTGCGGGTTGGCGGACTACACACCTAAGAAATTTCTAAGACATTTAGGTGTGCAGGTTTCCTCACGATGTTTTCCTTCATCGTTAAAGTACGTGATAATTCTTTTAAAAGTTGTGCTCAAATCTTTAACGTCATAATTGATATATTACCCTTTGTATTTTTCAGGTACCAACATTACTCTTCAAATAGCATCAAAGACAAGAACTTGGCTAAGGCGTCCCTGGCTATCATCAACGGAGCAATTCTATTGGTGGACGCCGTTCTCACTCAGCGTGGAGGCTAAAAAAATACTGAGTAATAATGCCATAATAACCATGCAATTAGATAAGCCTTAAAATAAAAAAAAGTAAAATTGATAGAAAAAGTCTTTAGAATTTTAAATAAAAAGGCTTATTTTGTTTCGTGTAAAATTTATGGCAAATTACTTTTTAGATTATTCCATAAAGAATCTCTATCACATACAAGGACGGAAATACTTGCAAAGTAGATATGACATGCAACGGAAATAGAACTTTCTCGAAGACTAAATAGTAAGCATAATAGGCTGCCTAGAGTTATTATCGAAATACTATCGCATCCTAAAGGAATTATTTTTTTACTCAAAACAACTAGGATTTTTATTAAGGTTACATTACGTTATTGGAAGAAAAGTATAATATGCCATAACTATATTTTGTAAATTACAATATATTGTGCGTGGAAGATTTTGATTTTGTTCTTCCTATTTTGTTAATATGATGTACTCCTAGTCATCACCGTAACCTCATTTTCGTTTTCGAGATCGTAATTATATGACCATTAATAAAATACATAACTCTATCCCTGGACTCCGTCCAAAGCAGAACAGATATTTTACAATGGTTAAAATATGTACCCCATTTTTATTAAAAGTACAATATATGTAATACTTTTCATAAATTTATAAGAGACATCATTAAGGTAAACGGATATAAACAAATATAAATATTACGTGAAGGCAAACGATATTTTAACTTTAGCTTTTTAACGTTGGAAATAAAATAACAAAATCACACGTTAAAATATTTTATGAAACAATTTTACGCAACTATCTATTCAAATAGCTGCACTATTTGAACAGAATATACAAAACAAGTTGTTATGTTTATATTTTATTTAGAATTTAAGATACTAAATACATAATATTTAAAGACAGACTCCGATTAATTTATTTTATTAAACGTATACATAAAATGAACTGCCTAAATTGTAATTATGTTTTACTTGCGTAGTTCTAGTGATAAAATAAGCTTGCATATAGCGATATTAAACATTTATGACATGTTTAAATCTTCCAAAACACACAAATATTTGCATTTTTGTAAGCACGTTTATAAGTGTATTATTACTTGTGAATAAATACATTATTCTAATAACTAATTCTTTTTGGACCTTCAAGACATTATTTTCAGTGTTCATAAGCGTATGATTTGAGAATTTATCCTTCATTGGATCATACATGCCTAGTACTGGACCTTGGGCTTCTAACGTCAAGAGAAACCCTTTAGATTCTTAAGTTGTTGTTTTCATTGTTATACTTTCAATCTCAAAGATCTTCATCAATATAAAGAAATATAAAACTGATGATGTATAAGTTTACTTTTTCTGTTATAGTGTTTTATAATTAATTTAAAATTAACAGTTACGTTTTTAATGTAAGTATTGACGGCCTTGAGGTTTAGGCGCGCGGTCAAGAATCTCTCCAGTCGCAGGTTCAAACCCCACACACCTCTGACTTTTCTTGTTATGTATGTATTCACAGTGAATCATCACTTATTTTAACGGTGAAGGAAAACATCGTAAGGAAACCTGCACACCAACCCGCATTATGCCAGCGTGGTGGACTAAGGCCTAAATCCTCTCAGTTGTAGAGGAGGCCCGTGCCCGGCAGTGGGTCCTATATGGGCTGACGACGATGATGATACATTTTAAAACCATTGATAGATGTAAATTGATCTAAAAAACTTGAGACCAAATAAATGACAAATACTATTACAAATAGAAATGTGAGTTCGCTGCTGGTTTAATTACTGAATAAATAATGTACATCCACGATCTTTTGTTAGAAACACCTAATTTACAGTCATCAATCATGTCAATGTACGTACATATAATCAAAAATCTCACTTATGGTTATGCAAATAATAAAATCTTTATAAATCTCAACATTCACCCATCAAAGGTCAGTAGAAAATACGACTTCAAACACAACAGAAACAATGCGATCGAATATTATTTTGATTGTAAAATTAGTAGAAATCATCAACACGGAGTCATCGTTAAGTGATCTTGCAGCATATCATGCTAATTCTGCATATAGTCTGCAATTTGTAACTACAGTTGTTTGGTTTCGCACCAAGCCCGAAGATGTTACATATTTCTTGAAATATTTCCACGGGTCTGTTGTAACAGCTAAAATGCAAAACAATAATAACCACAAAACGCGCGAGTTAAACAAGGCCCTTGGGTATAAACAAACTGTTCTATTCGCTGTTTCCGCGGAAGAATTTGCTTATTTCATAACATCAGTTAATTTGGATTTAGTTGTACCTATACGGCTTTTGTTAGTATTAACAAGATTCGTGGAAGACCTTTCCGAGATTACTCGGATAGCTTGGGAGAATGATGTGGCTGATCTCGTCGTTATAAGTCAAGATAAAGAAGGTAATATCTCGCTTGCTACATACTTCCCCTACGGAAAAGGAATTTGTGGTGACTATACGCCAGTTGCATTAAAAATTGATTCTGCAGAGCTATTCCCAAAAAAGTTTGGCAATTTTTATGGATGCCCAGTTAAGATTGCAATTGTTAATTTTCACCCTTATTTGAATTTAGAAATAACGAATAACACAATAACATCAATCGCTGGAATTGATGGGAAAAATTTGTTACATGTTATAGAAAAACTCAATGCAACAATAGATATTGTGTCAATAGAAGATCGTGAAGGAATGGGTTCTTTTATAAATGGCACACCTACGGGGTGCTTTGGAGATTTAGTTAACAAGAAAGCAGACATGATAGCACCCGCTGCCATTATTAATTTTAAGAGATATAGCTTAACACAAATATCTCATGTTTATGCAACTTTGGATGTACATTGGTGTGCGCCAAGCAGGCGCATCATGTTTAGTTGGGCCAAAGTTCTACTTCCACTTTTGGATTACATCACAATGTACATGTTTTTAACTTTTGCTGTTTTCGTTATTGTCACTGTAGCGATTAAAAGACACGTGTTACACAAAATTGCAAGGAGAAACAGCGTATTTTTTCAAACATTCGCACTATTAATGGGTCAAGTGGTAAAATTCGAAACAAAGTCATGTATAGTCAACAGTCTCTTTATCATTTGGGTTTGGTTTGGCATTGTATTTCGTATAGCATATCAAGGCGACTTAATAGAAGCGATACACGGGATAATTCAAGAACCTCCTTTCGATTCTTTAGAAAATGCTTTAGCGGCTGTTGATGGATATGGTGGCCTTGAAGTATTTTATGAACTTTATAAAGATTCGCCTTTAAGTGCTAAATTCAAAATATTGGCTCTGCATGACTTAGTTCCTTACATTAAAGCTATTGCGCAAGGGAAAAGGCTCCTGATACTAACAGATATATTACTTTTAAGCGAATTTGATGTGGAACTACAAATTTTGAATGAGCCTGTATCACGAGCTGCAACTTGTCTGTTTATGCGTCCTGGCTGGCCTGCTGCTAAAGAAGTAGACCTTATCACACAATATATCATCGAAATGGGTCTAACGGTGCGTGTTATGAAAGAATACCATTATGAGTGGGAGAAAACACGTCAAATACAAAAAGAGGAACACGTACACCCACCACTAGATCTTCTGACACTAAGCGCGTGTTTCTATGGTCTTATGACCATGTGGGTTATAACCACAATAATTTTCATAGTCGAACGAGCTTATTCAAACAAACAAAAGAACAACAAGTAAATTGGGGCACCGGAATAGAATTGGGCTACGAAAATACATGTTATAAGTATAAGATTAATGGATAAATGTAATATCGGTAATGACAAACGACATGTTATATTAGTAAGGAATTAAATTATCTTGAAATATCTGCGAACTATTTGGATATATACTATGTATGTGTGTGGGTTAATGGGTAACCGAAATAGCTTATTCCAGGATCGGCAGACAGATTGACCGACATTGCCCATTAGTTACCTACATGTTAGCCACTATTATATTGATTACATTGAATGGTTTATTTAAACACATTTGTAGAGGTCTGTTTTTGTGTTTATAATCGTTACAATAGACCATTTAATAAGCTATTTTGTAAGTTTGAATTTAAAAAATAAATAAAAAGTTGTGTAAGTAAGCGATGGAAGGAAGTTTTTACTCCAAATGTTTTGGAGTATCGCGCTTCAACGTATTCAAATATTCTGGGGACGTCGTATGTGGCGAGCGACAAGTCCGTCAAATGCTTAGCTCACCTTTCAATTTCGGGTTTACTTTACCATTACATTAATTAATGTACCTATAGCTTTGTTTGTATTGATTAACGAGTTTTTCAAAATTCCTTTTATCAATTACCTACATTTTCTATATTCAGTTAAGCTTTAACACATCGTTTCATGCATAATAAATATTGTTTGGTTTCTTTGAAATTTTAATGTAATATTAATAGACCACTATCAGACAAATTGTATTAGAAACTCAGGTGGAAAACGGCAAACACAAGGCACAAGAAGAGCGAACTCCATTTGCCAATGAAAAGCAAACATTGGTAAACCACATTTGATCAAACCAATCTGAACTTACCTTGCGCAGCGTGCATAATTTAATTGGATGATGAACATTTAAGGTATATAGGGGGTTGGTTTCATCTTTTCAGGAAATCAGAATGGCTTACTATAATCGTATATATAGAAATAAAGACATTATAAAATAAGGTATTATCACATAAAAAATGATGTGTATTCCTTTAATAAATTCAACAATTCATACATTAAAAATAATTATTTATTAATTCAATGTTCTGATGCAAATTAATACCTTTGAAAATGGTTTCAGAAATGTAAATCCAATATATCTTAAGCGATATATTGATATCGTTATCATAATTAGTCTATTTATAACGTTCAGAAATATTTAATCGATTATAGCGTTATTTTAGGACTCCTTAGGTCTGTTTTAGCTGATAGTTTAACAAATGTGATTAGATTTTATGCTCGTCTACATCCTTCTGACCAGCATAAGATTTTGTGTTACATCCACAGTCGCACTATTATAAACTATGACTTCCTTCAGAATGGGATTAATTGTGGGTGTATATTACAGTATTTATGTTTTTACTGCAATGAATATAATTTTAACTTAAAAGGTGCAATTTTATTAACCCAAGTATTTTTTAATTTCTTTACCATTTCAGAGATCACCTCTAGTAGAGTTGACACAATAATAGTAGGATTTATGTATTACATACATACATACATAAACTCACGCCTGTATTCCCCGAAGGGGTAGGCAGAGGTGCATTTCTGCACCCACATTTCGCCAAGTATGTATCAGTCCCACGTAATAGGGGGCGAGCCTATTGCCGTTTTTCGGGCACATGTCCAGACTCCGTGCTGTTACCGAGAACCCAGGACCTCTAGATCGCACGGCACATACTTGTACCGCGAGACCACGAGTATTAAATAATAACACTGGTCAACATGACTTTTTGCCGTTAATCCAGTTTTTACTTTTTCGGTATCTTTTATGTATAAATATTAACGGAAAAATAATAAAAAATATCTATTACATCGAAATATATAAATATGTACAATTACATATATGTACGATATAGTTGGCTTAATTTTGTGAGGGTATATCGAAAAAGAGTATTGCAACCGCTGATCTTATTTACAAAGACAATATTGTTGTTGGTAGTACACGATATATCCTTAAACCTGTATATTTTTATCTCGTTATTGTTCGTTCATTGATGTTTAATTTTTTTATATTACTTTAACACGGACCATTACGTAATATGTAATACGAGTAATGCTAAGACGACGTGCAGTTTCTAGTGTTTATTCCAAAGTGTTGTTGTTTAAATTGTGAAGTGCTTTTGTCAATTTGAATACGTTTCGGTTTTAAAGAAGTGTACTAAATAGTAAATACATATATGTATATAGTTTGCATTATGAATCGAAAGTGTTTCAATTCATCGGATCTCTTTTATTTTGTTTGTGGGGAGTTTAATTCAAGTTCCAATCGAGAACGTCCTACGCCGTTACTATATAACATTTACAATTTGTATTTTGGTTTCAAGATTTCTGAGAATAATAATCAACCTTGGACACCAAGTTTATTTTTTATTTAAGAAATGTATGTTATTTGAGAGGGTGGTTTAATGGTACCCACCGATTAATGCCTTTTTCTAAACCTGTAATTTGGAGGGAACAAAAGATCATGAGAATTATTGTTATTTTTGTTTAAGGAAACTGAAGGGATATTCTTATAAAACAAGAAGTAAAATTACATATCCTGTTGTGGAATCTATAACTAAACCGATTCTTTATACTGAAGACAGCCCACCACCTCAGCCTACAAATAAATTTCAAATATTCACTTTTTTTCTTAGAAAGTGGGTGTTTCAAATTTTTTTTATGAATGTATTTAAACTAATCTCATGTTAAGGTATGGAAAAATACAAGTTTCAAACCGCGGCAATAAAAAATATATATTTTTTGTTGAGCAGTGTAATAAATCACGCTTACATAGAAAATCCAACTAAACTTTATAGTGAAAAAGAGCATGGGGTGCTTTTAAAGGCATTATCAAAATGATATTGATCCTTCTACTCATATCTGTCAATAAAATATTTATAACTATTTCTTTCTTTTTTTCTTATTTACACTATTAATAATTCTTGATTCTTATTTAATTTTTTTGTTGAATTAATATATATACTTTTTAAACTATTATTTATTTTTCATAGATAGTTGGATTTTCTATGAAAGCGTATTTTTTACTTTTATATTATTTATTTTTTATATTTTAATTGGATTTTTTATGACAGCGTATTTTTAGTTTTTTATTTAATAAAAAAATAAGTTTTAAAATATTGAATTGTCATCGCTCCTTGATAAGTATTCCAAATTAATCTGACGTTTTAAAGGGTATCAAAATCATGTTCAAAGTTTCCGTTACATACTAACATACCTACTAACTTACATACTAACACACATATGCACTTATGAAGCTCATAAAAGCGTGTTAAAAATAATACGACTTGTTCCTAAAGTGTTTTTTACTTCAATAAATCGTATATAAGTTGTTTTGATTTCAGCAGAAAATACCAAGTTTACAGTTTGACCAAAGAGAATGTATGTAAATGATACTCCACATTGTTCACGATTTATATTCGACGACGGAATAATATCGTCTCAATATTTAGAATTCTGATACAATGTTTATAAAGTTGTTGTTTAATTTTTTTTATTTTTGTAGGCGTAAATATTTAGATAAAATCTTCGGTTGCTATAAATGTGTGTTTTGTAATTAGCAACTAACGTTAGAAAAATTGTGTGATTTTTTTAATGTTAAATGTTTAAATGTAGTGTCTTAATCATTTATTTTATTTCAATATTATTTTAAATAATCTTGTCTACACATTTCTAGTAAAATGTACACCTATTGATAGAATGGATGAATCATTATGCTACGTTCTTAAATACTTACTTTGTTTTGTATATATGTAGTGTCATGTAGAGCCGCTACAAGTTTTTTCATATATTCATATGTATATTCATATTTAAGATAATCGTTTTATATACAATTGACACTATTCTGAAAGAACATTTTCATTTTAACATTTTTTTTGAACATTTTAATTCGTAAATTTATGGTAAACAAAATATATCTTGGCAATACAATCGACATCTACGAGACCGTAAGTCTCTACATTTGCCATTTATATCTTAAGTGGGGAACATTTTTAATCCGAAAAGAGTTATAATACGCTATCTAATTTTGAATAGTTTCACATAAGAATAATGTATGCGATCGTTTGCTCCGAGCTCATCCGTTAGCCGAGTTATCTGCAGCGACTTCGATAACCATAAATTGCAAAGTCCGAGGACGTCTCGCTCGGATATTCGTGGCTCTAAGATTTTCGCTACCAATCATATATCTTCTGTAATTTTAAACTTATTATTAATTATATATTAGCTGACGACCTATTTTAGTATCAATATACGAGGGCAGTCCGATAAGTACTTAGCCTCACCGCCCGATGGCACCACTATCGTAAGATAAATTTACCATCATGTAGCACATCTTCGTAGACGGCTATTGTCAAAATTTCAGCCGAATTGGATTTGTAGTTTTGTTTTGACCGCGTGTGTAAGCGGACGTGTCCGCGGATTTTCGAAAAATGGAAAAAGAGCAATATCGGCCGGTGATTTGATTCTTGTTTTTGGAAGGGAAATCGCGCAGCGATATCAAAAAGCGCTTGGATGCTGTTTACGGTGACTCTTCTCCTTCAATGGCGACCGTCAAAAATTGGTTTAACGAGTTTCAACGTGGTCGCACGTCAGTTTTTGATGAGCCACGCCCAGGTGCCCCAAAAACGGCTACCACGGAGGATAACGTGAGAAAAGTCCCGATCTTGTATTGGCAGACCGCCGATTGAAGGTGCGCGAGATAGCTGAGACAGTAGGCATCTTAAAAGACCGCGTGGGTCATATCCTGCATGAAATATTGGGCATGAGAAAGCTGTCGGCTCGATGGCTGCCGCGTTTGCTCACTTCGGACGACAAGCGCATCAGTGACACAACTTCAGAGCAGTGTTTGACACTGTTTAGGTGCAATCCGAAGGGGTTTCTGCGTCGTTTCGTGACCGTCGACGAAACATGGATTCACTGGTACACACCAGAGACCAATAAACAGTCGAAACAGTGGACTTTACCCGGCGAATGTGCTCCGAAGAAGGCGAACACTGTCCCATCGGCCGAAAAGGTGATGGCCACCGTTTTCTAGGTTTCACAAGGTGTGATTTACATCGACTACCTGGAGAAGGGCAAAACGGTCACAGGGCTCTACTATGCCGAACTATTGGGCCGATTCAACGCTGAATTGTAGAAAAAACGGCTCCATTTGGCGAAGAAAAAAGTGCTCTTCCACCATGACAACGCACCGGCTCACACCTCCGCCGTCGCAACGGCCAAATTGGTCACATTAGGCTACGAACAGCTGCTCCATCTACCGTATTCTCCAGATTAGGCCCCGTGTGACTTCTTTTTGTTTCCAAACTTGAAAAAGTCCGTCGCCGGACAGAAATTTGAGTCGAATGAGGAGGTTATCGCCGCCACGGAGGCCTACTTTGTAGACCTCCAGAAAACGTTCTTTTCAGACAGCTTAAAGAAGTTGGAGCATCGCTGGGTCAAGTGAATCGAGTTGAAAGAAGACTGTGATGAGAAATAAATCGCCACTTTTCCAAAATTTTCGTTTTTCTTTTGTAGGCTAAGTACTTATCGGACTGCCCTCGTAGAAACTTAATATTATTTAGTATTTTATTAAAGAAAATCAAAAGTAAAATTCCTGAGATTGTAGACTCAAGAAAAGTTTAGTTTTTGGGGGCTGTTAATTTACTTAAAGCATTTAATAGTACTTTAACTGTTAACCAATAACCACAATAAGAATTATTTTGATTTTAAATTAAACTTAATTATAAAATTAAGAGGGGAGTTATGGAAAATTAAAGAAAATATTTATTCTGTCCAGTGGTTAAAGATAGATGAGAGAGAAACGTAGGGAAATATTTTCATTCCCTTTTTTCTTTTCGCATTATTAATACTGTTTATAATTAATGATTTATTCTCATTTCTTTTCCTGCAAGCCACATGAATGTGACATATAATGATTTCACTGTATTTTAAAGCCAAGCAACTTCATAACTAGGTATAGATAAACCAATATTGACATGTTCGATACGGTTCTCTCAAATTTGTATATGTTACGTCGATATTTCACAATAGGTCTAATAATAATTTTGTGGGAGGGGGGACGGGGGCACATTTCCATGCAAATGAATTTTGAAACGGATCGCTATCGCGGGTACGTATCTTTAATAACCATAAATCAGCAAATCGTGCCGAACAATTATTTATTGCGTAGAAAAAACCTGGGATGTCATTTCAATTTTCCAGCCACGAATTATCGTCATGTTTTATGTGCTTTTGCAAACAAATGGGTGTTGGAGTTATAGTTTAAACTACTAGACCTCAGTAACTACTGGTATGATTTAAAAGATATTTGGTGTAAATAAATTAAATCTCTGAACAGTTACCTACACTATCTTGACATTACAGCCTTCACTCAGATACAAGATTTTTGCCATGGGTAAAAGAAACATTGTGAAGGTTTTTGGTGTCATCTTAACCACCCGAAAAGATTATTTGTGCATCAAAGAGATTCGTTTCGCAGCCGAAAGAATTGAAAGAAAAGAGGAAGGTAATAGATTTTTTTTTTAAGATTCATAAATTAACTTGGAACATTCATTACAGTCGAGTGTCAGGAAATATTTCCTCTTCATTAACAGAAGCTAAACTGAATTCTACCGGAATTTAGTCGCAGCCATCAGGTAATAAAAAAAATATAATTAATCTAAAATTGCATAGGTTTTTCTTGCGTTCCTGCACTATGCCTCAATGTTAAACATCTCAGTAAAGAAAAATCGCAAAAGTTATTGATAGGAGCAAAAAATAAATTACACAGGTATAAATTCCGATCTACGAACTAAAGCCACGGTGCATCCAGATAATCCTTTTCTGTTCTTCTATTTCAATCTTTTCGAATTCTTTTCAGATGTCAATAACATACACCACAATAACCAATATTACTCGACTTTTGTTTACACAAATTAAACGGAGTATCGGAAGGCAATTGTCTGGATGCAGAGTAACTTCCTCCGGGAAACATAAAGGCTCTACCCGGCACGAGACAATTAAATAGGTTCAGAGAGTCCCTAGGGCGCTGGATCTTCCAAGCGTCCCGTTTCCGATATCCACGTATTTATCTCTTAATTGAGCGCATTTGTAGTAATTACCGCCTCGCGACTGTGTAAACAGTGCGATATACGATCCTTATAAAAAATGCAAGTACGACAACTGCAAATACGAATGGAGAATAATTTATCATTGGTTTTGTTATAATTCCGAATATTTTACCTATATTTAATTTGTATCTATGTCTCTATTTTATGTAGGTATATTATCATGGAGATTATCCCACGACGTACCCGACACTATAGGCATGTTTCATGTATAAAAATCTATATCTACTTCACTCCGCAGCAAAAGAGTATTGAGTCATAATAATGGAATATGAGGTATAATCAAACGCAAAACAATACGGGAGTGAAGCATCATGGGCAAACACATAACAGAAGTATAAAGGAAGAATGGACGAAGTAATTGATAAAGTCAATCTTCGTCAACTTATCTTTATTATGTAAGCTCTTTCTACCCACTGATTTCTAATTTTTCCAAAGTTTTTAATACGTTGCGTTGATAAGCGAAGTGGAATCTGGAATCTTCGATTGGAAGGTTCAATTTTGCTGTACAGAAACAAACATCAAGTTAGATCGAAAGGATGATATTTTTCCTTTTTGTTAATCGCCTACTGCAACCCTTGGCGTAGATATTTTGGCGTAGCGTGAGAGCACCAAATATCTGCCACGCGCATAGATTTCTAAAGCCGTGATTAATATGTCACCGATACAATGATATACGACCGCGCCGAGTCATTTCCAGCGCATGCCTAATTTGTAATAGCTTTACACCACAATGAGTGGACAATGCCATCAGTGGACACGTTGTTCTCCAAGTGAATTGTTATGCCTCCTATACACCATCGGCGATAAATCTCCTACAAACAATAGCATAGTAGGCGCGCGCCTAAAAGATGGAGCATATTTGGTACACGAGACGACGCGCTACGCCAGATATATAATTTTTTTAAACTAGCAAATGCAATGAAAAGTATGATGAAAAGTAGTTTATGTGTTAATTCATGGTACATATTATAGCTTTAGTAGTTACGGCGCTAGAAGTAAAGATATTCTTTATTCATGTGTGTTTACAAAAGAACTTGAAACCGTCTTGTAAAGTCACACTCTGAATTAGTACTGTCTCGCAACATATTCGGCCTGAGGTAGAACTGCTCAAGAATTTCGCTCGGTAATTCAGACTATATCGAAAAATCCTTTTCTATTTAAATATTGTTTTTAAACAAAATTTGTTAATTTTGCTAAATATTACAATTTTATTACAGTAAATCATTGAACAAGCCTTCCCTTAAAAGCGACAAACGTGTCGTGTAGCCGCGTTAGGAAAGTTTGCCCCTGGCTCTACATCGAACCATCGGACATGCATAAATCAGTCAGTTTACTAACGCGAACCATGCTGTATGGACAAGCTCGAGCCATGCTAAAATAATGCTTCACATTCGGCGAAAGAAAATGAAGCTTTGTTTCACTTTGTTGTCTTTCTATGAATGTCGATATCGGTTTGAAATATAGCTTGAAACGTACTGATTCTAGACGAAATGGAATTAGTTACGATTACGGCGGAGGAGGGATAGATGTACGAGTATTTGCGTAATAGTTCCTGATATATGTACTTTGTAGTAATCAGAATACAATGATATAACATTAACTAATAAATGAATACTTTTTAATTATGGTTTGATATTAATTAATTAGTAGTGATAGCCCCGAGGTTTGGGCGCGCGGTCGAGAATCTAGGCGGTCGCAGGTTTTTTTTCATTTTTCAAAGTTATGTGTGTATTCGCAATGAATTTTGTACTTTAACGGTGAAGGAAAACTTGAGGTAAAAACCTAGAAAGACTAAGTCCTAAATACTCTCAGTTATAGATGCCCGTGCCCAGCAGTGAGACGTTTTCAGTTTTGATGTTCCTAAATTGGAAATAAAATCAAGTATTACCCCTTAAAAGGTGATTCCGAAATATTTTTTTAAATAAGTTATGTAAACAAAAATAACAACGAATCGTTGAAGCCATAACTGTTAAAAGTAACTGTACCATTATTTTTTTTTTAATAATAATAGATAAAAATAATGATACAACTGTCAAATGTTGATCCCTGCTGTTCGCATCTGTTACGAAATTGGTAACGTTGGTCGAACACAAGTTGAACTTTGGAGCGCCTGTAGTACTACGTGTTCGACTAGGAAGCGTGTAAGTGATGGCAACACCCAACTTTCATACGCCCAGCTTCAAACTATATGAAACAGGTTTTGATTTCCGATACAGGCCATCTTTCAATTCTTAAGGTGAGTCATTTTTCACAAAAGTAACAATCGAGTTAATGAATAATAGGTTACGAGAAAAAAAACAAATAAAAGGTCCTGTGACAAAACTCATCAATCATCAAGGCGGTGATTCATTTTAAGGTCACCACCGTCCACATGTATATACGTCTAGAATTACCTTTGCTGATCTGATTATTAAAGGAGACTTAGGTGTATCGCTCGTAAATTAAATACGACTAAATGTTACGCTAATAGAGATTACCCCTGATAGCTATCTTCGTCGTCGTCATCAGCCCAAATACGTCCCACTGCTGGGCACGGGCCTCCTCTACAACTGAGAGGGTGTAGGCCTTAGTCCACCACGCTGGCCTAGTGCGGGTTGGCGGACTACACACCTAAGAAATTCCTAAGAACTTTTAGGTGTGCAGGTTTTCCTTCACCGTTAAAGCAAGTGATAATTCATTGTGAATACACACATAACTTCGAAAAGTCAGAGGTGTGTGCCTGGGGTTTGAACCTGAGACCGTCGAAATTCTCGACCGCACGCCTAAACCTCGAGGCCATCACTGCTTCTCATAGCTATCTTACATTCGATCTAATACTGATCTAATGTTTAAATATATGACTCCTTACTTACACACGTTGGTTAATATAGCTACAGCTTAAGCATGCTTTGGCCTACTCTATTGATTGATATGTAACGTAAGACAAAACGAGACAAATAATGTTGAAGTAGTAGTCAAATTAACTAACGTTCATACGTAAGACGGATAGTTCTTATTTGTTTTTTTTTATTGCCGGTAAAATACGAATATATATTTTTATCGATAGTGCGATACGACGATTGTCATCCGGTCAGATAGGAATACCACCAGCACAATTATAACCTATATATATAACTACAATTATAACCTATATCCTGCCGACAACTGTTTATTTTTAAATGTTAGCTTAATTTTTATGTATATAATGTGTACATAACTTGGAAATTAATTACAGGAGACGTTAACAATGACCCCATCTCCGGCTTAATTCAACGTTCACTAAGTAATTCCGAAGCTCATTATTGTGACGATTATTTGTCAAAATTATAATAATAAAATTTACTTAATGGAATTATTTGTAATGTTTTGTTGTGATTCATTTGTAAGGTTCATTAGTTAATTTCTATCACGATATAAATTATTGTGTATAAAACATTTTTTTCTCATTTTCATTAATATGCTGCTTTTACATCTGTACCTATAGCTACAGATTAGGAAGAATGGAAGTCATTCAAAGGTTTAGTACATGTACAAATGCATAAACCCATATAAAGTATCAATCATATGATGACAATAACCACTCTTCCAATTATTGATTGAAGTAGCGCAAGTAAATATAATTCTTGTTACCATGCGATGAGTATGACTATGTATGTATGTATATGTTAATTAGAAGTTGTGAGACTATTGGCCTCAAATACACCGAGACGATATCAGGCCAGCGCTTTTGGCCTACCTTTAAGCCAAGGCTCGGATATGTCGAGGTCAACGTAAATTGCTGATGATTTTTAAGGCTCTCTTGACTCACGCTTAAACTTCTTAGCTTATCTTCACGGATACACATATACGGCAGAGTCAAAGTCAAAGTCAAAATTATTTTTATTCAAATAAACTTTTACAAGTCATTTTGAATCGTTAATTTTTAACTGTTTTAAACTATTGCCGTTTCGGAACGTGTTATCGCTGTGGAGAAGAAACGGCAAGAAACTCCTCAGCACCAGAGATAGGATACATCCACGGTTGCATATTTTTCATGGATATGTCGCCTAAGGGGTGATACTTGTAGACATAGCCCTCTAGCTTGATCAACATCGTACATTCGCATGCTACGCTTTAAAAAAGATCCACGCAGCACTTATGAGAGCTTAGAAGTCAAGGCCAATATCTCACGTGTGGAGATAAACCAAAGTACTGGAACCTTTTCTTCACAATTTCGTCTGCCATTGAGATGTTCTGGGGATCAGGATCATTATGGTTACAGTGATAATATCACTATATTTATGAATACACTTTTTATGAAATAAAACATCCATGTAAACATCTGATAAGAAGTATCTTATCAACTTATCTCTCAATCGATCAATCAATCAATCTTATCAACTCAGTAGAGTTGATAATTAAAAAAAAGAGTAGTGGCAAGCAAACACAATTACATCTTGCACTGGAGCTAATATCTCTTAAAATCTACCGTCGGAGCCTTAACAAAAATAATGTTGGGCCAACTGCGGACAACTGTCGTCGAATTTCACGATAATTCCCTTCGCCTAAGTCTTGATGGCCGACTTTTAATTATTAATACAACTGCTTCTTCAACATAAATATTCGGCACGATAATGTTTGTATTTTATTAAGAAAATCAAATTTGTGAACAAAAAGGGGTTTATTAAAATAATTTGACAAAGAAACTTCCGTGATTTCAAATACTACGGTCCTGTTTAATTTTCTTGGTAAGGGCGAAGGCGGGCTTAAAAATAGAATAATTAAAACTCATTCTAGAATTCAATAATATGAATATTAAAGTTTTTATGTTATAAGCCACGCCAACTACGCAACGCTACTGTGTGGATAAGAATTGATACATAAATTATAGTTTAAAAAGCAGGTGTCCCGCGTAATTTTTGGTAAATTGTGTTATTAAAGAACAGGATCGATACACTTTTAACTCGGTATTCACATTTCATTATCCATCCATCATAGATACATGAGAGCTATGTCGTAAAATAAAAAAAAGTTTGTTTATTTACAGTCTCTTTGGCGTAGTTGGTTAGAAGTTTTTAATTAAAGTTCTTTTTCTGTTGTAAGATTAATTTCCGCTTCGATTCAAAAGATTGCATGGTCATGTAATTTTTGTTAACATGATTCAAAAATTATACCATTTATTTATTTATTTAATTACCGGCAAATCCAATTTTGACTTTGAATCTAAACTTCAAAATTTGCTATTTTTTATCATTTAGAATATTTGAATTTTATTCTGTTTAAAACAGTTTATACATATTTTTATACATTCAACATTCATAAAAACATAATGTTGAGTCAGTAAAGGAAAGACCGATTTATCTTTAACATTTATCAATGGACACAGCCACAGTGAACCTAGTAAAGTAATAGACAAGAAGTTGTGTCGGTAAACCGGAAGATTTGAAGAATGGACCTTGCATAACGTTGACACTTAACCTTTACTGTATTATGCAATAAGCTTTGTACACAAAATATCTATGTAGGATATTCATTTTAGTTTTAACAAATGCTTTCTTTTGTTCTTTTCCACATGAGTTTGGCATTTACTTAATATGATTTTAAGGAAAGAAGCTCACTTAAAATAATGGTTTTGTGTTTTTGAAGTTATGTGTGTATTTTAAAAATGTGATAAATTGTCAATAGAAGCATTAAAAACCAGCTCTACAGAAGAATCAACTCATGATTAACAAATTCAAATCGTTTGTGTATTCAATACAGATTTCCTTACGCGTAGGAACAAGCTTCAGAATAATTGTCAGGAATTGGCTCGCAACATAGCTCTTTACTAAAAGATTTATGTTTAGTAAAATGTGGAACATCTTCAGTCGTTTGTTATTCAGCATATGAAATGCTCATTGCTGGGTAGGGATCGCTATATTCATGCGAATGTATTATGTATGGACGTGTCACGACCGAATATCAATATCATTGGTGTATCTAAAACACCAGCGAACAAATAATTATTTTAGGACACATCTAATGTTCTAGATTCGTTAGTTTATAATGAAGTACTCAAAATATTTTGGATTTGATAAAGCTGAAACACCGAAAATAATTTTGCTCAGAAATAGGAAAGTAAAAAAAAAAAAAAAAACACCCAACAGTCACACACATAGTTCTGACCCCACACTAAGATACAAGTCTTGTGTCGTGGATATCAGAAACTACGAGAGACTTTTCGGTCTCACAAACACCCAGACCCGAAACAAATACTTGTGGATCACACAAACATTTGTCTCGGTGCGGGGATCGAACCCGCGGCCTCTCGTTTCGCAAGCTGGTATCTAGCCAACTGCGCCACGGGGCTGTCAGTTGTTCAGAGTTGAATAATCCGAAGAATTGAATAAAAAAGATCCGATGTTTGGCCATGTTAAAAAATATTTTTAACTTTATTGTATATTATATTTTTATGTTGATATTGCGAACTGACCACTGTCGCATCTGATTGCCATCAATCAATCAGAATTTCTACTGACGAAAACACATGAAGACTTCGTATGTTTAACCTGTTGACGCAACTCTGCTTCCCTTTTCATGACCACTCTTTCTATTTATAACTAACCTACAAATTGACGAACTTAAATTGCACAGATATATTTCGTTTGGTAAACCAATATATGTATATTGGTATTAGCCGTTTGATATGGCAGGTTTAAACATTTTTCATGTGCAATAAAATAGTTCGTTGTAGGCAACACATCCTGTACAAAATCTGATCGTAAAAATCCAGTAAATTTTATAGCTAGAATATTAATATATCCGAACAACCTTTGTAGTGTACGGTTTGGAAAAAATATACGGATAAAATTGGTATAGATTTTGTGTCGTTTATTTTATTTCATTAATTTCATATTTGATATTTAATTTTCTTATGCTATTATTAACATTGGCGACAGGATTTTGATTAGCAAATTGACTACATCAAAATAGTGGTATTTCATATTAATACTGTACTATAGATTCTATTTGTCCGTTACTTTTTTACGGCTGAAGTTGTCAAACTCATACCACAGAGAAGATAACGAGTAAAACTGTTTTTATTACATTGCGACTGAACGAAGATAGGTCGGACTGCTACTAGTTAATGTTAAGTAAATGTAGTATTTTGTTAGTGAGATATTACATGGAACTTCTCATTGTTGAGAGTGGCTTACAGCTACTCTCGATATTGTAGCGACGATTTCTACTTGGATGATGGGTCACGGCAGTGTGACCGCACTGCGTGATCCGAATAGAGACCACTGGCGTGAAACGATTAGGACTGTCCCTCACCAGTTTGCTTATATGCCACCTAGGTACTCGCCACTAGCGTAGGCTGGCTACTGCCAATGTGCATCACAATTGGCTTACACCTTAAATATTGTTGGTACTGTCCAAGTGGATACGAATATCCTACCAAGTAGTTTTATATAAACTTTTTGCTTGTCAAGCTTAGATCATTTCGTTTCATTTTTTAACTATTTCGGTTCTCTAATTTCTTTACTATGTCAAGCTTATCTAATCATTTAAATGGAACTTATGTAGAGACACGTTGAAGAAACAATGCGTATTAAGCGATCTGTTTAATAAACAACAAAAGTGCCGTAAAGCCATAAAATGTTATATCAAATACCCGCACTATTCATATTCCGTTTTATGGAGGCGGACGTATCTTGTTTTGTTGGGTTTTTATGTGACATCCCAGGAACACTGACCCGACAAATTTGTTCATATGTTTACGTCCATATAATTTGGATTGTTTTTTTAAACTGCCACGGATACATTGCGTTGATTAAGCTACGAGTGAGTGAATTTATGTAGGAAATGTTTTGTGTTGTAACTATTTAAGGTTATTATATTCTTGTAACAATTTATATTAAAAGTAATTAACTTAAGCTATGGAATAGAAAATATGACAATTTGTTTCATTATTTATTTGCCTGTGATACTTTATCGCGTTGGGATTTTTCACATTTTGAGCATGTTAGTTTTATTTCAATGCCAAAAATAGGTAAAATAATTATTTAATATCATTTTCAAAATCGTTGGTTCAATTACGCCTTCGTTGGATGGTATAAATTCCGACTATAGGCAGATTTAGATTCAAAAACCATTATTAAGTCACTGCATAGAGGCGGTGGCAATATCACACGGTAGGAGCACAATAACACTTGTTCAAAACAATTGTTATAAATTAAGTCGAGTAATGAAACACCATTCCATAATGATTATTTTAATTTTTATAAACAATCAACAGAAACACGCAAACTATCATCACACATTCTTTATACAACATTTTATACATTATATTAATTTTTAGGTAGGTACGTCTTTGGCAAGTCGACTCTAGTTGCAGTGTTTTAGATCTCACGGTAAGTTGCTATAATTAAATATCATAATGTCGAATTTTAAGAGGCATTTTCAATATACATACTACAAAACATTTAAAATGTTTAGTACTCGCTCACATTTATTTCAACCCTAAACATCAAAACATTATTCTAAAATAAATATAAGTAAACTAACAGATTGCCAGCTCTAATTATTACATTCAAAGTAACTAAGACATTCATCAAGTTAAAAGCGAAGCCACAAGTATAAGCCACCAAGCGAAAATCCATTTCATAACTTCATGAAAGTGACTGCTCACTTAAATACAACAATAACAGTTAAATGACAAGTGAAGAGTGAAATTCAAAGTAATTTGCTGACATCAGCCGTTTAAGATTATGTCGCTTATCGTACATTTAATATGAATCTTACATTTAAGTAGTTACCCTAAAAATGCTAAGCGAGAGAATTGCATTGCAAATGCTAGCCTCA
Source organism: Hemaris fuciformis (assembly GCA_907164795.1). Lineage (NCBI taxonomy): Eukaryota > Metazoa > Arthropoda > Insecta > Lepidoptera > Sphingidae > Hemaris > Hemaris fuciformis. Next base: position 5,874,620 of record OU015440.1, on the reverse strand, counting down.
AGACCCAAGTAAATTTAATTACAATACGGGTACACGATGTCAAAAAATTATCACACGATGCAGAGTTTATACATGATATGTTTTTTATTGAGCTTCTAGCCATGGTAACGAACTTTACAACAAACGAAACAGTAAATACAGAGGGTTATATTAAACTTAAAGATACGCTTAAAACTAAAGCAATCTGCAATTAATCATTGCACTTTCTCTTATTATATAAGTCTCATCGAATTCAAACACTATCCAAACAAATGTTTATAATATTCAAAATATACAGAAAATACATTAATCTACAAAAATATTCAATTCATCAATACTGTTCAATTTTATGATTCCAAATAAATCCATTTCAATTTTATCAAGCGAATTGAGATAGCTACTATCATATTTGGCATATTATTATAGAGTTGGAATGCTTCTATATTCGAAGTGTACCCCACGTTCATTTGGACATTCTTTGGCACGAAAACCTTACGTCTAATAGTCTTGAACGGAACCAAAGACAGGAATTTGCATTGATTATACTCACTTAAATTAGGTATTTCTTAAGTCACGGATTATGAGAGAGTTCGACTAGCAAGTCAAATTTCACTGATTGCACCGTCCCCTATATGTTCCGTACAATCGCTTATCACATTTAGATCACCAGCTCTTGTACCGTTTTCTGTAAGTCCCATCACATATCCTTCTTAACTGTCATACAAAATCGTTCACTTCATTTTGGAGTGGGTTGTTGGCTTTTTCAATGCATTTTCTTATTGCGTCCAATATTGTCACAATTCTTCTGTCTATAGCAGCGAGATGTGGTTCCCAAAGAATTGGTGAGACGGGATCGACTTTCATTGTATCGCGCAGGGTTTTTGACAGGGGTACACCGTTGTGGAATCTGCGAATAAAATAACAGATGTGGGATAAAATAATAATGGAATATTTAGCGAGAGAACATTACATGTAGACAGATGTAGTCTGTGCTATTACTAACTGCAATGCAGTCCCAATTAAAGTTTCATTTATTAATTAGGTTTTGCAATCTGTTTCACTGTGCACGTTGATAAAAGGATTGCTCGTAACATTTTAAATTGCAATTTGAAGCCAAAAAAATTGTATATGTCGACAGCAGTAATTAACACAAGAATTCTTGGAAGACTGGTTTTATAAAGAATGAAAATATATTTCGTCTATAGAAATAAACACTTTTGCATTAGTAAAGACTTTTTGGTTTCGAAACACGCGAATTAGAAAGAAATTGCAGATTGCACAAAATATTGCCTTGTAGCATAGATCACACCCGCGGGCCGTGTTATGATTGGGTGATATCTCGATAAACGTCTATGACAAATTTTGAATACAACTGAAAAAAACATTACATTTAAATTTACTCACTTAAGCAGCGTAGCAAGCGTAGTATGCCTTACTAGGCAGCACTGCAGCAGTGGCGCCAAGATGCTCAACTCATCGTGAAATGCTTTTCCGAAAGCACGGCCTTGATCCAAATGCAGCGTGAATGTCTCGTTGCCGAACATTCTAGAACAAACAAAATATAAAAAAAAAAATTAGGTGAAAATATTTAATGGGCAATTAATATAAGTATTTATCTACCTTCTATGCACATTCACGGTGTCTCATGAATTTGGTCAATATTTCAATTGTTGGAAAACTTTTTGTTTTTGGTTACGATTCTAATCGACTATGAGGATATGTACTAATTTTAAAATATGTTCTTGGACATGCCACCGTATCTTATTAGTTAGATACATCGTTTGTTTTTTTTTCATGTTAACAGCCTACCTCTTCTCATGATTTATATACATTAATATACACCAATTTATTATAAAAGCGTCCCCTCCGTAGCTTACATTTAGCTAAACGTTATTTTCTAATATTTAGGCACATCGTATCAGATACGTCGAATCACAAAATAACGTTTAAAATTAAAGCTTATTATACGAGTATTATAATTATAATATTAAACAATAATTTAATTGCTAAATATAAAAACACATAAGAAAAATTTAGTAAACTTATACAAAAATTCACTATACCTATATTTAGCCATTTACACGACCATTAAACATTAAAGCAGATCTCCAGGAAATACTCTAATTTCAACCAATTACATCACCATTAAACTCACTTGATTGTCTCGTAGTGGTGTCTGTCCATGTTTCCGGTGAGGAAGTCGAATATGGACATGTCCATGAGGTCGAGGAGGCGCCGGCCCGAGTCATACGGTGGCGTCGTCCGCACCTACAATCACATTATTTAATTAGGTTACATTAACGTTGACTTAGCATTCCCAGAGTTGGGGTCAATTGGTATCAAAATAAGGAAAGTTTTGATTTAATGTGAATTTAGATAGAAGTCGTTGAACCTATTGCAATTGCTGTGACAAAAACTAGGAATGAATTGCAAGTTTTTATTATGTGATATTTTCTGCTAGTAAATGTAAAAATTAAATTCAAGGAAATTATAGACAAATAGAAAATATAGATTGTTTTTTTTTTTCAAAAATCGAAGTGACTACGTATCGGTGAATTCATTTCATAAAAGAAAATAAAAAAGAGAAAAATAAACTAAGACCTTGGCACCAAATTAGATAATGCACACAGACATGAACCAACAACAAAAATATCATGTGACAAAGCATAAATCTAATTGCAATTAAAGCCATTCACGAAGTACGTGTCTGTATTCACTGAGTTTGTAGGTCAAGTGCAAAATGATTACCGTATCACAATAATCAGACTGAATCTCCCATTGTGCTTTTCTTCTTTTATGGTACGATCTTCTCCATGGATGTCGCCAAACCTACAAAAATAATTGACTATTGAAAAGAGGTCAATTGGTTACACATCCTCTAATAGCTTCAAATATTTAGATCATCTTAGAATTTTACTGTACTCTTTGTAATACAAATTTAATAGACTCCCTGCTTGCAATCTCGGTTTCGATATCATTTCGTTCAAGCATTATGGACGCACGTTCTTCATTCAACTAATCCAACCAAGATTCTCTCACTCCTGTCGCTGGTGTTCCGTAAATTGGGACAATGCAATTATTTCTAGCACATCAATTCTTACGTCAGCAGAGCAATCTACAAATTGGTGAAGAACTCAGCGGACAAAGTATGACTATATCGTACGTAATTTATCATTTTCGTGACTCGATTTCTCGTTCGAGAATACTGTGTAAAAATAACATTTCAAATTATTTTTATAGGCACGACAAAGTCAATTTATGACATCTCTTGATAAGTTTTATCCAGACAGAGAGCTTGCGACAGTCTAACAAAATTTTTTTTCTATGACTTTTCCCTCAAACCTTTTTAAAACATAAATCGCGATATTTACCTTCCTCTCAGCAATATCCGAAGACGGCAGGAACGCAGCAAAACTCCCTTCAAGCATATCAGGATTGCCGCAGATAGCATGGCCAGTGTCACAATAGTACGAACACTTCCCGTGGAAGCAAAAGTTGTTCGCTGGCGAAACGAAGAAGGTCTTGAGGATGTCGCCTTCGGTGACGTCGTAAATTTCTGTCGTCATGTTAAGGACGCGGCCCACGACCGGCATTGCTCGGCGGAAACCCAGTATCCTGGATTGAAGTCGTTTAGTTAATAATCTGCTTCCCGTCTATTGTTCAAATGCAGTTTACTTATCGTCTAATTCTAAATAAATCAGTGAATATGCTCTATTGAATGCAGTATAGGTACTCCTATATAACAGTGTAAAATATATTCTAAGAGAATAAAACCTATTATTATAATTTGCATAATTCTTTATAGTGATGAAAGAACTTGAATAGTTTCCTAACAACTGTCTGCTCTTCGACAGGTAGACGATACGCCTACTCAATATAAAATTTATTTCGCTTCACTCACACATGTGAGTCAATAAAGCAGTATTTAGCACACAAACAGTACACTAAACAGCAATTCTATTCATTAATGTTTTCATAAGAGAAAAATTAAGTAGACACTTTCCAAAAATTATCTTATCGTTTACACTCGTATACATTATCGAAATGTAAATAGAAATGGAGTTTGTATTAACATTTGCTACGTTATGAATTATTATTAAAATTCTAGTGCGCACATACGAAAACATATTTAGAGACGTAGGTATTTGATAACTCATTTGTATGTAATTATTTTTTTCTTTCTTTTGCTCCACTTTTAATCTATTTCTAAGAATAATTAATTCATGCTCGCATACTCTGATAAATGTCAGGTTTTTGTTATTTTGTCGTTCGTTTAATTGAATAAAATTTTTCATCAATTCTACTCATTTCTGTGTGTCACGCAATTGTAGAAAATTTGTTAAGCCCTAATTTAAAATAATAAAAATACTTACCTGTCTAAGTGAAATGCAGCTATCTCAGCATTATGTCGTTCATAGTCCGAAAAGTAGAAATGGTTTGGTAATGTTTGGACGTCTCGAGCAAACCTGAGAAAATATTTGTGTGATACTTAGATAAGATAAATATTTCTATTTGATGAAGATATTTTGAAATGAAAAGTCGGAATATTAATGCGTATCTTAGAAATTGTATCACAATACAATACATAACCATAAAATAATAACACTTCAACAAATATTTATACTCAATTTCTTGTTTCGTATGAAAATGTTCAAATTGTAGAATCGTGCGAAAGCACACATGTGTTGATATGAATGGTTTGTATCAGTCTAATAAATGGTAAACCTAGTAGACGATATTATAGAATACGTTGACTACTAAAACTGAATAATATAGCTGATTTTAAACATTGTCCTCATAATGGGCAAGAGTCTCCGTAATAGAGGAGAAAGATTAATCCGTCCACCAGGCACGCAAACCGAACGCCTCTATCACAAGCCGAACGCTTCAAAATGTCTTCTTCAAAAGTATCAGTTAAAGCGTCAACAGGTTTTCGATGAAAATTTTAGTGTTTAAAGATAAAGCACGAACTGCTCTCGAGCCCCACGTCATCCATAATCGATTGGACATCGTTTGCACAAGTAATCGATCGTAAGTACAACTATCAACGATTACAAAGACAATCGTTACGAAAATCAGGACATCGTATTAATGGCATTGATATTTTTGATGATTAGATTTGTGATTTCTGTTAAATTACTAAAAATCGCTTCTGGATTTATATTATCAGTAGAACAACATTCCGTTATCCGTGTTTTATATGAAATTATTAGTGATACAGGGATAGCTGCTATCCAATATTGAAATCATTTTGTAATTTTATTAATTGTAATAATTACGCGTGGGATTAAAGTCTTAAGACAGGCTAGTAATTTTTTGTCAGGGAAGATCTGACTATTTTGAAGGATGCTACAGACCTAGCAAATTTTTAAGATATAATTTTTAATAATAATTAATTTCTAAGACATATCCTAATAATGCATATCAGACTTTAAAAAAAAAAGTGAAACAAAAAGGTAATTCTAATAATTTACGTAAGTGGTTCAATCCAAGAGAAAATTGAAACCCAGTAATATGATTTCATTAAGGGTACGTCAAATATCGACATCTGATAAGAGACCCACGTCTCGTATAATTTATAACTCCCAATAATGTATCTAATAGAAGGATTATTAATTTTTGTACAACTTAATGGTACGGAGCGTATGAATTTTTAGTCGACTTTTTTATTTTGTTATATATCAAATGCAGTGGTGATGCCAATAACTTTTTGTGTACAATATCCTCGTGGAAAACACCCATCGTATGCATGGGGTAAATATGGCCATGGTTTTAACAAGTAATTCGTTACCTAACATTCGATTACTTGCCGTCGGTCAAAAGTTGTGGGTACTTTGAACAAAGCCGTGAAAAAGATGATATAACAAATTGTGTCCAATTGATTTTGTTAAATAATGATTTAAAGCAAAAAGATTATTATTCGGAGTTTTGATAGGAAAACTGGACTTTTGGGCTTCTATCGAAGTATCGCCACTGATAACATTATGTTACAAGAGGGAATGCACTTGTTTAATGAGTCAGTGGTCCTTTATCAATTTGTCAGAAACTAAACGATTAAAGTGGCTCTTAAATCGTGAATCTGGTTAGATAGGCGCTATTCCGGTAATATAGTGGTACGAGTGTCCTCCGATTTATTGTCTTTAGTAAGTGCCTGCGATATCACGGGTTTTAAGCGTTACGTGAGAAAAACAGTTTTATAGGAATTTTGTGCGGTGGTTTAATTGCATTCCCATTACTGGTGAACCTAGTTAAATAAATAAATACACCCAACAGTCACATACATAGTTTTGACCCCACATTAAGATACGAGTCTTGTGTCGTGGGTATCAGAAACTACGAGAGACTTTTCGGTCTCACATACACCCAGACCCGAAACAAATATTTGTGGATCACACCAACATTTGTCTCGGTGCGGGGATCAAACCCGCAGCCTCTCGTTTTGCAAGCTGGTGAATAATGAATAAATATAGATAGATCCATGTATTATACGAGTAGATGAAGTTATTTGTTGCTTTAGTGATCATAGAAATATAAAATTTACTTCGTGCCGATTTTAAACGAGTAATTCAAAAATAGGTGTCAAATTTACTATAGAACTAGTTTTAAAAAGTTGACACATACTCGTATGTTTAGAATCTTTCATTTCCCTAATTCCAGAGGCTTTTATAGGGAAGAAGATATTTTTAATCCTGTACTTACTGTATATACTTGTTTTCATATTAATAATATGACAAATAATTTCTAATTTGTTGATTCTAGTTTTAAAGAGTGATTGATATTATATTTACGATCTGCGGTGACAAACAAAATTGTTTTTTAATCTAAACTTAATTCATTAATGTTTGAACGTATGTTAGATTGTTTTATTTCAAACAGATTGATATGCCATCTTCATCTTCATCATGTTACATTAACAATCTTCCGTAAATACCTAATATAAGGATACCGGCCATCTCTTAGGTTATTTCTTTAAGGTTATTCTTTGGTTAACTAAACTGACCTAGCATGCCTATATAGACAAAATCAAGATATCTATTCTATCTATTTTGGCTCAAGTAAACACATGGCGAAGTAAATATATTCTGAATTGCACTTAATATTTTTCAGTCTTGAGTGAATCGCGTCTATCGTCCTCCAAAAATTCTAACGAGTTTATCTGGCCATCATAAATAGCCATGAAAAAAGTTTAAAACCGTTAAACATTTATCTATAGAATCAAGTATTTGAAGTTTATAATTTGTAAATTCCGGAATATGAACGAAACTTAACAATATTGAATCAAACTAAAAATAAAAAAAGGCACATGCGACAGAAGGACAAATTGTATATTCCCACCCAATAACCTTAACTTGCATGTACAAGGTGATAAAAGTCGCGCTGAGAAGGGTGACTATCGACTGCCAGCTAATTTATCGTTCCCGAGCGATTCGCGTGAGATCTGCAAGATCCCCTTGATATGTCGCCGGGATAACCCCAGGAGTCTATAATTTCACTAGAAAAATCCACTTCGGTGGCATTTTTAAGACTGCATAATTTAAAAATACCAGTAGCTTGCAGTTTCATATAACTATGCGCTTCGTGAGAAATATGATTTACATCTTAATCGTCGTTTAATCTGCTTAAATGTCATGAGTTCATCATTATTAGTTTGTAGTAGACGCCGAATTATTTAGGAAGAATTGTCAAAATTCTTGTATTTAATACTTTCTATTCTCAAATAGGGGAAGGTGGGCATGAAAGAGCCAGTTTTAGAAAAGGACTCGTTTTAATATCTAAAACATAATAAAACCACATTTTTTATATGTTAGTCCGAAACTCATTTATTACTTTATGACATTCAATCAACAATTACTCCTTAGAGATATGTTTCATTATAAAATTCTACCTTTTTTAAAAAGAGGGAAAACGGCTCTTTCATAGCATGTGGTTGTTGAAAGAGCCGCCACTTGTTATGAAAGAACCATGCACGATATTACCAACTATTTCAATAAATTTCTCCAAAAGTTTAACAACATTAACAACATATGACATTTTTTTATTAGAATACCGTAACAAAAACTAACCAACATTAGTTAATTAATAACACTCATTTCAAAACTCGTAGCTCTTGAAAGTGATGTGTTTTCTAGTTTTTTAATGGCCCATATTTATTTCGGTGCATAAATCCTCTGAAACAATTGTCACTACTACTAATAGCTACTGTATAATGGTATGTTAATTTTTTAGATGCAGTTTTTAGGTAATCAGTCTTTTGTTACTGATCCAAAATGAAAATACGTTTATTGCTTGTATTTGGACAATGTTTGTAGGTCTGTTCGCCATACGATTTATTTTTTAGGCCTCTTGCGTGTTTTTTTTAGGTTATGCTGTTTCTGATGATATTTTAATGTCTATAACAAAATAGCAAAGGTTCAAAACAGATTGTTATGAAAGACCTAGGCACGAAAGAGCCGGCTGTTTCATCACATATTTAGTTAGCTTTTTCAAAACGAGTAGCCATTAAATGCAAAAACCTTAAAAGTATATGATTAAATTACGAATACTGTCCATTAAATATTACAATTAGAAGGTAAAATGAGTGCAGACTCTAGTTGTAATGTAATTTTGATGTCAAATCAAACCATAGTATAAAAAAATGGTTGGAATAACAGCATAAAAACTTACTTTTCAATGCCTCTTTTTTCGATAGCCTCCTGCTCCGTCACTACACTTCCGCGAACTATCAAATCTTTGTGGGCCCCAGGTAGTCGATGTTTCCACACGAAAATAAAATTCAAATGATGATAATTTCAAAAGGTCGGGTAAAAATCCAAGTGGCTCTTTCAAAACATGTCTCTTTCATGCCCCCCTTCCCTATCAATGGTATCGGTTACTAAGGTCTTAAAATACACAATAACTATCAATTGTCATCAACATTGTCTAACAAAAATGCTTATTGTCATATTTCCACGAATACAACACCTTTAAAATAAAATCGAAGTGCTAAGATGTCTGACACTCAATATACAACTCCGAAGGGAGTATCACGATACTCCCGCGAGTGAATTTTGGAAGCCCCGTCAGAATCCTTTGACAAGACAAAAATTGTACCCGAAAGCGTTTTAGAATATTATAGAAGGTAGGCAACATAGGTGTATTATTTATTTAACGGAACAATTCTCAACAATATTTCCCCGAAGCAAAACACGTAAGAACTTAAGAAAACGAGTACTCCGTCGCATTGAATGGAAAACACAATCAAGTTCCAACAATAGTACGAAAGTAACAGAACTTAACAAAACTACTCGTGTAGTACTTGGGAACAGTGTGGGCAAGCCGCTAAGCCGATCGTGCGAAAGAACATTCTCGAAGTTTTGTGAATAGAATCGACGCACAACAGAACCGAATAGGTGACAGCGAGTTGGGCCAACTCCTCCACTGTGCATGGTCAATCCAAACTACACTCCAACCGAAACTTATAATGTGGGATAAAACTTTCGATACTGCATTAGACAGCGGATAACAAATGAGGATCGTTTAAGGGTTTGATCTTCTAACTTGTTTGTTCTTATAAGTATTGTTGGTCTAAAGAGTTTGAATTCGTTATCCTGCGCGGAGTGTTGCGAGACGACCGAACTACTTAAGTGAAAAATATTTCGCTGAATTCCATTGAATATAAAAATACAACCAAAATCTCGACGCAACAATAAGCGAAAACTATATTGTTTAGTTTTACAATCAAACCAAGGGATCAAGCGCAGATTTTTCCATACAACAGTCGATTAGACAAACAAGACAATTACAAAAAGAATGCTTACCTCATAGGTTTGAACAGTGCTTGTACTCCATTAGGGTAGTCGATGATAAGTTTCAGCTGCGTACCGCCCTCCTTTTGCTCTGTCAAGATCAATATAAACGATTCAACTTCGAAATTATCTACATCAAAATTTAAATACATTAACAGCCTTCAGAGCAGCAATTTAGTTGACATTAGAATGTTGTCTAACGCAGTAATCAACCTGTATCACATCTAATACTAGCAAATGTATATTAGTATACGATAAAGTCGGATCAACAATGAAATCCATTTAAGCGGTTTAAATATTTAAGTCCAATTTGAAGGAAAGGGCGAGATTGTTGTGGCACAATTGTCCGTCGGACCGCTAACCCCGCAACTGATTGCAGACCCGACTTCATCTAATATACATACACCTACCTGCTTAAAGCTTTTGCATATACAAAATAGTGCCTCATTATGTTTCAAATAAAAAAAATTTTTCAACGTGGGTCATTGTTATAACGCTTTATTATCTGTGGTAATAACACCTTCAATATTCTTTAAAGTATGTAAGAAATATTACTAAAGTACGATATCAATATTGACTCAAAAATAATTATTAATATTAATGAAAAAAATACATCACAACATGTTTATTTCAACACCTATGACAGCCGAGTCTATTAAAGGCGACTAAAAAAAGTTGTTTGACTGAGACGTCAAATAATAATCTAAATATTATGGATATAATTCATTCAAATATATAACAGCTATCCTAATAATTGTCTCGACATTTTCGAATTGGAATAAGCAATGAACGTTCAACCAAATGGAGTGGGCAGCCTAAAGGTTGTCTAATAGTAATTGCTTTTGTTAGCCCGATCAACGGGTCTGCTTTGAATATTTTATAGTTCCACACACTTAAATTGAGATCGGGGTTTTAAATAGACTTGTGGTCATTGAAATTGATTTACCGTATGGTTTCTCCTTTAATTTCACGCAAGGTCGGTGAGTTTTTGTTTATTGCAAGTAACATTTAAAAAAAAAACCTTAATCGATTTATCACATGTAATTTTCTACATCTTTAATTAGACTATTTATTTTGCACTTTTCTTATATCATTTAAATGGGAAAAAATGACACGGGATAATAGGCTATAAAAATGTGTCCTATTGATAAAATTTCGAGTCTTAGTCAAAATCTCACTAGCGAAGTGTAAAATATAATAAAATTCTCATAGAAAGTTTAAATTCCTACGGGCGAATCAAGTCAATTTGTGACACAGGAAACAGTAGAAAGTCTCTAAAAGGTCTTAAAGTCTTAAAGTCTTAAATAATGTTCAAAATAATATCTCAAGCTGTTATTGAAAAATGCATGTTTTGTTTTTTAAATAAATAAGGTATTTCAAGCGGCAGCGATATTTCAGTACCTACGTCAATAAATTGATCATGCTAGTAGAAACATACCAGCATGGAGGACCGGCAATGTGGCCATGTCTTTGAGCACAGCGTCAACCAGTGGCTCCCCATCTTCATACAGTTCATGTTGAGCGATCTTTAGTTGAAACTTCTCCAAATTTGATGCGTTGACGCTAAAAAAAAAACTTTCATTAACAAACATAAACAGTTTCTGGTTATCACGTACTTAGTATCGGACGGTGAATAAATAAATAAAATGAGTACTCCCACACAAAGACACTAGTGTTGTGTCGTGGTTATCAGAACTACAAGAGACTATAGGTCTCATAAACACACATACCCGAAATAAATGTTTGCGGATCACACAAGCATTTGTCTCGGTGCAGGAATCGAACCCACAGCCTCTCGTTTTGCCAACCAACTGTGCTACGAAGCTTTATAACATGAGGGAATCTGCTCTCATTTTTAATAAATTCATACTGATAAATACAGACATTCTTAGGAATGTACAGGTGGCAATTGAATAAGCATTTACGCTATATTCAACAGACTATAGTATTTATATGCCGGTTCAACCTGGTTGGCTTCATTATCTCACACAAATCCGACTTGAATCTAAAGCTAAGCTGTAATGTTTCATGTTATTTTATAGTTGGATCTGCGTCTATTGTCTCTATCATCTCCTCTTCTCCCATTACTATTATGCTACTCAAAAAGATACGCAATACATCTTAAAATTTGAAGCGATGTCATAAATCATATGTGCGCTCCTTGCACGTTTGATGACAAGTGATAAAAACCAAAAAAAGTCAAATCAAAATCAAAGGCAACTCGGCCTTTTAAATAGAATAAGAGAAACAAAGACTCATTTCCTCGAAGATATATAAATAAAGCTTGCTCAACTACTGATATTTTAATAAAGGGCTGCGTTAATTTGTTATTTAACTTTCACCGTGTTAAAAGAGCGCTGAATTTATCTATACTTAAAGTAAATCCTTCTATTAATAGTATTTTTAACGTGTCTACGCATGTAGGTGTAATGTAAGTATAAGTAGGCGTCGGATAACAAAAATGAATTGCAATTTATACGTTACTGAGTTTATGATTGGCATGAGTAACGTTATTGTAAATGGTAAGCTAACTTGGAAATACCTTATTCCAACATTTTAAAATGATTCTTAATTAAAAGAATTTGTCTTCTGAGATAAGATCTTCTAACGTCATTTTAAACTTTTTAAAATTTCTAAATAGTCAGATAATAACTATACAATTTATAAGATTACATAAATAATAACTTTTGTATATTGTATTTTTAATGTAACCCTTAGATGCAAAAAGTAAATAAAAACTTAAAAATATCAATAAAGACGAAGACAATAACAACTATATCTTATCTAACTGAAGGTGTTGTCTAGACTGTGCATTATTTTAATAATTCATGGACATGGCTAGGTAATTTGAATCAAGGCCGCAGTTCGATTTTAAATACCAATAACTGGAGTGAATTGGAGCGGATTAAAATGTCGTTTTATTATTAAATAGATCGCCAGAATCATGCATTTTAGTACATAACTAAGAGACTAAATTATAAACGGAATGTGTACGTTATAAATGGAATAATATCATAATTCAATATTCTAAAGTTACGGATATCAGAAGTTACGGGAGTTTTTTACGTCCCACAATACCTGGAATCGAAACAAATAGTTCTAGTGCATACAAATATGTTTTGGTGCGACGATACAACCTGCAGCCTTTTGTTTCAAAGCTAGTTTCATTTTAACTGCGCCATGGCGGCTGGTAACCTCCATGATAAAACACTTAAACGTATTACATGTTAAGTAAAATAATGTCCATTTGGACATAACTAATTAACAATTACAGTTATTAGGTATCTACTTTTATTGATAAACGTATAATAAAACTATTAAATTTTATCAATTGCCAGCGGAAATTTCGTCCAATAATTACATCTGATCGATTTATATCGTCATAAATCTGTGAGAGTTCAAGGCAGTTCACAAAACTGTATGGTTTGATTATGTTAACGGACGATTAAAACTGTTATGATAAAAACTCTTATAATAATTAGTCTTATTGTGTCGACTATGGCAGTTTCTCAATAGGTTTTCTATTTGTGTCAGCATTTACTATTACACTACTGCACGTAAACACAGTTGTAAGGGTTTAAAATAATAATAATTACATACAAATAACTCTATAGGTGAAAAAAGAAGTAAGTAAGAAACCAGTGGCTAAGCATTTATAAGAAATAGAAAGTCATATTGTTTGTCTTAGAAAAAAGATACAAGAGATAAAAGCTAAAGAGGGAGACAGTGAAGAAGGGGATAGAAAAGGACTGATAAGTCTTGAAAGATGTCGCTTTGTGTAATTCTCTATTAATCGCGGTACTTAAACATATTTTCCGATGAAAAACTAAATTTTGGTTTCATACATAAATTGGTTACGAAACTTGTCCGAGAAGAAATAGCCAAATTTAGGCAAAGGGCGTTTTCAAGCAACATGTAATTACTTTAATGAAAGATCGCCTCTTTTAATTATTGTCCCTCTTTTAAATTCTCAGTAGAGCCCTTGAAAAACTCTTGACTTAAAAATGTATTTACTTAAATTTAACAAATTTTCAAAATTCATCAGGACTTGAATTAATAGAGAAGTCATAATAGTAGAGGATCCAACTTAGAACGACCTTCACCCATCTGTTTAAGGTATGAAACGTATTTTATATCAAATTTAATGTTCAAAAATACATCGCGAATCGGTTGGCGAAAAAAAATCCTGGCCAAACTATTAGGTATATTGATATTAAATTTATTCGTCAAATTGACGAGTACAATGTTTATTAAAAAGTCATTATTTAAATTTTTAATAAATAATAGTTTGACTTGGATTTTTTAGCCTTCTCATCCGGGATATATTATTTAATATATTAAATTTGATATAAAATACCTTGCCTCCATTAAACAGATGGGTGAAGGTCGTTCTAAGTGGACGACCTCGCCAAAATCGCGTCAGTAATTGCACTAGTAATCATTGTATGAATGAGGCCTGTCTCCACCAGTGACCGTCCAATAAGCGATAACATCGAAGACACATCATTTTTTAAAATAGCAATAGACCAATAATTGTACCAATAAATCTCGAACGAATCAATACAACTCCATGTAAACATTCCAGCAAACCGATTACACCGTGCAAAAATAACATAAGTTCGGGTAGATACTTTAAATTTTTCGCACACGCCCCTAAACCTAGTCGTTAGCGTCAAGATTTACATGGTAGATTTTCCAATGGAGGCGTGTTGGTTTTGGCTGCGTGGTACACACACGTGATTTGGTTGCGGCGGTAGGTGCGACACTCGAGGCGACACCGCGACAACCCATCTGAATACTAAAAAGCCTACGTGTCGCGTTTCCTATGTGTGCCATGCTCCGATAACCTGCATTTAGAAATCAACTCGCAACTTTAAAAATTTATTGACTCTCTTTTGTGTCCGTTCTTATGTTGTTACTCGGTACTCGAGTTAAACTCTTAATTTAAATTGAAAAATTCGATATTAGAAAACGGACGTTTATTTAAAATTTTAAAATGGCAATTGATTCGGTCTCTGTCAAGTATGTGGGATTTAAAAAACAGCTGGAGAAATATTTGTATAGTAATAATACAGGCGTATTTAATTAATTTATGTAATGTATTTATTTTCTTTCTAAAATAAAGATAAATGTTATTAATTATTGTGTTTTTGTTTTCTGATAATCTGTCATTAATCTCATAAATTTAATCTTTCATCCTATCATTAATGCATTCTTATAGACGCCACACAACGCTAAAATTAAAGTAGGTTTAATTTTAAAAATCCCATACCATACACGTTGTTCATTTCTTTTTGCATTTACGCCGAATTACAGCAATTTCGAAGAATGTAGCAAAATTTTTCATGTCTCCAACCCTTCTATATAAGAATACAGTTATGAGAGGTCCTGTCATATCGCGAGCGCCGCTTAAGGAAACCATCATGCATTCATTCCATTTAGTTTTATTGTCAAAGACCCGCGCCTATCTCGTCGAGGCCCGTAACTGGATTTTAAATAAGATTCCTTGCAGGTCTTGTGAAATTTGCCTCCATACGAGATAAAGAAAGGTCGCGTGTTTCGTATTATAGAATCAGCCCGTTCAGTGAGTATGATGTGATCCCTTTTTACAATGTATCACAAATCCCCTCGTTGTAGGTACGCGGCATGAAATGTCATATTATTTTCATTACTTGGGCCGTGTTCCTGTGAGATTTGGTCTAACATTTGCTTTGGTGAAATTACGTCAACCACCCGAGGCCGACCGCGACCTACGTGTTTGATTTTGATGCATACTTCAGTGCGCTGCGGTAGCACTCGTGCTGGATGAAAAGGTATAGCTTTCACGTCGTGAACTAACACGCTACATGGAATATATTGTCCACGAAATTCAGCGCAAAGTTTACGGCGACGTTTCGAAATAACTGAACAGTTGCGCGGCCGCGATGTCCCTGTTATCAAACTTTAATTGCAGTAATAACGAAGTAACTAACAATTTAATTTGGCGACTCGCGCCTTGCTACATAAATCGTACTTGTGGATGTCAGCTGTCGGCAACTTAGAGAATTTTCCTTGTAATGTCCTTTTCGCCCCGTTTTTCGCAGAACATTTTAATTAATATTTCTTAACCGGCTGTATTCTTGTTTGTACAGTGCGCGCATTATTCGTAATACCCCTTAAGAATGGAAATATTAATTGCCCTTTTTCCAGAATATTACTGATTTATACAACCTTTTTTGGTATTGCTTTTATTTAAAACTGCACCTCTTATAATTTCAAACAATTTGACGTACCTTGATTCTAGGTCTTCCATTTCTCCAATAGTAGGGTTTTCTGGCCTTAAGACGTTTAAGTCTCTATGTGGTGGAATAACGACGATGTTGTCTTCTGCTGTGCCTTGTAGCTGTGCGAAGATGATCTGCTGTAGATCCTCATACCGGTCGGTAGGGGGCGCTGGAGTCTTCGGTTCCACGTCAATACCCACACCGCTTGTTTCTGACTGCGCGGATTGCTCGTATTCCCGAGAACCGTTGCTGCCATTACTGTTGAACGAAAATCTAATTAGATATTAAGTCAAGAATATTGGGATCTAATACAGGTATACTATTGATAAAAAAAAGAAAAAAAAAATACAAAACTATATTTAAAAATGATTCATAGCTTAAAGTTAAAATATATAACAGTTCATGATTAAATACTACTTAAATATTGTGTAAGAAATTTTTTGTTGCTTAAATAAATTGTAGAATGTAACTACTATTAAGGAATAAATAAAGGTTTAAATATAATATGAGCGTATAAAGTACAATCAAAATTAGTATTTTTCATTGATAACTAGTATCGTTTTACATATCAAATTTGTTTTTTTCTTTAGTTGTGGTTGTCGGCTAAAATACACTTTATTATTTATACGATGCTTATACACACATGACCTGATAATCTAGTGCCTAGCGCTGCCACTACAAAAATGGTATTATTATTTGTTTTATATTAAGAACGCACCAATTAAAATATTGTAAAAGATCCTTTCTCCGTAAGCTCCTAACCACTTATTGATTGAGAAAGTCTTTTGATAAAACACAATTAAATTGTGAACACAAATACGAGTATTGTTGAAAATAATGATTTGTTTGAATTTCGATGGTTACGAGACGAGGTCTGTCAATTATTATATTTCGTTGCGAAACAAACAAATAACCCTTTGAAGAGGATTTGATATAAAATGTGAAGTAGGGAAGACGGCATGTTTTGAAGCTTAAAAATCATTAATGTATTTTGAATGACAATTGTATTAATGAGGTTCCTGGAACAAATCATTTTGAACAGTATTTGAGTTCTATAATTATTAACTGTTTTGTGATGTGATATTTCTATCTGTCGACATCACTACTATTACAATCAAAGTGATATATTATAGTCCCTACGCGATTATTGTCTCTCTCAAATCTCTTCAAGATTGTGTCGTGAGAGATTTTTCGGTATCACAATTATCTAGAGGCGAGAAAAATATTCTCTTCGACACGGAGAACGTATGTATAAATAGATGAAATATTCCAAATTAAGGTTTATATTTATTATATAATTTCAAAATTAATATTTACATATATACATCTATATTTATTTAAGTTGTTAGGTATATATATTTGTTTGTTGTTATACCCTCTCAGTTGTAGAGGAGGCCCGTGCCCAGCAGTGAGATGTATATAGTCTGATGATGATGATGATGATGATTTTTTTTTGAAATACCTACTACGGCTCCTTTCATTATAAAAAGAGTGGAAATACGAAAATAAATGTGTATTTATATAGAGACGAATCAACAGAGATCCTTGTAATAAAAGTAAAGGTCACATGTTGACCTGTGACTACGACTCCAACAAAAGTCGATAAGATAAGGAATACGAGAAAACAGCTAATTCAAATGCAATTTTAATATTAGTACCTAAAGCACCAACTAATACACATTATTATTAATGATGCACCATTAATATAGTGACATATATCACGGGACTTTTCTATGAAGTCCCTACTTACTTTTATTTACCAGTACAGGACCGGCTCATTCTACGATTAAGCTGTTGAATTAAAAAGCGGCGGCAAATAGACTCATCCCCTATTACGTAGACAAAAACACAATTGGCGAAATGTGGGTGCACAAATGCATCATAGTTGTTTTCTTTACTTAACTTATATTCGATTACAGCTAAAGCTCAATCCGGCAATGTAAATTCTATAAATCGTGTATATTCTTCTTCTTCAATGTGTTTTCCGAACTCGAATAAAACCGACTCAGCATTCATCATCAGCCCAAATACGTACCACTGCTGGGCACGGGCCTCCTCTACAACTGAGAGGGTTTAGGCCTTAGTCCACCACGCTGGCCTAGTGCGGGTTGGCGGACTACTCACCTAAGAAATTCTTAAGAATTTTTTTAGGTGTGCAGGTTTTATCACGGTGTTTTCCTTCACCGTTAAAGCAAGTGATAATTCATTGTGAATACACACATAACTTCGAAAAGTCAGAGGTGTGTGCCTGGGGTTTGAACCTGCGACCGCCGATTCTCGACCGCGCGCCTAAACCTCGAGGCCATCACTGATTTACAGGCGTAAAAACTTAACAAACTTTTGTATTTATTACTAAAATCAAATTGACAATATAATGTTTCTTAGGAAAGATAACTATTTAGATTCTCTCATTCATCAACAGATGTCGCTGTATAACATTATACTGATTAAAATGAAAATATCAGCCCTTATACGTCCCACTGTATGGCTACGGCATCCTCAACGACTGACAGGGTTCAGGTCTTAGTCTATTATGCTAGCCTAATGTTAGACAGTGTACTTCACCATTTCGTACCACTGCGAATTTCCTAGTGGAAATTCTTGATATTCCAGCCGACCCGGGGATCGAACTTAAAACTCTTGATCACAAGTTCATCGTCTTATACTGCGGGATCAACGAGGCAGGCTAAGGTACGAAATATTATAAGTTTAATATTTTGCAATAAAATTATGAAACAGTTTTATTACGGCTACTTATTATTAGAGAATGCTTAGTAGTTATTAAATGCAGAAAATCAATTATTTATTATGCATGCATTTGAAAAACCGTGACATTATGACATCCACGGTCTGACATTTTTATTTGCAGAATTTAATAGCATATTAACTTAATCTGTGATTTAATTATAATTAAAATAGACTTTTTTGCAAAGACATCCACCGTGGCGCCATCAGCTTGCGAAACGGGAGGCAGCAGATTCGATGCCTACATAGGAATTGGTGACAGCTATGAATTAAGGTTGGGGTGTTGGTGGGACCGAAAAGTCTCTCGTACTATTTGACACTTATGACATAAGACTTACATCAGTGTGGGATCTGTAAAACTATGTATGTGACTGTTGGAAGTAATTATTTACGTTAACCAAATACATATAGTGTAACTGAAAGTTATTTTAATGAGTATGCTACAAACATTGATGGGAACCCACAGACGCTTATAGGATCTAAGCTTATAATACGAGTAATATTTTTACGTCAAATGATTATTTTATATTATTTATATTTTATTTATATCATATTTTTTTTACGGGCAAAGCCAGGCCGCAAGGTTTTAATTTGTTTACATGATACAAACATGAAAATAATTTATTGCAAAATGATTAAATGATCGTTTATTTATTATTTAGGCAATAATATAACACTTATGAGATGTTTATAAAAAGAGAAAAAACAAAATTGATAAAAATATAACTGGCCAAAAATATACTGGTCAATATGTTTAAAATTTTATTAAAACTATTTATTTTAATTTAATTTTTATTTTTGTTCGGATTAAGTCCTATTTAACATAGACGAGTGTAGACGTCGACTTTTAATTTTATTTGAAATTATTAATATAAGAGGAGGAAAAGAGAAACTATTTTCCGATTTTCTTGCATTGTCAATTCGTGCCGTGATCAAACACGGAACCTTTAACACAAAACCTTCTTAGCGATTTTTTCCATTGATTGTTTAAAATAAATAAAGAGCGGCATTTTAAAAACAATCTAATTTAAACAAACTGAAAGGTCATATTTGTTAAGCAATCGTGTCAAGTAACATTTACCTAGGAGACTCGCAGAAATTGAAATGAATTGACATTGTTACACTGTGTGTGGGCGGATGACTGTTCTCGATGTATTTGTATTTTTGTAAATCTTACGTGTATGATGCATGTAACCAAACTTGTAGTTTAACATTAAAATTTTGTGATGTAAAGTACAAATTTCCTTAGAAAATATCGGCAAACAGAAATAGAGAGAGAAAGTAAATGTAGGTACATACCTATATACATATATTATTTGTTTAACAGAAATTATATATAGGACTGATATATAAAACAAATTAATTAATTGTTTATTTATTTTTAAAATTATATTATTATGATTATTGTTATATCCTCTTGTCAAATCCCGATGTATGTTAAAAATATTACTAAGAATGTTATTTGATTTTTATCATTAGCTGCCAGTTACAATTACTACGCCAGGTCAATCTACAAAAATCTGGAAGTCTATAACTAGCGTTACGCACATAGTATGATAAAGAAACAAAAATACCCGGTAGTTATGAAATAAGAATATAATGTTTCTTAAACAAATAAAACTTCATGATTCAAGCGCGTGCCAATGCAATACAAATTAAATATATGCACAGTTTATAACAACAATAGCTTCGGAATTTCAAATGTTGAACTTGTTTGCCTTAATTCATATCTTATAGTGACAAATCAGTATTTTATTTTCTACATTATATAGAGTGCCTCGTGGTCTCGCGGCACAAGTATGTGCCGTGCGATCTACATGTCCTGGCTTCGATTCCCGGGTCGGGCAAAGTGTTATTGGGTTTTTCCATTAGGAAATTCTCAGTAACGGCACGGAGTCTGGAAATGTGCCCGAGAAACGGCCATAGGCTCGCCCCCTATTACGTGGGACTGATACCTGGCGAAATGTGGGTGCAGAAATGCACCTCTGCCTACCCCTTCGGGGAATACAGGCGTTAGGTTATGTATGTATGTACATTTTATGGCGTTATTACGGTACTTGCAAGCAACGCAATTGAAGGCAAGTAATCTGTTTCTTATGAGATCATTTAGAATTCATAGATGCATCGACTCATCAAAATATATAGAAAATACATAATTAAGAACAATGTAAAAAACGCTACTTGTTATAAGTTTTAATTCATACTAATGTGACATATATATTAGGTAGTAGTCGCATTTTTAGTAGAATTGCGATGAAACAATCTATGTAAATATGGAAAACGACAAATAAAGATTTTGTTACAAGTGGCCTATAACAAAATCTTGCCCAATAAGTGTCGGCTCTAACAAGACGAAACTACACGTCATGACATAAAATTGTGATAAAAATTACGAAATCCTACGAAGGCTACGCCGAATGCTATTCTCTTAACATTTAGAGGACAATGTCATAATTGCGGTAGATCTAAGGCACGGTGTAAACTCTCAACTTTAACCAAAAATACAATATACAACAGACTTTTTTATTCCGATTGAAATAGAACACTTGAAAATTATTTATCTATAAATCGTGTAATAAGATCAGTATCTTATTATTATTCATACTATAAACTTAAAGTTGAATCTTACTTTAGCCAAACTGCATTAATATAGTTCATTTTATTTTATGCTCAATTTTTAAAATATAGTAATAATAGTATCTAGATTTTCAATATCCATTCTATATTATATTACCCAACTACCTATCCAGCCAGTCAGCATAATGGACCAATTCTTAATTCCAACAGTAAAAAACCCTACTAGTTTGTATACTAGGCTTATAATCAAGGAACGACATGTAATTCACATTTCACATATATAATGGGTCATCGTGTACCTTATTTGTTTTCACATATAAAAGTTGCTAATGCGCGGTAGGCCTTATTTATTCTACGAAATTTTTACATGTCGCCGAAGCGTATTGTTTATTTGTGACATAATGTGTGAAACTCACGTAATGTAAGTGTATAGTGTTCGTACAGACCTACTTTTTAGATTGTCAACTTCACTAAGACTTATAGAATAGGTATGACTTATAGAAATGTCTGATAAGTCTTAACTGTCAACAAAATACTTTTTACTACATACAGCAGTGATGGCCTCGGTTTAGGCGCGCGGTAATCGCGCACGAAATCGAACCACACTTCTTAATAGTACATCGCACTATTTCATCGTGGTTCCAACGAGCCAGTGAACAATTTAATAATATTCCAAATATAAAATTCAGTTTATCACTACCATTGTGATTTTTGTACTTTCCCGTAATAGCTTTATCAACAACGTCATATTAAAAATATCACGATCCAATTAAACTAATGCGATTATTAATAACTAACAACATTTGTCTGTGTCTGTGTGTGGAAAGACTTATATTTACTATAATAATGTGTGTATTGTCATCATCAGAAATTTTAACAAAAAAACCGCCTTAAAAAACTATTCCAAAATAAATTAATATGCTCTTAAAAGTAAAAAAATAATTGCGTTTTCTTCTATAACTTAATAATCAACTTACTTTTTCTACTCATCAATATTTAGGGACGATCTATGTGTTTACCACGCAACCCACTTTAAATCTAATTCAAAACATACCTATGAATAACAAACAATGATCAAAATATTTTTTAGAGTTGTCCTAACTAAAATGAAATGAAAAATATTAGACTACTTAAGTCAATCAAATTATTACGATAACATAATATGGTTACAATTATTGTTATTTTTGGAGTCGCTATCAGCCAAGAAAACACTACAATATAACTAGCAATAATATTGCTTGTTACAAGTGTATTATTTATATGACATTCAACAGAATCTGTAGTACGAATTCGACAATGAGCTAAACAACCGACTAACTCGTGTTTTCCCACAGCTGTCGTTAGCGAGCTTTACCTGTTCCATTCAATAGAATTCGTGACCTATACAGCTGACGCTCAGTGTCAACCTCGATTATTTCATATTAACGTATAAACATATTTTGGAATCTTTGCTTGCGAGTTTAGTGCCGTGCGATCTAGAGGTCGATTCCCAAAGTTTTTACTTTGGGAATAAAATTGGGTTTTTAATAAAATAAAAGTAAAGTGAAATTAAAGTGATAAAGTGCCTGAAAAACAGCAATAGGCTCGCCTCCTATTACGTGGAACTGATAAAAACCAGGCGAAATGTGGCGGAATATAGGTGAGGTTATCTATAATTGTAAGTATGTTTATTTATTTGATGGCAAAGGTTTTTGGCTCTGGTATTATGGGACAACTTAAAGGGTTTAATGTAGTCAGCGTTTTAAGAAGCAGACAACACAGCCAGCCCACACAACTTTGCCACCGATGCGGACATAGAAATATTTGTTACGCTTTTAAACACAAATCGCTGACGCTATTTGGATGAGTTTTAATACAACTGGTGAATCCTGTAGCATACTCTTTTATTTCACGCATGTAGTTAACGAACCTTGTACTTTTTTATAAACCTTCAATAATATTATTTTAAGACACAAAATATAAGTCTTATTTGCCGTATTTAATGTAAGTGGACAGGAAAATGTATTTGCGCAAACATATTGTTTGCAATATTTGCTTTCCGTGTTATTATGATTCTATAGGCATAATATGTTTGTCTCATAATAAGACTTTCGCAAAAAGGTAAGTACTTAAAGTCCATATTTTGCATTAACATACATGAAAACATTGTTTAAAATCAAATTACAATAATTTACAGGTAGTTAAAGGACATGGAAGTAGGTAAATTGTTACTACTTCTGACTCAAATCACCAATGTAAAGAACATTTAAGACATGAATTTATTTATACTGATCGAAGAATGGACAAGTCTAAACAGAATTAATTCCGCATTCACATTCTTAGAATACAAAAATAGGTGCACCTAAAATTTCCACAAATACCAAATGAATTTAATATGCATCCTGTGGACCAAATTTAAAACTTGTAATCCTTGATTGAGGATGATTAGTGCTTGGAGAAAGACAAAGAAATAATTTAAGGACGCAAAAAGGTTGAAAAAATCGGCTTAGTGGCCTTCGGACGTGTGGTCCTGATTAGCCTGTGTTACAAAAAGGACGTCATAATAATATCGACTAGTGAAAATAAGTCATAATAGTTTGCTCCATTTGCCGGTCTATTTGTACTGCACCGCACTTACCATAAAGTTATTGCTCATACTACTTGTATACTATTTACAATTTTATACAGCTACCATCGCCTAAAGATTTGCATGTTATCCTTGACTGTTATAATTTTGTAATTACTATAAATAAATACTGACCAACCGAAATAAGTTAGAAGTATAATGACGAAAAACATGCAACCAAATATGCCAAACTTTAGCGGCATGACAAAACAGCTCAACAATAGTAAGGTCTAATTTAATTGACTGCGCGCTGACATGAGACGCGACCTTTGCTAGACGGACAAACCACGTGTGTAGAATTCTAATAATATTATTAATTCAATTTTATAAATATGCAAGTTAGTACGTATAATGAGCGAGGAGTGTTTACGGCTCCGAACGTCCTTTTTCTGTTTGCACTACCGACTACCGTGGAACAATACCGTCCAATTGTACACGTATTGTTCGTAGCCAAAGTAGCGGACTCAGATTTCGTTTATTTAACATTCATATTTGCCCAGCCGACGCGATGACAAATTAATTAATGTATTGTTCTACAACAAAGGGCACTGACATTTTTAATGAAAGACGCTGTTGGCATCTCGTCTACGTAAATAAATGCATTCATTGATGCAAAAGTAGGGAAATGAGGGTGTACGGGCTAGCTCGTACATTTTTCATATTCAGCATTTTACGCGACACCGATGCGTTTTGAGCAGTGCGTCACACGAACATAAAGCGGTCGGTCGCGCGTACTCATCCTATCAAATTGTAATCTATCATTCTATCATTAATCTATCATTTCTATCAAATAAAATCATATTTAAAAGTCTATCATTTCTATCAACCATAGCTTGTACGGGTTTCCGTCTTAGCCCGTACATCTTTGTGGTCCTTCGAGCATTTTAGTGTCCTCACGTGTGATCTGTGACTGTAAATGTGCTTCGCGAGTGAGGACTGAACCAGAAAAAGAAGCGAGCTATCAGTGGACATTGATTGTTAAATCATTATCATCGGAAGGCAGTGGGCAGATTTGTTGCAGTCAGTAAGCATAGACCAGCAGATCTAAACAAGTAAGATCTTTCCATTTTTTCATACCTCATCATGTCAAAGCCTCAGGTTCCTCTAACTCAGTGCCAGGGAACGAGTAGCAAAACAGAGGAAATGCTACGTAAGCAACAGAGTAATTTTAAGGCATTCGAGCATACTGTAATTAATATCAATTTAGAATCAGTAAATGAAAAATGGGAATTCGATCATTTGCTACGTGCTTTGCAATCGCGTTGGTCTATCATCGACACTATGCATTGGGACTTAGATAGTGAGCTGGGGGGTAGGAACCCAGATTATGAAACAACTTTTTTTAATTACGAAAGAAAGTACAATGATATAATCAAGGCGATCAATCGCAAAATGTGGGCTGTATCTCACCGAGAACAGTCGACACCTCATGTAGAAATACCGACGTTCGGCGGTAACTATCATCAATGGAGTTCTTTTAAAGATTTGTTCACTGAAACTATACATGGAAATCCTTCATTGTCTAATGCCCAGAAAATGCAGTTCCTCAAAACTAAAGTTAAGGGTGAAGCAGAGAGGCTAATTCAACATTTACCCATAACATCGGATAATTATACAACATGTTGGGACATTCTCAACAATAGATATAATAACAAACGTCTGATTTTCCGCTCGCACATCGATATATTATTAAACATCCCATTGGTGCAGCATACTTCCATAAACCACATAAAGCGGATTCATGACACAACATTAGAAACACTGAACGCAATCAAAAATTTAGGCGTCGACATTGAGTCCTGGGATCCACTACTTGTTCATATTCTAACCCAAAAATTGGACACAGAGACGCATAATGACTACGTCGCCTCAGTAAAGCAACCCCGAGAATTACCTGTCCTACAAGAATTTTTATCATTTCTAGAAAGCAAGTTTACAAGTTTAGAGTCTTCTAGAAAGAAATCTGATAATTCTATCAAAATCCAGCATAATCATAACCAATATTCGCCACAACAATTCAACAAATATAATCGAAACTTGATTAAGCAATCATTTCCAACGCATAATAAAATTTTTCCACAGCAACAAACTAAAAATAATAATTCATGGAAGTTTTATAAATGTGGAATTTGCAAAACCAATGAACATTGTCTATATTATTGTCGGCAGTTTTTAAATATGACACCACACCTTAAGCGGCAAACGGTATTGAAATTGAGTGTTTGCGAGAATTGCCTTTATTCGCATAACGGTAAGAAGTGTATTTCAGAAAAAAGGTGTCTTGAATGCAATGGAAGACACAATACCATTTTGCATGAAGCATTTATAGATCACAATATCCATAATCGTATCGCGGCAAAGGTAGCAACCGACGGAAATACCTCGAAATCGGAGCCTTCGCCGCAACTACGGAGCAAGTCGCACGTGTCACTGCAACGTGACATCCCTGAAGTACTGCTGGCGACAGCAATACTCAAGGTTCAAACCTGTGATGGGACTTTCGTTAACATGCGAGCTTTAATAGATCAGGGGTCTCAAACATCACTCATAACCGAACATGCTGCCCAACTGTTGGGTATGCCCCGAGTTCGATGTCGTGGAGTGATATCAGGAGTAGGAGCCAAAGAAAGCAATTGCAAGGGAGCTCTTTCTATCAAGTGTGTAGCCACAATCAGCAATTTTGAATTTGAGACAGAGGTGTATATCATGAAAAACCTTATCAAGAGGCTACCTAATTATAGTTTTTCTAAACCAGATTGGACTTATTTAGATAACATTACGTTAGCAGATCCTGAGTTTAATATAAGTCGCCCTGTTGATCTACTGTTGGGGGCCGATATTTACTCTTTGATACTACTAGAAGGAATCTGCAGAGCCGGCGATAACGTACCCATAGCTCAGAACACTCGTTTGGGCTGGATATTAACTGGGAATGTAAAAACATTGCAATGCAATGTTATTATTAATGATTTAGAGGAAATCCATAAGTTTTGGGAAATTGAGGATATAAGTGAGGAGTCGAATCTATCAATGGAAAATCAGAAATGCATGGAATTTTTTAAATCAACCACAAACAGACGTCAAGATGGGCGATATGAAGTACGTTTACCAATGAAACCAAAATTTATGGAAAATTTAGGAGAGTCAAAATACCGGGCTATAGCGCAATTTAAAGCGTTAGAAAACAAATTTAAAAAACACCAAACTATGGAAAAACAATATAAATTATTCATCAATGAATACCGCGTGCTCGGACATATGATACCAGCAGTAAGCAACATGAATTCGGAACGTGCACAATGTGTATTAACACACCATTGTGTGCAATTTAATGATATTAATAATAAGTTTAGAGTTGTATTTAATGCATCTTGCAAAACATCTTCGGGGAAAAGTCTAAACGATTTGATGGAATGTGGCCCAAATCTTCAACAAGATTTGCAGTCATTGATAATCAAATGGAGGCAATTTCAGTTTGCATTCACGGCGGACATTGAAAAAATGTTCAGGCAGATTTGGATACATCCGGATGATCAGCAGCTTTTGAAAATAGTCTGGCGTGACTCGCCATCCGAAACTATCAAGGAATATCAACTCACAACGGTCACATATGGGACAAAGGCAGCTCCCTTTTTATCTATGATGACCCTTAAACAACTTGCACATGATGAGAAAAATAACTATCAAGATAGCAATGCCATAGACGTATTGAAGGATTCGTTTTACATGGATGACCTGGTCCATGGGTGTCACAACATAGAGGAGGCAAAGAAATTACAGCGTGAACTTATTCGCTTGTTAAAGTCTGGAGGTTTTCATTTGCGGAAGTGGAAATCGAACGCAAAAGATTTGTTGCAAGATGAAAATGTAGAATCACCGCAAATTAGCGAGGACACCTTTAACTTTAAACAGTCAGAAAATACGAAAATCCTTGGGTTAGGTTGGAACCCACAGGAAGATGTCTTCACGTTTCAATCAACTTTGGAACCGACCGGTGAGGTGCAGAAGATTACAAAAAGAACTTTATTATCAGATATATGTAAGTTATTTGACCCACTCGGTTGGCTATCACCAATATCTACCAAATTAAAAATCATCTTTCAACAAGTATGGGCCGCAGATATCAACTGGGATGACCCACTACCGAATAAGATCTATCAAGAGTGGCTAAAAATTAGAGAGGATATTAATAACATACAACACATTAAATTACCTAGATGGATAAATGCCTCTGAAGGGGATAGTATAGAATTACACGGATTTAGTGATTCATCGTTGAAAGCCTACGCATGTGTAATTTATTGTCGCGTTAATAAGGGTGAAAAGTCATCCGTAGTTCTGTTAATCGGCAAAACAAGGCTCGTGCCAACAAGCAAAATAGTCACACTACCTAGACTAGAACTAAGTGGAGCACTACTTTTGTCAAAATTGATGGAAAAAGTTAAAAAATGCCTCGGAAATCCGAATATCAAAATCTATGGTTGGGTAGACTCCAGGGTAGTTCTAGGTTGGCTAAACGGGGACCCAGCTAGGTGGAAAACATTCGTAGCGAACAGGGTGCGCAAAATCACGGAATATATGCCGTCCAAGTGTTGGCGGTATGTTAAATCAGAGGAAAATCCTGCTGACAGTGCAAGTCGCGGTATGTTTGCATCACAATTAAAGGAACATACTTTATGGTGGCATGGCCCCTCATGGTTACCTTCATTCTATGAAAATCAGCCAAAAGAAAACCCGATCTACAACACATGCGAAGAAATGAGAGAGATAGCACAACAAGTCAACTTATCGCAAAAACAATCATATGACGTCATTGATGCCCTCCAAAATCCTACCTTACGCCCGAGTCGACCATCAGACCTCGTGGGGGGCGGGCAACGTGTACAACGGAAACTTACACGGCTAACAAGGTAAAGGTGACCCATTTCTACTGGTGGTAGGGTTTAGTGTTAATTGGCTTTTTTCCACTTAATGCTGAACCCGGTCGGGTTGGTACCACCGCCCAGCCTATTTCTACCGTCAAGCAGCAATGCGTTCCGGTGGAAGGGCTGGGTAGCCGTTCCTACCTTTCCCCAGGGCCTGGTGGGTCAAACGTTGCCCGTACTTGCGGAATCTACGTCTTGGTTGCTGCGTGGGTTTAGGGTGGCTGGGGTGGGGTACAGGGAGACCCGATGGGAACGGTTCCGTCGGCCGCCTGCCGGTCAGTAGGGGACCTGAACCCGGGGACTCTCTTTCAAACTCCCTCCCCGGGAAGCTGTCCCGCCAACCGGCGAAAATCCCGTCGTGCAGGCGTCATGCCAGAGTGGGAGACTGGGGTGGATCCTGCCGTCTGCACGCGGGGGGGCATCGGGGGCCCTTCCGTGCTCCACACCTCATCCTCTCAGAGATCGCGCAGCCACCTTGCACTACGATCCGCACACTTTTACGGGTGCCGTTTTGGCAACGCCACAGCCCTCTCTATACACTCCAATCAATATGAAAGGAAAAAATAAAAGAAGCAGGCTTTCTACGGCGGTCAAAAAATCCACATTCAAAGTGGACTTCTGTAATGTCAGGGGTCTACACAGCAATCTCGACGCCGTTCATCACCACCTTGAAACGGCGCGGCCTGCCCTGCTCTTTTTAACGGAGACGCAAATATCTACCCCTGATGATGTTTCGTACCTTAACTACCCCGGCTACGTACTGGAGCACTCATTCCTACGTAAAGCCGGGGTGTGCGTCTTCATCAGGGGTGATATATGTTGTCGCCGCCTTCGGGGCCTCGAGCATAGGGACCTGTCAATACTATGGCTCTGTGTTGACCATGGGGGACGTACCCGTGTCTACGCATGCCTCTACAGGTCCCATGCCAGTGATGTGGGGTCTTCTCGATTATTCGAGAACGTCCAAGTGGGGACGGACAGAGCTCTCGAGCAGTACCCTTCCGCGGAGGTGGTGATCCTTGGTGACTTTAACGCTCACCATAAAGAGTGGTTGGGGTCCCGGATCACTGACCTCCCGGGTCGGTCTGTTTACGAGATGGCCTTGGCTTATGGCTTCTCGCAATTGGTGACACAGCCCACCCGTGTCCCTGATATTGACAGCCATGAGCCCTCCTTGCTGGACCTTCTGCTGACCACACACCCGGATGGATGGACGGTGGTGGTCGATGCTCCTCTAGGGTCATCTGACCACTGCCTAATCCGCGCGTCAGTCCTTGTGGAGAACCTCAGTCAACCTTCAGCGACTGGGTCTCGCAGGGTCTGGCGGTATGGCTCGGCAGATTGGGATGGACTTCGCGAGTTTTATGCGTCCTTCCCATGGAAGCGGTTTTGCTTCTCCTCCGATGATCCTGACACCTGTGCGGACTGCGTCAGGGATGTAGTTCTTTTGGGGATGGAGTTGTTCATTCCCAACACTACAATACCGGTGGGGCGCCGTAGCCGGCCTTGGTACAACAGTGCCTGTGCCGATGCTGCGCGCCTCAAACAGCCCGCATACTTGGCGTGGCACGTTGCCAGTAGGTGCCGGGATCCTATTGCCACGGAGGAGAAGCGGAAGTTTAATGCCGCTTCTAGGTCTAGTAAAAGGGCTATTGCCAAGGCCAAGGCAGAGCATATTGCCAGGATTGGCGAGCGGCTAAAGAGCTATCCCTCTGGTAGCCGGGCCTTTTGGTCGCTTGCCAAAGCAGTGCAAGGCAATTTCTGCCTGTCCAGTCTCCCGCCACTGCGTAAGACTGATAACAGTCTGGCCCATAGTGCAAAGGAGAAGGCCGATCTCTTGGCTGAATCCTTTGCCTCAAACTCGACTTTGGATGATGGGGGAGCTTCTCCACCGATAATACCCCGGTGTGAGTGCACCCTGCCTGGAATCCGCATCACTCAGCGTGCGGTCAGGCGGGAGCTCCAGCTCCTCGACATCCATAAGTCGAGCGGGCCTGACTGTATCCCCGCGGTGGTTCTTAAGACGTGCGCCCCCGAGTTGACCCCTGTCCTCACGCGTCTCTATCGACTTTCTTTTAAGACTAACCGGGTTCCGTCTTCGTGGAAGGTGGCTCATGTCCATCCTATTCCCAAAAAGGGAGACCGGTCGGACCCCTCCAATTACAGGCCGATAGCAGTCACGTCCTTGCTCTCCAAAGTCTTGGAGCGGGTAATTAATACTCAGCTCCTGAGGTACCTTGAGGATTGCCAGTTGATTAGCGATCGTCAATACGGTTTCCGTAACGGTCGTTCAGCTGGCGATCTTCTTGTGTACCTTACGCACCGTTGGGCGGAGGCTGTGGAGGGCAAGGGCGAGGCTATTGCCGTCGGCCTGGATATTGCGAAGGCGTTTGACCGGGTATGGCATCGAGCTCTTCTGTCGAAGCTACCATCCTACGGAATCCCCGAGGGGCTCTGCAAGTGGATCGCCAGCTTCCTGGATGGCCGGAGCATAAAAGTCGTCGTTGACGGCTGTTGCTCCGCGACCAAGACCGTCAATGCTGGTGTTCCACAGGGCTCGGTGTTGTCGCCGACGCTCTTCATCCTGCACATCAATGACATGTTGTCTATTGACAGCATGCATTGCTATGCAGATGATAGCACGTGTCATGCGCGATACATCGGCCAACGGAACGCCTCTCGGAGTTCAGTAGAGGAAAGTCGATACAAACTTGTGTCTGAAGTCGAAGGCTCTCTGGGGCGGGCTTTTGAATGGGGAGAAAAGAACTTGGTTCAATTCAACCCATTGAAGACACAGGTTTGCGCGTTCACTGCTAAGAAGGACCCCTTTGTCATGGCGCCACAGTTCCAAGGAGTCACTCTCCATGTTTCCGAGAGTATTGGGATACTTGGCGTCGAAATTTCGAGCAAAGTGCAGTTTAGGAGTCATTTGGAGGACAAAGCCAAGTTGGCCAGCAAAAAGTTGGGCATCCTGAACAGAGCCAAGCGGTACTTCACGCGGGACCATATATTGACGCTTTATAAAGCGCAAGTCCGGCCTCACATGGAGTACTGCTCTCATCTCTGGGCAGGGGCTCCCAAATACTTGCTCGACCCACTTGACTCCTTGCAGAGGCGTGCATTTCGCATCGTCGATGATCCCAATCTCACGGACAAAGTGGAGTCGTTAGGACTGCGGAGAGACTTCGGGTCTCTCTGTGTGTTCTATCGACTCTTCCATGGGGAGTGTTCTGAGGAACTGTTCAGCATGGTACCGTCGTCACCTTTTTACCATCGCACTTCCAGACATCGCAGTGGAGTTCATCCATACTACCTGGAGACAATCCGTAGTAGTACGGTGCGTTTCCAGCGTTCTTTTCTACCACGCACGTGCAAGCTCTGGAATGAACTCCCTGCCTCGGTGTTCCCCGAGCGCTATGACTTGTCCTTCTTTAAACGAGGCTTAAAAAGAGTGTTAACCACACGGTAGGCAGCGGCTGGGTTGTGCCCCTGGCATTACTTTAGTCCATGGGCGGCGGTAACCGCTTACCATCAGGCGGACCGCTTGCTCGTCTGCCTACTGAGGCAATAAAAAAAAAAAAAAAAAAAAAAAAAAAACACACTACTGAGCAAGTATAGCAGCTTTGCGAAATCAACTCGTATACTTGCGTGGATGTTGCGCTCCATATCATTAAAATCGCAACCAAAGCCAACTTTTCTTACTATTACCGAGCTAAGAAGGGCGAAGTATATTTTAATCAAACATGTACAGCAACAAGAGTTTACGGAAGAGATCAAAGGTCTTCAGAAGCATAGCAATGTAGACTCTAAAAGCAAACTGCTTAATCTGAATCCTTATCTAGATGAAAACGGGTTACTAAGAGTTGGTGGCAGAATAAGCAATGCAAAGATAAGCAAAAACATGCAACATCCTATTATCATTCCTCACAACGGATCACTTACCGATCGATTGATTGATCAAGGCCATCTGATGACCTTCCACGGTGGAACTCGCCTAACACTGGCATGGATAAGACAAGAGTTCTGGATCATTGGCGGCAATCGCGCTGTCAAAAAACGCATACATAACTGCGTTACATGCAGAAGGCATAATCCTATAAAAAATACACAAATAATGGGAGACTTACCTGAGTCACGAAGTAATCCGTCACGGCCCTTCAACCATACGGGGGTCGACTTTACCGGCTATGTGGACGTCAAAGCAAATAAAGGTCGTGGCATCAAGACGACGAAAGGCTATATAGCGGTATTTGTGTGCATGGCGACCAAGGCCGTGCACCTCGAACTCGTTTCCGACCTGAGCTCAGCTGCCTTTCTAGCAGCATTAAGGAGGATGGCAGCCCGCAGAGGATCTCCAACCCATATCTATAGTGATAATGGGACAAATTTTGTCGGAGCCAACAAGGCATTACGAGAAGAATACATCAACTTACGAAACACTCTTGACGACAATTTCTACCGAACAATCACAGATATGCAAATACAATGGCATTTCAACGCGCCTTCCTGGCCGAGTGCTGGGGGGCTGTGGGAGGCGGCTGTCAAAAGTCTCAAACACCATATCAAGAGAGTTGTGGGAGATCAGAAATTAACTTATGAGGAGTATTCCACATTACTAGCACAGCTAGAAGCCTGCCTTAATACGAGGCCTCTTTGCACTATCAGCGAAGATCCAGAGGACATGGATTACCTTACTCCGTCACACTTCTTATCAAGTGGCCCCACACTTACTATAATTGAGACTGAAAGAGACGCCAGAACGCGATGGCAGCTTACTCAGAAGATTTTTGACGACATCTGGAAACGGTGGAAAACCGAATACCTGTGTCAGTTATCAGCACGTAGCAAGTGGCGGCAACAACGAGCGAACCTTAAGATCGACGACATAGTTATCATTCAAGACGCTAACTTACCACCTGGGAAGTGGGCCCTCGGCAGAATCATAGAGCTGCACCCCGGCAAGGACGGCTATGTTCGTGTGGTATCAGTTAAAACCAAAAATGGGGTAATCAAGAGGCCGATCACAAAACTTTCCTTGTTGCCAGTTCACGAATATCAACAACCTGAAAACAATGCAGAGCAAAATAATATCACAACAGAGACGCCTAATCAACCTTTTAGAGGCAATGGAAATAAGCCATCGAAAGAAAAAACACAACGTCGGAGGGGAAAAATTGGCAATTTTATCTACATAGCTCTCATGTTTTTTATGTTAATCATTACACCATCTAGTTGTGATTACAAAACAGCACCTTTAAATAACAATCAAAGCATTTATTTCGACAAGATCTCCAACATGCGACTCGAACAGGACGAGTGGAAGCTGATCGTCTATTATGATATGAAGCCCTATTGGCAAGGATTTTATCTGCTTAAGAAATACGTTGATCATCTGGGCATCATATGTTCTAATACAACAAAGATACCACAGTGTGACGCAATCCTGATGCAATTACGTCACGGTAGCAATGAACTTGACCATTACAATAGCATGTTGCTTGATCAGCAGTTCACGGAGAACGTGCGACATAAGCGCGGTCTTATCAATCCTATAGGAAGCATAGCACGAGGCTTGTTTGGTGTCTTAGATAACGAGTTTGCTCTGCAATATGCAAGAGATATCGAACAAATCAGGCGTAATCAAAAACGTTTGGCTTCCTTATGGCAAAACAACACATCTATTGTTGAAGCAGAGAACAACATCATTAAAAGAGTCGAAAATGCGATGAACAGACATCACAAGGTATTTAATCAGCACCTGATCAGTTTAGAAAGGGGATTCAACACAATCAAGGATGGAGTTCAAGAATCACTAATGGCTAGCAGTTTTAGTGTGTCATCAATTATTGCAAACAGTGTCCTGATGAACTTAAAAACCATTCAAGAAACTATCGTGGATACAATTATGAACCTACACCACACAGGGTTCAACATTCACCTTTTAACACCTAAACAACTGATGGATCAACTTAATGTTATTATAGGACAGTTAGCAAAAGAATTGACGCTTCCGATAGATAATATTCAATCGGACTTATCGAAATTGTATCACTTACTGAAGACTAAAGCTAGAGTCATGCAGCAATTTATTATCTTCGAAGTCAAAATACCATTAGTGAGCAGAGACAGCTACGACATCTACAAAATCGTACCAGTGCCACAGCAGGTCGGTAGCAATATGATCAGCATAATTCCCATCGCAGATCTTCTCGCAATTAATTTACAAAAGGACGCTTATATTCCAATGACGAATAATGATATTCAAGCTTGTATATTTTACGACACAGAAACATATATTTGTCCTTTGAAGGGCCCGATTCATCAAATGAGATCCGATGAAAACCTCTGCATCAGAGATCAACAGTCCAATGGTTGCAAAACAGCATCTACTATCTGCACAAATCGTTGGATAGAACTCAACGAATTAAATACATATTTATATTTTTGTTGCGGACCGTGCTCCATACGTATCATATGTGAGGCTCAAGTTACGGCCGGACAATTAAACAAGGCCGGCGTTATCAAGCTCGGCGATGGATGCGTCATCAAAGGCGATACTTACACAGTTTATTCACATAAGAGGCTGTCCAGTACTCTGAAGATTTCAGCAGACGTTCTAAGAATCGATATCCCACCCATCAACAACATAATCAACTTATCAATACCTATTGGTGCAATCGATGAACAGTCTGAACATATTCACAAGGAGACTCAAGGTCTGGTGAAGGAAGTCCAAGAAAAGCTGAGTCAGATGAAGGGTGTAATGAGCATTGATGAAGATTCGGACAACGGGTTCTCATATCACGACGTGCATCACTACACGGTGATATACTTAGTGGTGTTCGCCCTGTGCACGGCGGGAGCCGTGCACGTGTGGCGGCGCCTTCGGCGCGTGCGCAGCGTGGCTCTGTCCGCGCGCTCGCCTCAGCAGCAGTGTCAGAGTGCTAGTGTGATCAGTGTAAATGAGCAATCGGGACCTAGTGAAATACAGCTCAATACAATTTCGGGTGAAATCAGTGCGCGTAAACAAAACAAGGCTACGTCGCCTGTGTTCCGCGAATCAATTTTTAGTGAAAATGAATAAGACTTTGTATAGACTATAGTGTTTGCGCGTATCTACTTTAACTGTGCTTTCGACTTATTATTGCTTCTTAAGTTCATACTTGTATCATTAGTTTAAGTCCACCTCATCTCACGCCACACATTTCAGCCCGGGAGCATGTACGGGCTAGCACGTACATTTTTCATATTCAGCATTTTACGCGACACCGATGCGTTTTGAGCAGTGCGTCACACGAACATAAAGCGGTCGGTCGCGCGTACTCATCCTATCAAATTGTAATCTATCATTCTATCATTAATCTATCATTTCTATCAAATAAAATCATATTTAAAAGTCTATCATTTCTATCAACCAAAGCTTGTACGGGGTTCCGTCTCAGCCCGTACAGAGGGTGAGTTTGCTTAGCGGTCTCTATGGAGCGTGCTCACATGTCATAGCACAGAAAGCCTCGTAGCCTCCTACCTATAGACTTCTTGGAGTGAAACGCGACCGATGGCCTTACACGGAGTTCATAGCTATTTGTGGTAGTGCGAACTCTGAATACAAGTTCATAGTACTTGGAAATTAAACAATTTGAATTTCGTGTATAAATTAGGTAAGCAAGTGATAAGTTAGACAATAGTATTTCGAACTGTTTAGTTTATTATTTTGCGTATGAACGCAACATGATTATTTGTAGTTAATAATCGCTCAATTTGCTATAACAAAATATAGCGAGAAATTCTTCACGCTTCAGAGAACTCTCCACAAAAATTCCATTAAGTCCACGTGCGCATAGAAATAAAAGCACTTAACTAGCAAGGGGCTAATGTAAAAGTTTAAGATTTTCCTAATTATGGAGTTCCATTCCTGGGTCTTAGCATGCAAAAAGATGAAGACGAGAGTAAGCCTTAAATACCTTCAAGAGATAAGCACATTACTCCAAATGAAAATACCTAATGACGATTCGAAAACAAATAAAAAGACTGGAGAAATAAATTACGGAAAAACTTTACAAAACAATTACACATAAACAAATGTCAGAGATATTATGAGTTTGATTCTATTTGTGCGCGGTACGTACACGTCTTGCAAATGGAAAGGTTGGGCGAAATACATACATTAATGATTATTTCCACGGAGTAAATCATTTCTCGCCACAGGCGTCTGCGTATAAAGGATAAAATGACAACCACGATCCGTCTGATGTTTGCGGATTATTATGAAAATGTATGGAGAAGCCTATTTAAATTTAGGTGTTTGTTATCATACGCTGAGGTTAGCGTTTGGCGTGTTTTTTCAATTTAAATTGTCCCAAATGGAGGCAATTTTTTTAAATAATTTATATTTGTGAAGGCACTGAAACTTATTTTTACTCGTTTTTTGATTTGTTTAGATCATATTGCATCGATCGCATTTAAAATCGGACTTAACAAAGATGTCAGCATTTAGATAAAAAATAATATAAATGACTCCGATCTTTTTTCAATTGACTATTAGAAATGCGATTGTCGATATGACGCAGTAATTTAGTATGATACGAGTTACTTCGGGTTCAATCGGTACAGCAATTTCATGCGTATCTGAGTGTTATAATGCTAACAGTCCTCCATATTGTTTTTGAGGTAAATGAAGAATTGTAGCTTAATATATAACTAGCGCTATAAACAGTATTTTCCAAAAAACACTATATCAGGATTTTAAATCTACAATAATAATAGAATTCCTTTCAACGCATTGCACGTTTTATTTTCTAATATATATACTACTGTAGACATAATCGATAAAATTGATGTTTATCTAAACACCGATAAGTGTATCGATTATGATTCCTGACGCAGACAAGTGAGATAGTTCCAAAATTAGTTATTTTATCTTCGTATGTAAAATGTTGCGATAAGAGATAATTGAGTATACAATTTTGACGTTTGTTTGTTTAGCGATAATCAACTGGTTTTGCAATGAACGCTCATCTATTTATGAGAATATGAGGAGCATTTAGTTTATCTTAAAACCTTTAGAGAAGAAAAAATCTTATTAACTATAAAGCAACCCCACGTACATCAACTATACTAATAATATACTTCTATATTAATAACACAAATAGGGGATAAAATTTAATTTTGTATCTTTGTAACGATAAACTCAAAAATACTTAACCGATTTTATGTTTCTGGTATGGACATACATAGGTAGATGGAAACTTGGGATTTAACAAAGGCTACTTTTGTATTACAAAACTACACCCGAATTGAAATTTCATTTCAATTTCATTTACAACCGGGTACAGCGGTGCTCAATGGCAAGTCAAATATATAAGGAAATATTTTCGCAGAATAATGTATAATTTAAAAAATATATATTATTTAAAGATGAAAGATCCGATGAAAAACAGCTATACTTCGTTTACCAGTAAATAATTATCAGAAATAACTTACATCAGTGTTATAATTTACCTTTATCTTTGGATTATCATGTAGGCCATTAATTAATTAATAATTATAATTGGTACCTCATTCAAACATTTCCTCGTGACGTATTATTCATTGCCAACTTCACACATAGTAAAATCATCATATCAACATTAGATCTATTCGTAACAATTGTGAAAAATCAACGGTAGAATATTATTAACTCTACAAACCTGCATCAGTCCAGTGAAAAGGCTTAGTGATTTAACCATTCTAGTCGGTGGTCTCGAAGTACAAGTGCGCGGTCTAGAGGTCGAAGCAAAGGTTCGATTCCCGGACAGGCAATGACATTGGGTTTTTAGAAATACCCACTAGCAGCACGGATTCAGTAAATGTGAAAATGTGAAAAAATGAATGTGAAAAACGGCAATAGGATCACCTGCTATTGCGAATGACTTAAAAATAGATTTCACGAAATGTGGGTGCAAAAATGCATCTCTGCATGCTCGCCTTGCAAGGTATACATTACATTTTCATGTTATGAATTTGTCATCTAGCGCTTATAAACAAACGAACAAACAAACTCTTCAGCATTATATATTAATCATCATCATCATCATCAGCCGAAAGACGTCCACTGCGGGACATAGACCTCCCCAAAGAATTCCAAAGCGCTCTGTCGGAAATATATATATAATAATATAGATGTAAGAAAGATGTAAATTTACTATTGAATAAGAATTATGATGAATTATTATAACCTTCGCAATAAGTCCCTACATAGCCATGAACAATGTTTAAAACACAGAAGTGGACAGATTTAAATTAATTTTATTTAAATAGAAAACCTAAATAACATGTAAATAAATAAATACACCCAACAGTCACATACATAGTTCTGACCCCATACTAGGATACAAGTCCTGTGTCGTGGGTATCAGAAACTACGAGAGACTTTTCGGTCTCACAAACACCCAGACTCGAAACAAATATTTGTGGATCACACAAACATTTGTCTCGGTGCGGGGATCGAACCCGCGGCCTCTCGTTTCGCAAGCTGGTATCTAGCCAACTGCGCCACGGGGCTGTCAATGTCTCAAAAATATTGTTCTATACTTTATCCCTTTAATAACACTTACACCAAAGATGATTCATCAGTGTTGTTACGAGAATATGAATGCAAAGATATTAACTAGGATTAACTCAATACTTCCGACGTAGTGACCCTTACACCTTATATCTTTATTGGTACTGTTACAATAGTAGCTATAAAACCGCAAAGTGACATCATTGAATAAAAATAAATATTTATCATTCATTACTATAGCTCTGACTTGAAAAATAAATGTCTAGGTCTTTGATATGAGAAGGAAGTGTTTTAAGTAGTGGGGAAGTGACTTTTTAGGGTTCAACCCAAACTCGAAAAAAAATGATTTCCCATCAAAAAAATCAGAAGAGAATATAGGCGTTTTGATTGCGTAAGCAAAGTAGAAAACCCAAGAGCAGAGCTCCGTGTAATGACTGGAAGTTGTAATAATAATTGTCACTTATACAATGCCTCGTAGCACAAGTATGTCGGCACATACTGTGATCTATGGTCCCGGGTTCGATTCCCGGGCCGAGCAAAGTGTTATTAAGTTTTTCCATTAGGAAATTCTCAGTAGCGAACTGGGTGTGGAAATGTGCTCGAAAACCAGGAAAAGACAGCCTCTACTACATGGACTTATACATACCTGGCGAAATGTAGGTGCAGAAATACACCATGGGGGAATTTACAGGCGTGAGGTTTTGTATGAATGTACCTAAATAATAAATGTACCTAACATTTACAGTGACCTAAATACCTATGAACTTTCCAGACTTTTCAACTGTTACTGTAACCAGTCGACAGAATTATGCCAGACTGCTTTTTTTTTTTATGGCCCAGTGCCTTAATACAATAAATATCTAAGGATGCTTTGCAAATGCCCAGTGATGTGAGGAGAAGTGCCAAGAATTTCAAACGCAGGTCTTTTTGGTCTATTCTATACCAATTATTTTTCATGTTTCCTACATCCGTATATAAGGTTTTGTTAAAAGAACACGTGTTTTACATTTAATGATGTCACAGTAATGTACGTTTATAAATATTTACTTTGTGTGTCATTACCTAGTTTTCTTTGGGATGAAAATGTCACGATAACTATATTTGCTCGCACTACTCATTTGAATTCGCCATTAATTAATAACACACACGCTATTCTTATAGTTTATTCTCATATGTCTATAGAAATAATATATAAATATACGCCCTACATCTCGCCTGTACTGTACATCCAAAGGAGTAGGCAGAAGTATATTTTTGAACCCACGTCTCGTCTGGATATTTTTAGCCCTAAATATTTAAAGGCGAGACTAAAAAGGCTGCTAATAATTATTTCTTAAGAAAAATCTGAATAATGGTTTTCCTGAAATTGGAATGGAACTCGACACCTTTCAGTAGTACACGTGACCATCGACGCACGAAAACAAGTTTGGATAAAATAAATTTGCTTTAATATAATGTCTACTAAACATTTCTAGGCCAGCGTGATGGGCTAAAACCTAAACTCCTCGTATAAGAATATAGAAAGAGCATTAGAAGAGGACTTGCCCAGCTTTGGGATGTATATGGCAGTTATTTGATCAGTACAATAAGTGCTAATTTGCAGATTTATATTATGTAGAAAAAGATGAGTCGACAATAGTTGTGGCATTTCCTAATGTGTTTTGTGCGTGACTTTGTTTAAAACTCACTGTATGTATGTATACTCGTACTTTTTTGCACTATAATATAAACTGAATGATTCACAACAGTTGCGACCTCGATGTAAATATATCATGACTAGAATAAACACAACGTATAAATGATCATTTAGTTAGTCCATTGTGTGCTAAAAATATTTCTGTATCTATTTATGAACAAAAAAATAACTACCAATTTACTAGTGACAATCGTATATTCCACTTTGTTTTCTTCAAAGATTTGTTAGTGAACATCGGACACAGAGATCAAGCTGGCTAGCATTAGATAAAATAGTCTACCCAAAATGTTCCTTATTCAATTTGTGATGCTAGTAATCCTACAAATATTGTTAATGTAGAAGTGGGGAGGTTTGTAATTTAATCTCTCCAGGACAGCTGAATGGGTCCGGTGTAAATCTAGCATAGGTTCCATACCAAATTTCATTCCGGAAAACGAAGTTCAAATAGTTAAAATATTTACTTATGTTTTTGTATGTGTATTGTGTAGCGGTTGGATGAGGAGGGTCGAAGATCGAGCCCAGTGACGTGCCATCGGAGAGGCCTATGTCCAGCAGTGGACGTAAGAAAGCCTGCTGATGATAATGATGATGATGGTGATTGTGTACCGTGGTGACCTACGTCCAACCGTTTGTAAAAGTAGAGAAAGCTCGTACCTCATAAAAGATTGATGTATCAACATAAAACAGCTGATTTTAAAAACGGGCTACCAGTAATATTAATT
The DNA here is from genome assembly GCA_907164795.1 of Hemaris fuciformis. Taxonomy (NCBI): domain Eukaryota; kingdom Metazoa; phylum Arthropoda; class Insecta; order Lepidoptera; family Sphingidae; genus Hemaris; species Hemaris fuciformis. Next base: position 5,832,783 of record OU015440.1, on the reverse strand, counting down.
AAGTTATTGAAATAACGAATCTGTTATTAACGATAATACTTAAACCCATACGTCAATGTAAAATCAATTTAAATTCACATTGTTACGTAAACAAAAGCACTCTTAGCCTTTTCAGTGTTCGTTTTGATTTTATTACGCATGTAACATTAACTTATTACTCGTACCTCTATAATATACTAGTATAAATGTACTGTCACTCCCGTCTCCGTAGGGGGGTAGGCAGTTATGTATTACTGTAACGATGATGGCCTCGAGGTTTAAGGTCGCGGTCGAGAATCTCGGCGGTCGCGGGTTCAAACTCCTGGCAAACACCTCTGACTTTTCCAGCTTATGTATGTATTTACCATTAATTATCACTTACTTTAACGGTGAAGGAAAACATCGTAAGGAAACCTGCACACCTAAAAGATCTTAGGAATTTCTTAGATATATAGTCCGCCAACCCGCACTAGGCCAGCGTGGTGGACTAAGGCCTAGACAGTTCAATTCTAGACTGTGGTCAAGACTAAGCCCTCTCAGTTATAGAGTTGATTCGTGCTCAGCAGTGGGACGTATATGGACTGATGATAAAAATCGTTAAACCTATCACATCGTCTATCAGCCATATTTCCCGATTAAGTACTGCTACTAAAAATTTCCTAAGACCGGAACTTACTTTGTCCGACTTGCAAATCTAACCCGCGACCTTTCGATCGAATGCAGTAGGCTTATGCCGCGTGATATAATTTAAATTTTATAGCTTATAAATTGAGATCAATTTATCTTAAAGTTGGCATTTGACTGACTTCTTTCCACGCATGCGTAGTCGCAGGTAAAAACTGGTAAACCATAACTCACTTTGATAGCATTGTAGAGCAAAAATAATCTAATTTTATTGCAGGGTGTTGCGGTTGTAATGTTACAGATTGATAAGAAAAAGTTTATCGCGAAATTTTATTGCTTTTTTGACATATTGATTTTTTTTTTGCAATGCATTCTCCACGTGTGACAGAAGGTTATTAGCTGACATGTGACCTTAGGTCTTTGACTAACACTCGCTTAGTTAAAAAGAAAACTAAAAAACCAAGACAATAGTTAATGATTCCAATTCATAGGACACATTTGACTTTTCTAAATAGTCACAAAATGGAAGTCAATTTAAGTGATAGAGATTTTTTGAAATTCTCTCTAAAATTTTTGGCGTCGCGTCGGGGAGATTAATAGTAAGAAGGATTTCTTGGTTACCTAAAGCCTAACAACTCACAAACAAAAACGAAATTGTACATTGAAAAACACTCAAATTTTCTGCCCAAGAAACAGCAGTCAATTGTTACAAATCATTTTCATTCCAATAAATCATGGAGTTGAATGAATTGTGACCCGATGCCATTACTCTAACATTAGTAAATGGGAGGTTTGCACACGTCGCACACTTTGGCACAATCAAAAGACATTTATTTACAATTTAAAATCTATAAAAAATATATCGACGGCCTTACTTATAGAAACACTATTGGCGAAATGTGGGTGCAGAAATGTACCTCTGCCTATCCCTTTGGGGAATACAGGCGTGAGGTTGTATATGCCTTATACGTCCCACTGCTGAGCACGGGCCTCCTCTACCATAGAGGCGGGTTTAGGCCTTAGTCCACCACGCTGGCCAGGCACGCAGTTTGGCGGACTACACACCTAAGATATTCCTTAGAACTTTTAGGTGTGCAGGTTTCATCACGATTTTATTCTTCACCGTAAAATAAGTTATAATTCATTGTGAATTCACACGTAACTTCGAAAAGTCAGAGGTGTTTACCCGGAGTTTGAACCCGCACCCGCCGAGATTCCCGACCGCGCACCGCCTCTAGGTAAACCTCGAGGCCATCACCCTCATCTTACTTATAAACGTTAGTTATTTTATATATTGTTTAGGCATGCTTTGTCCTGCTCTATTGATAGACCTGTGACGTTAGAGAAAACGAGACACATGTTTCATCATCCTCATCAGCTCAAATACTTCCCACTGCTGGGCACGGGCCTCCTCTACAACTGAGAGGGTTTAGGTCTTGTTAACACAGCATGTTTAAATAATAGTTAAATTAACTAACATTTTATAAGTACCTAAGGCCGTGAATGTCTGAATCCAGTGGCGGTACTTCCATAGATGCCCAAAAGCCCAGTTTCTCTTACAAAATTCCGAATAATTCATTAAGTTCTTATTATAATTTAACAAAAGCAATTTGACGTATAAATGAGAATATCCTGACCCCACAATAAACAATTACAAACTAGACATTACACAATTAACGTGTAACGCTTTTAAGCTTCTATGGAAGTGCCGCCACTCTCTGAATATTTTGCAAATACACTTTTTATTCAACAAGTTATCAGCTGGTTGTTGTCGCGGTAATAGTAAGCCGAATTCAATGAGTCATCCTGGAATTGATTTTCGGTTCAGGCAAAGCGTTATTCAGTTTTTATATTAATTCGTAGTAGCAGCGCGAAGGTTGTAAATGTGCACGGTACAATTAACTTGGGATTCAAAATTCAAACCTGGACAAACTTATAATAAGGTAAGAATACATCTCTTCTAAGGATACATGTGAGAATATAATCAAGTTCGAAAAGTTGTGCATACATTTGTATATTACGTACGTTTCCGGTCAGAATAACTATTGTTTTCATTCTTGAAAACAATGATACTTGTTTACTTTCTTTTAATTAAAATGTGATTGCGCACTTGTGGTTTATAACACTCGCAAATTTATTTTACGGCGATTATTATTTTCAAAATATTTATTTAATTTATTTGAATAAGGAGTACCTATACTTGAGAATATTGCTATTTTTAAAGTTTAATAATTTTAATCGAGGGCGGTAATAAAATAAACTGAATCTGAGTCATTGGGTCAGTGAGTGTAGGTCTTAAAACAATTATTTTTTCCTGTTTCGATTTTTCTCTCCGCGATAATGATGACTAACACCCACACTTTTTAAAGGTATTTCATAAACATCTTTACAAAATAAATTCTTATCCTATAATTAAATAAATAATAGTACTTCTTGCTATGAATATTACAAAAAAAAAACGGAAATAAGTCTGTTTCTTCTAGCGGAAAGCCCAAACCACTAAACCAATTTTGATATTATTTTGGTATAGAGATACTCGGGACTTTATATACAGTTACAGGCTATTTTTTATCCTGGAATAATATAAGATTCTTGAGGATTTTCTCATTTTATTTGTTGATAAAACCATGAGTAAACTTTAACTACAACTCAAGACACAAGAAACTCGGAACTCGATTCAAGAAACTCAGCCGTTATAAGAAATGGTAAAACTGTCAATACTTGAATCAATCATTTGAAAATACTGGAAGATAGATTCTATTAAAAACTACTAAAACACGAATCCTGGTATAAGTAATTTGCATATCAAGTTTAGTAATCGATGCCTTTCGCAAATTCTTTTAAACGCAATTAGAATTTTTATGAATAACGTTTTAACTCAATATTCTTTGACATTTGAACTACTTGTGGCTAACTTACTATTTCTATTTTCTTAGAAACTTTATTGAACCCAAGTATAATTAATATATTGAGTATATTCGTAAATAAATAATAAATAGGTAGCAGATCTTAAGCAATACATTTCTGTTATGAGCGTTGTCCAGTGTGTTATCGTAAGACGCTGTCAAACAAGTAAACATTGTGATAACGCTGTCAGATAACAACGAAACTAATAACACAAATACACAAAAAAAGAATAATGGAATCCGAACATTTCGCAAAAAAATCTATGCAATAAAGAGTTCCAGTTTTATTCTAATACTGTTACATACATGTAGATACTCGAACCGGTCCCATGATTAAACGAGTTTATTTTATTGTTACTAATTGGTAACAGTTAGTAATAGATTTATTTATGCAATATCGATCCGTAGGGTCATTGTTGTTGTGATAAGATAATATTCACACGCCACGGAAAATACCTATTGCTTCACATTTCTTATATAAAAATGTAAAAGATTTTACCAAGATAACGCACATTTATTTTGATACGACCGACTTCATTCATGATTTAAAAAAATTACATACCAAAAACCGATGTTCAATTCACAAAAACACGAAACACAAGCACAACACCAACCTTTTCTGTAGGAATCTCTTCCTGAACTCGATGTAGGCTGACCGTCCCTTGTCTTCCTCGTCGCCGATCTTGACGCGTCCGTGCAGGGGTATCTTGTGTCCGGAGATGCCATAGTCCATCTGGAGGTCCACTATGAGCATGAGCGTGAAGAGCACGAGGAAGGCGCTGATGGCGAGCGCCAGCCGCTCCTTGAGCTTCATGTTGAGCATGGTGCGCGCGGTCGTGCGGCGCGGCGCGGGCTCACTGCGCGCATGGCCGGCGGGCGGCGGCGTCGGCGACCGTTTACAATCGCGCGCGCACGCCTTGCCGTACACACCGCGCAGCCACCGTGCGCGCGCCCACCCGCTTACGCTGAAACCAAAAGTCACAATCAGGGGTGGGATCCGCTACGGTAGGGTTGTATGCTACGCTCAGCTACATAACCTCTAGAATTATCATTTGACACTTCAAGTCTGAGGCATTGTCAATGAGTAAATTTCATAAATTAAGATGATGCAGATATAAAATAAAAAAGGAAATGTATCCTGCTAATAGCGAATATATTTGTATGGTTGGGGTTAAAATGCAAAGAACATAATTTTGACATAAAATCAATTTCATAAAATACATTGTACGATTAAGTACAGGTACCTACTTGAATTCGAGCGTTGATACTTAATCATCTATTGCTATGAAATTTTGTTTTTGAAGGTGCATAATTAAGGGATTTTACTAATTTTATACAACATTAATTTAATTTAAATACTATTTTAGTGTCAGTTGAGTAGGTGTGAATTTTCAATTACTGAATTAGCATAATGCATAATGTTAGGGGCTCACTCACATAACTATGAGCATTCTGTAGCGTATTATTAAATGATTTTATTATCTGGAAAAAATAATTAAATGCTTAATAATTATATTTTGGTTAACCTGATACGTAAGTCCATTTTATAAGGTTACTCTATTTCCATAGACTTTCCATTTAAAAACAAAAAAATCTGAGTATTATAATCACAAATACAAACTCTGATCAGCTCTGATACTTGTATCCACTAGGATATCAACTTTAACAACCTACACAAATATGTAGAGTTCCGGGCCCAGCCTATTGAAATCCGGTTCCAACGACTGGTATTATTATGTCGGACGGTCATCATCATATACGTCCCACTGCTGGGCACGGGCTTCCTCTACAACTGATAGGGTTTAGGCCTTAGTCCACCACGCTGGCCTAGGGCGAGTTGGCGGACTACACACCTAAGAAATTCCTAAGAACTTTTAGGTGTGCAGGTTTTATCACGATGTTTTCCTTCACTTGCTTTAAAGTGATAATTCATTGTGAATACACACATAACTTCGAAAAGTGAGAGGTGTGTGCCTGGAGTTTGAACCTGCGACCGCCGTAATTCTCGACCGCTCACTGCTTTTTTTTTGTCGGACGGTAAGATATTTAAAATAAATTCTTTGAAATCTATAACAAAATACACATAAGAATTTATGTTGTTCATGTAAAAACACTTAAAATATTTTTTTACCAGCAGTCAAGAATTTAGCTAACATTCTACGCATATTGAAGTTGACGCATGTAGATCACAATAAACTGGGCAATGGCAAGGAATTTAAAATAGCAAATACTTTGAAATAAACTATTCACGTGTCGTCATACATTCAAATCGACGAGCGTCATATAAAATATTTTACTACCTATAAAAGTCATATTTCGTAACTCACTGTTGAGCGAAATAACTCGGTAAATGTAGATGGCTATATGGTTTATGGTTTAAGATGTTTATTTCTCATAAAGAACATAATATTCACTTACATGAGAAATATCATTAATTACAAAAAAATATAAATTCAGACGTTTATCGCTAATAAATATAATAAATAGGGTAGTTTTAAAACATTTCTTGACGAACACAATGCAAACAGCAAAAACCATAATCGCAGCATTACGGGCAACTGGATGAGGCATCGGACCCGTGAGCGCGGTGCCTCAATTCACTAAGCGTAATTAAGTTTATTTTTTTAAGAGATTTGTTTTGAGTATTTTTTTAAACACTGTAGTAGATTTAGCTTGTTTTAAATTGTTTGGTAATTTATTATAATATTTCGCTCCTTCATACATGATACATTTTTTGCCGTAGTTTGTTCGCGGACAATTCAATTTTAAGTCGTTTGTGTTTCGGAGTATAATTTTTTGTGTTTGAAATTTTTTTTAAAACATAGTTGTATATATATTTCGTTATTTATTATTTTTCTTATTAATGTGCACGTGTTATAAGTATACGACTGTTCGATATCCAATATCTTTGTTTCCTTATAAATTTTTTGAGATGATGTTAAGAAATCATAATGAAAAAGTATTTTTATGAGTTTGTTTTGAGCAATTTGTAATGATCTTAGATTACTTTTAGTCGCAGTGCCCCAGTTTTCTACTAAATAGCCAATATGTGGCTTGACAAGTGAATTATATATAGTGTAACGGACATTAAGTGGATAACACCTGACTGTACCCCGTAGAGCACCTGATAAGGATGTTAGTTTATTTTTTATATTAGTTATATGTGGTTTCCACGTTAAGTTACTATCCAAAATTAATCCTAGGTATTTTTGAGTTTCAACTCTAGTGATGTTTTGATAATTAATGGACAAAGGAGTAAATGATGTTTAACAGGTAAATAGATGTTGGATGTTGCCTAAACTCCTAATATTTCTAATTATCCATATAAGAAAAAAACTATTGAGTTTTCCTTAGAGCAGTAGCATCATCACCTATGTAGAAAAAACAACATACATACATTTATAAACTCACGCCTGTATTTCCCGAAGGGGTAGGCAGAGGTGCATTTCTGCACCCACATTTCGCCAAGTATTGCTATTGCCGTTTTTCGGGCACATTTCCAGACTACGTGCTGTTTCCGAGAATTTCCTAATGGAAAAACCCAATAACACTTTGCCCGACCCGGGAATCGAACCCAGGACCTTTAGATAGCACGGCACATACTTGTACCACGAGACCACGAGGCAGTCAAAAAAACAAGTCTCCACTAATTAATAATTATTGCAAGTAAAATGAATTTATTGCAGACTTGTATAATATCATAAAAGTGGCGCCGTTACTTCTTTACTACAACCTAAAGGTATGGTTAACTTTGCCTGGGGATTCTTAAGACCTTTTGACACTTTTTAAAAATATTTTGAAAACATCGTTTAATATTAATTAAACGATAAGATGTAAACTAAATGTTAATGTAAAAGGAAAAGCTTTATATTATTTACAGACAATTATGTGCATGATTCAAGGACCTATCTGTCAATGTGAGAGTAATTACTGGAACTTTCCGTACCTACTTGTAAATACGAAAATAATTTTGTTTATTTTATCCAATTTAACTCAGTGTCAGTGTTTAATTTTAAACAATGCTGCAATCTTACTACAAAACGAATTATAATATTCTGTCAGAAACAAATGTAAAAGCCCAAACTTCATATTGAATAGCTTGTGCATTTTGATATTCTAAAATGCTATTTAGAATAAAATATCGCTAGCATGTAAAAAATGTTTCAAATAAATTTCATCGAATTGCAAAACAAGAGTTGTATAATGCAGAATGTTCAATAATACTGCAGTCACAGAAATTCTATGATTGCTCAACTGCAAGACGGGCGGTGTCATATGGGCTCAGTATAAAATGGAATAATTTTGAAATACGACGCCCTCGAACAAAGTTTAATGCATACGCATCATTTTAGATGCGTAGTGAAAGTAGGATAGCTATGCAAAATGATTCTTGGCGTCTGATAATAAAACCTTCGACTTTAGTTGTATTGCGCCAACTTCTGTCAATCTTGTAGCCATGTCTTTTATGGTCTTGCCATTCTAACGGTTTTTAGGACATCCTTAGCTATTCGTCACTTGTCCCATGCGTTTTTACTTTCACCTATCTTCACTTACTGGCGAAAGGCTCATACCGTATTCGCTTCCGCTCGTATGTATTCTCTTCTTTTCTTAACATTTAAAAACCTGATAACGCTTATTTTATAGGCACGGTAGACCGATCGCTTTGGCACCTAATAGTACGATGCAAGAATTAAGAAGTGATGTTGAGGTTTACAGATAACTAAGAACTGTTACAAAGGGGCGAACGATTTGACGGATCATCAAAATATCTATGCAATAATAAGAGAAGATACCGCATGACAATTATTCTCAACACCTGTTGAGAATTATTTTCTATTCAATATTATACTGACTGATTTCGTAACTATGCTATAGGAGATGTTACTCCTTGACTCTCCATTATCAGTCTGAACACAAAAATCCTTCCACCAACAAAACATCTAAAGAGATCTTATTATTTCGCTCACAAAACGCGTCTGTCCACTTCAGTTAGTGAAATTAGGTGAATTTAAAATACAAAGTGGCACATGAATGTACTTGCCACAGTTGCCAAAGAAAGTATCTATTAACCGGACCTCACGCGCTGGATGGCACAAGATCAACAATTGTCTACACGATTGCCATACTAAACTAATTGAATACAAATGAAAGTCATCTGAGTAATACCATTTTCACTGGGTAGAGCCGATTTATAGCTACCATGGTTTTTTACTAGACAGTTCTATCCTGGTGTAAGAATGTATGGAGAAACTACTAGGTGTTTTTATTGTTGATATTGGAATCCTTAATGTCAGTCACGTAGAGGAAAACATTAGTTGGAAGGATTGACTAGTCGAATGACCTGGTTCGCTACAGGAAGCTATTGCAGGTGATCATGGGCTGAAATAGCTACTTCTGAGTATTGATTATAACTTATTACCTACATTATCTCTAGTCAAATTTTATATTACCAATGCGACCATGTCGATAACTATTTGGAATTGAAGTGATATTACAAAGTTATATTCATGGACTTGTATTAAGACGCGTTGATATGTTTGGTATGAATAATCTTAATCTGGGGGCACGGCAGTGCCCCCGCCAAGTCGAGCGAAAAAGCGGCACGGCCGTACTATACTTTTCTCGAAGCAACTCAGGCCATTTTCGACACCCTATAACTTCGTTGTGGATAAACCTAGAAACCTGAATTTTTAGTTACCAAGCAAGAATGGTATAAACTCTGTATATTTCAAATTTCATTCAATTTGAACCAGTAGTTTAAGAATTATAACTAGTCAAACTTCGCAGTTTTGGTCACTCACTGACCGATCATCAAAACTCTAAGGCACTTCTAGCCGACATAGAAGCTTCAAATTTGGAACACAATTAGGTTTTAGTGTATAACTTAAGGAAAAATTATAATATCTTGCAATTTCGGTCTAGTTTTCTAGATACACAAACTGCATAAATAACTTTGTAATCCCATATAAATATATACGATTACAAAGATACATTTGCAGTAAATAAATTAGTGTACCGGTATAGCATAAAATAATAGAATAATAGGTGTAGCTAGATAAGTAGGGATGGTATTGAGGTTTAGGCGTGAGTTCGAGAATCCCGGCGGTCGCGGGTACACACCCTAGGCACACTTATCTGACTTTTCGAAGTTATGTGTGTATTAGCAATGAATTAGTATTCGGGAAGAGCTTACTATAGAAATGACCCGTGGCGCAGTTGGCTAGACACCAGCTTGCGAAACGAGAGGCCGTGGGTTCGATCCCCGCACCGAGACAAATGTTTGTGTGATACACAAATATTTGTTTCGGGTCTGGGTGTATGTGAGACCGAAAAGTCTCTCGTAGTTTCTGATACCCACGACACAAGACTTGTATCTTAGTGTGGGATCAGAACTATGTATGTGACTGTTGGATGTATTTATTTATTTATTTATTATTTATGAAGTAAGGTCTTTAAATTAAGGACCGCCTCGTGGTCTCGCGTTACATGTATGTGCCGTGCGATCTAGAGGTCCTGGATTCGATTCCCGGGTCGGGCAACGTGTTATTGGGTTTTTCCATTAGGAAATTCTCAATAGCAGCAGGGAGTCTGGAAATGTGCCCGAAAAACGGCAATAGGCTCGCCCCCTATTAGCCCTATTACGTGGGACTGACAGGTATGTATCAACATACCTAGCGAAATGTGGGTGCAGAAATGCACCTCTGCCTACCCCATCAGGGAATATAGGCGTGAGTTTATGTATGTATGTAGCAATGAATTATCGCGTACTTTAACGGGGAAGGAAAATATCGTGAGGAAATCTGATTAATAGGGTCAAGTAATTTATTCATTTCAAAAAAACTGAGTGCGGCAGTTAATGCCGTAAATTAGTTCAAGTTATACCTCTAATAAGCTTTATGTTGTAAATTTCTGTTAGGTACATTGACAGTACCAATTTATAGTGAAAGAGAGATAAAAACTTTAAAATAGGATTAACTCCAACTGACGTATGACGCGTGCGGCCCTAAATATTTCTAACTAACGCAAAAAATAATTATTATTTTAAAATAAAGATCACGACGCGGCCGCTCTCGTCTCGTATGTAGAGGAGGAAGACTACCTACAAAAGTAAGCAAAGCTCATAAGGCAGAGAGTGGGCTTTAAGAAAATCCGTTGTTAGTACTCAAGAAGTAGAAGATACCGAAAAGAAAAAAGTAGGACTATCTACAAAAAGAAATGAGATCCCATAAAAAACAAAACTTGTAAAAAACCCCAAGTCTCGCAACTCAGTTCTTTTGCCGTAAAAAGTTGTGAGATCTATATGATACCAAGTCGATGAATTTATTCAGTCCCCGTTTAAGGGAACTTCTGTCTTAAGTTATTATGCACTTAGCTTACCAGACACCATCTTATAGTGACCATATCAATGTTAAAAATCTTTTATGTTTAAAATAAAATAGTTAGACTTGGCAATCGCATGAAAACACAATGTATTTCACTTTTAGTGCGATTGCCAAGTCAAAACTATTTTATTTAAAACATAAAAGATTTTTAACATTGATATGGTCACTATAAGATGGTGTCTGGTAAGCTAAGTGCATAATAACTTAAGACAGAAGTTTCCTTAAACGGGGACTGAATAAATTCATCGACTTGGTATCATATAGATCTCACAACTTTTTACGGCAAAAGAACTGAGTTGCGAGACTTGGGGTTTTTTACAAGTTTTGTTTTTTATGGGATTTTTATTTCTCATAGTGACGTAGTATAAATGCCACGTCATTATTATTATGCCCAATTTCGTTTGCAACTATATTTACTGCCACGTAGCCTCGTGTACAAGTAAGAGTCCTGAGTTCGATTCCCAGGTCGGGCAAACTGTCATTGGGCTTTTCTATTAGGAAATTCTCATGATCAATAGTCTGAAAAAAAAACCGCAAAAGGCTCGTCCGTTACGTGAGTCAAGAACATAATTATCAAAATTTTCATGCAGAAATGGGGCCGCATGTGAGTGCGTACATATCATATCAATAGCATAACCAATAAATAACAAAATTATTCACATCGACATACATGTATTGAAACCAGAGTCTTCCAAATTAAGTCAATACATTAACCGATGTTTACAGTGAATAACAACTGCTTAAATCAATGCATTATTCTTGTTTTAATCAAATATAAAAAGATGCCTATACAATTCATTATATTTGATGTGTTTGCAGCAGAGATAGTACTTTCTAGAACGTAACACTCATAAAGAGTATGTTAAAATATTATGTGTATAAGCATGACATATTTATGACTTTTATAAGATGTATTACATATTAGCTTTTACACTGAACATTGCTGGCTTAAATACAGATTTGTTCAACAAGAATTAAATAAATCATCAGGAACTTAACCATCTTCGGTAAATAAAATAAATAACCCTCTCGCACGCTATCTCTAAATTCACAACAATCTTCTTGACCGTTTGTGCACTAGTGTAACAGACGAACTTAACGCATGTATTACATACAGGCCCACCGTAAGCAATGCACGCGGGCGGCACGTCCAGGGGGCGGCAAATCGAGCGATTCATAATATAATTCAAGTCATTGTCATAATACCCACACCCCACCTTAAGTATAAGAAAATCATGACATTTTGAACACAAGACAGTTGACACAAGATTTTTTTAGGTAAAATCCTTTTTTTTTTTTTTGTAAGGTATAGGGTGTTATAATCAGGTTTGCAGGCGGGCGTTGAAGAAGTTAGCGGCGGGCCTGTATACATACTATTAGTAAGGAGTTTAAGTTTCTTCATTTAACGGGTAAAGTAATTACTATCAACTAATCAATCCGAGTTCATAGAAATGATGCATCGGATCACGGATGTTGCCGACGTCACAGTACACGGAGCACTCGCGGTGCAAGTAGTATCAGCAGGGTCACGAACTTTAACTAGAATGAGATACGCTCCTACATTGATATGTACAGTCTTGCACACTTTGTTTTTCTTAATAGGTATTGCTTTAATATGCTTTAAGCGCAGCGTAGGACGTCCACCCAAGGTGGTCAGAGGTAAAGGTAAAGGTCGCTGGTCGTCGCTGGATGCACGCTGCCTCTCACAGATCCCTGTGGAAATCATTGGGAGAGACCTGTGTTCAGCAGTGGACTTCCTGTGGCTGATGGATGGATTGATTTAATAAATTTTCATTTCTTCTTATCATATGTTACTTGTAAAAACTTACTAATTTCTATGTTATCGAAATTATAAGCAGGATTGTATTTCTACTTGAACTAAGTAGCAGGCGGGTTTATTACCGTTATTTTCATACTCCATTATGTCACTAAGAATTTCCCAATGGAAAACCTAACAGCACTTTGTTAGACCCTGAAAAGGAACCCGGAATTCTCGGTTGCCTTGGTTTTAGTTGTACTGTAGGACCACCTCATTCGAGCCGGCCTATTTCTACCACAGTACTGTCTGGCTAATACGTCACTCTACCAAATATACATCACCTACACACATTTATTATTATGATATACACCAAAAATATTACATATTTCAAGAGACCTATCATAGTCAACAAAGTTATTAGTTCGTACGTAATAACATTAAATCATAAACAACTGAAGTAATATTAAACTGTGGAACCTAATTACGCTACTCTCAAGAGGGCGTGTTTTCGCATCGGAGTCGATATTTCTGAAATAACGAATAGCACACATTGTGCGTGTGAGTGTACGGAATACATTTTATTTGCACGTGTCACACATTCAGCTGTTCCCGCCTTATTTACGATTCCATCTTGTTTGCTCATTACATTTTATGTCTATCTTCAAAATGCGCAATTTCAAATCTATCACGAGGTCACCGAGCTCGCGAAACTGCTGACTTATGTGAATGGAATAAAACTTAGTTTTTGTTGACGTTTGTCATGTTTTTTGGCTTCTATTATACGCAACGCATATTAGTAATTCCCTGCTGGGGACGGGCTTCCTCTAGTATGAAAGAGTTTTAAAGACTAACAGCCCTACGTAGAGAATATAACCACTCTAACATAGTCATGGCAGTGGCGGTACTTCCATAGAAACGCAAAAGCTCACCCTGCCTTAAAAAAATCCGAATAATAATCTTTAAGCTTTAAATCTTTACTTACCAAAAGCAATTTGACATATAAATGAGAATAGGTCACAATAAACAATTATAAACTAGACATTACACAATTAACGTGTAACGTTTTTGGAGGGCTGCTCAAAACGGAGATGGTTGGCGCCTACTTGGGGAAGCCTTCGTTCAGCATTGGACGGCGATAGGCTGAGTATATATGGAAGTACCGCCACTGAGTCAGGGTTGGTTTCACATAGCTAGGTTAGACAATTTCCTCCTGGTTCTTTTCTTCATCATTAAAGTTATAACAGTTTAATTATAAATAGCTATAGGCATCATTAACATTTTTCTAAATGTGGGGTCGAAGCCACGACTTGTCCTTTAACAACTGAATTTTAAGTGTGGGATATAACTTGTGCTGATATCCGTAACGTCCGTTTGGCCGTTGGACCCTTCACTGAAAATCAGCGCTGCAAGCGGAATTATTCTTGGTTATGTTTTTGTATTACTTAAGTAACAACAACTTAGTTTGTTTGTAAATTATTTTAAAAATAAATAAATCTTTTTTTTTTCCATATTTATTTTATGCAAGGAACCCCTTTTACCAGTCTTATGAAAATTATAAAACGTGGTTGATACCAAGCAATGGCGCTAATAGTCGACGATTAAAAGTTGTCTCGTTGGCCGACAGCCAGTTTACAAATTTACATATGATTGTACAAGTGGTAATTAAGTTTTGGACAGAAAACTTATTGTCCTTTAGGCGAGCTCGTGGCATACTAACTGTCGCTGTTGCTTGATATTCATTCTTTTTAAACACTATGTGTTATATCTAAACACAATACCTTATGAAGTAAAATCCAAAACTTTTATTATTTTAGCTACTACATATATTGATTTTATACTTAAAATAAAAATCTAACTAGTACGACCTTATAGAAGAGTATTATATATTTACCTCAGTACCTTAGTAAAGTTACTTTATCACTTGAACTTACAATAAATTATTCACCATACATTTCATGTAATTTATCAAAAACAATCCAATTTATTTGTCATACTTAATAAAATACATTAAATGTATCGTGTTTACGTTTAAAAGTATTAAACATAACCGTATACCCTTAATGTGACTGTATTTGTAATTAATTATGTATGTGACTGTTGGGTGTATTTATTTATTATTTAACATTTCACCCGTTTAAGGCATTTAGGTTAATCTAAAGAGGCATAATCTAAAAAGGCAGACAAACTTACTTCCGCAATTATTATATTTAACTAAAACAATAAACACATCCAATATCGCCAAAGAATAAACTATTAATAATATCAGTTAATTCTTAAATCTAACAGCTATTAAAAAAATGCACGATCTATTTACAAATATTTACATAATACCATGTTGTCTGGTCATAAATACGTGTTCCTCAACTCATTCTGCCCTAATTTATGAAAGACATCGTTAAAGAAACAAGTTTTGAATACAGAAATGTAATTAACAGTGTTAATGGATCTTAAACTTTAAACAGACAATTAGTCGATGACATTCGAAATTTTACTAGTAGCAATTAGTAGGGGAACACTCAAATGTACTTTTGGAACTGATTGAATATTTTATCTCTTTCACAATGTCTATAAGTATCGCATTATATTGGGTCGATAAATTATTTTAATAATTTATAAGTATGAAGTATTATTCTTCCTTTTACTTTGTCCAGAATTCTCCATTATAAGACCTTTGACTCTCAGGATATCAAGCCGGCGATTCTTAGATCTCCGTCGGAACTTTGGAACCGCGATCGGTCTGTTGAGGCCAAGGCGCATGTATGTACTAAACGTACGTATTTAAAAACCTCAGGCCACGTTCCTAAAGTCTATTCACGTCACGGACGCTGAGACTGACGTATTTTATAACTATCAACTCCTATATTGGTCCCACGGCATTAGTTCGCGGGGTACGACAAACAGATCCCGAGCGCGACCGAAGGTTCATGAGGGCTAATCATAATGGGCACGGGTCTCCTCTACAACTGAGAGGGTTTAGGCCTTAGTCCACCACGCTGGCCTAGTGCGATAGGCGGACTACACACCTAAGAAATTCCTAAGAAATTATAGGTGTGCAGGTTCGCTCACGATGTTTTCCTTCGCCGTTAAAGTACGTGACAATGCTTTATGAATACACATAAATTTTCGTAAAGTCAGAGGTGGGTGCCTGGAGTTTGAACCAGCGAACGTCGAGATAATCATAATATGTTTATTTAATTCACTAAAAACATTAACAAGTCTATGAAAAGAGTAAAAAATAAACGATATTAGGCATTTGTTACTTTTATAAAGAGATACAGCCACTTTCGTGGAAGAAATCTAACGACTTAAACATGCGTACCTACATTAAAGTTCTTCACAAGGTTTTTTTTTATTAAGTGTAGTTAGTACCTAGTTAATAATAACTACTACGACAAATCAGTCCTAGCCCCTCTTAATAGAGAATGTTCATGCGCAGCAGTAAGACGTATACAGAGTGTATAAAGAACGTGATAGAAAACTAAGACAGGCAATAGCTACGGTGATTACAAACACCGTGACATTTAAAAAAATCCCGACAAAAAATATATTTTTTTTGTTTTCCTTACAACCACGAGTATTAAATGTATCATCTAATTGTTAGGAAAAAGATTTTTTTTTCGGGATTTTTTTAATGTCACGGTATTTGTACACACCATGGCTATTGCCTGTCTAACTTTTCGATCACGGTTTTTATACATCCTGTATAGGCTTACATTATATTTGCGTCTAAAGAGTTCAACAGTAAAAGTACAAGTAACTTGTGTTTAGTACATACATTTCACAAGTGCAATGCAGCGGTAAGTGCAAGTTTACGAGCTCAAACTGAATGTCTCGCGAGATTCGTTTTTATAACATTTGTAAAAGTAAATAAAATCACTGTTTCAGCACTATTGGAAGTTTCATGCGAGTGGGAACAGATGGGAACTTATTTCGGCAGAATTCCAGTATAGTTTTATAAAGCGAATATGTTTTATAAAATATTTTTCTCTAGACGTATGGAGACGTTTTTTGATGTACGTAGAATATTTCAATCGATAAAGCCAAATGTATATATAGCATTACGCCTCTTATTTAAAATAGATTTTTAGTTCTTGGCTTGTTATGTTATGCAGATTTTTTTTCCGATAAAACAAATACAATACCTACAAAGACGGATTTAGTCTTAATGAATATACAAATATTTGTAATAGTTCATCTACCTAAAGTGCGCCAAAACATTATTGCTAATATCTTTGTGCGCGTTCGAATCTAAATTTGAATAAGTAATACCTAAATTGTTTGTTTAAAGATCACCCACTTCAAATATTTAAATATTAATAGTTGTTCATTGATATTCCATTCAATAGATAAAATATTCGCAGCCGAACCGAATTACCGCATAGCAAGCATATTTTGGAAACCTAAATCACATTAATTTTCTTTGATACAAAATCCTATTTATTCTCACCCAATTAACAATTGTAACGATTTTAACTAAAAATCCCATTAATATACCACTGCCATGTTATCAATATCGCATATTGACAGCCCCGTGGCGCAGTTGGCTAGATACCAGCTTGCGAAACGAGAGGCTGCGGGTTCGATCCCCGCACCGAGACAAATGTTTGTGTGATCCACAAATATTTGTTTCAGGTCTGGGTGTTTGTGAGACCGAAAAGTCTCTCGTAGTTTCTGATACCCACGACACAGGACTTGTATCCTAGTGTGGGGTCAGAACTATGTATGTGACTGTTGGGTGTATTAATTAATTTATTAAATTCGTATCTACTATACTAATATAAACAGGACAGATTTTTTGTTTATTTGTTATGATTTAACTTAAATCATGATCATGATGATGATGATGATGAACTTAAAAACTCCTTGACCGATTTGAATGATTTTTGGTTCGGACATATTATATGGGACTCTGGAAAGTAACGCAGGCTACAGTTTAACCCGGAAAATGTGTTCATGTACGATAAGCACGGAATTCAAGACTGCCTCCAGACGAAGCTGGGCTCCACCAGTAGTTAATATATAAACTGCATGTTTTTTCCCACAAGGTGCATTATTCATATTCATTAGTGATCCATTAGACAGGTGGATGGCACTCAAATTATACAGGCTGAGTTAGCGATAGTGAAAACTGCATGAGTTAGCGATACGGGCCCTGTTTTTAAAGGGGCGACGTAATCTACCCAGTCATTTCACCTTTACCGAGATGTTTTTGTAATAGATAAAAACGTTCTGGAAATGTGTTTTTGTGAAGTTCTGTGCAAAACATATTTTTACAAGACTCCCTTTCAGAATTTCTGAATCTATTGAAAGTGATACTCATATAAACAAATTTCAATATGGAGGTTTCTTTAGGGCTTAATAGTTTACACTGATCCATTAGTAGTTAGTGGAGTGACACGTAAAGAGTTTTACCTCCATTAATGACAAACTAAATAAAATAAATAAATACACCCAACAGTCACATACCTACATAGTTCTGACCCCACACTAGGATACAAGTCCTGTGTCGTGAGTATCGGAAACTACGAGAGCGTTTTCGATCTCACAAACACCCAGACCCGAAACAAATATTTGTGGATCACACAAACATTTGTCTCGGTGCGGGGATCGAACCCGCGGCCTCCGTTTCGCAAGCTGGTGTCTAGCCAACTGCGCCACGGGGCTGTCTGAATACATCACATGCATTTTGAGGTAAACAACTGAGTTTACCTAGTTTAAATACAAGTATAAAATATATTTTTTAAAGCAAAGAAAATCATTTAAAGTAATACTTCTCATAAAAAAGTATTGTGATGAAACTTCATTTATTTATTGTAAATTCTTGTAAAATGCGTGCAAGAGCCAGCTGAAGACTATATTTCTAAAATGTAATTTATTTTTATTTTTGTGATTTTATTATTTTTCAACTAGTTATAAACAACTACTATACATATAAAAATGGAGATAATGTTCACACATATAAATCGCTAATACTTTTAAAATTAATTAACATGACAACTTATAACTGATTAATAAAAGTATGCCTATATAAAATGAGAATAATAAGAGTGCCGTACATCATAATGTACAAAAATCCCGAGTATCTATTATAATCTCAACCAACCATACGTAATTGGGAAACAACGGAAGGTGGTTAATTAAAACACAATTCCGATAAAGTGACACATCACCAAGTGCCACTTGCGACTTGACGAACAAAAAGCCTCCAATTATCCAACTTGTGAAGGTAACACAATCCCCAATCACAATCCAGTTATTTTTATAAGTTGGCAACTTCAAATCTTAATTAGCTATTGAATTGGAGAGAAATAAGATCAATTATTTCATGTGGCACGGTACAATAACAGCCCCGTGGCGCAGTTGGCTAGACACCAGCTTGCGAAACGAGAGGCCGCAGGTTCGATCCCCGCACCGAGACAAATGTTTGTGTGATTTACAAATATTTGTTTCGGGTCTGGGTGTATGTGAGACCAAAAAGTCGCTCGTAGTTTCTAATACCCACGACACAAGACTTGTATCTTAGTGTGGGATCAGAACTATGTATGTGACTGTTGGGTGTATATACGTATTTATTAAAAAAAATAAAAAATATGACCGCACTACCTCCTGATGAGCGCAATGCGAACCAAATAAAATTTAGACTTTTGAGAATCATCATCATCAGCGTTTATACGTCGCAATGCCGGTCACGGGCCTCCTATACCATTGAGAGGGTTTAGGCCTTAGTCCACCTGATAAGAAATTCCTAAGAACTTTTAGGTGTGCAGGTTTCATGACGATGTTTTCCTTCACCGTTAAAGTAAGTGATAATTCATTATGAATACTCACATAACTTCGAAAAGTCAGAGGTATGTGCCCGGGCCGGGGTTTGAACTCGCGACCGCGCCTAAACCTCGATGCCATCACTACTTTTTGACTAGTGACAAAGGTATTGCTTATTCAACAACACGATTATGTCGGTCTTAATAAAATTCACTTATATATACTTATTCTGGAATATCATGGGCATATTTAGGGGACAAAATTGTGCCTGTACGGGTCTGCAAGTAGGATCAGGAGAGTTATTACTTCAACGCTGATGTATAACTTCGATTTATTTGCCAAAGGATAAAAATAATTCACACCTTGTTAAGGAAAATTGTGTAAATTAAATCTTTATCTTTAGGCATTATTGTCTTCATGGTTTGAAGAATAAGGTGTACCACATACTTACAACTTATGGAAGAAAAAGTGAATTGTATAATTTATCTAAAATTTCAAGTCCTTGCTTCACCCGGGCCCAATTTAAATAATTGGTTGAAGATATCTGCTATAAAATTGAGTTGCAAGATACACCAGAACAAACATATCTTACATACATACATTGCAAGTTAAATAAAAGCTTGTGAAAATGGAGCCAATGTTTTTTTTCAACCCCCTTCTATGTCCATACCAAAAATCAAATTCGTGAAGTAGTTATAGTAAATATTTAACAGGTCCGAGGTGAAGTCAAATAGACACCAGCTTGTGAATAAAAAGGCCGCAGGTTAGATTCCCGCATCAAGACAAATGTTTGTGTGATTCGCAAATCTCGCAAATCAATTGTTTTGAGTCTAGGTATATTTCAGATCGAAAAGCCTCTCGTAGTTTCTGATACCCACAACAAAACCCGTATCTTAGTCCACACTAAAATACGAGTTTTATCACCCCACGGTCAGACCTGTGTACATAATTGAGACTGTTGGGTGTATTTATTTAGATATCCGCAACAAATAATTTTACAAACAATAAAATCGTCGCTTTTTATAATATTAATACAGTCAAACCCTCCTGCTAGAAATGCACTATGTCTGGAATTCATGTCTTAAATAACTGCAGCGGTTATAAGAGTACCTACATACATATATATATTAATAGTAGTTTTTGCCCGTGACTTCGTCCGCGTAGACTACAGGGTTGGGTTCAGAAAGAAAATAAATTGTAGTCTATTTCACTCCACAGAATCCCATTTATCTCCATACCAAAAATAATTCAAATCGATTCAGTAGATCATTTATTTTTTTACCCTCCGTATTTTTTTTATTTATTAAATATATCCTATGTTACTTCTAATACCTCCAAGAATATGTGTACAAAGTTTCATGACGATCGGTTGAGTAGTTTTTGCGTGAAAGCGGAACAAACATCCCTACACATTTTACGCATTCACATTTATAATATTGTATTGTATATGTATATATTTTTCACAACCTTGTTTTTCAGAAACATTTAACATTGTTAATGCTCACGGTCGATGCCACGGCCAATCGCATATTGCACATGAATACCGAGCTCACTTCCTGCAGAACATCCTCTTAATATAATAATTAAAATAGCTAAACTAATTAGCGTTACGATCGTTTGACGACTGGCAGTATATTCATAATCGCCCGGATTGTTGACGTCATAAGTAGGTAAATAAAGTTAAACCCGCTTAAGTGACGCTTGCTAGTGTGAGGTTCTGTAATCTGTCTGTACATATTAATCACCACTTGGTTAAAATACAGAATTTAAGTAATTCAGAATACCTCTGAAAAAATTATGAGGGACTTTTTACAAATGAAAAACTGACATCACACCTGTGGTAAGCCTAGTGTAGTGAAAACTGAGTGTCGAGAATAATAGACTTCAATTTCCAATCTCGCACGAATATTCCTCATATTATATGTACCTACATAGGATGATGTCGGGACGAAACGAATAATTTGGGTGAATAGCTGGTTCTACGTTTTTCCAGTATTCTATATTCTACATTAGATATTCCTTACCGTGTTTCATGAGACCATACACGTCCCATTGCTGGACACTGGCCTCCTCTACAACTGAGAGGGTTTTAGGCCTTAGTACACCACGCTGGCCTAGTACGGGTTAGTAGACTATACACCTAAGAAATTCCTAAGAACTTTTATGTGTGAGACGTCACGATGTTTTCCTTGGCGATGGAAAAAAATCCTAACGAACCGTAACAAAAAGAGTTTCACCTGCACCGTGTAATCAATATTCGAAAGCTACTTACACGCGTCAAATCGCAATCACATAATCGCACACGCTCGTGCAGCCTTCCCTCCAATGAAAGCCTATGGGAAACGATTTGCACAATGACGGTACATGCGTTTATTACGCGGCATGTGCATTACTGCTCATTATTCGGTTGCATGGGTGCACAGCCGCGCATTATCTATTGTCCTAGTAACGTCGACTAGTGTTTCGACATCGAACCCTTTCCGGAATCCGATCAGGTATAGTTTGAACTGTGAATTTTCATAAGTAATTTTTGGTTTAGAGACGTAGTTATAGGCTGATTTATGTCTATAGTTTATCTTTTGTTAATGTCAGATGAAGCGATGTCCCGCTTCTCGTTTTAATCCATGCATAGATCATTGTGTGTCATTAGGTTTTTACAACGGACATAGTATTTCCACAAAACTTATACAAACGACAAATGATCTCAACTTGTAAGTTTTATATTAATTATAATTACATCAATACATCGATTGTTTCAGCAACCAGCAAATGAATCCTTAATGAATGAATGATATTCAGAGTTACAAAAGTTGTTAAATATTTTGATTACGTGGGCAGATTGATAAAAAACAATTTAGATCTATAATTAAAGGTTTGTAATTATCGCCATTGCTAGCACAATAACTTTTCTGAAACAATGAACATAAAAAAATGATATAACAAATAAACGTATAAACCTTTGCCGCGTTAATGCTTCCAAAAAAAGACAAAACCCTACATTAGCAAAGATTCGTTAGAAGCACACGTAAGATTGAGGAACACGCGATGATCTCTTTAGGCATTCGACGAAACAATGGCAGATTCCACTCATTCGGTAGATAACATCTTGATCGCTGTGTCATTACTTGAACCGTATATTTTTCTGTTACCATGAAAAGGTATCATCACAAATGTGTATCTTCTTGAATACGTCGAATGAGATTATTACTCAAATGTTGATTGCAATGAACGAGCCTTCAGAATATTTCAAAGGAATCTTACGTTTTTATTTGTTAAATTCTACGTTATGATACTCATATCTCTATCTCAATACCACTACATCATTATGTCTTTTTGTGCCATAAAAATTTAAAAGCAAAAAAAAAAAAAAAACTATATTTTCGATATTACGACAAAAGGGATTTTTTTTTGGTAAACAGGAATGCGAAATCTTTGCTTCCAGATACATCGGCAGTTAACAAACTTAATTAGTCCACAACTTAAAAACTTTCTTTCACCTAATAAAATTAGAACAGCGTAAGTTTCCAACGTACGAAACAAAAATTCAACAAAAAATTCGATACTCACATTAACCAATAAAACGAGAATATATTGCATCTACTTACCGAATATCAATTTAAATAAATACTCGTGTTCTAAGATACCTTATTAACATTGCAAAAAGGAAATTCAAGATAATATATGGACAAGAGAAGTCCTTATAAGAACTGAGATGTGCGTCGCATAGTCATTAGTTCTGCGTAAATATGTGGGTAAATGAAAAATAAGTTAAATAAAAATATACGTTTCGTTCTTCAATTTAAAATAAGTTTTATGGTATTGACTGGTAAAGCATTATAATTATGATATTGTTCCCCCATCAGAAAGAAGCTAGATTCCGATATGATTGGATTGTTTTATCGACTAAGAAGATGCCAAAAAATTGGGCTATCTTAGTCATTATACGAGTATAACAGTCAAATATATTTATATTATATTCTATGCTAGAGTATGACTTTACTAGTTCTCAATAAAAAATATTAAATTGATCATAATCTGTTGACACCTAATTCCTAAACTTCGGGATCGAACCCAAACATCTCTGAATCATCTTTGAAATTTGGTGAGTACTATTAAAGACCCACTCAATGGTAGAAGAGGCCCGTGACCAGCAGTGGGACTTATATGCTGATGATAATATACGTAATCAAAAATAATAATTAAAGAATTATAGTGTGACGGGTGGATGAAGGCTCTCAAGACCGGGATGGTTGGCGTCCACTTGGGGAGGCCTTCGTTTAGCAGTGGACGGCGATAGGCCGAGAATATAGTATAACTAGTGTGATAAAGGATTTAAGAATGTATTTTTACAGATCTTCACTAAATCATCGTAGTTGATTAAGATATACCTGCTTATCCACTCTCATACGTAAAGGAAGTTTGTGACTTAGTAAGGCATAAGCCTTATTAAGTCACAAACTTCCAGTCACAAACACAGTACTTACATTAAATCAAGATCAAAAGTGTTAAATAAAGTCATAAGACTTGTCAGGGTTCTTAATTCCCGTTCACATTCAAAGTTTATATAAGTTATTCACATAACGTTCTCGCCAGTAATATATTATGATTACATACAATCACATGTGCAGGTAAACAATAAGGAGGAAAATCTGTGATGAGAAATGGGACACTTTTTCACAGAGCGCTCGTTGTTATATCGAGACTACGTGAATAGTAACTGTCTCTACTTTTTGTTTTTATCGCTTTCTTTATAGATGACTTGTACGTGGCACATTATATTACAGAGCATATTACATTATTGATATTATGTATCACTTCCTTTCGAAATGGAATCCGAATGAAGAGTGGTGGCATTAGAAAGAAGGTTACAAACACACACGTTTCTACGGGGTTTCGGCAGCGTTTTAAGACCTCAACATATCACAGCAAATAAGCACTGCCTAATTTGTTCCGCGGTACAATTAGGTATATGTATTTATGTCGTGAAATAAAGATCCCGGGTCAGTAAAATAATTATTAGGTTATTCAAATAATTGCTGGGCAGCAGTATGGAGTATGGAATGAGCAAGGGAGTCGACCATTTGTTCCTCTTAAATGGGACTTGAAAATACAGTTAGTGGTATGTCGGTGTAAATCCTCTGAGCCTGATCATGTACATACATGTATATGTGTATTTAGCAAAATGGCTCTTGAGGGTAAACGAAGTACGGTCATACAGCGTTCGATCTCAACACTGATGAGGTAAATTAATTTCCCTTCCACATTGGTAATTATCACTGTCTCTAAAATGCTACTCAATCCTTAAAGTCAAGATTCTATACCTAAGAGTTATCTATACCAGTGGTCGGAAAACATTTGGCAGGGCCGCACTTGTGATATTTCCCCTAGATTCTACGTAATACCTATGTATAATTGGTCATATCCCATACAAAATGAAAATGTTAACTAATGCTAACATTCACGGGCCAGCTGATCTATACGAATTTCAAGAGAGAAGGTACTTTTCCGTTTCAAGTTGAGTACCTTTGGTAGTACAACAGTGATTAATACGATTCAGCGTACTTTCCAGGTACGCTAATAAACCCACTCATTTGCAGTGATTATTATCTGTATAATCTTATAAAATAACAAGTTACACCGGTTGTGAGCATTTGTCCCACGGACCTAAATATCTACTGTTTGAGTTGAATTATTACCTAATTGCAGACCCTACTTAAGACCATAATACTTGTACTTCTAACTAAATTACTACCTCGACTATCTGCATTAAACCTTATATCACTCTGGCAGCCAAGGTACTAAAAATCGTACTACACTTCACTACACCCTATTTCTATCACCTCATTCCACATCATATCCCACCTTATTCCACCTATCCAAGGCATTAATATTTTTCATATGTGGACCTCAAAACATGTTTTTCTTTCCCATAAAAACGTCCCCTTAGTTTTATCAAAAGCAGCTTCTATTAGAAACTGTTCGATCCCCGCACCAAGACAAATGTTTGTGTGATCCACAAATATTTGTTTCGGGTCTGGGTGTTTGTGAGACCGAAAAGTCTCTCGTAGTTTCTGATACCCACGACACAGGAATTGTATCCTGCTGTGGTGTCAGAACTATGTATGTGACTATGTAACTATGTTGGGTGTATTTATTTATTTGTTTTAATAATCAGGTACCAGGTCGTTCACCATAACGTGCCAGTACGAAATAAACTCATAATAATGAATTTAATTGTGTCAAGTTATTTGCGAAAGGATAATAGTAGCGAATTCTAAGAATGTAGCTCAGCCACCGCCCATGACATCTGGGGGCACGGCAGTGCCCCCGCCAAGTCGAGCGAAAAAGCGGCACGGCCGTACTATACTTTTCTCGAAGCAACTCAGGCCATTTTCGACACCCTATAACTTCGTTGTGGATAAACCTAGAAACCTGAATTTTTTGTTACCAAGCAAGAATGGTATAAACTCTGTATATTTCAAATTTCATTCAATTTGAACCAGTAGTTTAAGAATTATAACTAGTCAAACTTCGCAGTTTTGGTCACTCACTGACCGATCATCAAAACTCTAAGGCACTTCTAGCCGACATAGAAGCTTCAAATTTGGAACACAATTAGGTTTTAGTGTAAAACTTAAGGAAAAATTATAATATCTTGCAATTTCGGTCTAGTTTTCTAGATACACAAACTGCATAAATAACTTTGTAATCCCATATAAATATATACGATTACAAAGATACATTTGCAGTAAATAAATTAGTGTACCTGTATAGTATAAAATAATGGAATAATAGGTGTAGCTAGATAAGTAGGGATGGTATTGAGGTTTAGGCGTGAAGTCGAGAATCCCGGCGGTCGCGGGTACACACCCTAGGCACACTTATCTGACTTTTCGAAGTTATGTGTGTATTAGCAATGAATTAGTATTCGGGAAGAGCTTACTATAGAAATGACCCGTGGCGCAGTTGGCTAGACACCAGCTTGCGAAACGAGAGGCCGTGGGTTTGATGCCCGCACCGAAACAAATGTTTGTGTGATACACAAATATTTGTTTCGGGTCTGGGTGTATGTGAGACCGAAAAGTCTCTCGTAGTTTCTGATACCCACGACACAAGACTTGTATCTTAGTGTGGGATCAGAACTATGTATGTGACTGTTGGATGTATTTATTTATTATTTATGAAGTAAGGTCTTTAAATTAAAGACTGCCTCGTGGTCTCGCGTTACATGTATGTGCCGTGCGATCTAGAGGTCCTGGATTCGATTCCCGGGTCGGGCAACGTGTTATTGGGTTTTTCCATTAGGAAATTCTCAATAGCAGCAGGGAGTCTGGAAATGTGCCCGAAAAACGGCAATAGGCTCGCCCCCTATTACGTGGGACTGACAGGTATGTATCAACATACCTGGCGAAATGTGGGTGCAGAAATGCACCTCTGCCTACCCCATCAGGGAATATAGGCGTGAGTTTATGTATGTATGTAGCAATGAATTATCGCGTACTTTAACGGGAAAGGAAAATATCGTGAGGAAATCTGATTAATAGGGTCAAGTAATTTATTCATTTCAAAACAACTGAGTGCGGCAGTTAATGCCGTAAATTAGTTCAAGTTATACCTCTAATAAGCTTTATAATGTAAATTTCTGTTAGGTACATTGACAGTACCAATTTATAGTGAAAGAGAGATAAAAACTTTAAAATAGGATTACCTCCAACTGACGTATGACGCGTGCGGCCCTAAATATTTCTAACTAACGCAAAAAATAATTATTATTTTAAAATAAAGATCACGACGCGGCCGCTCTCGTCTCGTATGTAGAGGAGGAAGACTACCTACAAAAGTAAGCAAAGCTCATAAGGCAGAGAGTGGGCTTTAAGAAAATCCGTTGTTAGTACTCAAGAAGTAGAAGATACCGAAAAGAAAAAAGTAGGACTATCTACAAAAAGAAATGAGATCCCATAAAAAACAAAACTTGTAAAAAACCCCAAGTCTCGCAACTCAGTTCTTTTGCCGTAAAAAGTTGTGAGATCTATATGATACCAAGTCGATGAATTTATTCAGTCCCCGTTTAAGAACTTCTGTCTTAAGTTATTATGCACTTAGCTTACCAGACACCATCTTATAGTGACCATATCAATGTTAAAAATATTTTATGTTTTAAATAAAATAGTTAGACTTGGCAATCGCATGAAAACACAATGTATCTCACTTTTAGTGCGATTGCCAAGTCCAAACTATTTTATTTAAAACATAAAATATTTTTAACATTGATATGGTCACTATAAGATGGTGTCTGGTAAGCTAAGTGCATAATAACTTAAGACAGAAGTTCTTAAACGGGGACTGAATAAATTCATCGACTTGGTATCATATAGATCTCACAACTTTTTACGGCAAAAGAACTGAGTTGCGAGACTTGGGGTTTTTTACAAGTTTTGTTTTTTATGGGATATATTATATTATCAATAATTTGATTAGCAAATATTCCGGTAGATATGTTACAGGTCTGAATTGATCAGTTAATTACAACTTATTGGCGTAGATTCTTTGAATGGTTTCACGGCGCGATCAGTTAGACCACCACGCTGGCCTACTGCGGGTTGGCGGACTACACACCTAAGGAATTCCCAAGAACTTATAGGTGTGCAGGCTTCCTCACGATGTTTTCTTTCACCGTTAAAGTAAGTGATCATTCATTGTGAATACACACATAACTTCGAAAAGTCAGAGGTGTGCCAGGGGTTTGAACCTGCGACCGCCGAGATTCTCGACCGCGCGCCTAAACCTCGAGGCCATCAGTACTTTACGAGACTTAAAATGTTACTGCCAAAGTGGATGTAGAGCACCTATACCTGTCCCTTTGCGGATATCGGAGTAAGTGTATCTATTTTATTAATGGAAATAAAATTGTGGTTATCGTTTGTAGCTACTGATTACTGAACACCCCATGTCGAGTACGTTGGACCTATTACAATTTCCCTTGCGGTCACTTGTCGAAGCAGCAAAAAAACTATCAAAATTTCAAAACATTCCCAGAATTCTTTATGACGATATGTAGTTAACTATGAAACATCGTCGAGTAATTTAACCCTTCTTTAGTTTAATTGCTATCATTAAATTAAACTATCGACGTTAGGAATTAACCTTAATAACCTAAATAGATAATGACTAAATTGAGCTTGTTCTGTCTGTTGGAAGATTGCTCTATTAACGAATGCACAATTGTCCAGTCTGATGTTATGGCAACAACAAAACACTGTGTAATGTTCATGGTTCAAAATTTATACATTCCAATTTTTGTTACTTATATCATATTATCAGCCCATATATGTCCCACAGCTGGGCACGGGTCTCCTCTACAGCTGACAGGGTTGAGGCCTTAGTCCACCACACTGGTCTAATGCAGGTTATATGTATAAGTATTTTAAAATAAAATAAGTATTGTACGCTAATTTTCAATTTAAATATTTTATTGTATATTTTACTATAATGTTAACGCAAAAGTCGTGATGGCCTCGAGGTTTGGGCACGCGGTCGAGAATCTCGACGGTCGCGGGTTCAAACCCCAGGCACACAACTCTGACATTTTCAAGTTATGTGTGTATTCACATTGAATTATCACGAACTTTAACGGTGAAGGATAACATCGTGATAAAACCTGCACACCTAAAAAGTTCTTAGGAATTTCTTAGGTGTGTAGTCCGCCAACCCGCACTAGGCCAGCGTGGTAGATTAAGACCTAAACCCTCTCAGTTGTAGAGGAGGCCCGTGCCCAGCAGTGTGACGTGTATGGGCTGATGAGGATGATGATGATGTTAACGCATACTTCAACGTTTTTACGATTATATTAATAAAACAAACGTTTTAATTGAATATACTTTCACTTCGAAAGAAAAATAGAAATTATCTTTGGAAACAACGCAAGTGGAAATCAGTTAGCGACACCATTCGAAGAAAGCAACCTCGATGGCAAAAAGCGTTTTCTTGTCGTCAACTCGTGTGAGATAGCAACGTGCGAAATTAAAACCCCTCACTCAGCATTTAGACGGCTCTAGGAAAAGTATTTAAATGAAAATGTATAGAGAAACTCCCTGGCGGAAATGAGGTTCTTTCAGCCGAAGCTCATTCCCACTTCTGAGTGTTTCAGAAGTCCAAGCTTTACTTTTTTAAGTTTCATTCGCGGCTTTAGTTTTGTGTGCATAAAATTAAAATCTGGTAAATGGCCAATGTAAATCGCTTTTGCGACGTTTCTCCAGCTTTATGTGGAATGCTTAGCGTCAAGTCATTTCGTGCGATAAATTACTTTATTCAATTCGCGTCACGTTACTTAATTTACTTTTCTATTCTTAGCTTTATTATTTTATTGTAACTAGCATTTTGTTCTTAAGAACGTGCTAGACCGTGACCTTTGTTTTTCCTTTCTCACTTATGCGACCGTCCCTTATTCATTAACTTTATTTTGTATAGAAATGTTTAATAATAAATAATAAATACACCCAACAGTCACATATATAGTTCTGACCCCACACTAGGATACAAGTCCTGTGTCGTGGGTATCAGAGACTACGAGAGACTTTTCGGTCTCACAAACACCCAGACCCGAAACAAATATTTGTGGATCAATAATAATAGATGCCCAAAATAGAAAAAAATCGCAATATACATTCCTCTATTTTCTTGTTATCATAGCATATGTACTTTTTAACTTTTTGTAATAGAAGAAAAAGGGCCTAATTCTAAAACCCACAAACACTTTCAGGAGCTAGGCGTGACTATATGGCTAAAAAATATCCGCTTATTTAACTACTAGCGGTCGTTTCCAGCTCTCCCCAATGCCTTTTATTTCCCACTCCCATTCATCACTTAATGAAACGTAAATCCCTGTAAAATTCAATAACCTGCATTTGCTCATTATTTTATACTAGGAAAGGTTGTAGAGGTCGATACAATTATAACGTTTATTTGTATTTTATCTGGCTTAGTAAAAAAATATGTACCTACTAACATCTAACTCCACTTTCATTTAATTTTCCTGTATTTTTTCCCACAAAAAAATAGCTTGTATTGTTAATAAATAAATTACATGTTGAGTCATTTGTCTCGTACAAAATATTTGACATTGACTGGTCGAGTTACAATTGACCACGTATTGTCAGTACACATCAAATATGACAATACGGATTAAAATGTGTGTTGACCTTACTTCTTCTTGAAATGTTTCACATACATGCAATCAACAGTAGAGTCACTTTGCCGTGCCAGAATAAAACCACAGGTTCTACTCACAGGTTTCGCCAGTCTTAGCTTTTAAGTATCATTTAATAAGCGAGGCCATTGCCGTCTTCGGGCACATGCTTAGACTTCAGCCTACAGAACTTTTCCAGAGTCGAGATTCGAAAACGGGACTTCTGGATCGCACAGTCCTCACCCATTCAGCAGGGCCAACGACCTTTTGTGTCTAAGAAAATATGTTTTCTTTTGCTTAGATATTTCGATCAGTCCCTCATAGGTACTAAAATACCTCTTTAATAATACCTATTTAATATGGACTTCCTAGCCATTAGAGCACTTTTTAGCCTTCGCGGTTACAACACAAACTACTATCTATCTAAGTTTTGATACCTTCATTTAAAATTTAACGATGTTAAACTTATATTTAAATATTGAAATAAAAAAGAACTAAAATAAGTGAGTAGTTTAATTTTAAAATGTGACACTGCATTGCAATTGCGCAAAAAAATAAACAATGTGTATAGCCAACCCGCACTAGGCCAGCGTGGTGGACTAAGGCCTAAACCCTCTCAGTTGTAGAGGAGGCCCGTGCCCAGCAGTGGGACGTATTTGGGCTGATGATGAATGAATGATGAATAGCAAAAATACCGAATGATATTACAATTGGGGACATACGCCAGGCGGTTAAAATTTGAAGTCCCTCCGTGATTTGGAGCTCGTTAAGCTGTCGATCATGGGTGTTTAGAATGGCAGCATTCTCTACTGGGGTTTCTTTGGGTCACATGAAAATTGGAACACACACTGTCTATAAACGTATAGTATTTCAATTTCATTTAAATACTTTAAAAAACAAAAACAGAAAGTACTTAGGACATACTAATTACTTCCAGACAATCACGTAATCAGGGGGAGCTTATTGTCGTTTACGGGGCACATTTTGCACGACTTGGACCCAAACTTCAGATATCGCGATCACACGCGTCATCTTATGCCACGAGACCAAATAGGCAGACAACAAAGAAAAATCGATAAGTATTCGTAACTTTGAAAAAAAAAGGATCAATGCCGAAGTCACTTCTGCTTTAAAATCCTCGTGAATTAATACTTTTTCGGTTCGTGTAGTATGCGAGATTATGAGGGCCTAGTTTGCTGGGAATAGCATATTCGAATCGACTCCGATAGCGAGTAACGTATATGTCGAAGCGGCGACGCATCCCCACTGTGCGTCCAACGTACACAGCCGCCCGATCGAGAATGATTCATTCTCGCTCGGAACGCCGGACCGAACGGAGCTCTGTACTAAGTTTTTGAAATTACCCCCAGAAGTTTTACTGTCACTATTAAAAAAAAAACAATAACGCACCTCCCGACATATACAAGATAAAAAGCCCATAATAGTGACACATGCAAGTGTGTAAATTTACCGTGCCATTATAAAAAAATATGTGGCAATAATTTTTCAAAGGACTATGAGAAATACGGTTAATCAATGCCATTGCCAAAAGTCAAAATACTGTTAATAGAAACTACGTGTCATATGTCATGTCTCAAAGTGACCGAACTTGAATAGAATTCAGCAAGTATGAAACATGTGTGGGAAACGCTGAAATCAAAGTCAAATTAATTAGCATTTACAAAACCTTCACATTACCTCGGTAAGTATTTGTAACGTGGAAAATTGTGACATGATGCCTTATATGTAGAGTTTCAGTAACGGTAACATTAACAGATACATATTAGGAACGCACACGTCAAGTAACTACCATTATTACATCCATTTTAATAAGATAAACTAGCCCCGCGGAGTTTGGAAATGGCTTTCAAATGCATAGGATTTATAATAAAATAAATAAATACACCCAACAGTCACATACATAGTTCTGACCCCACACTAGGATACAAGCCCTGTGTCGTATCAGAGACTACGAGAGACTTTTCGGTCTCACAAACACCCAGACCCGAAACAAATATTTGTGGATCACACAAATATTTGTCTCGGTGCGGGGATCGAACCCGCGGCCTCCTGTTTCGCAAGCTGGTGTCTAGCCATCTGCGCC
Source organism: Hemaris fuciformis (assembly GCA_907164795.1). Lineage (NCBI taxonomy): Eukaryota > Metazoa > Arthropoda > Insecta > Lepidoptera > Sphingidae > Hemaris > Hemaris fuciformis. The sequence continues at coordinate 5,800,082 of OU015440.1, read as the reverse complement.
ACGGGGCTGTGTATAATACAACTGTGAAACATGAGTGGAAAATTAAACCTTAATCTAACCTAACCAAATTTAACCAGGGAAATAGGAAGGGCGTCAAGCTGTTTTTTATTTATTTAATTATATAATAAAATTAAATCCAGGAAGGATGGTTCCTACTGACCATGTATGACATGGAAATCATAAATTTTTCAGTTCTGTCTGCTTGTTTACCTGGGTTATCATAATCCACCACGCTAGCCTAGTGCGGGTTGGCGGACTACACACCTAAGAAATTCCTAAGAACTTTTAGGTGTGCAGGTTTCATCACGATGTTTTTCTTCACCATTAAAGTACGTGGTAATTATTTAAAAAATAAATAAATAACTTCGAAAAGTTATATGTGTGTGCCGAGGGTTTGAACCCGTGAAAAAAATATATTATGACCAAGGATACATATTTTTAACAATTACTAAAGATCTATATCGAGAGAGAAAATGTACCAAAAAAGTACCGACTAGTCCTTTTTTTCTATCACCAGCCCACCACCAAGTGTTATGCGTCCCAAATAGAGTTACGTCCCAACACTGCCATTTCTTTTCTTAACAAGCTACCACATTCTATACTAAATACTTCTATACCGTATCAGTACCAATCTAAAATTACTTTTAATTTAGTCTATCACTATTGTATGACCAATCATGGTAACCACATGTGCTTTTAATTAAACCTTTGCGCAATAATTTGTATTAATGAAACATACTTTTAATTACGAGTGATCGACAAAGGCACGGTCGATTATTTATGGAAAATTAGGTTGATTAATTTTCCTTCATAATGTTTCTACTCTTTTTAATGTCTACTACTTTTTACATAGCTCGATAGTGATTATATTTTCGCGGAACAAGGACTTGTGCTTTGGATTTTTTAAGTCTGAAGCACTTTCTGATACCCATAACACAAAAGTTCTGGATCATAACGAACCTTTAATAATAATAATAAAAAATAATAAAAATTTATTTGTACAAAAACATTACAATACAACATATATTTTTACAATACACATAAAATGAGGGCTGTACAATATCAGTATGCAATTTTATGTCTCATTGACTCCCAAACTAGGAATAAACCTGTAACTTGGGGGTCATTGATTCTCCTAAAACGATACAACCATTACAGTACGTACATATATTCACTACGGTAATTACTTAAGTAATGTACAAATGTGTTTCTGTGACAGTGTGTGAGTGGGCGTGTGTGTGTGTGTGAATGTATGAGTGTGTGTGAGAGTGTCTGAGTGTAAGTGTGTATGCTTACTTATATACCGCAGATTTATTATAAACTTAGTTAAGTATGCATTAACTGTGCAGGTTTTCTTCTCCAACCTGTAAAAGGGTTGGAAATCATGAGAAACACTATGACCTCGCGTACTATCCTACTAGACAATCACAATATTATAAATTATTATCGTCAATCAGGACTTTGATTATTAAAACTGATCTAATGATTAGTGAGAAATTAACATTGTTTTACGATAACAACTGCGATCGCTATCTAAGGAAATTGTGTGCTACTTTTTTACTTTATCTGATAATGATTCTGGATCTTTATTATTGTATCACATAACTTTATCGATAAATACTGACAAATCAAAACAATAATATAGGTATTTTGAACCAAAAATATGGTTCAAAAAATGGATATGATCAAAAAAAAGATTTAATAATCGTGTGATAGTCATTAAAAATTGGAAATTGGAGGAAGGCACCATGTCCAAAATAACATTAACAAAATACCTATACCTACAATTTACGTTCGAGACATTCAAGACTTTGCAATAAAGTGCGCCTCGAAGGCAATAAATATAGACATTATTTGGCTTTGATTGCGTACGTGTAAAAACAGTTCGAATGCCATCACATCACTCGGAGCCTCGTTGCTTCTATGCAACATGTACCAATAGTCCGAAGTATTATTTTTCTTACACGACAAGTGCTCGCACTGTCACTTAGTGGTAATTAAAGAATTTTTCAAAAATAGTGTGGCTCGTACAAGCAACTACGATGGTAATTTTTTTTTTGGAGTGACAGTCATGCCACCCATGTCGACACGGCCCGTTAGAAGAACAAACCAAGCTTGTTACCGCATGTCTATATCATTCATTATCTAGTCATATAAATAATACCAAAGGATATGAATGAGGACATGACGGCTGATAGGCATGTTGGAAGGAAAAATCCCTTATACAATTGGGAACAGGGCAAGAGGAGGATGATGATTAGAAATACCATAGGAATAAAATGAGTCGCTTAAATTTAGAAAATATGAAAATGAAAAGTTATTAACACTACAGTGTTTTATATTGGAAGCACAACTTCAATAGTTCAACTTATTTCAATGTAATTATTGTCTTTGATGTAAATAAATTGTAACTTTATTTATACTTAGTGTTAATAATGTTATAATATTTGACTGGGCTACATCTGTTTAAATATTAAAAAATTACTGCACAAATTAGCCCCATTTGGTATTTAAACATTCGGTAGCCACTGCCATTACTTAAATGACACACGATCCAACAGCAGAAAGCTTTCTTTTAAGGCGTTTTCACCGAATTTCCTTGCCGTGACATCGATAAAGATCATATACGAGCATCCGTAAAGTCAACACCCAGCAGGGTTGTCAAGTAGCCATTGGTATATTTTGGCTGATCACTACAGCAAATTCGTGTGATGACACAATGCAGATTGTAATCCAATTGGATTTTCAAATTAATACTATTCTAATTCATTTTTTAAGGTACTTATGTTCTATATTATATAAAAAAGTAAGTGTTTTATCCACTAGAATAAAAGTATTATACCTATGTCCTTATTAATAATGCTTATGAGATATTGATCTTAATATTGTTACGTGAATACATGAAACAAGAGTAGTGTAGAAGTTAGAAAGAACAAAAACAATACTGCGGAATGTTAGTGAAATAAAGTCGTTTCGATTTTTATTAGAAAACTTTAAGACTATTTCAGAGCCATCAGGCTTCCGATTGCCTGCGAGTTACTAGCAAACTAATTCTCTAATCACCATCCTCCGCAGGTTTACTAATAAATTCTCTTATGGCCATCACGGGATAGATTTGCCGTAAAATTAGTCCTGCTTTCAGTCTGCCCTCTGATAATTGATGTTGCAGACAGTCGCAAACTACCACTTGATTCCATTTTGGTCAACTAGCCATTATATTTGATCCGATCCATGACAGTCATTTAGCCTATCGCTCGAGCGCTCTTATCGGGATCACTTTCGATGACAGCTTTCCGCACCTCAACACGTCCGGCGAATACGTCGAAAAACTTTAACTCCCAATCCATAGTCCGGAAATGACATTATTATTATACAGCTTTATAAATTTATATTTCAAAGAACAATATACATTAATGAGTAATTTAAGCACATTTCTGTAACTAGTTTTCATTCTAAAATACGTTATCGTATTTTATATCACGCGACATAGCGGGATCGAGGTCTCGAGGGAGTTCAATGTAGGGCTGATAGTTGGCAGGAGGGGTATCTAAGTCAATGGTATTGCAGTGGAGAATGCCGAAGATGTGGTAAAATTGCGGTTACAGGAATTCATTATCATTGATTTAATAATCGTAATTGAAATAAAAATAAAAAGTAATGGAAATAAAAAGTAGGTTTCCGAAAGCAAACGTTTTTGTATTACATTATAGGTAAAATCTTTCCTAGAATATAATAGCACTTTGAATTTTAATGTAAACGTTGAAGATGGTGTGAAAAATTTTTCTTCGAAGCTCTGCATACGTATTATTAAAGTTGAATGCATACATTAATACCTAAATCGAAGTAAAAATAGATATTCATGGCAAGATGAAAATTTTTATTCCATGCAAAGGAATACTCCATTTAAAGACCTAGATTCAGTAGGTTACGTTCCGGTATTCGTCTTAAAATCCGACAACCCTAAATACATAATCACCCAAATCCTACAGCTATTTGCAACCTTAGTACTATAACATAAAGATCTATTTTGGTAATCACGGATAGTGTCACAACATTTGCATGCATCGCACGCTCGGGCAAGCAACTCGCCGCTTTATTAACCATCTGACACACTTGAGGACAAACAAACAGACGAATTTAATTGCGATGCGGATCACGGAGGCAGCGGATGTTCCATTATAGTTTTCTGATAACCCACACATCAAGGTTAAACTGTTTGATTGATAGTTTAATAGAACATTTATGCAGTCTAAGATAGTTAGTAGATAGAGGAATATTTATCACATAGAGAGCACATTGTGGTTTGTGAAGCGGTAATGCATTGTTAAGCTATTTTTTTCTGGTATTGGAAAAAATACATATAATTTTTGGCAACTGATTTAAAAAAAAATCACGATATTTTTCGTCACAGCGGTAAACTTTTACCTGGAATGGAAGCCCTTATGGCTGTAAAAATATACCTTTGCCTATTTCTCTATCTAATATTTTTATTTAACACTAAAGCCCAAAAGATTTTTATTATTTTTTTTAATTTATAGATCGTACAATGTTTTCTTACTGCCAGTATCTAGCCTCGAGCTACAGCGTAAGTCTATAAAATTCGTTGAACAGTTTTCTCTAAAAATAAACCACATTCATGAATCAAGCATTGATTTATCTATTGTTATTTATGTGAATACATACTCTTTTGATTTGACATTTATTGTTCACCATCAAATTGATTTTACTATATAAGTAAAACTTAACTTTAAGAAGTTTAAAATTATTCGATTCTTTTGATTTCCCGAAATCATTTACTATTTGCATTCTTCAAGAAAATAACGTAACATTTCGCCAATTGTATTTTGTCCCAGGTATAACGAGATGAGCCTAATTCCGTTTATCGAGCCCATTTTCCGACTCCGAGCTGCTACTGAGAATTCTCTCATGGAAAAAACAATAACATTCTATGATATTTATGGATAGAATTTATATATAAATATCGTGTTTTAATCAATGTGTATTGCATTAAAATCCTACACTTTTGATTATAAGCAACGATAAAATCAAACTTCCACATTATTATAGCTTTAAGGACTTGTTGTAATCAACTTTCGACATCTCCACACAAAATCAGATTTTAATATGTGTTGCGCTTAAGTTAAGCTGCAATATGGTCATTAACACTGTTTATTTATGTAGACGATTGTACATGGATCTTTTTTCAATTATTGCTTAAGTCTACTTGATAATCCGAAATTTCGTTCTTGCTCGGTGGTAATTGACTACGTAATTCGGTAGTTAATCATATCGGTGAGTATGTGACTCATGCCTATATTCCAGAAGAGAGAGTCAAAGATGCTTTATTGCACTCTAGTTTCGCCAGCTCTGATTTCAAGCCTCGTAATATAGGGCAAACCTATTGCCGTTTTAGGTCACATATCCAGATTTCGTGATGCTACTGAAAATATCCTAAAAGAAAAACAGTAACACTTTTTTCTTCTAGATCACACCCTTTTAAAGTCCCCAAGTAGGCTTCGCAGCCAATAAAATCATATATTCTTTGCGAGCTATCTTAAACAAAGAGATACGGAGATAAAATATGTGAATATGAACTCCTATAACAGCTATTAACCATTAAAACCTTAACATCTTCAATCTTCTAGACCCAGACAATAATAATGAAGTCTAACTATCACACCACTTACCATTTGTATATTTGTACATCCGCAAAAATTGAAAAACTCATCGCCTTATACGATTATTGGAACGGATATCTAAGACATTGTAATAATAACAATATTTAATTGATTAGTAATTAATGAACATGGTAATTTACCGGACTACACAGATACTTGTTATTTAATTAAGTAATAAAATGCATAAGTGATAGGCGCGTGGATAAAACATGGTGTAACATTCATTTTCAATGCAGTAAAAGGGGAATTTTAATAATCTGTTATTTTGACGGCCTGTGACGATATACAAACTGTCACGTAATATGTTGTTTTAGGGATATTATACACACATATATACACGCTCACGCCTGTGTCAGCAGAGGAGTAGGTAGAGGTGTATTTTTGCACGTACATTTTGCCGTGCGAGTTGCTACTAGAAATTTCGACATGGAAAAACTCTTTGACCGACCCTGGAACCCGGGACAGGCGCTCGCGCGGCACCCGAGGTCAGGAATCAGTTATCAATGTCAATCTATACCCGGTGGCCCTGTTTAACTTACATACAGTTTATTATCTACTATCAAAATTTTAATGTAGAAACTAAATATTGCTAAAATATTAATTGTACACTAATAAACTACTTAGCGTAATTTGAGCAAAAACAGTACCTACTTTTCGAACCCCTTATGTAACCCCATGATGTTTTTGAGGTTATCTGACTGCCTTCCGAACAATGCTGATGATCAGTGATGATCTAAGTGATGTATTTGACACTTTATAGATTCAAGAAACATTATTTCATTTAATTTCATTTCATATTACCTATTAGCTACCGACACTGGTGTTAGTGTGAGTCATATTTACCGAAATGTAGGTACATTACAGGATAGATTTTAAGGACATAGCCTTTTATATATACATATGTAGATAATTCTTGGTATGTGCAAGTAGCAAGTCAGTGATGACTATCTCACAATGTTCGATGAAGTGCAGGTGGCCAGAGAGTGCTCTGTGAAAGTGAGGCTGCAGTTTCGATCACAACACAGGGACGAATAGTGGAATCTTCTATGCATTGTGGTTCATATAGAGCAGGGTTTCTCAAAATGGGGTTCGCCATTCGACGGCAGGGGGTTCGCGACAAGATTTACGTAACGGTGACTTGATGCCACGTACGGCACACATAGTGGCTACAACATACTTATGTGAGAGTAGGTTTTCACACCTGGTCATGATAAAAAGTATGTCTAAGCTGAATACAGAAATCGATTTGATGCCTAGTCAGAATTAAGGTTACAATTTTCCAAAATTACTTCTAAAATTGACTCTTTTTGCGACAAGAAACAAGCTAACCCCTGTAATATTAAAAAGATATTTCTATATAAAAATCTTATTTTTCTTCAACAATTTTATAAATTTTTGTTTGGGGGGGGATTTAATTAGTTACTTAAGACTTAAGGAGTTCGCTGCCACCTATAAATTTTAATAGGGGTTCGCTGTCACCTGGAAACTTTAACAGGGGATCGTGAAACCAAAAATTTAGGAAACCTTGATATAGAGTATCGACGCGTAAAAATCAACAACAATAATCCTATACCAGTGGACATTATCATACCAAGGGCATATTAATTGTTTACTATCCAACAGTCGCTTACCCAGCGAAACGCAGATCCAGACCAGAAATCGGAGATCGAGCCCGCAGCCTCTCGTTTCGCAAACTGGTGTCTAACAAAATTGCGCCATAGAAGTTGTCTACTTACTTAAAATGATACATGCAATCTCTAAACTCATAAAGCAGCGCATAATTGATATAATACTGTCTATAAAACCAGTCAGGGCTTCACACAAGTTAATGTTCACGATAACTGTCTTCCAAAGGTTTAGACATTTCCCAAACACTTTGTCAACGTGCTAATAGGTTACGAAACTATGACCAGCTGACATCAACCGCAGGGTTTAAGTGTCTCCATTACGTTGAATATGTTAGCCGTTCATTATTTAGGATGAATTTTTGTAATATTGTTGAATGGTTTGATCATAATGTTATAATTTATACTTTTAAAAATCCAATATTATTTGGTGCCCAAATACTTATATAAAAAATATTTCTATTAAATTAAAAATTACAATGGCCGCGCTATTTGTTACATTCAATCACAAAATTTTTAATTGTGCTTTATTAAAAAAAGTGCATGCCTTAATTTTTCATTTGTGACCTTAATTAAAATATTGCAATTTATGAAATAATGATTGAAATTTAGGTAAAGACTAGTTTTTAAATCAGTTAATATCACAGAACATCCCAGATGAAATACAAGCATCTCGACACGAGATACCCACAGACTATTTATAAAATAAACAGATTTTGCCACTGTTTGTCTAACCTTTATTAGTTTGTATTCAAGTGTGGAGTATTTTACCAGTACTGGGTAGAGAAGCAACTTATATAAAATACAACAGCAAAAAAATAATGTTATCATTGATGTGTTTTTACGGTTCGATAAATAACAATAGGATCATTTTAAAACTATAAATTTATGACTTCTTCTATGACTCCGGCAAAATATTTTTTCATATTGGCACAGCAAATCAGACATTCCTGATGCAACTACAAGACATCCAGATTTCTCGCCGTTGCGTCTTGACGCGAAACTTAAAGGACCCAGGATGAAAGGGCGCTGGTAAACTATTTTATAACTATGCGATACGACAAAATTACGGATTTGCGCACCTTTTTGTGTAATCGAGTTTTCCATTAAGAAATTTAAAATGCTTAATCCTTGTAAAAATATGTCCTGAAACCCGTTGTAACGTAGAATTTGGCGAGGAAGCATGTTGATTTTGACAATTTAGAAATACCGAAACTAAATCTAACTCGCCAGAACAATAACGTTAACCCGGAAAATACAACAACAAAAGAAAAAATGTCCGGTCTGTTTTCATTTTCACACGTTCCATATTGTGAAAAAATCTTGTTTATTAGTATTGCTAGGTCAAGAGCTCGTGATAAAGAAGTTTGGCATTGGGCCCAAACTGTGCGTGCTTTCATCTTGCATCTCTTTCCAAACGCAAAGAGATGAGAGAGATAGCTAATGTTTTGTAACTCATTTACGACTAGCGTCATCCCGAGTTATTTTGTAATAACAGATTTTCAGATCTGTCGACAAAATTTTTAACTTCAGACAGCGTGTAATATCTGTCGATAAAATAATTAATGCGCAATCTCTTTATTATATTTATGCAGTAAACGGATAATTCATGCTTAAAATTCAATCAAAATTCAATTCTTTTTTTTTAATTATTGAAACTATGGAACGATCGTTGAACCATTCCGATGTACTGATAGAAATGTAATAGTAATAAATAAATAGAAATTTACGCTGCTATCTTATTATATAGAGACAAAAAAGTTATATATAACATTTTACTATATATAGTACTGTATCTATATACTTAGTACTAAAACCAAAGAATAGTTTTGAGAAGAGAAATGTTAATTGATTTTATATTTCTTTGAAAGATTATAAATTCAATTTCCCATAGCATATTCACAATTTTTAAGATTATCACATAGAATATCCTGGTAAATAACTTCAAAGTCAACTGATTATCTAATGTTGAAACGAAAGTTAAGTTCGTTAAGACGAATTCGTAATAAATATTTCCATGTTTAAGTGAACAACAAAAATATCTAAATATTTATATTATTCACAGACACGTATCTAAAACTTGGAGATAACGTAAGTGACATGAGCCTACAATACCGTGTCTAACATTGCTATTAAGTTCCAACAATTTTGCTAAACGTATTTCCACAATACAGATACTATAATAACTTTTTCGTTATGCTTTGCTTGAAACTATTATTTACGCTTCACGCTATTTCCTTTCGCTGGGCGTATAAAATTGTTTCTTTGTTCCATACTGTATCAAGATTCGAAAATTGTTGAGTTTTATTTCTTAAGTAATAAATTGATACCTAATTGGAAATTTTAAAGTGCCCAGTTGATAGATAAGCTGAAGGGAAACCGTCTGTCGTAGTATGGGCATGTTATAAGAAGAGATGAAGCATATGTAGGTAAAAAAATAATGAGTATGAAAGATGGACAAGCAAAGGAAGGCCAAAGAAAAGATAGATGAAGTGCGTTACAGAAGTTACGAAGAAAAAGGGGTGAATGAAGACATGACGGCTGATAGGGGATGTTTGGAAGGATAAAACATACTGCGCTGACCTTAAATAAATTCGGCAACAGGGTTTATTCCCTTATTGATGATTAAATTGATCACATCACCCACATCATGGATTTATAATTCCTTGTTATATTATTAAGGCAGAAATATAGGGCAAGCGATTACAATGCTTTTACCCAGCATTTTATCCCAAGGAAAAAAGACATGTTAAATTAACATCTTATTTTATAAAGCGCTTTCTATCAATTTCACAGGGTTGTTGATCACTAGATTATTTTTAACAATATTTCATCAAATATTGCGGATATTGCCAATTTGCCAATAAAGGTGCTCACCAATAAATAAACAGCAATATTATTTCTAAGGATTACGTCACTTGCGATCCTAATTGGTCGCATGAATTGTTAATGATAATCTTAGTAAGAATATAGTTAAGGAACTGATACATCAGCTTTCCTTTCGTACGATTTTTGTGCCTAAGAGCATAGAAGCTAGATACTTTACTACACACCTGTTAATTTAACTCCTGTATATCAGGATTTTTATCCTTTTTTATCCTTACTCATATTGAAATGAAAAATATGTTTTTTTATTTATAGATATATACGCCAAGCCAAAATGCTCTAGTCTAAAAAACTCGGGAACCTGACGTATATTTTACAACCCAAAAAAATATATTTTTACAGTAGTACTGTAATGTAAGTTATAGGTACTCGTATAATAAAAAACACAACTTTTTTTCTTACAATACTGTATTATTGATAATAATTTATATTCTTCAATTATTGTTACACATAAATACGACAAAACACTGTATTAAAAATCCAATTTAATACCCAAAACAAAAACCAATCAAAATCATTTGCATAAATCGATGAAAAACTCCCTGTAAATAAACGCTGGTCTAGTGTGAAAGCGCCTCTAGCCCCGCATATTGGTTTGGCAAACGAATCTACAGGTGTTGTCGCCCTGTCGAGATAATTCCGTTCGACGTTAGTAAACGTTGAAGCGACAATACACATACAACGTATAAATATATTTTGTCAACAGTAATTGCGTTTATTGGAGCGCAATATTGTTTCGCAACAGTTCATTCAGCTACCTGTGATTAGATTTTATCTCTCATTAAACAACGTTTTATCTGAGAATCAATGTTAATACAGCCGTTAATATATTTAGCTATTGTCGTGCCTTATATGGTATCTTTTATTGGGTATTGGCTCTACGAAGTGATAAATTTAGTGGCGTCATAACCGGCAAGAAATATATGTCTATATAATGTCGATAGACGGACGTCACTACGCCTAACATAATTTGGACCAAAGTTGTCAGTTTGCCGTACTGTGACGAAAAGTGTCTGTTTTAACGTGTAAAAATAATATTGAATAGAATGAGATCAATATTTCTCCAATTTGAATGCTATTAGACATTAAACTTTTTTTACAATTGTACAAAGTGATCTTCTGAGAATTTTTAAGGTTACTGAGTTAAGGTGTCCACCTTAACACATAATTATGCGATACAACTATTAGACTTCGTCAAGAACAAAAAATTGCCGATATCTAATAAAAAGGCTTAAAATTGTATGCTCACCTTTTTAATTATTTTATAGTCAAACTATTTTCATTTGAAGTTATAGATATCTCTCCTTGTGTCAAGACCAATCTTCGACACGTTCCAACCATTCTTGCCAACAGTTGAGCAATTCATCGCTCCGAACAAAATACAATCTCGTTTGTATCTCATAAGGGAAGGCAGAAACCATCCATCTCTACTTTACTCAGCCCAGACATACTACGCTGTAATCATTAAGTGATGACGCATATGTATTATATTAACGTTTACCTAGCCCACACCATGCACCTCATCATCATCATCAGCCCAAATACGTCCCATAAAATATGATTATTCCAAGCAAATAATTCGTATTAAATAGGTTTTTTTTTGTGCCAGACTGATTAAATATTTAATTTCAAGAGAGTAGCGATTATAATGACAGGCGCGAAAGCAGTAAAATTTATTAGCGGGTTTTACGTGTTCATACAAATCAATTGTTTACACTTTGGCTCGTGTTACGCAGGTGTTACGTTCGGAAGCGGAACGTTGCATTGTGCGCACGCGACGCACTCCATACTTTATCTATAACATCTACGCGTAACGGCGAAAGTGTTAATGCACGTTTTAGCTCAGGTTTTCAGACTGCCTATATATAAAACACCAGCTATTATACACCAGCTTTTATAGGGTCGGCAGGGTCACAGAAATGAAACCAAGCAGTAAAGCTCCGCAAGTCTATAGGATGATAACCATTATTTGGGACAATGAAATTAAATAGAAATAAAGTTGAAGTTGGAAGCAAGGATGGATTGATTTACCTAAGTTAGATCTATGAGGACCTTCAAATAGTCCCACAACAAGATTAAGTCACGGACGTTAAGGCATTAAAAATTATCACTAAATCAATAAGCAAATTACATTATTATCTTTGTACATGACTGTTAGATTTCGTAGATTCGTATAATTAAATAGATGTTTCTTAAATACACATATTTACTCTGCCTCGTGGTACATACATAACCTCATCCCTGTTTTCCCCGAAGGAGTAGGCAGAGGTGTATTTCTGCACCCACATTTCGCCAGGTAAGTATCAGTCCCACGTAATAGGGGGCGAGCCTATTGCCGCTTTCCGGGCACATTTCCAGACTCAGGGCTGTTACTGAGAAATTCCTAATTGGAAAACCTAGTAACACTTTTGTCCGACCCGAGAATCGAACCCGGGACCTCTAGATCGCATGGCACATACTTGTGCCGCGTGACCACGAGACAGTCGTGCAGGCAGCTTTTCGTACCAATATAAAAAAAACGTTTCCAACTATGCCATAATTATTACGTAACAGAGGTCGCGCCTAATAATATTTCGACCCTATTTCCAGACTCCTCGCGGCTACTGAGAATTTCCTAAAAGAAAACCTAATAACAGTTAACCCTGAAGCCGAAACCTAGATCGCATGATACACGAAGCTGTAAAATATTCACAATAAATCAATATATTTAACGAACATTACAATATCGTTGTAACTTCAACTGCACCTAGATTTAAAACGCCTAAATCTCGAAGACGTAAAATGACATGAAGTGTTAAATATAGATTTTGTCGTAGCGTAAATGCTTTTGTTCACTACACCAGTTGGCACGGATTTAATGTAAATTTCTACCATTATTGTGAAGAATTGTAAGTATGTCACGTAATTGGCTTTGTAACTATTTACAGAAGAAGCAACTTTTTATAATTTTTCAAAAACATAAAACGTGTGTGGTCCGGTACTGGCATTAATTCCTAAGAATCTAAAAAAGGAAGGAAGCAGTGATGGCCTCGATGTTTAGGCGCGCGGTCGAGAATCTCGGCCGTCGCGGGTTCAAATCCCAGGCACACACCTCTGACTTTTCGAAGTTATGTGTGTATTCACAATGAATTATCACTTGCTTTAACGGTGAAGGAAAACATCGTGAGGAAACCTGCACACCTAAAAGTTCTAAGGAATTTGTTAGGTATGTAGTCCGCCAACCCGCACTAGGCCAGCGTGGTGCACTAAGGCCTAAACCCTCTCAGTAGTAGGGGAGGCCCGTGCCCAGCAGTGGGACGTATATGGGCTGATGATGATGAAAAAAGGATGCAACGTAACTAATGACGTCATCGCTATCAAAATGCAGATCAAATGGTTACAAGACGGAGAGAGACAGCAAAATGTCCCCTTAGATCAGCTTCTTCATTTAAAACATGATAGCTTCATGCTTCTATTTCGATTCCCTTGACCAACTGTTCTATAATAAAATCATCAATTTGAAATTTTTTTCTTTAGATAAATCAGTTCCTATTACAACACAACAGTTTCCATTTTAAGTACTGCTTACGTCATCAACGTGGAAGTTGTGGAAATGCATGGGTATTTTCACAAGGCACTCATACGTATAATAGAAGACTTTCTACCACAGTAATACGCGCTGCGTTTGTAATCTGCAACCGCAACTTCATTTCACTCGCGCAAATAGCTTAATAGACGTTAATAGTATGTAACTCTTACGGTACTGTTTATGTATAACACGTATTAATGCTGTGAATAGATTTTATCGCTTCATTGGCCTATATCGCTTTCGGTCCAGTAAGTCCTTGGATCTACTTTCAACGATTTTCACTGTTTTAAAATTTCTAGGAGGATTTGATGATTACCTAGATAGTCTCTTGGGAAAAAAGTGCGCTGTACAATCAAGAGGTCACGAGTTCCAACCCCAAGTCGAGTAAAGTAATATTGTATTTTTGCATACGCAAAATCTCAGTAGGAGTCCGGAAATGTTTCCAAAATTTCTCGACTGTTATATTGGACTACAATGCATCTACCAAAACTTGGGTTTAATAATTCGCCTTTTGCTACCTTATCGGGGATACAGATCTGATAGTTAATGTGATTCGAGGAAATAAAAAGTCTCGTAAACAAGCCACAAGGATTTCGAAGACTAAAGAAAAATGTCTCTCAGCATTCAAACTCAAAAAGTATTAACGCTCTTGAATTAATAAAATGTGACAATTTATATTAATTTAATGAAGCGCAACGTCATGAATCAATTGAACGCGTGCTGTGTCTAACCGAGTCGTGAGAATAGCGATTGTTCTGCAAGGGTGCTGTTACCGACCTCATTATTTAACCGTATCACCCGCATTCACATACGTACGTTTAAATCAAATCATAATCCTTGACACCAAATGATTGATGCTCTCCTGGTACTTCATCTTCGATAATGGTAATGTAATTTTGACTATTTATTAACTAGCAGATGTATTTATGTATATCAGAATTGTAAAGCGGTTAGCATTCGTTATGGTTTTATAAATATTCATTTGTAAAAACATTTAATTTTGCAGGAATTATCCTTGTCCATCACTCCTTTATGATGCAAAGAAATAAGACAAGTTAGACATGATTAACTTTACTTATACAATTTGAGAAAAGAAATACTTCTCACCGAAGTAACTTTTTAAGACAAATATTAAAGTTTGTTCACAAATAAATTTTTGTGTAATAATTACATCAAATTTATTAATTTATATAATAAGCACTTACCTACAGCAATAATGTAAAACTGCACCGAAGTTCCTGTGGACAAAAAGAATAGGTTATTTTTAATTTAAACATAATAAAATATAGATATAGTAAAAAAATACACCTAAATATGTTGTGTTATGTATAGATAAAAAAACAGTTTTCCTTATCATTTTTAACGCCTTAAAAAGGCCACGATTGGTAATTGGGCGCATACGGGTTGATAAATTTGTTGATGCATTCGCCAACGTCCATACCACGTTGAATACACCGGTTCTCGTCCGATCACCGAAGTTAAGCAACGTCGGGCGCGGTCAGTACTTGGATGGGTGACCGCCTGGGAACACCGCGTGATGTTGGCTTTTTTATCTCATTTTGCAGTAATTTTTGCACGAGGAATCACAGGTAGGTTTTTCTTTTTCATTTTTAACTTAACTTCAAAAAGCCATAGTAATACATTCAATATCGAAAAATAAAGGGGTTTCCTATGAATTTAGTAACTCTTATTTAACAAAATAACGATACATAATATTTTCAACTATTGTAGTAGTTCCGGTATTGACCACCCATTATTTGCTTTTATATATCGTAGTATTCCCGCCCGTATAAGCTTTGTCTAGAACAAATAGGTAATAGTATTATACCTTTTGCAACACCTCGTTTGATTTAAATCAAGAATTAAATCAAGATTTTTCAAACAATGTTATAAGAAAATACTTAGGAGCGTAAAATGTTTCCGGGATAAAAAGACGCCTATTAGCGTCAATACTCTGTTTAAAAATCATCAAAATTTAAATATCGGTTTAGAGTTCCACATATATTTTTGTGTACACAATACAAAAAAACACAAAGCAATAAATGAATTGTAAAGGAATTTAACTAAATAAATTGGAACGTGCCTAAAGTTTAATCAAGCTAAAACAATCTATTCAATGTTTGAAACGCGTCAATTAAAAATTAGACTAGAGGAAATATATAGACGTATTGAGAACAGATTAATTGACTACTGACAGAAATAAAATAAATAACTCGAAGCGGAATAGAATCCAACAAACTATAAATAGACGGGGACTTGAATATCTTCTAGTCTTTATATAAACTTGTAAGTGACATAAATACTTAAGTCTTATTCGTGACATTTGAATTATTTAATGAGAATGAAATAATCTATTTAAAATGATATAAGTTCCTAGGCAGAGAAAACCTACTTCTTCATTTAAAGGAATTATTATGCCTTTATCCGAAGTATTTTCAAATAAAATATGTTCTTAATCATTAACATTGGCGATGATTAATTAATTAACCACAATGTGTACGAAATTTATTCGCCGAAATTACATGAAGTCTGGATTCGAATACCGTTTAGTCACATTCTAACTAAACTTCTACGCTTGGAGCATCAAAACATTATTTTAGGGTTATAAAGGGCGTGGCTAAGAATGGTTGATCTTCCAAAACCACCGAACCAGACGCGGCGGATAAGCTGCCATTTAGTTAAGTGATATTGTTCCTTTGCATAACAAAGAAAGCAATATAATTTCTTAATAATCAAAAATTACAAAACAACAAAAAATGTTAACGAAATTTAGTCAAGGAGAAGATATGAACCTTTTAGTTGATTAAAATCACAATTAAGATTACCTGATTCACAATTGTCTGTTAACTTAGAGGCTCCGGTTTTTATATTGGAGCCAGGACACAATTGTGTATGTGTGTGCTATGAAGTATTTTTTTCTTTACGGGGTAAACGTTATGCGATTAATACTAATCCAGTTTCTGACACATATGACACAAAACACCTTATTGCGGGAAGAGAAATATGAGTGTGACTCTCAGTTCTGTCGTGAATAAACCTTCTTCAAAACCTTATACAAAAAATTTAAGGCAAATACGCCTAAGTCATCACTCATTAATAGTACAATAATTGTCTTCACATTTCATCACATATTCTGTGAAATGCACCAATGATTCCAAAAAAACGTTAATTCGAATGTCCCAAAAACAGGGTAATGTCATGTACGAAAAAACTCGTACGCGTTATTTTCCATGTAAACAAAATTGCTTAATAAACGACATTGTAACACATCTCTTGCGGACCTTGCAAACATTTTCGAGTTTTTTATATACATTCAATATTATTTACTGATTAATTAACACGTTTAAAAATACACGTCGAATTAAACAGTCAAGTGTTTTAATTGTTTTATGTTCAACGACTATCAAGATACCATATCACTCAGTAGAGTACAAACCTTATCAACTAGTCTGTAATACACAAACCTATTAATCCTTTTCTTTATCTTACTCTTGTTTAGATAAAGTTAGCATAAACTTAAAAAAAAGTGATGGCCGCTAAAACGCACCTAGCCTGAGTGGTGAACTAAAGCCTTCTCAGTTGTAGAGGAGGCCTTAATCCAGAAGTGCAATGTACATATAGAGGCTTATATAGTAATTAGTGATGCAACTGAAGTCTACGCAGTATTGCATCAAGTAGAATTTAAAGAATCTGGTCGAATCAGTTTTACCTAACAGTTTTTAGTCGCGATGGGCTATAAATGTTTCGAGATGTTAAAGCTTACCATAAATGTTATATAAACATTCGATGCCTTTTAACTTCGCATAAACACCATAAAAGTCTCAATAATAAACGAAGGCAAAAATGTTCTCCGACTCAAGCGCTACTATATAAGTCAAATAAAAAGTATCGGAACGTCCGCGACGATAAATATTAATAACCACGAAATGCCAATAAGCACCAAAACGTCTACCATTAAAGAACGGAACGCCAGAATCGGTCATTAGTGGGAAAAACATTTAGAAAATCAAACGGAAACTCCCACAAACTGTCAGTTCTGGAAAGTTCATAATTGCCTAAGTGTATTCCTTTGAACTACTTAAATACCGCGGAGAAATTAAATACGCAACAAATTGTATGTTTGCCGAGAAATGTATATATTTTGCTTGAAAACGGCAATGGAGCGAGCAAATAAATATTGTACACAAAAGTTAAGATGCTTCAAATAATAATGGTTGTCGGGAAATGAATTCTCATTGGATTGATCCTTTTCACGGAAATATCTCTGTTATATTTCGAGTTGGTAGAAATGTTGTTGAACAGTCTTAATGCAGCAACTGACGATTCAACTGCAAAGAATGATACGACTACTGTTTAGATATTTCAAGTTTTTTTTTTTTATTATTGGAAAAGGCATGAGATTACGAAATATCACTGATGAAAGCTTTAAGGCATATTGTCTATAAAGTAATTTGCAAAAGTATTGGAATTCTTATAAGTTATTTTATCCATTGCATTACATACAGTAAACATGTCACTGTTGATACTTTAGCGTCGTGGATATGGAGTGTCATTTTTAAAAACCTGCTTTTTACTAGTGCATAATCTTAAAAACATTTTATTTTACTTTAATACTCATAACTTAAGAAACACGCACAATACTTATGTTTATTAATAGTTTAATATTTATACATTTGCGCAACTGAGTACTCAGCTATAATCAGGCAAAATTTAATGAATTCTCACATAATTAAGAACATAAAAAAAATTGCTGTATTTAATTATCATAACCGAATTAAAATATAATTTGTGTGCAGCAATGAAAGTAAAATTGAATTTTATCGTGCACCATAATTATTTACAAGCATTGACCCACATTCGTGTCTTTATGAATGGACGAAACTCGACGAGTCAAATTACGCGCGTTTTTGTGGCCTTTAGTACATAAGGTTGAAATAATTGCCGAACTTCCTCGAACTAGTTACAACAGCTTAAAATATTGTAACAGTTTAAGATGATTGTCTTAGTTGTTGTTAGTAATTGTGAAATACAATCAAGCAGATTGTGTATTTTTAATGTACTGTAATTATGTATAACATATGTAAATATATAAATTTGGCGATAGATAATGGTAACATGGACTGTTTCGTGGTCTCGCGGCACATGTATGTGCCGTGCGACCTAGGGTTCGATCCCCGGGTCGGACAAAGTGTTATTGGATTTTTCTATAGGAAATTTTTAGTAGCAGCACGGAGTCGGGAAATATGCCCGAAAAACGGCAATAGGCTCGCCCCGCATTACTTGGGACTGATACATACCTGGCGAAATGTGGGTGCAGAAAGGCACCTCTGCCTACCTCGGGGAATACAGGAGTGAGGTTATTTATGAATAATGGTACTAAATGTAATCTAATGTGAGTAATTGCTTAATATCTCTTATTATACGATCTATATAAATAGTGGTAGAGCCACAGGAAAATTCCATTTGATTATGTTAGGAATGGGAAACGGAGTCGTAATGGCCTCGAGGTTTAGGCCCGCGATCGAAAATCTCGGCGGTTGCAGGTTCAAACCCCAAGCACACACCTCTGACTTTTCAAAGTTATGTGTGTATTTGCAATGAATGAACTTACTTTAACGGTGAAGGAAAACACCGTGATGAAACCTGCACACCTAAAAGTTCTTAGGAATTTCTTAGGTGTAGTCTGCCAAACCACACTAGGCCAGCGTGGTAAACTATGGCCTAAATCCTCTCAATGGTAGAGAAGGCCCATCCCCAGCAGTGGGAGATATATGGGCTGATGATATCACCAATAAAGTCGACTCTAATTTTAATTCAATTAGTCATCGATATTACTTAAACATAGTTGTATCAATAACGCTTCTTAGTATATAATGTATGTGGAATAATATAGATTAAACATTTTTAAAATAAAAATAAATAAATAAATACACCCAACAGTCACATACATAGTTCTGACCCCACACTAAGATACGAGTCTTGTGTCGTGGGTATCAGAAACTACGTGAGACTTTTCGGTCTCACAAACACCCAGACCCGAAACAAATATTTGTGGATCACACAAACATTTGTCTCGGTGCGGGGATCGAACCCGCGGCCTCTCGTTTCGCAAGCTGGTTACTAGCCAACTACGCCACGGGGCTGTAAAACTATCGATAATTCAAAAGAACATGTTGCTACACTCCAAATTTGGATGTTCATTGCCTTCATGTTTTGCACACCCGTTGTTATGAAAGTGCAATTAATAAAAATTGGACCCAAGCAATTAATATTATAGACTATTCAAAAGTATTATAGTAAAGTGTTAGTGTTTAAATTTCGAAACGCTTTACTATTTAAGTATGTATGCACACTATTTTAGTATCCTTACATTGCAAACTTTAATTACTTGAGTGGACCTAATTACATCATCAGAAGTCAAGGATATATTCAAATGGACACTAATAAATAAGTCCATTTTATTTTATTGGTCTACCTTCCTAGTGTAGTGCAGGGTTCTTCGCCCTGCGATGCCGTAGAACGTCCCAAATGCGTGTGACGGTCATCGAGAGGTTTTAGCCGGTATGCTAGCGTAGGATTTTGGTTAATGGGTCCCTACCCAACTCAGGTAAACGGCCAATTTTTCCGCGCGCCGAGTTGGAAAGCCAGAGACCCCAACATACCCCTTTCGCCCTCCCCCGAGTTACCGAAAGGGGAGCTTGAGGCGCTTTCTTTCCGTTAAAAAAAGGCGTAGAATTATAGAGAGGGAAATGTACTTAAAATATATAATTATACTTAATAATGTATTTAAAAATAAAAATATGTCGCACTACAGAAGTGAAATATCTTATAAAATTGGTAAGTTATAATTAAAAAAAGACATTTATTGCTATTTAAAAAAAATTACATGTCGTGTTGCTGAGGGAGTTTCTTGCCGTTTCTTCGCCACAGCTATAACACGTTTCGAAGCGGCAATAGTTTAAAAAATATAAAAAAGTGTAAAATTGACGATTCAAAAGAACTTGTAGAAGTCTATTTGAATAAAGATAATTTGACTTTGAGTTTAATCAGTTTAAATTTTGTATTTATATTCTGATCAATAGACACCATGTAGAACTTTCGACAAAATAATAACAAATTCACCATAAAATTATTGTTATTGTGGCATAACACAGCTCTCCACCGCGAGAGTACCGGTTTACCTGTCAACTCAATAGCCAAGGTCGTAGACGGCTCTCAAACAGATTAAAACAAGTTTTTAATATTGCAAAAATATGTAACAGTATTTGTAGTACTGTTACGACATAGAGGTCAGTTGCATTCCAACTTTCGATCGGGATTACTCCAATGGAACTGTGAATCACTAATTCGTAATGTGACTTGGCCAATGATTTATTAAAGTGAACGTGAATGGCAATATGCGAAATTCGAATAGATTTATTTATTGCCACCAGTATTTGTTTACTTTTAATTGATATGATAATAAAGAAAATGCTTTTTTTCTTTACATAAAATAGACTCTGCCAGATGTGTATATCCGGATAAATATTTGTAGCTTTATATTATACATACATACATAAACTCACGCCTGTATTCCCTGAAGGAGTAGGCAGAGGTGCATTTCTGCACCCACATTTCGCCAAGTATACTTATATCAGTCCCACGTAATAGGGGGCGAGCCTATTGCCGTTTTTCGGGCACATTTCCAGACTCCGTGCTGTTACCGAGAATTTCCGAATGGAAAAACCCAATAACACTTTGCCCGACCCGGGAATCGAACCCAGGACCTCTAGATCGCACGGCACATACTTGTACCGCGAGACCTCGAGGCAGTATTTGTTTACTTTTAATTATTGATATGATAATAAAAAAAAAAAGTTCTATCCTTATACCAGATGTGTATATCCGGATAAATATTTTTAACAATAGATTATAGTTGTGTTTTTCGTAAAACAGTGTAACATGAAATTTTCTAGCGTCTTAAACTAGTTTTAGTTCTGCTACTGTGCCAAATATCAAAGTAGCTTTACTTGTAATAAAATTGTTATTAGATTAAATCACTATTTATAATCAATCTATTTAACAACATACAAAAAATAATTGAAAGAGAGTAGTAATAATTCTAACTAAAGCGACTAGAACTTCCGGACTTTTAACTACTCTCTCTCTGCTTAATATCCCAATATATTTGCGTTTTTTCTTTGAGTCTGCTACAAATACACTTAAAATTCCCAACATTGATATTCTAGGGTGAACGGCGAACGCATTTATCATAATTGATGTTTCAGAATTATTATTACACCATTAACAACTATACCTTTTCTGAATGTAAGAAATGAAAGTTTTTGATGTCAGTACCACAAGGACTACTGTCCAATCGAGACTTAGTGTAGTACATTTTATTTTAATAT
This sequence comes from Hemaris fuciformis, assembly GCA_907164795.1. NCBI lineage: Eukaryota > Metazoa > Arthropoda > Insecta > Lepidoptera > Sphingidae > Hemaris > Hemaris fuciformis. The sequence continues at coordinate 5,777,935 of OU015440.1, read as the reverse complement.
GACTAATTTCTATATAGTTCGTAATAATTTTTGCTCTAAAAGTTGTACGCGCGGGCATCACTCCGCACGAATTATATTCGCACAAGCTGTATTCGGAGGCACCGACATATCTTAGGACGTACAAGCCTACTCGCCTTACTTAAACAACTCACATAACCTAACCGCAAAAGGCATCTAGTCTTGAGGTGCAAAGTTCAAAGGTTGGATGAGAAAGCTACAGCAACTGTCTCTATATCTTTTTATTTAATACTGTAGGGTTGTAATGTGAGTCATTGAAATGAGACAATGTGTATCATTAGAGATGCATAATAAAATATATTCTATTATCGATATCTAATTAGGCAATTCCAAAGATAAAGTACCTTTGGAAAAGCCTACTATTACACATCAATTTGCGGTGACAATTTTTATTATTATTTGCAAGTCCTAATTAGAGTATGCATAGTATGTTTCAAATAAAAAACATAAAAGAAGCTTAATACCTACTATTATATTTATATATTTGTACATATTTTTTAACGCTTGTGAAATACAGCTAAGATCGCTGAGTTAATTGCATAACTTTCAAATCACAAGCGCCACTAATTTGAAGAAAGGCATAACATTTTGGATCGGTATCATCAAATCCTAATAATATTAAAAATGTGAAAGTTTGTCAGGACGGACGGATGTATAATTATTATTGCTCATGCGCACGAACACGATTGATCAAAGAGAATTTGTTTTTTAAAGAATAATATGGACCTTACTTTCAATCATAGAAAATTATTGTGAATAAAGTATGTTAAAAGACTAAAAAAATACGCAAATGAATATTTAACAAAGTAGCATTACAAATAATTTTATGACGAAAGAACATCGCGAACTTTCAGATGTTGACAAAAAGGTGAGTGCATATTGGTGTGTAAACCACAGACACGCACGAGATTTCCGCGGTTGCACTATTGTGTGAATTGCAAAAAATCATATTCGTTTGAAATCTGAGAAATCACGACGTCACGGCATGTTCCCATTGAATCCTTTCTCACGTTTTTTCTAGCCTGTCATTTCACTTTAGCTTAGTGTAGTAAGAACTGTTGATACAAGCTGATCTGAAGGCCGTTGGAACTGGACGTTCAAAGGGCAACGTGCGATTGGGTTTTACGAAATTTAATTAATGAACAAATTATTAGGCAGATGATATTCGAAAATCTTGTATTTAATTTTTTTTTTTTTTTTTTTATTCTATAATAAAAAGGGGGACTTTTATATGATAACATACATGTCAGTCCCATCGTACCTTATACTAAAAACTATAACTAAACTATTTGTATTTAATTGTAAACTTTTAAATGTGAAAGAAAGCTTATCCCCACTGAAACCGACTATCGCGAGCACGTTTTTTTCCATTTAGTTAAGGTAGTTCCAGGTAGTTCAATATTTAGTTGCAAATAATTGTTCTAACAAATTTATTTGTCACTAAATATATATTTATTACGTCACCATTGTATTAGAATCTAGGAACTATCAGGTTACGGAAGTCCTAAAGATTTAAGTGTGATCTGTTGGAAATATAGGTACTAGTGACTTATGGATGTATAATTTGCTTATTATAAATGACTTGTTTCAATTATTTCAATGTTACGAATTCAGAGCACATACTTAACCTTAAGACGCAGATTTTCACGTAACTAACCAAGGCGAACATTAATTTTATAATTTGCGTACAACAAGAAATATAATATTATACAAGTACGATTAATGTGTTCTTTCCGCAATATTCTGCACTACAATATGTTTAATATCAAACCGCATTGTGGAATAAAACTAGTTTATACCGCTATTATTATAATAGCTTACAGAAAAACTTTAAAGCATACTGCTTTCAAGTAATCTCGAACACTCAATTTAAATCAGCGACTATTAAAGTGCAAAACATATTCTTAGATTTCCGGATATTATCATAATTCACAGTTTTGCTACTAAAGATCCATTCTGTTTTTTTTCTGATGAATAGAATACTCTCTTATGTAAGTAGATTTATTGTACGTCGATTATGTTAGTACTAACTAATCACTGTCTAGACAACACCATGCATTACTCTTCTAAATGCGTGAGACATGCGAAACTAATCCAATATTTAATCAAATATGTCAATGTCATAGAATCGACGTAAGAAGTTAATATTTAAAATTCGTAATAAATATTTATATTACAGGCATAAAACCGGCAAACGAGAAAAGTAAATAAAAGCAAAATTTACCGATACAGTAACACCAAACAGAACTGAAAATATCTCATCACAGATCACAAATATTCCAACACTAATTCACACTTATTCAAATTACTGGCCACAAAAACTGTTATCGCGCTTTATGAAAAATATCGTGTGTAAAACGATACGCTAGTGCAGGCGAGTGTAGTGTTTTGAGCAAATCGCGTATAGCGTAGAGAAAGATCTTGCGCCCACGCATAGTGCGCGGCTATAACGAGATGCCGATTGTCGCCGGCCCTGGGGCAAGGTTGCCTGGAATACCGGGTGTCACGACGTCTATACTCGATCTCGTAAATCAAATTTCGATACAGTTTTCATTTTATTCACAGCGACGTCACCAACCGAGGTCATTCGAAAGGTTTACGATTAGTGTCTATATTACGTTTGTAGCATAAAAACGGTCTGTCCTTCAGAAAGGTTAACATAGTCGAGTAGGTATTGTTAGTTAAAAGCAAATAGAAAAGATCAAATTAAGGTTGATAGTAATTGTAATGCGAAAATTAAATTAGTATGGCACCATAGATACTAATAGTAAAAACATTGTTCGCAATAATGTTAACAAGAATGACATTTGTATAGGTCTAGAGTGCATATAGATTAGAATATGTTTCTTGCGTGTGAAAATTATGTATCTGACATTGCGCTACTGCAAATTGCTTTATTAAATCGCTCGTTCACTTAAAACAACAGTATGAGTCAATTAAAAAAATATTTACACAATTTCAAACAATTGTTTATTAATAGACAGAATCAAAGATAGCTCAGTGCATAGTTTTAGTACGAGGAAGATAAAAGCGATCTAATAATATTTTAGACACCTACTAAGAAAATAGCGCTTATAATTTTCTCACAATTCATTTCACACGGTCGGTCAAAACTAAAAACACAAGAATTTATCGCGCGGAGGTTATAAAATTTTGCAACTGACGAGCGTAAAGTTCGAATCGTAAACAAACTATTTTAGATAAGATTGCCCAACGTTCACTTACTTCACAAAACGCAGTAATAGAAAAACGTATGTAAATTGCCTTCAAGGCTTTAGTGAACATCGTGCTTTTAATTTAACGGCTTAATGTCCAAACAAAAAATATTCGCAAACAGACTCGACTTTACATTTTTTCATCAAATTAAGTGCGTCTGATACGTTTTAATGTCAACCACATTCTTTTTTTAAATGTCCTTACAGTTATTTATATACGAATAATGTCACTTAATGACATAATATATACATGCATAATCTATCTTTTTAATATAGGATCAAATCAAATATTATTTAGAATACATTCACAAAGCTGTAGATTTTGCGTCTACCGCTCTTTACAAACGAAAATTGAAAATTTGATACGGGCTTTACCAGAGCGTGTACTTTCGAACATTTTTTACGGTTTAACAGCCATTGATATCTAGGAGCAATGACCTTGGGAAACAAGAATATTATAGACATAAATTCGTAATTATTGCAGCTTAAGAGAAGAAAATAACTTGTCTTGTATATGCTCGATAAAGTCGATATTATTCTCTTAGAATTTATAAGTATTTTAAATATAACTTGACATTTTACAAAGAACACAAATCCTCGCGTAACATTACCAGTTTTGTGATTAGATAATAGGATCGGCGAAAGTGTCTAAAATCATTGGAAGTTACTTTCGGACAAAAGTTGGGCCCAACATTGGCTGATTATGCACATTTTACACGCTTTAATACATCATAACATCTGTTAACATATTGCTCAATGTCAATGAACTGTTGCTAATGGCCAACGTTGCATTGTTACCTTTTCACTTTGCGTACGAATAAGTGACAGCGAGAAGATGGTGTGATGTAACAGTTACCAGCATTATTGGGACGAGTCGCGAAAGTTGTCCGGCCGGTTAGCATTGGACGACCCGACTGTGATAGGGCTGGCACTTGAAAATAGATTTTTTATTACATTTATAATTTAACCATATTTGCAAGGTGGTCGGATATGCGATACGTTATATTATATTCAGCATCAGCCCATATACGTTCCACTGCTGGGCACGAGCCTCCTCTACCATTGAGAGGGTGTAGGCCTTAGTCCACCACGCTGGCCTAATGCGGGTTGGCACGTTATATTATATAGTAAACAAAATTATTTTATGTAACGCATACAAATATTATGCAAAATTTACTTTTTCTGTCTGTTTGCTACGCTGTCACGCTTAAGTCATTAAACAAATTTTGATATGGAGATATATGAGATCTTGGGAAAAGACCAAGACTGTTTTTTTTATAAAATAGTACCCAAGCGAAGCTGGGCCCAACAAGCGTCTCAACATAATTATCTGTTGATTGTAAAATCACGCCAAAAATAACATTTGAAAACAGCTGCCACCTAAACCTATCGTAGTTTACAAACTGACACGTTAGTGCACTTGAAATCTAGCCAATAACACAAATCTGAAACATCATAAATGTACCTATCACTGATATCGTCCATAAATATTTCTTACGAAGACAATAGTATAAACAAAATATGGAATATTAAATCATTCATATTATATTTATAAATCAAATTAGATAAACTGTGGAATGTTAAATGTTTTCCGTTTCACGTGCTTTCTCCATTCTGTAATCCTGACTATTTTGAACTTGAAGATACGATTTTATAGTATAAGAACTCTATATATTTCGCTTCTAGGTACTCTATGTAAAAAACGTCTGTTTAAGGGAGATTAATTTGCAAAGCCTATATAAGAAACTTTGTGTCACCTAAAAAACTTTATCTGGTAAGGCTCGAGCTCGCGAATTTAGTTATCGCATTCTGCTTATGGTCAATAAATCCACGAAATTTATCTATTTAAAAAAAAAACGTTTTTAGAGTTTATACATTTTAATGACGTCATTTTCTATAAGAGCATAGACATAGACAGCCCTACTCAATACTTGAGGCGATCGAGTTGATTGGCCACTGTGTCATCGGAGCAAGGCGAGCGGATCGCGTAAAATCCCTAATTACCATTCCTATTACAAAGAAATTCACTTTAGTTTCATCCATTCCTGTACACGCGCCATGTTAGTTTTTTTTACAGCCGTCGCTTTGGGTTCTTGCGCCGTCGTTTTTACACCGAAAGGTGTTTAAGTTAACTTTCCTTTGTGTTTTTTATTCTTTTTTAAATATTTTCGTAATGTTCTAATACTTTTAGAAGAAATTCTTTAGTTTTTAGTATTAGGTGTTTGTATGTATGACCTTCATGATTGGTAAGTAAATTTGAGATTGTCGTCTTGAAACGTAAAGTAACAGTAACTTTCACTGTCTATTACAATCGCCGTATTAAATAATAATTTTAGCAGTTATCAGTGTAAAGAGTGTTTTAAACATGCTTTAATCAAATAATGGTTTTCTATACAAACTTCTAAACTTTCCGTTTTCTATTCGGTGTTGATAACTAAGTAAACACGGTACTCGTTTTAAAATATATTTTTCATTAAGAAATTTAAAAATACCGCTTTATCTGATAAAGTTCAAGGTAAATAATTATTACTTAATATATCTGATATTACGGTCATTAAAATCTTGTTTATTTGATTTAATTTAATGCTCTTAATGTTTTTCATTTATTATAATAAAATATTAAATTACCTAATATTTCTGTTCATGTAAACTTTTCTGAATTTTTCAAGTTATTTGTGTATTCACAAAGAATTATCACGCACTTTAACGGTGAAGAAGGAAAACATCGTGATGAAACCAGCACACCTAAAAGTTCTTAGAAATTTCTTAGGTGTGTAGTACGCCAACCCGCACTAGGCCCGCGTGGTGGACTAAGGCCTAAACCCTCTCAGTTGTAGAGGAGGCCCGTGCCCAGCAGTGGGACGTTTATGGGGACTAATGATGTTGATAATAAAACTTTTCAAGATATCTTTTAATATGTTTTTTTTTTATCTGCGATGCGGTATTAATACATAAATATCAAGCAAACACTCTTTATTATGTTCTTGTCTATCTTATGTATGTTTCTATACGTTAAGAATATTCCCTCGGAGAGTAATGGGGTCAAAGATTTCAAATATTTGTTTACAAATCTTCATTTGTCATTTTTGTAGTCATGGCATTGCATTACTCAATAAACAGACGCAATAACCGGCGTTCACGAAGTAAGATTGCGTTAAATTTAACACGGCTTTGATTGTAGGTTAAACTCTCGTACATTAGTGATATTTAATATATGTTTAATATGTTATTACAACATGCCTCACAAACTCAAACCACGCATACATAAATACATACATACATACGTAGATGTATTGAAGGAACTTAGGCCATCCTACCATTTAGGACAAGTGTGAACTAGAGCCACTGTATAAAATATTTGAGAAGGGCACACATAAATAAATAACTCCGAGGAGTCAAACGTTGGAATTCGAATCCGCAATCCCAACATAAGTCAATTTACATTTAGGTACTGCAATATACCTATATGTGATAACAAATAAATTTATATTTAAAAACATATCACAGTTTGAAACTATTTATGTATATTATTGTGGATATTATTAAACTATCATTTAATAAACGGAATGTTACAAATAACGTTTTGAGTTACTAAACGGGAATAAGTAGAAATTGTGGAATATTACGGCATAATGTCGTGACCTTTTAGCATTCTCGACGCTTGCACCTTTAGAAATGTCGTGAGACTGCAGATAATTTATACTGTTTACTACTACTTACTTCTAACTACTTGTACGCTTTCATGAGTACTCGCCCTTATGCGGAAATGATGTTTTTAAACGAGTGTTGGCAATTGCAAATGTACGTTTATTTTAAATTAAAAGTCAAACGTAAAAAGATCCACGAATCAGAGGTTTGTTTCAAATTCATAAAAAGAAAAGATCGTGATTTTTTTTAAATCCTCCATTATAAAAAAAAATATTTACATACATACATACACGCCTGTATCCCACAGGTGTAGGTGGAGACTATTGAGTTCCACAAGCTACGATCCTGACACATCTCTTTTGCTTTTTTTAACATACATACATCTCCCATAATACTTATAGGTACGTATAAAATATATTCAAAGAACTTTATTTGAAACTTTTCCCATTTCTATGCATTCCTTTGAGAAGTCGTCGAATTGACGTAACATCATTATCAATGTTAGCATGATGGTTGTAAAACTAGGGACCATTTATTTAGTCCTACACCAAAACAATAGCTTTAGACTGATGAGTCACCGTCATTTCGTTTTTAATCAAGAGCGATAGGTCTTTTCTCATTTGCAAAAAACAAATTGATTAAAATTATTGATAAAATAAATAATAAAATAGCGCCGATTTTATGCTATGACACATAGTGTCCTGTTAAATAAAAATGTTTTTATAATTACACGAACATTTGTCTTGTTTCTACAGCCAGATTTGAACAACGCCACTTAGGTACTCTAAATTTCTCAAATTCCTCCATTCCAAATATATAAAAAACACAAGTGTGACAAGTGCAAAGCATCATTAATTCACTTTCGTGTTTATTTTCACGGTGCCCATTAGCGGTTTCACACTCGTAATAAAAACATCAATCATGGCAATCGAGTGGATGCGACCTAATAAAACATGCTAACTTGCGAACCAGTTAAAATCTCATTAACACTGTGCAGCTATGGTTTCGTTTGCGCAGGCCTTTTCACTTCCTCCTGACCTCCAGATGTCAAATTAATTAACTCACTTCGCTTTGTACCTACTTGGTATATTGGTTTGATGATTATATGTGTCGCATTTACTAATGTCTCTAATTAGGAATGTGTGTAAAACAATTTTGCTAATCGTCTTTCCATGTTTCTTCGAATATAACTTAGGGTAAATTCATCATCATCATCAGGCCATATACGTCATACTGTGGACACGGGCCTCCTCTACAACTGAGAGGGTTTAGGCCTTAGTCCACTACGCTAGCCTAGTGCTGGTTGGCGGGTAAATCACCTACTTTTTTATCATGGAACAAACTCCTTAGTTTCTCTTTAACAATTCAAACTAAGGTGAAACTAAGGTAAATTGCAGGAACCACATAGTTTAAATTCGACAAATGTCAATATTGGCAATGATTTTGACATAATTTGCATGAGTTATTGTCAATATTTTAGTTCATTCGTATTTCAATTACAAAGCAGTATTGATAAAACCATAGACGCAAGCTCAATTTATTTAAGTTGTCCGCTCAATCATATTTAAACAATAAGCTACAGAATCACAGTAATAGAATCAAAATATCTCATTCCAGAAGTATTCTTGCGTGCGTTGCGAAAACACATAAAAACAGAATGGAGACATTGAAGTGAAATTAAGTAATAAGCTTACTTAAGGTCGATTACTTCATTTCATAGCAATAGTACTTTGACGACAACCGTCAGTAATAAAGATTGTTATTTTAACCTCGTTTCAATCAAATACAAAACTAATTATTTGGATACATCAGTGCTGCAAGGTTCCATGATACGATGATGTGCCGTGTGGTTTAGATGTCCCGGGTTTGCTTCCCGGATACTGTGCTTTTCTATTAGAAAACGGAGCACGGAGTCTGGATTTATGCCCGGAAAACGGCAATAGGCTCGTCTCCTATTACGTAAGACTTAAAAAATACACCCGGCAAAACGTGGGTGCAGAAATGCACCTCTGCCGATCCGTTCCTGGATTCAACGTCAAATACGTCTTCGTTTACCATCGTGTTTTAGCATATGCTAAACTTTTGAAAAGTATTATGAAAGTTTAAAATTCTGTATTATTTAATTCATTTCCTTTATACAAATCAATTGAATAAAATGCCTATCCGATCTGTACTTTCACTTACTAAATTAATTCTAAAGATCACAATCAAAAATATAAATTACTTCAAACACCTATTTGTAACACAAAAGATCTGGAATAATTTCTTTAATACTTTGGTTCAGTAGCTACTATTCTTTAACTGTGCATTTATATAAATAACTTAATAACTTCAAACTTTCAAACTATTGCAAAAAACTTTTACCAAATACCAATCCATCATTACAACAACGAAAAATACACTCGGCAATCATACAAAAAATTCTAAGGACACACTAAGAAAGTAAGCCTTGTGTAGTGTCAGTAGACAGTATGCGACTTTTCCAGCCCAAAAAAGAACCAATCTGAACCAAAATATCTCCCATACTACACTTTGCTCTCAGTTTATAACCCGAAACGCCTAGTTTCGCAGAGGGCTGCTACCCAGCTACGCTACGTCAAATTGGACCGAAATCAACTCATAATTTGCTACACTAACTCCCCCACTACATTGCATCGAGATCACGTACAAATTCCACGGACCTGTTGAATCGATGGTGGCCTTTGAGTGACATTCAACTGTACCGGAGCTACAATGTCGTGCTCTAAAACATTTTTTGTAAGTGCTCGAATTACGTTGGTGTTTTAATTACTGTATGAATGGACCTACTCGTTTGGGGTCGTAACTTATTGCGTAGAATATCAGTAATAGTATTGTTATTGTTTGTTAAGATTGCCAAAGAGCGAACAGTGAACAATCATTCATTAATGTCTACACAACCAAGTCCAATACTATCGGCAAAATCCCCTCAGCTGAGCTGGGGGAGTTTCTTGCCGTTTCTTCTCCACAGTGATAACACGTTTCGAAGCGGCAAAAGTTTAGTTTAAAAAATAGTTAAAAATTTAAGGATTAAAAGAGCTTTTAAAAATCTATTTGAATAAAGATAATTTTGACTTTGACTTTGACTTCAAGCCTCGGAAGTCCAAATAGCACAGCACTCACCTGCGTCGCGAGACCAGGCAACAACAATAACTAGGTCATTACTGTCATGTAGTTAATAACCTAATCATACTATAGTACCTGCTTGATGAAAGCTTTATTTAATTCTTTGAGGCTTTAGCTCGACAATATAACTCGTTTATTTTGATAATATGAATTTACGTCACCAGACAAACAATTGATTGTCATGCATTTTAAACGTTTATTCAAATCAGTTCTAAATCATCATCTAATCACGAGGTTGTATTGACGTAAGCGCTTCAATTAAGCCACGGTTAAAACTGGCAACGAGTTTTCTTAAAAAAAAAACTTTGTATTAGTAGATTAATTTCTTTTGCGTCATCTATATCAACTCATACAGAATACTGAACATACTAAGAATGCTGAACGTCGATATCTTCGTGGGTTGAAATTGATTTAAATATACGTTTATTCTTTAAAATAAACTGTCTTATCATTGAAAAAAAATTGGCACATGAATAAGGTGATATTTTGAAATTCAAAACATTTTCTCCCGATCATGTCACTTAATTAGGGTTAACTCGCTGGGCGACAACGAAAAAAAATGTTTTACAAACTATTTACAATTCTATATTTATTTTGAGTGACGACTGACGTCGGAACACGCCCCGAATGACGACAAATGGATATTTTTATTCACAAGCGAGCAACAACGTTGGAACTGTCAGCCAGAAGACTAGACGTGGCGTTCACTACACACGATATCGATTAGCACCATCAGGGATTGAGTAAATCATTAATTATTCCATTACGCTTCATTGACGATCAACTAGTTTCACCTTTGACTCCGTTCGATTTTAACATTTCTTTAATTCGTTGCTACAATTTCTTGATACTTGGTCATGCACAATGGTTACGGCTTACAATTCGACACGGGTGCATATATTTGTATCTATTCACATATTTTTACGGTTTGGGTGGTAATATATTCGAAATAAATACTTATTGTATTGTTAAAAGTTTTATATATAAGTATCTATTTACAAACGGTATAAAATGTAAAAGACCATAAGTGGCTTATAATATTGAGCCATATTATTCTAAATTTAAAATTAAATTCATTACCAATTCAATAAATCTTACATTACTACCCGTGAATAAACAGTAATGTCAACTTACAAAAACACAATTATCTATGCCATTTACCAATAACTCAAAGATAAATCATGGCATACGCATGTTTACGTCAGCACTGCAAAGGAAATTGTCGGCCAGTTTGAATAGTACGAGTACATTTAGCGGACGCACAGAATAACTTAATGCGATTTATTTATTGTGTTAGCACGCACTACGCACGCTTCTTTTTGCATAATGCGATTGTCTCATTGATCGGCTGATGTGCGCTACTCACCTTGATAGTGATTCATTGACACACGAATAAGCCGCTTTAAGACCACGGAGTAACATCCGTTTTAAAATGTCAGATATTTTGTTATTTTGTGACTTCAGCTGAATGGCACATTTACATTATTCACGCTAAAATATATAATAAATATTTTATAGACTGAAATAACAATGAATAAATAAATGCTACAATAGAAAATAATAGTTTATTCGATAAATCATCTGCGATGACGCGCTCAGTATGCATAGAAAACAATAAGGGGGTCATTAGCGTTGTCTCGGTGAATCAATTGGCTCGAAATGACCCCGCATCACGACTGACAAATAGCCCACACGGTAGACGATTGGCCACTTCTCAGTATTGCACAAACATGTTTTCCGGTGACGTTTTGTAATGTAGCGATATATGTATGTATGTATTCTTGTTTAGTTTCTATAGAATACTTTCATGACCATTGGGACTACTATGATTAATGCAAAAGTCTGTTTAATTTTCACGCCTTAACAGCTTAATCAATTTTAATCAACTTTGGTGTATAATATGTAGATGATAGTTTGAAAAAGAACATAGACTTTTATCTGTCGCGAATATTAAATTTGTAAAAGTTTTTTGAAATTGAGCATCGAAAATAAATCGAAATACATTTTATTAAATTCTGGAATATCCAAAAATGTACTAATGCTTAGAGTGGGTTGCCGTTTTTTCATGGAGTCTAAACTAAGCTGTGTCAGTCTAATAGTATTCTATGTAAAGGACAACGAAGTACATACGCCATTTCTATCCACTAGTATTAAGCAGTCTAATAATGTTCCATTAGCCTAGTATTTGTCTATTAGGCATATAGTATTTGCACATCACAAGCATACCTAGGTGTTCATTGATGCATAAACTCTCTCATTACAGTCACTTGTATCAAAAGTATTTGCGTAAAAAACAAAAGACGTATTATTATACTGGGATCCTTGTAAGATTATATATTTATTTATTAAAATGTTGGTAATACGCAGTCGAATTACAATACACTTAGTAATTTGGGTCTGTCAGAGTTACAAGCTTTAATTATGAAAATCTTTACGAAAGTACATCATTTAAAGAACAATAAATTAAATTAAATAAGAAGCCAAATGCATAAAGTCATCATTAAATAATTTATAATTAATTGTACCAATATATTAAATTACATACAATTTAGCAGGAAGCATAAAATAGACTGGTGTGTAGGCCTATACCTTACATAGTAATGTCGGTGAATCTTTCATATGTATCTACATACCAAAATGAACATATTTTTTCTTCTAATAAATATGTTCCATACACATCATATAAGAAATCCAATATATATGTGTATACATAGTTATTTGCTTGGAGATATCGTCTAAATAATTGTCTATAGCGGTGTGAACATCTTACAAAATTCCATAACCTATGCAATTTAAATTGCATCAAAACAGACACAAGCAGTGGCCATCGAAAAAACATAATGCAATAATATTATTTCAGCGTAATTTGCCGAGTTAAAAAAGTAAGGTGATAAAAAAAAACGCATCTCGTTCAGCGATCGCTATCTTCATTTCGTCGCGGTTGTCGTGGGAACTGCGCCTCGATTCATATTGTCTGGCTTCATTTGAGCTCTTATAACTTTATTACCAGATATATTGTTTTCTTAGACAGCAAATTGCTTCTAGAAAAATGGTATTCTAATAGCGTCAAACATAAAATCATAAGGATTCATGCGACGGTGGCACATTCTGGGATCAACCTGTCTAAATCTAGATACAAAAATAGGAAAAGATGACATAATAATCTCGATTGGTGAAAAGAGTACATAATGGCTTCTAGGATAAGGGTGCGGTCTCTGACTTTTTACAATTATGTTTGTATTTACAATGAACCATGTTGTACTTCAACTGCGAAGAAACACTTCGTGAGGAAACATGCACCCTTACAAAGACATTTTAACCGCACTAGGCCATACTGATGAACTAAGAGCTAAACTTTCTCAGTTGTAGTGAATACCCGTGCTTGTTATTAGATTTAGATTTAGATTTAGAAGATTTTTTTTTGGCCCTATCCCACCACACACCCGCCGCTGTAACTCCTGTGCTTCAGGATCAACAGCGGCACGCACAATATTGATGCCGAGCAATGAAGCTCAGCGAATCTTAGGGGGCCTAAATTTGTCATAATTCTTAGTTAATTAAAAAGACAAATACAGGAGCAGTTGGAATATTAGAACGCATAATCTGGGCTGAGGTATGTACACAACACATGTATGTTTGTACGAGTATACAGATGATAGATAGTGTATTAGTATACAGATCATAATTCATAGCCGTTTCACTTCATTCGAAGGTTATTTGGACTGCAAACACTTGCTATCAACTGTCGGGGCGGTGACTCTGCCGAACCAGTACAAAAGAAAACTTATTTTCCGTCCGTATTTTACGTTGCATATGGAGATGCATAAGTCATTACTCTTAGCAACACATGAATTTCTTAAGAGCGTAAGTCTGTGTTTTTCGAACAATGTAAATTTTATGTCCTTTTACCATTGTGTAATGACGAAATTATTAAAGAAAGCGGTGAAAGTTCACAATTTTTTTAACCATTTAAATATATATGTTTAAAATGCAATCCAATCCTGATTACGTCATTTTATTGATTCCGGAAAGTTTAAATTTCCTTATGCGATAAAAATATTTTGTTTGTCAACCGCTTCAACTTTAAAGTTGAAACACATATCACATTTCATACTAATTAACCCCAATGCTAAATACCATAAAGCGATTTATTTAATTACTAAAATGATCACAGTATTGAAACAAGCAGAATTCTCATAAGTTACAATACGCAAGCATAGTTACTGTTAAACAAATTAAGCTGAAATCCTCACAAAACCTTGTGTAATTAACCTCAATACAAGAGATCAATCAAAACACACAATGTACTGCAAATACATTCTTATTGACATTCAATGATTAACAACTAAGTAAAGCTAGTGTGGTTGAAGTAATATATATGAAATAAGCCTTTCTATTTTAGTATTGAATCCTCTCAAATGATCTATACATTGCACACCACCATCACAACATCCGGCCATGTACGTGCCACTGCTGGGCACTGGCCTCCTCTATAACTAAGAGCGTTTAGGCCTTAGTCTTCCACGCTGGCCTAATGCGGGTTGGGGGACTACACACCAAAGAAATTTCTAATAACTTTTAGGTGTGCAGGTTTTCTCACGATGTTTTCCTTCACCGTTAAATTACGTGATAATTCATTATGAATACACACATAACTTCGAAAAGTTAGAGGTGTGTGCCTGGGGATTAAACCCGCAACCGTTGAGGTTCTCGACCGCGTGCATAAACCTCGAGGCCATCACGACTTACAACTGTACATACAAAACCTATTTAATTTCACCCAAAATACACCGTACAAATAACGAAAACAATACGACATTTGCGCACAAATAGTGGTAGGTACTCAAACAATGTAATGACGTATTGTCATTGACCGTGACTGTCGCTTTGTGATGCCGTGTGTAACCTCCGCTTTGCATGACAAACATTCTTTATTTGCGAACAGACACCTCTTTCAATGAAATCCCATCTAACATAAAGTTTTAATGACAGTGTTTTTCATATTTTTTCTTGCTAAGTTTCGAGGGTTTTAGGTTTTTGGTTTGTTTTTTTTATCAGGATTGACGACCAAAAGGTTACGATTAAAATGATCTGACGCAGATAAAACATCAGAACTACCACAAATGAAAATACTTTTATTGACTCATTTATTACGTAAGGTCAAAGAATCACGAGATCCTAAAAGAGTACCTACATCTTATAAAGTAAACAATCACAATTATCTTGATCTATCAGATATTAATTTAATATATGAAATGTCCATGCTTGGATCTGACAGTACGAAACTTTTACAGGTAGAGTCAATACGGACAACACTGTGTCGGTCTTCTCTCTTCAGGTATGCAATGTGCTTTGTAGTATTAGTATTAAATAGCGGGTTGAGTTAGTCTTTAAAGTATGAAATGAAGTTTTTTTGACTGAGTTTTTGTGCCAAGTTCGTTTGTTAAAAAATTGCTTTGGAAAAGGGCTCGGTGGTATATTCATATTTTGTTTTAAATGTAATAGAATTAGCGGATTCTTTCTTTAGTTTCCCACCTACCATAAACACTCCTATCATCGAGAACCCGAAATAAAACTTAAAATTTAACACCCAATTGAAATAACATTCCAACAAATGAAAAACGTTCAATGAAACTGAAACCAAACTATACAACCGGCCCCAGTGTAACAACGAAAATATTTCAATTAACATTTTTATCCAGTTTTAAATTACTTAATCTAGTAACCATTCAGTTGTACATAGTTCGTTTCCCACAGTTTATTTGTTCGCCGCGGCTATAGACAATCCATTCGAGACGGCTGTAGAATGTAGTGGAGGTTTTAAAAAGGCGATTGCATCTAATTCTTTAACGAACTCCTTGGTTAGGTGATTTGTTGCGCCTCGACTGATTACATTGTTCGAATGTTTTAGAAAACAATCTACGCGCTTGTTCGAGTGTGACATTCTAAATGGAACTTTTAAATATCAAGCTATTTTTAATTGGATATTTCATTTAACGAACCCTTGTTGATGTAAGATGTTTTGGTATTTATTGTCTATTTAGAAGCTTTTTACTTTAACAAAAATAAAATGACGAACAAAATAAAATGATGAAACGTAAAATGTACAGTATACGAGTATTTTTGTTTTAATGTTGATAACGAACACATTTTGTTTTTTTTTTTATTCTGGCACGGCAAAGTGACTACACTGTACCTGATGGTAAGCACAGTGGAGTCCAAAAAATAATACCGACCAGCGAGAAACGATATGGTCACCCGCTGGTCGACACAATCATGCCGGCCCGCACAAATGCTTCTTCACGCTGCGCTTAAATGATCCAGGATCATAGGAAGGAGGGAACACGTGAGCCGGCAAACATATTGTTAAATTTAGATTTATATTTAGTGGGCGATGGGTGTCGTATAATATAGACCGGATTCAATTCAATGTACAAAACGTGCCCAAAGACGTGCTGGATGTTGCCCACAGCTAAAGTTTAAATTATCGATATATTTTATGTAAATTTGTTTGTATTTATGTATTCATTCAAATAGTCCTGCTGAAAAAACGCTTCTATATCCAATGACTTAATCTTATTAATTGTTGAGAAAAAAACGATAGAATTTTATTCATACATATTCTACATAGTAAACACATCACCGCTTAAGTCTTTAAACACATCGCATTATTTAAAAAGCAAATATACGGGTTTGTACTCGTCATTCCCGCGATGCCAATAAGGTTTATTATATAAGCGTGGCCATTTTAAAACCGTTGACATTTGAAGCACTTAGGCCAATCATCGTGCTCACCGTATCGTTTGATTTACTAACGCGGAAGCTGCTGTGTTCGGGCGTAACCCAATACAGCCGGCGTAACATGCCCATTGCGCACGCGATGTTTACTCACTATATAAGTACACTGGAGTTTTTATAGTCTAACTTGATAATTAGTAAAGACTAATTAGTAATTATCTGGTTATTCGTAGATTATATCACGATGCGCTTTTTCGCTTTTCGCGACTTTCCTACTGGTGGGCACGGGTCTCATCTACAACTGAGAGGTTTTAGGCCTCAGTCCACCACGTTGGCGTTGGGTTGACGGACTACACACTTAAGAAATTCCTACGACTTTTTAGACGCGCAGGTTTCCTCACGATGTTTTCCTTCACTGTTAAAGTACGTGATAATTCATTATGAATACACACATAACTTTGAAAATTCTGAGATATTTGCCTGGGGTTTGAACGTACTTTTTTAATACCTACTTATAGTAATAATAAATATTATTGATTACATTAACGTTAAAGGAAAAAGCTTAAAAAGCGGACATACCCACAAACTCTCCATAGTAATATCAAACGTAAAGGGGTCGGCTAATTAGGCCATCGTGTGGGACTAAGATAATAAAGATGGAACCTTTCTGACTTGCTAGTTAGTCGGGTTAACCAAGAAGAACCAAGTTAAATTAACGCTATAAAATGTTTTCCAGATATATCTATTACACTGGTCTGCAACAAAATCCTCCTTTAAAAAATGATGTCATAAATATGAAGATTTTGATGCTCTGAATCTGTTCCCCATGGCCAATCTTTTCTATCACGTCTAGATTTTTCGTTATGTTTTGTTTTTTTTTAGGTATTTTTAAGTTCGTTTTATGCGTTAACATTATAAACTATGTATATACATATGAATTAGGTTTTTGCTAGTCGTAACAGAAAGGAAGAAAGTACCGAAAGTGATTTCTATGGTTGAACATATGCGCCTATATATTAATTTATATATATTATCATATATTCTCAATACCTATGGAATATTTGTGCTGACTTTAAAGTTGTCGCTATACTTACTGGATTGCAAAGAGGATACACAAAGTTAAACCGTTTTTTTTTAAGTGAGTGGGACAGCCGCGCTAGAGACAAACATTATAAAGTGAAAACTTGGCCACAAAGAAAAAGCTTGACACCTGGACTTAAAAATGTATCTCAAGAACCACTAGTGCCAAGTGACATTTTTTTTTGCCACCGCTTCATTTAAAGTTGGGACTCATTTTATCATCTTTGTGATAGCTATTAACAAGCATGGTGCAGGCTTTCGATATCTCAAAACAAAATTTCCTCGAATCAGTGACTCGAAATTGAAAGGGATTTTTGTAGGTCTGCAAATACGAGAGCTTATGACGGATGACACTGCAGAAAAAAAAGCTTAGTGTGTAAAGTGTGTCATAATATAATTGTTGTTATTGTGATAAAATGTTAATGGACATTGTATTTAAAATCTGTGTGCTGTATTTATTTGCATGTTAAATTCCCGTGTTTGGAGCACCAAATATGATGTTATCATGCACGAAAACAATGAGGAGGAAAAAAATATTTTTTTTGCAGACCAGTGTTATCAGAATGAGCAAGTAAGCATGTTTAATATAAATTGTTACATGTTTAATATAAAATTTGTACATAAATAAATTTAAATATGTCGTTCTGTTACATTAAATGATTTCGGTAGTTCTGGATAGCTATTTCATGCAAAGACTTTTAAGTACTTAAAAAATAAGATAAATGTTGACTTTCCATTGACATACATGCATTCACTCTCCCTATCAAGATTATAGATGATTATACTCAGCACGCACTCCCCAGAAGGACTGATGTCAGGCAAGTGGCCGACCTTAACCAACAAACCAAGACATCATGGCTACATGTAATGAGATAATAATGATAAAAAACCTACTTTGCGCGTAATTACATCACAACAAACAATATTGACAAAAACTGCGATTCTCGGTTAGTCAAAGACGTTGCCCGCATCTATTACTACAACTTATAACACGTGTTATTTAGCAAATTTTATTCATATGCGAAATATCATGTTACATAATGAATAATTTATTTATTTATAACTTCTCTTTTATATTACTTCTTTAAATAAAAGGGCACTAAGCAAAAACTTTTGAAAGGGACATTTATAAATGCAAAAAAGACCCAACATAAAGAGATACAGTAAAAGGAAAATGTGTAAAGGATGCATATAAAAGATTCCAAAGGTGGGATTCAAACATGACCAACTTTCAGTTATTTTTAATATGAACTCAGTTATAGTAGAAATTTAATAACGATGCTTAATAATTATTCATGTTATTATAATTTTTGTTACTATTTTGCCATAACATACTTAAATTGTTTATTTCAAACAAAATAATAATTTGTATGCAAACATGTTAAATTTTAGTTCAAATTCACGCATTTTTTTGTTTCTGGGCTTAAGTTTCGGATAAACTGTGTTTTTTACTGATTAGAGTAACACTGATTTAAAAAAAAACACAAATAATAAAAGTAAAGTTTTTTCTTCAGACTTTAGAGAAACCCATAGATCGTGACTTAATAAAATTAAACAAAGTTACTATTGGTGAGAATTTTCATTTAGGATATTGGTGCTCATACAGTCTGTTCTTGTAGCATTTGCGGTTTACTCTTTGGTTTCATATTTTTTATCACTGCAAGTCTATGAGAAACAATGGACGTGGCGTAATACCAGAAGTCTTGCACTGTACAATGATCAATACTTAACTTTTCCTAAGCCACAGTAACAAAAATGTTGGCATTGTCCGTAGTTTACTAGCTTTGTCGTCGATGGTGGTAGAAACCTATTATACCTCCAGGACGATGACTGTTCAATCTTTTATCCCGTAGTTTTCGTTTTCTTTTATAAAACTCATATAAACATGCCAATATATTTGGAAGGGTAGGTAGAGCCGCATTTCTGCAACAACGTTTTCTGTCTATTTTTAGTACCAGTAATAGGGGGTGATATTATTGCCGTTTCTCAGGCACATTTCCGGGCTTAATTTATGTTTGATGGTACGATGTTAATTTAACGTTGGATAACATCGCAAATAAGGTGAAAAATGATAAACTATATAGTGCTTGCTTACGCGTGTGTCATGTTCCGGAATCAAAGCATATAGAGATGTTCTATTTTAAATAGAATGAATTATAAATTCTCTAGCGAAAGAAAATGAAGTTTCGCCAAAACACATTCCTATTACCTAAGTTAACAAAAACTCCGAGCGCATATGCCCCGTGGTGTTTCTAAGACGCATGCCAAATGTTCGTCATACCTTCCTTACGCAGTCATTCATGATTAGATTATTAGTAACAAATTACAATTATTATTAGAGTAATGACCAGTTGACCGTGACCACAAAATTCGTGCCGACTGTGACCCAACGTAACGCGCTTTTCTCTTTTTATCATTCAACGGTATTGTTGCATAAAAATGAAATGACTCGTGCCTGTTTCGAATTGTTGGATAACAGGAAATTTTGATTTGTTTTATCTAATGAGTTATCTTAATAGTAAAGTAACATCGCCGGGAAAACATAAAACAAAGACAATGTTACTAACGCCTATATAATGGTGTTAGAAAAAAGTGGAAATTCGTATATTCGTAACTGAATGTCGAAAAAACGACTGAACGAATTTGGACATATTCTCTCATACTTACTATTTTTGTCACTCTTACATTTTAAATTATCTCTAGACCAAATACTGAACGCGACGAAAGTATTATCTAAAAAAGATTCAGCAACACAATATATGAAAAGAGTAATGTAATAGTAAGTAACACAGTTTGTTTTTTCAATGTCTCAATGTTAAACAGCTGAGTGCATGTTGACTGACATGTATACACATCATGTGAATTGAAATTATCATTGTAATATGTACATAGAGTCAACCGATAGAGTTGCTAATACTTAATATATAGATATTAAGTACACATATAGATGTGTTTTACCCAACTTCTCGTCTATATCCTCTAAGTTGTAACTTGTAAGTAGAGTTGCATTCCTGCCTACTTTACGGCAGTTTTGTTTTAAGTCTCACCCAATAAAAGGCGAGTCCATTACCGTTTTTGGTTACATTTCCAGACTCTGTACTGCTACTGAGAATTTCTTAATTTCTTAACCCAAAAACACTTGCCTGATCCGGAAATCACAAACGGTACCTCTAGATTGCATCGCACATGTACCGCGAGACCACGACGCATAAATACATTTTTTTGTGTATTTTTATAAATACACATACATACATAATATACTCACACCTGTATTCCCCGAAGGGGTAGGCAGAGGTGCATTTCTGCATCTGCATAGGGGGCGAGCCTATTGCCGTTTTTCGGGCACATTCCCAGACTCCGTGCTGTTACTGAGAATTTCCTAATGGAAAAACCCAATCACACTTTGCCCGACCCGGGAATCGAACCCAGGACCTCAAGATCGCACGGCACATACTTGTACCGCGAGACCACGAGGCAGGCAAATTTTATAAATACAAATTTGGAAAAACGTCACGTCCCTACGATTCAGTTCTCCAACCTTCACTTGTTCCATTAAATTAATTTACATAAAGAAATGACCTATATACGTATTAGTATCGTTCCAAATGTCAATATTTTTTCTAATATTTAAAAAAAAAACTAATTATGTGAGTGGTTGCACAATATTGTAACAACTGTTATTAACTAACGAGCTTGTCGGCTCACAGGGTGATATGCCATCATGATTATCATTAGACGTTGACATTTTAACCCTCTCAGTTGTAGAGGAGGCCCGTGCCCAGCAGTGAGACGTATTTGGGCTGATGATGATTACTTGCGTGAGCATTGTGGGTTCATCAAGATAATCAAGAGTGTATCTACGTCAACTAAATCAATTTACAGACAATTACAATTATAATTGTACATTAACCTATGATTATACTCCTCTCAACTGTAGAGGAGGCCAATTCTCAGCAGTGGGACGTAAATGGGCTGATGATGAATAGAATTAATGTAATGTAAAAGGCGATCCGCCAGGCTCGAGTGCAGGGGCGTAGCTACCGCCGCGCCGTATCAGCGCAGCCGTATCAACGATACGGGACCCCGAACTGCAGAGGCCCCGTAACATCATCATCATCAGCTCATATACGTCCCGACGACGACGAAAAACGGCAACAGGCTAGTTCCTATTACATTGGACTGAAAAACGACACCTGGTGAAAAGTGGCTCCTGAAATGCACCTTACTCCCACCTAAAGTGATACACGAGGACAGAAACGATACAGCTATATTTAAAAATAGAATATTATTTATTAGATATGTCATAAAACAGAAGTTAATTTTTTTTTTATTCTAATTAATAAAAATATGATTGCCACCGATTAAGTATGGAACAATCGCTGTTATTTTGAAGTCAGTATTGCAATAAGATTTCCTAAAAACAAAAACGTAGAAGATCTCAAAGATAAGCACCTAATTCATGGCCTTACTAAGCGTCATAATAATGCGAAGCTTACCTTGACAGCACGTAATAAGATCAGTAATACCGAGCGAATAACTTGCAAAACATTGTTACAAGTGCTTTAATCTAGATTAGACGGTCTACCACATCATTGACATAATGGCGGTTTGGATCGATCGTTCCAGTCCTCTTTATATTTTGAAACGGTTTTTTGCAACACGTCCATTCTTGATACTTGTTAATTGGCGCGTAATTATGAAATTGCCGGTTTTAGAATGTACATATTTAAATTGGTACGTGTTTCGCTTCATGTTTTGTAAAGTTTTTTTTTTTTTGTGTTAAGTCGATTTATGAGTTTTGAAAGGACAGCGGTAGTAGTGTTTAGTTGAGGCGCAATTTAATGCTATTGAATCGTAGTTCTTGTTATGTAAGTGTGTTTCATTACGTCTAATAGTATTATTGTCTAAGTCTAAGCGAAAAATAATTTCATTGTTGGATCTTTATTTTTATGGTTTCATAATTCATAGTATGACCGACCAATGAGCTACCAACTTGATTACAAATGATTACTGCTCTGTCACAATTCGAACATTCACCTTTCAATAAGGACATTTTCATACTTTTGGACATCAGTATAAAAAGTTGTGCTTATAGGATCCTCCTGATTTTTAACGTATTTAGACTTCAAGATTTTTCAAGATTTTTCAAGTATTGGTGATAACATATTTGTATTTTTCCCTTATTATATGGTGATCTATGCAAATTTGTCGCATTTAAGACCATCCTACATACTTCGATAAAACTGTGTCGACTGGTATGAGATTATAATAGTCGTTTCCCGCCACACGATAGTGTATTCTGCGCTGTTGAAAAAAAAAACTTGTGTTCTAAATTCAAATCAATTATCTTCGTCTAACTCCATTAGCTGCCGCGCTTTCTTTCGTGTCTATTTCACGGCTCAACGTCATAACCGCTAACCCAACCATTCCGCATTACCGTTCATACTAAGTAGATGCCCAAAGGCCTAATTACACTAGATACAGTACAATTCTCTCGCAGGAAGTGGAACATGAAAAAATACTCGCCATGATACGCAACCTCATTATTAACTGTGGTTTGTCATTAAACACGACGACCGTAATGACGCTAGGTCCTAGGCGATTTTATGAAATTATTGTTTTTTTTCAGCTGTGACGGTGTAAATACAGCTTCGCTCGTGGCTGTTAGTTACACGTAACAAGTTTAATAGACAACCATTTGATCGTCGTTGTGTTACCACTGATTCACGCCTCGATTGACGCAGCGGCCAAGTATTTTTGGTTTCTAACGTTGCGAATGTAACTTCCGCACGGACGAATATTTGCATGAACTATACTTAATGGTATCGGTTTTGGTTTAAACAGATCCAAGGTACAGAAAAATCCTAGAGTGGAACATTGATTAAAGATATTTGCAGAAGAATATAAGATTTTGTTTCGAAACAAGGACATAACACTATTTTGTTTTTTCATGGCAAAATGATCGCAGTCCAAAAAGTTGACTGGTAAGAAACGATAATTATTACTCTGTTACTAGTTATCGCAACTAATTATGGCAGCCTGGTCGAAACCAGACATCCAGACGCTATTATCGATATTTCTAGGTCACTTGAAGAGTTCACTATTCTGATGGATACGAATGGTCTACCAGAAAGTCGTTAGTAGTAATATTGAACTCGTATCGTTTATTTTTTACTTTACGTAATATGTAGGTATATAACTTGCCATTAAACTGTGTAATGAGTCTATGTTTTTAATTATTGTATCTAAAGCAGCCCATAACCGTCTCATTGTTGGTCACAGCCCTTCTTTATAAGGGCCTTTTTAAAGGGCGGGCTATTAGCACACTGGGCTGACCTAGTCTTTAGTGGACTTTACACATCTAAGAGATTCTTTGTGGAGAACTGTCAGGTAGCCAGGTTTCCTCACTTCGTTTAATAGAAATATATCAAACAGTATTACATTCATCTTTGTATACTTATAAAAAAATATATACACACTCTAATCGACTGCCTCGTGGTCTCGCGGTACATGTATGTGCCGTGCGATCTAGAGGTCCTGGGTTCCATTCCCGGGTCGGGCAAAGTGTTATTAGGTTTTTCCATTAGGAAATTCTCAGTAACAGCACGGAGTCTGGAAATGTGCCCGAAAAACGGCAATATACTCGCCCCCTATTAGGTGAGACTGATACATACCTGGCGAAATGTGGGTGCAGAAATGCACCTCTGCCTACCCCTTCGGAGAATACAGGCGTGAGTTTATGTATGTATGTATGTACACTGTAATATCAGATTTACAAAAGCTAGAAGGAGGTGTAGTGGTACCCCTATATTTCGCCAGGTATATTTTTAAGTCGCAAGTTCTATGGAATGAATGCTTAAAATTTTGGACTACATTTTCAGACTAAAAGTGTTTATTGAGTATTATCTAACTTAAACCCAATAACTTTACCCAAATCGAACCCCCCCTTTTGATCGCACGCTGAATTTAGGCAGTGGGACCACGGAAGTCGTCAAGATAAATGAAAGATAGTAAAGGTACATACTATGTTAATTAGTACTATCGTGAGAGCCGACTAGTACCGTAGGCTTCACCACTCAAAGAGTCCGGAACTAATATTTGCATAATTGTACAAGCTTAACTTGTAAGTCAAGTACACCAAGCAATAATATTTTATAACCATGTTTAGTTCCCCGTTTCACTAGGATTAAAACTTGTCATAATAATGTCACCGACCTTGAAACCATGGATTAACAGAAAAATGACTAATTTTTAAATTCATTCGAAAACGATTTTTTTTATTGCCTTCAGTTTGGTGAATAGATGCTAATTATAAAATGAAAAAGCGCTAAATTATATTTTACTGTTTCATTAAACGTTTTTGAGTGCTATAACCTACTAATTAAAAGACCATTCTTGCTTGTTCTATAATACTTACATCCATACAATGGAAAACCATTTCTTAAGGGTAACACTAATTTCTTCTCAGGTTCTTCACAGAACATTAAAATCTCTATTGTGAAGAAATTCGCAAAAATGCAAGAAGTATGAAGATTTTCTTACCAAATCCCAATAGACAAATTTGATATTAGCACTAAAAATCTAAAGTTTTCTCTGGAAAAGAACAAGCGACTGCCTACTAAATTTAACTCTTTTCTATCGTTCCACAATGTATGATAAAAATATTAATTACGTAAACATATATTTGCAAATGCCATTTGTAATAAATAATGATTTACTGTATTTAAATTTCAATTAAAAATATAAATACATTTTATTATTTAAATAAAAAATATCTTACCTTAACGGAACTAATTTTCCAGTCTTAAGAGAAAATATCAAAGCATTAATTGAATACCATAAAACCAATTATTGCTAAGTATAATAGTATGTTAAAAAGTACCGTTCAATGATAATATCCTCTTTTCTATGCGAGTTAAATGCGACTCGACGATTGCCGCTGCATTTCCCGCGCTCTATCTCTGGACAACAGGAAGGGCATAAAACTATTAAATTAAATGTCAATTTAGATCGCGGCCCCCTCTTTTGACATCGTTGTAATATCACGTACGTATTCAAACGATGGACTTTTGCATGAATTTATTCACTAGAGATTTTGAAAAGAATGGCTGAATCGCTTTCCGCTACTTGATCTACTGTCTAATCTACTTTATGACATATTATGTCTGTATTCGTATTTTTTTTCTATAAAACCTACTGGATCTTTACGCGTACTTTCCTCTTTATGCATCATCAGCCCATATATGTGCTGGCTACGGGCCCCCTCTACTACTGAGAGGGGTTTGACCTTAGTCCACCACACTAGCCTAGTGCGGATTGACGGTCTACACACCTAAGTAATTCCTAAGAATTTTTAGGTGTGCAGGTTTCCTCATGATGTTTTGCTAGACCCTTAAATTACGTGATAATTCATTATGAATATACACATACTTCAGGTTTGAACCTGCGTCCGCCGAGATTCTCGACCGCGCGCCAAAACCTCGAGGCTATCACTACTACTTTTTTCTGTATACCCAATGAAAAAAGACTGGATATAATAACAATGTTGAAATCTTTAATTTTAGATTTCTATACACCCACATTTCACTAACTATTTTTTAATGCTACGTAATAAAAAGAATGCCAATAGGCATTTTAAATTTTGAATATTAAAAAGGGATACTTTGACCCTTACACAGTATCTTAGCAAGTATTCTTATCCGTTTAGATACAAGCCACAGAACTCGACCTCTATTTGTTGAGTATTTCTTTTCCCTCCAGATACCAAAGCGATAACTTTGTGCCAAAAAAAAAATATTTCGTAAAAACAAATGATCGTAAATCCCAAAATCAAGTGAAGTATAATTAACGCGATACGATCGGAAGTTCGTGTGCGTGACAACCGTATTTTGATCGATAGTTTAACTTTTATGGGATCATTTTATTAAGAGATGTTTATCAATAATGACGTTGACCTCCTATAAACTGTAATCATGTTGTAAAATTACTACCCAATGCCATATTTCGATATAGATACTTATATTTACTCTTTACTGTGTTAAAACTTATGTTAAAAGACATATAATTATAAATTTTTCAAAATATAATAATATATATATGTATTTATGTAATATTATTTAAAAGCACTTTAGATCATACATTCAACTCAGTTAATAATATTGTTGATTAAATATAATTTAACAAGCAAAGCAAGAGGGGAGATGCGCAAGATATGAACTCCACATTTTTGGTTTATATGTGTTTCTAATCGATTTCGAGACTTTTTCTCTTTATTCATTGTATTGATTTATAACATATATTTTCGTTATAATATCCAGCATCCGATATGGTCTAGTGGCTAGGATACCTGGCTCTCACCCAGGAGGCTCGGGTTCGATTCCCGGTATCGGAAGCCATAATTTGCTCGTCTTTTTTTTCACAAGACAATAAGTAAATAAAGAAAACATTAGAAAAAAAAAACAACAGTAACTTGTTTCATAGATATGCAATACGCAGTTGAGTAAAAGCTAAACCTTTTTAACGACAAAAAATGAAAGAAAACCAGCCTATGATATTTCTCGAAACGTAGGAAAAATTCAATTGTAAAGTCGCCAGCAATGTAATAATTTGTAAACATTGGTGATGTTGTGTTTAACCGACTCTCGAGGCCCATTGTGACCAACACAATTTTGGTTACGCAATGGCATGTGCTAAAACATACTTGCGCGTTATCGATTCATTTAAAACTTTTGATTTTCTCGCTGAGTTGATTTTCACTCATCCGTCGGATTTTTTAATCAATTGTACAGGCGATAATATCGTTCTTGCTTTCCACGTTTCGATATTACAGAATTGTTATTCGCTTTAACAAGCTGTATGTGGAATAGAAATACCATTAGGATTTTATAAACGGGAGTAGATTTAAAAAGAAAACATTTTTTATGTTTTAGTTAAGCATACTGCCTCGTGGTCTCGCGGCACAAGTGTGTGCCGTGCGATCTACAGGTCATGGGTTGGTTGGTTGGTCATGGTCAGGAAATTCTCAGTAGCAGCACGGAGTCTGGAATTGTGCCCGAAAAACGGCACTACTAGGCTCGCCCCCTATAACGTGGGACTGATACATACCTGGCGAAATGTGGGTGCAGAAAAGTACATCCGCCTTTGGGCAATACATGCGTGAAGTTATGAGGTTATTTTAAATATATTCTATATTTAAAAAAATATTCCATACATACCCCTTTTTTGGCATTTTACGACAATAAATATTTGATGACAAAACCGGTATTCAATAACATTACTATAGCATCAATTTAATTGTAAATATTAGAACTTAGCAAATAATTTCCATGCATGAATAATGCGGTTACTCTTCTTAATTTCACATTTTCCTAATTACAATTTTTTTCTCATAACGTGTTATACCTATAAGTTATATAAGTCGTGATGGCCTCGAGGTTTAGGCACGCGGTCGAGAATCTGGGCGGTCGCGGGTTCAAACCCCAGGCACACACCGCTGACTTGGTGGACTAAGGCCTAAACCCTCTCAGTTGCAGAGGAGGCCCGTGCCCCGCATTGCGACGTATATGGGCTGATGATGATGATGATATACAAACAAAATAGTTCAAATAAACGTATGACTTGTAATAGTGACAGTTTGGAATGTTTAAATTGGCTTTATTTAGGTCTTTATACATAGTCATAGTCATACATAGCAGTAAAATATAGTCATATCCCTATCAAATTGCAAGTGTTGAAAAGAGACAGAGATACTGAATTTAGCTCAGGATCAGAGTTCAAAGCCAACGATAGGTAAGCAATACTTATTGTACGCAATAAACAGATAACGTGCGTTGTTTAAATACATATGGGAATATAGCTAACTATAAAGTTAAATTTTTGTATTAATGTTTTTGCTCCTGTATGTTTTATAGTTCACGGAAGACATTTTCGTAAATCTGTTCATTTTATCATTAATATTTTGTTGAATTGTATTCTGAGAAATACAAGATTTTTTCCTGCATAGTGACGTCGATATGAAACGTAATTATTAATGCAGGTCAAATAAATTTATTAAAACAAGTTATAGCACGTTATATAAAGTGTAGAAATTCGTAGTCGTGTGATACTAGTGCGTACCATGCGACCGAAAGATCGCGGTTTCGATTACCGAATCCGGCAAAGTGTTATGGGAGTTTTTTTTATAAGGAAATTCTCCGTAGCAGTACAGAGTACGGAAATGATGCCGAAAAACCGAAATAGGCTCGTTCGAAATTGCTTAGGACTAAAACATAATTGGCATATTTAAATTCAGAATTGTACCTCTGCTCACTCCTTCGGAAATACAGACGTAAGTGTATGAAAGTTTAAAGAGTGTATGAAATGTATACATAGAGCAATGGTTAAATTTGCGTAATTACTCGCCACATTTGCTTATGCACACAGTCTGCGATAGATTTCGTTAACAATGTGCGTCATCTACGGCGAGATTATTTCCGAGAACCGGCTTACAAATGAATAAATAAATACTTTCAACACCTACAGATTACAATGTTATCTCAGGTAAATATACCTAATGTAGCGCAAATGTTGGAATACTTTAAAAACTCAACCATAGTCATCTCATCCTTAATACACCGCAATATACCGACTAGATCTTTGGTCAAAACCCAGCTTTGCTGCAATATTTGCATTAAGGCTGGTCTATATCAGAATAGCCAATACAAAACTCCGTTACAAAAAAACCTGTACGTTACGGTAAGTGCATATATCTATTGGTACATCTAAGTATTATTCTCTTTTCTAGTAGGCAATGGTTGGCAAATGTCCTGCAATTGGTGAGTACCAAACTATACAAGTACAACTATACTCATACAAGTATAGCGTTGACTACTATGGCATAACTGCTTATAAATAATTTGATAGAATTAATTAATTTATACCTACATTTCCACGATGAAAAATTGATAAGCATTAACGCTGATGACAAATAAATAATCATGTTTAAATTAAGCAATCGATAGTTATTTGAGAAGTTTTGTTTTATCAACCATGATATCAAAACACCACCGCGATGAAACCTCTAAGAAACGTTTGCGCCATTAGCAGTTTTACGAGTATAGTTATAATCTTCTTCGATAATTACGCAACCATTACGTAAGTCTTAATCGAATGTATATTTTGTATTAAAGCCATATAATGTTCTCTTTTTTGTGTAAAAAAAAGTTTTTATTTTTCAACTCTTGACCGGAAGGCTTAAGTTCACACTGCGTTGCGCAATGCTGTAACATGTTTTTGATTTTTTGCAAAAAAAATATTGACGGAAGTCGGAAGTTTCGCAAGCTGTTTTTAGTCTCATGTTATGTGGGACGGGACTATTGCAGGTTTCCCGATCACGTGACTGAGATTTCTTAATGTATAGGTCCAATTTTTTATTTTTACTAATTGTAATTGTCTCTTTTATGTGAGGGTGAAACCTCATAGTTCAATGTTTTGTCACCCGCTTTGCTGTGGAGGAAAGTGGACAACTCTTTGTTTTCCGACTCCTTCAGATTTTCTTTCTGATTAACTTCGTTGCGGGACTATGACAGGTTAGGTCCCCTTAGATTCGCTGTGCTTCATTGCTCGGCGTCGATGTATATACAGGGTGTATTCAGACCGTGATCGGAAACCAAGGCAGGTAATAGCGACGGTGATTACAAACCCCCTGGCGTTAAGGAAAATTCTGACAATAAATAAAAAATTTGACTTTTTCCATACAACCATCGGTATTAAATGTACGCGGTTTGTATGGAAAACGTCAAATTTTTTATTTATTGTCAGAATTTTCCTTAACGCCAGGGGGTTTGTAATCACCGTCGCTATTACCTGCCTTGGTTTCCGATCACGGTCTGAATACACCCTGTATATATCCGTGTGCCGCTGTTGATCCTGGAGCACAAGAGTTACAGTCGCGGGCGTGTGGTGGGATAGGGCTAAAAAAAACTCTTTTCAACCACGACATCCAACCCGAATCTCACAATTGCACGCGACAAATATGACACTAGACTCATAAGGCACATAATACGCCCATATATTATATCTAGGTACTTGTATGTGTTTATCAACACATGCTCTTCGTGTTTCTATTCAATTGCATACTTCACACTGCGGCCAATGACCTCACTAGAACAAAAGTCAACATGCTTTTAGAGTAGTATTGCCAAATTTCGGTACGGACAACCAATAGCGTTCCTTACGTCTTAAGTTACAGACCAGATTGAGTTACTAGTATCACGCTTGGGTGATTAAACTATTTCACGTTAAGTATGCATCTACATGTTTATACAATCACTGACGTTTGAATATTTGAACGTATTAAATTAATATTGACAATATGAATATTTAATTACGTACAGTCGCCTAGTGTATTGCTTACATTCCCGGGTGTGAAACGTGAGAATATTATAATATCGAAACAAATATTATTCTGGTTACAAATATTTGTCTCATTTACAAATATTTGTTCCGGATCTGGAGGCTTTTGGCACTTCAAAATTATTTGTTAGTTGTCATATGCGATTCGGTCTATGAGAGTTATTGTTGGGTTGATATTATTTACTCGTATTTAGATACTATTAAACATTCAAATTTTGGAATACATGGCCTTGAAGTTACTTGCGTTGTATCAAGACACCACGATGGCGGTCAATAGTGACGTTTTATATTTGTGTCCGTATTCTTAATTAATTATCGCGCATTAACGATGAAGGAAAACGTCGTGAGGAAACATGCATACCAAAGAGTTTTCAGAAGGAATTATCATCACATCTTGATATCTTTATGTATGTTAAATATATCTATATAGAGGAGTAGACTCGTGCCCACCAATATGACATATATCAGGAGATGTAGTAATCAAATATTTAATCGGAAAGTAACAGGAATCAAAGATTGCCTTTTTTATAAACACACAAAAGGTTTCTTACTAATATGTATTACGAGTATCTCTATATTAGGATAAGAATGAGAATTGTATATCCATTCATAAACTTGTGGTCATCGCAAATGGATGTTTTAGACCAATTTTCCTTAGGGAAAATTATATTACAATTTTGCTATCATTCATTGTAACGTCGTGTATGATATCATTATAGCGGATTAGACATGTTTATAATTTAGTAACAATGTAACTAAAAAGGTAAATATATCGGGAAGACAAATTATGTTTACTCTAAAAAGGTTATGGAGTGAAATATGACGCAGATAGATTCTAGCTGTTAAACTTTTAAGGGTGATTCGGAAGCGACCACAAAATATGAATGATGAATATTATATGACCTATATTATTAGTCTATTCTTTTTGCCTCGTATGTGTCAGGATTATGTAAGTAATTTATGGTGTAGTTTTTCTATGCTGGCAGGGCAATGTGACGACCAATTTTACCAAGTTGTTGGAAAATGTATTGAAATATGTTTTTAATATACCCTTAACGCCAGGGATTAAGAGAGCTGGCATAATTGTATAGCCTAGTGAGTGTAAATGAGAGAGTAAATGCGTTGTAGTAACTTTCCCGTGCAAAAAATAAACTTAACTTACTTCAACTTAACTTTGAAATATAAAGGAGAATAATTTCTTAATCAATATTAAAGTAATAATAAAGTTAGCTTGACGCGCAATGAGTCACAGGATGCAAAAAAAATACCTGCTATAAATATGGCAAATTACTAGCAACCTGGTTACACCAGTAACAAAATTCATGTAATTATAAAAAAAAATCAAATAAACACTCATTCAGTCCCCATAAAACACCTCGAATTACACCGATACCTAAAATAAAATCGCGTTTCCGCTAGTAAAATTTGTATACATATATAGTAATGCACGTCAGGACATAAGATATCCTGTGGTATGTTTTATTTTTAAATAGTCGCTATTATTTTGTGATACATTTAATTATCTTCCGTGTGATTATAATAAATACGACTGGCACATATGTGTCAATAATGGAGATGAGATAATCAATTCATATACAGTAAAAATACATCAACGTACTCTTGATATATCTTTAGAAAAAATGAGACATTAATTAAGAATTAGATTAATGAGATGTCAAATTAATTTTACGTTCTACAAGAGTTATTATTTTATTTGCAATAATAATTTCTATTTTCTCATGTAATTGCGGTAAAGATAAATGTGAAAAAAATGGCAGCTGGTTCAATATCCGTCGGAAGCAACCGAATTTATTATGTAAACTTGTACAAAAGTATACCAGACATCACTCATATTTGTGTGTACTTCATCGAGCTTTATTGATACCTAAGAACATAATATTATTTCCGTTATAGTTATAGATGTCATGGTCTTGGATATCTATCGTTAGATACATGTATAGGATAATAGCCTTCTCTGACGTTTTTGCGCGTACTACTGGAAAGGTAGTTGAATGAAATATAATTTATCTTTTATACCCAGGCGCAGAATTACTTCACGTTAAAGGCTTACAGAGACTGTGGTAAAACCCCGGTGTAGCTTGCCTATTAACACCTCATTCCCATCTGCCGATGTCGTGGCTTCACCCCATGTATGATCACACTGACGTCTGTCTCCTCAAAGAGGGGTGTGGAATAATCTCTTAATGAATAGTAGGTACGTAGTAAGCTTCTTATTCTCTTTTCTCTTAACTGTGTATTCTTTACTTATCATCATACTGTTATGCATATGTACGTTTAATATTCAATTACGAAGAAATTATTATTTTTTTATTCAAAGGCACTCAGATACCTTCGACCGGTTTCCACGTAGGATACTTTGTATCCGTGACTAACACCATTAATGTTCAACTATGTAATTATTATTTTTATTAATCACACATTTTTTCTTTATTTTTTAAGATCCAATTGTGAAGACTACTCAGACGACGTCGCGGGCAGAAAGACTCTAAACCTACTCTAAACCTAGGCCATTCAATACATGGGTCGTTTCGTTAATGTCGAGATTATTAATGAAATGTGTTATATGAGTGTACACAAATGTGCAATGAACCCTCGCGCAATACGAAAGGTCTGCGCCCCGCAGCGGGCTGTAAATAGATGACCGATAGAGTTGCATGTATGCCTATAATCATTACTATCAAACCAAATAATCATAAGTCGATTATGTAATGGTGTGTGATTTATGTTTTATATTTACAATTTTGTAGTATTCGAAGTTTGAATGTTTTTAAAATGAAATCAACTTTTTAATTAGATTTTTTTTAAAAGCGTAAAGACAAAAGACAGGCAGAATAAAGATATTCTTGGTTTTGTCAAAATAGAACATAGCATTACGAAACACTTATGTTTTTGTATTAGTCATAAGGTACAAAATAATCGTGCGTCTCAATTTATGTTTAAATTTTAGTTTCTAAACTGCGATAGGTTAATGCGGACCGGACTGCCGACGAGGAGGTCAAGAGTTCAAGCGCAGATACACCTTTAACTTTTAAAGTATCGCTTGTAGAGGTAATTTTTGCATACTTTAATAGTTCAACAAAAGTTACGTTTGTTTAGATATTCACAAAATGAGTCTGTAACCTCTTGCATAGTCATGCACAGGCAAAAAAAAATCACCTTTGCATAAATTTATTTGTATCTAAGTATATATGTTACGAAAAGTTATTAATAATTCATTTTTGTATAAAGTACGTATTCAACCTATATACATTTACAAACTTTGGTAATATATTAGATATGTGTATTTACTTTTATAATCATAAATATCGAAATATTTTTTGAAATATGTAAACAGGTGTCTCGGCCGTATCATTGGCTTAAATGCATAATTAACAACAAATGTGTTATTATAGTGTCAAAAGATTGTAATAAATAGCAGTAAAGTATTATTTTGCACAATCATAGCAAATTGTTATCTATCAATGCATTTACAATTTCCTACTTGGTTGTCAGTTATCACAGAAAATTATTACTTACGCGATACATTGTTCACTAGTTATATGTATTGCACTATCGCGTGATACAACTTTACACATATAAGTGCTCAGTAAACAAATTCAAATTCTTCTTCGACGCCACCGTGTAGTTGCAGACCACAACAATTTCGTCAATAAAAGTGCGCTACTAACAAGTTAAAAAATAAAATATAATACGTAATAGACACCGACGAGTACCAGACCTGTGTCTCTGACATTTTAATATAATACATTTTAACACTAACATACCTGTAATAGATGACCGGGCAGCAAAACGAACGCTACTGAGTCGTTTCCTAATCAAAACAAATGACAGCTGACTCTATCTTCGTTCCTAATGTCATAAAAGTTCAATTAACCGTACAGTCACTGGGCAGATAACTAAATTCATAAAATACCATCAGTTCCATTCAACAATAAACAAATATTCGATTTTTAAAAAGTTTTTAAAGTTGACGTAAAGGTTTACGCGGGCGACGAGTAGAAAGGCGCGCGGTCCGTATAGCCTCGCAGTTGTTACTGAGTGGAAACGTATTTTGCTTCGAGTTCCGTCGGATCCGGCTACGTAGAACGTAGACGTACATATATTGCGTACCTATCTAGCCGTTTCATTTATTATCCTTGCTCCAGGAATTGCAGCGTAATGTCCTATATTACAAGAACTAGAACATCCTGCACTGAACAAATAAAGTCCGTTCGATGTGAATTGATAAATATCGAGCCGCATTCTCGATGAATGTAATTTATGATTGAGGAATAATGACTTATGATATTTTTTTACATGATAACTATTTTATAAATAGCACATACTTTTTGCAGAAAAAATACTGGCATGCAAAATAAGGAAGCATTGATTCATTTAGATAGCACGTCATTAAAGTAATTAGCAACGAAAGATTTTATCTCTTTTTTCACGGTAAGTAATGAAGTTTACGTCGTGTGTGCATAAACACTACGTTAACATCTTGGTGACTATACCGACGACCGTGACACGATGGTAATGTAGGCACACTTAACTCTACTTAGATGTACATATGTGGAACAATACGCGTAGGTAACACAATATTAGGCTTAATAGTTTAAAGTCGTCTTCTATGAGCTAGTTTGACAGTTTGGATTTAAATAAAAAAACATATGAACAAAAACATGTATTATGTAATTTTAAATATTTACTTTTACACTGAAGAAATAAAAAGGTGAGATAAAACTGGGTAAAGTGAATTGAAAACGAAAGACTTTTTGATTTATTCCTTCCTCCTTCCTAGCTAGTTCTACTATAATAGTCCTTCCTCTGCTGATTGAAGAGAGAGTGGAAAAAAGGTGTAGCATACTAAAATAGGAAAAACTCTGCAAAAAATTTAAAGTTGTTTTTAAATAATAAAAATATTATTAATATTTTTTTAAATACTATATTTTTAATTGTCATATAACATATTGTGTAGAGCCTATTTTTTCTGTACATTGAAGGTCAATAATAACATTTCAAGTCCCACGTGGCGCATTTCCAGACTCCTTTCTGCTGAGAATTTCCTGATGGAAAAACTCAAAAACAATTTGGCCTAACCCTTAACCGCACACCGCACACTAATGCCGTGATAAAGACGAGGCAGTCAGCAATCCGGAGTGAAGAAAAATTTCTTGTAGGTAAAACAACTTCAATTCAATTCGATTGCGAAGGAAATAGCAGGCAACGACTATAGCATTGTTATTATTATTACTATTTTTTAATATGCTTTATTGGACACCACAAGAATAGAAATAAAATAAAATAAAACTAAAATTATTTAATAGTTAGTAACGACCGTACTTATAACTAACGATCTTAACTCGTGGACATATTTTGTTTGCTTTATAATTATTCGGTTTTCAAAATCGTGCTCCACTGGTATTAGCTAATTAAATTAAAAAAACTATTAGCATCTATAAATATAGCGATGATAGATTCGTACATACATACATAGTACATACATACATAACCTCACACCTGTGTGCAAGTATAAGCAGGGTTCCGAGGCTTCCGAGGGTGTAGGCAAAGGTGCATTACTGAACCCACATTCCGCCAGGTATGTCAATTATGAGTCCCACGTACACACATTTCCAGACCTTGTGCTGCTACTGAAGTCGTGATGGCCTCGAGGTTTAGGCACGCGGTCGAGAATTTCGACGGTCGCGGGTTCAAACCCCAGGCGCACACCTCTGACTTTTCGAAGTTATATATGTGTGTATTCACAAAGAATTATCACGTACTTTAACGGTGAAGGAAAACATCATGATGAAACCTGCACACCTAAAAGTTCTGAGCAATTTATTAGGTGTGTAGTCCGCCAACCCGCACTAGGCCAGCGTGGTGGACTAAGGCCTAAACCTTAGAGGAGTACCTACCTTGTAGAGGAGGCTCGTATCCAGCAGTGGGACGTGTATGGGCTGATGATGCGCTGCTACTGAGAATTTCCTGATGGAAACAACCCAATAACACTTTGCCCGACCCGGGAATCAAACCCAGGACCTCTAGATCGCACGTCACATACTTGGACCGCGAGGCCACGAGGCAGTCATACTATGTAAATATCTAACATTGAATGTAGGTTCGTGACACACTATGTAAATATCTAACATTGAATGTGCAATGTTTATTCAGTTTGTTTATATCAAAAAGACGTTATTATAGTAGAACATAATTAATATAACGAAACTTGCGACACGATATTCTTTTTCTATCTTTATAATTTAAATAACATAACTGGCATCAAAAGATACACATACATACATACAATTACGCCTGTATTTCCCGAAGAGGTAGGCAGGGGAGCATTCCTCCAACCACAGTTGGCCAATTGTGTTTTCATCCCCCATAATAGGGGACGAGCCTATAACCGTTTTTCAGGTACAATTCCAGGCTCCGTGATGCTGAGAATTTCTTAATGAAAAAAAAACAATAACACTTTGCCCGACCCGGGAATCGGTCCCGGGACCTCAAGAACGCCTGGCACATATTTGTACCACAAGGCAGTCCGTATATGTACATATGTCGTAAGTCGTTAGGCCGTCCAAACGACATCACGGTTTATTTATATAAAACTTTATTGTACACACAACATTAAAACTAAGGAGTACAGAGAACTAGAAAAGTACAATGGGCGGCCTTATCGCACAAGGCGATCTCTTACAGGCAACCTGGGATGGAGATGCAGGAAGAGAGATGAAAGGTAGTCGAAGTGTGCTGGTTAAATTAAAAGACATCAACAATGCTAAAACATATCGTGAAAAAAATAATAATAAATATTCATATATATACTTAAACAAACATACATACATGCATACATACACACTAACTTACACGACATGCCTTCAATGGAATTCAAGGACAAGTAATAGTCTTTAAGCAGTTTTTTTAAAAGATAACAATGACTTGGCTCTTCTTATTGTCACTGGAAGTGAGTTCCATAGTCTAGTAGCTTTGACGGTGAAGGAACTGTCCATAAAAATTGTAGAGTGCACTGGCGTTTTAAGTTTTAAATTATCTGACGACCTCAAGAATCTGGAATGAGAATCGTGTAGAAACTGAAAACGGGTTTTAAGATAGAAAGGGGTGGCAGGATTAAAGAGTACCTATGTTATAAAGAAGAGAGAGAACGTGGGTATTCCCACGTAACGTGGTATAATCTGATGAAAGTAGGAATGTTCATACTTTGTTGCCAAGATGTCTAAATGAACGATCACATTCTTTAATTTACAAAGAAACGTATTGATAGGATATAAAATATTGAATAGCGTTGCAAAACAAAGTAGCGCTGGTGGAACTTGAGTAATAAATCGGGATATTTCTGTGGACAGAACACTCAGGATGCCGTTTTGTGTAGGTGACAGTCGCGGCGCCGGTTGCCGTTGAAGGCGAAAAAAAAGGACTTGACTTTCATGCCCAATATACGTAAATCTATTACAAATAGAAAAGTGATGAAAATAATAATTATACTATAATTTTACAATTTTATTGTTCTTATACTAGCACATAGATCTGACCCCAAACTAAAATACGAGTCTTGTGTCGTAGGTATCAGAAACAACGAGAGATTTTTCGGTCTAATAACACCCAGACCCGAAACAAATATCACACAAACATTTGTCTCGGTGCGGGGATCGAACCCGCGGCCTCTCGTTTTGCAAGCTGGTGTCTAGCCAACTGCGTCACAGAGCTGTCAAAATAATAACATAAAATATCATGAAATAACAACTTTGCAGCAGGTGTTAACTACCACGGTGCTCTCTAAACAGGGCATCAAGTAGGGTAATGAATTCCATCAAAATTCACTCGACACCCTCTTGCCAACCTTCTGCGATGCTATTTCTCGCTACCCTGAAAAAACACAGGATAAAAGGAATAAGAGAACATGTGGGTAGTAGCCATAACTAATTGATACAAAAAAAATATATAATTTGTCAATCATTTGATAGTGATCTACGAAGTTGTGGCATCGCAATACAGCTAAAAGTATATTTATATTTTATAACTTCGTTAAATAACTTTCTAGATATTTTCTAATTCTGATCCGATAGCAATCGGACTCAGTAGGTACCTTTGTAAACGCTGCCTCCCCTGCCAATGAAAATCTTAGGCACAATGCCGGATTTTGAAAATTGAAGAGTAGATAATATATTAGTTTGATCTACATTATGAGTGGCTCACTAAGACCAGTAAAGCAATGTCTTTGATGACTCTTTTGATGAGTCACAAAATCGGAGTGCTAAACTTCTTCCAATTATATACATAATATGAAATTGCCAAAGTAAATCGCTGAAACGACTTTTATCAGTTTTGGTACCGATAGAGAAATGGAGTTCTAGCCACTTTTATAAGCAACTTTTTTGTAAAACTTCTTTTTCGTACGCTCAACCTTGGCATGGGCCAACTTAATAAATTTTAAAGTTCAATAATATTTCTCTAGAAGGAAATGGATGGAACATAAGTTGATAGGCTCATTTATATGAAGGCTAGGACTTTTAGTAATCCTGCCTCGAGCAGAGCTTTAAAAGCAACGCACTGAAGGGATTCTGGTGAGTTCCACTCGAGATCCCAGAGTTCCTTTGTTGTGCTGATGGTGGATACCATGGGGTTTTTAGCCGGTAGAAATCCGGCATACCCCGTTTGCTCTCCCTAAGGCAGACGGGGATCCAAGAGGATTTTCCCCATGAAAAAAAAAAAAAAAAAAAAAAAAAAGCCTCATTTATATGTACGTATTTAAAGATGACTAAGATTTTTGCCGTGAAAAATAGTGACAAAACAATTATTATTAAAAGCAGTTGAACTTAGTAATAAATACCTAAATCATCAAACAAAAAACAAAAAAATTATAAATTAAATCAAAATACGACATGAACCATACCATCATGTTGTCGGGACCGTACGTGAATTGGTACGATAATAGCGACATCTAGCGAAAACAATAACTATTAAAATAAAGGTAAATATTTTTTTTATTATAATAAATTCGTTAACGATGTAACGTTATACAAGAAAAAATACATTCCGTATTCTCTGCATATTCGAGAATATAACATAATTTGCCTAGTCGTTTAATTACCCAGATACCGATGTCAATGTTGGCAGCACTGTGACCGTGACAAAACTTCCGTTCGTTCGTTGATGTGTGCGATGGAAATGTGTTTTATTGAAACTTGAATCAAATAATTACGAAAGTAAAATTTATGCAAATAAGTGTATAACATTAATCAGTTTAAATTTATACAACATGTTTATAGTATCGTGATAATAAAAACATATCTAGAAAGATATTTGTTAAAAATGTTATTGTGCTCTAAGTTTCATAATGGCGGCCCGTCGCGTCCCCCGCGCCTCCATTTCGATGACAGTCGAATTATGACAATGCCGATACGTAAAGTTTAGGAAATGTTGTGTATTTGTTAATAATTACGTGAAAGTTAGTTGTTTACGGTTTTATAAGGACTGAAAATGAATCCAGAGCACCATAATATTAATACGGGTGGTGGCCAGCCTCCTGGAAGTGCAGAGGTATGAATGATTTGTTAACTTTTGCAGTGTTTTTTTCTTGTTGGGATTCTGATTTTATGATGGTTTCAGCCTCAGAATCAAAGAGTGCAAACTGCCCAACAACAACAACAGAGTAATTTGACGCCCACAACGTCTGCCACTGACCTGCGAGTAAACTCAGCAGCAGTTAACGTTGCTTTGTCTAGCGTCGCAAAATATTGGGTGTTTACAAATTTATTCCCCGGACCTATTCCACAAGTCTCTGTTTATGGACTACCAACGGGAACTAGAATTGAAAATGGGAAACCAGTTCAGGTAATTATTGTTTCAATTAATTATTCTTATTATCGTTTTCATTTGCCAACCTTATATTTGTTTTAAAGTTGGGCTTCGTTACCATCACATCTACTATACAATTAGACGGAAATATTAAATACTATATACAACCAATGTTTTTCATAGTGTTGTTAAACACACCTGTAAAGTGAACATGTGTTTTCCTACCAATAAATGGTTAATAAAGATTGTGCAACATGTATAAGAAAAAAAAACATTTAAACCTGCCATTACAAAACATAAGCACACAGCCAAATCTAATTTATGCAAATTAGTCCTCAACCACTCTACATTTTCTTCTAAACATTAATGTGCAGTGAACAGCACTTCTAGCACTTGTCAATAACGGTTCATTTCTTTATTATTTATTAAATACTTATTAGTTCCTAAGAAGTTTAGACCATTGCTTAAATTTATGTATTGGAAAGAAAAGTTAATTGGCTAAATGAAATAGCAAAATTTGTTAAGATTTAATAAATATTTAAAATACATATTAATATTAATTTACACCTGAAATATAAAATACCTTTACAAACCCAAATGGAGGTTTGTAAAAAATATTTATTATCTTATCATTGATTTGCCTTAAAATAATACAAAAACATGACAGAACTTATCCAAGGTTGTTTATCAAATAAAAATTGTAATAGACTTGGAAAAGAATTTCTATAGGAATACAACCTCATTTACTGAGGTCCACCAGTTAATAAATAAACAATAGAATATAAGTAGGACCCCAATTATCCGGACTAATTGTTGTCACCTGCACACCTAAAAGTTCTTAGGAATTTCTTAGGTGTGTAGTCCACCAACCCGCACTAGGCCAGCGTGGTGGACTAAGGCCTAAACCCTCTCAGTTGTAGAGGAGGCTCGTGCCCAGCAGTGGGACGTATTTGGGCTGATGATGAGATGATGAGAATTGTTGTTGGTAGGCATCTGGATAATCCAATGTATGAAGAAAAGCGGGCTTTTTGCATACATATGTAGTATGTAGGTACATATGTATATGTAATGTTAGGTGCTTATTAAAAACAACCAATACATATCAGGAAAAATCAATGTTCATTAAGAAATTTTACATAATGTACATATAAATTGCTTACAATAATTATGTATTTGGTAATTTGCATTTGTTAACTAGGTTTAAAATATTTGATAACTGTTGTTTGACATAAGCCACTTTTTCTCTTCATTGCTGCTATATCACGAATTCGTTTCAGCTGTAATAAACTCACCATATCACTCTCTGTTTGTTTTTCAAACCACTTGACAGGTGTTTCCAAGGCATGAAGTGCTTCATCATGAGATGGTCCTGCATCATTCTCCACATCTAGATTTTCTTCAGTTTCATCTTCTTTCGATTCCTGCTGTTCACTTATCTGCATCTGCAATATGTTTTCTATGATTTCGTCATCAGACGTAATCTGAAAGCCTTGATGCTGAAATGCCGGTTCCGACACGTTCATGTTAGAATAAACTCGTCGCGGTTGGCAGTCCGGATAATCGCGAATCCGGATAACTGAGGTCCAAATAATCGGGGTCCTACTGAATTTCAAAGATGTCCTTGTGAACATAATATTTTGACCTTTTTCAGCATTTCAAACAACTTTTAATACAGTTAGAAA
Source organism: Hemaris fuciformis (assembly GCA_907164795.1). Lineage (NCBI taxonomy): Eukaryota > Metazoa > Arthropoda > Insecta > Lepidoptera > Sphingidae > Hemaris > Hemaris fuciformis. The sequence continues at coordinate 5,735,196 of OU015440.1, read as the reverse complement.
TTAAAACTAATAGTAATTTTTTACAGGATCTTGGACAAGCACATGCCAGTATACTCAATGGGGATCCAAATATATTACTTGGACACCATGGAGCACAACCACAGGTCACTGTTTCCGCATCCGGAGCCCAACAGATACCTGTGTCACAAATTATTGCTACTCAATCTGGACAAACACATGGTAAGTATTATATTGGTATTATTGGAAGAAGTGTAACAGAATATAGAGAGATTAATAGACTTTAATGGCCTCATGTTTAATTTTAGGAATAAAAGTTTTGACTTCTCAAAGTTATGAATGGAATGTCATATAGGAATACATGTTAATGGGCTTTTATTCATGATAGCTCTCCATTTGTAATTTAATGGTTTAAAAACTAATTAAGCATATAGTATGATTGATAAGCTGGTATGAATAATGTACCCATACAAATATTTTCAGAAGCACTGGTGGGTCACGGCCAGCAGCAAGAGCTTGCGGGTGCGCAGACCGCATCTGGGGGCGCACAGTCCGTGAGTTCGGGCCAGACCTCCCACCAGCAGGTACCCAATAATCGGGTCGAGTTTGTACCACACCATAACATTGATATGGTAAATCACGTGATAACACTCCGTTTATTAGCGGGAATGCAATAGACATATGCTGTGTAGACCCGGACTTATTATCAGTAGAGTAAATCCAGTTCAAAGCTACTACAGTTCACTATATAGCTTATAATATATCTTCAAATGTAGATATTTTGCCTATCTTTTTACAATAGACTGATTTTGCTGTTCTATTTAGGTATATTTTTGCTTGTTGCTTAGGTACCTACCACTTCAATGAGTTATTACTATTTATTAAGTTATATATCATCATAAAATTTGGCAAACTTTAAATCTACTCAAGGGGTATTTATACTATTCAATACTCTGAGCTTTTTCATTACTTTTATTTCTTGTGATAAATTGTGAACCTTCTACTCTTGTGGCTAATGGCATGATAAAACAGGACAGGTCTATATATAACATGGCCTACATTTTTTTTACCTTAAATGTTGTCCAATTAGGTGTTGTAAGTGTTCAAGCTTGTATGTCCTTTTATTTTTTTAAAGCTTTTTGTCAATTACTTGCATGTTGCATTTTTTTTCTATAATGTCATCTAGTAGGTTTTTATCTTCTCTTTCTTATGTTTAATATCTAATGAATTTGAAAATAACCAATAACATACATACAAAAATAGTTACACACATAAATATTATTTTAATTGTAATTATTTATGGTAATAGGGACACCATTCTCAGCAGCATATGATGCAGCAACAACTGATGACAACCACACGACAAGACCACCCTAATCAACAAGTAAGTAACTTTATTATGAAACAAGATGATATTGAAAGCTAAATCTCGCTTTGATAATATTGCTTATGTAATTCGCACTTGTAAACATATATCCGTGTAATTCACGCTGCTTTTTAACATCATTCAGCAGGTTAGCGAGGTAAGATCTTTGTGATATTTATAGCATTAGCATTTGAAGGTCTGACATATTTTAAAAGTAGGGGGCTTAGCAAGAAATATTTTTTGCTCATGACTATTTTAATAACTAAAAAAAGAAATGCCACAGGTCCATTCTTATGTGTAATTAACGATAAGGCTTTATTTATATTTATAAATTGAAAAAAATATTGTTACTTCAATAAACCTTCAAAAATATCAGATCTCAGTATTCTAATCATAAATGCTGCTGTACATTAAATTTTTAACATTTTTGTTTATATAAATCGTTGTAAAATTAAATTGCGCGCAATATTCATTTAATAGTTTTTGTCGTCATTGCGTCATGCTCATGTTCATTGTTACACGAATGGATACTCCCAAGACGTTGCTATGTTTAGTTAACATATTCAGATAAGTTTTATTTGTATTATGTGTAAGTCAATTACGATTATGAAAACTATATGAACGAAAATCTTAGTTCCTTATGTAAAAGTTTGTTCAGTTTGTTAATGTATGAAAATGAAGAAATATTAATCTATAGTTAAAATGTAGTTTTTTTTTTCAAATGTAAGTAATGGATACACAAACATATTTTATATTTTAAAAAATATTATAAAAACTTTTCTACTTCAACAGATTCAACTAACAGTAAGCGAAGATGGTATAGTCACAGTGGTGGAACCGGGCAGTAGTAAAATGGTTGATAAAGAAGAATTACATGAAGCCATCAAATTACCAAATGATCACACATTGACTGTGCATCAGTTGCAACAAATTGTAGGACAACAGGTAAATTAACATTAAAAACTATATGTATATGTCTACCAGTCCCAGCATTTACTTACATAGTAGTAGTCTACTAGACGCATTAGTATGCGTCTACCATGTACAGACCATAGAGGTTTATATCCAACTGTCAATTATCAAAAATCATAGTAATATGTAAACTGTTCTACTCTACAATATTGGGCAAGGCTTTTCACTATTTGCTTTGGATATCAAGCCATCACAAAAATAGGTAAAAATAAAATACATAGGTATAAAATATTTAGCCCCATCAACAATTTTTTGAATAGATTGAAAACTATTTTTTTAAATTCTATAAACATACATATATCCATACATATGACAATGGCTTCTGTGTTGGGCATTGACGTAAGTGGCGCTAATTGTAATCATTGATAGCACGCTCGCTTGCTAGCCGTGCGTTTATAAATCTTTCCATTTTGTGGTTTGTGACTACAAACATGTAAAATATATGTTTCTCATTATATGATTTGCGGCCCAGTTACAGTCAAGTATTTGTGGTGAGAAAATTCTAAATATTTGTATATGATAGTCTACAAGATGTTTTCTAATCAATTTATAGACATTGTCAAGGTCATAAGTACAGTAACATTTTTGGATCAGATATACATAGGAAGATATACATACCACAAACTGAAAAAAACTAGGCATATTGGTAAGCGATTGTTTACGCCATCCTAGTTTTGTTTAATCTGAAGTGAAATGTATATTATTGACGGATGTGAGACTGAGTTTTACTTTTATTATCGGTCTCGTACCTTGGTATGTTTTACGTAGGAGGGTTGTTAGCCCGCCGCACAATCCCAATCTGCTGGAGGACCACATCCTACTTTCGTCAGCGAGTCCATCGGACTTAGCCGGTAGTTAGCTAGGCTGTCCTACCGACCATTCCTCCATTCGTCACCCGGGGGTCGATCCTCTACGCCGTGGAGTCTATCGTAAGATGAGTGATTGGCAGGAGATGGCGCAAGACAGACCGACGTGGAGACTCTTAGCGTCGGAGACCAAGGCTCACTTTGAGTCAAAGTCGAAATTGTCTTTATTCAAATAGACTTTTACAAGTTGTTGTGAATCTTCAATAAAGTAATTAGTAATTGCGTTATTGAAGTATGTGTGAGTGAGTAGTAATGCGCGTGTCGCGGCAGGTGATCGACAGCGTGGTGCGCATCGAGCAGGCGACGGGCGAGCCGGCCAACATCCTGGTGACGCACAACGCGGACGGCACCACGTCCATCGAGGCCAGCGCCAGCGAACACGTCAAGGACGAGACCAAGCAGCCCAAGCTCGACGCGCACTTCCTGCAGCCAGACATCAAGGACGTCAAGGGCATCGACCTCAAGGTGCCATACGCATTTATTTACAACCTAAACCTTTAGAACCCCACCACGGTATCCTCTGCCTGTCGTAGAAGGCGACTGAAAAGGGCCTTGGGGTCGTTGGACGCGCTGCGGAGGCAGCGTGTCCTCACTGAAAGTGACCCCGAAAGAAGCGGTGGCACTGTGGCGTATGTCCGTCGCGCGCGCCCACCCACAAGCGGGGCGCCCGAACCAAGCTAGTGGAGGTGTTACTGCGCCCCCTAAAACTCCGAGACGGCCGAAACTATTTCGTCTCAGAGACGCACCACGCGGCTGCGGAATAATGGTGGGCGCTTCTTGCCCACACACCGTGGTCGCCCCACGTGGCGCTAAGATGGCCACCGGGAGGTGTTGGTCGGTATGCCAGCACAGGGATTTTTTTAGGGACCCAACCCGGGATTAAATCTGCGCGGACGTGACATCGCCGCGCGCCGGGCTGGAAGGCCGGTGACCCCGACATACGCTTCCTGCCCCCCTCCCCCAGGGCTGGCGGGAAGTAGAGCCATAATCAAAAATAAAAGTGTTGTCTGTTCCACGATAAAAATGTCCACCGTACATACTCCCTCAGGAAACTATGGAGTGCCAATTCAAGTGGCAAATAAATGACAATAGCAAGTGATGGTATGTGCTGCATAGTCCAAAAAGAGTCATTTGATGCCATATGATTTTGTCTTTCTATCTATAATCAAACCAATTAAGTTGACTTTTTATCGAGGGAGAAGCTATTTATTGTTCTAGTTCCCAACAATGAAATGGTTGTCACCCGTAAATATTTATTTAGGGTTAAAATATCTGTAAGACCGTCAATTTGGTATCTCAGAGCAGTGACGGCGCTTTGGATGTGCGTATTTAATGTTTTTTTTTTAAATATAATATTGATTATTTTCTGCCAGACTGTGGGAGCAATGGGAATGGAAGGTGCAGTTGTCAAGATATCCGCCGGCGCATCGGAACATGACATGCACGCCATGTACAAAGTGAATGTGGAAGATCTTTCACAATTATTAGCCTATCATGAAGTGTTTGGGAAATTGAATTCTGATGGACAACCGCAGCAACAGGCGAAGGTACGAAATAAATTATTTAATGTGTGATTGTATGCGATTAATCTGAAATATTAATAAATGCGGCTTCTGCCATGTTTATTTACTTCCGATTTGAAGCACAGTTTGTGTGTATTTACAAAATTTCATGATTTTTTTCTGTTCAGTATACACATTTCTTAATTATAATATTGACTCCGCGCGATGATTAAGTAAGATTATTAAACTGAGTAAAGTCATGCTTTAAACAATTGTTTATTAACTATAATAATTACCCGGTGAAGATCGTGACTTAATAACCATGGTTAAAACACAATTTTTTAATTTATTATCAACTTTTATGCCTACTGACTATTAACGGAGATATTGCCGTTATACACAATTGTAACTTGTTTATTATTCCGTATAATAAAATAATATGAAATGATGTCCCCTAATCTACTCCCTAAAATAAATCATCATCATCATCAGCCCAAATACGTCCCACTGCTGGGCACGGGCCTCCTCTACAACTGAGAGGGTTTAGGCCTTAGTCCACCACGCTGGCCTAGTGCGGGTTGGCGGACTACACACCTTAGAAATTCCTAAGAACTTTTAGGTGTGCAGGTTTTATTACGATGTTTTCCTTATAGCAAGTGATAATTCATTGTGAATACACACGTAACTTCGAAAAGTCAGAGGTGTGTGCCTGGGGTTTGAACCTGCGACCGCCGAAATTCTCGTCCGCGCGCCTAAACCTCGAGGCCGTCACTGCTTACAAAAAAAAATTAAGTTTTAAAATATATTATTGATGCATAATATAATAAATTATCGTATTCACAGGTAATAAATGAAGTGGAAGTAGAGGCGGGAACGAGCGCTGCCATGACCGAGCCGGAATCTTCTCCCGGCCATCACTCCTGTGACATATGCGGGAAAATATTCCAGTTTCGATATCAACTCATTGTTCACAGGTACGCGACTAGGTTATTTCAAATAGTTTTTAACGTTAGAAATCTTGAAAATGTGGTATGACACATCTTGCCATGTGCCAAGTTTGCGTCAGTGCGTAGCCTTGAGGTGGTCGCACCTAGAATCAGTAATTACTAAACTTAACGCATTCTTGGAAAACAGCGTTTTTTTCAGATAAGAATCGAACTGATAATAAAATTTGTTTTTTGGGTTTTGATATTGATTGTACACAAAAGCAGCTGTAAGATAAAAAGCTGTGGATTCAATCCCCGCAAATTTTTGTGTAATGCAAAAATATTAGTTTCATCCCTGCTTGTTTTCGCATTCGCAACACATGACACGTTTTTTAGTTACACGTTAGAACTGTGTGTGTTTTTACAGCAAGCTATAGTGTATTATTATTTCCTTTAGACTACCTGCATACAAAAAAATAATAGTTTTTTATTATTTTACAATTGATTATTACAATCAGTACTAACTATGAAGTCTTATACTTATACTAACTATCAAGTCAATAATAAATTAATGTTGAGGACATTAATTTTAGTGCAAATTTAATGTGATGGGAGATCCGAACACAGTTTGGAACTATGTGGTCCTCTTGGATGCTGTAGTTAGATTGTATTTGTGTAAACAGACGGTACCACGGCGAGAGCAAACCCTTCACTTGCCAAGTATGTGGCTCAGCATTTGCCAACCCTGTGGAGTTGTCGAGGCACGGGAAATGTCATCTTGGTAAGTACTAAATATGTAAGTATTTCTCATCAAAAATATGTCTGAAATTGTTGATATTATGAAAGTAGTTATTTTTATAATTTGTTGTAACAAAAATTGCTACCTATTGATTGATATATAATAGAAATAAAACACTAAACTTATTTTATATATCACAAAATAGAAATACATTAATTTTATGTTGATTGTAATTATTATTATAGCTTATATATGATACTTTGAATCACATTTGCAATATGGTTTTGTATAATATTTTAATTTTTATTATTTGTTGCAGCCGGTGACCCAACAGAACGGAATACCAAAAGACTGACGCAAGATAAGCCATATGCTTGTACGGCTTGTCACAAAACGTTTTCAAGAAAAGAGCATCTTGACAACCATGTGAGAAGTCACACTGGAGAGACCCCATACAGGTACATACACCAACACCGGAATGTAAATAATTGTTGTTATGTGTAGAGATTATGTATAGAGAAATGTTAATGCGATCTGTGAAATCAATTACAGTTTATCAATTTGTGCAATATTTTCAATTTATGGTCCATTATGTTTTTGCTTATATTTTTTTAACAGTAGAATTGATTGATTTACGAATTAATTACTAATCTGACCACTTCCATTGAGTTATTGCTTAGATATCCGCAGCTGAAACATAAGTGTGTTTCACAAATACTGCTCTAAATTTAAGCGTTGTTACTGATGGTTGTCTGCATAGAAAATATTCCACTGATAGGGATTTTTATTTTTTTACGAGCACATTTTATTTTACCCCAATAGGATATCGTAAACACCCACAATTTTCTGGGAATATACGGGGATCGAATCCACAATTTTCTGGTACGAAGCTATTGACGTTGAACAAATCGACTTTAATTATGTCGTGCATACAGACGTATGCACGGTAGACATTGCAAGACTGCAACGTCTACCGCGTATTTCGATCGCCTCCGTAGCTGAACGAGTAAAAATATGCTGTCTTAGCAAAGAAGTAAACGAATATTTGTAACATTTTTCTGATCAGATTAACATAATATGTCACATTAACAGCATAACACATTATACACAAAATCTATTTAAAAAGAAAGGTTCGTTACAATACTACGCGAAAACCATTTTTATGTTTGCGATTGTAGTCAACAGCGCTATCAACTGCATTTTCGCAATTTCGTTTTCGGATGCAATCTAATTACACATGTAATGTAAACGTTGCATCAATACAATTTAAGCTCCACAGGGTAACCCACTGGAGAATCTCTTTATCCATGCATTCTGCTATCGAAGTACTATACATAAGAAAGTGTTTTACAACAGGAAGCAACAATAACAGCCAAACAATTAACAGCTTCGTGGCGCAGTTGGCTAGACAGTGTCTAGTAGCCACTAGCTTGCGAAACGAGAGGCCGCGGGTTCGATGCCCGCACCGAGACAAATGTTTGTGTGATCCACGAATATTTGTTTCCGATATTGGTGTTATGAGACCGTAATGTTTCATAGGTTCTGATACCCACGACACAAGACTCGTATGTTAGTGTAGGATCAGAAGTATGTATGTGACTGTTGGGTGTATTTATTTAAAGGTAAACGTCTGCCTCGTGGTCTCGCGGTAGTGGTATGTGCCGTGCGACCTAGAGGTTCCGGGTTCGGTTACCGGGTGGGAAAAGTGTTATTAGGTTTTTCCATTAGGAAATTCTCAATAACAGCTCGTAGTCTAAAAAAGGGGCCCGGTAAGCGGCAAGAGGCTCGCCCCCTACTACGTGGGACTGATACATACATACATTCTTAGCTGTGTAGTCCGCCAACCCGCACTAGACCAGCGTGGTGGGCTAAGGCCTAAACCCTCTTAATGGTAAAGGAGGCCCGTGTCCAGCAATGGGACGCATATGGGCTGATGATGATAATTAATACTGGCGAAATGTGAGTGCAGAAATGCACCTCTGCCTACACCTTCAGGAAATAAAGGCGTGAGTGTATGTACTATGTATGCATGTATGTTGAAAGAGAATATTGTCTGCAGATGCGAGTTCTGTGCGAAGACGTTCACTCGCAAGGAGCACATGGTCAACCACGTGCGCAAGCACACGGGCGAGACGCCGCACCGCTGCGACATCTGCAAGAAGAGCTTCACCAGGAAGGAACACTTCATGAACCACGTCATGTGGCACACCGGTAACTACACTAACAACTATGTCATAACCTCATTTAATATCTGTATGTTTCGTAAAATAAATTTAAGACATTTTACACATTTATATTTAAAGTGGTGATGGTAGGGCGGACCAATAAAAAGATTTTTATTTTTTTTACGTGAAGAAATTAGTTTAATATTTATCCGCGTGTTCAGTATTTTTTGAAGCTGAAGTAAGTAAAGAAATACTGACAACTGAGGCTTAATATTGCACTAGTAAATTGATAAATTGTCTTGCTAATTCTGATCGATAATATAGTATATATAATATATATCCATTACGCTTACCATCAGGTGCAATGGGGTCACTTTGCCGAGCCAGAATAAAAAAATAAAAATAGTTAGATATTTATAAATGGTTCAAACATTATAGATAAAGCAATATACATTCCAATTCTATTATTATTTTTCTTAATTATAGTGAAAAAAACAAAATAAATGTATGAAGAGATCGCTAGCGACCCGAAGGCCTAGTGTTTGTTATGAACAAAATATGTAACACATAAGTATTCTGAGGAAAGAAAATACCTTTTTGTGGCAACCTAGAAAAGATTTACATAGTTTTACAGTACGTTCATAAAACTATTAGTTTTTACCATTTACATTACTGGCTGGCAAATAAACTAATTTCGTACACATTTAGAAGCATTTCCCTTACTAAATTATCTAATAGGTTAATACAATTTATGTCTGTTTCCAACAACTCTTCATAATGCAAAAGTATGTTGAGAGTACAGATTAAAGATTCTGTGATGGGCCGTGAACATTTTTACGAGGAAAGATTATGATGAGGTTGCAGTATTTACAGTGAAGTTTATGGAATGTCTTATTGTTAACTGTCTATATATGCCTATCTCTGCAATGAATATAATTATGTATTTAGCAGCTATTTAATGTAAGTAATTTATTTTCGAAATCTTTAGTTTGTAACATACTCCGTGTCTGTATAAGTTCCCATGGAATAACCAAGCCTGCACCAGTACCATTATTGTAACCTAGTGGTGCAGAAAGTAGAAAGAACACTTGAATGATTCAACTATTTACACCTTAATTACTTGTTAATATTATTTTGTATGAACCCAAGTAACTTGCATCTTCCGAAATGTAATACATCGCTAACACACATCGGGAGGTTCGCCATTTTAATATAAAGTGACAAACTAAACGTTTCGAGTAATATAGTTGCATCATTGAATGTTAACGTTTTATTTTCTGCCCCACCCAACTAGGTGTAACGCCGCACCATTGTCAAATATGCGGAAAGAAGTATACTAGGAAGGAGCATTTAGTGAACCATATGAGATCGCATACGAACGATACACCGTTTAGATGTGAACTGTGCGGCAAGTCGTTCACAAGGAAGGAACACTTCACCAATCACATACTGTGGCATACGGGTTAGTACTGTTTTCATTATAACGCACCGAGCGTACCGGCTTGCGGTCGGCTGCAGTATGTCACCGGTTGTGTGGGCAGGCTTGGATTGTTCCATTGTTCTCATTCCGTTGAGATTGCGTGTTGTATGATGTTGTTGATTTATATTCAAAAAGTTTGGCTAATCTACTAACATTCTATATATCACATTAATATATATTGAGTTATTATTATTAACGTTTGTTAAATCTATTTTAAAAAATCACCCATTAGTTACATACACAATTCCCACCCTAGACTAAGTTATAAGACTTGTATCGTGGGTATCAGAAACTCGAAAGATTTTTCCGTCTCATAAGCACTCAGGAAAGAAACCAATATTTGCGGATCACACAAAGAAATAAAACTCTCGGCCTCTTATTTCCCAAGTTGAACTGAGCCACTGAGGTCGTTAATGTGTATGTAAAGTTAGTAATATGTGCTATGTATATTTCCAGGCGAGACGCCGCACCGGTGCGACTTCTGCTCGAAGACGTTCACGCGCAAGGAGCACCTGCTCAACCACGTGCGGCAGCACACGGGCGAGTCGCCGCACCGCTGCAACTTCTGCTCCAAGTCGTTCACGCGGCGCGAGCACCTCGTCAACCACGTGCGCCAACACACCGGCGAGACGCCCTTCCAGTGCGGATATTGCCCCAAGGCATTCACCAGGAAGGACCATCTAGGTAATTATGATCATCATCATCATCACGAGCCTTCTCTACTTTTTTTTTGTTCTCGAGAGGAAAGCTAGTTATGGCTCTACTTCCCGACATCCCTGAGGGGGGGGGGGGGGGGGTCAGGAAGCGTATATCGGGGTCACCGGCTTTCCAACTCGGACGACACGTCCGCGCAGATGTTAATGCCGGCCTGGGTCCCTAACAAAATCCCTATGCCGGCCGAAGCGCCCATCATTATTTCGCAGCCACCTAGTGCGCCTCCGAGACGAAATAGGAACTATATAGGGGCCGTCTCGGAGTTTTAGGGGATGCAACCGCACCCCCACTAGCTTCCTCTCAGGGTCACATTCAGTGAGAACGCGCTATCTCCGCAGCGCGCCCAGCTACCCCAAGGCCCCTTTCAGTCGTATTCTACGACAGGCAGAGGATACCGTGGTGGGGCGGACTACACACCTAAGAAATTTCTGAGAACATGATGTTTTCCTTCACCGTTAAAGCAAGTGATAATTCATTGTAAATACACACATAACTTCAAAAAGTCAGAGGTGTGTGCCTGGGGTTTGAACCCGCGACCGTCGAGATTCTCGACCGCGTGTCTAAACCTCGAGGCCATCACGACTTATAAAATACAGAAATGAGTGCAACAGTATGCAAGGTGTATTCCTCCGCAGTGAACCACGTGCGGCAGCACACGGGCGAGTCGCCGCACAAGTGTTCGTTCTGCACGAAGTCGTTCACGCGCAAGGAGCACCTCACCAACCACGTGCGCCAGCACACCGGCGAGTCGCCGCACCGCTGCACCTACTGCGCCAAGAGCTTCACCAGGAAGGAGCACCTCACCAACCATATCAGGTGGGCAAACTATTTCACACCTCGTGGTGTTCTATGTTGACATGGCTCACTACAACACAACTTCAGATAACAAATAAAAACCATCATGTATATACATGGTATTAATTGTATTGAATTAATGAACAACTCAAAATATATTTCTATCATTATAATATTTAAAAATTACCATTTCAACATAAAATACCATTTTATATCATATTCGTAATGTAGTTTTCTTTATATTCTTACTAGCAGTAGAATAACAATGCTGTGCTACATGGTTCATTGCCAGTATACTTAGAATTGTCCTATATTTTTCAAGCATGTAACAGATTAGTTTGCATGATCCTAGCATGCCTCAAAAATTTTAAGGTAAGGTTTTTCTTATGAATATTGATAATTATTAGCCCTATATCCTCCCGATAAATCTTAGACGGCATTTGTGTGAGGTTTCCCCACTACATGTAGCACAGCATTGTGCATTCCGATTTGGGTTTTCACCGGAGTGTAGAATTTCCAGAGTTCCAACACTTGCCGTATAGAAAGCATATGTAAAGCAATATTTACATAACTTCGCTAATCGTATCCCAAATTGAGAACGGCTGATATTATACGTCAAACAACAAAAAATTTATAGCTAATGTAAACTATGTCGGGTGCAGCTAAAATTACATTTTTTTGTACGAAAGACGCGGCTGCCTATGTGCGTCATTGGCTGCATAGGTGTTAGGGCGGAATGATGAGGCGGTAGGTGTATGTGATGTTGAAATCGGAATGTACTCTGTTGTGCAGACAGCACACGGGCGAAACTCCACATAAGTGCACGTTCTGCCCGCGCGCCTTCTCGCGCAAGGAACACCTCAACAACCACATCCGCCAACACACGGGCGTCACGCCGCACGCCTGCACCTACTGCACCAAGACCTTCACGCGCAAGGAGCACCTCGTCAACCACGTCAGGTAACCGCACGCCACAACAACTACTATGTATTTATTACTTCTCACTGTTGTTGCTAGCAACTAGTTATGTTTCTATATTGTGATCAAATGTACTAACTTCGTGATCGTCACTTAGACTCACAGTTTATATTTGACAAATAAACTTACTGTTTACGAAGCATAAACAAAATGAGCTATATCTAAAATATAAAAATATAGTAAAACAAGTAAAAAGCAGCATTTGTCATGGATGTTAGATTCATTTTGTCATATTTTTGTTGCAGACAACACACGGGCGAGACTCCATTCAAATGCACATACTGCTCAAAGTCATTTTCACGTAAAGAACACCTGACAAATCACATACACCTCCATACTGGAGAAACCCCACACAAATGTCCATTCTGTACTAAGACATTCTCGAGAAAGGAGCATCTTACAAACCATGTTAGGTATGTTTTTTCTTTCCTTTTTTTAATAAAATTAGCAGTGGACAATCCATTGTGTTTTTTTATAATGGAATGTTTATTATCTCTTCCTTAGACATGACTGTTAAAACTATTAAGCTTTTAAATTTTACTTCATTATACTTTTTGCTAATACTGTAGTGTCATTTTCATTGTTTCTTGCAATGCAAAGGAAAGTATCAAATCCAAAAGCTATCAAGAAATACACATACAGTTATGAATGCTATAATAACCATTGCTCTGTTTTTAGAATCCACACGGGTGAATCACCGCATCGCTGCGAGTTCTGTCAGAAAACGTTCACACGAAAAGAACACTTGACAAACCATATGAAGCAGCACACGGGCGACACGGCGCATGCGTGCAAGATTTGTTCAAAGCCGTTTGCGAGGAAAGAGCATCTTGTCACGCACATGAGGTAAATCATTACAGTCTACTATATTGATACACTAGTTAGTGTCCATACGATACTTTAAACTGTTTAAATTACTCCTTAACACATTAATAAAAATAGCAGTTTTGACAATTATAAAAAAAATTGTGGACTGCAATTTCAATATTGGGCAGGGTTATTGACATTGTTATTTTACCTTTAATTGGAGGTAAATTCAAACTTTAAGTAATTACTTGGGGGGGGACCTTAAACATAGTTGAAATGTAATAATAAATGATACAAGCATCTGCCTGCTACTTCATAGATTTGGGTGTGGTTGTACTTATGTAGGTACAAATCGCGTACTTTCTATACTACAGTTAACTTTAGTGGACATGATTGGTAGATTTCTCATGCTCTGTAAATTTCTTGGAGCACACTCAAATAGAGGTTTTCTTGAGATTTCTCCTTCATCGTCATTATAAATGTTAATATTGACATGAGTGAGAACAATAGCTAGTTTCTGACGACAATCCAAATCGATTCTAACTGTTCTGATTATCACAAGCAAGTCATAAAATCATTCAATTCTAATGTTTAATACACACTTAACATATATTCCTTATATCCATTACATTTATACAATTTGACAAAATTTGTTTCAGGTCACACAGTTGTGGAGAGAGGCCTTATAGCTGTGGTGAATGTGGCAAATCGTTCCCGTTAAAAGGCAACCTATTATTCCACGAACGATCGCACAACAAAGGTGCTCGACCATATCGCTGCGACATATGTTCCAAAAACTTCTTATGTAAAGGTTAGTGATGGATGAATGCCCATATATCTCAAAGGATTAGTATTTTTGTCTTATCACAACTGACTGACTCATAGAGAATGCCATTGGCATTGCATTCGACTGTATCATCATCATTCTTAGCCCACGTGCACCCATTGCTGGGTACATAGGCCTCTCCCAATGCTCGCCATTTTTCTGGGTCTTGGACTACTCTCATCCATAGCTTTCCAGCTACATGGACTATGTCATCCGACCATCTAGCTGGTGGTCTGTCCCGAGGCCAACACATTTTGTGAATTAAGTTTAATAAATAATTAAATAACACATATGTTATAAATATATATTGCCTAGTTGATTCTGGGTAAGATTCCCGGTTCGGTAATAGCTATTAGTACTGTAAATGTGTCCGACAAATCTTATGTGTTGGAAGATAATTAGTTAAATATGGCAGTAGATAGTAACTCAATTTAGGGTATCCCCAAAGCGCTGAATGAGTATGTGTATATATCACCGTAAAATTGTAAACACCGTTATATTATAATCTATCTAGCGAGATTGTAAACTGTCGAAAGATCGTGAACTGTTTACAATGTAATGTGTTATTGTTCGAAGACTGTCCCTGATTGTTCGGCCTTAGGGCGCCTTCACATAGACCGTCCGTTTTACTGGTCCGTTTAAACGGATATGTTATTAGCGTATGTAGTTGTATGAGCGAGTTCACACAGAACACAGTATTGCGGATCCAGTAAAAAATAACGGTCCAACAAAATAAGCAGCAATCCGTTTTACAGGTCCGTTTAAACGTATATGTTATTAGCATATGTAGTTGTATGAGCGAGTTCACACAGAATACAGTATTCCGAATAGACAGTAGACCATTCTATATCCATAGAGTTAGGTTAGTATTTAACCAATCAGCGCGCGAGGAGCGTTTATATCCATTACGGTTCACAATCTTTCGACAGTTTACAATCTCGCTAGATAGATTATAATCTAACGGTGTTTACAATTTAACGGTGACATATACACAGTAAAGTTATCATCTATTACCTCGTTTTCGAACAATGATTGTTGGTTTTTCATTAGGATATCTCAGTAGTAGCACGGAATGTGAATTTTTGCCCCAAAAAAACGATTACGTAAGACGAAAACACAATTGGCTATATGTGAATGTATGTATGTGTTATCACATATAGCATTTTTTAATCATACATTCATTATATTGGTTTCTTACTGCCTCGTGGTCTCGCGGAACAAGTATGTGCCGTGCGATCTAGAGGTCCCGGGTCGGGCAGCGTCATTGGGTTTTTCCATTAGGAAATTTTCAGTAACAGCACGGAGTCTGGAAATGTGCCCGAAAAACGGTAATAGGCTCGCCCCTTATTTCGTGGGACTGATACATACCTGACGAAATGTGGGTGCAGAAATGCACCTCTGCCTTCGGGGAATACAGGCGTGAGTTTATGTATGTATGTATGTGGTTTCTTATAAGGTACTTTTTTACAGGGCATTTAGTGTCTCACCGACGAACACACGGAGAGGCAGGAGAGAACCCACCTAGTGGAGATACACCAGCAGAAACTGAAGACTGCACTGATTGCAACAAATGTATCAAAATTGAAACAGAGGCGCCTGAAAGAAAGCACGAAGTCAGGTTAGTTCACAATAATTCATCACCCAAAATTTATTCAATAATTATAAACATGTGTAATTATTCCATGTGAATATTGGTAAGAATAAATATGTGTGCAACATGTCCCTTCATCTAATTATTGTCCAAAATATTTCAATAAATCATTTTTGTCACAGACCTGCAGTAGATAATCGACCGGCTGAAAACAGTGTGCCGCCCCCACAACAAAACAACACAGCTGTTATGCAAATAAATAATCAAGTAAACCAGGTGAGAATAAAATTATAACTAATTTATGGACTCATTGTCATTATTCTTTAAGCAAAATGGGCAGAATCTACAGCCGCACTGAAATATTTTCTGTATAGCTCAGCTAATATATCAGATAACAATACATAATAGATGATGAAAGATGTTTTTTTTTTTTTGTACTAAATTCTTAACATGTTTGTTTTTATTAGCAACAACAACAAGTCCGGTCTGCAGCCGCGACGAGTTCGCAAGGAGTGACGACCGGCACGTTCACCCACACGCCGAGCACCCAACATCACGCAGGGACGGCCATTGGCCACCATCCCGTCACTGTTAATTACTAGCATCCGCCCGAGGCTGCCATTGTTGCCTAGTGAAGTGAATCATGGCCATATTAGTGAAAGGGTACAATGGCAGAGTGTTATAGCAAGAAGTGTGTAAATATGGCATTTGTACTATATTTGAGAATGACTAGCCCATGCATTGCAACAGAAGTGATTAAAGTATGGAACCTTGGGATTAAAATTTTCACACTCCGAAACAAACATTTTTGCTGTATATGATAAGGTTTTTTTTTAATACAAAGACTAAGATTTTCATTAGAGGTTTTTTTTTAGATCTAGTAAAATATTTAGATTTAGTTAAAATTAATATTAAAGTGTTGTATCATTAGATCAAAGAAATTAGGAGTAGATGAAATTGATTATTGTTTAGTGTTGAGATAAGTTGGGTTATGAGTTTATTATTTTGGAGTGTGAATTATTATTGTGATACACTACAGGTTCCATAGACATTCACAGAATTTGACCAACATGACAGCAAAAACAGATAATAACATTTCTTCTTTAAATCCTTTTAAAAGGGTACCTGACCGTAGATTCTGAATATTCAAGGCTGTTTTTAGATGTAGATTTCAGTTCTGGGCACACAGCTATTGTCAACAAGTAATTCGCCTTTTGTGATAATGAATTCTGACACTATTTGTGTGATCTAGAACATATAAATGCAATAATCTTTCATAGCTTTTGAAGTAGTGGCAGTCGTTTTATATTGTAACATAATACAAATTGTAAATAAATAAGATTTATTGTATAAATAAGAGTATATTGCTTTTATGCCTTTTTCGATCTATTGTGAGTAAAGAAGGTAAACACAAATACATTTTACTTAGTTTATATTTTTTTTTATGACAAGGGTTTAATTTCTTATAGTGCACATATATTCATTACTTTAATAACAGCAAACGCACTTATATGGTTATTTTAGTTTTAAACGGTTACCAGATGGTTACTGATTTATCAATATATGAAGTCACTGTACTGTTAAAGGTATTAATATTTTGATTATAATTGATAAACCTAAAATTGTTACTAAAATTGATCTGTAGTTACATTCCTTTTTGACTTTAGTTACTTGACAAAAGTTGATTTGCGTACACATTCATTGTACACATTGCATATAAAAAGTTTAATGTACATTTTAATGTTAAAAGAGTTCCTTGTAATTATATTTTACGAAAGGAAAAACATATTTATTTTGTCATAGCTATTTTTTATAAGAGTATATATTTTATTTACTTATGAAGCAGGGACCATGTCAATGTGAGGGTGAAAATAATGAGACCTCTTACTGCTCCCAATTAAATGTTGAAATATAAAATTAAATATTTTCTTTCATATGGTTGTTAAATTTAATTCGTTTTCGTGTGAAAGAGGCGATTTTATTTGGCTCACCAACACGGTCCAGCTTAGACAAATTTATTCTTTGCCATGTATGTACGGTACAGGTGTGATAAAGCGTTTGTTTATTATGTATAGGCTGGTGGTCATAATTCTTGGCTTAGCACGAACCCATCAGCGCACTGAGTGATGTTATAATCACTCGTGGTGGCTTGTTAAACGACTAGCTTTGTATTTTGTTGTAAATATACATAGTTATAACTTAGATCGTATTTTAGCGTAATAAACTGTATTAAAGTATGTCATAGGGTTGTACCTGCTGGGTAGACGATGTTGTTGATGAAGTTGGATTAACGATTCAGAATCGCCAGTAGTAAGATTTATGTTTTAAGGTGCGATGAATCATTGAGATAATTTATTATCACAGCCATTTGGTAACTTATCTACAATGGTGCCACGCTAATTTATATTTTATAGTGTATCTAAAAATTTTAGATCAATAGGTACTAAAAAGTAAATTATGTTCAGTAATTTGATATGAATGAGATAAAAAAGAGAAAAAAATTAAAATAGTTTTATTCTTAAAAAATAATTTAAACTAGCCCTTTCCTTTCTTCCTGAATTTAGAATTACATGACGTAGATAACACGGCCTTTGGTCCTTTTTCTAAACTTCATGACATTTTACCGTAATACCGTAGAAAATACCATTATGTTAGTTGTAGGGGAAGGGGGGGCATAATGGGGCACTTAAGGGAAATCACAAAAATACAGCATAATTACTATGTTTATTAATTTATATTATTTATCTAACTATGATTTGGTACAGTCTGCAAAATCAACTTATCACATTAATTAATAATTAACCATTAAGTAATTGGAATCATGCCCCCCCCCCCTTCCCCTACAAGTTACAAGCGTGCCGTGCGGGCCGGGTAGTGTTATTGGGTTTTTCTAACCTAACGCTAACCTAGCCTTGCCCGATATCTGGACATGTGCCCGAAAAAAGAGCAATAGACTCATCAAAAACCTGAGTGACATACAATGCTAATGACAACCTGGCTGAACATATCTCACATATTCAATTATATGTACCTCCCACTTCGGACTTACTTTGAACGCTCATCCCGATTGAAACGAGTGTTTATGACACTTTTTTTAAAGTTACGCAATTAAAATGATATATTAACATAAAAAAGACACTATGTATCCTATCTATATCTATAAACATGAAAATATTCTAGCATACAACCGCTCAGTGCACCATTCATATGAGGATCCTTCTATACAAAATTTAAAATAATTTATGAGGTAGGTATACAGATTGTCTCCATGACACCAATTTAGACATTCGTTCCCAATAGCAATGAGGTTGTTGGATCGCTGCACTCTGTTTTAAATTACTTTCAGTGAGAAGGCATTCCCTCGGCAATAAGTCTACCGCCCCAATGACCCCAGTCACATTTTAAGCCAGTCAGGTAATAAGTTAAGTGGGTACTTTATTATAAATGGGCTCTTGTTACTTTGAGCAAGGACTAAAAGAGTAACCAAAAAGTTTAGCAGAATATAAATTATATTAATATTTAAATAAAATCTGAAAAATATGCTTAGAATACATTATATACAATCACATTCAATATTTTATTCAACCTTCTATGGCAATTTTGGTAGCTGCTCTTTTTCCTTTTTGATGCTTTTCCGCAACTTTATCTTCATTATCCTCTGTGACCTCTGGAATTTCATCAGTAGGAATATCTGGCAACTCAGCCTTCACATCTAGAAGTTGTTCCAGTTCATCTTCTACTGCCTGTTCATCATCTTCAGTCAACTGCCCAGATATGAGTTCATCAATTTCTCTCTGTCTTTCTATACCTTCTTTTGTTTCATCCATTATTTTTTCGATTTCATCTATATTAAGTATTTCATGTACTTTCTTAAGTGCAGCATTTCCAGTTTTTAAACCATCAAGCACCTTAAAAAAGATATTCATATGGATAAGGTACATGTAAAATAAATGGTTATTAAGAAATAAAATAAATTAGTATAACATAAATGGGCCTATTATTATATAATAATTTTACCTGAATTTCTATCTGTGCAAACTCAAGATCATGTGTAAGTTGTTCTAACTTATCCAAGTGTGCATCTGTGTTTCGCAGTAAATTCTCTTGATATTTGTTCTTTTTCAGTAGAAGTTTTGCTCTATCACGTTTTCCTTCCTTCAGCAACTTCTTGGCCAGTTGTATATCTCTATCAATATTAATTCCTATCCTTTTTTGATACTGTTTTAACTTATCTCTTTGTTGTTTTAATTGTAATACTGCTTTGTCTTGTTCTGTCACCCTACTTACTGGTTTTTTCTGTTTACCAAATAATGCACCCATGATTCTTATAATTTACGCATAAACATTTAATTACTTACAGCCTACAGGTAAATAAAAATAAAGCACCCAACAATAATTATAATTTTGTACGTGTGTGTATGTAATTGTATGTATCTTGACTTGAACGGTGAAGTGAACCATACGCCAAATGTCAATCTCAATTGCCATGTCAATATGATTATTACCTACTTGAAGTCATCATTCGTTCATTTTAGTCCTTTTTTAATTATATAACAACCACAGAGTACTTTTGTCTTGGTACGAAACTAAATCTGACAGACTGAACTATGGAGAGTAAAGGTAAGGAGTGTAATCTAGTACATGCAAAAGTGTCCGTCAAAATGTCTTAAATTGAGGGCGCCACATTCGCATCAGTATCATACATTTTAAAGGAAGCGGAAATCAATAAACGGACTATTCACAGTTAACTCACTCAGGCTACACGCGTTTTTCATAATAACTCTAAGGTTATATTTACTACATTATTTTGTACTACGCAAGTAGTTGACATTTTCAATAAGTAACTACTTAAGTCGACAATAATATTAAATTCATACCATACCCTTTGTCTACACCTGCGCCATTCTGGAAGGATTTTGAACTGTTATTTACGCTGACCGCTGGACACTTTTTTTTTTTTAATCTTTATTGGAAAGGGTTTCTATGTCACCCTAATGGTATACAATCACAATCTTACAATATAATATATCTATATTAAGGTCTATAAACAGAAACATATTCATATAATTTATATAGCATTCTTGTTTCTTTTGAAACCGGAAGAGCATTACATACTCCGATATTGTATTTAAGGCTAGGGAGTAGTTGACGTCTCTGGGTCTCGTTACGAGCACATTCCACCAAAACATGATGAACATCTTCATCAATGTTGCACACAGAACAATTAGGTGATGGTTTTCTTCCCATTAAGTAACCGAATTTATTTAGCGGTACATGTCCAGAACGTAGTCTCAGAGCCGTGACTATTTCGGATCTACTCATATCGGCATGATCAATTCATGACAACTTACATATATTAGGCTGTATTGTTTTGTACCAAACACTTTTGCTTAAGGATCTCTGATCAAATTGTTATTTCCATATTGTTAAGCATTTTTCTCTCATTATATGTAAGAGGTCGGTAAAATATGGTAAGCATTGAAAATGTTTACCGTCGTCGGTAGCTTCCATAGCCAATTTATCTGCTATTTCATTCTCTTTCATGCCGATATGAGCAGGAATCCACTGAAGGACCACATTATTCCCTCTATTAAACATTTGCACAACAGATCGTATTATCGCATAGGCTATTTTTCGATTTTCTACTATGGGAGATTACACTCCTTACCTTTACTCCCCATAGACTGAACTGAAGCATTATGGAGGGTAAAGGTAAGGATTGTTATCTTGTACATGCAAAAGTATCCGTCAAAAAGTATTAAATTGGGGGCGCCACATTAGCATCAGCATCATACATTTTAAAGGAAGCGGAAATCAATAAACGTACTATTCACAGTTCAGGATATAAAATCACTCTAGCTACACGCGTTTTTCATAATAACTCTTTAAGGTTGTATTTACTACATTATTTTGTACTACGCAAGTAGTTGACATTTTCAATAAGTAACTACTTTAGTCGACAATAATATTAAATTCATACCATGTCCTTTGTCTACACCAGCGCCATTCTGGAAGGCTTTTGAACTGTTATTTACAACTGACCGCTCTGGCACGGCAAAGTGACTCCACTGTACCTGATGGTAAGCACAGTGTAGTCCAGAAAAATAATAGCGACCAGCGAGAAACGATGGTCACCCGCTGGTCGACACAATCATGCCAGCCCGCACAAATGCTTCTTCACGCTTCGCTTAAAGGATCCAGGATTATAGGAAGGAGGGAACACGTGAGCCGGCAAACTATTCCACAGCTTGATGGTGCGGCAAAAGTAGGAGTTGGCGAACTTTTTAGTTCGAGCCGCGGATGTTGTGACCACAAAGCTGTGGCTTCGCATGCCCGCACGCGTGGTTCTGGTGAGGAACGGAGAGGATGGGACAAGGTTAAACAATTCTTCAGAGCACTCAACATGATACAGACGGTAGAACACGCTAAGTGCGGCAATGTCTCTGCGCAACTGAAGCGGCTCCAAGTTGGCTGTAACGTCTGCATCATTCACAATTTCTCGATTCTCTACCATATGAGATGACACTCCTTACCTTTACCCTCCATATGAAGCATAAAGATATGTAGGTACTTAATATGAATAATTTAGGGTAATTGATGTCTCGTTACTGAGTTTTTCATTTAATCATTTGAAAATAATTGTACTCGATGCATTTAAAGGCATTTATTTTTTATAACCTCATATGAATGGTGACTGCCTCGTGGTCTCGCGGCACAAGTATGTGCCGTGCGATCTAGAGGTCCTGGGTTCGATTCCCGGGTCGGGCAAAGTGTTATTGGGTTTTTCAATTAGGAAATTCTCAGTAGCAGCACGGAGTCTGGAATTGTGCCCGAAAAACGGCAATAGGCTCGCCCCCTATTACGTGGGACTGATACATCATTGGCGAAATGTGGGTGCAGAAATGCACCTCTGCCTACCCTTTCGGGGAATACAGGCGTGAGTTTATGAATGTATGTATATTTTTTATAAACTGCCATCGCAAAAAGACAAAAACCAAAAAATGTGATGGGTAGCGTAGACAAGAAACGACTATCACGAGAAAAGTTTTTATATAATAATTTGCAGTTTTCGGATTAATATATAAAATCAACAAAGTGGCAGGGGACACAACCCGATCCCGACCTAATGGAAACGTAATATGTACACTGCCTGCTATTAAAGTGCGATCAACTTGGGTACGTGATAGTAGGTACCTATGGTGATTGGTGAATCCTATCCGAACGGATAAAAAAAATTCTACAACTAGTAATTGTAAG
This sequence comes from Hemaris fuciformis, assembly GCA_907164795.1. NCBI lineage: Eukaryota > Metazoa > Arthropoda > Insecta > Lepidoptera > Sphingidae > Hemaris > Hemaris fuciformis. Next base: position 5,712,254 of record OU015440.1, on the reverse strand, counting down.
AATCAAGGTACTCTAGCGGTACGCTCATTTTAATTTTTAAAGTACGCCGTGCCTACCATTGTGATATTTTATATAAATTGGGTTCGTTTGCGATTGAGATACCACAGACTAATATTACGTACTTTATTTAAACTATACCGATCATAGATACAAATTGTAGGTACATGTTTGTCTACGGTAGAGGTCAAAAATCTGTGGCTATGGCTATTGCTGTCTTTCCAATTTCCATTCGCTCAAATGCACTGGATTTGCATTTGTGTTACATTTTTTCTTTAACGTTAAATAATTGCGCTGTATGTTTTGTACCTTATTGAAATAAAAAAAGGTTCAGTCATTTAATTGGTTTCGTTTTCTTAGATTTACAAAACGTAGAAATATCTTTGAGTGTAACAAAAATTTAAATCATATCATAGCCGCTATGGCGGTGCTTGCGGCGGCTCAATTGTTAGATGAGTTGATGGGAAGGCATCGTAACACTAATCCCAATGAGAAGATAAAAAAACCAAACTGGGAAGATCCTGAGGTGAGGTTATTTAGCATTTTCCAAGTCGTGTTTGTCAATATTGATTTCCGATTTCCTAACCTCTTTGTGGGCGCTTGTTTCTATTATGCCGTTTACGTGTCAAGGTTAACAATTCTTAAATAATTATAAGTTACATAAATAATAACAACACATAAGTTTCTCCCAGCGTAAGAAGAATAATAATATAGGTAGTCAAAATTACTTTAGTCATCCCCAATTCATTCGTAATTTATTATTTTACTTTAATATCTTGCATGAGGTACGACAGTATATATTATTTATAGATCCATAAATGAGTTTTATAATTTTTGAACAATTGCCAAAACCCACATCTCTTAAAATTTTCATATAAATGGCTGTTCTATCAATAAATTATATTGCTGAATCATAGCGAAAATAAATAAAATATATTCTATAAAATATTTATTTCGTTTATCTTCCACAGTACTGCAAATATTACATGGTGAAGTTTTGTCCTCATGATCTATTTGTCAATACAAGGGCTGATCTTGGGGCATGCCCCAAAGTTCATGATGAGGAAGTTAAGGACTTATTTGAAAAAGCAGAATCTTCTTATAAGAAATCTCAATATGTTGAAGAATTCCTCAGGTTTTGCAAACACATGATAAATGATGTTGAGAGTGAGTTTACTTTTTTTTTCTTTATATATTCTTCTTTGCCAAGCTTCATCTCTCCACCACCCTAAGGTAGACTCTTAGAGAATATCACAGGCATTAATTCTGCCAATATACAGTTTTGTGTATGAAGTTGTAAATAAATAAATATATGAATATTTGTAATTAACCTAAATAATATTATACCTTATTCAATTAGGTCAGTGTTTATTAAACTTTATGATACATATGGGAATGGTTGAGTTAAATTATTATGTTAAACAACTCAGAAAAACACAGTTGAAAAAAAATAACACACTAATCAGTGTAATCATCATCATCATCGTCAGTCCATATATGTCCTACTGCTGGGCACGGGAATATAATATAATTGTATGTAATAATTTACATGAAATCAAGTTTTTTAAAACTTAGTTACACACATGTAATATTCATCATCATCATCATCATCAGCCCATATACGTCCCACTGCTGGGCACGGGCCTCCTCTACAACTGTTAGGGTTTAGGCCTTAGTCTACCACACTGGCCTAGTGCGGGTTGGCTGACTACATACCTAAGCAATTCCTAAGAACTTTTAGGTGTGCAGGTTTCATCACAATATTTTCCTTCAACGTTAAAGTACGTGATAATTCATTATGAATACACACATAACTTCAAAAAGTCAGAGGTGTGTGCCTGGGGTTTGAACCCGCAACCATCGAGATTCTCGACCATGCGCCTATACCTCGAGGCCATCACAACTTTCGACTTCACAACATGTAATATTACTTGGAACATAAAGGTTGCTAGGTTGCACATTTATATGATAAAGGCAATAAAATCAACATGGGTTTTATGTAATAATATTATGTACATGATAACACTGTGTAGTGTGAATTATGTTAATTAATGTTGGCTATAAACTGCATGACATGAATACTTATACTACTGATTTATTATCTTTTTTATTGAAACCACATTACCGTTTGAGTGTTTTGTTTTTTATATGTGACTCAATCATGGTATCATATTTATTAGGCATTCTGTGCATAAAAATCCCCAGGCAGAAACACCTATAGAATTTTATGTGTTATTACAGTTAAAAATTTCTACTAAATTAAATGTCAATATTTGCAGGAAAAATACAAAAAGGGAAGCAAAGGTTAGAGCTTATGAATTCAAAGCCTGAAGGGCCACCTATGACACAAGCTCAGACTGAGAAAAATCAAGAACAGGTAAACAAAAAATGTTATATTTAACAAAATCAATAAAAAATTATGAATATTCCATACATACATTCATTCCTGTATCCCCAAAGGGGTAGTCAAGGGTGAATGGTAATTGCCATGTTATTTATTAATAATATAACATACAATAACAACAGAAATAAAAAAATATAAAATAAAAATATAGAAAAATAATAAATAAATATCAGTATCACATTGAATTTGAATCAATGGTACATTCAATAGTGTAGTACAGAGCTTGGCCAGTGTATAAATTCAAGAAGTGTGATAACTAGTAAATAGCCTTATTAAGGCCAGTTGCATTTTTAATTATAGTCTTTATGCTTTTAGTAAAATTGTTGTACAGTCAAAACCGAATATTATGACATCATTTTTAACGACAAATGGGTTATAACAACTGAATAGCAAGGTCCAAATCTCTATATAAACTAATAACTACTTGTGTGTGCTTATAACAACTATCGGGCATAACATCCGAAATATATGGTCCCTTAAATGTTGTTATATCTGGTTGACAGTATTTTGCAAATTATAATATGATTTTTAATTAAATTAGTATGAGATAGTGCAGGCCATTTATCACAAGATATGAGTACATTAACAAACTTACATTTTTTTTCTTATAAGGTTCAATTATTGTCTGAGAAGATAACATCACTAGTACAAGAAGCAGAAGAAGCCGGCATACGAGGAGATGTAGAACAAGCACAGGGACTGATGAAGCTCTGTGATAGATTAAAAGAAGAAAAGGAGCAGTTACTTAAACAACAAGAAAATAGGTGAGTTCACTACTTCAAATTTTTTGAAAAAAGTTTATTTATTCTCTATAAAAAACTCCTTTACACGCTAAGCAATGTGATTTTCAAATAACAGAAATTTCCATTGCTGGAAGTCTGGTTTTATCTTGGTACATCAATTATATCTGTTTCAATAGCAAACACAATACATAAAGTGATAAATCTCCTACACTGATCCCAGCAAATGTGTTGCGTTCTGAAGATAGCTTGTATGTACCACATTATTAGGTCTGATATGTCAAACATTATTTTGTTGATTGGTCACACATTAATTTTATTTTCCTAGACACTATTTGTATGGCACTGTATTTATGTACATATGTATATGCATAATTTTTCTAATAATATATGCTCATAATCCAGTGTTAATTTAATACCCTTTATTCTAGCCACTGGTCTATGACTGCAGAATTAGCCGCTGCTCAAGAGAAGCAGATGGAGGTGTGTCCTGTTTGCGGTGCCTTTTTGATTGTCGGTGACGCACAACAGCGGATCGATGATCATCTCTCTGGGAAACAACATGTCGGGTGAGATATATATAAACAGTGATACAATAAATGTCTTTTTTCAAATACTTAATGGTACATCAAATGCACATTTGCATATCAGCATCAATTGCTTCAAAAAATCTGCAAAACTAGTTATTATCAAACAATCTAAAATTGGTTTAAAATTAATTAACACGTTTCCATTTTGTAATGAATATCATTTTCATTGTAGATATTTCAAACTCCGCCAAGCTTATGAAGAGATGAATGAATCGCGCGAAAAGGAACAACAAGAGAAAGAGAGGCGGCGTCGAGAAGAGAGGGAGAAAGATAGAGGAGCGCGCAGCGGGGGCGGTGGACTGGGCTCAGACCGGCGCGACCGGGAACGTATGGAGCGAGACCGAGAACGTGACCGGGAACGCGGTGACAGAGACAGGGAACGAGACAGAGATAGTGAAAAGCCGAGGGACCGACAACGGTTTGTAAAACAACCTATATCTGAGACTTTCTTTGCCCACCAGGACAACCCTCTCCTCAACTTTCCCCCACTCCTAGTATTTACAAACTAAAATCCATGTTGAAATCGGGGTTTGGAACAAAATTACTATTTATTAAAAGAAGGCACATTTATCATGACCTCCTTGTAATAGTTTAAAATCGACTGTTCCCACTTTAAACCTCCTTGTTGTCAATTAAACTTAATATAATATTTTTATTTATATTTCAAAAGAAATTAGTTTGTTAGAATACACAATACACATACTCGTAAGTCATATATCTTCCAAAAGGAACTTATCACACTTTCTGAGATGATACAAATGTTTACGGCACTAGTTTATAATGGTAAATTGTTGCGTTGTTTTCAGGATGGCACGAGAGGATAGAATGCCGCGTTACGATGAAAGAGAGCGGGATCGTGATCGGGACCGAGAAAGAGAACGCGAACGCGAACGCAGACATCGTAAGGATAGAAGTCAGTTCTTTTTTCTATTACATAATTTTAATTTACTTATAAAAATCATAATTAGCACTGGAGTAAGATATAAATATTTTACTAAAAATGTGAACAAGTCGGTATTTGAATAATATTTAAAAACGAATAAAGAATCCCGTGCTAGCAATTCCTTTGAAATGCAATTCAATTTAGGTGATAACTCACCCATTTCCTGCTAAAAAAAAGTAAATAAATTGTTTCCACTTTCCAGAATCGCCGTACGAACGAGGAGCCACACGACGGCGCTCGCGAGAACGCCATTAGCATGACTGAGGTATCACAAAAGCGCCTGAAACCGGTAAGTATTCACTATCTCAACGCAGACCCTATTCGAGACCGTGTCACTACACATACCCGCCGTACCTTACCACACAATCCCTTTCACATTATGTTTACTCGCAGTATTTTATTTGTACCATCCATCTCCTCGATCCAAAAAAAATCCTGAAAAATATTGATACAAGTAATAAAATGAACACTGTTGTTTTACAGCTTAATGTAGCATACCAAAATATAACTTCGGTATATGGCAAACATAATGGGGAGTAATGTTGAACCCCATTTGCACTCTCAATTCGATAGTTGTCGTCACACCGACGGACTTGGCAGGTATTTAATTGGTATTTTGAATAGTTGCCGAGAGCTGACAATTATTGGCTTATTGGTCAATCGCCATTAAACCTAATTCAATCTCAACGATTGAAGACAATTGGCGCGGCGATTTTCGAATAAGATCTTAACAGATGTGCGGTTCGACTCGTCGTCGTTTTTTCGAGGTATTTTCCACAAGCTTATGTTTCGTCGTCGTGAGTTGACGAGTGATGCCGATCGCGGATGCGATGCCAGGTATTTGTTAGGGAACACGTTCTGTCGATATCTTGACCCGAGTGGGCAGCCACAACCAACAGCACTTGAACTCGGTTATCGGAGCATACTACCGGGGGCGAATACGAGCGCAGCCAGTTTTATTTCTTAAATAAATGTTACACGTACAATGATGTTCTCAAATTTTCACATTCATCACATTGCTATATCATTTAGTCATGTTCTGGAGATGTGAGGGCACAACAGATTATGCAATTTACATCACAATATTGGATGCTGTTATCACATCACCTGTGTGTTTCCAGGTACCCAAATTTTACGGGGTATTAAGCTTAGCTATGGCCTTACAGCATAATTTCCAATAAGTTTGTTTGATACTTGTTTTCGATAAATACTAAGCATAATGCCTTAAAATTGTATTAACTTACCCTTAAACCCCATTGGAGATGAACTGTCAATGATCATATCTATCCAATCATTGTTCGGACATTTCCAAACTTACTCTAACCAAGGGCGCATTACTAGCTTGCTTCATGGACTTTTCAGTTGGGATTCTATAAAGGAAGGAATGGAAGACCGATGTCATCCCGAGCCACAGTTAAAGAGGTACTTTTCAAATTAAGATCTTCATGAAGAGAAGGGAGCGTCAGGACAATCTGTAGTCTTCAGGCCATCGGTTTCGAGGTGACATAGCATAGCCACGTGTATTTAAATAAAATTCGATGTTAGATGTTGTTTCTGATATAGTTAGATGAAAAGCATGTGGTCCTCATTTAAAGGACTTGTTATTTGGACTCCTGCTCACTTAGCTACAAGTAAAATATTAAGAAAAAAAAGGTTGCTGTAGATGTGCACAAAGTATAATGTAGTTGAGCACATCGGTAATCTGTTTAGTTTCAGATGAGTAAGGTCATTTGTGATGTACTAAGGCTTAAAAAATATGCTTAATGAGCTTGCCTATTAAATACTAAGTTATCTCTTAATTTACTTAACATAATTAACTTTGTGTTGACCAAAAGCTACTCAATTGTGCCAAAAAGGCTTAATGCAATAAATTAGCTTGGTGTTCACATACAAAATGTAATTGATTAAAAATAATTAACAGCTTTGTGAGCAAAAGTCCTTGAATTTAAGTTTATAAATATATGTAACATGTAGCTACCTCTGCATTGTTTGATCCCTAAGGACTTCACTCTTTATACTGTAAACGGGTTTCCACTGAGGAGTGATTCAGGTATTTATAAAATTACTTTTTATTTGAAAATAATTCTATTGTGTTCTTGTCGAGTTGAATTTGGAAGTGTGAACTATTAGGGACAATTTGAAGTAATAAATTCTAAGAGGAAATATTGTTTTAATTTTGCCACCTAATCCCTTGACGATTATATTAGTAGTTTATTTAAATTAACGAGGCTGTTCTACTCTAGCCCATAAACCACAAATTATGAGAATTTAATATCGGTGGTTATGCATAAATGCATTACGTAGTTACGTGTACGAACGTACCGTCGACATTGATGACTCATTTATGGTTTCTTAAAAACGAAAGGAACATAATATATGAAATATTATTTCTCGGTCTAACAACAGCCAATTCTACAAAAAAATTGATTTGTGCGAAAGTACACCGCGAAAAAATCTGTCGAAAATAGGGAATAATGATGTTAACTGCTTAAAAAATATATATATGCCATGGCTTTATGGGCTAGTTATTATTGCTTACACTGTTGCGAGAAAATAACATTAAAAACGTGCAGAAGTCAGAAGTGTACTCGTACACACACACACACACAAAATGTTTACAAAAATCTATTAGTATTTATGGTGGATAAAATTAAGCATTAAGTAATTTTTAGATTTACAAAAAGAATTAGTGTTTCATTGTTTTTTACCTTCTAGGCTTCTATCAAGAACTTCCTTATAATGCTTTAGTATAGGCCCACAACTTTAATAAGGCAGGGCTGGAGATTAATTTTTATTGTCAGGTTCTGAAATTGTCCCTAAAAACTAAAATACGCATTAAAGATGTCGCTTATTCATGAATATAGAGTACATTTTGAAACGATTAGGCTGTATGGAATATTTCCTTTGCCTTCTTTGTAAACGGAAAATAAAATAAATCAACTGTCACTGACAGACGAAAAGTAAACAAACTTTCTAAAATGAGATATCGCAAAAGCCACAAATTAAAAACTAAACTTAACTGAATTGAAGTGAGATAATTCAAATAACAATTTGAATTGGTATAAATATTTTAATAAATTTGTAACCATGATATGCACAACAGAAACAGAAACAACAACATCGGAGCAGGAAGCAAGAATTAAACTCCGGGAATCGTTTTTGCGAGCTGTAAATGAATTGATAGGTAAACACCTAGACAAAATAAATACACACTTAATGTAGGAATAATAGAGCATAGTAGACATGGGATTAGTTTTTTTTCTATACAAATTTTCGTATAACCTTACCATTTATCAATTTTTGATTAGAAACTGAATTAACAGCTAAGTTTCTGGCGTGCTATTTTTTTTAATGTAAATTCTAATGAGAATTTAATGTTTTATAGCCATATAATTAATTTTGTAATCGCAAACAGACAAACTTAAAATGGATGATGATTTTATTTTTCTAGGACAACCATGTAGTATTCTAACATATGAAAACACAAAACTGAAGGCAAAATTTAAGGCTTGGAATCCAAATGGAGCGGAACTATTAGTTCATGACTTACAGACACCGGCTTGTGTTGAGATGAAATCTGCAATATTACGGACACCAGATGTATTGGCAATAGAATTTGAAAAACCTTAGTAACATATAATTAAATTATTAATTAATATAATTCTTTCATTGTGTCATCATCATCAGCCCATATGTAACCCACTACTGGGTACGGGCCTTCTCTACAACTGAGAGGGTTTGGGCCTTAGTCCACCATACTGGCTTAGTGTGGGATCATTGAGTCAATAGTTATACTACCCTGGGTTTCTGGGTGAATAGTAATTTAAACATTTTCAATCGAAATAATTTGTGTTTTACCATATGTATTAGATGTTTGTATGCATCAGTTCTTAATTCAAACAAGTCTTGATGTTATAGCTTCAGTCCAACCCCTAGTCTGTCTAAAATGGATTGAAAAGATTTTATGCCCTTCTTTAAGAAATACCAAATTGTCTTTATAGAGTGATCAGGGTCCACTATTTATATCCCTAAATGACCAAATGATTAAATCAATTTTTTCTGTCTTTGAGTTCTGAATTAAAATTTTATATCCATTATGCTACTTTAGTATATGTGTAAGCTTATTCCATGTAAGATTTAATATATCCAAGATTTAATAGTATAATAAATTATTTTGAATATGACTTCAGAAAGTGTATTTTTTTCAACCTTCTTAGAAATTATACAAGATCTACATAATTATGTTGATATATCCCTGAAAAGAATGCAGATGTGTTCTTACAACAGATCAAAATTATCCTAATGATAATAGTGATTCTTACACCAACACTTCGACAGCTATGGTTTGAAGCACCACTTAAATAACACAACAACTTGTAGGGATCATTGATTAAGCTAGGATTGCCAAGGGCCGCGCGGGGTCGATCCTCGCATAAAAAAAATAATTTGAAGCAAATACATGTGGTGAGTTTGACAAACACCTAGGTTTGTGAGACCACAAAGTTTGTAGTAATTTCTGACACCTAAGACTTTTATCTAAAAGCAGGGCTAAGACTATATGTGTGACTATAGCCTGAAGATATTAATAAAAATAATTCGTTTAGGAATTCTCTTCTTCAGGCTTTGTATATCTCCTAGCAACGAAACCCGGCATTGTTCGGGTTAAAGTCACTTGCTCGGGTTAAAGTCACTGGATTTCGATTTATGTATCGTCAAATATCGAAATTTCTAGTACCAAAATACTCTAGAATATTTAAATAGTTTCAAGTTTTAGGCATTTTGGAAGTTTCTAAATTTTTCCAAAAAAAATATACCTATAACTCTTTAGAAGATTTCGGATTGATTTTAACAGTTAAAGATATTTTTGAACTTTTTAGACCATTCCGGAAAATTTTAAAACGTTGTGGGATATTTCGGATCGATTTAAACAGTTGTAGGCATTTTAAAAATTTCTAAATCATTCTAGAAAATTTCAGAACGGCCTAGGATATTTCGGATCGATTTAAACAGTTATATATTTTTGGAACTTTCTGGATCTTTTCAGAACCTTTCTAAATAATTCTAGATCGATTGAAACGATTTTAGAACATTCTAGATCATTCCAGAAGCTTTCTGAAACATTATAGATCGATTACAATAATTGCACAGCTTTTTGGAACTTTCTAAATCATTCCAGAAAGTTTTAGAGCTATCTAGACTGATTACATCAGTTGCACACATTCTGGAACTTTTTAGATCATTCCCGAGATTTTCAGAATTATACAGAAGTTTACATTAGTTAGAGAAGGACAGATATATATTATTTCACATTTTCGCCACCCACAACCACCCACTTCCACCCACCCGACCAAACTCCCTTATGCACATCACAGTGGCGGTACTTCCATAGAAGCCCAAAAGCCCAGCTTGCTTTACAAAATTCCGAATAATAAACTTAAAGCTTTAAATCTTTATTTAACAAAAGCAGATGTACTTATAAATGAGAATATCCTGACACCACAATAAACAATTATATACTGGACGTTACACAATTAAAGGTGTAACGCTTTTGGGCTTCTATGGAAGTACCGCCACTGGCACATCAGGAGACCAAGGGGTGTTTGCCATCCCAACGGGAAGTTGATCAAAGTTGGGGTTGATAGAGAAAACCGTGGACACAAGTACGAACATTAGCATTTTATATAATATTTTAAGATTAAATATCCATAAAAACTCGTAAATATTGAAATAGAAAGAGTTGCAAAAATAATCTTATTTAGACCCAAAGTATGTTACAAAGTCTAGCAGATAAAAATCAGATTTCCGCTCACAGATCCATTCTGATCGCATTGCATAAATTTATGCTGATACAGAGTAGGAAATTTAAAAGTTATCAAGAACGAAGGCGGCGAATGTGATCGGCTAAGCTTGACTGGGTTGAATGCATTACCATAATCCGTGGGTGCTATCGATTTTTTTCGCCTACCGGTTTAATAGAATTACTGGAAATTAACTGCAACGAGAACGCAAGTCGGGTATGAAAATAAAATGTTTTAGTGCGTCTCAAATACGTAAAAGAAGGGACACTTTCGTTTTTCTTTACAACGCGACAGCGTGAGGTGACAAAACCAATCACAATAAACCGGATTTATTGTAGGTATATCGGAAACGCTTTTATATTTCTATAAATTAGTAGAGGACAGAATGATTCTTCACATGTTCAAAATTTTATTAACTCTTCTTATTCTAAAATTAAGACTATCTATAGGGTACCACGTTGACTAACCTTTACAGTATTAAACTAAATAAGTCACTCTTCTACATTTGGGAGAAGCTAGTCCATAGTCGCTGGTCTACTGGAGTTTATCGGAGCAAATTATAATAAATGACAAATGCATGTGCGTTGTCTTTGAAGAATTGGAGAAAAGTGCATCGTGATTGAATCCGCTTCGCCCAGTTTGGGAGTCTCGTTTGTTTTCGATTCGTATTAAACCATTCATCGCTCTACTTTGTTGAGTTCTTCCTATTCTTATTTTACCTAGAAATGGTTCCCACTCTAAATAAGTATACCTATATGTGGGTATAGCTCGCCCACTTATCAAATGGGAAGTTAACAACGGTTCTCTATCAGATGACCTTTAGAATGAAAAGTTCCCAAGTGTGGACAGTGGCATATTATTTAATAATGCCATTAACTTGCTGTAATCGTCGGATCGATAATGTGGACTCGTAAATCTCGATAAAACTTTGAAGCTTATAATGCCGGTTCTAATTCTAATATTTTGACGTTGTTCCCATTGCTAATCTACTTAGAAACGTAGGTATACTCGACCCAACCTCTAAATCTATGACAAACATTTTAAGTATAATAGAATCAATCTACACTTGATGTTTGCTTAAATTAATTTGTTACTAGCCTTGTGCTTACTGTTATAAGATTACTTTTCCCGTTCAACGGTCTATTCTAGTAACCCACCTAAATATAATTTTGTGTTCCGAGATAATTTCGTAATTTATAAAGAAACCTCATTATATCTGGCTTTTCATTTGGTTTATTTGTATAAGTACCTACCTAAGTTTTCTTTACGAACACGTACAATTCTGTGTACAAGAAATAATGTCAACGCACTAAAACTTCCTCGATTTATAACTGCAAGTTCAAAAGGCGACCCACATTAATGGCAGAAACAAAGCCAACTAAAGTTAGTATGCTCACACTCAGTAAGCATGTGGGCCAGTCACCCATAAAACCTACGTTTAGTCTTCATTACTTTTCTTTGTACAACGTTTGCTTTTAACCTTACTTAGTAGCGTGTCTCTTAGTACTACATAATCTCATTCATCAACATAGTAAAAAGCATCAAAATAAAGACGGCAGACTTAAAAAAGCGTTCAGTTGAGTATGCGCCATACACAAAGCGGCCGCGAATCGATTCAGCAACAGGTCTATCCCAGGGCTTTCCACACCGTAATTCTGACACAATTTTTGCCTGAAATTTACGCTATTTCTTGGATATGAATATATTTTATTTCATAGTTCACACTCAAATTATTTATTTACAAGCGAACCTGTTCTTTGACTTATAACATGCTATTAAAATAACATATAGATAGGTAATCTATAGAGCATGCCCAGAATGAACATTAGATGCTTTCAAAAGGTTTGGGGCATTTGAATATTTCAGTGAATCATCATCATCATCAGCCCATATACGTCCCACTGCTGGGCACGGGCCTCCCCTGCAATTGAGAGGGTTTAGGCCTTAGTCCACCACGCTGGCCTAGTGCGGGTTGGCGGACTAAACACCTAAGAAATTCCTAAGAACTTTTTTAGGTGTGCAGGTTTCATCACGATGTTTTCCTTCACCGTTAAAGCAAGTGATAATTCATAATTCATTGTGAATACACACATAACTCCGAAAAGTCAAAGGTGTGTGCCTGGGGTTTGAACCCGCGACCGCCGAGATTCAGTGAATAAGGTAGGTAAATTGCAGACGGCTTTAATGGTCTTGAATAATGATGATTTGTTATAAAGAATAAATAAAAAGTTTTGCATACAGCTTTTTGTTATGCTGTTTTATAAAACTGCCTCGTGGTCTCGCGGTACAAGTATGTGCCGTGCGATCTAGAGGTCCTGGGTTCGATTCCCAGGTCGGGCAAAGTGTTATTGGGTTTTTAGGTCATTAGGAAATTCTCAGTAACAGCACGGAGTCTGGAAATGTGTCCGAAAAACGGCAATAGGCTCGCCCCCTATTACGTGGGACTGATACATACCTGGCGAAATGTGGGTGCAGTAATGCACCTCTGCCTACCCCTCCGGGGAATACAGGCGTGAGTTTATATATGTATGTATGTATGTTTTATAAAAAATAATATCAGTTTAGCAATGGTTAGGTTTGTATCGGAATTAACAGTTCAAAATTACCAAAACACTAGAAAAAACAAAAAAGGTCTACAACAAAAAGCGAAGCGTAAGAAAAACTCAAATTATCCACGTACCTAACACATAAAGCCCTACATCAATCCTCGAGGTTGTTCATTTATCCCCAAGGCGCTGGACCGTACGTTTCCGCTTTTTTCGCGTGAACCTTATTCCCTCTTATATCTTGCGATTGATTGAGCGGAAAGAATCCTAGAAGAAAGAAAGAAAGAATTAGATCACTACCTAAATAGATCGTAATAATAATAGATGTATCAAGATTACCTGCCCGGCAATTGTTGAGGAAAATTGGATAACGCCTTTTTGTTGTCGTCACAAGATGACTTATTTATATATTTTTTCTAGATTTTATGGATTATTAGATTTTTTGATTTGATTGCACAAGCAAAAAAAGTATGTTTATAAGTTCTTACATATTGAAGAAAGATGAATGAGTGGGAAAGTTAGAAATAGTAGAAATTAGACCATTAGCAACATTTTTACTTTAAGATTAAATACTACTTACCATTTATTATTTACTAGCGGTGGGGCTCAAATCAGCCAGGACGCAATCTTGAACATCCTCCTCTTTTTAAGGATTAAATTTTAACGGAGAAACGAAAATAAAATCTTTTCTATTTATAATACAATATTAGTACACATATAATAAAGAGAAAAGTAAAGAGAAGAAATATATTTTACATAAATTGTGTCGGTCTTCTAACTAGGCCAGTAACTGTTCTTGTGACCTTAGGAGCTGGAGTGATACCTTTTCTTTATGCGTTTTGTACAACTTTGGTCATAACAGAGATATAAGTGTCCCATTTAAAAACTTTCGTGTGTTCTGTCCAAGACAGCGAAATTAAGAATAAGTCAGGGAATTTTATTCAAAATGTGCTTGTTTCATGGACTTCTTATTTTCATATTTCTTTTTGCAATCATTTGTTTTGTTACAATTCTAATCCATGAGGGTGATTTCCTAATGCAACGTTTGTTCGGGGTTATAATGTTTTTAAAGTTTTCTCTATATTTTATTTAATATATTTTTTAAGTTTTGAAATATGTTTATAAAACTTAAAATAAGAAATCATAAAAATACACCAAAGATAATTTTAGAATCTTTACTGATACGTATCGAAAGGTTATAGTTTAAGTGATCAATTTGTTAAATTTGCTTTTCCCAGCAATCAGAGTGAGCCTCTTTTTATATATTTTTTTATTTCTTTACCTTTTTATTAATAAATTGTTGAGAAACTCCAAAGCCCTAAAGGGTTTATTTATAAGTAATAGTATTCTCAAACTAGAATCTGAAGCACTTCAGTAATTGGAATGAGATGCTCCTTTCCAAGATATTTTATTACCATTTTATCTATAAACTTGTACTGTAGTAGAACTTAAAGGCGGCATAAGTAATTACTAAGGGACATTCTTAACAATTAGTTGGTAATATTTGCATTGATAGAAAATATTATAATTGCCTATGGTTGATATGTATTCTTAATAATACGAAAGTTATTATGTTTCATTTTATAGTCTTTTATGTTATCTTTAATACTGAAGACTAGGGATGTTATGGATATGATATTTCGGATCTGGATACGGATATGGATATAGGAATTAAATTATATCGGTTTCGGATACGGTTACGGATATGTAATTATTTCGGATTATCCGCTAGTTTCGGATAGTTTCGGTTACGGATATCAGATTGAAGTAAAATATAACTGTTTTCGACACTCTGCTAAGAAAAGTTTTTATCACAATGTTTACATTTTGCACAATCTACATTACCTTGATAAAAAAAAGTGTCCAAATTAAAGTCGATATTGGTCGCTTTTTGTCTACTCATATAAAAATCAATTTTGTAATTAACACAAGACTTTCTTAAACTATCCGAAACTTCTGAAACGGATACGGTTACGGTTACGGATATATTTTTATTTCGGATATCCGATAGTTTCGGTTACGGTTACGGAGCTCCATAACATCCCTGCTGAAGACTATTGAAGTCTTTTTTATTTATAATACTCATACAAAAATCTATGATAACTCAAGCGAAACTGAAAAAGCCAGTTTCCTTGAAAATGCAGTCATTAGTTTTCAATATTTTGTTCAACAAACAGTTTTATCGCCACGTCCCAACATACAGATCATTACCAAATTCTCATGGCTCGTAACTCACAAAATTTAGTAGCAATATATTTGAAGTTTCCTTCTAAATTTCCTGCGGAATTGTTCATGTACGTGAGGAAATCAGCACGTAGCGGGATTAACGACAAATTCACAGCTTGATGGAGCTCTATGATCGTGATAGCCGGTCACAATATCGATTTGGGTCGATGCGGTAACACTGTGGACATTTTCAGGCTCCCAGAGACCAGACAGTTAGGTATGATTAGGGATTTAGAGATGGACGGTTGATGCCTCGCAATTATCATCTGGAAATTGGAAATTGGGATTGAAGCTATTTTTTTGTAATTTGTCTATAGTCCGATACGAATTTGGAACGTCGAGTCAGGTAATTTTACATAGAAGAGATATTTAGAGTTCAATTACCTTAAGTAGGTACTAAAGGCTGACTATTTTAAATAATTTTGTTTCTTTTTGTTCAAAACCCGTGCAGCCGTTTTTACGTGATCGAGTAACAAACCTCCAAACATTTTCTTTTATAAAATATATATTAATATTTTGTTTTGTGAATTACAGTTTTACCAAAAAAAACACACGTCTGTTAACCGATGGTGCGGTCTGAATCGATTGTGGCCAATGCGTGCAAATGATTTATATCTTGTGGCCCATTTCTTTTTTATACTCAAAAAATTACCCGTTTCATCCTTAGTTGGGCGCAATGATATTTTCTTTACTTTACTTCATTCCTACCGCAAATCAAGTCCAACATCTGTTCACCACCTCTTCTAAACCCGCACTCGCTACGGTTTTTCGGGCTATTTCCAGACTCCATGCTAGTACTACTAGAAAAAAATACACCCAACAATCAAATATATACATGTATAGTTCTGACCCCGCATTTAGATATAAGTCGTATTTTAGTCAAATTATGTCGTGGGTATCAGAAACTACGAGAGGTTTTACGGTCTCAGAAACACCCAGACTCGAAATAAATATTTGTAGATCACGCAAACAGTTGTCTCGGTGCGGGGACCGCGGTCTATCGTGTGACAAGTTTGAATGACCGAACCAAGGACATCTAAGATCGCACGACACACACTTATGCCGCAAAACCAAGAATTAATCGTTTATATAAGTGAAGAGAAGTAAGAAGTGAGAATATACATAGGTATTCGTTTCTATGACCTGCTTTGTTAAAATACCTACATGTACATACATATTACATACGTAGGTAAATGTTTAAGTGATGTGACTGAGTAGTTGCCTAGTTGTACAAACATACTATGAAGGAGCAGGCCTATTAGAATATGTACATTTCTATTTATATAATTAATACATACATACATACATAAACTCACGCCTGTATTCCCCGAAGGGGTAGGCAGAGGTGCATTTCTGCACCCACATTTCGCCAGGTATGTATCAGTCCCACGTAATAGGGGGCGAGCCTATTGCCGTTTTTCGGGCACAATTCCAGACTCCGTGCTGCTACTGAGAATTTCCTAATGGAAAAACCCAATAACACTTTGCCCGACCCGGGAATCGAACCCAGGACCTCTAGATCGCTCGGCACATACTTGTACCGCGAGACCACGAGGCATAATACATATATATTTATATTCTGTGCATCCATTTTGTCAACAAAGTAATGTAATATTTTAAGCGTAAGATCTTGCCATTTCGCTTTGCGAGTCGCTGAGAGTTTACGGCAGTTTTAGTGCAGCTTATGGAGGACGATAAATTTATCCGTCAGCGCAACGTATGTAGTACACGCCTTGACAGTTTCGTAATAAAGTTAATAATGTGTGAAAAAATAAATGATATGTGTGGTTTAAGTTATAACCATAGAGCATAAGTTGTCGCGTTTGGATCTGGTAGTAACATTAAAATACTACGAGACGATACGTCTACAAAGATGCTTATATTCATCATCAGCCAATCCCACTGCTGGCCACGGGCCTCCTCTGTAACTGAGAGGGTTTAGGCCTTATTCCACCCATCTGGCCTAGTGCGGGTTGACGGACTACAAACCTAAGAAATTCCTAAGAATTTTTAAGTGTGCAGGTTGTTTCACAATGTTTTCCTTCACCATTAAAGTACGTGATATTTCATTGTGAATACACACATTACTTCTAAAAGTCAGAGATGTGTGCCTGGGATTTGAACTCCAGTTTAAATCCTTCATTATCTTTTTCTTCATTCTTTCTTCTTCGTGGTTCCATGGTATAAGAATGCGGCGAGCGATTAAAAGGTCCTGGGTTTGACTGTGTCCTGCAGTTTTATTGGGTTTTACGTTTAGGAAATTCTCATTAGCAGCTCGGGACCTAAAAATGTGCCCGATAAAAAGTAAAAGCCTCCTTGTATGTTAAAAATTAAAATTAAAATCAACCTTCGTTATTTTTGTAAAATTAATATTATAGCAAATTACCACGAATTAAATTATTTTCAATCGTTTATTATGCATATGTTCAGCCAGTTACATATACCGGGAATTATGCAAGATCTATGTGTGTACCGTTGGCCGGCATTACGGTGCCTTTCAATTAGTTTGAATGGTTTGTGTTGCTTTCTGGTATGTAGGTCGCACACAATATTGCTGCATATTACTCTGAATTCAGCATTATGTGCTGTAAATAATGCCTATATGAAATACGAGTATATTACAGGGTATTGTAATAACTTTGTTTTGTTCTATTCATCATATTATTCTGTAACCAGCATATTACAAGACAATATTTTACAACTAAAATGACTTTATTTATTAATTTTTAATTATGCACTTGAGTATAATTTGTTTATAAAACCATATTGGACAGACCCGTTGGTGACATTCCGGAAAGAAAGGTGTTATTCAAGTATTTACTCCCTTAAAGGGTTTGGTAGTTTCGTAGCGCAGAGGGTCCTTTAAGTTGAAGGTAGTAAGTAGGTTTAACCCTCTCAGTACTAGAGGAGTCCCAGTAGTGGGACGTATATGGGCTGATGATGATGTCCACTTGAGATCTTGTGCAGTTTACAAAATTAAACATTTCTCTGTTTTGCTCTCCACCATATTTTCCCTCACAGTTAAATTCCATGATGATTCAACGCGTATTGTTTACTTAGGAAACGTAACAGCAGAAACAGTAAGTAAATTTAAAATGTGCATAACCGATGCAATTTAACCGCAAGCTCGTGGAATATACCTATATGAAATCCATATAAAAATTTCAGCATAGCGCTACCGACCACACGTAGCCGGTATGCAATTCCGTTTATTGTAGTCGTTCCAGTTGAGTCCGGTTCCATTGAGCCAGTCATTCCACCGAGCGCTCATTACTGGGAATGGTCAGTCTACCTACCTGTTACGTGCTTCTAATGTAAAACGAAAGTGCTTTGCACGGGCTTCAAAGTTGAAGGGCTTTTACATTCCGCTCTATCACTATTGAAAGTAAGCGCAGTGGAATGAAATCAATCTTGCATTGATCAAATTTAGATAAATAGTGTGCAGAAAATCACCCTCGTTTCTATGAAGGCATGAAGTTCATACTACAGTAATAGAGCGACAAGTGTTACGAGATACAATGTAATTGAAATCGTTTGCTTGGTATATAGTCAAACAGCACTTATGACAAGTCAATACATTGAATATAGTATTTTTATGTCTGTTTACATCGAGTAATACTACATACCTAACAGTCATCAAATAGTGCTCATCAAACATTACAAACGCGTCTTATTAGAAGCAAAGAAAGGATTTGTAGTCTCTCAAATATTCAGAACTGAAACAAATATTTTCGAGGTACACACAGTTGTCTCATCGCAGAGATAGAATTTGCGGTGAACTCTTATACCCTAGCAAAGGCTCATGGCAAAAGCTAATAGAGGCTTTCAAATAATATGTGTAAATAAACGTTTTTGATATTTTTTACTCTAAAAACGTTGGCCGAAATCATTCATTTACATTGGTCGATATTTTTTACAGGCCGTAATGAGTCTCGCAATGTGGTTGCCATAGACATTCCCATAATCACACTTATCTTCATAATGGCGGTCGTTATACGGCCTCAATTTAATTTCATTTTATCCTATCAAGTTTAGTTGAGAGCACAATGATAGGCATTGTAAAAGAGGACAATGGCTCATTAGTAATTTGATTATATTTAATAGCAGCTAAATAGTTTTAATTGAATCTTTGATTATTATGAAGTGTTTAGTTCAATGTATTTGTGATACAAAAGTACATTTTTATTGCTTAACTTATTTTCTTATAACTTATTTTACATAATATATATTAAACTAAACACAAGCCTCTATTGTGGCTGGTATGGGTTTCGTCTGAGTCTAAATCTCATGCGATATGAAAGGCAATAACTAAATTCACTCTTAAAATACGAGATAACTAATTATGAACACATATAAAATTATAAAGCGTTAGAATTGAACGGCTTAGCTTGCGCTTTATTTTGGCAATTTCGTAGTCCGGAGTCTTTTCCATTGTGTAAATTGTACTTATAATTTATCAATTTACTCATTCGAGGGTTCGAGCGTGGTGACGTTAAATTTTATAGCTAGTAAAATCAGACTCGACAAATTTAATAGAAATAGTTTTAGGCCTTATATAAATAAATGACATACATACATACATAAACTTACGCCTGTATTCCCCGAAGGGGTAGGTAGAGGTGCATTTCTGCACCCACATTTCGCCAAGTATGTATCAGTCCCACGTAATAGGGGGCGAGCCTATTGCCGATTTTCGAGCACATTTCCAGACACCGTGCTGTTACCGAGAATTTCCTAATAGAAAAACCCAATAACACTTTGCCCGACCCGGGAATCGAACCCAGGACCTCTAGATCGCACGGCACATACTTGTACCGCGAGACCACGAGGCAGTCATAGGCATAAATAAATGATAGTTATAGTATAGCAGAATCAGTAGAAAGGAGCTAATGTCTATCTATGATGAGCGCAACCTTCACTCGATATGATCTCTTGAGATACAAAAAGGTTGGATTTCAGTAGATTACCTTCTTTGTCTGGGCGTAAGCAGTGCGTGGGGTAATTATTGGAATCGATCTCGGCTATTGTTCAGCCTCAAGAAGGAGGCGGTTCATTCAAGATTTTAATTATAAATCATGGTTGCCAGAATTCTAAAATATTATTTCTATTTTTACAACAATGTAAGGAAAACAAAAGCCTATTTAAGGGAACCAAAATAAGCATGGGTGATAGATTACCGTTATAAAAATAATCCAACGTTGGATTGCTACTTACGTATAGCTTGCTAGGGCGGGTTCCTTTCGGAAGAATCAAATTTATATCCGTATAATTTATTAGTCGTAGGTTTATGTTGATTTTTGTGAATAATTTTCTGTCTTTGTATTGATGGCCAATGTCATCTTCATCGACCCCTTGGGCATGATATGTGCACAGCCGGTCCATGCTAGACAAGAAAACAATAACGAGATCTACGGACAAAAATGTATATAATGTATGATCACTATAATTAGTAAAAAACTTTTTTTTTGGAAATTATGCGATAAAATAGTTGTCACAAAATTTTACTTATTCGTGTAGCCCCTGTATATCCGACAAACATGTATTTCGTAAAAAAAAACGTTAGAGTTATTCATATTAATTAATTAATACAGCCGACTGGCAAAGTTTAAAAAAATATATGCTACCTATTGAACCTATAAAAAAGTAGGTATACTAAATCTATGTCTACCGCTTCGGGGACTCAGACGTGAATGTATGTATGTAATACTAATGTTTGTATGTGAGCTTATATGGCGGCCCTGGGGCTGAGGCGCGTGGTCGAGGATCTCGGCGCGGCCGCGGGTTCAAACCCAGGCACACACCTCTGACTTTTCGAAGTTATGTGTGTATTCACAATGAATTACCACCACTTACTTTAACGGTAAAGGAAAACATCGCGAGGAAACCTGCACACCTAGAAAGTTCTTAGGAATTTCTTAGGTGTTTAGCCCGTCAACCCGCATTTTTTTTTTTTTATATACTGGCACGGCAAAGTGACCAGCGTGGTGGACTAAGGCCTAAACTCTCTCAGTTGTAGAGGAGGCACGTGCCCAGCCGTGGGACTGAGATGGACTGAGATGCGCTGATTATGATGAAGGGGATGAATAAAGTATGACAGCATTTAACGCATTTTTCTTTCTAATATTAAAAGCATAAAATACCGCAGTATACCGTGGCAATATGGCATCCCTAGTTTCAACTCATTTTATAAGTGCTCCAACTGAACCATGTATTCTCGCGTGATTGTGTTTGAAACGCACATTCTGTGTTGGCCAATATTGTTATTATGCACAAAAAGTCATACAAACTGCCTTTTTAAAATTCCCAACAGCACGCGGACATCAGTTATGTAACGAGGTAATTTGTGCGGCGGAATTGTCGGATGTATTTTAATTTTTGAAGACAGGTCGAAACGACAGTGGCTTTAGTATGCGCCAGTCTGTCATGACTACTTAGTGTAAAATTGCTTGCGTTGCTACAGAAACATTCCTTCAAGAATAAATTTAGAGAATTACTAGTATACTCTACTCAAAATTCATATATTGAAGTTATATTTCATATAACGTCTATTTATTTACTAAACTTGTTATACCTTCTGCCTCGTGGTCTCGCGGTACAAGTATGTGCCGTGGGATCTAGAGGTCCTGGCTTCGATTCCCGGGTCGGGCAAAGTGTTATTGGGTTTTTCCATTAGGAAATTCTCAGTAACAGCACGGAGTCTGGAAATGTGCCCGAAAAACGGCAATAGGCTCGCCCCCTATTACGTGGGACTGATACATACCTGGCGAAATGTGGGCGCAGAAATGCACCTCTGCCTACCCCTTCGGGGAATACAGGCGTGAGTTTATGTATGTATGTATGTGTACTTGTTATACATACGTAATATGTGTCAATTTTTTAAATTATAAAGTTGTATCAGTCGGTATGGTGGGTGCCAATTGCCTCCAGCTCCACAATACTGAGGACTATGGTTTTAGTTCGATACCAATTACTTGATTAGTTCTCTTAGCAAACTAGTAGTGATATAAGTTATTTATATAAAATTATACAATTTGTATAAAGGCGGACTTAATGCCTTAGGCATTAATCTAACAGTCGACCGAGGGTGATGTAGAGATAAAAAAAAGTAGGTGCATAAATAACGTTTTGTTGAAAACGATACACGTACATGCAATTACAATTAATCCCATTATCTTTACTGGGTTACAGCAGAAATAAAATTAAATGATATTGGATTATTTTCTTGATCCACGTAAGCATTTGCATGTATTTTGGGGACAAGTATTAGAATTAAGTTTAGTACAAAACATTCAATCTTCAAGGTATAAGACGAAGCAGCGACAAACACTCGGGTAATTTAGGTAACAACCTGTGAACTAAGGTACGAGTTAATTTAAATACAGTCCCAACGGAATCACTTAAATAAGGGACCTAAGTTAATTCAATGATTCTTTTTGCCTTTTGTAAATTGAGTTGGCATTGTTTTTTAAGATGACAATGTCTTGAGAAAAATACTAGTAAAGACGATGTTTTTCAGTGTTTTATTTTGTTGAGAAAGTTGGAGCCTTTGTTTTTTTTTAAGTGTTTTCATATTATGTATTTAAAGACATATATACATGTTCTAACACTCAGAACAAAATTACTGTAAATACAATATTGAAATAAGTTAGTCGCGTAAACGCTGAAATAGGTGTCTTCGTGTCAGAATCCAATGAAAAATATAAGTTTTCTTCTTTTCCATTAATTTTATCTTTTTAGCCGTTTAATATATAATCTAATTACTGTTCATATGTAGAATACTAATGCTAAATGATTGCCTGGAAGAAATCGCCGATAGCGTTAAGGCCGCCATTTGCGACACTACCTTATTGAGATGTAACCAGTAAACAATGTTGTTTCTATTGTTATGGTGTACAATAAAGCATATTAAATAAATAAAAAATGCTAACTTGATTAAGAGCCTAGAGTTTCTTGTACTATAATTATTTTTATAAATAAGTTATAATACTCCACAATTCCTTATTTAAAAAGTTTGTATTTATAAATTTTGCAACAACCAAATGAGTTCAATTAATTTGATAAAATCACATCTCGTTAATTTTCCTTTGATTAAAATATATCAGAGAAACTTGTTGATTAAGTAGTTAAACTTCGACTTCCATCGAGATCAGGCGCGACAAAAAACTAGATTGGAGAAAATAAATTGCTTAAACTGTTTAAGAGGAGCGTTAACGAGTATAGACTCTAGCGATACTTGTGAATTACTTGCCTTCATTGATGACTCGCTAACAGAAGTGTAAGGTTTTTAATTTGATTCCTGATATGTTCATTTATATGTCGACTTATTTTTTTTTTTATTCCATATGTGATTAACGGTTGGGTACCACTTCACTCCGGATTACAAAAGTAGCCTAAATACTTCCTCAAGGTACAATCTACGCCCATAACAAATAATGTCAAAACCGTTCTCGAGAGTTTAAAACAAATATAAATACGTTCTTATCCCTTAACAGCATATTTTACAGTTTACGGTGCAAACTGAGGGGGCATTTTCGAAAAAACACAATATTAAAAAAGTGCGGGCCGATTTTCTACTGCTAGTATAGTGAAATAACCGCATTGTTGTAGTAAATTATCCATAGGAGCACGGTGGTAAGTGCAAGGCGATCCAAATAGAATATCGATTGTGAATACGATTACAGTCTCCTCTAGTCGACACAAATTCAAAGCAAAGTATAACGCCTCACATAAACATCGGACACTATTGCAGATTTTATATTTTCCGCAGTCTCATACTATTGACGCCTGTTGCCCCAAAGGGCTAGGTAGAGGTGTATCTCCACATCCATATTATGTAAGTTTTATATGATAGGGGTCGAAAATATTGCTGTTTAACGCAAACTGTGTGTTGTTTTTGGATAAAGGTGTAATAAAAAATGATATTAATTGGGAATAGAATCTACGATCTCATGATTCCATGTCACGGAACTTATGAGGCAGTCTACCTATTTTGGTCTCTTTTTGGAGCGATAGTAGTAATTTCAACAGCTGAGTTTAATAATGAAACAAATTCCTAAATTTGTAATGTAAACACGACATTGTAGATTATGGAAATCGTAATTCAAAAATGAAACGTGTAAATTAATAAATCTGTGGGCGGAGTTGTGCAGAGAGCAAGTCGGTAGCCGCGGCAAGCGGTGACCCGGTAACTTTAAATGAGTATTGTGCGCGGTACCTTAATTAATTTTCACGTTGAACAATCCTAGGTAGTGAAATTAGCTCGCGACTCTGATTGCGTTTAATGTTGGGTGAAATTATTTTTACCATTTGGTAATTTTATTTTTTGGATTAATTCATCTGGTGGCGTTGAGATCAGATGAAAGGTCGTGAATTAGTAATCAATTAGAAGAAACTGCTGGATTTATTTAGTCAAATATGATATATTGTTGATACAGGTAATATGGATATTAGAGGGACTTCATCGAGCTTCTGTGGTTCTCAACTCTCTTTATTTATTTTATCAGCTTTCTGCCCTTTTAATCTTAGCTTCAAAGGATTTTATGATATATTGTATAAAGTGTTGTGAAGATGATTACTTGAGACAAGTTCGACTCATACAAATATTTGTAAGCCGTAGAAATATTGAACGGAGATCAAATTATTAGACTTTTTGGCTTCTAAAGTTCACTTCCAAGTTGGAAACCAAGTTAGGGAGAAGACACTTTTCACTCTCGAACAAGGATGCCTTCATATTTCTAGCTGACAGAACACTGCATTTCTTGTAAACAAATTAATTTAATTATTTAAGTCAAAAGTATTGCTTTGTTAAAAACTTCGACATTGTATTTCATTGTCAATTTACATAGTGTTTTCAGAAGTTTATTTAAAAACGTTTCATTGTGTAACTGCGCAGAATACATTTCTTGGCACGGAAGTTACTTAGTCAGAGACACACTTTTAAGTAGAACAAGCTATATGTATGTATGTAATTGAATAACCTGGTTTTAACCGGGGCATCTTTACACAATGAACAAATGCATTAGTTTTATAGTTTTCTTCTACTCGCATCTACGCGAATTGACGGGGACGAATAGGTCACCATAATAGGGTTAACTGGCGAGAAATGTGATTGTAAAAAAAATAAATGATAAAGAGCAAAAAATATCGTGTCGCCACCAGTAAGTTGGCTTGATACTAATTATTTTAATGAGATGGTTTTTCTTATTACTCATAATATTAATATTTAACATTATAAATTTGAAAGTAAATTTGCCTGTAAGTCTCTTTGTAACGCTTTCATACCTAAACTGATAAACCGGTTTGAAAGAGTTTTGGTATGAAGATAGATAAGACTTTGGAAAAGGACTCACAGAGGTATGAATTTTTGATACTGGGAACGGAAAGTTACTCTCTTCGATGGAATATCAGCAAGAAACTGGATTTTCTCTCATTAATTGTCATAATTACGGTGATCTGTTTGAAATGAATTTTTAGAAGGTGACTACGATATGAAACACTTAACGTAGTGCACAGGAACATCATCCCAGCATAAATACTAAACATTTTCCAAAAGTAACAAAAATATTGCTGTTTGATTAATCTAGAACCATTCAAAAACTAGGCTATGCAACAGCCTTAATGCCTATGGCATTAAGTCTGCCTTTATACATACATGTATATAAAGTTTAAATAAATAAATAAATCTGCGTAAAAGAGTAAATTTCGCACTCAGTTTTTACACCGAAAAGCACTGACAGTTCAAAAGTAAACCTTGTTCGTTTTTGCAGGCCTCAATCGATTAAAATGAAATTCTGCAGCGCAGTCCGTACGGATTAACATGAGATACTTTTTGTGGCGCAATATGAAGCATCGATGTGCATGACGGAAGAATTTGCGTATCGGATTTGTGAAACGTTGCTCCATTTGTGTACGGTGTAAAAACTATATTTTTATGGCACCTATTACGTTATTTTTAAAACGCTATAAAATAATTTGATGATATTGATACGGCTATATTTTTTACTCATAGTGTTTTCAGAAATTCTCCATAGCTATGCTTGGTATTTCCCTAAGCGATCGAATCAGGAATGATAATATCCATAGGAGAACGTAGGTTGCTGACATAGCCCAAAGAATTAGCAAGCTGTAGTGACAATGGGCAGGTCACATAGCTTGTGGAACTGACGGCCGGTGGGGCAGAAAGGTACTCGAGTGGAGGGCGCGTACCGGCAAACACAGCGTTGGACGTCCACCCATAAGGTGGACTGACGATCTATCAAAAATCGCGGAAAGTCTTTGGGGGAGACCTATATCAAGTAGTGGACGTCTTTCGGCTGATGATAATGATGATTATATTTTTTACTAGAGTAAGCGCATACAAACAGTGGCACAGTGGGATGTAACGGTGATATTATTCGTCAAAGTACATCAATAAGATGAATGATGGATACGCCTACAAAATACTTAATTTGATTAGTTAATAATAAGAAAAGCTTCAGCTTCTGTTTCAGCTTTGACCAAAAAGTGGATACCTACTACTTTTTGATATCTATAACATAATATTTGTATAAGAGCCTAGAACCAGGACTATATGGGTCTACTCATATTGGATGTATTTATTATTATTTATTTATTATTATTATTTCTTCCAATTCTAGTCGAATTTGATTTGTATAGCTAACTGTAGTATAAAGGAGACATTAAAAGATTTATTCACTTACTGAGAATTGAGATTAAAGCTTTTTTATTCTACCATAATATGTACTTAACTAAATGTAAATATTTATAGTAGTTAGCCCAAGAGTCGCAACTTTTTCATCACAATTAACAGTCACAACTGTATTTTTACGAAATTGAATTAAAAAGTGAACTGTCAGTGTCAGTTTATCTCGGCAGCGCAGTAACCTCACAGAAATTGTTTAGTCTCGAGCCAAATTAAATTAGAAAGTACTTAAACAAAATGGAAATTATACGTTCAGCACGGCACACAAGAACGTTGATCGATCATTTGTATAAAAACTTAATATTTATTTTGTGAAGGGAATAAATTTACAGACATTATATTTTGAGTGATTTTACCACAATTATGGGATAATTTTATATACGCGGTGCACATAATGATTGTTGATGTTAGAACAAAAAGGTTTCCGAATAGACGTCGATGAAGTACGGTGCTGGGCGTCCACTAATGAACAATGGTTTTATAAAGAACACAAGAAGTTACTTCCATTAGTGGACGTCCGATGGATGATGTAGGTGATGATAGAAAGAAGCTTATTGAAATATTAAAGATACTATAACCAAAACTGCTTTTAGTAGGTAATTCTATGTTTTTATATCTTATAGAAAATAAAGTATTGTGTATAGTGTTTGATCTGTAAATGTCTTTAGAATATACGATGATTTTTTTGATGTTTCTTTGTTGTACATTAACATTATAATTATATTTTAATTACTTTCTATATAGGTACTCTATAGAAAGTAATGAAATGAATCTTTAAGCAATTGTGATTTAAATGTGTAGTAATTTACTTCGCAGCAAAGGAAATGGGTTCGCGGAATTGTAATAACGTGTGCGTTCTTAATGAATTATTTCTTTAGAGGCAAATGAAAATGTTGCTAAGAAATTTACAAGTCCCTTTACAAACAATTTGTTAGATAAAAATAAAATTGAATTGCTTTCAACATAATAAGTGGTTCCATCGCCCCAGGGGAATACATAAGTTTTGTATCACATGAAAAGGGGAGTTTTCTCACAAATAGTGTCGGTTTATTTGTAAACACGTATTGGATTTTTTTATACGACAACATTTACGAAATTCATACTTTATGATTTCACAAGAGTCTTATTAGTAAATTCGTTATAAATACTAATTACATTCTCTGAACAAACTCAAAGTGCTTGTCTGGTTAAAATTAATATTAGAACATTTATTCCACAAAATTTCTCATATAAAGCTCCACACGCTCTAATGTGAGCTAATAATGTTGATTCTGGGTACTCCTGCTTAAGTTTATACTGGCTTCATTAAACAGATGTGGTTATTTGGCCTAGATTGTATTAAGCAGCGAACCGAGAAATAGAATTATATTAAATAAAACTAAATAGAGAATTTTCATGTTTACATTACATTGTGTAATGTACCAGAATAATTAAGTGTGAGATTAAAGGTTGATAATATAAAGAAAGTTTAAGCGAAAGATAATTATATTGTAGGTATGTTAAATCGCAAGCTTAACGTTTTATTTATTATACTAACTGTGCCCGCGACTTCGTCCGCGCGGAAAATTTATTTTTAATAAGAAAATTTATAAACTAAAAGTAGCCTAATTTACTCCTTATTACATCAGCTATCTGCCAGTGAAAGTCCCGTTAAAATTGGTCCACCCGTTTCAGAGATTAGCCGGAACAAACAAACAGACAGACAGACAAAAATTGTAAGAAACGTTATATGTACGGTATCCATATGCATTTATTAAGAAGCGGTTATTACAATATTACAAACATATTAATGGATGTTTTAACACTCCAATTTTATTTATTTGTAAGATAGATAATTGAATACCTCAACATACATTGTGATGTTTAAATTAAATTGTGCAATACAATTTTTTTACGA
Organism: Hemaris fuciformis; assembly: GCA_907164795.1. Lineage (NCBI taxonomy): Eukaryota > Metazoa > Arthropoda > Insecta > Lepidoptera > Sphingidae > Hemaris > Hemaris fuciformis. Next base: position 5,683,412 of record OU015440.1, on the reverse strand, counting down.
AATAAAATATTTGATCATATACTAAATGCACGACTGAATTTTAAGCAGTCAATCGAATATTCTCATATTCTTGTTGAAAAGCGTGTTGTTGAATAAATGGATCAGCCGTGATGAATTTTAACAGGCTTAATAATTTTATCTCTGTTGATTTGGCTTTGTTTTTTGGGAGATCAAACATTTTTAATTTGGTAGAGCCATTACCTAGTCAGATGTTTCTCTGTTACGACTAATAAATAATAGTATTATATGTTATATATGATATGTGCTCCTTACATGGCTTTTACGGAGAAAATATTATATTTATTTAATTTTTTTCACTCGATACATTATTTTAGTATTTCGTCTTACGTACATTGTTTTCATATAATAAATATCATACGCTGGCCCAGTGCGGGTTGGCGGATTTCACACCTAAGAAATGCCTCAGAACTTTTAAGTGGGCAGGTTTCCTGACGATGTTTTACTTCACCGTTAAGGTGATATGATAAAGGATAAATGATGAATATACACATATGTAATTTCGAAAAGTCAGAGTCGTTCTTGAAGAACAACTCACAACTTATCTCGCTATTCCCCATAACGTCGTAGCCATCACTACGATTTAAGAAAAATACCGTATTGTTCTTAATATTCCTGTTTTTCGTTCTTAAAATAATCTCTTCACAATGTACAAAGAAATCGTCAAATCAATTTGTCAAAGCATTTTAAATTCAATCCATTTTTAGAATGTTTATTTGTACAAGGAGTTGTACAGGGTGCTATTGTAAATCTTTTGGTAAACAAGGCACGATTGCATTGTACTCCCTTTTATACAAAACTAAGCGAGCATGTGACTCTGTTCGTCCATGTATTATTTATTTACTATATTTTTAAAACATCCTAAATCCGATCCCAATGTTTGAGGTGAAAATTTTTGTGCTACAAATTACAATATTACCAAATCGTGAGGAAACCTGCACACCTAAAAGTTCTTAGGAAATTCTTAGGTGTGTAGTCCGCCAACCCGCATTAAGACAACATCGTGGACTAAGTCCTAAACCCTCTCAGTTGTAGAGGAGGTCTATGCTCAGCAGTATGCTCAGCAGGGACGTATATTGTCTGATGATGATGATGAATATTACCAAAAGTGGCTGGTGGTATTTGGACGAAATTTCGTCTTACATATCTACGATGTTTGGATTTACGCGATGTTTTATTGACACATTATTTGACTTTCTGTAAGCAAAAAAATAATTTCAACAGTCACATACATAATTCCGATATCAAGTTCATAGGACAAGCATAATTCTGACAAGCATAGTTTCGTGGGTATTGGGAAATACTAGAAAAATACAGTATAACAGAAACCGCTGCAAATAAAATTGACGTGTACAGTCAGAGTGTTTTACAAAAACATTTTGTTGAAAGCGGCCCTTGAATTAAGCTTTGTTTGTGGACCGTTTTGCTTCGTGGACGTTATCGTTTGTTCGTATGCAACGTTTCAATTAAATTGCCGTCGAGTCAGTTTGCACTGAAATGTAAAATGTTTGAATGTTGAAACACTTACTTGTTGAGAAAGAGTAAATTAGTTCTTGATGGTGTTGATATTTAAATAAAGCTGTTGTATATTGGTGTTTGAATTTCTGTTTTGAGAATCTTTTTTGGTAACGCTCTTTTCTTCATTATTGTTTAAATGAATTGCTAGTGTTAGTGTTAAATTCAACTGACAGGCAAAAATAAAAAGTATGTTGTGGTTGGAACTCTTAATGAAGTTTAGTGTTATTTTTAAACACATTTTTATTTAAGTTTTCATAAATTATATCCAGAAATAAAAAGATTATGTATGGTAAATCCGAGTAACCGCAGCATTATACCTTACTAAGGAATAGATATATTTTACTTTGTTTTTATTTCTATAGTAGTAATTTATCTTAAAAAAAAAAACTCCCTGCTTAAATGTGCAATGCAGTCTAGCTAGACCGTTTTAGAATTTGGATTTAAAATCAGTGAACTAGCAAATTGGACGGTTCCACAGAAAAAGCGAACTAACTTGTTAACGAAGTGAAGTAAAAAGAACTTCTCAGTTCATCTTCTTAATGGACAAGTTTCAATTTTCATTAAGACGTTCCTTTTAAAAATTCGAAATAAGAAAACTACGGATGTAATGAATATTCAGACTGGTTTCTCTAGATGGTTTAAACGAAATGATGGGCTTAATTTTCATTTGTTTTTCACTGTATTCTAGAAAGGATATGAAATAATTCATTCACTTTACTTTGCGCATTAGTTTTGTATCATAAAGTAGTTGTATGAATAGTATATAGAAAGAAGATGTATTTTTACAATCACTTACGCTTGTATAAATTATAATTATAATATATACGTTATTACAATTTTAGTATTGATTTAAAAAGTAGAACAACTTTTTTTCATAATACTCTCCTTTTAGTTTCTAATTGAGTTTTTTTGTGTAGACGAATGTAACAAAGCACCTGGATGGTTTATACACACATGTGTACCCTATATGAAGCGCTGTTCAGTTTATTTGTTATTCTCTACCTATCATCCGCCTATACTTTACTAAGAGCGGTATTTTGTCGCCCAAAGATGCCGTAGCACCGCCCCAAATGCGCGTGACGGCCACCAAGAGGTTTTAGTCTGAATGTTGGCGTAAGTTCTTGGTTAGGGACCCAACTCAGCTAAGCGGACAATTGTTCCGTGCGCTGAGTTGGAAGGCCAAAGACCCCGACATATCCCTTTTGGTCTCCCCCAAGGTACCGAAAGGGGAGCTTAAGGTGCTTTTCTCTTGTTAAAAAAGTAGCGGTATTTTGTGGCCAGCACGAAAACTGACAGATTGGACAGCTTCTTTCGAAATAACTAATGTAGAATATTTCTTGTAACAACTTACCATAGTTTTATAACTTAGGTACTATAGTTTGGAGTCATCACTGGCGCAAATAATATTTTTTATTATAAACGCAAATACCAATCTCTGAATACTAACCCAAAGGCTATTTTGGGATTACACTAAACGTGATTATACACAGTCCAGCGACAAAATTCACGGCAAATACTAGCTTTGTGAATGTGATATTTTGCGCAAACTTTCGCTGTGTGTCGATCTGGTTGGGACCCTAAGTTCTGTTTGCAAGGGTCCCGGCTAAAGGCTTGGATCAATATTTGTATGTGCCCCAGTCGCCTGCCAAATCCAACCCTTTGTAAAGTTTTAGCGAGCTCGTTATGTATTAGTGACATTATATTCTAGTTTTTTATGACAAATCATTAATGTTGCTGAGTATTTCAAGGTGATTTTTAGGTCTCGTGGGAAAAGAGTGTAAGACGTTTCAGGTTCAATTTCTGGGACGGGCAGTATTGCTGAATTTTCTTAATCCTCAGTATAAGCACGTAGTGTGGAAAGTTGTTCAGCCCCGTGGCGCAGTTGGCTAGATAGAAACTTGCGAAACGAAAGGCCGCGGGTTCGATCCCCGCACCGAGACAAATGTTTGTGTGATCCACAAGTAGGTATTTGTTTCGGGTCTGGGTGTTTGTGGGACCGAAATGTCTCTCGTAGTTTCTGATACCCACGACACAAGACTTGTATTTTAATGTGGGGTCAGAACTATTTATGTGACTGTTGGGTGTATTTATTTATGCAGTCCTCCAAATTGTCTTGAATAGACTACTGGTCGCAATATGAGTATCCATTGTACACGTCGCACATAATTAAAAATAAAATAAACTTTTTTTACAGATTTTTAATAATTCTCGTACTCTTATGATGTGCAAAATGTTCATAAATATAAAAGAGTTATGCACGGTTTCAATTACCTACTGGTTGTTCTAATAGACATTACATACGAGGCCAGACACGAGATATAGGAATTTAATGATTTACTACCGAGCTCCGACGGGTTCCACGATAAAATATGGCCTGTGCTAGTCAGAAATAACGTAGCTTTCTATCGGAGAGTAAAATTTTAGTATGAGTTCAGTAGTTTTTTTAAACATTAAGAGCAGAAAGAATGATAGTAGTGCGGTATAAACAGAGTAAAGTGTTAAAAAAAATATATCTTTCACTTGTAAAATAAATAAGTCGTGATGGCCTCGAGGTTTAGGCGCGCGGTCGAGAATCTCGACGGTCGCGGGTTCAAACCCCAGGCACACACCTCTGACTTTTCGGAGTTATGTGTGTATTCACAAAGAATTATCACGTACTTTAACGGTGAAGGAAAACATCGTGATGAAACCTGCACACTTAAAAGTTCTTAGAAATTTATAAGGTGTGTAGTCCGCCAACCCGCACTAGGCCAGCGTGGTGGACTAAGGCCTAAACCCTCTCAGTTATAGAGGAGGCCCGTGCCCAGCAGTGGGACGTATTTGGGCTGATGATGATGATGATGATGGTAAAATAATTCTATCGGTTTGTTTTTAAGGGGATGTACCTACATAGAATGACCTCGAAACCCGACACATCTACGTAGGTAACTAAGGCAGGTTTTACACCCAAGTACGGTAGTCACAATGGAAGCAGATTCTCGTGCAAATGTCATACAAAAATGAATATTTTAAGTTTGGTTAATATTGCCTTATAGAATTGCTTAAATATTTACCAAGAGTTTCACTAACAGAAATATACCTACCATTATTTTACTGTATAATCAGTGGCAGATAAGTAAATAGTATTTCTTAAATTGTCATTGCTCATTGAATCTTCCAATAATAACGATGTCACTGCTATTCTTAACAATACTGGGCTATTAGCGTTATCAGTTGTGAAGTTTTCCTAAGGAAAACCCAAAATATGAATAAACATCATGAAACCAATAATTGTGACGTCAGAGTTGCTGATGTCACACGTTTCAAAAACATTTCAAAGCCACTCCTCCCGCATATAGTTCATTGAAAAAAGTCTTAGAATAGAAATCGAATTATGTGTTCAACAGAGGTAAAAAGCTCTAGATAAACATTACGGGAATGGCTGAAGGGAAGCGGGCGGAGTTTTTATTTACCTGTTGAACAGCCTCGGCTCGCGCTGTGCGGAACAAATGTGTTCTGCATAATATATTATCAACATTTACTGTACGAACTAGCCGTACGCTTTAATCCCATTGTAAAAGTATATGGACAAATTAAAATAACGAATATTGTGTGTATTATTAAATATTAATAATACGCCCCCCATTACGAAGGACTTAAACACGTAGACTGTATGTGGATGCAGAAATGCACCTCAGCCTTTTGTTTTGTTCTCGAGTACTTCCTACTAGCCCTGGGGTAGGGGGGCGGTAAGCGTATATCGAAGTTACCGGCCTTTCGACCCGGCGCGTGGTGACGTCACGTCCGTGCAGTTGATAGTGCCCGGCTAGGTCCCTAACTAAAATCTTTATACCGGCATACCTACCAAAATCTCCTGGTGGCGTCTAACGTATTTGGCGAGCGGGATCACTTCTCTAGCGATTCGGTTTCGCGCTCTCCTTCTGCCACATAACCTGCTCGCAGAAGGAAAGCATTGCTCGCCACGACCTCGGACTCCCGACCACCGACGAGATGATGGCCGGGAGCGAGAGATCGCACCAACAATTGCGTGGAGAGTTGCACCTCCCAGGTTGGACACTCTTCTAGCATGTGCAGGGTTGTGTCGTCCTACCCCTCGCCGTAAACGAAACTCGTCAAAACGTAAAATAAAATTATCGTACTGTTAATGATTATCATCCTACTAGTCAATAGTTATGTATGTATTAGCAACTAGAAATAATTATGAATGCCTCTTTATATAATAATCTTTATTCAAGTAGACTTCAACAATCGTCCTTTTTTTTATCGTTAATTTAAATAAGTTACCGTTACTTCGGACAAAAAACTCGCCCCTTATTTCGTAGAACTTTCTTACAACTGACGAAATACACTTCTGCTAACCCCCCAGAGATGAAGTACGAAATTATGCCTATTTATGAAATAGTACGAGACACGCTTGCGGCTCATTATTAACAAATATCTGTTTGATTAAAACCAACAATACAAAAATTATTTGCGATAGAATTTATAACCAAACCATATTCCAATCAATATTGCTCATTACCTGTCACGCGTATTCAGTGGTGGGCCGCTAATTAATCTTTTGCGGTCAACCGTAACTTTTGCGGACGCCTATCTATAACATCTGTGGCAGCTCACCTTATTTTAATATTGTTATTGCCAGTTATTACTTCAAATTGGTGCTTAGAAACAGCGGTGCAAGATTTACAAGGCTGACAGCCCAACCTCGGAATAAACTCGTACCTCACCCCTGAAATATGGCATAAGTTTTGTATGTTACATTTAGGAGATTTCCTCTTGTGTTTTTAAGTAGGTAATTAGATGGCTTTAAGTAGTAATTAACTGGTAATTCCTTATTAAATGGCACAGAAGTACCTATGCATATTCATAAATATTATAAATGTTAAAGTAAGTTAGTAGGTCTTTTCATCATCAGCCCATATACGTCCCACTGCTGGGCACGGGGCTCTACCATTGAGAGGGTTTAGGCCTTAGTCCACCACGCTGGCCTAGTGCGGGTTGGCGGACTACACACCTAAGAAATTCCCAAGAACTTTTAGGTGTGCAGGTTTTATCACGATGTTTTCCTTCACCGTTAAAGCAAGTGATAATTCATTGTGAATACACACATAACTTCGAAAAGTCAGAGGTGTGTGCCTGGGGTTTGAACCTGCGACCGCTGAAATTCTCGACCGCGCGCCTAAACCTCGAGGCCATCACTGCTTATTTGTTTGGTTCGATAGAAGTAAATATCCTTTACATAATCTGAGAACCTCGAGGCTAACACTACTTGGTGTTACGCTTTTACGCAATCAGAAATGCGCCTCTGCTTAATCCTTCTGAACACAGGCGTTAAGCAGTCTTAAGAAGTCTTCGTGTAGGCGTGTAGTTCAGCGGCAGGGGCGTGCAAATTTAATACAGGGACAGTGTTATTTTCGAGTTTACAACATGTAACTCGGGCTACAACTAGATAAATAAGGGTATTGAATCAACTAAAATCTTGTTCGATCTGTGGATGTGACACATAAACAGTTTAGACTCTTCAACTTGTATTGCATAATTTACCATTAGCTGCGGAGTAAATTTAAAAATATTATATTAGTACAATAATATACTGCCCTGCCCTGTACAATAATGACTGCCTCGTGGTCTCGCGGTACAAGTATGTGCCGTGGGATCTAGGGGTCCTGGGTTCGATTCCCGGGTCGGGCAAAGTGATATTGGGTTTTCCATTAGGAAATTCTCAGAACAGCACGGAGTCTGGAAATGTGCCCGAAAAACGGCAATAGGCTCGCCCCCTATTACGTGGGACTGATACATACCTGGCGAAATGTGGGTGCAGAAATGCACCTCTGCCTACCCCTTCGTGGAATACAGGCGTGAGTTTATGTATGTATGTAAGTAATATAGTATGCAAAATTTTAACTTAAATAAGCTCAATCGCATTAATAACCTACTTAATTGTGTATTCGTTAATCGTCATGATGAGCTGTTAAATAAAATAATTGAAATGTATTATAACTCAATGGTTTACCATCAAATACATTTATATTCTTAAATATATTAACTGCATCATATAGTTAAGATGAAAGGATGTTTGTAATATATTTATAATTATTATATTATCATTCGTTTTTCCAATTTAGGCGATCTATTTTATTCGGAAAACCTTCATTATATTATCGTACTTGGTAATATTACTTTATTTTAATAAGGAATTATTAATAATTATTATACTGAGGACAGTATGTATAGGTATATACTACATATGCCAGATATATTTTCTGCACCCACATTTCGCCAATTGTGTTTTCGTCCCATATGATAGGGGGCGAGCCTGACGCCGTTATCAGGAAAATTTCTAGACTCCGAGCTGTTACTAAGAATTTTTGAACCTGAGACTCGGCGATGGAACCCAGGATCTAAAGTTCGCACAGCAAATACTAGTGCCGCGAGGCTACGGCGCAGTCGAAAACAAAACTCAAATAGACTTCTGAAATTCTATCTCTTCTATCTAAGAACAATTCGCAGCGATGAAAGTAGCTATTTATAGGGATAGCTACCCCATATCATAGTATTAAGCTGCCAGCTTACATTTTAATGGGGCTTATGCTGTGGAGATGACTGTTAAAAGGAGGCGATTATCCGGCTTTGTACTGCCAGTGGCGCTTCGAAATCGGTCCGCGACGTCGAGTTAGCACTTTCGCTCTTGACAGCAAGATGCCTGTTACTAAATGGGTTTCTATGAGCAGATTTTTTATGTGTAATTTTTATATCTTGTTGAGAACACAAAAAGTGATGTTTTAGAACTACGCCTGAAATATCGGTTTAGTTTATCTACAGTGGGCACTGTGGCACGGGCCGCCTTACGATGGTAGCGGGTTCATATATTTATATGTACCTAAGTGGTTTATTTACGAGATAATTTATCTTGAAATTGTTCCCAAGAAATGTAAAAGCAATTGCACCCATTGCAAAGCAAGGTGACGTACTTAACGATAAGACAATTCACTGCGGTGGCACGCATACTTTTAGTTAACATTTTTTTAAAGTAAATTATATACGATAAAAATTATCAAAATTATTTTTTAGCTTTCCTGAAATTCTTTTAAAATGCGGAATCGCTCTTCTATAAACCACCAACAATATAAGGCTCTGTAATGTCTAGTAGGATGTTTTCGAAAGCGAGGTCATTCGCTTGACAACGGTCAACATGTCAACACACATCCATTACAATAAACAGAATCATATATTTTAGCCTTTGTTTATATTATAAATGATTTATTTTGTGTGTAGTCCGCCAAACTTTACTAGGCTGGTGTGGTACACTAAGGCCTCAACTCTCTAGAGAAAGCTCGTGCTCAGCTCTGGGACATTGACTGATATTGATGGATGGAAAAAAGGTTGAAAAGTAAACAAAAAGGTTAAAACCAAAACCTTTTTTCATAGTGCGAAGAGATTCTTGTAACCATAATGTGATAGATATATATTATATTACGGAACTATTAGTAATGTATGTGTACCCTAATCCACTACGGGTGAATAAGCAAGCCTCATCTTGATCTCATTATCATTGTGTGAGAACGCGTGTTAATGGGATTCGGGCACACGGAGCGGAAACACGCCTTTATTTACCAAACAATACTCATTATTTATGGACCTTTTTTCTTCTTACCACGTAGAATAGAGATAGCAGCTGTGAGGATTTTGTTTTACTTGCTTATTCTTTTTCACAGCTCATCTAACCAGTATTTTGTGCCTACAACAGAAACTTTTAATCACAAATCGATGTGACATTAATATACTCGTAAAGCTATGTTTTAAATTGAACAATTTTGTTCCGAATTTCGATTTTTAAAATATGAATTGTCCTCGATTAAATTATTTACAGAGAAAGTTTCAATCCTCAACGAAGATACAGGGTTTCGAAAATGGCCTGAGTTGCTTCGAGAAAAGTATAGTACGGCCATGCCGCTTTTTCACTGCCGTGCCCCCAGATAAGGCGAGTTATTTATTTAAAATTCTTTATCATAATTAAAAGAAGTAGTTTGTATTTTTGTTCACAAAATCCAAACAATTTATCTCGTGTAAATTATATAAAATAGCAGCGGGCAGTGGCTTCGCGCGTTGGACATTTATTTCCAGCCAGCTTTGCATCTTCCTAGGATATAAATGCGGTGCTATTTCAACGCAATTAGTGGAATTGAAAAAATAAGTGAATGTGCTGTTTTTTGTCGTGTTATGGAATGCGTTGTGATTCCGTTTTGTAAATTGTCGAGCTACACAATGAAACAATATGATCAATCTGTATATAAGTAAAGAAACAATTTTACTCTATTAAAATGCATGAAATCATTTCAATGGAGTATTTTCACTTGTTCTATTTAAATTTTACTAAAACGTCGACTCGCTGGTACATTCTCGTTATTATTACTCCTTTTTTCGTTTATACACATTCCTCATTCGTGTGCAGCGTGGATCAAGAGTTTCAAGCACATTATTAAAATATTAAGCATAAGAAATTAAAATTATTCATTTACACTAGCGCAGTTTTTTGTCGAAAAATTCAGACTCTACCTTAATGTTCGTGTGCCAAATACGAAACAATTTTCAAATGTGGTATGTTACATTCTTAAGTTATTTTACACTGACAAGGCAGAGTACTGCATTAGCATCTGATCCATGGGAGTTGCCGTCACAACCGTCAACAATTTCTCATCCGTTTTTAAAATGATGGCCGGCATCATAAATATTAGCCAATTATAAATCAAATTCCAATATTTTTACAAAGTAACGGCCTTACTTAAAACGTTACTTAATTTATCTACTAATTAAGCATGCTTTTATTTGCTCCGTTGATTGAACTGTAACGTTTGAGACAACGAGTCAATGTAGTTAAATTATAATTTACCTTCTTTCAAGTCTTCAAGTAAGTCTTCACTCTTGACTAATGATACAATTAAAGAAGTCTCGTAAGACTGAATACATAAAACGTATCTACCTCAAGGGTCGAAATATGTATAAATAGTCCACAAACACATGAACCCTCGGTCCTTTTAGTGTAAATTTTACTTAGAAACTTTCTTAACGTCCTATCGTGATCCCACCGCCCTTCGACCTTGGCTACCTCGTCCCGGATTAGGGATTCAGACGGTGCCGCCCCGTATTTTATCAGCGACTAATTTGGAATAATTATTTATTTAGGGAGCTTTCATGTTTTTATTACGTTCGGGGTTTTTGCGATGTTTTTTGTAAAACAGAAAGCTATTAAAGTGGTATGGTAGAATATAATGATTAGAATATTTGGAGGTCCTAGGCTGTGGTATCAATCAGCCTATCTACGCTGACATACTTTTGGGTACTGGTGAATGATATTGGTATTTGTATTAAAATAAAAAAATCGCTACACGAAAGACCTGTCTCGCCTGCATCGTGTTCTCACGGTTCAAATAATTGCCGTGCGACCTAGAAGTCCTAGGCTCGATCTTTAGCGATCCTGAGGTTAGAGAAGTGTTATTGCGTTTTTCTATTCAATAAATCTTAGTAGAAACACGGAGTAGTAATACTGTGGCAATGTGCCCGAAAAAGGACAATAGGCTCACCTCCTATTACGCGGGACCTAAAAAACAATTGATGAAACGTGGGTGTCGAAAAACACCTATGCCTACTCATTCGGGGGTAACAGGTATGAGTCAATAAAAAGTAAAAGAAATAAAAACTTAACTTTAACCTTTTGTGTCTACTTCGAGCAAAATAGCAATTTCAATATTATTTAACGTAAATATTTTATATTCTGAAGATGCAAGTTCAGCGCGCGTCAACTAAAACCCTCCTTAGAAAAGTTGTCGCAATATGTCAAGGGAAATGAAATATCGTGAAAAATAGAGCAAAATAGTTAGCCATCGAAGTTGCGAGGCTAATTCACTTGGATAAGTGAGGGTTATCGGATAAAGTGCGTTTTTATGTTAATACTTGATATCCGTGACGTAATTACTTTTTTAACTTTTTTTTCCTATGCCACCACACACCTGCCACTGTAATTCCTGTGCTCTAGAATCAACAGCGGCACGCACAGTATTGAAGTTCAGCGAATCTAAGGGACCTAAATTTGTCATATTCCTGCAACGAAGTTAATCAGAAAGACAAATAAAGAAGGAGTTGGAAAACAAAGAGTTGTCCACTTCCCACAACAGCAAAGCGGGTGACAAAATATTGAGCTATGAGGCTTCACCTTCACATAAAAAGAAAGACAATTACAATTAGTGAAATTAGACGCAATTAACGCACCACGGGTAAATAACTACATACATATATGAGATTTATTGAATAAATTAGACCTAAGGTGCGAGCTGTTATGTCGATTTCCAATATAGGCATGGCACAAACGCTGAAAAGCACGGAAATTCTTCTTAGATTCAACTTTTAAAACCAATGAAACATTTTTTTTGAGTTAGTTTTGAGTCAGTGGCAATTTAAGGTCAATCCAATATATCCAATATAGTAAGTACCATAAAAGCTGATAGCTTCCTTTTGAATAGTCTATTTAAATCTCATTATATTTTACTACCAATGTGGTAAATTTGAGGCTCATCATCATCATCAGGCCATATACTTCCCACTGCTGGGCATGGGCCTCCTTTACAACAAAGAGGGCTTAGTCTACCACTCTGGTCTAGTACGGGTTGGCGGACTGTACACCTAAGACATTCCCCAGAACTTTAAGGTGTGCAGATTTTTTCACAATGTTTATCTTCACCGCTAAAGTACGTATAATTTATTGTTAATACACATAACTTAGAAAAGAATTTGACGTTCACGTTTATACAGATACCTAAGAAATTCCTTGTGGTAAACTATTAGTTGGACGGGTTGCTGTGTGTGTGAATACATACAATTAACTTCAAAAATTTCATTTAAATAAAATCAGTAGCACGAAGTCTGTAAATGTGGATGTATATATGTGTCAAGTCACATAATTCGCACATACCTTTCGGTGATTAAAGACTCGGTAACTAGACTTTGGTAACAGTGTCTCAATTTGGAGATGGTCCGGCGACCTTCCCAAATTACCTCGCTCGTTAATCACGCGGACGCCGTCAGTTTCTTTGTAAACATAACTACGCTAATAGATATTTGGAGGGAATTGTGCTTATTGCCGACTAAATCGAGTTGGTGAAACTAAAATCTGTTTATTTTATTGTGGAGTGTAATCGTAAGTATTTAATTAGTTGGACAAGACTTCAGACTTTTTCAAGCTTTCTTTATATTACGAAAACTACAACACACCTATATTTAAGTGTATAAGTATTCGTATGAGGCGAACATCTAACTAAATAGAAGTACATAATACTTAATACCCTTACCTTTTGTTAAAAAAGGCTGGTCTTTAGGGAATATCCCATATTAATGTGTAATCCATTGAATATTATATATGAATCTTTCTTATGCCTGACACAGGTGTATTCCTACCCCAATATTTCGCAGGTTATTTTTAGTCACATAATAAGGTCTAACCTTATTGCCGGTTTTCGAGCACTAAGCATTCTCTAATAAAAATATGTTTCAACTTTGCCTAAACCGAGATTACCATCAACGACGTAATCTAGTCCTTTAAATTCGTTTAAAAATCAATATCATCATCATCAGCCCATATACGTCTCACTGCTGGGCACGGGCCTCCTCTACAACTGAGAGGGTTTGAGCGTTAGTCCACCACGCTGGCCTAGTGCGGGTTGGCGGAATACACACCTAAGAAATTCCTAAGAACTTTTAGGTGTGCAGTTTTCATCACGATGTTTTCGATAATTCGATTCGATAATTCATAGTGATTACATACATAACTTCAAAAGCCTGGGGTTTGAACCCGCGACCGTAGAGATTCTCGATCGCGTGCCTAAACCTCGACACTATCACGACTTCATCAAAACAAAAAAAAAAAACAACACAATTAAATTTCTGAAACAAACACAGTTACAAATTAAAAAGCAACCCGTTCTGAAGTTTAAATTTAGAGCGCGGGCATTCTAACCACAGTAACCATAGTATTGGTACATAAATTGGATTCCAATCGAGCGGCCTGTTCCGGCGTACGTCAGCCACCCCGGAGCCGCTAATGGATTACACGGGGCCGGCTGTTTAACATTCCACTTATTAGTGGACATTTGGAGAGGTGAATTACTCGCTACATCTGTGCTAGGTGTATATTACGCGGCCGCACCTTATTTCAAGTATCACAATGAAATGTGAGTTAGAAGAATCATTATCAGATTATTTTTTTTTAAATTGCTTTATATATTGACACACGTGTTACTTAAGTGCATCGTTGGTTTCGCGGTAGGTGAAAGCGAGTAATCCTGAGTACGATTCCCGGAATGAAATTCGGGCATTCCATTTTTGATAATACGTGCTGTTATTTTAGATAAATGTATATCACAGCACAATGTCGCCTCCAATAGATTAGACTTTAATCTACTTCAATGGCTTAGCGCGGGTTGGGGGAATTGACAAATCGAAGAAGATCCTTGTACGGATTTCAAAGTGTCATATAAAAGCTAATATACTTCACGCGTTGTTTATTTCCTTGGGCGTTACTATTATCAGCGGATTAATTTTGTTCAATAATGGCTCAAGAAAACCCAAGATTGACGATTCATATTGATGATTCTTGTTTGATAAAATCGCAAAGTCGAGCCGGGAAAAAATGTGCGAATTTTTACTATGCAGTAAAATATAATATCTTGTTTTGTTATAGCTCGTGCTCGGGTTCAGCAGTTGGGCGTACATATATGGGTTCATATAGTATTCTAATTTTTTTAGACTGCTTAGCTAGACCTTCAGTATAAATTGTCGAGTGTGATCCCGAGGTTCCGGGATCGATTCCCCGATTGCGGAAAAACTATTGAGTTCTTACTACGAGTATAGGAAGTTATAAATCGCAGTAAATGGATGTACACGGTCAAAGATAAACAGGCAAAGTCGCCTTTCTGCCATGTACGGACTTTTACTTAACGAAAGCTAAGTGCAGATACTCCACTTCATGAATATGGGCGTGAGTGTATGTAATTAAAAAATTCTCATGAAAATTAAAAAGGAAAAAATAATTAATTTGCACATGTTTCAGGGTAAAATTCTCTCGTCACAGAGCGCTGCCAAAAATATGTTTGCAAATCTGCGAATGCAACGGATGAAAGATTTTCGCCTCTCATTTTTCGTCGTCGTTTTTGTACCACTCCAAACTTACCACTCACTTACAGCCGTCATATTCGAAACGCTTTTATGTACTTGAAAAAAATTTGCATCAACACAAAATTTAAATGGAATAACTGAATAGCTAAGCCGTTCATAAGCCTCTCGGAAAACAGGTCAGGTTCACAAATGAGGTAGCAAGCGAACAGAATGGAATTCACACAATTATTACACAACCTAATTAGCATATGAACAGGCCATATTGCGAAACTATCATTAGTTTTTATTTACAAAGCTGTTGGTAACGTAATGAGGAATTATTCACAGAGATCCCGGCCCGGCGGTCTCATTAAAACGAAAGGTGGCGTCAGCGAAAGATGCGGAAGATTACGCCCTTACTGCGGGAGTAACTGTGAAGCCGGCCTGTCCATTATTTAACGGGGTAGAACGTGTTAAAGATGTATCTTGTGTGCGTACTTTAATTATAGTTTTAAAGATAGTTTTGTATAGTACTTCAACATTAATTGTGCTGTCGTGATTTAGTTAAAAATTCTAGATTTTTTACTTGTATTTTCTTGGTATTACTTACCTTGATCATTCTTCCTTGCTTGCTATTGTAAAGAATTTAAAAAGATAAAAAAGGAGTACAAAAATATAGTCCATACTGGACTCATATTGTATAATGGTAAGTGCGCTCTCTACATTTCTTCGATTACAGTCTTCAGTAGAATGGTAGAGGTGAAAAGAAAAAACTGTAACAATATTTTTTCCACTAATTCTAGGTCACAGAATGAAAGCAGCATAATTTCCAAGCATGATACAAAAAAAAATACGCCTGATTTTTGCAGTATTATTTAATCTTAGACAACTATTATTATGTTCAGTTGCTGACACAGCAACCATGCTGCTGCAACTCAATGTATCGTGTAATATTAATGAGCAATTCATATCATGCGTCATTTCCTTTGTAACAGTTCCTCATTCAAATTTACACGGAACAATTTATAAATCTGCTATACACTATTCCGTAAAGCTGATTAAATGTATTGCTCTGAGGCGATGGCGCCCTCTACCGGACATACGGGAAATGGATACAATTTCCATAGGCAAATGTTCGTATGGAGTATCAATATTTGTCGGGTATTCTCGAACGTTGTTCAGCATAGTTGATGTATTGGGTTGAAATGCGATGCCTCGAATGCTATTTTGTGCTTACACACAAACACCGCTAGAAATTAAGTGTACGTGCACAGATGCGTTCAGGCGTTTGATGATAGACTGGTCATTATCATTTCAATTCCAATTGATTTTAAATAAGAATGATGTTAACTCGGTATTCTAATTAAGAAATGAATATCTTGAGTTAATGTTGTAGCATGTGCTATTTGTAAATAAATACAATACAAAGCTGTAGCTTCGGCCTTTTTCCCTTTCGATCTACCGGACATTCGTTTTTTATAAACTATCTTTCTTTGTCTTGAATCAAAACTGATTGTGGTTTCAGTCAACTTATAAAAATCTAGATGGATATTTATATATACACTGTGTGTCTGAATATTTACGAATACAATAATTAAATTTGACATTTTTACTTAATACCTGTTCAATTTCATTACAGCTATAACATATACTCGTCATGGTAGATAATACCAACATGCTTAATTCAACTGAGTGGTAAAAGTTGCCTTAGCAGAATAGGGTTTGGCAGCAAAAATCTATTTTCGGTCAAAACCTCAAACTTATTTTACATCCAAAATTAACCTTTAAGAACCCAATCTCGCAGCCTACATTGATGTCTCATTTGATTTTATTTACAATCCCTCCCTTTGATGGCTAGCTTACCTCGCTGCCGTATTTTAGGGCGGCTCAATCCGTATTGGAAAATCCCGAGGATTTACGAAGAACATTGACGTCGGGTTGTCTCAATAAGCCCTTTCCAAATCAGATAAGCAAAGAAATATTATCGACAAATTATATGCAAAGTTCAAAAGGAAACGTGGAGCTGTAACGGGGCGATGATTTAGGTAGTCGACACGACCGACCTTGTTTGCCTGAGGGCCTTAATCTTATAGATTTCACCTTTCCACCGTTTTTGTAGCAAATTGCGGCGGATTATTAAATAAACTGCCTCGTGGTCTCGCTGCACAAGTATGTGTCGTGCGATCAAGAGGTCCTGGGTTCGATTCCCGGGTCGGGCAAAGTGTTATTGGGTTTTTCCATTAGGAAATTTTCAGTAGCAGCACGGAGTCTGGAATTGTGCCTGAAAAACGTCAATAGGCTCGTCCCCTATTACGTGGGACTGATACATACCTGGCGAAATGTGGGTGCAGAAATGCACCTTTGCCTACCCCTTCGGGGAATACAGGCGTGGGGTTATGTATGTATTAAATAAACGAAGGAAACGGTGAAGGAAACTCTGTAGATACCACAGGAGTTTAATATTGTTATAAAGCATTAGCCCATTATGTTCAGAATCTTACGGTAGACTATTGCGACCGATCATTATTTTTATTTATTCCTAACGAATTCAAATATTTGTCAGTTACAAATGAAGTATAAAAAATACAGAGTAATAAAGTAAGTGTGTTACACGAAGCAGCGAGTACCCTCAAAGGATTTGCGGATAGGTAGCGGATAAAAATTGTTTTTGCGCACCAAACTTCGTTGTGTTCTCTCCAACTAAAGTTGCTATGGAAACTATTGTGTTTCGCGTTTGTTATTTTTTTTCTTCGACCTCGTGTTTTATTTCTTTCAATTCTTAGTTGGATTGTTTGTGCGAAAAAAGTTTCAGCGGTTTGTAAAAATGTTGGTTAATTTTTTTGTTCCGTTAACATTAATTCATGTCTTTTTATTACTTTTAAAACCTTCGTTCAGTTTTGTATTTTGTTACTAATGCCTTTTTAAAAATATTGATGACAAAAGTATCCCATTATTAACATATTCCTTATATGTTTATCGATGTTGACTGCTTCATGGTACTATTACATAAGTTCGGAGATTTCCGGGATCACTATTGTACATTCGGTAAACAATATGCCAGCATGATTATTGTATCGTGAGCGATAATCACGAATATCCTTTGCCTGTTTATACTGTATTTTGAACGCGACAACGTTTGTGAAATTCGGTGCCTGCCAAACTTGTAAATAAATGAATAATAAATTCGCCCAACAGTCACATATGTACATATGTAATTGGTTCTGACCTCACAGTAAGATACAAATCTTGTGTCGTTATGTCGCAAAGCACGCAGATCCGAAACAAATATTTATGGATCACACAAAAATTTGTCTCGGTACGATTGAACCCACGGCCTCTCGTTTTACAAGCTGGGGTCTAGCCAACTGCGCCACGGGTCTGTTAAATACAAGACTAAGACATTTTTCTGTAAATGCTAGAGTAGTTTTTGTAGTTTTTTTCATATATTTTTTTGTATTTATATGAGAATTACCAGGGTAACACGAATCTGTTGCGAGAAGCAACACGGATTGGCAAAGACAATTTTCTCACGTGTTATGAACCCGGCTTTGTATTTTTTATGAGCACAACACAAAGGTATTTGTACGTCTGAATAGAAAGGCCTTTACATACATATATAATAAGCTTGTTCCAGCAAAACATCTGAATAAATTATTATATGGATACGTGAGCTGTTGATCAACACAGATTTAGGCGTTGGAATAACTAAAGCCCTGTTTGGTACTAGACTTAATTAATTATTTGGAATGCGGTAATGTCGCACTTTGGACAAGTCAGTCTGCAGTATGAATGAACTGATTTGACTGTGGTGATACCAGTGTGTTATATAAAACTGTCGAGAAGTAACAGTTTTGAAATGCTCGTCAAACGAATTCTTGAAAATAATTTCTTTGGTATAAAGTAACTCTAAACCACATATTTTTTATTATTGAAGAGCCTATTAAATCTCGTAAAACAAATAGGTATTACTACGAAAGACCAGAAACTTGTATCCACCTAATAAAATAGCTATAAGTAGATATATACATATTATATAACCTCACACCTGTATACCCCGAAGGGGTAGGCAGAGGACCTTTTCTGCACTCACATTTCGCCAGGTATATATCAGTCTCATATAATAGGGGGCCTGGAAATGTGCCTGAAAGACGATAATGGGCTCGTTATCGTCTTTCAGGCACATTTCCAGGCTCCGTGTTGCTACTGACAATTTCCTAATGGAAAAACCCAAACAAACAACGCCCGACTCAGGAATCGAAACGGGTCCTCTTGATCCACGGCACATACTTCATTTGCTTTCGCTTCTCGTCGGCAGCCGCGCCCGCACGCCGGTTCAGAGTTCACGATATCGGAGTGTCGGTGTCGGCGCCGGTTCGATCCAGTTACGAGTTATAATTTCCGCTTGGAGGCGCGCAATCGGTGCTTAGCCGTGTAATAGATTCCGCCCAAACATCTGATACAACCTGCCGAATTTTCGCCTAACTCGCCTAATGAGATTTTGCCAGAGATCTCTTTAATGGGTTGCGCTTTGATGTTTGATATCATGGAGCTGTGTTTTTCCCTACAATTTTGGGGTAGGTAGTTGGAGTAAATTAGAAGATAAATCATATGTACATACATACATAAACTCACGCCTGTATTCCCCGAAGGGGTGGGCAGAGGTGCATTTCTGCACCCACATTTCGCCAGGTATGTATCAGTCCCACGTAATAGGGGGCGAGCCTATTGCCGTTTTTCGGGCACATTTCCAGACTCCGTGCTGTCTCTAATGGAAAAACCCAATAACACTTTGCCCGACCCGGTAATCGAACCCAGGACCTCTAGATCCCACGGCACATACTTGTACCGCGAGACCACGAGGCAGTCATGATCAGATCATATGTATTTTTTTAAACTTTATAAAACATTGTTTTATAGTTTATAGTACGTATGTATAAAGACTTCTAACTAATTACTGTTGGGTAGAGACCCGTGCCCAGCCATTGGACATATAGCAGTTGTTATAATATGTTAACATAAATGAAGATGATTTACGAGGCGCGTTTCTGGATTTCATGCTGTCAATGAAAAAATTTTAAAGGTCAAAAAATTTCATCATCAGCCCATATACGTCCCACTGCTGGGCACGGGCCTCCTCTACAACTGAGAGGGTTTTAGGCCTGTGTCTACCACGCCGGCCTTGTGCAGGTTGGTACACACCTAAGAATTTTTAAGAACTTTTAGGTGTGAAGGTTTCCTCACGATGTTTTCACCGTTTAAGTAAGTGATAATTCATTGAGAATACACACATAACTTCGAAAAGTCAGAGGTGTGTGCCTGGGGTTTGAACCCGCGACCGCCGAGATTCTTGACCACGCGCTCTAAATCTCGAGGCCATCACTAACTATAAGGTCAAAAAAATTGTCGGATAGGAACTGAACCCAAGACTTCTCGGTAGCACTCCCCTGATCATGTTACTATCACTACTTCATTCGGTTCATTTCGAGTATCTTTAATGGTTCTATTCCCAGCCATGAATTAAATTAAATTGGTACACAGTACACACAAACCAACAAGTATGAAACGGATAATAATACTCACCAAATATTAGAATACAAAATATCTTCTGATCTTTCCACAGACGTTCAAGACAAAAAACAAGAGAAAACCCCACCGATGTTCGAATTATGAAAACAGGCACATAATTGGAAAATTGAATTCGTTGCGAAACAGGCAGAAAATTCCAAAACAATTTTCCGCAAATAAAGAGACTCCGTGCCGTCTCAAGGGAGAGACATGAAGTACGTACGAACGTAATCATGACGTCTATTCGTGAGTGCGTATTGTAGAAACTAGATTTCTTGTATCAATGTACGTGTACTGAAAGTTTTACCGATAACCCTTACCATAAATTTTGTAAGATTGATTTATTGGAGGAACCTAATCATTGTAGGTTGGAATAATAGTATATTGTGTATAAGGCAGAGGGGTTTTGGCAGTGAAAGAATGATATTTTGAAGTCTTATAATAAATATAAAAAATGTATATACCTTTTTTAGATCATGTGTATAAAAACTTTTTTAATAGTAACTAATTTGAAGTCGACTCAAGAATATGACAAACGACTTTCATTAATTTGGGTAGTTCGATTATTGAATACTTAAGGACCATTCTACGGTCAAAAAAATTCCAAAAAGAGATAAAGAACCTCGAATAAAATTAAATTTTAATTTTAGCCCAAAATTGTCTAAGCTTGTAGAGCGTAGCATCAGCTACACTAACTAAGCTCGTAGCACACTGCTACGCCGAGTTTGCGTAGCAAGCTTGTTTGACTTAAACACAACTTAGCTCGTAGTTGGGGAAAGCGTGTGTGTGGCAGCGGTTCATAAGATGTTGGACAAAGTCTCAGACATGAGTTGTTATTACCGTCCGTTTTCCATTAAATGTACAATGACGTATTGTGCCAGTATAACTAGACCTTATTCTCTTAGGATGTAAGATAGGTAGCAAAAGACTATATTTTCCAGGTAACAATCAATCTCGACCTTATTTCAAGTTTATTTGTGTATTTTTAAAATTAAATCTTCCTTTTGTAAATGTTAGAGTATACAATTATAATCATATACATAGTTACATACATATTTTCCGGGACAAGATCTTGGTATTGCGTCGTGGTCTCGCGGTACAAGTATGTATGGGCCATGCGATCTAGAGGTCCTGGGTTCGATTCCCTGGTCGGGTAAAGTGATATTGGGATTTTACATACGTTAATTTTCAATAGAAGCTTGGAGTCTGGAAATGTACTCGAACAACTAGGGTACCAATAATGAGATGATAAAAATATTTTTGTTACCAACGCTCAGTTAAAACAGGAAGTTGTTGAGCTGGCTTCGGCTAAGCGAATTTGGAATTCATTTTGGTTAGGCTAGATTAATCTGAACTTTATTCGACAAACCCTTTTAGTAGCTAGGTAGCTTTAGTTAATAAAATTAGCATCGGGCCGCTACCCTTATCTACCTTCTAGCCTGTTAACTAAATGCAACAGGGAAATGCAGGCGAGGCGGAAACAAAAGTGCGCTAATTTAATTTTCTACTTGAATAGTTAACGCAATTTTTAAACAGTGTTTTTATTATAAATTGTTTAAATGAGATGCGCGGCAGGAGCCTATTATTTTTAATGTTTCTAAATGTTGTTCGTATTTTAATTATATTTTTCTTGACTTTTATTTTTAGCAACTTTTAAACGGTGTTAGAATGTTAATTTGATATTTACATACAGTTATACACTTACACCTGTGTACCCAAAGGCGTCGGCAGAGGTGTGTCTACACTCATTTGCGATTTGTGTTTTAAGTCTCACGTAATACGGACTGAGCTTATTGCCGCTTTTCCAGCATACTTCCGGACTCCGTGCTCCAATGAGAATTTCCTAATGGAAAAATCCAACAACACTGACCGACCCGGGGGTCCGGTTCAAGATCTCTGAATGACAAGCACTTGTGCGACTCAACGAAGAAGCAATCTACAATAGGGAAACAATAAACTTTTAATAAAATATATTCTTAAAACTTTTAACAAAAAATAAAGTGTATACTCTTACTAAAGTATTTTTTACGTATATTAATTAAAATAAGCGAGACAAAACTCTTAACAAGCGAAAATTCGTATTCAGTTGTAGAAATGTTTAATAGCCAAACTTCGAAAGCGAACATAAAGAAGCCAATCATGGAGAGCGTCAGTGCTCCGACGCGCATGTTGAGAACAAAATTAATTCTCGCCGCACTGCTATGTGCCTAATTTTGGAAACGACTTCACTTAACTGGTTTAATGAACCTTTTCAAATGAGAAATGTAATGTATTTCATGCAATCGGGACAATTCATATACGCTTTAAATGGATGGTTATAATTTATTTGAATTGCTGTATATAAGTACATTTGAAGTGCTGTAGCAGCGAAGGCCTTGAGGTTTAGGCATGCAGTCAAGAATCTCGGCGGTGGCAGGTTCAAACCCCACGCATACACCTCTGACTTTTCGAAGTTATGTGTGTATTTACATCACGTACTTTAACGGTGAAGGAAAACATTGTGAGGAAACCTGCACATCTTAAAGTTCTTAGGTGTGTAGTCCGCCAACCCGCACTACGCAAGTGTGGTGAAATAATCTGACGGTGCTGCCGGAGGCGTTGGAGCGGGGCACGACGTATGCCCAGGTACTGCGCGAGGTCAAAACTCACGTGGACCTCACTAGCCTGGGCATCGCCGGTATGAAGGCCAGACGAGGAGCCACCGGGGGCTACATCTTCGAGGTGCCCGGGCCGGAGTCGGAGGCAAGGGCCGACTCCCTCATCAGCAAGATGAGGGAGGTACTTGCCGGGTCGGAGGGCGTTCGCGTCAGCCGACCCGTCAAGACTGCGGAGCTGCGCATCTCGGGGCTGGACGAGTCCGTCACCCCCGAGGCAGTCGCAGCGGCCGTCGCTCGGCTCGGCGAGTGCTCGCCCGAAGATATTCGGGTGGGGGAAATCCGGGCCGAGCGCTCCGGTATGGGCGCCGTTTGGCTCCGGTGCCCGGCCAAAGCGGCTGAAAAGCTCACCAGGGCAGGACGCGTCTTGGTGGGCTGGGTGTCGGCTGGGGTCCGGCTTTTAGAGCCTAGGCCCTTGCGGTGCTTCCGGTGCCTCTTTCGGGGGCACGTAAGGATAAAGTGCACCGCGGAGTGTAACCGCACCGGGATCTGCTACCGGTGCGGTCAAGAGGGCCATAAGGCCCGTGATTGCCAAGCGGACCCGCACTGCACAATCTGTGCAGCTGCGGGTAAGCCCGCTGGGCACAGGGTGGGCGCTAAGGCTTGCGTCGCCTCCTCCGTCCCGCACCGCTCTTTACACGGTGCGAGATCTGAGGTTGTGGCGCGGCCGAAACCGCCCACCCCGGAGATGATGGAGATCGCCCATAGTTAGTATGGCACATAACTTCCTCCAGGCGAACATCAATCACTGCGCCAGGGCGCAGGATTTGTTTGTTCAGTGCCTGGCGCAGTGGTCGATTCAAGTGGCTGTGGTCTCCGAGCCATACTTTGTTCCTTCCCGGGATGACTGGGCTGGGGACCTAGATGGCTTGGTGGCCGTCATCACTCGGGGCGCCGCCGGATCCCCGCCCTTCGAAAAAGTAGCGAAGGGCTCGGGATGCGTGGCGGTCCTGTTGGGAGGGATTTGGGTCGTAGGAGTGTACTTCTCTCCCAACAGGTCCCTGGCGGAATTCGAGAGCTTTCTGGTCCGCCTGGGGGCCCTGGTGGTGCAAGGCAGTCAGTCCTACCCCGTGCTAGTCGCCGGTGACTTCAACGCCAAGTCCTTGGCTTGGGGCTCGTCGGTGACGGATGCGCGGGGTAGGGCCCTGGAGGAATGGGCGATCTCCATCGGGCTGGTCGTCCTGAATCGGGGGTCGGAGGACACGTGCGTGCGGCATAATGGCGGTTCGGTGGTGGACATAACGTTCGCCACCCCGGCCCTTGCCCGCCGTGTCCGGGGCTGGAAGGTCCTGGTTGACGAGGAGACGCTGTCCGATCATCGTTACATCCGGTACAGCGTCTCTGCTTCCCGGGCCCCTACCCAGCCCGGTGGTGGTCCCGCTACCCGATTCACGGGCGGCCGGCGGTGGGCCGCTAAGCGCCTCGATGCGGAGGCTGCGGAAGAGGCCGCTCTTGTTCAGGCGTGGATCTCCGTACCGGACGGACCGGTGCGGGTCGAGGAGGAGGCGGAATGGTTCGGGGTGGCGATGTCGCGCGTCTGCGACGCGTCGATGCCCCGGGTCACCCGCCTCCCGGTGAAGCGCCAGGTGTACTGGTGGTCGGCGGAGCTTTCGCAGCTGCGCGCGTCTTGCGCGGCTGCGCTACGCCGACTCTCCAGGCACCGTCGTCGTCGGGTCCGCCGACCTGGCGACGACGAACAGGAGCGGCTGCTCTACGGCCTCCACAGAGGGGCGAAGAGAGCGCTGCGGGTGGCCATTGCACGAGCAAAGGCCGCGGCTTACGAGGAGTCCCGGAGGTCTCTCGATAGAGATCCGTGGGGGCGTCCATACCGTGTGGCGTTGAGCAAGCTCCGCCCATGGGCGCCCCCGCTGACGGAGAGTCTTCGGGCAGACCTCGTCGAGGACGTCGTCGCGGCTTTGTTCCCGGCCACCGAGGAGTTCACTCCTCCACCGATGGCGCCACGTCCACCGGCGCCATCGTCGTTGGTTTCGGCAAGGGATATCCCGGAGGTGTCGCCTGAAGAGCTGGAGGCGGCAGTGCTTCGGCTGCGGGGCAAGAACTCGGCCCCGGGGCTCGACGGGGTGCCTGGACGTATCTGGGTGCTCGCCGTCGAGTCGCTGGGCACGAGGCTCCGCAGCCTGTTCTCCGCGTGCCTGCAGCAGGGCAGCTTCCCGTCGCGGTGGAAGACGGGCAAGCTTGTCCTGTTGAGGAAAGAGGGGCGACCCGCAGAGTCGCCGTCGGCGTACCGGCCCATCGTGCTGCTCGACGAGGTGTGCAAGCTCTTTGAGCGTATCTTGCACGCGCGCCTCGTCGAGCATCTGGAGAGCACGGGCCCGGACCTGGCAGATTGCCAGTTCGGGTTCCGGAGGGGCCGGTCGACGATACACGCGATTCTGCGAGTCAGGGCACAGGCGGAGGATGCAGTGTCTCGGGGCAAGTGCGTCGTGGCGGTGTCACTCGACATCGCCAACGCATTTAACACCATGCCCTGGGCCTGCATCAATGAGGCACTGCGGTACCACGAGGTTCCGCCCTACCTACGGCGTCTGGTGCAGGCGTACTTGTGTGACAGGTACGTCGTGTATCCGGGCGCCGACGGGTGGCACCGTCGGGCGGTGTCGTGCGGTGTTCCACAGGGCTCGGTTCTCGGGCCGCTCCTGTGGAACATCGGTTACGACTGGGTGCTTCGTGGTGCCAACCTTCGGGGCGTCGCTGTCGTCTGCTATGCGGACGACACGTTGGTGACAGCGACGGCCAGGACCCCACAGTGGGCCGCCCTGCTCGCCGGGTTCGGGACCGAACTCGTGGTGGGCAGGATTCGGCGACTTGGCCTCCAGGTGGCCCTGCACAAGACCGAGGCTCTGTGTTTTCACGGACCTCGGTCTAGGCCACCGCCGGAGGCACACCTGACGGTGGAGGGCGTGCGGATTCCCATCGGCTCCCAGATGAAGTACTTAGGTCTGATTCTGGACAGTCGATGGAAATTCCGTGCGCACTTCGAGATGCTGTCGCCGAAGTTGGTCCGGGCAGCGGGCGCTCTCGGTCGCCTGCTGCCCAACATTAATGGTCCTGGCTTCCCTTGCCGAAGCCTTTATGCTGGAGTCGTGCGGTCCATGGCCCTGTACGGGTGTCCCGTGTGGGCCAATTCCCTCGGCGCTCGCTGTGTCCGCTTGTTGCATCGTCCGCAACGTATGGTGGCGCAGCGAATCGTTAGAGGGTACCGCACGATTTCGCACGAGGCGGCCTGCGTTTTGGCGGGTACTCTGCCCTGGGAGCTGGACGCCAAGTCCCTCTCGTCAGTGTTCTTCTGGCGGGAGGAGGCGTACCGGCGATCCGGACAGAGACCGGCCCCAAGAGAGGTCGAGGCCATGCTGGCCTCCCTCCGCAGCGCCGCCGTGGAGGAGTGGCGTTCCAGGCTGGAGAGTCCAAGTGCTGGCGTGGCGACCGTCGCGGCAGTGCGTCCTGTCCTCCAGCAGTGGATGGACAGGCGCCACGGTGCGCCGACCTTCCGGCTGACGCAGGTGCTCACCGGGCACGGCAGCTTCGGTGCGTACCTGTGTCGCATCGTCGGAGTGGAGGAGACCGCCGTGTGCCACCATTGTGGCAACTGCCGTGAGGACACGGCCCAGCACACGCTTGAGGAGTGCCCAGCCTGGGACGAGGAGCGCAGCGCTCTCGCAGCGGTCGTGGGGAGAGACCTCTCGCTGCCGACCGTGGTCGCCGCCATGGTCGGCAGCCGGAGGTCGTGGAAAGCTATGCTCTCCTTCTGCGAACGTGTCATTTCGCAGAAGGAGAGCGCGGAGCGGGATCGGGAGCAGACCGATCCCGCTCGTCGCAACAGGCGACGTAGGAGGCGCCGGGCGAACATCTAGCCCGGCGCCCAGAGGCCACGCGGGGCCGCCGTCCCTACCTTGGCGGCCCCCGAGGGGTAACAATTGCTTCGGTGTGCCTTTTGGCACCGCGCAGAGGCGGTCCCGGGTCAATCCATAGCTCTGGCTTCAGGGTATTCCGGGGCCGTCTCGTTGAATGCGCTGATGGTGGCCGTCGCGGGGTTTTTAGTCGGTATTACGGCGCATTGATATTTGGTAGGGACCCGGCCCAGCGGCCGCCCGACAACGGGCGGTAACATCCATGCTGGGTCGGAAGGCGCCGGTGAGTCCGACACACCGTCCGTAAATAGGATTTTCCCCGTAGGAAAAAAAAAAAAAAAAAAAAAAAAAAAGTGTGGTGAAATAAGGCCTAAACCCGCTCAGCTGCAGAGGAGGCCCGTGCCCAGCAGTTGATGATGATGAGAAGTACTTTTGTTTAGTTATGTAAGTTTACTATTTATAATCAAGCATCACCCGGGTGCAATTTAATTGCCTGTTTCCTTTTCCAGGGACTCTTCTATGTCTAAACACAAATTTATCTAAATAAATTTTGCCTTAAAAGCGTAATAGACGAACGATTACGTAGACTAGTACCTCCAGCAATTTGAATTTTTTTTTATACTAGAGTCGTGACACTCGCTATCTGGTGTTTAGTACAAAGCGGTATGATTGTATAATAATAAATACATTTTTTCATACCAGCTACACAATACTGTCTGAGCATTGTGTTGTGTTGGTGCAATATATCTATATTTTTTTATTTGTTTATATACACTTTATTGTACACCATATTACATATTACACAAAACAAAATTTAAAAAAATTATACTTAGGAGTAAGTGACAAGAGGCGGCCTTATCACTTATCTTATCTATCTAATCTTATCTAAATAGCACAATATAGCAAACTAACTTAATTAGTTACTATAACTAATACAGAAACGTATAGTCTATAACCAGGGTTGCAACTTGTTAAAGCAACATGTAAAATAAACTAAACCGTTTGTGTTGTTCGTAGGCACCGTCCGACGGTGATAAATGTGCGCTCCGTGTGATCTCTGGGGAGACAACCCATTCACAGAATGGCAAGTTAATTTGAAGAAACAACGCGAGTAGGAAATAGCTTGTTCCTTGGAATGTATTGCGTTGTTGCGGTGGTTTGCTTTTAGATGTAAAATGCATTGACGCTTTAGATGTCATAATACGATACCAAGAGTAATTTCTATGGAGAGTAAAAACACGATTTTATTATTGGAGTACTTCTGTATATGATATCGTTTTCGTTTGGATCTCAGAATTAAGTCTGTGTGGGTATTTATTTTGACAGCCTCGTGGCGCAGTTAGCTAAATAACAGCTTACGAAACGGGAGGCCGCGCGTTCGATCCCCGCACGACACAAGACTTGTATCTTAATGTGGGGGTCAGAACTATGTATGTGTCTGTTGGGTGTACTCGTATTTACTTATAAAACAAACTGTTTAAATTTTTTTCTCAAGAATATTTATTACCGATAGATGGCCCCTATGTGCATTTACCAGAGATGAGACTCGAGTTGGTTTAGGTTTGATGTTTTCACTTACCTGTGCTAAAATAAAAAATAAAAGTTAGATAATGATGTTTTATACACATACATACGGCAGAATATGTGTATTCACCTGGGTTGCTAACTGCGGCACATAATATCAATTCGACTAATACGATTCATGAAAGCATGTTGCTTCGGTGATCCTTTGTATATATGTATTTTAACGAGCAGGAAGCATGTGAGACTATCAATATCAGCCCAATATATACCAAACCACGCTCATTTTGGACTGCCTTGGACTTCCTAGAACGTGACAGTTAGAACACTCCGTGCTGCTAATGTTACCGACCTAGGATTTTATTTTCATCATCATCATCAGCCCATATACGTCCCACTGCTGGGCACGGGCCTCCTCTACAACTGAGAGGGTTTAGGCCTTAGTCCACCACGCTAGCCTAGTGCGGGTTGGCGGACTACACACCTAAGAAATTCCTAAGAACTTTTAGGTGTGCAGGTTTTATCACAATGTTTTCCTTCACCGTTAAAGCAAGTGATAATTCATTGTGAATACACACATAACTTCGAGAAGACAGAGGTGTGTACCTGGGGTTTGAACCCCAGGGATTTTATTTTAGGATGTCATTATTTCTGCACATCTTGCCAGATGTCGGAAAGAGCGCATTTAATTAAATAACCGTACAATTCCGGCAAAATGAAATTCATTGCAGCCTGCATCCTTTGAAAAAGAGACTTTATTAGGGGGAAATTAAATTGCAGTGACAAAGGAGCAGAGCAGGATGTAATTAAACTAGAAATAGAAGGTTGTATTAGTTACGTCCGCGCTGATATGCTTGATAGATGGCCTACTTAACGAAAGTTTATCAAGTTTTGTAAGAATCAAATTAAACTTTTTTTTAAAGTCGTGATGGCCTCGAAGTTTAGGCATGCGGTCGAGAGTCTCGACGCTCGCGGGTCAAACCCCAGGCACACACCTCTGACTTTTTAAAGTTATGTGTGTATTCACAAATAATTGTAACGTACTTTAACGGTGAAGGAAAACATCGTGACGAAACCTGCACACCTAAAGGTTTTTAGGAATTTCTTAGGTGTGTAGTCCGCCTCTCAGCTGTAGACGAGGCCCATGCTCAGC
The DNA here is from genome assembly GCA_907164795.1 of Hemaris fuciformis. NCBI lineage: Eukaryota > Metazoa > Arthropoda > Insecta > Lepidoptera > Sphingidae > Hemaris > Hemaris fuciformis. The sequence continues at coordinate 5,653,971 of OU015440.1, read as the reverse complement.
AGTGGGACGTACATGGGCTGATGTTGAAACCTAAGGTTCTAGACTTTTTGTTATCATTCTAAAGTCTTTTGGTTAATAGTGTTAGTAGTTAGTATTTCGGTTCATACAGTATCAATGCCTGCTTTTAAAAAATAAAACTCTGAAACCTGAGGTAAAATACATTCGAGCTTATTAAAAAAGAAATCCACAACATTTTCGTGTTTACTTTATCGAAATATACCTACACAAGGGGAGTTTCCACGCACTAATATTTGCACAAGTTATAAGGAAGCCCCAAGTGCTATGTACAAATATGCTTTTGGGAGTCGATCAGGTAAATTTGTATTTTTTGATATTCGTTTCATCAGGAATATCAAGAAGGACATTAATTCGACTATGGACCATATAAATACTCATGATACTATATAATTGGCGAAGGAGTGGAAAAATAGACATTTGCCCATGTTTTACGAATATTTTTTACAAGTTAAGTCTATTGCCGTTTAGATAACACATGTACGGATTCAGTGCTGCAACTAAGATTTCTTTGAAAAATAATAACAATAAAACCTTGCAAACCCGGGACCTGTACGATCGGTATATAGATCAACAAGGCTTTCAAAAGTTATTTAAAAAAAAAACGATAAAAATTACAGTACGGTAGTCTGTAATAAATAATTCAATTACCCAAATAAAGATTAACAATCTGCAAATCGAGTTGGCACATAAATTCCGCAATAAATCTTTGGCGAGCAAACGCGCCCATTCTCAGTAGTTACAACGAAACGTACTTCCAATAGAGAAAAAGTAATTGGAAAATATTTCCACTACCACGGATTACTTGAAACTACTAAGTATTTTATGGCCCCGTTAGCGAGTATTGAAGTGGAATAACTAACCTAGGCTGTTGTTTAGTGCGGAAACTACTGTTTGCAGATCGTTAAAAATGTAGAAAATTATTTTGTACCAGTTTTTGTTCGTGCTACCTTTCGTTCAATTAAAACCTAAGTCATTTTATGTTTGGAACATAAATAGAATATTTTGTTTAGTTGCGTATTCCAAGATGAATGTAGAGCTTATAAAAAATTGGCTCTTTTCATGATTCTAGTATCATTGTAGTAGGTATTTATGAGACACAAGTTGACTATTAGGCCATAATAGCAACTCCTGGAGAATTCCAGAGCTCGATGTTAGAAGCGGTCCGTCAACTCGCACTTGGCCAGCATGGTGGACTGAAGTCTAAACCCTCTCAGCTGTGGAGGAGGCCCGAGCCCAGCGTCGTGTACCGTCGTGTAGCGTCGTGTAAGACGTTGTCTTATCAAGTTGATGGGGGTCTCAGGTCGTCCGTCTTATCAAGTTGATGGGCGTTCAACACCGGGCTTACTGATCCGTGGCCACTATAGAAGTTACTGCCCCGCTATGTGCCTGCCTACTTCCATTTTATCTTGGTAACCAGTTTGGCAATGTTAATAAATTGAATATTATTTTTATTATTAATGAATATTTGTGCGTATCTGTTTCTTTATAAGAACGTTGCTCCACTCTAGGATCTTGTTTTGGACTTAATAAATTATATTGGTATGTACCGATGTTAAATTCTAGACTTTCTTTACTTGAAAGCTATCTTTATACTTGAAACCGACCTGGTCGTAGAAAGGTGGCCATTGAAATTATGCTTTTTATTATATATTGCGAAATAGCTTCTTGTAAAGCCATGTTATAGTGCGCGGTCTCATAAAATAAAATTCTATACCTAATGTAATTCTGTATTGTTTTTCGCATTTTTATTTTTTTCTCCATATAATTGTTTAAACAAGAAAGTATAAATAAGTAAATGTTTTAGGACAGTGGAACATACATATAAGCTGTAGTAAACTTACCCCACCTTTGACTGTAGACGATAGAAGGGGTGCCAGAGGGGAGGGATTATAGCTCTATAATGTTTAGTCGTTAAATGGTGGTAATAAATAATTCATGGCTTCTCGAGACCTTTACTTCATGTTCGCGGAATTGAGCTTTTATCACATCTACAAATAGGAGGATTAAAGGACAGATGTTAAAATACAAATTAACAGTTTAAAATTTTTCGTAGCGGATTTATTAGATAATATTTATTTTGTCATAAAAATAAGAAAACAATTGTGAATTAACCTAGTGGGTATTTATTATGCCTTGCTTTTGTCTAAAACAAATATCAGAAAAGTCGTGACGTCCCGTCAATTCTTTAAATAAATCTTGTACAAGAGTGCTATATTTTGTTTTTTTCTAACCATTTCTTTCTCAAACTTTTCTTGTAGCGGCGACCGTTTAATTTCTGCGCATTTTGTAATGCTAATTGACTTAGTTTTGTCATTTATTACAACTGCTACATTGAAAGCTCTATAACAATGTCTTCTCATCAAGCTGTCTTTATTCAGCGAAGTTAATAAAAGCAGATGAGAAAGTCTAGTCACTGGTAAATGCGAATCAAGATAAGAATTTGAAATTTAAAATAAAAACATACATACACATACATAACCTCACGCCTGTAATCCTCGAAGGGGTAGGCAAAGGTACATTTCTGCACTCACATTTCGCCAGGTATGTATCAGTCCCACCTTATTACGGGGCGAACCTATTACCGTTTTTTCGAGCACATTTCCAGACTCCGTGCTGCTACAGAGAATTTCCTAATGGAAAAACCCTGTTATTGGTTTGTCCGACCCGGAAATCGAACCCAGGACCTCTAGATCGCACATGTGCTGCGAGACCATGAGGCAGTCAAATAAATATACATATTTGACAGCCCCGTGGCGCAGTTGGCTAGATACCAGCTTGCGAAACGAGAGGCCGCGGGTGCGATCCCCGCACCGAGACAAATGTTTGTGTGATCCACAAATATTTGTTTCGGGTCTGGGTGTTTGTGAGACCGAAAAGTCTCTCGTAGTTTCTGATACCCACGACACAGGACTTGTATCCTAGTGTGGGGTCAGAACTATGTATGTGACTGTTGGGTGTATTTATTTATTTATGAATATAACCATCACAGTGTGTTGCGTGTTTACACGAACACTGGCTTAGATGTTAGTGTCCATCGTACACTCGTCTTACCTGAGCAGAGGCCATTAATGCGTCAGTTTTATAAGGTGAATCTTCTAGTATAGCGATTACCATATACAACTATACAAGGTATAAAACCTGTCATAAAGGCTCACGGAAAAAAATACGTATTCTGTCTGGGATCAGAATGTGTATTAACAAAATTGATTATTACAGCCCCGTGTCGCAGTTATCTAGACACCAGCGGATTCGATTCCCATACCGAGACACATGTTTGTGTTATCCACAAATATTAGTTTCGGGTCAGGGTGTTTGTGAGACCGTAAGGTCTCGCGTAGTTTCTATTAACCACGACACAAGATTCGTATCTTAGTGTGGGGTCAGAACTATGTATGTGACTGTTGGGTGTATTTATTTATTTATGTCCACTAATATTCTGAATCATTACTCGGTCAGCCACTATTCAATTTGGAATGTACTTAGAATCGCGTATCATTGCGGTTAGTCTGCAAGTTTAAAAAACAAATAAAATTTCAAATCCATTCTGTCCCTAATAAGTTGTGTATTTTAGTACCTTTTTCAGTCTCATTTTGTAAGGATTAGGACTAACCTAAGCTCGAGAGTTAGGCTTGTTTCGAACTGGCGAAGAGGTATTTTATCGATTGCCTGTCCCATTACCCTTTCTGAGGCTTAATGTTCCCCGGTTAATATTTTACGCCCTTTTAGTCCTTGTTTTTTCTAGACTGAATTATTAATAGCAACGCGTGTTGAATGTTATTTTTGGGAATGTTTAAGTGGGTAGGGTGGAGTAATAAATTAGAAGTAGGACTGATTTACGAGACCAATGATTTTGGGTTTACTTATCTGGTTATTGAAATTAGGGCTTCACCATATATTAATGATAAAGATAAAATAAACAACCTTCGAGGCTTAATTGGTTAAAAACAAGTAGGTTTTAAAACAAATTTTGTGTGTGGACTATTTTTTTACAATGTTCCAGTATAATTTTATTATTTTATATATGCAAAAGGTCCTGTAGTAATGAGGTGAATACACGCCATGTTCACTTAGTAGAGCTTTAGGAGTGATAAAACAAGAAACAAGGAGAAAGGTTTAGAGTCAATAATTGAATTCGAAAGAAAAACGGCAATAAGGCGTTGTATCATGTCGGTGTCGGGTAAGATAGAGTATAAGCATTACTTACATCCATACTGAATGGTACTCTTCCATCCGTAAATTATACATCGATTATACGAGTATATACATAGGTACATACATACATACATAGCCTCTCGTGCGTAATCCCCGAAGGGGTAGGAAGAGGTGCATTTCCGCACCCACATTTCGCCAGGTTTGTATTAGTCCCACACAATAGGGGGCTAGCCTATTGCCATTTGTCGGACATATTTCCAGACTCCGTGCTGCTACTGAGAATTTCCTAATGGAAAAACCCAATAACACTATGATACCTGATAATCGAACCCAGGACCTCTAGATCGCACGGCACATACTTGTGCAGCGAGACCACGATAAATCTGTCCTTTTATATATGTATACAAGAAAAAAAAACATAAAAAATTCGCCACTTTTAATTCCCACCGTACTATTCTGTTCCATTTATAATTTCAATAAAGCTTTTGCGATCCGATAAGACAGCCATGAAGTATCGTTTCTAAATTCCAATCGCTAGAAAACAATTTGGCCAGTCGATACCTTAATAAAATGGCTGTAAACGGTAATATGAGACGTCTGGCGATATGAAAGGCGACGTAAAAGTCAACAATCTTACAACAATAGAGCAACATCAGTGTAAATGAAGGCTATTGAGATGGAAGGGGATACCTGTTCTATCTGGGACGAGGGTAGGTGGAAAAGAAATAGATTTATTAGAGCCGCGTGGTTGAGTCGCGGGTTTAAGGGTATTGGGGATGAGGGGTATGAGTTTCCAGTCCCATTTGCCTGTATTTTTAATTTTCATTCCATTGGTCATGTTTTGTATGATGTGTTGTTTTAGGTAAATTTTTTTAAAGAAAAGCGCCTTAGAAAAGTAAAAATATACGTATAAGAATTTATTTCTTCAACTTAAACATTCAAATTAGGGAACAAGATAATAGCAAAATAGAAACATTATGAATATTTTATTCACTGAAGATGTGTACCGTTTGGCCAATTTACTTGAATGGAGCTTATTGAAATTCAGTCCACTCCATTGTTTTGATCGTATCGTGAATTTGAGAACTCTGATAAAGTCACGTCTTGTGAAAAACAAGTTTAATATTTTCTAAGGTAATGGAATATTTTTATCGACAGTTGTATGAAATATAATTATTTTTTCAGTACATATACATACATACCAGTAGCGGTACTTTCATAGAAGCCCAAAAGCGTTATACGTTAATTGTGTAACGTCTAGTTTGTGATTGTATATTGTGGGCTTAGAATATTCTCAATTGTATGTCAAATTCAATCAAATTGCTTTCGTTAAATAAAGATTTAGAGATTTAAGATTATTATTGGGAATTTGGTAAGACAAACTGGGCTTCTGGGCTTCTATGGAAGTACCGCCACTGATACATACATACACACCTCACGCTTGTATTCCCAGAAGGAATAGGCAGAGGTGCATTTATGCACCCATATTTCACCAAGTATTTATCAGTAATAGGGGGCGAGCCTATTGCCATATTTCAGGCACGCTTCCAGACTCCATGCTACTACAGAGCATTTCTTCTTCTTAATGGAAAAACCCAATAACACTTTGCTCGGCCCAGGTATCGAACCCAGTACCTCTTGATTGCACGGCACATACACATCGCATACAACAATAAAAATAAGCCACCAAAACTGTTTGAACTTTGCTTATTAACATTTTTCTAACAAGGACAAATTCTCGTTCCGAAAACCTCGGCGAGGGCCATATGAGGTTCATCTATTTATTCAGATTTGAGACTTGAACTTTCAGTAGCAGATCTGACAGGGAAAAATGATAAAATAATTCTTACTGTATCACATTGTAACGATTTTAAAATCTATACGATTACTTGTCGTTATGTACCCAAAATGATATGTGTTGCAGACACAAAATATTGATGTAAAAATGGAACTATAATACCAAAACGGTAGCTCGTAAAAGCTACGGAAAGACGGTAATTGCAAAGACAAATGACAGTGATGAATCAACCACCATAGATCATTATCTAAAAAGTATAATGGAGGAACATCCGACGTAGGTACGGGGAAGGATAAATAATTCTGTCTCCAAGGATGTCTTCAAAACGTCTTATATGGAACATGTAGTGTATAAGTGAATATTTGATAAATCTCACGAACTTGACACCCTCGGAGGATTCAGAACAATGCTTGTGACATTGGAAACGAATTAGATTGTATCGTAAAAGGAATTTATCTTCGTACGCGCAATATTTTTAGGTACAAAATACTAAATATAATAAGAGAACGGACTTGTTGACAGAAATAAATAATGTAGGCATATGAAACCAAATAGAATTTAGAAAAACTATTTAAAAAAATCAAAAAGGGATAGGTATAGTGAATTCATTTAAAAAAAAAACTTGACATGGCATTCGATTGAGGAGTAATCCTCGTAAATGGACTTTCTAAAATATGTACCTAAATAGCTGGATTTTTCTGATAATGAGAAAACTCATACTGACAAGGGGTTCCTCAACATGCTGAGTTCTCACAAAATAAGTCTAAGCTGGTAATAGAACCCGACACTTCTCGATCCTACGCCGTAAGTTTAAGCCGCAGGTGCCGATGTATCTGTAAAATATTATTCTATTTATAATATTAAAAGTACATTCTCGTAAATAAAATACAAAAACATTTTATTTAATGCAAGTCTTTCATTATTTTAAAAATCAACATTAGAACGTGAACTGCAAACGTTTTTACCTGTTAACCAAGTCTGCAAATTACTGGACTTTTCTGGACGTCCTTAAAAGTTGACCTGAGTGTTGATTTAACCCAGTAATTACGTTGCGTTCACACTATGTTCCTTGCCTGTTATTCTTGGTCGAGTGTGTTTTTACATCCCCTACCTCTCGAGTGAACCGGAAATATTTACTTCCATGTTTTAATTAAAATTCCCGATTCTGCGTGATTTTAATATCAAAAGCCTCCTGGGAATGAAGTATGTGTAAAGTAAAAGTAATTTATTTGATTACCGCACTATGAATCCCGGGTATTAATCATAATCAATATGGTTTCATTTGTCAAATCGATTTAAAAAATAAAATATATACCTACTATATGGTTATGCAGAAAGCTATAGGAGTATGATGGCTGTTTATACCAAAGGTAAGCCTCGTGGTGAAATCGTGATGGCTTCGAGGTTAGACACGCGGTCGAGAATCTTGGCGGTCGGGGGTTCAAACCCCAGGAACACACCACTGACTTTTCGAAGTTATGTGTGTATTCACAATGAATTATAACGTACTTTAACGGTGAAGGAAAACATCGTAAGAAACCTGCACACCTAAAAGTTCTTAGGAATTTCTTAGGTGTGTAGTCCGCCAACCCGCACTAGGTCAGCGTGGTGGACTAAGGCCTAAACCCTCTCAGTTGTAGAGGTGGCCCGTGCCCAGCAGTGGGACGTATATGGGCTGATGATGAAGCCTCGTGGTCACCAAGGATGTTATTAGGGTTTACTATTGCGGATGATTGTAACAAGGCGCACTTCGGCACGTAATCGCCAGGTAGAATTAACAATAAAACATAACATTTTTATTTTCATTGTCGTGATATTGGCATGAAATCTTTTGATATACAGAGTGTATTCACACCGTAATCGGAAACTAAGGCAATAGCATCGGTGATTACAAATCCATTAGCGTAAAAAAATATATTGACGTTTTCCTAACAAGACAAAGCGTCAAAATTTATATTTTTTATCGGGAACTTTTTTATTTAACACACCTGTATAATGGATAAATTTTCTAAGAAAAAAATTGTATCAGAGTAACACACAACGAAGTGTATTAATAATAAGTCACTGAAACTCTCGATACAAGCTTGATTTCTTGAGTGAAACCCACTTTGGCGCGACGTGACGAGACAACGAAATCAGACTCCTTTTAATTCGCAATTTGCCAATAAAACAGGCATTTTTACAAATATAACGATCTTTAGGCAGTAATTCCCGTTTGAAGTAAGTTCAGAGCTCGAGAGGTCAAAAGGAATAATGAATTTTGTGTCGAGAACGGCGCGGCCGGCCCGAGGGTTTCTTTTAAGTTTTGTAATTTTATCAACCGTTTTTGTCTTTGTGGCATTCGAGTCTTCAGTCTCGTACTCTTTGATACATTCTTACTTGAAAAGTTGAAAAATTATATGCGTTATTTTTTCTTTGTAGAGGTATTCGTTTTCTGTTTTTTTGTTAAAACTTACATGCATTGATATGTGTGGTGTTTATTACGAGTATTATATATATGAGAAAGTTAATATTTTATGTTATTTATTCAGTCACAGAAAAAGGGCTACAACAACAAACACTTATGGTCTAAACAAAAATTTAGGATATTTCTATGGACTGACTTTATATCGAAATCGAACGACTCAAGTGGCCTGACCACTTATAAAAAGTTGACTTATAAAAGTTGCAGTTGAATTTTTTTTATTATCTATCGAAGAATACTACAAGAACACTCTGTAGCTAAGGAGGGGAAGACTGTCCAAATACTATTTTAATTTGAGAACCGAAATGTATACTGAACTTTACATAATACAAGTATACATTGAAGCGAATATATAGTAGATATGCCTATACCCACAGAATAGTTGAATAAGACTAGAAAGGAAATGTCAGCATGCCGAGCGTGCCGAACCTACGGTTAGACTATCATATATTTGACGCGGCCGCTTCTTAGTAATCGGGTTGTGTATAATATCAAGACTTTAATACATGTGTGACAAATAAAAAAAGAAATATTAACAGGTGACAGGCAAGCGGCGACAAAATACTATTTGCCTTCTAATCTTATTTAGCTGTTCTGTGCCTATATCTGCTCAAATAGATACCCATTTATGCCTCTTCACGCCCAAGTAGCTGCAAACGACACGTGTACTCCTATTACAAGTTCAGGAATGCAAATATGTACAGTATCAAATGACTGCTCGCACTTCGCACACAATCAGGCACTACCTCCAATTTAACTTTGTCCAAGTTGGCCGAAAGTAGTTTAGATTCAGTGGAGCTGTTTTAACGCTTAGTAAGTTAGTCCTGTCCACTTGTTGATATGGGTCATCCATTTGTATTCTGTCCTTACTCTCTCGGAAACGGAATGTACTACAGACAGTATGGTTTCACACCACTATGAGGAATGTAAAACGAGTTTAAACAAATACATAAATATTACATAACATATTAACATCACGCCTGTATTCCTCGAAGGCTTGCCTATCCTATGCATTTCTGCACCCACATTTCGCCATGTTTGTATTAGTCCCACGTAATAGAGGGCGAGCCTATTGCCGTTTTTCGGGCACATGTACTGACTCCGTGCTACTGAGAATTTCCTATTGGAAAAAAAAGCCAATAACACCTTGCCCGAACCGGGAATCGAACACGGGACCTCAAAATCGCACGGGCATATACTCGAGCCTCGAGAGCACGAGTCAGTCCAGTTTAAATTATATAATAAATAGTACCCATAATTATTGTTTTTTGTAATACACTAGGTTTAAAAAAGGTTTATAAAAGTACTAAGTAACCTAAGTATTTTAAAAAGTTAAAACCGAAATATATCTATGCATTGAGAGTGTAGTGTTGGTGTGATCTCTATCTGTACTGCTCATTTGCATACTGGACCTAGGCAATTTTAAAATAGCAGATTATTCGATTACGTGACGTTATAAATGATTTTATAGAACTTTTAATTAGATTGAATGATTATAGAAATATCAGTCACATTTGGACAATAAATAAGAAAACTAATAATGTATTCATTACATATTTTTCCTTTTATTTTTTGCATGAGATCTCAAAAAAAAGTGGGGGGCAACATTATCACGTTTTCCTCAAATACTGTAATGTATTTAGCCAGATTTTATCTTCGCTGTGAAACGTGACAAAACATATCTTAGTTAAAAAAAATATCAACGTTTTTAAATGAATCTCAATGCGTTATTTCCATTCTTAATAATATATTACACGAATATTGCGCCATATTTAATACTAATGTGACTTAAGTTACACTATTAAGCATACCTACTACAAATTCACGGCCATATCCTCGACTGTTATGTTTAATTTGTTAATGTTTGCCCAACACTAGTATGTTAGAGACCTTGTCCAAATACCGGTGTAATTGAATTAATGTTATTGAAGCCCAATTAATTCTCTATTGCGATGATTATAATCAATACTGATGGTGCATCTGATGCGCAGTAGTCCTAATTAGGTGTTTGCATTCAAATAGCTTATTGATATTGTAGTATAAGGCATATGTTCTCAAATTTCTTTTATTAATGTTTATGTATCTAATTATTATTATAGTCCCGTGGCGCAGTTGGCTAGACATCAGCTTGCGAAACGAGAGGCCGCGGGAAAGAACCCCGCACCGAGACAAATGTTTGTGTGATCCACAAATATTTGTTTCGGGTCTGGGTGTGACTGAAACGTCTCTCGTAGTTTCTGATACGACACAAAACTTGTACCTTAGTGTGGGATCAGAACTATGTACGAGTATGTGACCGTATGGTATATTTATTGACAATTCTATAATGGTATGCAGAGGTTTACTTCTACGTTCTACTATATTCATTGCAAATGCAGAACTTAATGCTGATATTGAGAATTTTATATTAAATACGATATTTTAACTAACGCTACAATGAAAATGCCTAAAAGATAGCAAGCGCAAAGTATACGTGCTTATCTACATAAGAGAATTGTCTATGGTCGGTGTACTGAGTGGACGTGCTTTCGGTTAAAATTTTAAATTCAATTAGTTAAACTGTGTTTATATACTCTCCAAACTCGTGTATTTTGCATAAATACGTTGTGAATGTACTCACTTTTGTGTTGCTGAATGTAATCCTGCTCTGCACCACTACCAGCCAGCGTTTAACTTCACCAGAACAACACCTCACTTAAGACGGTCAATATGACTTCACTTGCGGACATCCACACCACCCAAAAGACGCTTGAAGACAGCTTTTCGCAGCGAATGGCCCAACTCGAAGCTCAACTTCAGACTGGGGGAGCTGCCAAGGACACCGCCGCTCGGGTTGCCGAAGAGTTCCGGACCTTTCGGGAGCTCATGCTCAACATGCTGCGATTGCTGAGACAGCAAATACCTGAATGCGCAAACATGGTTGATGCGATGGAGACCAGACACCGTCGTAAAGCACTACTTTTTCACGGTGTCCCGTAGACTGACGACGACAACTGTACTACCGCCGTGTTGTCCGTAGTAAATAGTACGATATCGCTGAAGGACGTCACAGGTTCACTTATCACTGCCTGTCATCGTATAGGGACTCCAAATAAAGAACACCATCGGCCCATCCTAGTCAGATTCTCCAGTATACTTCATAGGACAGCTGTTTGGCGAGCCAAATCCAAGCTGAAAGGCTCATCTGTCTCTGTTAAGGAGTTCCTGACAAGATCGCGAAAAACTGTTTTCAGCAAAAGTCGGCAGCATTTCGGCATGCGGTCTTGCTGGACTCAAGACGGCATTATTGTGGTAAAAGTCCCGGATGGAAGCCGAATCAAAATCATCACATTAGACGAATTGAATTCTTTAATGGGAAAGTATCCCAAGACATCTTTATCGTCATCGGCAGTCATAAGCCTTGCGTCGACGGAAACATCGCGCTCGAATTTAAAATCGCGTAAGCTGTTCGCTAAGCACTGTTTATTTTCTTCCCTTATTGAATTTATTATTGTTCGTCTATATTTTTAATAATACCCTCATGTTATTTGTTTTTTGTATTGTCAATTTCAATTTGACATTTGGGTAACGACAAAGTCGCGTTCCATACCACAAATGTTAATGTTTTGTTTTTTAACTTTTCATTATTGTATCGTTCATGTTACTTTTTATTTAATTTTAAATGTTTTTTTTCTTTTTTTTTGATTATTAGCTGGCGGGTGGTGCAGAGTATGTTTGCTCTAATAAGTACTATATTTAAGTTTTTTTTTTGGGCCCTTATTTACTTTTTTTTTATTATTTGTTATTTTATTATATTTGTGTAATATTATTATGAATTCTGATGATGACTCATATATTTCTGCCATTGATTCTGCATCCCTACATAGTGACGACAGTTTTTGTTCGAAAAGTTGTACTCTGGATTTCATAGCTGGGTTGTCTCAACCCAATATTGTTCCCTTTCAATTTTCTCCAATGGCTTCGGACGATATTAAAAAGTTTATCCTATCCATCAGGTCAAATGCTGCTGGCTGCGACAGTAATAGTTTGCATGCTCTTAGCACACTTTTCTCTATTTTATTTTCTTCCAATCCACCTTCTTATTTAACTCCATACTTTCAGTTCTTAGGGTCCTCCCACACCAAAAATCTTCGTTCGTCGCACAATCTTCTTTTTCGGTGTCCTCCCCATAGTTCCGATTTTGTACACTCTTCTTTCTCTGTTCAACCCATCCTCCTCTGGAATGCGCTCCCGCTCGAAATAAGGACGTCCACTACACGGTATGCGTAGTTCAAAATGAGAGTCAGAGATCTATTTCTCAGTAAACTGGCAGAGTCATCTAGCTGAACTTAGGTCTATTTATGTATATATGTATGTGTATATATATATATATATATATTTGTTTATTTATTTATATATATTATTGTTATATATACATAGCTATATATTTATATTTTATATGAGTTTATATGTATGTATGCATGTATTCGAGTATTTAGATGTTTGGTCTACAGTACAAATTTCTTTTTACACCAACCATGCTTCATCTCTCCACCACCCTAAGCTAGACTGGTAGAGAATGTCGCAGGCATTAAGTCCGCCTATATACAGTTGTGTATACGAAGCTTTATAAATAAATAAATAATATGGTGTATGTTAATAGCTATGCGGGCAAATGGTCCGTCATATTAACTCCGTAAAGGTACTTCGCTGTTACGATGTGGTTATGACTGAGGTGTGCCCATTTCAACGTTTATGTTGTGATCAAGGCCTTCGCCTCCGGTTTTATAAGGTTTTAAAATATACATATATCTTTATTAGCCCGTAATCATACCGATGCTGGGCATCCTCTAAAACTGAGAAGGGCTAGACCTTTGTCCACTGCGATAGCGGATTGGTGGACCGCACGCCTGAGAAATTCTGTGGGGAAAACTTTTAATAATAATAAATAAATACACCCAACAGTCACATACATAGTTCTGACCCCACATTAAGACATGAGTCTTGTGCCGTGGGTAACAGAAACTACGAGAGACTTTTCGGTCTCACAAACACCCAGACCTGAGACAAATATTTTTGGATCACACAAACATTTGTCTCGGTGCGGGGATCGAACCCACGGCCTCTCGTTTCGCAAGCTTGTGTCTAGCCAACTGCGCCACGGGGCAATCAATTTTAGGTGTACAATTTTTATCATATTTTGCTGATGTTTTCCTTCACCGTTAAAATGTGGGACTACTCAGTATAATTCAACAGAGGTGTGTCTGTAACTGTGTCTGCCAACCCGCACTAGGCCAGCGTGGTGGACTAAGGCCTAAATCCTCTCAGTTGTAGAGGAGGACCGTGCCCAGCAGTGGGACGTATTTGGGCTGATGATGTGTCTGTAACTTGAAACCGTGACCGCGGAGACTATTTTATATCTAGATGGACATCATGCGTGTTTATAGCAAAAATAAGACTTACATTGGGTATTTTTATACAATGTATTTAGCAGTAGTCCAGAATATATTCCAAAAACACCTTCCCCTGTAGGTAATAAATGTAGTAGGTAAGGCCAAAAGTTTCATATTGATATGCAAAACGAGGGCCGTATACAAAATCACCTTTGTACACCTCCCTAAAGATACAAAAGTTACAAACAGGGTCTACAGCGTATTGCAATATTTATGAGGCTGCCATAAACAGCCGAATTTAAGCAGAATCCAGATGTCTGTATATACAAGCGCTATGTGTGTGTTTCGTAACTACAGTATTATCTTCTTAGGATATTCTAAGATGTGTAAGTGAGGTTATAAAAAAGTTTTATGAAATAGGTTTGTTTGAGTACGGAATTAAAGATTACGTTTTATACATACGTGACGTCACATACAAAGACTTTCGTCTGTATTTTCGATGGAGTACACAAAGTAAAATTTCTGTATCCCACTTCGCTGATTGGATGTGTCGCGAGACCACGATATAGTCTTTTACTTAAGTCTTTAAAATGTTCGTTCATAAATGTTAAAATCTTCTATGTTCTCGTAGTGAATTGATTGATACATACATACATAATCTCACGCCTGTAATCCCCGAAGGGGTAGGCAGAGGTGCATGTCTGCTCCCACATTTCGCCAAGTATGTGTCAGTCCCACGTAATAAAGGGCATTGGCGTTTTTCGGGCACAGCTCGGAAGCTAGCGTGCTGCATTACGAGTAGATAATTTATTAATAGAAAAACCCAGTAACACTTTTCCCGACTTGGGAATCGAACCCGGGACGTCTAGATCGCACGGCAAATACTTGTGCCAGGAGGCAGTTGATCATTTCTGCAGTTAGGAAAATAACAGTCTTTTCCATACAGAATAATAGCAAGGATTGCGTGTAAATGCCAATTGATTTATTAAGCGAGATATTAGGTAAAAGCCATTAAACATATAAGATGTTCTGGGAAAGGTATTCCGTCGATCCTTTAGAAATTACTTTACATATATAAACTTCACATGTTCTATTAAATCACAAAGGGTATGGATTTACGATGCGAAGAGAAAGGGACTCCAAGAAGGTATCTAGCTAGAAACCCTAAATCTTATTTACCAAATACCACGATTGTAATCATTAAATAAAATCATTTGAAAATATTAGTAAACGACAGAATAATTTGAAGATATTTTAAGAAATTCAGTCTATTAATGAAAACGTCTAGAAGGAGTTAACCCAGAACTGCACCATGAAGACTTTCACAAAAGCCTAGGGTTACAAGGGTTACTAAACTAACGGGCGATGTCGTAAGCAAATACTTATTTGTACCTATGATAAATATAATATAGATATATGTAAATATTACAGTTAAAAACCTTTTCTAGTAACAACGCGCTATTCCTATACAAAATGTTTAGTTCAAAATTCAATAACTGGTTTAAACTGTAACATCAATAAAATGCTGAAATACTTGCAGTGACATTTTTCAATAAAAATAGACGAAAATAACCCAATCCGTTTTATAGTATCAATGTTCAATATTCCCTTTGGCATCTTTACGAAGAGTAACTATTGTAGGATTTTTTGTATAAAATTCGCAGTATTTTCTCTTTGTGTTGAAATATTTGCTTCATATTTTGTATTGAGTTTTTATATCAAGTTTTTTTTTTATAGCATCGCGTTGCTTCAGTGTTTTAAGTAGGGGTACCTTTAATTTAAGCATAATATTTATTTTTGTTTATTTAGCATAATAACAATTGAAGGTTTTCCGTGGGTTGAAGAAGTTGAGACTTGCACCGAATTATAAGGTCATGTTGTGGGTTTGTGCGTCATTATGTTAGTATTGACGCTTCTCGCCATAGAAAATTTCGTAGTACCCTCGTTTCTAGTATATCTAATGTGGAATCTAACCGGTATCCAACACAGTTTATGATAAGAGTGTCCCTACTGCCCCAATCATTTCGCAGGCTCGGCTCGAAGTCGATCTAAGGTCAGCAAACCGAAGCTTGGCCGGCAATGCTTATTTAATCTTCGTTTAAGATGTTAAAGCTACAGGAAGAAACTGAAAAAATTAGTAATAGTAGTCCAGTGAGACGTGTCCACAAAACTGCATTTAGGCTCATACTTATACATGTGTTTTTGCGTCGATATAGAACCCATAAAGTCGTGATGGCCTCGAGGTTTAGACACGCGGCGGGCGAGAATCTCGACGGTCGCAGGTTCAAACCCCAGGCACATATCTCTGACTTTTCGAACTTATGTGTGTATTCACAAAGAATTATCACGTACTTTGATGGTGAAGAAAAACATCGTGAGCAAACCTACACACGTAAAAAAGTTCTTAGGTATGTATGTATGTACATATGAGTGCCAACCCGCACTAGGCCAGCGTGGTGGACTAAGGCCTATGTCGTCTCAGTTGTAGAGGAGACCCGTGTCCAGCAGTGGGACGTATATGGGCTGATAATGATGATAGCACTCATAATGAGCAGAAAAGTACCTCTGTTTCTCCTTTGGTTGCGGTAAAGAAGCAAATCTGTGTGTACACACATGTAAGAAGAGCACTTACATAGCAATTCCCTCTTTCCCGACAAATATACGTTCCACATCCGTATATACGTACCCTATTGATACTACTCGTTAACAATTAGGCCTGTGTTCCATTGCGGGTTTTCGGTTAATGAGTGAAAGCAAACCGTATGGGGATTAATTTAAAGTACAGTCCATTATTGAATTTCACTCTCAATTAATTTAATAAAGCACTCTCAGCTCTATCGAGTGCTGACCTTACAGCGATTGTGTTATTGATTTTACCAAAGCCCCATGCCATTCTGATAAGAGGATATAAATTTGTGCTGGTAAGTGGTATGGAAAAGGGACAATACCATATCTGATGGCAAGCAGTGCGGTCAAAATCAAGGGTAAATTGTCATAAAACAACAACGATCTATTTACCAGTTGATATAATTATACCGACTTAATTCTTCGTGCGTTCGTAACATTGCGTGTTGCACTATGGGGAGTTTTACACCTTGTGTATGGTGGTACACTATTCAGGCTGAAAAGATTATTGAGTGAAGTTTTCAGGAGCACTGAGGAGTGACTGCCTCGTGGTCTCGCGGTACAAGTATGTGCCGAGCGATCTAGAGGTCCTGGGTTCGATTCCCGGGTCGGGCAAAGTGTTATTGGGTTTTTCCATTAGGAAATTCTCAGTAGCAGCACGGAGTCTGGAATTGTGCCCGAAAAACGGCAATAGACTCGCCCCCTATTACGTGGGACTGATACATACCTGGCGAAATGTGGGTGCAGAAATGCACCTCTGCCTACCCCTTCAGGGAATACAGGCGTGAGTTTATGTATGTATGTTTCAGGAGTAATATAGCGCTATTAACTAATCAATACGATATAATTCCTGTTAGACAAAAAATAAAGTTGTGATGGTCTCGAGGTTTAGGCGCGCAGGCGAGCATATCTAGGTAGTCGTAGGTTCAAACCCTAGGCACACACATCTGACGTTTCAAAGTTATGTGTGTATTCACAATGAGTTATCACGTACATAAACGCGAAGGAAAACATCGTGAGGAAACCTGCATACCAAATTTTTTTAGAATATTTTTAGGCGTGTAGTCCGCCTACCTGCACTAGGCCCGCGTGGTAGATTACGGTCTAAACCCTGTTGTAGAGGAGGCCAGTGCCCAGCAATGGGACGTTTATGGACTAATAATAAAAAGGAAAGAGAAGGTCTTTTGTGTAATGATTTCTCCACGAGAATAAAATGAATTATCCGAATTACATGAGTATTTTAATGGCTAAGTAGTGTAATAATTTATTTCATTGTCGGATTGAATATAAGCTTCCTTAAGGGCGGAGTTAATCACGTTACTGAGTCGGGTTTGGCAAAAAGAAGCCATTACTGGAATGGACGGACGAGACACAAACCAATGTTATTCGTCCCTAGTATATTACTTATATGCGGGACCTACCCTTACAATTGCGGGTAAAATGTAGCGTTGAAGGCAAATGAGTTTCGAGATCCAATAATAAAAATATTAGGGTTTTTTTGTGCTATGTAAGATTTCTTTTCTTTCACAGGTTCTTATAGATATAATACGGCTTTATAATTTATATATGCGTTCTACGTATGTATTACCATTTTACGGGGAATTAAAATTGTGAAGTATAAAAAAAAATACAAATAAACTATCCTTTGATCTCTCGGCAAAAGGATCTACCGTGCGATCTAGAGGTCTTGGGTAAGAATTAATTAATATAAAAGTGTTATTGGCTTTTCCCATTAGAAAATTCTCTGAAGTAGTACGGTGTCTGTAGACTATACATAATACCAAAAATGTCTCACAATATACCTAGTTGTCGAAACGAGTATGCAGATATTAAGGCTAATACTGACTAATAGTACTCGTGAAAACAATTACGCTTGTCATTTAGAAATTATCATCGATATTTAGAATTGTTGTATCCACAAGGTAGCCTCACGTATCGGGTAAGACATCGTGAACATCGTTGTTACTATGAGAACGTAATTTTTGCTATCAAAATATCGTGTTTTTCATTCGGCTAGTTAAAAATCCATCAAAAGTTCGTATTACGTAGTTTTTACTTAGCCACTCTTCTTCTTTTGAACTTGTGAAACTAAATGTGCCATCCACTTGAGAACTTTGGCCTACACGAAAATCGTTTTAGGAAGTCATAAAAAGAATTTAACATAAAATCGCCTTGGTATTACGTTATGGGAGATATGCAGATATATTTTAATTTTTGGTAGTAGTATGTTATTATATTGGTTTTCATATTTATGCTGAATTAGGTGAATTTCTTCCTAATATATTGTAGTGCTGAAAAGACTATTTTATACTAGTGACATTGAAACACTTTTCTATATTTATTTTTAAGGGATAATTAGTATAAAACAAGTTTTTGCCTGAAAAAGTGAACATGGTTTTATTTCACATAATATGTAGTTTTTCAATAACAGACCGTATTAAAATATTTAAGGTAGACGTGCACTAGAAGTATCTACCAATATGTTTTTTGTTTTCTTTATCGAAAACACTGTTCCACTTCGTTGTGTTGTGTTTTGTTTCGTTTCTCACGATTATACTCCAACACCTGTGGTAGGCCAGAATTTAACTTTGACGTGCTACTTGGCGGTAAATATAACGCAAATATGACTATTAAACACTGAAAAGTGGAAAAAAATAGTAAAGCGTCTTTGTTTCTAATTTTCGATACACGATCCCAAACTCCTCAAAAAGGCGGGAGATTTTTCTGAAATTTTTGCGCTGCCAGCGGTAGGTACTGCAACGCATAGAATCCGCATTTTTCCATCTCAAACTTTGCAATTTCATTTTAGTTCGACAGTTTGTTGGTGTAGTTGGCGCGGGCGTTTTTCACCGGTTCTGTTTGAAAATGCTCCGCTTGTTTTTGCATGTATGCATAGTCAATCGTTCCGTGGATACGTGAGCTTCGACTTTTAATCGGTACCGATTTGCATGCTATTTTAACGTTTGAAGGTCTATGTTCTCTAGAATGCGTATTGCTTCACTCTCAAACGTTTCATAACGAAAGTTGACAATTTTTAATCAACTGGTTTTAATTTGAGAAATTGAAGTGTGCAATTAATAAGTAGCTTCAGTTCAAAGCAAGATAAAATTATTTGTTTTAAATAACTTGCATTTTTATTATACTTGACCATTGATACAGTTCGTGAACATCTTGAAGAAATCTGATTAAGCACGTGAAGTCTGTTGTCTCGCATTAGGTCAGCTTGGTGAGACACGGACTACCTCCTTTCAAAAGAAAGCCCATGCCTAGCAGTTAGAAAAATAGGAGCTTATATTGATTTACACTAAAAACTGTTTTTTTCACTGATTAGTATAGTGAGCCATTACATTTTTATAATCAGAAGCTGGCCCGAGCGTCATCAGTGGTTACGAGCGTCAATCCAAAAACGTATTTTCTCCTTCACTCCAACCCCCTCGCATCTTAACTCACCGCCACTCCCCCACCAGCTCATTCTTAAATTTCAAGTTTTCTACTTAGCTTAAAATTTCTATAGCCCTATCTCCTCAGTTCGTCACTTTTCTGACACCATCAAAAAACTGAGCAAATCAGTTATCTTGACAAATTATATGGTATATTAAATTAATATATGTAGCGACACCTTGTAGTTACTTCATCTTCATGATCATCATCAGCCCATATACATCCCACTGCTGGGCACGGGCCTCCTTTACATTTGAGAGGGTTTAGGCCTTAGTCCACCACGCTGGCCTAGTGCGGGTTGGCGGACGGTTAATTGTAGTTACTTACAACTTATTTTTTATTAATAAAATATGTATAGTGTCAACTGACAAAACGGGGAATTTTAACAAGACTTTTAGTGACAGATAGCTGATATTTTAAGATCGGCAATATGTTTTACTTTAAACATGTAAGCAATAATTTAAAACCATAAAAATATTAATGCAGCTGCGGGAAAATTTCGTATAGTTTAAATTTACACTCTGATACACGAAATGTTTGCAAATTCGTTCAAAATATTGACAGAATCTTCCAGAAAACTTTAGAAACAAGGTTAATTAAGCTATTTGTTTATATTAACACGCTCTCAAACTTTATACAACAAAGTAAATGTAATTTATTCAACGTAAACGAAGAAAGAAGGGCAGCGCGGCGAACAATGTGTCTCATATTCATTAAGGAAAGTTTGTCTGTCAGATGGAGTTCATACTGTAAATGAACAAATTATTTCATATCTTACGTGTATAATTTGCTTTCAAATTAATAACATTAATATCACAAATATCGAGAGAATTTTAAATTTCACAAACACTTAGACTCGAAACAAATATCTGTGGATCGCACTGACATTTGTATCATTGCAGAAATTGTACTCGCGTCCTCTAAATCACAGATTAGCAGCTTCTAACCACCTACGCCACAGAAACATTCAATATGTAAAGAAATATCTTTAACCGACTGTATATTGCTCATTGTGCCAACTTCTATTCTAAGTTCGACCTGGTCGAGCCATCTTCATACATTTACCAATCTAGGTGCCCTATAAAGATAACTATTTGAAATGATTTGCATTTTTTGAATTGCAGCTGCCTTTATATTTAAAGTATCTTCTACTATTAGAATCTAGCAGATAACGTTCATCCTCGCGCAACTGCCAATGCTCTTGATACAACTCGTGTTGAAAAGACTGCTAGAAATCTTTTTATGTAAAATAAGTTTTTATGTGGGTCAAGCTGGCTCCGACCGGGCGGGGGTGACAAAAGTCTCAACAGAATTAGAGTTATGAAAACAAGATCCACCGTTGTCACGGACAGAGGAGAAAGTTACATTTGTATTTAAACTTGCAAGGCTATTAGGGAGTAGGGAGCCCTCTAATGAGTTTGAGGATTTAATCCCACTGTATTCGGGAGTTTGGCATTCGTTTCCAATTAGGAGTTTGTTTTGTTTCGTCATAATTGCATTGCATTGTACTTCGTTACATATAAATATTATACATAGCTTGAATATATCCAATTATACATGAGTGTGTATGGTATCAGTGGCGGTAACTACTTCCGTAGAAGCCCAAAAGCGTTACACGTTAATTGTGTAATGTCTAGTTTATAATGGTTTATTATGAGGTCTGGATATTCTGATTTATATGTTAAATTAAGATTTAAAGCTTAAAGACTATTATTCGGAATTTTGTAAGGTAAGCTTTTAGGCTTCTTTGGAACTACCGCCACTGTATGGTATATATAGGTTTGTTAAGCCCGGGTTGTGATACTTTCATACAGAAATACAATATGTAGCAACAGCTTCTAGTGTCTTAATTTAAGATATCTCTATTTATAATACTTACCCCCTCTTGTCCTTATCTTGCCTCTTTGAAGAGCCTCAGAGCATCCATCTTACAATTTGTATAACAGTTTTGTTTATTTAATTTTTTATTAAATAACCTTTTTTCTGCAGATTTGTTTTAATAAAGTTTCATGAGAATTTGATATTTTAGTTTTGATCTTTTTAGTGCATGTTTGGCGTGTCTATTTCACTGAAAGGACATTATGTTGTTGAACACGATGAAGAACCTATTAAAATTCGTTTAAAGGAATTATGCAAATGAGATTGTAAGCGCTCGGTAACAAGATAGGACGGTCGCAAAGATTGTCGCTAAACTCATTTCAGCCCGCCTGTTGCTCTTCTTTGTACCCGTGTAAACGAAATATATGGGCCAATGGAAGCTTCGAAAATGAACAATGTACAATATAAAACAACATACATACATACATAATCTCACGCCTGTATTCCCCGAAGGGGTAGGCAGAGGTGCATTACTGCACCCACATTACGCCACGTATGTATCAGTCCCACGTAATAGGGGGCGAGCCTATTGCCGTTTCTCGGGCACATTTCCAGGCTCCGGGCTGCTACTGAAAATTTCCTAATGGAAAAACCCAATAACCCAGGAATCGAACCCAGGACCTCTAGATCGCACGGCACATACTAGTGCTGTTGGTTAGGGATAAGGCTATAACAAGAGGATTAAATTCATAGGTTTGTCCCGCACAAAGACAAAAATATAGAAGTTAACTATAATTACTAATATGCACAACGCAGGACATTTAATGTAATGCGGGGACAATATTTGTTTGTGACTAGCATGATTTATGAATTTTTATATGGCTGCATTGCAGAGTAAAAACAATTCATTTACTTAAATTATATTTACGGATAAATTTATTATTCTTTGATGAATTCGTATTTACGAAATTTAATATATGTAATGGTTCTTTTATATAATAACGCTAAAAATAGACTCAATTTCTTTGTTACCACGTCCGATACGGCCATAATATCTCTTGCTTCAGGTATCTGTAAGCTCCACAGATTGCAATTCTAATCACTTCTAGATTAGCTACGTCTCCAAGTGCTTTGTTATGGGATTAGGGAAACCTATTGGTATAATGTACCATATGATTTATACAATCCGATTGGTTGAATTGAAACACAGATTAGTATTTAGATTTATTTTTTCAACCTAACATCGTAGTAACTTTCGTAACTTGACAGATCACCAGCTAAGATAACAGGTGTACTCAACTATGAACATTGTTCATACCCCTTAAAAAATATCATACAATCAGTACCGACAAAACAATTATTCATCATTATCACCAAGTTTACTCTTTATCACGAAAACACTAAGTATACTTAAGTTTACTAAATTCACTTTAGACAATCGAATAAAAACACAATCTCAAGAACTGACCCATGTCTATTACACAACGCATCTATTGTTACCACTGATTACATCTTCAATCGATAGTAATTTAAGTTAATGGCGTAGATTAAGTAAATTTGGAAGACATTTTAATCAAAAGATAGCATCTAATGGAAGGGAAAGCGTAAATATAAAAAAGATAAACACGAAATGTCACAAATTTAAATACAATACCGAATAAATAAATGTAAAAGAGACACCAAGCAATAATAAATCGTAAGTTCATAATGCAGTGTTTATTGGATATAAAACAATACATTTACGTTTCTTTTCGGAATGATTAAGTTTATAATTTCTGCGGGGCGACTGTCTTACGTTACAAAACTTTACACATGACCGTACACAACAAAAACTTAATAAAGTTTCAACAAGAATAATTTATGTGTCTACCCTTCAACTCCTACAGTATACATTAAATTTCAGAGTCTAACCACATTCAATTCGACAAGCTAACACGTTAGAAATAGGAAAGGCACAGTCGAAGTATAAAATTTATTGCTGACTTCCCTAACTAGGTGTGCTTCATCATCGCAACTGGAATCTCAGAATCACGTTTCGAATGTAAATCTAACAGTTATGTTCTAAACAATACTGTTTGCTCATTGGATATTTTAGCTGAGTTTGCCGTGTTCTCCGACGTTCTCACTGAGCAAACAAAGAAACAGGAAAATTTCAAAGACAAGCGACTAGATAAACTCATCAGTTTAAAT
This sequence comes from Hemaris fuciformis, assembly GCA_907164795.1. NCBI lineage: Eukaryota > Metazoa > Arthropoda > Insecta > Lepidoptera > Sphingidae > Hemaris > Hemaris fuciformis. The sequence goes on along the minus strand of OU015440.1, from coordinate 5,630,093 downwards.
ATGCTTATAAAAGTTTACTTAATTTTAAATTAGGTTTTGTAGATTTGGCACGGCTAGTGACAGATTGCAATACGTATAAATAAGACATTATTTATTCTAAAGTATGTTCAAATCACTAAAGACAGTATAGTCTAGTAACTGTTTCGGTTATGCGATGTCGTAAGTCACACGTCTACATTAATCTACTGTATCTAATTCTTATGTGCGTATTGCCTGTTTCAATTCTAAGTTACGTTTTGACTCTGTAAGAAAATAGGATTTATTTATTTAGAAAATATTATATTTAATCTTTAGAGAGAACAGTTCTCAATTCACGATCGATTGGTTCCGTTTTAGCTAACAATTAGATTGACGAAGTTCTAGCTAATAACAAATCGCTACGAGGCTACGGTAGTCGTTGACTAAATTCCATTTGAATTTATAATAACTACTCACATCGAAACATAACACTAGGCTTCTGCACATATCGTTGGATTACAAACTGTATACATAGTACTAAAATTCAATGATTCGAAACCCGTTCTTAATTTATAAATAAAATCTAACATTTAAATTGACACACAACTTCAAACAAGAGCACAACAAACATAAACTAGAAAATTACTTAACGGTTATAAACCAATTCTTCGTTGAGGTTTGGAAATTCTCACAGTACGAGTAAACTATTTAATTACAAATAATCAATAATACAATACAATAACAGCAAGCACCATACTAATAATAAAATTACGAAGTGAACTTTAGCATTCGTAGAAAACATCCCACCACAACAAATTGACTAGTTCTAACTCCTATCTACACAATTTATACACCTTAGTTTAGTTTAAATTTATTAAAGTCTCTTCATGAAGTAGTTGAACCGGCCGCAACTGTAGAGGGTTAGTTTGGATAAGTGAAGGTAAAATATATTTTAAATAGAATCCCACCTCAAACTTTCAAATGTCCACACACAATGGTCGGTTGAAACAAGAATGCATCACTAAAACGTAGAATATTCAAACACAGTATACAGTACATTATAACTGCGGGCATTATTGTGCAACCGAGTTCAAACTTTCACTGTTTGCTTGAGCATACAAGACCGTAGAGAGAGAGGATCGCAGTGAGACGGGGGCAAAGGAACATCCGGACAACACTTTGAGTGCCGTTTAGATGTAGACTTCGTGGTGTTGCTGCGGCCGGCTTCGCCTGGACTAGGAGCCTCGTTCCGACAACTCTACTGCATCCTCTGTTTCAGGTTTAGTAGAATCCATCTTTCGCCTCTCCGCTATAACTATTCTTATTTTTTCCTCTTCAGTGATCGGTAAGTCCGACGATTCAGGTGTTAGTTGATTCGGCGATCGTAGAGACAGGTGGCTCGCATCACTGCCTGTCGCCGATTCAGTAGATAGTCTCCTCTTCGCACCGCTTAGTCTCAAGCTCTGTCTGGTAGAAGGGACGGCCAATAATGCGGGTCGGAGTAGTCTGGCCTCTTCACCTCTCAGGGAATTACGTTTGTCGACGCGCTGTCTTCTATTTTGCGCGAACGAATCTCGCCTTGGGGGGCTGCCGGGTTCTAGTTCATCGATGTCATCAGCGTCGATGAACCGTGCGTCTTCTTCGTAGAGAGCAGCTGGCGCGTCCGAGGTGGAGTCCTGCCGACGCCGCCCGAAGGCGTGGGGTGATAAGGACGCTCTCCTCGGAGGTAGTGCGCTCGGTAACAAAGCGTGGTGTGAGTGCAGCGTGCGCCGGCGACGTGCGGGAGATGGTATGGGCTGCTTTGGTTCGCTGTACGTGAAGTTAGCTGGGAGGGAGGGTACCTTGTTCAATGGTCGCGGCGGACCCATGCACTCCTCGAGTGCTCGGCACAGAGCTCTGTCTTCTTCGTCATCTGCCTCCCTTTCTAGTTCACGTTCTAGTTCGACATCCATGTCGATTTCATCCTCCATTTGCTTGTGGGATTCTTCTAGGTGTTTCATTAGTACCTGTTAAATGTACATAAATATAAAATATTCTCTGATTTTTTTCAATTTTCAGGTACTATATGGTGCAAAACTTACCGCAACAACGACGTTCACCAGCACGAATTGGGCCATTAGAACAAATACTACGAAGAATATCGGTGCAATGATAGTTGAAACGCAGCAATTGCGCACACAGTCCACTGAGCTATCGCAGTCCTCTCGTAGGGTGTCTTTCATAATTCCATTCCAATTGTCACCCGTCGCAACCCGGAATAGAGTCAAGAAAGCCATTCCGAAGTTTGCAAAATGAGCATGTTCTCCCAAACCTAATAAAAAGATATAAAATTGTGAATACATTTTATTAATGATCATTAGAAGCAGAAATATGATAAGTTTAGAAAAAAAATATTACCTTGGCAGGGTATGTCATCTGAGCATTCCAATCTTCCAAACAATTCCACACCTAATGCCGCAAATATAAAGAACAATAGAAAGAATAACAGCCCTAGATTACCCACTTGCGGCAGGGCTTGCATCACTGTGTCTAACAGTGCTCTTATTCCTTTTGCCATCTTCAGCAGTTTCAACACTCGGGCGATTCTCAGCACTCTCATGACCCTCATAATCGTCGGGTTTATTGGAATTATGTTAGTTTCCAACTCTTCTAGTACAATACCCACAATAGAAAGAATAACAATTATTACGTCCAACTGATTCCATTTGTCTTTTAAGTATATCTTGAAACCTAGCGCCACTAGTTTCATCGCTGCTTCAAGTATGAAAACAGCAGTGAAGAAATAATTGAAAATTTTCAATGCATATTGCAGTGCAGGCGGCATTCTGTAGTACTCAATGGCCATTGTGACCACATTAAGACCGATCACCCCAGCAATGGCTAAATCAAAGTATTTTGATGTAACAACGTTGTGTACGAAAAGTCGTGTTTGTGAATAATCAGCATAATAAGGTCTTTGATGCATTTCTGGAAGAAAACAAAGGCGATAAATGTTTGCATATCTTTACGAAGCTTATGTAGACTTTATGAAGCAATAGCGTGAATCGTTTATGTCTAGACTATATTACATTAAGTATCTGTTTTATGAATACAATTCCCATTCATTTCGGTTTCATTAAGGTCATGATGTGGAAGATAAATTATCACGGCCTACATGCCAGATTGGTTTATCTGAATGAGAGTAATTTATGTTCCTCGTAAAGTGAAAGGCACATTTTTACAAAAACACTGTCGCGATGAGAGCTATATAAATACACAAACAGTCACTATATTATGTACTTTACAGAAATGTTATATTACACTAATCTAGAATTTTTTTTGTAGAGGTTGTTCCCGAGTTGATGTTTTAAATATAATAATTACGGAGTTTCTATTTATACTTACTCCGTCTCTTTTTCTCCATTTGGAGCGCTCTCTTCGCAGCCCTTCTCACCCGTTCTTCCTTCTCCTGTTCCTCACGGCATCGGTGGAAGTTCTCAACAACCACCCCCACAAACATGTTCAACACGAAGAACCCCACCAGTAGTATAAACGCAATGAAATATAGTAACCGCCACTCGGAGTAGTTCACGATTGGCTGAATATAAAATAATTAATACATTTAAGAGGTTCACGCCAATTAAAATTTACTGTTGAATTATTTTATAATAATATTTGAGTATCCATCGAAATATTTCATTTTCATCTCGTTAGTTCTTAAAACAAACGCTGATTGTGCTGTAATATAATTGTAATTAAATTGTTATTACCTGTTGATCAACTCCTACAGCGTCCAGTCCAGTGTACATAATGTTCACCCAACCGTCTCGAGAGCTGAGCACGAAGAGCGACATAAGAGCTTTGCCCAAATCATCGAAGTTATATTTCCTGTTCACCCATACATTGCCGTCTATTGCGAGGCAATCTGATTTGTTCTTTACGTTTTTTATGTTAGCTCCCTCGCAGTAAAAGAATGCTCCTTTGAAAAGCTGAAAAGTATCATTTGTATTCAATGTGTTCTGTCCATAAACGCATTGCCCTTTATATAGGTACGATGTTCGTTTATTTTGTCTTGTAAAATATTAAACAAACGATATAATTTAATGAGTTTTGTCAACTAAATTTGGACGTAATTAAGAAAGAAAAACGTCTGAAACTTATTTATCGTTACAGCACCCGGCCTTATGAAAGTGAATATTTAATTTGTAATAAGCATTTATTAATGAAACTGTCATCAGACAAAGCGTTTTCAAGATAAAATACGAACTTGCAAAGATATTTTGCTACGAACTTTAAATTAGGACGAGTAAGGTAAAACTTTACAGACGTACGCTTAAGAAATATTCAAATTACGCATAAAATAATATTAATAATATTATATTCTAATACGGATTTTGTATAACTAAATGATATTCATGTATCGTCATATTAAATATTGACTTCCGCGTGGTCTCGCGGTACAAGTATGTATGTGAAGTGCGATCTAGAGGTCCTGGGTTCGATTCCCGGGTCGGGCAAAGTGTTATTGGGTTTTTTCCATTAGGAAATTCTCGGTAACAGCACAGAGTCTGGAATTGTGCCCGAAAAACGGCAATAGGCTCGCCCTCTATTACGTGGGACTGATACATACTTGGCAAAATGTGGGTGCCGAAATGCACCTCTGCCTACCCCTTCGGGGAATATAGGCGTGAGTTAATGTATGTATGTATGTGTCATATAAAATAGGTTCGCGTTAAATGTCACTATTGGGAGAAGCAATATTACATTACAGAACTTGTCATGGGATTATTATGTTATTGTGCGGAATGTAATGTGGCTCGCGGGAATTCCATTGTGTTTGATTGTACCCTGTACTCTAACACGCTGTACAATCATCCCCAGCGTCTGCACAATTGTAATGCATAATTAATAGTTATTTACGTAAATACATGCATTCGATTAGATCGTGGTTTATTTGTTTTCAATATGAATGCACGAGGATATCAAATTCGATGTGATTGTTAATTGGTACTATATTAACAAATGGTGACATTGTCTTACAAAATCCATAAATTAAGCAATTTTCCTAAACATTGATGAAAAAGAAACAAACAAAATTCAAACAAATAAATGTAACAGAAATCAATACAGTTACTCACCTGCACTCCCAGAATGCCAAATATAATGAAGAATGTGCAGCAAATGAGTACGATATTTCCGATGGGCCTCAACGATGAAAGTAGGGTCTGAACGACCAGCTTCAATCCTGGAGCTCTGTTTATAACCCTAAGAGGGCGTAATGATCGTAATAGCCTGAATACCTAATGGGAAAAATATTTTACATTGTATCTCTTTTCTAGAAATTGCCATTCGTGACTTATTGACGTGTTTTGCGCTTTGAATATTTAATTAATGATTTTGAAAACAGTAAAACTTTTTTTATATACTAAATTAGGTATGAGTTAAAAAAGTTGTAAAGATTTTTTTCGACGATTTTTTTTTATTTACTTAATGGAAAATTTTCGATTTTTAATTGAATTGAAAAATCTTAATAAATTGTAGAGAATGGGTTTCAATTAATTTCTATTTTGATTAAAGAGAAACAAACAGAGAGATAACATTTATTAATACTAAATAAAATTTAATTTAATATCTACATATGTATGTCATCATCATTCATCATCATTATCAGCCTAAGGAAGTCCACTGCTGAACATAGGCCTCCCCAATGACCTCCACAGTGACGTGGGTGGACGTCCTACGCTGCGCTACGCACATATGTAATTTCTACTAATTAACTATCTTTTATGATTCTCTATTAGGTGAGAATTACTTCGAAATCGTACTTACCCTGAGAATGCCGAAAATCCGTGGGCTGGATTCTGATACCAGGGACATAAGTAAGTCTATGATGGATATGATCACTAAAGAACCGTCCATAATGTTCCAGCCAGATGTAAAATAGGCGTCCAGACCGTAGAACATTCCTGATGCAACAACCTACAATATAACAACATATCTCAATAAATAAACAATGATTAATGAGAAAATAGTTATAGGTTGTAAAACATAAAACGTTTACTCCTAAGGGGATTTAGGAAATAAAATGGAGATTTTTGATTGAAAAACTCCGTGGCAACCGACTGGCTGAAGTTATTAGGCTTCGCCATTAGGAAATTCACAGTATCTGCAGAGGGTCTGAAAATGCACCCGAATAACGTCAACAGTTTCCACTAAAACATGGGACTTAAAAAATATGACTACACACGGCTGACCTTGTTGTAACATTTTGAATCATCATCATCACATCATCAGCCCATATACGTCCCACTGCTGGCCACGGGCCTCTTCTACAACTACTAACATTTTGAATGCTTGTGACTTAAAAAAATAATAAACAAAGTAAAAAATTAAGATATTGTAGTGCTTTAAATGACCTTTTAATAATTAAGACAACAATAAATAATCCGTTGTAAGACAACTATTTATTTGACTACATATACGATATATTGTATTGGCATAGTGTGCGTCACTAATGCCCAAACAAATCCATTTATATTCAACATTTGAATTAAAGCATTAGGTATTTCTTATCATGACCTAAAAGGTCGAATGTCCATTTGCTACTAATTTGTATTTTCGATTCATTTTATCAATCTGTCAATCTAATTTTTACAAGTTAATGTCCCTGACAAAAACATATCCCTTTTTTAGTCATAAGACACATACTTTACTTAAGCCCATAAATGCTTAAACTTCATCATTATAAGCCTTATTGTAACTAGTAGATATGTCTCCTCCGAATCCATTTAGAGTTCCTAATGGTAGCGATTGCATGTTGAAATCTTATTTAAATTTACTAATGATCATGTTTAATGATTTATCCTTTAGTTTGATTTCAATATTCATTTTCCTAGTCTGTATATTCAGATTAATCTGAATAATGGACTAGGTTTAGAGATTCTAATTTCGAAATCGATCCGAAAATATAGATGAGGAATATTTATTGAAATGGTCAGTAAAATGTAGTAAAATATTTAAATAAAAATAATATATCTTACCTTTATGAACATTTCAATAGCAAAAACTCCCGTGAACACGTAGTTAGCGGTAGATAGAAATGATCTTTCTTTGGAGTCTGGTGGTATGTTTGGTCGTTCCATAGCCAAAGTTATACAGTTCAAGGCAATGAATAATAACACTATGTTGTCGAACCAGCTTCTCGTGACCACCCACGTGCAGAATCTTCTTATTCTGTTATGCGGAATTGTGATAAAAAAAAAATGACACCGATGTACCAGTAAGCATTTATGTAGAGGAAAGTTATGAAACATAATATTATATCAAATACGAATTAACAACGTCACAACATACTAATTCAGAAACTGATCTGTTTTAATATTATAGAAACTATTTGAAAATATTGGATTGAAGCCTATTAGGGTAATTATCATCTAGTAACCGTACTAATTGACTTTTTCTTGTTAATATGTATAGATAAATTCACTAAACATATATTTTTATTTAGAGTAACTCAAATTACAAAAAAAAAAACGTATTTATGGTTTCCTGAAATATTATATAATTTCCACTCAGCGTGGCAGAAATCCTAGACGACGTCGCGGAGGAATTTAGAGATATTCGTTGAAATCTCTCAGAATTTCATAGAATAGAAATTAATTTAACGAGGCCTCGTTTGCTTGAGGTGACTTTCTGCTCACGAATAATATAAAATCTTATATTTCTTTTATATCGTAGAATATAATATTAAAATTTTGTCTTACTTGTTATCTGGAGCGAAAATGTACAGCGAGTAGTGCTTGAGACATCCTGTTGGCTCCATAAAGCGGAACAAGTCTTTGAATCTGAATGTTCGTCGGTCGAATCTTGATAGTATGCACATATTATTGTGTATTGCCACCTAAAATTATTTCATACTCAGTACATCTTATTTAGTATTTTTGTTTCTGCTCTTGCTGGGCGTAGTTTTGTATTCTATGATACAGGTGGAAAGGTGGGGAAAGGGAAATTTTCAATCGAGTATTAGATCCATAGTGAAGAATCTATTTTGATTAGAATATAAAAAAAAATCTTGTCTTTCGTCGTCTTCGTAAATAGCGTGTTCTGTATTAGATTATTATTAAATCGGGCCATTTCATATATGGAATAAGATACGATACGTTAGATAAGTAAAATATTCAATGTAATTTGACGGTAAACGGAATGCGATGTAACAAGTCTTCGATAGAAACACTATCGCTCTAGGATGGCCTTTCCGCTTTGTACTAGAGAATTCAATTTCGTTCAAGGCGTAAGTCATTTCGTTTATGTACCGCATTTTATATGCATGGGCTTATCCTAGAACATAATGCTCTTTAAAGCATAGTATCTAGAAAACAATTTCATCAATTACTTTCGTAATATAAAGTTTGTAGATTATATCGAATCATGTTCTACTTTAAACGATCAAATAATAAAATGGAAGAGAAATACCTATCTGTAATAAGAAATTTTCTCATCTAAGTTTCATTCTCATTTCTCGTATAAGAGGTGGAAAAACAAGGATTTCACCTAAGATCTAATTTGTTTTGTTTTAAACTTCCAATTAATCAGTGCAAATCATTTTGATAAGTATTATGCCAAGGCAGTTAATCTTGCCTAATGTAAAGTTGTCAGTCCTGTACTGATAAATTGGATCAACATGGTTGATAACAATAGTCTTACCTCCTCGTTGATTTGCTTGATCAATGGCAGTGGTTGGTTGTTGGGTCTGGTCGGTAGAGTGGCGACTTCATTCCTGGCCGGTCGAGGGGTGGTCGTTGTGTTCGGTAGTTGCGGCTGCGCCGGAGTCAAGTTACTCGCCTTCACTTCTGACACTGTTGTCACTGTTTGGGAACAGTGAAATTGAAACTAAGGATGATCGATTTTAAGAACGATTAAAGTATTAATTTAAACGAAAAATAGCTTATCTCATACCTACAAATTATCAAATAACGAAGGTAATACCGTCAGATCTTATAGGCTCAGATCTAAGTTCGATGACGTAGTTGAATAAGAAATTTACTTTAATTTTAATCGAGGTTTAAAAGTTGCCTTCCAACTTATAAACATAAGGTCACTCAAGGTTAGAGTTGCCGCCAAATTTCACTTCAACGTCAATCAATCGTTTTTATTATTGCATTCGACACGAAATTGGTAAGCGCAATTTTTGTACTTCAAAACAAAAATAGTCATTATACAAAACAAACATGCAATTTGATAATTTGTAAAATACATTTCGTCGAAGTAACAAAATAAATAGCTGTTTGGAATATACAACAAAAGAAATATTCATGTCAACAGTCCTGTTACTGAAAACAATATGAAAAAAATAATAGGGAAGTAATGTCTATAATATGCCAAAAGAAATCCAATACGAAGTACTACTAAAGGGTTACCCGTCAAGTAGTCGTTGGTGAGTGACAGCCTGTGGGGCGGAGGCTTGACTGTGTCGAGCCGCACCGTGGAATCCGATGAGAAGCCCGCTTCTGGCGCCTTCCACGACACCTGCTAACGATCACCAGTCTCTGAATATTAAAACTGTATTTCGTGTTAATTCTTGTACTTTTATCTTTGCATACCGTTTAACATTTTTAATTATACAGTTTTATTCCAGTCCCTGGTAATCATTAATTATCATTGTACACATACTTACATAAACTCACGCCTGTATTCCCCGAAGGGGTAGGCAGAGGTGCATTTCTGCACCCACATTTCGCCAGGTATGTATCAGTCCCACGTAATAGGGGGCGAGCCTATTGCCGTTTTTCGGGCACATTCCCAGACTCCGTGCTGTTACTGAGAATTTCCTAATGGAAAAACCCTATAACACTTTGCCCGACCCGGGAATCGAACCCAGGACCTCAAGATCGCACGGCACATACTTGTACCGCGAGACCACGAGGCAGTTTTTATCATTGTTTCTATACAAATAGTCTTTATGACATCACAATAATTTAGACACGGCAGTGACGACAGTCGTAACTGATGGTAAGCGCATTGCCGAATCTGCAGTATTGAATGCGAAAGACGACCGTCATTAATCATTCGACAAAATCATGCTAGTTTTTTCACCTTACCCATACACAAGAAAGCAAATAGCCTCCAAAGCTACTGTGTGTTATTGCTTCACGTGTCATAACGTGATTTTTTGATATTATGGCTCAAATCCTGTATCACTGTTCATTGTATTAATCACCTCGGTATTAAATAAACTATGTCAGTAATATAATTGTGTACGAACACGACGTTCTAGATTTTATTTATTGTTTAATCAATATGAAATATCCCAACAATTAATGCGAATTTTATTTACTCAGTTGAAGAATACTTTGACATGAATTTACAAAATAATAAATCTTGGATTACAGCAAATTGAAATTCCCTAATAAACTTAACTCATTCGATTCAGTTCAACTTCATTCATATACAACGGGTTGCTCAACTTTCAAACTTCGAGTCCCCAGCTTTGCATTGGAACTTCTACCATCGACTGCAAAGCCACTACTATTATAACTTAGAATTAGCTATGATTTATCATTTGTAACATAAAAACATATGTTCACAAATGTGCGCGAAGTTTCTAAGATTATTCGCATAATGCTTAATGCTGGTAAAAAGACTTCACACAAACACACGAAGTCTGGAATTTACGTGATATTAGCTTCCTAATTTTTGTTTAGTGTAATCAACCTTGCTAATTAACCCCTTAGGTTTTATTTAGTTCTAATTACAATATTTAGCACATCACATATAATCTTTAGCTTGGAAATACATATATCCTTTTTTATTTTTATTATATTTATGTATGTGTATGTATATAGTATGTTTTTATATATGTATGTATGTGTATGTATATGCAATTTATACATTATTTATATGTATTTTTCCACAACAACTGCCACAACTACAACTATTCATTCCGGTACCATAGGTTGTCTGGAAGAAATCGCAGCTAGCGATAAGACCGCCTGTTGTAGCTATATATATTAATAGTTAAATAAATAAATAAATATAAATACACCCAACAGTCACATACATAGTTCTGACCCCACATTAAGATACGAGTCTTGTGTCGTGCGTATCAGAAACTACGAGAGACATTTCGGTCTAACAAACACCCAGACCCGAAACAAATATTTGTGGTTCACACAAACATTTGTCTCGATGCGGGGATCGAACCCGCGGCCTCTCGTTTCGCAAGCTGGTGTCTAGCCAACTGCGCCACGGGGCTGTCGAAGTTGAAGTTGAGTTCTTTTCATAGTTGCTTGTTATTTATGTTATATTAAGTTAAGTATACTATAGTGCACAAAAAAGTATATTAAATAAATAAAAATAATCCTTTCAACTTATGATCTAAATGAAACAAAATTACGATTTACGAACAAAGGAGCTATCACTTACATCAGGCAATACGGGAGCGTTATGAGCCGATACCCTTCTGGCTGGCGCTGCTAACACTCTGGGAGCAGGTAATTGTGTTCTAGATCGGTTGTTAGGTAATTCGGATTGCGTGTCATTCTTGATAACCATTGACGATGAGAGAAGGAGCTCATTTTTGCGAAGACCTGACCCTGTATATGGAACTCAGCATTAATTATTATTGATTATAGTATAGAAGTATAGATTGACTTAGACACATTATTTATATAGGGCTTACCATTGCAAACCGCATGATCACGTCCATTATTCAATACAACGGCGTCTGAATCTGATCCAGTTCTTTGCTTCGGTTTCTTCCTTAAGCTAGGTCTTGATAAGCGCCAGCTGTATCCTCTTTGTACTCTACATTTATCTTCTCCATTGACCGTGCTACTTACTACACTTACATTTCTGCAAACAGTGATTTATTGTACACTTAATATATAATGACTGTTTCATTATTTGTTTAAAAAATTATATCAAAATCTTATAAAACTCATCATAAATTTTGGAAAAAGCGGTTAGTTAGCGTTGTTAATTCATTACAAAAAATGTCCTTTATTGTTGTCACTTACTTTTGCGAACTCAATAGGCTTGACTTGTCGTTTGTATTCAAACAATTCTCATCTTTTGCTATAGTGACTTGCAGGTTCTTCTCCGGTAGTATTGGCGAAGGCGCTGATTTTGGTGTAGTTGGCGTCGTCGGCGATGGTGACGTAGATCTTAGTGGAGGCGGCACTAGCATTAATGGTGGAGGAGCTAAAGATATTGGTGGGAGACGAGCCTTTTCAGCACCTAATTGCGCTTGAACTGAATGTAGTGTTAGCGTGTAGCTATTTGGTGGTTTCAATAGTCCTGGGATACTTGCACACTGGAAATATAAAATTGGTCAGTATTTTTTTTTATTTATTTGAAGCAGTGATGGCCTCGAGGTTTAGGCGCGCGGTCGAGAATTTCGGCGGTCGCAGGTTCAAACCCCAGGCACACACCTCTGACTTTTCGACGTTATGTGTGTATTCACAATGAATTATCACTCGCTTTAACGGTGAAGGAAAACATCGTGATAAAACCTGCACACCTAAAAAGCTTTTAGGAATTTCTTAGGTGCCCGCACTAGGCCAGCGTGGTGGACTAAGGCCTAAACCCTCTCAGTTGTAGAGGAGGCCCGTGTCCAGCAGTGGGACGTATTTGGGCTGATGATGATGATTTATTTTAAAAAGTTTACTATCAACATTTAGATCTATATTTTGCTTGTTAATCGATCATTAATATAACCAATTTCATCTTTAACTGCGACTAATAAAATATCAGATTTTCCGTGAATGAAATCTTTTAGTGGGTATAAACTGCACTCACAGATGTCCTGTCAATGGAATCTAAACTTGATAACATCGACGATCGCTCAAGACTCAAAACCATGTTGAAGTCTCTAAACGATGCTCCAGGTTCCAGGGTTGTTGATGGAGAGTCTTGCGGAGTAGCAGCTGTGTGAGTAATCATTGGCACTGCTGTTGTATCTGGTAACCCTGCATTGCTTGCTAGCATTTTTGATTCCTAAAAATAATCATATTTTTTTCATCAAACGTTTGAACGTAATTTTGATGTTGAATATAATGCCATTTAACGTATCCTAATTTTAAGGTGACATAATCGGTGGAGCCACCTAACTTAGATTACACAACGCCCAAAAACTGATGTGATAGAACAGTTTTGCGGACTACCGCAAACTCACTCACTAGAGAATACGTCACTAAATATTTTCATTTCATTTTGGAGAACAATAAAAACAAAACTACTTATAAGAATAAAAAAGGGCGGTGATCATAATCTACCATCGGAAGGACTTTAAATTAGTTTTGCCAGCTAATTAATATTATGTTATACCAATACACAAATTAATCTAGATGTGACTGGAAATTACATAGCACCAACATTAAACCATACTGTGTAACTTATCCGTATATTTATGCATGAATAGTGAAAAGCTGTTAATTAATGAGATATCTCGTATAATTAGCAAAATACATGGATAAATAAGCCCGGTTGTGTCACAAAGAACGGCAGATGAAAAACGTTAATTATACCGAGGACGGCGTGAGTTCTATGATGCAGCTTGTTTTCAAGTGCTGTGAAATATGAAACGAGATATTAATTAAATTCAGCCCAATTTTTTGTTCAGAATTTGTTTTGTATTTTCTGTTTCTGTCTGTTTGTTGTCTCGTAAAGTAAACATAATTTATTTCCATGGAAATTATTGTTTGTTACCGTTTCTGTTTGTATTTCTATTGTATCATTGCTTGGTTTCTTCTACTGAATCCTATATAACCTGTAGTCCTTTGAACTCCTTTGTATGTTCGCCATGTAATAAAAAATAGAAGCTGAAGGAAAACCACAGATTTGACGTCTGTTTCACTTACTTTTTGTAAATTGCATTTGTTGGATTGCGCGCAGTCCTTGCATAGCGTTGGGTGATGGGAGGAGGATTTAGTCTTACGTCGCGATTTCGATGATTTGTCTTTATGTCCATTAACATCATCTTTAGCTTTTCTAATGTCGTCCGCTGAGCGCCAGTAGTTTTTTATTTCATTCTGTATGAGGGTGAAGATAACGTTTTTTTTATTCTCAGTGTTTGATCCGAAAATGATAAGGGCCCAAATGAAACAAATGTTAGGAACAATAATGGGCTAACGTGATTATTTATTAGAAGACACTTATCTAAGTGATAAATTTACAATAAAAGCCCAAGCACATTCTCGACTTCAATATGGCAATACTTTGTTACGGATTAAGAAAAATCGTTTCACTGTTACGTGTGTTACCTGCGAGAAGCTGTCACTGGAATGAGATCCCGAATTCGACTCATCGTAATGCATTTCGTTATTGTCAGAGAAACATTCGCTTGACAATTTAGACTTTGCCAATTCGCGTTGCTCACGTTCCCTTCTCTCATTTCGCTAAAACATTTGAATAAGACATGAGAATTTGTTCATGAATTTTACAGATGGAAGCTTCTCAGACGTACGAACAAATCTCACCTCAGAACTAAATCCCTCCACAAGTATAGCAACGAGTAAGTTAAACAGTACGTAATTCCCAAAAGTCATGAGGGCAACAAAATATAATGCAGCCCAATGACTCGTCTTTTCCATACCGTTAAACAAAACAACATTCCAATCTTCCTGGGTTAAAACCTGAAACGTTAACATCAAAGTAAAGATGAAGCTCAAGCGTGTAAGCTGCTCTACCACATCAAATATGTTCAAAATATTTATTTTCTTTAATAAATCAAAATAAGCAAGGTGTGCTGTCACATTGTATATAAGTCGTGCCTTTTGGTGTTTGTAAGTTACTTCAATATTAACAAATAATAAAAAACAATATAAAACAAAAACCACATGTTAGTAATCAGCGTGTCGTGTTAGTTGTGTTATGTTGTTGTGTTAGTGTGTACTAATACATGGAAGGGATCATTCACAGACGGCGATTTGAGTACACAAGCGTAGGGGTCCAGCACTTAATACTAACACTATACACTACTAAAGCAAGATGCAACTAGCTACAGAGCGCTCATTGTATGATGCAATACTTAAACATAACTAAACAAATAAATACGGCGAATCTCTCGCTTGTGCCAAATTTTATGGTACACAAGATTTTGTGAATTTAATTTTGATATTATTTATTGGGTTTAACAGACCTTTGACATCGGCCAGGCTATGCTACATTTCCAATCAGTTCAAGTTGGTCGTTACGAGAAACACGCGGCTTCTATCTTCTAACAACATATCAAACGGGATCGCAAATAAACCGACTATAATTCCTAATGTCTAACCTGCCAACACTTACCTGGAACACGGTGACCGTGGCCCATAGGATGTTATTAAAATGTTTCCTGTCGCATTCGCACCTCGGATGATGCGAGACGATTTCAGGGCAGGTGCAATCTCGTTCGCTGCCGTTGTCTTCAACGAACTTGCAAAACTTACCCCCGAATAGATACATGCCCAGAATACTGCGCGTCGCGGGTTCGATGGAAAAATGAAAGAAAAAGAAAATGCTATGCGCACACGCCGCGACCGAGTCATCCTGACGACCTGTGATGCGCGAGCGACGGTAACACTGCAACCACGACACACCACTGCGCTGCCACGAGCCAAATAACTCTAATGTTACGGGCCCTGCTACTACTGTACATTGTGCACTACCACCAACGAAACAGTGCCTCAGTGGCGTTAATATCGCGTCAGCTATACACAATATTATACAAATATTTATTTATACACCATAGTTATGAGTGAATTAACAGCAACAAACACTGAATATACGTGAGTGACAATTATTATTTATAGTTTATAAAACAACCGTAATATTAGTTTTATTTCGACTACATGGGCTCAGTCGGTGATATTGTATAGATATAAATTAACAATTAAAAGCCTAAGTGGTTAAGCAGTGTTATCGCCGTTGGGACGCTACCACCAACGGTTCTGTTAATAAATCTAAATTAAACAAGTAGGTACTTTCATTAACATAGTATGTTATTTAGTGCATGTTCTTTGATACATTTTATATTGATATTAATTCATTAACATTCTTTATGTACTGCCTCATGATTATAATAATAAAAAGATAAATGCAATTAACATAACTTGAAAGATAAAAAAGGCGAAAGTAAAGTGCGGTAAAGGTATTTAAGATAATAGTCATTCATAACTTTCAATAATATATACTCGTGGCAAATATCATTCAAATTAAAATGCATTAATTTCGTAAATAACTTCATCCTGAGATATGCATGTGAAATAAGAAGGAAACTTATATGAGTGGGCCAGTTTATTAGTTATTAATAAGTGGAAGTTAAAATGTTTAAGAAATAGGAAAGTAATTGAAAATTAGATTGTTATTGAAGTTAAAGTAGGGATGCTGGGTTCGATAACGAAACCAATGGAAATTGTGCAGTTAACAAAGGAACAGAATAGTGTGTTAAACAAATAACCATCAGTTTCGTATCTAAATAAATCCTAAATAATAGAAGCAGCATGCAAAGTGAAAGAGATACTGTTTAAATTGAGTGCAGCTGTAGTAGTAGTATGGGAATAGAGGAACTGACGAACAGGTTAACCCACGTCTCTGCTCCGAACGACCTCAAACTAACCTACGTATCAACCAAGCTCTCTCTCTAAGTAATGTGCTCTCGATAACTTCTCATACGTACTCAACAACATGACAACGTGAACGTGACACTAGATGATTTTGGATCAATCTGTTACGAATGGTACTAGATCTTACTACGCGGGATCTATGGTAGCTGTTACGCGACTGAACGCTTGTTGACAACGCACGATGCTGCAAGCGGGTACCGGTACTCGGACAGACGTTAAGTGTTATTCACACGGCCGTGTAGCAGATGTCATCTTGCAGCAAAGTGAACAGTTGTTTGTGTACTCGCGTGGTTAGTCGATTAGCCGTCACAAAGACAATCTTTTGTTATTGGGATTGTCATACTGTCATGAGTGTTGACTTCTGACGGACCCGTTTTGTAAGCGTTTAGTAAATGTTGCAAGTTCAGTCTGTTTCTGGATTGTCTGTTAGGAATTTTAATTTAAAATATTGAATACCTGAAACACCGTGACAAAGGCCCACAAGAGCGTATCAAAGTTTTTTCTGTCGCACACTTGTTCGCCATGCTCGTCTTTCTTGCAGAATTTGCACCCGAAGAGGTTCATACCGAGGATGCTGAACGTTATCACGCAATATACGATTAGATAATAATACGGTTACTGCATAATCCTTTCCACACACAACAGGAGGAGATATAGAACTATGAGGAGAGAAAAGAATGCGGTGGTACACACTAAACAAATGGGTGGCAGTGCAAGTGTGATAAACTGAAGTGGACGAAAAGCACAAAAGCGTGAAAGTTACTATGATTAATAAAGATATAAATAGAAGAGAAAAAGTTGTAGATAGTGTGGATAGTGGCGGTGTGTAGTGGGTGGATTGTCCAAGACAGAAGTGGCTGACATACGATAGGAAAAGATTGAAAGAAATTAGGAGAGATCACTCACAGTTAGTGCACAGGTTAAAGGATGCGGGTGTGACAGTTAAGAAGAAATATTCAGAATTTCGTATTTAACGGAGAGTCGCTTGACTCTTCTTTTTGCTACGGAAAAATGAAAGTTCTGATTGAGCAATCAGTGAGCGATTGCTTTTACCGTGTCTCTTTCTACTAGATAGCTAACTCTACAGTACATGTATGAAACACAGACATAACATGAGGAACATCAAGGAGTTATGAACAAAATAATTGCTTAGGAAACTCTGAAGGCAGAGTTTACGAATAAATAAGAACATAATAATATTTCGCAAGATATTAGAATACCTTATAAAATAAATAAAGACAAGATAGTTTTAAAATTGTCAAAGGAATAAATTTAGTTTCTAAATTTCTAGAGGTTAAGTAAAGTAAAATAAAAACAAGAAAGAAACGTCTTTGCTAATAGATTGTCGAAACTTAAAAAGACTTTAGTATTATGCTGAACAACTCAAATAAAACTTAATCCTTTGTAATCAATTATTTTAATCCATGCAGTTTTAAATTCAATTTATACAATATTTCAACTTATATCGGTTTGTTTTTAATTTATATAGCTTATAGCTTTACTTCGTTGGTCGATATTCCGCTTATTCTAGAATATGTTTCATAGTTACCTGAATATGAAAATAAAGAGGACGAGCAGAGAGAAGAAGACGGCGACGTTGTCCATGGTTCGTAACATGACGAACAACTGCCGCCTAAGGTTCGGCATGAAACGAACCAACTTGAGTATGCGCAGGAGACGGAATGTTCGAAGCACGGAGAGGCCAGAGCTTCCGGCCAAATCCCTCTCGTTGCCGAAACTTTGTGCCAATTCGAATGCACTGTTGCAATAGTACAATTTAATATTAGTATTTTACCACACCTCTAGATTAGATACATATAACGAAATTGGCAAGTTTGGCCTGTTTTCATAATATCGGCTTTTAAATTAATTCAATAATATCAAATAAAATTGTTGTACTATTATAATAATAAAATATTGGAAAAACATACCTTAAAATGACAATAACTCCATCAAACACATTGAATCCGTTCGCAATGTATTTGAAAGGACCCTCGGCGACAATTTTTAGGATCATCTCTATAGCAAATATTGCCGAGAATACAACGTTACTGATTTCTACTATAACTGTGAGCTCCTCCGGCTGATTGTGATATTCAATGCCCATTGATAAAGTGTTGATGAGAATCGCCAGCAAAATACCTGTAGATCGTATAGCATAGTATAATGTTTATATGTGAAAATTGGGTAAATTATCTTGATTTTGAAATGAATAATAATATTTTTAATTATATTCAATGATTTTTGTGAAAATATTGAGCCATTCAAAAAACCTATAATTGAATTTTACAAAATTCTAACGTCTATTTGAATCCTTGTGCCTGACGCTGGCAAGTAAATTAAATCACGGAGTTGTCAACATCATTTTTTTTTATGATTTGCGGATGCTATTATCTTACCTTGCTGAAAATATTTATGATCGACAATGTTTCTGACATGTTTCCGCAATATTGAAAAGAATTTCGATATTCTGTTCCAAAACATTGAGCATGCATTTCTGAATCGTCCTTTTCTTGTTTCCTTTGCGGCTGCTTCCGCTGCTAGCAAATCCGCGCAGCACGAAAAATCCTCTATTTCTACTGTCTACAAAACGCAAAACACGTGTTTAGTTATTTCAATTTATTAACAATATTTATAGTTAACCAGATAAAAAAAATATGCAATTTCTATGATTTAACAAAATATCAGTTATTCCTTTGCTAACCTTTGTGTCGAGCTTATCCTCTCCAGCTCTTTTGCTTATTCCTTTGGTAAGTTCTTCAAAAAAAGAATCTAAAGCGACTTGTCCAGTTGGCAATGCTGCTGAGAGTGCACCAGATAATGCAAGGAGTTCTTGACAAGACATGGTCCCTCCTGCTGCCGCCCTCTCTTCTGCCGTATCTCCTGTCGGCAAGTCGAACTCTACGCCCCCGGAATAAGTATTACTAATCCACTCTAATGCTTACAAATTCATAAATGGGTGTACTTCGAAAACATTTTCCGTTTCTATTTATATAGGAAATACGAATAGCAGATTAATTATCTAAAATATTGTTGTAAAGTAGGTTTCAACTTGCTATCAACACTGGATATTTTATTGGAGTTCTAGTTAAAGATTATAATTATTGGAACATGAGTACTCAAAATGCGAATGGTATGTCCATTATTGGGTTTATTTTTGAGAAAAATTTTGTAACGATGTTTTATTACTCATATTAATATTTTACTTATTTAGTTAGTTGTTATGGATTATTTAAGAACAAAAATATTATCGCGTAAAAACTGCCCATACATATTATAATGACTACAACTATAAAATTATTCTATATATAAATCTATTTTATATAATCTTATAATAATTCAATCATTTATTATGTAAATGGGTTCGAAGTACAATGGGTTTATATTAAAAATATTACACACACACAAGATCAAAAAAATCTATCTTGCTGAAAAGGGTAAGCGTAAACCGAATAAAAATTTCATCTTAAAAGTGTTATCCTAATCCTATTCATTTCAGTTTTCTATATAGGAGCAGTGAAAGGGAAGCAAGAAGTTGAGACCAGATTGAACATGCCCGTCTAATAGCATCGTCTAGATCTACCGCCTCTAGACTCACCGCTTTGGCTCTTAAGCCAGTCACGCTGACACAATGAATCTATAAATTTATTGAAAATGTTAACACGTTCTCAATTATTTGATAAGTCGTTCTTGGCCGTCGCCAGATGTTGTAGAAATAACAAATTGAAGCTAGCTAGTACAATGTCATTTATAATTTGTAGCATCTGTTTATATGTTTTGTTGTTCCTTATTGGTAGTTTTGAATAGCCATTTTCTACATACATATTTAGAATTTATATTTTTTCTGAATATTTTACGAAATTTCCATATAATCACTTCACTCATATAAACTGTCCATTAGTATTCCAAGTGATAAAACCAATGTTTTTTTTATTATTTATTAATACATCACCTGTTTGTGTCATCTTCTCTGAGGAACAAACATTATGCGGATGGGCCACATGAG
Organism: Hemaris fuciformis; assembly: GCA_907164795.1. Lineage (NCBI taxonomy): Eukaryota > Metazoa > Arthropoda > Insecta > Lepidoptera > Sphingidae > Hemaris > Hemaris fuciformis. The sequence continues at coordinate 5,609,549 of OU015440.1, read as the reverse complement.
GTGCGTTCGGGGCATGCAGTAGTACTGTGTCACTAAACATCACTGAAGATCTCCTTCTGGCCAAAGATGGTGGTGAAAGGAGTGACAAGTTGGAAGCGTTCTGTATTGGAAAGATAGTAAAATTGGTTTTTATTCTTTATTTATTTTTGGACCATTGCATTTTTACCAATTCGGACTTTAAATTACAGAGGATTGGGACACGATGCATTTTTACGCATTTCTAGCCAAAAAATTATAGAAATTACAACAGAAATTTTCTTTTCATCTATAGTAAAAAAATTAATCTAAAAGTCTTTATTATTAAGCCATAACAAATTCTCGAATCATGATAAAATGTTCACTCTAAGAATTGGTAAAGTAGCCTGTTTTAGAAGTATGTAAATCTCGCACCTCGAGGTCGGCGGCGGAGAGCGACGGCACGCGCAACAGGCTGGGCCGGCTGAGGGGCTCGTCGCCCGCGCCCGCTCCTTCCTCGCTACTCTTACCGCCGTTGCCCTAATGTGACACCGGCTATCAATACACTTCAAAGCCACAGCGAAGTTTAATTCTTTTTAAGGAATAGACAAATCTGCTTTGGGATTTTTGTCGTTGGTTCTGATTTTGAAACAAAACTTAGAATTTAAGAAGTAAGTAATAGAAGCAAAGTAAATGATGTATTATTATTACATATGCCCAGTGAGAAAAGTATAATAAGGACGATTATAAGACGATTATTTTTTTAACAATGATAAAGTTAATTAAGCAAGTGTAATGAAACTTCACGTTTTTACTTAATAAGCTTATGTTATCTTAGCCGTAGTCTATAACTAAATAGTATAGTCTGAACCCATTCTGAGTCAACAAGGAACTAATTGTGTAGCTTAAAGCCAAAAAATATTAATGATTTTTCATCTATCCTTATAAACATATTTCAAAAGTCTTCAAGAAAACTATCGAAATTAATATTATGTAAAACATGTTTTCGTACTAAAATTATATATTTTGTTAATAATACAATATTTACCTGAGGATGAACTCGTGGGCAACAAGGATGGTGCTGTTTTGGTTTGTTTGCAGGCAGTTGTAATGTTTCCCTGCTTGTTCTCCAACGAAGTTGGGCCCTTTGGTATTTATAAACCCTGTGAGAACAAGAGGAAAGTTTCATTTATGATTTATCTAAATCTCTCAAATACCTTTTACAGACGTCATGTATCTTATAATTTTCACCACATTATAAATATTGTTTTTTTTTTTAAATATCCACGGACCCTTACTTTGTGTTCATAGATTAAAATCTGACATTAAAAAAAAGTCAGTGAGAATTAATGTAGATTTGATAATAACCATGTAATATTAATTTAAACAATATGAGCTTTTGTAGCCACATCTGACGCCGCATACGAGAATTAGATTAACAAACTCAACAATGTTTAGACGCTAAAATCATGCAAATGAGGATTTAGTAGATAGCTACCGACTTACAAATTCAACGTGAAATCTATTTATCTTTATTCATACATTTACAATGTTATCTGAGTGGCTAGGGATTATAGCTGCCTAAAACTTTGAATCTGTTATAGGTTGCCTTTCAGAATTATAATGTAATAGTTAAATAAATGATATGATAGAGAATACGTATATTATTTTTAAAACCGTTATCAAATTTTTCGTTCGTTCTTGTAGTTTTATATTGAGAACGGGCATTCAGCGTTACTGAATTAAATAAGTTTAGAAATAAAACTGTACGATTCTCATAAGAACATAATTTGTAAAAAAATGTACGGACAATGGTTACAAGTGACAAAAATTTAATACCTGATCTTTTTGGCCATCCTCCTTTTGAATCTCCTCCACAAATGGGCGACGTATTTAACAATCTCTGCGTAACAAGTCGCCGGCTCGCTATTGTTGGTTGAAGACGCTAAAGTAGACGATGACGTGAATCGCGCTCTTTCAGCCCTCATTCTTTCCATTTCGCGTTTCTTCGTCTCGCTAAACTGCGTTGCTATGACGACGAGGCACAGATTGATCATGAAAAATGATCCGATCTGTTAGCAAGACATAATTAAACAAAACATTATGATATTTGGTTTCATAAAATATAGGACGAAGAAGTTAAATGAAATCAACTAAAAGGTTTGCTTCGTTAAGTTAAATTTGACTAATTAACACAATCTTACAGTATAGAAATTATAACAATGTCTTAGAATTATTGTTTGCTTCGATAAGCAGGATACGAATCCTAACGTTAGATAATAATTTTTAACAAAAACACATTCCGAATTCTTATTATTTGTAGAATACACTTAAACATAATGTATCACTATTGTTCAAACTATTATTTTAAATGATAAAAACGACCATGTTAACATGAAAGCAAGATTAAATAAACCAATACGTTGCCCAAAAGAAAAAAGAAATATCACCGCATGACATATTCTGGAGTGAACGACACAAGGCTTTCTTCCAAAAAAATAAAAGATGTGTAATGAACATTACCGTCCGTGCCCCCATCACACCCTTGTCACGATACATCGCGGGATCCTTTTATGTTTACGAGTGCTCAAACTTACCACAATCAGAAGTACGAAGTAAATCCAGTCCCAAAAACTATGAGCATCTTGCACGTAGTACATTATGTCCGTCCATCCTTCTAGTGATATCACCTGCAAAGGATATTCCAAATATTATTCCATTACTCTTAGGATATTTTTAAGCCACATATTTAATTTTTAATATAATTACTGGATAAATTTCCCTACACGAAAAAAAACAGAATGTAATGAAACTTGATGGTTAACTTGCAACGAAATATCTTGAACACTTACCAAAAATATTGCGACCCAAGCGAGACCAATGTTATCGAAGGATATAGTGCCTTGGAACGGATTTGCCCCTCTCTGTGTACAATTAGTGTAGTACTGATTCCAATTCACACATGAAGTGTTAGTCGGTCTGTTATATGAGTAAGGTTTTGCTGATTCATTGCAAACCAAAGGCCCGTATCGATAGGGAGGGAAGTCTCCGCACAGATGCATTCCACTGTCCTCCGGTGTAGTGCAAATGTAGTCCAATTCTTTGGAGAACTCGTAGTGGAACGATATGCTACAAAACAAAAGCCGGTTTTATAAGAGAATAAAACATGGAAAAGTTTACTCGTTACGGAAGACACTTTTCTGGCAATGATTAATGGGTTTGATTATGAGAAGCAACGGATGTTTTATTCATAAAGGCGTATTATGAACATAAGTAATGCCTTTTGTGTGTTATGTTTTGGTAAATGCACAATATATTAATGAGTGTAGTATTATAATACCTAACATCAATACACAGTGATACAATATCAAGATATACATATAATAACGTGTGTGTCACTATAACATGTAAACTAAACATTGAAACAAATTTCTAACTTCACATAAAGAGAAAAGTCAATTATGTTCAGTCAGTATAGTATCGGTAAATCTACTAGTGAATTAAAAGAAGCAGTCAAAGTTCCGGTAATTGAAGGCGTTAGGCGATGCATGCAACACAACAGCACCTTTTAGTCATGCAACATGCTAAAATGAAGTAGAGAATTGAGTTTAGTGGCAAATCTATCAGCTATACGAATTAATGGTAATGGTAGCGTTAATAAAGGTGGCTTAGGAAAGCCGAGCATTCGTGGATCGAAGAGATTAACGTCAGTAGCTTTGGCCGTTATCGTTTACGACGAAGTACACATGCGTCGGAACTCGAGCGTTGGCAGTAATGCTCGTAACCTACATCATTTGGGGCGCCCGGTCGTTTCGGGGCTTGTTCTCTTGATGACTGCCATAAGGATTTTATTGTGGTCTCCAACTTCAGTCTAAAATGTCTCACCAATGTATTTAAGAAATGGAAGACATTCTATGATCAAATGCAGCACAAACTTGTGTTTAGTAATTCCACAAGCAAATATTCAAACCATGTTTGATTAGATGACAATGCAAACATCTGAAGAATGTTCTGTGATACATGTGGAATTGATATGTGTTAGTAATTATTGTCACAGGGAATGGTACAGTTCACGGAAACATTATCATTGCTGAATTCGTATTTTTAAAAATCATAAACAGTATAGCGAAATCAAAATATAGGACGCTATGTCAAAGAGAGTAATTAAGAAATAATACTTTATTTATTTTAAAGGAAGTTGAAAGAACTACCCACAAATTCAGAAAACAAATTGGCAGTTCTTTATAGCGCTATATTTTCACTTTGAATTATATATTTTATTTAAATAAACTTATTTCCCAAAAATCCTATAAAACTGCCAATTCGTGAAAGGGAAGCAGACACGATAGCACATCTGGACGGCAGATGTGTAAAGATACACGTAACAACAGATCGCAATATTCGTAATATAAACACATTAATTTTGATCGCAAATTCTTACGAGTTCACTCTGACGCGCACTCTGTACCATTCGGAGAGGTCTCTGGAACACAAATTGAGGTAGCCGTAATGGGTGTTATGTAGGTATGCAACTTCCAAAGTACATAAAACTAAGAACGTCGTCCAGCTCCAAGGATATTGGAGTCTTACTCTTTGGCTTAACAACATTCTTAGTTTTATATATGGATGTATCTATTATGTTCTAAGTATATAATATCTGGATGGTATCATCTAAGAGTGGCTATTTTTCAGTATCCGTTCACTATGGTTGGTAAAGTCTACATTGTACTATGTTTAGGAACAAATGTTACAACCATTAGAATGTAGCAAAATGAATTTTCAACGGTTCCCACGGTCACACATCGTGTATGTTTTGATACATAAATGGTTTTACATGCGTGTGTTAACGGGTCTCAACATTTTGTAGAGTATTGACGGAATGCAATATTTAAGTGTGTTGTCGGTATCGATAAGCTGTATTTTCCCTCATGCGCGGTTGACAAATGTTAGTAACAGTGCAAAAACAGTATGCAACGACAAAATGTACAATGTTAAAATGATGTATAGAGCAGCTGTGGACGTGCTCGTCGAGGACGTAAGCGTTAAATATTGCATGCAGTCAACGTTAGCAATGGAACGTGCCTCTAAGACGAGCGTTCTCGAGCAAATGGAGCAAAATGGAAAATCGTTTCATCCAAAACTGTAAAATATTTCAACTCAAACCCTTCTCACACAATTTTGGAGACATTCAAAAATTTTATATTAATTAGCGCTTACATAAACTGACCCCGTCTGAACGTAATTGGAGGAACGGCATTATCCAAATAGTTAGAGGGTAATAAGTGTGTTGTGAAAACTTACTTGGGTTTGGGTACGTTTGGCGGTAGTACGAGTTCGCAGCGCTGTCTAAGAATACCTTCCCATAGTTGGACACCGACGATTCCAAATATGAAGAAGACGAAGAAACATAGTAATAATACGTTGCCTAACATGGGAAGTGTATCCAGAAGAAGCATTACCAAGATGCGCATACCTGAAAGGAAGCTTTGTTTTAATATATATATTGTCTCGTAACGAGGAAGTACATACATATATGAGTATATTTGTATATTTTCTATTTTTCTATTATAGTATAAAGGACTGTCAAGAATAACGTAAAAATGAAAAATTGTACGCAAGTAATGTCTATCAATGTGTAAGGCTGAATACGTTGATAGTAGTTTGCTAGACTTTGTGAATTCATTTACCGCTGATGTGCTGTTTCACGTGAGCGGTCCGGTTTGATTTCAATTAATTCGTACTCTATGTAGACGCTCTAAAAGAGATTACTGAATTCCAATATAAACCTCTCCACACTAATTCTGTCGAAATTTTAAAGACACACCTACTAAAATATCTTAATAACTAAAACAATCTCTTATTTGAAAGCAAAAGGAAATAAAGGAAGGAGCGTTAAGATAACACTTTTCTCGGCAAGGCGTTATGAATCAAAATTTGCATTTCAATTTGAAGGGATAAAAAGGCACGCGGGGGCAATAAATTGTGCGAAGAGCAAATTAGTGCCGATGTATGTCTAACCGCGGGCGATCGCGGCTCGATTTAATTTGCGGGCGGGTTGCATTGTCCCACTTGTTTGCGAGACCCAGATGGGGTTTTGTGCAAAACTTTAGCGCGCGTGCCCGTCTTTTGTTTGAATGTTCAATGCTAACCGTTTGAAACCGTGACGGCTTTGCGCTTTGTTGCAATGATTTATTGAATTTCAATGCTTGCGTTTGTGTTAAACTATTTATTTATTTAGAGTAAGTTTAATCGTAGCACGCTTCATTCGAAGCCACTTGATTGCTCCTCGAAGACGAACTATATACGAGTATACATACACATACATACATAAACTCACGCCTGTATTCCCCGAAGGGGTAGGCAGAGGTGCATTTCTGCACCCACATTTCGCCAGGTATGTATCAGTCCTACGTAATAGGGGGCGAGCTTATTGCCGTTTTTCGGGCACAATTCCAGACTCCGTGCTGCTACTGAGAATTTCCTAATGGAAAAACCCAATAACACTTTGCCCGACCCGGGAATCGACCTCTAGATCGCTCGGCACATACTTGTACCGCGAGACCACGAGGCAGTCTAGTCTATATACGAGTATATAACTATAATAATCAATACATTTAGGAATATTATTGAAAGGAGACGTTATGATAATATATGATGAAGTTTGCTATTAAAAGAAGTCCTAACGGAAAGCACAACTCATAATTATTAAGTCATCCACTCTGATTATACTTTCAATTTCAATGCTTACACAAATGAATGAAGTGGGAGGTAGATACCAGCTCTTTGCAAAGTTGAGTTAATTTCCGTCTTTGAGATAATTCAACCACGATTAATGTCTTGTGCTTGAAGTTAATCGCTTTATCACACGTAAACTTAGACGATTGTAGTGCAAGGATGCGCAGAATGACAGGAGTGGAGAAGACATGATGAATAGGAAGCTTTGTTCTCGCGGAGCTCATTATGGAATTAAATGAAGCAAGAATTGTTCTTATGGAGGTGAAAGGATATTATGAATTCTAGCGCATTAAAGAATAAATGTTTTCGAGAGACATTGTTCGCACGATGAATGAGCCTGTTTGCAATCAACGTTATAGGAATTGTCCCGTCAGCTATTATGTATTTTGCTTTATTTTTTAATAATAGCAAAGTTTCTTTTAAAATATTTCAATATTATTAGATCGAACACTGTCTGAGAGTTTATCTTTATTTAGCATTTGTCCGAGCAATATTATGACATATTTTGTATACGCGAAAATATTTCAATTCTGATTTGACAGTCAGATGTATAGGTGGAATTATTTCGACTATCCCATGATGTAATCAAATAACGTAGCAAGCAAAATATGATTTAAGGTTTTATTTAGTACGCAATAATTTCTAAAATGTACTGACTTGACTTCAACCTAATGGCTGAAGAATAAGAAGATTGTTTTAATAAACAATCTTCATAAACCCTAATTTTAAAGAAAGTAATCGAAAATTCAAAGCTATTTTCGTCAATAAAAGCACGGCATCATTGTAGCAGAGATATTATCCTAATTGATAAAGATGTACATTCAATCTATCCATCCTATACCAGTTAGGTCTCACAGAAACCAATTTACTTTACGTCAAATCTATTATTCGTCTTGTAGCTCATATTGATAATGAGATTACTTCGACAACGAAAAGTAGAGCTACCATTAAATGGAGATTATTTTTCTAAATTCAGCGCACGTTTTTTAACAGACCGGGTCATGAGGCAGGTTATTCTAAATAGAACTGGCACAAAATTAATTTCAACAATATTAGTATTTTTCTTTTTTCTCGTGTTCATATATGATGTCCGCATTGAACCGTAGAACCAGTGTACACAATAGTTATCTGGCGGTAATGTAACTGTAGTCTTGTGGAAATGGCAGCACCCGTTAAGCCGACGTCAGAGCCTTTGGTTCACTTGTTGCTGCGATCGATCGCGGCCCGCTCTCGCAGCCGAAACGCGCAGTTAATTTTCGTATCTGCCTCCAGCCGTATGGATTTCTTTGCTCCACTGGACGCGTTCCTTTTTTAAATTGATGGATGGTGATTTTTTGTTTTATTTTGTTTGTCTTTACTTTGAAGCCTGACAAACTTTTATATTAGCTATGATTTTGTATCTCAGAATATTGTTTAATATTTATGTTAATGGACGTTGTACCGAATTTAAAAAATAAACATTCCTACGAAATAACCACATATCAAAAGGACTACAGGGTATATTTAAGTCCACAATAGCGTATCTAAGCCCGGTGTGGACTATGGCTGAAAGTGGAGTTTTTCGAATTATAAATTTTATCCAGTATATCTTGCTAGCAATCATATAACTTACATTAATTTAAGTAGTTTGACTTGACGTATTATAGGCTTTTTATTCATTTACTTATATGCCACCTCATAGAACAGTTGAATAAGACTAGAAAGGAAATGTCAGCATGCCGAGCGTACCGAACCTACGATTAGACTATCATATGTGTGACACGGTCGTTTCTTAGTAATTCGGGTAGCGTGCATCAACAAGACTTTTATAAATGTGCAACAACCAACAGCAGCCCTTCATTTTTATTTGATTTTTTTATCATTGGTCGTGTAATCGTAGTAGAATGAATAGGTGACAAGCGGTGACACTCGTCCCCATATAAAATACTGTCTATTTCCCTTCTAATCTTATTTAGCTGTTCTGTGTGCCACCTATAATTGCCTTTCGCGGAAGTTAGTTACTAAAATGCAGAGCAAGTGCAAGTTTTTGATTGTACAGGATAAACATGTTTAAATATTTATCGAATGAAGGAAATAGGTAGTTAGGGAATTCTCAAGAAAACAAAAAAAAACCATCACAAAGAGAGCTGGGACGCCAGAACTAAATAACTTAAGTGAAAAAAATGTTACACTGGATTTGTAAAGTGAACCTATTTAACTCAACCTCGGCTAACAAAGTCGGTAGTGCAGAAAGGGCTGCCCAAAGTAAAGGGTTCTTATATTAAGGGCACTTCTTTAGCGTGTTTAGTGTAAGGACGTTGTTGTTAGCTTTAAGACTCTTCATTTCTTAGTCGTTTTTACTAGGATAATATTATTCATTTTTGTTAACTATATTTATTTTTATTCTACCAGGAAAATTGAGAACTTCGTACTTGATGGTAAACATGATGTTTTTCAGCGTTTTTGCCATGCCTATTCATTGGAAGCTAACATAACAGTTCGCACTTTAGGTCCCATTTATTCATTAAATTCATAGTTACGTAAATTGTGTCTAATTTCACTAATTGTGATTGTCTTTTTTATGTGAGGGTGAAACTTCATAGTTCAACATTTTCTCTCCCGTTTTGCTGAGGAAGTGGACAACTCTTTGTGTTCCAACTCCTTCTTTATATTTTTTCTGATTAATTTCGTTGCGGGATCATGACAAATTAGGTTCTCTTAGATTCGCTGAGCTCAGTGCTCGGCTTCAATACTGTGCGTGCCACTGTTGATCCTGAAGCACAGGAGTTAGGGGAGTGTGTAGGGCCAAAAAAATGATGCTCGTTACTTGATACCGGCTTTCCGGACTAATGAGATGCTTCGTCTGCATGATTAAGGAATAGTAAAACAGGAAGGAGGGAACACGATAGGTGAAAAATTATTCCATGTGTCGCTTAATGTTATTTTTCCTAGCGAATACCTATTAGTATTAGATTTTGCTTTGTCACGATTACGTGTTTTTTGTAAATATTATTTTTGCGTTGTAGATAATTCTTATTTTTTGGTATTTATACTAATTAAACTCAATTAAAAAATAAATAAGAGAATATTTTTAAAACTACGAATTTCCTGTGACGTCAATGAAATACACTGATAAAAACTTATTCGTATTACTATTAGGCACACAGCCTTAACTATTAGTTGATTCACTTACTTGGTATCCTGTTAATGGCTCTTAGAGGTCGCAAAACTCGGATAGTTCTAATCGCCGATAAGTTGATGTTCTCCACATTGAGTGCGTACTCCAACGCCCTGGGGATTGCAAACTTCTATTACACTTAACATTCTATTAAATTATTACTAAAATTTATCTTAGTGATTCAAAAACTGGAACACTACAGCAATATCATTGATACATGTTATAACTTTAATAGACTTTTGCAGATTACTATTACGTTGGTACATGTACATGTTTATGTACCTGTATTACTCATATATAATAATACTTTCATCTGTATCGTAAAATGTAAGTAGAGCTCTAATTTTACACCTTTGTAACGTCAGGTATGTTTTGCTACTACGTAGTAGGGCTAAGCTTAATTTTGCTGCTTCTGAGAATTTCTAAACGGAAAAGCCCAATTGCACGTTGACATAAAGCAAAGAACCATAATGATGTTATGTTGCCTAATAGTAAAAATATGATGGAATTTAATCTAGGGTCTAGTTTTCTGCAAGAAACACCATTTGAATGACATACATCTTTAAAACAAAAAATTATGGGTTAAGCCTCAAAACATTACACGATTTGTTATCTCGATAGCTACAGACCGAATTCATGTTGGCTTATCGATGTAATAAACGAATAAACTTTTTGGCTTCTAGGTATTAATATCGCGGCCGATGAAATTAGTTCTAGCTTTGTTTTTGTCCGTCCGACAGAACTTTTTTATGAATTTCCATTCATGATAATTGTTCTATGTTTTGCCTTTGTTTCCCTTTTTGTTCGTTTGTTATGAGTAAATGGTTGTTTTGAATACATTTTTGTTTAAGTTTGGTTTGTATTTATACCATTCTTTTATTCTTACGGGGTGGGGATAGGTGTGTTTCTTGTAATAAAAGAAAACATAAGTAACTGATTACATAAATATTTCTTTCGATTCAATCTGCCTTTTGTTTCACAAACGGTCTTTAAACAACCGGGCTATAGCTATCAAACATTAAAGATTAGATGTTTCGGCAAGACTATGAATCTCTCACGGAATATGTACGTTATGTATGTACATATGTGTTAACGATAACATGCATGCATAACTTAGATTTTTTTAGGTTTCTGAAGTCCACATACCACATTGAATATGTATTTTCTCAACATAGAAAGTTTAAGTAGGCCTAATACTCGTGAAATAAATAAAACAAAACAAACGATTGTAGTCAATGGCGCATGACCTAATGTCTGAATTCAAATTTCCCAACTGAATAATCCGGTGCTAAGGAATAAAAACTAATGTCTCTTTTGATTACGAAGATCAACGTTCTATAAAAGACTACGCTATTACATGTAATAGACTTTTTGTCTGTTGCTTAGTGAGAAATTTTTGCTCTCAGACGACTTTTATAGCGTCATTAGACGAGCGTGTGCTTAAGGAGATTCAGTTCCAAGAGATTATGTGAAATAAAATTAATCTCCCTAATAGGATATTCGGTAACACTTCCAATTATGAAATAGAGTGACGAGTGATTGACAAGTGACACTTCAATATCGGTTACGTGACTATTAGTCGATTTTATTTCGGGGTTCAATTCCAGGACAAAATGTTGTTGGGTTTTTCCATAGGGAAATTCTCTGTTGCAGCATGGCGCCAGAAAATATTCCCGAAACACCGCAATACGCTTACATCTTATTACGCGGTATGTAAAAATACAAAGCTATCAAACCGAGGGTTGAGAATTACATACATAGTTGCTTTTGACTTTATGCAATATAAGTATTTTTTTTTTGGACAAAAGTTCAACTCCAAGGAAATAAAGCTTAATCTAAAATATCAAAAACTAGAGCTTGCGGTGAAAACTGAATAGTCCAAGCGCCGCAGCAAAAAAAGTAGGTAAGTAATGCAACGTTCGGGACCTGGTATTTTTTTTGGAATATGTTCATTCAGGGGACACCCTTGAACATATTCAAAAAAAAAACAGGTCCCGTACGTTGCAAAAAAAAACCCCGGCGCTTGGCCTAGAATTCGTGTCTACGCGATACTCAGCTTATATGACGACATTTAGATAATAAAGCAATAATAAATCACGTTAATAAATGTGACATACCCAGCCATGACAATGAAAAAATCCAGTCTGTTCCATGAGTCGGCGAGATATGTGCCGTGACCGTACACACCCATCGCCACCATTTTAATTGTCATTTCCACCGTGAAAAATGCAAAAATTATGTCGTCGAATACCTGAAATCAGTAATTAATTTTACATATCACAATTAAAAGTGTAATTAAAAGACGTAATGAAACGTTCCACGGTGCGAAATAAATTCGATTTTTTTAAATATTGCCACATTCGGGCAATTAAAATGAGGTTATATAAAAAGTGGGTAATATAAATAAAAATCCAGAATAAGATGTCTTTTAAAAAACGGATAGTGAAAAATTAATTTAGATAATTAAGTAATGTAATTTTTTTAATTATAAAAAAGGTTTGTATATTTACGGCCAGTTTAATGGTATCAGCCAGTGCTTTATATTTAAATAAATAAATACACCCAACAGTCACACACATAGTTCTGACCCCACACTAAGATACAAGTCTTGTGTCGTGGATATCAGAAACTACGAGAGACTTTTCGGTCTCACAAACACCCAGACCCGAAACAAATACTTGTGGATCACACAAACATTTGTCTCGGTGCGGGGATCGAACCCGCGGCCTCTCGTTTCGCAAGCTGGTTACTAGCCAACTGCGCCACGGGGCTGTCAAAATTTAAAAAAGGTCTTTTTTTTTCTTCTTATGGCAAGGCGCAAAGGTCATCTTACCTGTAATATTTTGCATCTGTTTGTGACACACTGGTCGTCGACGCAAGGCTGGTACATTCCTAGTGTCACGCAGTTTAATAGAATTACCAGCATTGATATTCTCTCGAACCACGTATAAGGTTATAGTTAAGGAAATTATAAAAATCAAATAATACATATCATTTCAGTACAAAAATTCTATTAATGCATAATTAGAACATATAAAAATGTCGGTAAGGTAATTTGACGCCCGCGGTCGCGGAAACTTCCGCAGAATAATTAATTTCTATATTTGGGAGAGAGTAAAATATAATTTAATACAACTAAGTGAAGCCGTCGCAAATTCTTACTCTAAAAAAAGGTGTCTTAAATTTTAAAAGAACGAAATGATATTTGTAATTTTTGTAGGTTTTTTTTAAATTTATTGATACGGTAAATTGATAAAATTCCACGTGATGGTAAGCACGTGCTGTCAAAATAAAGTACCAAGTGTTGAGAGCAACACATTTCTGGTAATCGACACGCTTATGCCAGCTTTTTGCGAAGTTCCTTCACATTACTCTAAAAAACATCATTTTGCAATCCCATACGTACAAAAGTTGACATATGACGCTCGATTTCATTTATTCCTTAGCTTTGTATTAGACCACGCAGTTACATAGGTTTGTGAGTTCAAAACAGCTCAGTAGTACTCTGCGGTTAGGCTCGGATACTGACGGAGCACCTACTATTGTGGCTTGTCTGAGGTTAGAGGTGCGTTGTTGTATTTGTGACCCTTCAGCTTAGCAGGTCAACCGCTTTTACCTTTATAATCGAATTAACAAAAAGCAGGTTCATGCAAAAAAGGTCAAATATATTTGGATATATCGATCGGTATTACAGTACCTACTTACATAGTGTTGATAAATTATGCGTAACTCTTTAAGTAAGTTAAGACTAGAAATATGTGTGTGTATCTCAGCGGTGGTGGGATCAAACCTCATTTGAACTTCCTTATGAATTATAACAAACTGAAGAAAAACGATGCAGAACATCATATCTAAAAGGTCATTATACTGTATGAGGAAAGTAAGTGAATGAAGGACTGAGGTTTCACCCCTCTCAAGTAGTGGAAATCCATGTCCAGCAGTGGGACGTTTATTGCCTAATGTTTTTTTAATTCATTGTTTGTTTTTCAAATAGCATAATCAGATTTACCCACATATGAATATAGCTTTAAAATTTACATTCAAAATTCCCACCAAAGAGGTTTGTTTGATAATATAAGATTACCCGTTCAACAAACCAGAACAATACAATTTGTTCGGGTCTACGGGTAAGCAATTTCATAATATAATTTTATATTAAAAGCACCTAAGAATTATAAGACAAAATAATTCTCACATGAGTATTGTATTTTGTCGAAATAAAGCTGAAGGCGTGATCCCACAAGAAACCTACATACTTGTTTTATTGATCAAATATTTGTTCAAACGCGGAAATTGGTTTCACGATCATCATATCGTTCGTGTTAGTCGGTAATAATAAAAATACAAAAATGTGTCGCTATTTTATATGAGTTTAAGAGCGTTTTTATATTGGATTATAATTTCTAGAGATTCTGGGCATTTTAGATCACCTGCGTTCATGTTAACTAAGTCTTTGACCATTTTCTATTATATTTCAAACCTAAAATTTTGCTTTTAAAGAATAAGCAACAGTGTCATTGCCGTGCTGAGTTAAAAAATAAAAGCTAAAAATCTTATCAGGGCTTAAATAAATTAATAAAACAAGACCGCCTTCTTGGCCTTGTGGCATAATTAGACACATGCGGTTGAGAAGCTTCGGATTCGATAACCTTTATTGTAACAAAAATATTGGGATTTTCCGTTTGAAAATCCTGAGTAGAAAGAGTCAAAAGTGTGGTTTTTAAAGAGCAAAGGGTTCGGCCCCTATTACACAGTTGTCGAAATGCATATCTTAACATGCACCTCTGCCTGTGTCTTAAAGGTAACAGAGGTTTAAGAATCTAGAGTAACAAAATTTTCACCTTTTCAGTGTAATCATCAATAATACCACAATAACTACTAATATAATAATCTACTTTCGTATTTTTGTTCTGATGTATACATTCGACTGCCTCGTGGTCTTGCGGCATAAGTATGTACCGTGCGATCTATAGGTCCTGGGTTCGATTCCCGGGTCGGTCAAAGTGTTATTGGGTATTTACATTATGAAATTCTCTGAGTCTGGAAATGGGCCCGAAAAACAGCAATAGGCTCGCCCCCTATTACGTTGGACTGATACATACCTAGCGAAATGTAGGTGCGGCAATGCACATCTGCCTATCCCTTCGGGGATTATAGGCGTGAGGTTATGTATGTATGTATGTATGTATGCATACATTTTCTAAAAGAGATATTTATTAATTCAGAATTCTGAATAAAATATACGTCACATATACAACGTACCTACATGTCGTAAAGTTAGCCGGTAAAAATAAACTCGGTGACGGCACTAGAAAAGCCTCATGTCCGCGCACCAAAGTTGGCATATTAATAATAATGAAGCTTTGTTCGGCAGAGTTTCATTAATAATTTAATATGTCAGTTTAACAGACGGAAAATAGAACTGGGATTCTCAAAATATAAAGTTCATTTTAACCTTTATAAATATAGGTACCTAACTGGTGAAATAAGCGATTGCTTAGTAGGTGGAGTGTAGTATCATTACGGTAGAAGATTCAATAAACGCGAGTTTTGAAATGTTTTACGCTTCTACGGTAGTTGCTATCCGTGCGAACCCCAATATCCTATGATCATTAAAACATAGCTTATAAAATGTTTTAATTTGTTGTGGTAGTCATTCTTATGACATTGTTATCAAGCTAAAAGGCGACGTGTTTGCACCGCGGTCAATATATTTGTGCTAAAAGCATAAATTCTCTCAATATACTACTTACAATGCTGTTCGAGCGGGGGTATTAAAGTGGACAAGCAGAATCTCAATGGCCGACAAAGAGCTCCCGTCGGTATATCCACGCTTTACAAGCCGTACTCCAATATGGTTCCATTCCAATATGCTGCGAACCGCGTGTATGGACGTTCCATTCATTCAATCTACACAATACATGCGCTGGAACAAATGGTACCTGTAGTAGTTAACTTGACCTACGCTGGTCAATTAATGCTTCGGAGGATGGGTCTAGTCTACTAAGATTTGAGATTCATTTATTGTTCTTTATGCGTAATTTCATTATAAATAAACTTGATTAATGCCTCTGTAATAGTTTCCAGTTGATAATTGATATTTTGAATTACATACACATACATACATAACCTCACTCCTGTATTCCCTGAAGGGGTAGGCAGAGGAGCATTTCTGCACCAACATTTCGCCAGGTATGTATCAGTCCCACGTAATAGGGGGCGAGCCTATTGTCGTTTTTGAATTAATCTTCTTATTTTGTATACAAGGTGTATATGTAATAGTTGCGGTGATTACAAACTTATTAAACATTTACGCTAAAATAAATCCCGAAAAAATATAGTTACTATTACCAGTCTTAGTTTTCGATCACGGTCTTTTTACTGCCCGTATATATTTAGATTTATAAAACTTAAGGCGTCTGCTGTAAACACAAAAATCAAAATACAAGAATGCCTTACCGTGTCATTTTCATTAATGCGTATTCATAGTTACGGTAATAATTCATTTACCCGTGATTATAAGGGAAACATTAAATTACGCACATAAAGGTGTCTCGTGTCTCATATTCATAAATAAGGGGACCAAAAAAGAAACGTCGTAACAATGCTATTGTAAATAAAAGCATAATTCTGCAGTAATCATGTTATTTATGTTAATGTAAGCGGTAAAGTCTGTTAGGGTAGGAAATTATTTAATTACCCTTTTTATGTAACATTATCCCACATTATAAATTTAGTTGTGTTGTCAGAGTGTTGGTTAAATTAACATAAACTTTTGTAACAATTATTTGTACGTTATAATGCCTATAAAAATTAAATTATACAGTCTATTCGAATTCATAATTATTTGTTACGGTCGTTTTCGAAAGCGCAAGGACTGCTATAGGTTCTATTACCCCTTCGGGAATACAGCTTGGGGTATGTATGTATGTCTTAAAAGAAGTGCCTTGGGTGCAATTAACCCACAGTAGGCAGTCACGCCGTTTTTCTATGAAAACTATTTAAAAAAAACATGCATGGTCTCGAGGCCCTCACTACTTCGATGGCCTCAAGGTTTAGGCACGCGGTCGAGAACATCGACGGCCGCGGGATCAAACCCCCGACTCACACCTCTAACTTTTCTAAGTTATGTGTGTGTTCACAAAGAATTATGACGTACTTTAACGGTGAAGGAAAACATCGTGATGAAACCTGCATACCTAAAAGTTCCTCGGAATTTCTTAAGTGTGTAGTCAGCCAACCCGCACTAGGCCAGCGTGGTGGACTAGGGCCTAAACCCTCTCAGTTGTAGAGGAGGCCCGTGCCCAGCAGTGGGACGTAAATGGGCTCATGATGATGATGCATGGTCTGGGTTTCATTTAAGATTCTAGTAATGTTACTGGGTTTCGTCAGGTAAACAACAGTCTTCTCAATAACTGGGAGGGGTTAGGCAGCCACCACAAAAGTAGTTAGGTTTAGTCCACAATACTGGCTCAGTGCGAGTCTGTGAACTAGACATATCTAAGAAATTGTGGGGCATTATTTTGTATACAGCTTTCCTCGCGCTGTTTTCCTTCACCATTCCTTGATAGTTTATTGTGAATAACTGGGCAAAATACGGATGGCGTGTACACGGCTTAACGACAGACTGTGGTGTTAGCAACAAGTCCAAATCGTTTATTAGTCCGGAGCTGCGTGCATTAATTACAGGTCGGGAATGTTACGGTTTCCGATGTTTGCGGCTGCACGGGCGGTCGCTGCGGTTCGCGAATTAAAAACTAGATGATAGATGTTTTCGGTTAGCTGAGAGTTGGAAATGCTTCTGTTAATTATATTTGTAGATATAAGTTTGCATAGGTTAGGTAATGGATGACGCTGTGTCCTTTAGACGATGATTTTGTCTGTAAAGGGTATGTAATTTTTTTCTTAGATCTACAATATTGTAGATATAAAAAATAATTTGATATGTAGTTTAAGAAAAAAGGAATCCATGATTTAATAATCATACAGAGTTTTTATTATTACATATTGGTTGTTACAAGCGTATATTTTATAAGTAATCGATAAACCTTACAAGGTACGACAAAGATAGGTCGTCCAAATTGCATATCAACAAAAAAGACGAACACGTGTTTACCAAAAAGGTTATCTTAATCGAACGCGATGGAATACCCAAGAAAGCAGGAAAACCGACTCCCGCTGACTTGCGCTTCTCATTATACAACGCGTCTAGGTACTTGTAAAAGGCCCCACAATGTTCACACAAAGGCGAACGCTTCACTGTGCTTATTTCATTAATCAGCATCAGGTAATTTGCTTACATTCTATTTTATAGGGCGTGATAAAAAATCTTGTACACCGTGTTTTGCCTTTGAATCGTTCACTACTGTATAATGAAAGTATCCTCGATGTTACCTGCATGAACTCAAGAATAAGGTCGAGTTGGAAAGGTAAATAAAGCATTAATAACACCACTGCCTGCCACGTTGGTCCGTGATCATTGCGCGTCCGATCGAAAAACTCTGGTTAGGTAAAAATTACTGCTTTCCTTTAGTAATTCTCGCTGATAAGTGATATCTCACTGCTTATTTCAACCGACCTCGTACATAACTGATAAAAGCAGAGGCCTTTAATAGTAACTTAATTTGTTACGAAACCGAAGTAATCCCTCAAAGATCTCAACAAAAATTTGGTTATAGGTATTAAGGTTTTCAACCCTACATTACTGTTTGTCGAGATTATAAACCTTGGAAAGGGCATCCGTAATTATAACGGCACAAAGAGATTAGGACGTTCGCTCTAAAACATTATGTTCAGCTTAGGAAATTTCACTATATGTCTAGGAAATTTTGTAACTCCAGTTTAATCTACTTTAGTCACAGCACAAGGTGTTAAATTGTTGAAGCTTATTAGTTAGTGCCCTAAAAGGTGGATAAAGATAATATTATAATTATTCATCGACGTAAAGATCTATAAATGTTTTAAATACAATCATCGTGTTGTTGGGTTGTTAGATGTGTGAACAAAAAGGTTAGGCAATAAATCTTGCGCGAAGTTGTAAATCTTTAGATTATAAATCACACTTACGCTATTAATTCATGGATTAGCAACAGATTATAAATTATAACCTTCACCTAAAAAATCTGGTCTTCCTAATCTTTTTATTAAATAATAAAGCATTAAGTTGTAGGGGAGGCCAGTCTCCAGCAGTGAGACGTATGTATATGGGCTGATGATGATAATGAATGCGAAGATTCCCACCTATTATTATTTTTTAATTTTTTATTTGTCGTATATTAAATTATTAACAAGCAATTTAAAATTGAAGTTTTTTATACCCACTTTTAACTTGCCCGTCGTTTTTGAGCACTTAAATTATACATATATTTACGATATACACACTTATACACTTATATATATACATACATATACACTTATATATATATTTACGATTATAGATATTATTTATATAAAAGTAGGATTATTCCTTGTCTACCACCAGCAAATAGTCACTATAAATTACATTAATTGCTCATCTCAGAGGACCAAAATACCTACTCTGACAGTTCAGAGGTAAATTCCGAATTATGCACAGCCCAAAATCAAGAGCCGTGTAACATACCACTCCGTTACAGGTTTCTCCAAAGTTTTTTATAACGTTGGACGAGAACCGATACTGACATTGAGTCAGCTCGGCTCCAGTCGACTATAAAACTGTCGTTAAATGCGAGGAATCTCGTGTGTCTACAGATATGTAGGTATGTCTCACGACAGGGGGCAGCACTGATACATTCGGGATTTTATTACTCCGCTAATGTCGCTGACGGTTTTATTTTTTAGCATATGTAAATACATTTTAGTTAACGGAAGCCTATTACAATAATATGAGAAAAGTAGTCAAGGCACGAAAGTAATAAAATGCAGTGTGTCAAAATTCAATTATGTCTTGTTACTTAGACTATTTTAACCTCCTATGGTCTACAAATATTTATCCAGTATTGGGTCTTGGTCTGGGTCGTCCATAATACAGATTTATTCATTTTAAAATATAAATATTAATTATTCACTCTTTTCGAAGATTACATATTTCATTGTTTTAACGAAACCGAAAAATGTATGAGGCTTCTTTAAGCTGACACGTCTATACACACCACGATATAACATTAGGAAGTCCATGACGGAATAGTATTTTTTTCATCATCACTAGCACTTATAAGCGTCACTGTCTCCTAAGTAACTCTGTAACCCTAGTCTAGTCCACAACATTAGCCTACTGAACTCTAAATCGTATTAAAATTAAAATCCGTAACATTTTACACTAATGTTCGGAGATTCCCATGGAACATTTTACGAATAACATCAATCGTTAAAATAGAAATCATAAAAATCACGAAACGTCCCGACTTTAAACTTGACCCTTTTTTATGGCAGTAGGCAAGGTTAATTCGCATATAACTTTATTTTCAACACGCAACATTCTCCAGCGTGTTATGACCTAGACTCATTATAACGTCTGGTATGGAGTGAATTGAAGTGTAAAAGCATCCACTAGTTGACAGCGTGACTAATTAAAGAAGAATATTCGTAATATTATTAATGCAAAAGTTTTTTTGCCTAGCTTTTACGCCTAAATCTCAGAGCCGATTAAATAGGTGCCTGAGAAGGTAAAACCTACTTTTTATTGCATTTTAGTCGAGTGGAGATAGGATAAATCACAATATAGTATAAAATTATACAGCGGTGTTTAGTATATTTTACTGCAACTATGAGTATTCCTAGAGGCTTTAAGGCGCTTTCTTTTTGGAAAAGTCTGATAAACGAGCAAGTAAATCATCGTATCCACAGTTACATTATATTTAGTTATAATATATATATATACAGTTATATATTTTATCGATTGCATGATGGCCTTAGTCGGAGCACCATTCGACTATTGGCGATAAGTTTTGTTTATTCTTATGAAATTATCATGTAATTGGAACGGTAGGGGAAATATCTGATTATTCTCAAGGAATTTCTCAGGTGGTCTAATGTTTCTGCAGAAAGGCTCGTGTGGAGCAGAGTGACGTACATACACCCACTGTTGATAATGGCCTCAGATCTCAGCGCCGTACAGACAGTGGAATGTTTTTATTACCTATTGTACTTTTATTTTATACGGTCACGACTAAGTGAAAACACTGTACCTGATTGTACACAATTCATAATATAGATGTTTTACATGAAAAGTAAACAAAACAACAAAACAATTTCGTTCTCCCTTTACAACATTAGTCGGCCGAGTAAATACATCTGTTCTGTAAAGTACCGCACTTGTCCCTCTGTAAATTTCTTGTCGTCGACATTTTTCCTTTTTTGTCGTCAACAGTCCTTGAAGTGGCCTCGGAACCTCCCCTGTACCAAACTTATGTATTTTCCCTTTTGTTTGTGGAATTCGCAGTGATTTCGCTTTGACATATTTCAATATTAAGGACCGCAAAAAGATAGTATAAGAAACGGGGAGAAAAGTAATGCTCTTCGTTGACCTTGTGGAATATAAATGGAATTTGTGTTTGTATGCTCTTATACATTCCAAGAGCTCATTGTTCTACAGCGTGAATCGAATAGGGAAACTTTGGTTATTAACTACGTGTTTGTGGTGTTACATGGAAATTGTAGTCGTAAATATGACATCACAATTTGATAAATGCGATAGTGACTTACCTATAACTAAGTTCGGGTGTATTATTAGAGATTCCGGGTTAGATTACTGTGTGGGGTGAAGTTTAAGTGACTTTTTCGTAAGTGAATTCTAATTATCAGCACGGAGACTAGAAATGTGCCCTAAAACACCTTTAGGCTCATATTATCACACTATTACTTGGGCATTGCTATTACTTGGGACGTAAACCACAGAAAAAAGTTGTGAAGGTCTCGAGGTTTAGGCACGCGGTCGACAATCTCCGCGGTCGCGGGTTCAAACCCCAGGCACCCCACCTCTGACTTTACGAAGCTATGTGTGTATTCACAAAGAATTATCACGTACTTTCACGGTGAAGGGAAAAATCGTGATGAAACCTGCACACCTAAAAGTTCTTAGGAAATTCTTAGGTGTGTAGTCCGCCAACCGCACTAGGCCAGCGTGGTGGACTAAGGCCTAAACCCTCTCAGTTGTAGGGGAGGCCCGTGCCCAGCAGTGGGACGTATATGTGCTGATGATGATTATGATGAAACTACAGATATCGCGAGTGTCGCGATACTTTGCATACCCTTTCGGTAAAATCAGCGTGATTGGTTTCATATTAAAAAAAATAATCTATTACTGTATAATTGCCTAGCAAAAAGATTTATTTATTTAATACGGTTAAATTAGGGGTGTTTTTACACTAAAAAGGAAAAACAAGCTATGTATCTGCTGCTCTCATTACCTTCATTAAATACATATAGTAAATGTTTGGGTAAATGAGCAATATTTACTGAAGTAACCAGGAAGAGGACTAAATATAAAAGTTTATTACACATTACAGAGTTGTTTTGGAAAACATTGGGCTGTCGCAGTTATCGGAGTATGATTACGTCGCGCACAAGTGCACCTCCAAACGGAACTTCTCGACTGCGCTTAAAAAATGCCATACAAAATGATAACATTTTGTATTTTTCCTGCTCAATTCTATATTCATTAGTTTCCTCATACCTTCCACCAAGAATTGTTGCACTTTAAACGAGTATTAAATTATGTATTATATAAGACTGTCTTTTGGTTTCGCAGCCTCGGATTCGATTCTCGGGAGAGGTAGCAACAAGGGCTCTGGAAATGTGCCAGACAAAAGTTTATTTTATATGAAGAAAAAAGATTTAAAATATTGGCTAAATTATGAAAGGTCCGTTAAACAATCAAAATGGATGTTAGATGTCGTTTTCTATGAAGAATTGATTTTTTAACAATTGAAACCCATAATATGTACTCGTACATAGCAGTCTTTTGATATAGCCTCAATATGATAATATTATAATATTCTTAAAACTCTACGATTACCGCATATAATTTGTTCCATTCAATTTGTTAATTGCAGTAATTACACAGTTGGTTAAAGCTATTTAAATGTAGGTACCTAATTACCTCCCGAGGATTAGGTAATTAGGCTTGGGCCCCAGAACCCCGATCACATTTCCATTACATGCCTGCTTAACTGAGGCGAAATTAACGTCTTAATTGCTGGCCAGACCTTTCCTCACATTAGGGAAAGCTATCTGGACCAAAGTCCGTCTTGACCTAATGTGAATTGGTCTAAGAAGCCTTTGAATTGTTTGCTATGATATACATACACACATACACTCATAGCCCCCAAGAGATAGGCAGGAGTACTTTTCTGCACCCACGTTTCATTAATTGTTATTTAGTAAGTCCCATGAATCGTGAACGATGTTTTCCCATCGTGAGGAAACTTGCACACCTAAAAATTCTTTGGAATTTCTTAGGTGTGAAGTCCGCCAACCCACACTAGGACAGCGTGGTGGACTAAGGCCTAGCCTAAACCCTCTCAGTTGTAGAGGAGGCACGTGCCCAGCAGTGGGACGTATATGGGCTGATGATAATGATGAAGTCCCATGTAATAGAGGGCGAGTCTCTCACTTCATTTAAAAATAAGTACTAGAAATAGTCAGAGTTATGGGGCAAAAAGGTATACAAAAGCGACGGTTAACTTTTAAAGAGTTTCATTGAGCATAATATTCTTAAAGTTTCTAGTGATTAAGCCACATTAGTGGTGAAATAAGAATCCTCAGAAATCTTAATTCATGATAACAAAAGATGTTTCATTTAATCAATTTATGGTAACAGGTAGTCTCATAGTCTTTGTAATAAGGTAAAAAAAATCTGAGATCCTTTAGCATATAAAGCAAAAATATTTTTCCTTTTAGGATTTGGAGCGTTAAAGCGGCCGTACGCGTAGGTATTTATTTTACAGGTCATTAGAGAAAAAAGGGTAAACAAAACCTCGACGACCTTTGTTCGTGCGAAAATGTTTTCACTCGAATCGGTGAAACGATACCAAGGGGAAAATAATATTTTTTCTGTTTGTGATTAACTGTCATTTTTGTGCCAAAACGTGTTTATATTTTATTTTTATTTATTTTATTTTATGGTTTCTATACAGTGCAAAATGACATTTAATTTAATTATTATCAAAGTTTGTAATGAATAATCTTATTGAGCTACTTTTGTCAGCCCTGTTAGAATCACAAACGGTTTGTATTACGGAAGGGAAGCGCCACCGGCCCACCCATTGTCCCAACAAGCGGCGTCGAGGGGGGCGTTTGGATTGCTCCATTAGAAAGCAATAGATACTAGATAGTAGAGATTTTACTTTACTGAAATAAAAGTTAAGAAAGATCAGAAGATGACAAGAAATTGTGAAATCTTTTCTGTGAATGGATCTTCGGGATATGAATATTGTGATCAAAAAGAAAGGGTATAGCTACGTTGCATCAATTTACTACACTCTGTTCCGAAACTACGAGACCAGTCAATACAAACGAGGGAGTACATGTAATTTCCAAGTCATGTGTTCCATAGCAACTATAAAATTATCCAGTTAAAATTAATGATATGCTTACGAAAACATAACAAGCTTATATTACTTGGCACACTCATTGAATGATTGTCATTGATTGTTCATGATTCGAGTTTTAGTGGCAGTAAAGCAGTCGTAAATCCGCACGTTCCGTTCCGCCTTTGTTTACGTAATCGTTCAATAATTTATTTTAGCTAAAATAATACGTGATTCATATCCGCCTTTTTGTTAGAGTCAAAAACCCAACACGAGATTCAATATTATAAATGCGAACGGAATTCTCGTCGGTTTGTTGTATAGAAAATCTTCGAGAAGAACGCTGACCACTTTTTTACAATATTATGTCTTCTGAGCTTTAGTGAGTCAATTATAATATTAATAACAATTCGCCATGGATCTCCAACTCATGAGAATCTTTCCATAAGAGCGTCATGTTTCGAAAGAGTTAAAAAGTTGGTTCGTGTATACCATTAACTTAGAGCCAGCTGGAATAATTTTGACGTACATATTATATGTAGGAGAACAGATTCTTGTCAATTGACAATATTTAGGACCAAATTGCATTTACTATCAGATACTAAGGAGACTAATTTGCAGTAACTAAATGCCTATACATCTCCATGAATCAAACAATTGATATTGTTTCGAAAAATCAAGGGTGGGATAAAATAGACATGGATAAGGTAGTGAAAGCATGACGAAGAAAGATATGTTATATAATTTATAATAAAAAAGCTAAGATTGAAGGAAAATAAAAAAACAAAATGGGCATCTTTTAAATAATTATCCCAAACGGCACTAGAGTCAGTAGGTGCGTGGCGTTCAAACGAGGCACGATCTTAAAGTGAGGAAGCTCACGATAGCGAGTTCTGATTTGAAATCATCGAGTCCCTCGTTTTAATATTTCATTCTTTACAAATGGACTGACATTTTTGAACGAATGAAAAACGGAGAGTAAACACTATTATTATTCCCAATGATTTTATTCAAGTACTACGAGTATAAATCGCGCAATTTTATTTGAAGAATTCATATTCTTGCAATATTTTAGATGCTGGCGAGGCATGTTGTTGACAGACAGACCTAGTTCTGTTTGGATTACGGGAACGATTAATTTCCAACAATAGAATAGCAATCTTTGAACTATTATGCAGCTGAGCGGTTGCACTTAACGAAGACAATAAGAAACATTTAATATCCAGAATTAAAATTCATTTTGCCGGCGTTGACGCCTCTGCTCACTAAGGCAATTCTTGGATACTATTGTATTCAAAGCGAAAAAGATTTTCTTTACAATTTTGTTTTGATTTGTGTATCTTATTGCAATTGTTCTTCTATTAATAACATTTTGGTTAGTGTAATCAGTATAGCATGAAGAAGTTCACGCACCAAAACGATTTTGGACATGATCTACAAATTTTTCACGTCTATTGTTTCGGAGACTAAAAAGCGTTTCGTAGTTACTGAGAGATCAAAGGATTTGTATCTTTATGTAGGGCTAGAACTATGTATGTATGCGTGTGTATGCAATTCAGTCGTTTATATTAAATCAGACTGAGTTCCGTGTTGAGCCAATGTTAATTGAAAGCTATCCAGTTGAGTTGAAACACAGACATCTTAATTGGTCTTCATTAATCTAACTCGCGCGTTTGGTGCATTAACATTTCTTTTATTAGACGCACGACTGATTGACTTCGCTCATAATATTGATATCGTGATGAAATTATTTGATCTTTTTCGATGCCTTTCAATGTTTATATTTAGACATTTATTATTTTATATGTAATCGCTTATACTATATATTTGTGTCTGTCAATAGAAATTCTGGTGCTATGGATGGGTCTTTTCTATACTTTTCTCTCTTCACTTAGTTATTTAGGTAAAGTATTTTTTGATACATTATCTTATCGCCCTACATGAATTTCGCATACGTATAACTGACACATCGTAATGAATTCAATTTTGTAACGCGGTTACATAGCATCCAGTGGTGAATCGAGTATTAAATTTGATGCCCAGATCAAATTACCAGACCATGAAGTTTATCTGGTTTTTAATTGAATTGGTTAACTTATGTTCGACACCAGGTAAATGTTGAAACTAAATTAATTTATCACCTGTCAAAGAACTAAATAAACAACAAAGTTTTTGACACTTGATTTTCCGCGCGTTTCAAAGAACAACTTTCATCGTTCGCAGACTACTTTTGTGGCATATATTTGGAGCACAAGTAAAGCTTTGCACTTCAGATCTCGCGGTGAGTGCTGGCAATAATAAACCTTGAGATAAACGCAGAAGAGCCAAAATTATGCATTGTTGCGACAAACGATGCACTCTCTTTGTTTTCTTTACGCTTTTTACTAAACACCGAAAAGAAAATATAACAAGCCACACGATTCACTGTGCTTTTTCATATCTCTGTGTTAAGCTTTACGTTTGTGTAAACGAATTTGAAACATTTAAATTTTACTCAAATAGTTTGTAACATTTTTCAGCCAGTATTTAGCTTGAAATTTACCCAGATGGAGGGATTGGATTTAAATGCTTTCAGATATGTCATTTTTACAGTAAATATTATCTGAATTTGTAAAACTGTGTACATGAAAATTTCATTTGTGTTTGAATTTTGTTAACAGTGGTCGTGCAAATAACAGAGTTCTAACAACTTACTAACGTTATTGAGCAGTGATTGGCAGATTTAGTAAATATGATAAATGTGATGTTATAGCAGTTAGGAAGAATACTATTATAAGTTTTGACAAAGGGATATAATTACTACGGAATTCGTCAGATTTATAGTAAATAAAAATTATATAAATAGGGATTAAAAATCAATTTTCACAAACGAAAGTCTAAGAGAGGGAAATAAAACTTGCTACTGCTAAAAATTCGGGATTTTAAAGGGTTGGCAATGGTCGGTAAATGTTCTTATTTTAGAAGCCAATAGAAGTTTTAAATAAAGTACTTATAGCAGAAGTTCTTATCATGAATTTTTCGTATTAAATCTTAAAAAATATTTAAATTAAGATGCCAATTTCCTAAGATGTAAATGAAAATTTCATGTAATTTCAAGCTGGAAGAAGAATTTTTCTCAGCTATGAAGATAGCAAAACTGGCAGACGCCTGACAACAATGCATTGTTTTATTTATTACAATTATATTTATTACACTGGTGGTCTCGAGGTACAAGTTTGTGCTGTGTGGTCTAGAGGTCCTCGGTTCGATTCCTAGGTCGGGCAAAGTGTTGTTGGGTTTTTGCATTAGGAAATTCTCAGTAGCATCACGGTGTTTGGAATTGTGCCCAAGAAACGGCAATAGGCTCGCCCCCTATTACGTGGGACTGATACATACCTGGCGATATGTGGGTGCAGAAATACATGCTGATATTGCTTCAAGTCTTTGAGACAGTAGTACCACCCAATATTCATATTTTCATATGAATCTGATTCATTCACATGAGAAGGCCAAATAACTACAGTATCGCTTTAACACATCCTCTACGTTTCTACTTTATAAAATATAGCTATCTCGCATATTTCCTACGAACACTCTCATAACACAAAAAGAGGTTTTGTAAAAGCGAACTTTTTAGTTGTGGCCTGCTGTTTGAGATAACGTGAAAGCATGATGGCTTCAACAAGTACATACCTATTTATATGTCTGCCACAAACACGTGTAATGTTATTTTTATATGGGGCGCATCTGCACTCTTCGTGAGCGAACGCTTGCATATAATGTTATAACATTGCTTCTATGAATCATGAATACTTTGGAAAACTTTTAAAATAGAATTAGAAGATTTTAACAAAGTATGGACTGAAAATTTTCCACTAGATTAAGGTTAGATATAAACAATAAAAATGTGTTATTGTATTTTTGTTTACACCCGTATAACCTTAATTGAGTTACCGTATTGATGGGTATTTGGCACAAAACTGTTATAAACTTGTTTTTAGGTTGAGTTCAGTTTTTGTGTTGGTTGATCGATAGGTAGATATTTAGATTAAAAAAATATGGTGCAATCATGCCATAGTGAGTAATCATCATCGGCATTATCGGCCCATATATGTCCCACTGCTGGGCACGGGCCTCCGCTACAACTGAGAGGGTTTAGGCCTTAGTCAACCACGCTGGCCTAGTGCGGGTTGGCAAACTGCACACCTAGGAAATTCCTAAGAACTTTTAGGTGTTCAGGTTTCATCACGATGTTTTCCTTCACCGTTAAAGTACGTGATACTTATTTCAAACGACACAACTTAAAAGGCAGCCTAGTTAATAATTGATTTATGAAAGCATAATTACAAGAGATGCTATATGTACACACGTTACCCACAATTCTAATTGTTAATCAAGCTAAGTTGTAAGCTCTTAGTAGAATAGCCTCAATCCAAATGTTACAAGGAAATTGGCCTCACTTGTTGCCAGCCTGCCAAGTCAATCTGGCGACACCGCCACGGCCAAATGTGCACATTATGTCGTGATTAAAGCTTATGTAGTTGCGACATGTTACACAAACTGATTTGTCACAATTACTGTATACTGACGGTCAATATACCGCCTTCAGCGATAAGACCGCCATTTGTACTAATTTAGTCTTCTGTAGTCCATAGTTTTTATCTTATGTGTACAGAAAAGTTTTAAATATAGAAATAAATAATAATTACTGATTAATGTATTGAAAATATAATAGTTACTTTTTCTATTTTATTATTCCTAGCAGTAGAGCATAGGTTTCCCTGTTGTGTATCAATATCGTCTTCTATTCACTCCACGATTGGGCACGGGTCTCTTCTACAACTGATAGGATTTAGGCCTTAGTTCACATCGCTGGCGTAGTGCGGATTGGTGGTCTTTTCCTTTTTTTGTGCATGTTTCCAGTAGATGTTACCCTTGACCATGATATTGCGTGATCATTCGTTGCATGACAAACATATCTCCGATAGTCACGGGCCCATGTCTGGGTTTTAAGATTAGCGACCGCTTAGATATTGTCTCAACCTAGCGAACGAGTTATTTTGGGTTATTATATTGACAGCCCCATGGCGCAATTGGCTATTCACCAGCTTGAGAAACTAGAGGTCGCGGGTTTGATCTCCGCACCGAGACAAATGTTTGTGAGATCCATAAATATCACCACCGAAACACCGAAAAGTCTCTCTCGTAGGTTTTGATACCCAGGACACAAGACTTGTATCTTAATGTGGGGTCAGAACTAGTATTTGACTATTGGGCGTATTTACTTATTTATTTATATAAAATGAAGAAGCCTATATCTTTTACACAGGGGTCTAACGTCATACAATGCATGAAACGTATTCTTTGTTATATATTACTAAATAATCCGACCAATCAAATAAATATATATCTTTTGATACTGTTATTAGTAAGGTTTATTGCTAATGAAACTGAATGGTCCATTGATACCAATCAAATATAAAGCTTGCTCGTAAAGGATAATGAGCTATCATCCCAATCATAGCTTTGTTATTATTATCAGGTGTAGATACAATACATTTTTAGATAAAAATGACTCTGAATATGCTAATTTAGGATTTGTTGAAATGATCATAAAATATTTTTTTGTTATTGTTCTTATATCTTCTTTGTTATTATCTATATATCAATCCATAAACGACTTACTGCTAGGCACGGGACTCCTGTACTGTTGAGAGATGATAGTTTTTTTACACCGTCCTGGACTGAAGTACGGATTGGTGAATACAATACCAGGAGAATATCGTTCTTTTATCAACAAAAAATAATCAAAAACTATAATACACTGCACATCTTTATGTACATATATTAAATAACATTAAAGAGAATACATGAATATAATGGTATAATCCAATTAATTCGACCAATAACCGAAGGTACCATACGAAAATCTTAATATCATATTCGTTTTTGCCGTATCACCCACTAACGGTTTTGTTCGGCTAATAGCCCTTTTCCGGCATCCATTCCGTGCATTAACGGACCGAAATCATCCTATTTATTTCTCATTATCTGCCTGCAGTTTTTACGAGACTTGCATTGAGCATTTAAAAGTACTTCGATGTGGCTTTAAACATTTATGAGTGTGGATTTAAATTGGCTTCATTGGGGTGTATAGTTTTACAGATTCCAATATTTAAGAAAATAAATAAATGGCAATATATTGTAATTCTACACTAATAATATACATATTTCTTATAATTAGAAATAAATGATAAAGGTTTTCCTTTAGCGATTATTTTAGTTAGTAACTTTCCAAATGCAATTACTCTGACAACACTGTAATCGGAATAGTGGGGTGGTCGAGAATCGATAAATAGGTTGAGAAATAACAAGTGGGGGGATTCACCATTGGGACGAGGAACAGTAAGGAAGAGACTGCGTAAGTGAGATGGACACAGTGTAATGGTACATAAAAAGTGTATAATAACCTTAACAAAGTGCAGACGGAGTTTCATTTACTACGACTAGTTGTATTAGAATCTTACGGGGTGACTCCCAAAATTACTCGACTTCATATTTAAAGTTTAACTGAATTCGCAATTTGGAAATTCAACCCAGATCTTAGGAAGACTTTTTAGCGAGTTTTTCTCCTATACAAACAAAAGAATAATGAACTTAAACTTCAAGTAAAAATTCCGGTCCTTAATAATTTTTACAAAGTCAATATTAACTGAAAGTGTGTCAATTTACATATCAGATTTTTCGGTCACAATAATATTTTAATACTTTCACCAAAAACATAGAAATTGAATCAAATCGCAAACAGTATGGAAAGTAAATCAGTGTTTACCAGACCCGGCCAGGTGGTCGTGTTCACGTCAAATTGCGCTGGATTTGCTTGTGTCAACAGGTTGGGACGGGGCGGTAAATAATTTTTTAAATAAAACCTTTTTTCTTATTTTCCCATTAAATCAGAATTTGTAACGTTATTTATTACGTTTGTAAGTGTCGCAGGACTAACAATTTTATCCCAAAGATTTTATATGTTTAGTTAATTGGAATTCTATGAATTTTCCTCAACATGCTACAGTTGGTAATATTAATACGTCCTGCATAAAAACTCTAGCCTAGTGCTATTTTAGTATGTATGTATCAATAGTATCATCATCATCATCATCATCATCCCAAATGCGCCCCCCTGCTGGGCACGGGCCTCCTCTACAACTGAATAGTATGCATAAAACATATTGCCAAATTAGGTTGGCAGTATAATTTTGCATCTATAGGACTCGGGTTCGATATCTGGGCCGGTCAGAGAGTTTAATGTTCAGAAACATTTTTTTAACTATAGGTAAAGTTTTTGGCGAAAGGTAAAGAGAGAGCTTTTTTCATTTCAAAAATACATGTGTATTTACATATGTCTGTAGTTTCAAAATTATACGTATTGCATTTCCCAGAAAATTCCTTCTTTAAATCTACAACACATCCTTAAACCGTCGGTAATACTATCAACGTTCCAACCTCAAACCAAACAAACAATGCCTTAATTTAAATTGTACAAAACAAATTGCACTGAACCGTACATCGCGCTCCCCTATTTGCATGATAGTATAGCGTTGATAACAAATAAGCAGCGGCCGGTTCTGGCGCCGTCGGCTGGTAACAATCGACTATCAGATACGGGCGCGCTTCCAACTGTATACCAGGGCTGGGCAGGTACCGTGCATGTCAATTTGCATGGGATTTTGTTACGTCATCAATGGAGAGCCGGGACAATGGCTATGAAGCGTTGGGATAAGCGTGAATATAATGTAGGTCGGTTGATGGTGATGATAACTTGATGTTATATGTTATTTAGTGGTGCGATTAAATTTCGCTGTTCATCAGTTAATATAAGTTAAGTGTAATATTAAAAATAGCCAATGTAATTTAAATGTAATAAATTATTTTTACATAAATTAAATCGAAATAATAACATATTTTATCATAACTTGTTTATGGTGGGTGCTTATATCCTGATCGTATCGGCTTATTCATGCAGCAGTTACAAAATATCTGACGAATCCAACGGTTATTAAATTTAATACAAACATACATTAAAAGCTTACAATGCTGACTATTTTGAATACCATACCACTTAGAGCAAATAAAAGAGCTATTTATTATCTAAAGGTGGCCAATTTTAATAAGTGCAGATTTCACAATCCGTGTGACAACCCTAATAACAAGCCCCTTATCGCGTACGTGGGTAAGGAAAGGTAATAGTGGCAATCGTTACGCCACCCCAAGAATATTAACCGACCAAATAATGTAGGCCTAGTTTTCCACTTACAACGTTTGTTTCAGCAGAACAACCTAATTTATTCAATGCGCTGAGATAACAGACCTGTAGGCATTTGTTCTTGTAAAATACATTAATGAACTTATTTGTGCGGCTGGAGCGTTAGGTGGCTTTTATTTAGGTAGTTTCACCTGTGATGTCTTTGTTTTATTAAAAATTTAGAAGCCACAATTAGTAACTTCTATTTAATTATCTATTCATTTACACATAATACAATACAATAATTGTACTTGATTTAATGCCTAAGGCATTATCTAGAAAAATAATGCAAAAGCCGAGAATTAAACGTGTTGATTATACGCGATAAGTTATCCTATGAACAACGAAACATTCCCATTTAGCCCTTCATATGTATAACATAAGTACACATACATAACCTCGCGCCTGTATTCGCCGATGGGGTAAGCAAAGGTGCATTTCTGCATCCATATTGCACTAGGTATGTATCAGTCCCGCGTAATAGGGTGCGAGCCTTTTGCCTTTACTCGGGCTTCATTTCAGACTCCGTGCTGCTATTGAGAATTTATTTATGGGAAAAGGCAAGAACAGTTTGCTTGGCACATTCTTGTGCCACGTGACTACGAGGCAGAAACATAAGTAACTTTTTAAATATAATATTACATTTTAATTTCACGTTAATCCTGCAAATCGGTAAAATCAACGAGTGAGTTTATTTACCTAAACGCGCCACTATTAAAAGATCTAGCTTTTTACGGGTTTTCAAACTAAAGATTCAAACCTTAAACATAAGTATGTTCATATATAAATTAGTTTAAAGTGCCAGTAACAATATTATGCGCTGTGTTAGTTCTAGTACCATACGGATATCTTCCAACTAATACAAAACGTAAAGTTTAGTTTTGTATCAAGTTGGGTTAATATAGGGGTATTTCACGGCCTCAGGTGGTTTACACAGTTAATTGGGACAGGCGAAAGCTTACTTACCTTCGCTCAAGGGCATTTCTAGACATAAATCTACGTTTGGTGTCCGAAATATCCTTATCACAGTGCCTTTGGAATAAAACGCACATTCACTACTATCTCAGATGTTTTTATTAGAAAAATAATGACAACATAAAACATTTAATATAATAGTTATTAGGATGGCAACACTGTCTGTAATTTGTCTTTGTTCATGTAGTCAGCAGTTGCTGAACAAACTCGGTAATCTTGGTAGTTTGTTTAAAATAAAACGGTTCTTATTCAAAAAATACAGTTTCTATTTTTAATAACTACAGTTTTTAAATGATAGATGGATAGATTTACTTGGAGTGAAATAGTTTGTTGGGGCGCTGGTCGTAGATTCATGTCCGGAGCACATTAAAGATTCCTTTGAGCTTGTAGTACATTAGAAGTCTTCGCTCACTTCAATTATAAAAAATGACGTGATTAAAATTTAATTGGTGAGATTTCAACATACCAATTTAAAGGAACTCATCTATCATATTAGTATTACATAGCAAACGGTCATCAAACAATTAGTTGCATTTCCTCAAATGGCACAAATTGGCTAAAGTCAAGCATTCACTATGGAGATGGGGGTGCATCCACTTTATACATCTTTTCGGCTATTTTGTTAAACAGTGGCGGTACTTCCATAGAAGCCCAAAAGCCCAGTTTGCCTTACAAAATTCCGAATAATTAATCATTAAGCTTTAATTTTTTATTTCACAAAAAAAAATTGACATATAAATGAGAAATCCTGACCCCACAATAAAAAAATTATAAACTAAACATATAGGTAATTAACGTGTAATGCTTTTGGGCTTTTATAGAAGTACCGCCAGTGAGCTTAAAGCGCCATAGGTCTGAACGCTTGGGAGCATTGACGACCAGAAATAACAATTTACTCGTTTGCCAGACGAAGGTATTAAAACATATCTGATATACTTTAGGCAACCTCGTTGTTTGGGCATTGTTAACATTACGTCTTTAACGCGATACCATTTAAACACGTTACAATTTTTGTTCTTGGATAGACGCCAATGGCACGTTGTTTATTTGTTATGGACAATTTTATAGTTCTAGCAGCGGCGCAAAAATAAAATTTGATATAAATCCGATCCAGAACGATCAGGTTTATTTCTATTCTTAACGACGACTGTGGCCCTTTATGAATCTATAATTTCCATCTATCATTTAATTTTCTATATGTAACTAAACGAAATAATTATTATTTTATTTTATTTAATGGATTTTATTGTACACTATACAACAAAATGTAACAAAAATGAAATAAACAACATTGAACAATAGCTACGACAGGCGGTCTTATCGCTATTTCTATATGATCTTATTATATAGAGAAGAATATTTAAACAAATGTTTGCATGTGGCGTCTTATTACCATCATCTCATAGGTAATTATGTGAGGCAAAATTGTTGCGTTTTGTCTGATGAAACATTGTCGTTGACCAAATTTGTTGGTGGCTGGATGTTTATATTCCCCTTGGTACAATTATACTCTCGAGCTTGTCGTGTACCGTAATCAGCATGTTAATGCGATTACCAACAAGCTGATACAATAAATTAGGTTTAAGATAAAAGCTCTCATTTCTGGCCTATTGTTTCTACTAGTAACGACTGAACTTACAATGCCAAAGCAAAAGTATTACATAATTTAAAAAAAACTAAATTAATTGTGCAAAATCATTACAAATCCACCAATTAAACATGAGAGATGTACGAAAATAGTTAAATATGTGAAGCTTATCTGTTTTGGGCTCCGATACATTGGAAATGGCCAGTGTTGACCCATGGAACAGGCTAGTATTTTATTGTATTTTGTTAAACGCAACAAGGTGTGGTGAATTGACCACGTTGACTTACCAAAGTTAGATGCTTTCCGATATCAGCCAGGATCTTAGGAAGACAAACAAAAGCTAATTTTTTAAATTTTTTATTTAGGTCTTTATTTATTATATAGGGTTTATTCAAAATGATAATGTCACCCTCGAATATATTTTTTTATGATTTCGTATTATTAATTTAGAAATGAACACAATTGCCTCGTGGTCTCGCGGTACAAGTATGTGCCGTGGGATCTAGAGGTCCTGGGTTCGATTCCCGGGTCGGGCAAAGTGTTATTGGGTTTTTCCATTAGGAAATTTTCAGTAACAGCACGGAGTCTGGAAATGTGCCCGAAAAACGGCAATAGGCTCGCCCCCTATTACGTGGGACTGATACATACATGGCGAAATGTGGGTGCAGAAATACACCTCTGCCTACCCCTTCGGGGAATACAGGCGTTAGTTTATATATGTATGTATGTAAATGAACACAACGTTCTCATGTAAAATTGGAAAGAGTAATATAACATTGACCTAATTGACATTTTCGAGCGCAGCCGCATTGTTACGGAATAGCGACGGCGCCTTGTTGCATTTGCTCCGCCAATATTTGACAAACATCTTGTCTATCACATTTTGTTTGTTTTATCCAAGACCAATGTTTGGTAAACAGCAGAAATACCACGCTCTTGTTACTTGACCCAAATTGAAAAAAGCCGAAATTGTTACTTGAATACATCTATGTATGCAATTATGTAAAGAGACGGTAATGTTGGCCTCGAGATTAGGCGCGCAGTCGCGACTCTCGGCGGTCGCGAGTTCAAACCCCAGGCAAACACTTCTCGATGTTATATGTGTATTCGCAATGAATAATAGCTTATTTTAACGGTGAAGGAAACACTAAAAGTAAAGTTAAAGTTCTTTGGAATTTCTTAGGCGTGTAGTCGGCCAACCCGCACTTAGCCAGCAGCGTGGTAGACTAAGGCCTAATCCCCTGAGGCCCGTGCCCAGCAGTGAGACGTATATGGACTAATAATTATGAATGCAATTATGTTTTTTTTTTGTGTATCGATAATGCCAAAGCATTATAAAAATATGTTTGGCATTCTAAGGATTATTCTCCTATCAAGGTGTTTCAGGACATTATATCGATAGCATCAATATAATGTCATTTTTTAATTATATTTTCCTTGGTATAAATTCATTTTTGTTTTTGTTAGCATTTATTATTTCAGAAGATTCCATTGAGTATTTCATATAATATTTTTTTTACAAAACCTACAACAATTTTGCATCAAATAATTTTCACACCAGTCCAAGATTCCTGAAATACCAAAGAAACCATTTAGCTACGAAGCATTCAAATATATGAATACCTTACAATTTATTTGACACGAAATTCAATTTTGGGCACAGAATGAATTCATAAATAGGTTTTATTTTATGATATCTTTGACGTTCTTGGAGGAATTTGACATTGCATTGAATTATTTTGTTTATGATCAGTATTAATTTTGAAAAACGAATATAATTAATTGGACCTGAAGACCTTTACATACTCGTAGTACCTAAGAAATAACCATCGTTTATGTGTATCTGATCATGGCTTCCGTGATTACATTTTTAACTATAATATAAGTAGGTGCCGTGCGATCCAGAGGTCTTGGGTTCGATTCCCGGGTCGGGCAAAGCGTTATTGATTTTTCCATTAGGAAATTCTCAATAGCAGCACGGAGTCTGGATATGTGCCCGAAAAACGGCAATAGCCTCGCCCCGTATTACGTGGGACTGATACATACCTGGCGAAATGTGGGTGCAGTAATGCACCTCTGCCTACCCCATCGGGAATACAGGCGTGAGGTTATGTTTGTATGTATTATAGACTTTAATTTAAGGACCTTCTTTAAATTATATCAACCATAATCGTATCCCGTTTTTGTGGAACTACATTGGTCGAGGTTATGCACACCACAACTCCATCTGACTATGGCCTGGGTTTAACATTTATGATATCATACTTACAACCATATATACTCCAATGCCTCGATAGAGTGAGCAGACGTTTTTTTCTATACAGAGGTTCTTTCATTTATTATATCCCGCGTAAAAATGTGTGACCATACAAGGGTTGATTGCTTCACTTTATGCTGCTAAGAATTTCATGACGCTTTAACGCTTAATTTGCTCTTTGTCAGACATCTGAATCTGACCTAGGAAGTTAAAATCGCATGCTGCACACTTACCATACGTCGTAGTAGCAACGGACTACTCGTATATTCATGATATAAATTTGTAATTATTTCGGGGCCTAGAATTCTGATACTCAGGACAAAACAACGTTATAATAAAAACAGCTCTGGCATTTTTCTTTTCGTTTTTACGAGCTATCGTGACGTCAAACCATCTCGACGATAATTCGACCGCAAAATTAAGCTGTTAAATATTTAAATTTTAATTACTCGTAAACAAGTGACGATCTTGTGAAAACAGGATACATTGGGAGATTAACGAGCCCAAGTTTATCTGAAATTTACAGAATGTACATAATTAAGGAAGCCATAACACTGTCCGTACTGTAGTAGTCGCGCCATTGCGAGGTTTTGTAAACAATGAGTTGCGGTTATGTGTATAAACATCCTTGTATATGAAAAAAATTATAATCAACAAAATTGTTTATTAATTTCTTGAGTCTTTTTTTATTAAAGTATAAGATTACTTTAATAGAAAGGATTATAAGCTATTCTTTAATAATTACATTGCTTAACTTTCAGACCTTGCAGTGGAGACGAAACCTTATTGGCTGAAATGGGGCGCAGAACATAAATATTAACATCATCACTATTACGAGATCTTATTCAGTGGCGGTATTTCCATAGAAGCCCAAAAGCCCAGTTTGCTTTACAAAATTCCCAATAATAATGTTGGATTTATTTAATTAAAAGAGCAAAAGTAGATTTTGAACGGAGTAGTTTAATTAAAGAGACTTGAGAGATCCTAATATAAAAAAAGGGAGCGAATGACATTCTTACACAGCTTATATACTAATTATAAGACTAGAGATGTTCAATAGTTATTACAACATGAGTCGATTATGTAGGGTTCAACTTTCTAATGTTAACAAATAATCATTAAGCTTTAAATCGTTATTTAGCAAAAACAATTTGACTAAATGAGAATATACTGACTCCACAATAAACAATTATAAACTAGACATTACACAATTAACTTCTAACGCTTTTGGGCTTCTATGGAAGTACCGCCACTGAGTTTAACGTACCCAGATATAAAAATGACCACAAGTTTAAGACTCCCAGTCCAGTGTATTTATAGTTCAGAATATTAAGATTTGTAATGTATTATTGTTCATTCGTGAAGGATTTTTTTTCTTAGTATTTTACACAATAGTCTTCTGCGGAATTTTACAAAGATTATAGAATATTTTGCTCTTCAGATACGTTCTTTCACGCAGTCATGTGGCGATTTAACTACGCGTAAAAACGTGCCAGACGAACGAATGCGTGTATTCCGAGCTTTAAACATTGTTTTGTTATCATATTATAGCAGATTGCGGTAGGTACGCGAGCGAGTTAATTTAGGTTTTTATAAACAACGTTTGCGGTTCAAGCGAGAAACTTGGGCTGAGACGAATAAAATTGTTCAAACATATTTTCTACTACATTTTAAGCAGGCTTACGTCCTTGTTATCTATAAATATAAAAAGGTATTAGCAATCTCATTTTACTGAATACGAAATGATAGCAGCACGCTCCAGAATTAAATACACTCTTTAATTTTCCGGTTAACTTTGGCATTTATTCCATCGTACAAAGGAACGTATTACGTTAAAGGATCGGGCCTGGATCGAAATAAATTTTCCTTCAGACCTCAATTCAATTTTGAAGATGAAAGAAATCCTTTATGTTGTAGGTAAACGAACAAAAGGCGTACGTTTGTACCATGGTATAAAACAATTAAGATTCATTACTGACGTTCTCCCCACATGATGTTAACCAGATTTGTTTTTCATAATTTATATGATAGTCAGCTCCGGGTGTAGTGCTGCGCCGATATGTGTTTGGTATTGTTACTTTGAACTTTTTGTTTGAACAATAAACGAAAATTAATTTTTAAAAGTAGATTCCGTGGGTACGGTTCTGTGATTTGTTGAATCATTTACGAGTTCTCGCAGTCTATACTGTTGTCCGGTTTAGTCAATCACTGTTCACTGTAACCAACATAAAAAACTTTGTGAGGAATTTACCGAATTACTTAATGATCTTGGTTATTCCTAATGATATAGCCTGTAAGAATGTATTTGGGATTTGCCAACTCGAATGGAAGACTAGGAAACAAGATCTCATAAACATTTGACATTCCATTCCCAGAAGTAGATAATCTATTAATCTATACTCCATACAAATAAATAAAATTGAAGTGTCTGTAATATTGAAATAACCGCTTTTTAATAAATACATATAGATGTATACAAGATACATATACCAAAATAACGTTTTTTTTAATTTTTGTCTGTCTGTTTGTTCCGGCTAATCTCTGAAATGGGTGGACCAATTTTAACGGGACTATCACTGGCAGATAGCCGATGTAATAAGGAGTAACTTAGGCTACGTTTATTTTAGAAAAATCTTTTATTATAGAAAAATAATAATTAAGTACGGTATAATAATAAAAAACTAAAAAATTGAAGAATCGACTGTTAGGCGGAACGAAGTTCGCCGGATTAGCTAGTCTTATATAAATACCGATGCTATCTTACTCTATACGAAACAATCTCACATAATCAACCACGTTGTAGAAAAATTAAATATATCCGGTACCAAAAGAGTCTTTGTAGAGGTAAAGTACTTCACTTAAAGTGTTTACACATGCTTGAGTCTTTCATCCACCTTAGAGTGTGGACGTAGGCGAGCTGGGATTATCCCTTCATTGTTGAAGTAGGAAAATCACACATACACCTAATGTACCTAAGTGTAAAATGAAGTGTACTGAAGATACGAGTATTTAGACGTAGAACAATATCCCGACAAAAAAATATATTTCTTAACGTTTTCCTAACAACTACATACATTTAATACTCGTGGTTGTAAGGAAAACGTATTTATTTTTATCGGGATTTTTTTTAATGTCACGGTGTTTAAAATCACCGTGATTGCCTGTCTTAGTCTTCGATCACGGTTTTTATACAACTTGTATATCGCTTTAGAGTCCTAAGGGTAAAGTTTAATACATGGTGCACTGTTTCGATTTTCAACCCCTGAACGCGATTACGTGAGATATTCCCACAGGGCGACCGTTATAAATCCAACCTAACTGCTTGCTTAATGTCCACAATCTGCACATTCATATGTTAATTGGTGCTAATAGCGTCCATGTTAATAATAAGTGAGAGGTTAGTAGTGCTTTGTATGAAATAATGTGAGCGCTTTTGAAATCATCGCTTTTCATATAGCCGTTGAAATTTAATAAGACGGGCAATAATAATTGTAGCCCGCAAAATTAAATAGAATAGACGGTTAGAAAATTTTAGTAAATAAAATAAAATAAAAAAATCATTAGACTTATTTCATAACAGCTTGTAAGTTACCTAATAGTTTAGTAAGTGGTAATCAAATGACGCACAAAACAATGATTAAATAATGTATGGAATATGCAATTTTTTATTCATAATATGACATTCATAGTCACGTAACAAAGACATTAATTATCTCGTTAATTAAACTTTGAAATGTTTGTATTTTTAATTTTTGTTTTATATCTAATATTTTAATTGACTACGTACTGTGTTAGAGCAATTTTATCACTACCTTCTTTATTGTTTGATATTATAAAACTATCTGGTCTAAAAAGTGTAATCTCAATTACGATATTAATTTTGTTTTAATGGAGCTCTTTTATTCCTTTATAGAACTTACTAAAAAGGTTATAAAAAAAGTCCATGTCATAAAAAGTATGAAACTAATAAAACTTTGACACCACAATGCCTAAAACTAGGTTTTCCATTATGTAAATTTAATTTTACTGGGCTGGCAAACTCTGTCCGCTTATTATGCTCATATTAATAAATTTACATGCAAAACTCGTACAACTAGTCTACGGAGACTCTTATATAGACGTCAAAGCTTTGGTTCGTAAAGCATATCTTACAAGACTAATGCCTCTAGAGACAATGCTCGACGTACAACTTGCAAAGTCTATTTGAAAT
This sequence comes from Hemaris fuciformis, assembly GCA_907164795.1. Lineage (NCBI taxonomy): Eukaryota > Metazoa > Arthropoda > Insecta > Lepidoptera > Sphingidae > Hemaris > Hemaris fuciformis. Next base: position 5,567,884 of record OU015440.1, on the reverse strand, counting down.
ATTGTATTTTATTTTTATTGCTATGAAAATAACTCGATACATCTGACGGTAAAACTTTTTCACATATAAACCGTTGAAGCAATTTTGATGGAATTCGGGTATTTTTTTATACTGACAAAGGGACAACATCGCACCTGAAAGTAAGCACGGTCCTATTAAAACGGCGCATCAAGTGACAGAATGATCTTTCATCACTCGATACTCTGATTTGTTATATAGGTAGAAATTGGACCTTGGAGAAAGGCTAGCTTATTGACGTCTCATAACATCTGAATTGTAATGTAAAATATCGATATCCTAAGTAGTTGTATGTGTAGGACTGGTACTATAGAAAATCTTTTTAATGTCTAGGTACCAGAAAATGTGAGACGGACATAAATATCATACATACATAATACACACTCAGGGCTGTGTCCCTTGATGGAGTAGGCAGAGATGCATGGAACCTAATGCTGTTTTTAGGGCACATTTCCAGACTCCGTGCTGCTATTAAGAATTCCCCAATGGAAAAACCCAATAACACTTTGCCCGACCCGAGAATCGAACCCACGGCACATACGTATACCGCGAGATCACGAGGCATAAATATGCCATTAGTTATTTAGATTCGATAATAATAGATTTTTATTTATGCCAAAATTCCTTTGTTGTTCGACAAATATTGTCAGAAAATAAAAGTGGGTATAATAAAAAAACTTAGTTTGAAAACCTTTTAAGAAGTAATAGCACATGCTAATACAATTTTCGTCTCGGCTCATGGCAAAGTTGAGAGATGTCACTCCCGAGTTCGTTCACTTCGTAAAAGTTTCCAAGTAATAAAATTAGAGGATGAAATATCAAAAGAAACTCCAGCCGTTTATTTGTATATTTAGATGATAAAATTTAATTATAACGTGTTTGTAAACTTTTTATTATTGCTCCAATTGATTTATGATTGTAGAGAATTTGTTAAAAATACAGTTTTTCTCGTATTTCTGAATGACTTGGCGCTAAAGGATAAAGTTTCATTTATTTTGATTAACTTATGAGAGTTTTTTATGTTTACTTTGATCTGAAAATAATGATATTAAATATTGTTTTAGATCAAGAATAACCTTCACCACTTCATTGTAATAAACTTTAACCCTTTCTTTTAAAATTTAGAGTTATAGAATAATTTTGATTGAAGTGTTAATTTAATAATTCTATATTAAAGATTGTTCACTTTACGTATCAGATTAAAGAAAGGCGTACAAATTGATAAGTGACCACTTACCCCTCTAGAACTTCATTGCGAGATGCTATGTGATTTTCTAAATGAATGTAAAAGAATGGACAAAGTAAGAGAAATTTTGCAGTTCGTGACATCAATTTTCTCATTTCAAGATATTCAAGGTAGAATAGTTCTACCTAATTCCCGGCCATGTTCTTAAAAACGTTCATTGAAACTGTCTTTATTAAATGATATTATGCTATGTCATGGCTCGGTCGGCAGTGCAAATAAAATAAATAAATAAATACACCCAACAGTCACATACATAGTCTGACCCCACATTAAGATACAAGTCTTGTGTCGTGGGTATCAGAAACTACGAGAGACTTTTCGGTCTCACAAACACCCAGACCCGAAACAAATATTTGTGGATCACACAAACATTTGTCTCGGTGCGGGGATCGAACCCACGGCCTCTCGTTTCGCAAGCTGGTGTCTAGCCAACTGCGCCACGGGGCTGTCAAATTAGATTGATAGTTTAGCTTACGTAATAATATTTTCAGGTAATGTCCATTATATAAGTAGATATTATTAGGCGGCTATGGTCATTATTCAAAAGCCATTTGTTAATAATTCTTACCCACTATAATCTCTACTTAGCAGAAATGTCCATCAGACAATCGAAGTTTCGAACGAAAATCTTTACAATTCGCTCAGTGACTAAGAATTTCATTCATGAACCGTAGAGCTCGGTTCAATGCAAACTGAGTGCAGGCGTGGTATTAATAGATAAGTGTGACCCCTATTGTTGAATTGTACCGAGATTAAAACGGATATTCCGAGAAGTGCTTCGTAATTTCTTGGTAAAATATGCATTCACGTTCACTGACCTTACCTAAACAAGGTTAACTTAATATGCAGTTTACACAGTGCAACGGCATGGTTCAAATTTTTGATGAGAAAATATTATATTTTTTAGAAAAATTGGAATTGGAAAGACACAAATTTTTGAGGTGAAAGCTTCTTTAGCGGCGCTGTGCACTTTTTTTAGGATGAGTAAAAAATGATGAACTCGCGTCAGATGACATGATCCTGATGTAATATAAATTGTCATGTTTGTGTACGATAGCGCAATAAATATTGAATTTTACCACATAAATGAAACTATCATCTTTTATACTGATAAATAAAACAATTCGAAATTATTCCCTAAACATTCCAAAATATTCAAAAATGCACAACGTTAATGTTAAAGTATTCACTTCTGCCGACACTCCCGGAGTGCCACCCGTTTTTTTTTTCTTATCGTCAAGATATTTAAATTCATAACTCTATTTAATTCATTTTATAAATAAAATTAAATATCTATCGTCACCGAGTAAAGGTAATGGAGTTGTAGCTTCATTAAGAAGATCTGCCTAGATAATGGTCGCAGGTTTAAACAATAAGTTTTATGCGATACGCTTTTCATCATCATCGCCGGAGAAAATTCTTTCTATGGCTAAGATCGGGCCTATAACATGGTTAAAAGAGGTTTAGCATTAGTCAACTACTAGCCTAGTATATGATTTTGTAACATAAATTATTACAGTTTTTTTTCTGTGAATTCTCCTAAAAAATGTCTTAGGTATGAGAAGTCTACCATCCGCATTACAATTGAATTGAAAATTGAATTTTGACAGCCCCGTGGCGCAGTTGGCTAGACACCAGTTTGCGTAACGAGAGGCCGCAGGTTCGATCCCCGCACTGAGACAAATGTTTGTGTGATCGTCAAATATTTGTTTCGGGTCTGAGTGTTTTTGAGACCGAAAAGTCTCTCGTAGTTTGTTATACCCATGACACAATACTCGTATCTTAATGTGGGGTTAGAACTATGTATGTACTGTTGTGTATTTATTAATTAGGCCAGCTCAGCAAATTAAGGTTTGGTTCTAAGCAGCTATCAAGGACGTCTATGATGAACCGAGACTTGTTTTATGCAACACTTTTAAGGCTGATACATTAAGGCGTGGTTGCTAGAGAAAATTTCCACAGCAATGTGAAATATTTTGTGTGTATGAAGCATGTAGGTGTATCTGTTTACTATCACATTCCCAAGTCTGTACCTAAACGCGAGTATAATCCATAATTATTTTCTATAACGTGATCTCACGGCTATGCAGGGTTGTTGGTTTGTGATAATCTGATTTTATTATTTTATAATATAAATCGATTTTTTACCTTAAATTTGTTCTTTGCCTAAGTTTTATAAACAATATTTGGTCCTAATTAAAACAATACATTTATCTTGCTCATTAAACTCTATAAATTCTTTTTTTTAAAGAATATTACGGCATATGAAATATTAACGTTGTACACGAGGCAACCCTGTTCTTGCTATGAGTTTACACGTTCTGAACTCCTACTTTGTTATAAGCCAGTGTACGCACCTATACATTGTTTTTTTAGTACTAACGAAGGTTTAATGTGAAAATGTAACACGTGGGCTTTTAAAATAGCACACCACATTAATATTTAAAATTTACGTTCCATATTCTTTGTAATACGCATCTGAATATGTTTTGAAGTTTTTGCCTTTCAAGTAAGTGGTTTTATGGGATGTACTTATGGGAATAACTAAAATTTCAAAATAGATTCTAAATAAAGAAAAATATATCTAGGTTTATGCGTAGTGTACAAAATTACTTTATTTGTATTTTAAGTTTCTTATTATCTTCTTCTATTTGTTCTTATACATAATACACATTTCTACAATATATATTATAACACCTCATTTAAACACCAGTGTCCTAAATTGGTTGGTGTTGTATATTGAAACACTTTACTAATCATGCATTAATATAATTAAAAAAGGCACTTACCGAGATCCAAAACTTAGTATCTAAGTAATATTGAAAAGGATATGGATTGGTGATGAGAGCCAGGCACCAACTCCGCGGCCGCGTGTCTTGAGTCAGGTATCGCAGCGCCACGGGAGTGAAGCCAGGGTAGGGGAGACCCTGGCCCACACTGCTCTCCGTGCTCAGTCCTTCTGAGTCCGATTCCCCCCCATCGGACTCAGAACAGCCCCCACTAGTGTCCGATTCAGGTCCCCTCTCCCTATACCCGTAGTATGGCATGTCGGCCGACATCCACTTAACTTATAAGCTCATTTTATCACTTCAACAGTTTATTCACTAATACTACATTTTAAACGTTTGTTCAACTGTATAAATACGTGTCGGTTTGTACTGGGAGCGTGTGTTTTGACTGTTCCGTCACTACGCCGGTAGGGAGCGCCATGATTGAGATGCGAAGTGCTATCTGGAACAAAAGAAATAAACTATTAACTGCTTGAATAAACTGCTGGTCAGGGACTTGTGGAGTGAGGATTCTAAATTACTGCTAACAAGATCATCTAATAAATCGGTTTTAATTTGCTTGCGGGAAAAATATTTCGCTTTTTGCTTTATTGTTTTATTTTGCTACAGTCGACTCAGCACGAAGGAAGTAATGCCATGTTTTTTCCTTGAGGCCGCTTGTATGCAAATAGGTAGTATTTATCTTTCTCCCTGTCCTTTGTTTACTCTCACACAATAACTTATATTATATTTGTGATAGGGTATTTGTTTGTTAGGCTGTGATTCCAAAGTTGCTAACCCGATTTCGATGATTTTGCTACGGAGATAGACGGGGTAATAAAGAGAGATAGTTATAGGCTACTATTTCCCGTAACATATTCCAAATTTCTTTTAAACTTTGACAAAATACATTTATTTGTATTATAAAAATACATTTATTTGATTAAGTGGTAAATTAACAACGACACAAACAAATATGTGAAGAAAGCTTAAATTGGTCGCTTAATAATATTAATACGACAAAAATGACTAATGAGCTGTTCGTGTACGGAGGAAGCTATAAAATATTTATAGAATTCTCGCGTGCTGTAGTCGAGGGCAAACACGAACAAATTGTTTCCATTACGCCTAATGACTTACCAATCCTGACACCGAAATTTGAAGTGTGGTTATTTGGATATATGCTTATCACACGAAGACGAATAAACAAACAAATACACCCAACAGTGACATACATAGTTTTGACCCCACACTAGGATACAAGTCCTGTGTCGTGAGTATCAAAAGTACGAGAGACTTTTCGGTCTCACAAACACCCAGACCCGAAACAAATACTTGTGGATCACACAAACATTTGTCTCGGTGCGGAGATCGAACCCGCGGCCTCTCGTTTCGCAAGCTGGTGTCTAGCCAACTGCGCCACGGGGATGACGGCTGAGCTAGTTTGAATGAAATTTGAGGGTATAAACAGTTATTCCAATTTTTTGATTATATTTGTTTTATGCACTTTAAAAAGTCATGTAAGTACAGTCTAAGTGCAACGAATAATCGAGATACTCATAAGAGTATCTCTAATAAAAACAATTACGCCGGCATTTTAATAACCGGGCTTAGACAAGGTGATATCGAAAAATGTAACATTTACCTACGCCTGTCACCATATTAGTCCTTCACTTCGGAATTCGTAATCCAGATGGTATGAAATTTTTTCCACCAAAAATAATAATACTAAGATCTGAAGACCACGCCATAGACGAAAACATGGATGAAACTTAGTCGTACATAATTTTCGCTGCCCAAAAGTGTTGGCGTAGAAACTTAAGAGTTGTTTATGAACAGTTGACAGATCTGTTGGACTACCGACATATTTACTCGACCTTTGATCTAATAAAAGTATTAAAGATCTTGAATAATAGCTGTTGAAGTCGTACAAAACAATAAAACAACACCGATCTGCGATTAGAAAGTAAAATCAATTTAGACCTTATAATTCAAAGAATGAAAACAGAGCAAACCAAATTTCGTTCAAATTTATTAATACTATTATTTTAGCAGTCAACTGATCGTGACTATAATCAAGTGTAAGTGCCCAGCGCACCCTGAAATCACTGCCAAAATTGAGATGTACATATTGCAACGAAATTACCCTTCTACCGCTATAACCAGGGCTGGGCAAAATACATGCTTTGCTTTAATTGAAATACAAATTACAAAATACTGTATCGCAAGTAATTAAAATACGAAATACAAAATACATTTAAGTAAGGTATTTGAAATACAAAATACAAAATAATGCATATTTATTTGTTCTGGAATAGTTTTTTTTTGAAGGCGGTTTTTGTTTTGTTATTGCAGGTCCTGATGAGCACAAACTTAATACTAAATGAAGGCTAAATGTATTTTAATAAATGTATTTTGAAGCCTCGAGTAATTACAAAATAAGTACTTCGGCTTCACGTATTTGAAATACAAATTACAAATTACATTTTAAGAAAGTAATTAAAATACAAATACAAAATACGTATTTGTATTTCAATTACAAGTAATTCAAATATTGCCCAACCCTGGCTATAACTGAAATTTGGCTCTTATTAAATACACATGGTTGTTAAAAAAAACAACTTCACAGACCAGCCTTGTGTGTCTATTTAAATATGTCTCGCTACGAACACGAAAGAAGAAGATTAAAATTCAAGTTATGAGATATTTTGTACATGTTATAAATTTTATATTTTTCACACATGTTCTAGTAGTCTGGTTCTTTTATAAGCTATAAGGTTCAAAGCATTATTACTTGCAAGTCTGGACTATTTTTATTATTAAACCCGACTTCTATTTAGGACTCGATTTTATTCAACTTTTGCAATATATACGGGGTGTTGCTTCAATCTTGATTCATAGACTAATATTCCAACGTTATAGTTGTATAAACGTAGAATAATTTAGTTGGTACAAGACACATCCATTTCGATGATATATAAATCAAATTGGACGCTCAAGACCTTGTATTAAACTAGTATAAACTTTTATGAGATAGTAAATGATATTGTATTTTTAAAGAATATAAATAGAAAACAATGAGCTGTTTTTCAATTTAACGTGATTTTGTATTATAAATCCTGAAGAGATTTTTTGTTTATGAAGAAAAAACCGTAACTTGGGTAAAAAACACAAAAACTTAATTTAAATTTATTATCAATGACTCACCGGGAAAGAATTTATTGCGGAACGCGAGGTCGACTCATTAAAAAGTCTTACAGCCCGAGACTAAATACCATTCCGAGAGACCAAACAAAATCCTTAAGGAAAATAGAATTGTAAAGAACATTTGCTTCCATTAACTAGGCGAACGATTTCGACATACAAAATTTTTACAACCAGCAATTAACTCGTTGAGTCGCTGGGCGGATTACTATAGCGTTAATTTTATACGTACTCCGTCGATAGAATCCCGGCTAAGTTTACCGCTCCGTCTTCATTAAAACGATGTGTAGAGCTTATTAAACTGGCTTTATATCAAGATCTGTTAGAAGTAGTGCCGTTTGCGGTGGTAGTGGTTTTCTGTAATGGATCTTTAATTTTGTCTCATTAAGTTCGCTTTGCTTTATCTCATAGGATTAGATTTTCATTTGTTACGATATCTTCAATCTATTCGTCTATCGTCTATTTAGACGTCTTTATACTACTACTACTTTAGAGTTCCGTCTTTGAATTATTTATCTTGTCAGGTGTTTTGTATGAAAAAACGAAATCCACTTAAAACAAAATACAATATCTTATGAATAGTAGCAGCGTAAGTTTACTATACTTTTTTTCGCAATATCGCATTAAACTAAGATTTATATTGTAATCAGCCCCGTGGCGCAGTTGGCTAGACACCAGCTTGCGAAACGAGAGGCCGCGGGTTCGATCCCCGCACCGAGACAAATGTTTGTGTGACCCACAAATATTTGTTTCGGGTCTGGGTGTATGTGAGACCGAAAAGTCTCTCGTAGTTTCTGATACCCACGACACAAGACTTGTATCTTAGTGTGGGATCAGAACTATGTATGTGACTGTTGGGTGTATTTATTTATTTTATTTATTAATCAATAGGAAATACGTATTATCATCCACGCAAATTAAAGTCTTCATTATTTCAAAATATATCAATCTGTAAATCTTGCCAATTTATTTTCTATATTCCAGCGCCCTTAAGAGGTAAAGGGCAGCAGCACCACGAATGTGTGATGTGTCACATTCATGACAATTAATAATTTTTCGATAGTAATTACATCGAGTAAGGTGTTGTTACTTTACCACTCCAGAAACAATTAGAAAATGTAAAATTATGTACACTGGTGAAAGAAAATTATTTCTACAGCCTTTCTGTATGTGCCAGCAATCGCACACATGTTACTTCTCTCACATTGCTTTGTCCGTTTTAAAGTAACGTTTTTCAGAAATAATACCCAGGTTGAATTATTTATGCTTAACAATCAATTATGTACAAAGAGAATATTTACCACAGTCTTCAAATGAGTAGAAACGTCTCAATTGGCTTGCGTTACACAACACAACCAACAAGCGCTGCTTCGAACATCATAAAACTTTACGAATGCAATCTGTTTATCAAATTGCCTTAATATTTTTCGCTTTAATCCGGCGAAAACATAAAACAAGGGTACGTAATAGGCCACCCAATAAAACGTATTATGGCTATTACCCTCGAGTCTACATGCCACCTCACATTTCTCTTATCTTTTATGCATATCTCATTGCGAATACGCTTCTACGGTATCGCAGTTTTTCTTTGTACATTTTAGACAGTTAATGTTTTGTAAAAGTATCTAATAATAGCAACATAGAATCCTAATAGCTGGCAAAATGTATCTTTTTAAAGATTGAGACTTGAAAGAGTTTAAATCATAATTTACCTTGCTTTTCATTAAACAATTACTGTCAAGACCTTCCGTTTTTATAATCAGATAACATTTAAAACCCAAGTTCTCACCACGAAAAATCAAACAAGTACCAAGCCGCTTGATTTCATTACAGAAAATTTGAAGCCACCTTATAGATCATCATAAAATGTTATTGCTTTGTTATTAAATCACTTTTCTACTTATAATTTTCTATTTGATCCAAACGCCTCATGCCGTGAGATGTAGAAAAAATCTAGTCAAAATATTTGCCCTTAAATAAAAAACACAATCACTTAGGTAAAACGGTTTCCATCTCGTGATATGTGGCAGCTGAAATGTAAAGGAAATTGTAAATCTTTCGCAATTTGCCACACAATCTTTAGAATAAGGCACGAAAAATTGTTGAGAATCAAATTGGAACTGTCAGAAAAATGTAAAGATACGAAACGAGACTCATTTCTCAGCATTCAGCGGCCATTCTAGTAGAAAGTCGCGAAATGGCACAAGGCTTTAAATTGTTACGGGAATTCTGTCTTTTAAAAACATCTTAAACTACATTTTGAAGACACTGTTCAGTTTTGGGCAATTGTATTGAATTTCTAAATTTCTTATTAATAATTTTGAACAGTTATATGTACATATATCTAAATTTGCCTAAGCATTAAATTAATTGAGCATTCATTTTGAACATAGGTACATGGCTGCGAGGAATGAGGTCATTTTGGTTTAAAAGAGGTTGCCGAGACTTGTCTAGCATCTAACCAATAAGGTCATTAAATACTCAATAATCAGCTTATATAAATATTCATATATTTATATAAATCCAAAATCCGATGCGAAAAGATATTGTCAGAATTTATAAATATTTTGACAATACTTTCAAATTTATCGATTGAAATCTCCAAAACCTTCCTTCGGCTTAAAAGTTTATTGCCGCTTCGCTGAGTTAATATCCTTTTCAACATTCACGAAGTTGGAATGTAAAAATGTAAACTCCGTACAGAATTTTCTAAAAATGTGAACCGAAATTCTTCTGACTTATGCGTACACTGCCACAATAAAAGTATTTGAAGTCAAACATAAAGTTTTTAAAAACGTTATTTTTTAACAAATATTAAAGTTCAAAAGTCAAGACGGCCTTGTTGAACATAAAAACGACAGGCTCCGGCGTCGATTCCCGACTCGAACTTATTCATTCGTAATGAATCCTGATGCGTCAATTAATTTCATGGTTGATTAAATCCAGCTTTCTGATTTATAAGCACTGCATATATATCTTAAACGTAATAAAATCCAGGCTTAATAAAAAACATTGTGTTCGAACTCTCAGTCCGAGTTAGATGGAAATTGAAAAAGTTTTGGTGAGACCCGCAACTTCAGTATCTTCAAAGATCTTTTAATAATGGGGCGACAATGTGACTGCACCGCACCTGATTGTAAGTATAATGCCGTCCAGGCAGAAAGTCTTAAAGGTAAATATATCTTACTTTCAACATGCGTAATTATTAATAAGGTTTATTCAATTATTTCTTCACTTTAAAGTACTGAAAGTTGAAGAACGATAAACGAAGACTGGTAAAATAGCCTAAACTTCTAAGATATTTTGAAGTTGGCAGCCGATTTTCTCTAACTCCTTCAGTTTGTCTCGAAAATATCATGCTAAAGGAAGAATTAAAAACACTGACATGTAAGGGTAAGTGCTAAAATCATTTTCATAGCAATATGGCATCCGAAAGGACTAAATGATATGGCGTCGACGAAATAAATCAAGCGAAACGAATAATTTCATTAGTTCAAGGCACAAATATCAAGCTCTGTATCAACAAGGACCCTTCAATCGCAACTAAAATAAATGCTATTGTTAGAGATTCAATATCAGCAACATAACGAGAAATAGTGCGATACCCTCTTACGTGTCTCGGATACAAAAATAAATAGTCGACGATCGCAAGCCGAAGGCAACGGCAATGGTTCTACCATTTGTCCAGCAAATCGATTGTCACCGCAACTATTGCTCCATTACATTTTTCTAAATTTGTTTAGGAAACGATTTTCTTTGTTCCGTTTTTCTGTATTGTTCGGTTCTCATGTGTAATTTCTTGCAATGCAAATTTTTATGTTTATTGGAATTGTATGGTTAGACTTTTCCTTATTTGTTTGTGTTTGTTGATATTGCAATTTGTTTGAATACTTTAGAAATTAAGAAAAAATATTTAGATCAAATATGTTCTAAATTGATTATTTTGGATCAGACTGCTTTGAAATTTGTAAGATATACTGACGTCAGCTTGACATTTAACTCTGCGCACGCGCAGCATCATTAACGATGCGATGCATTGATTATAATCAATAGGCTACAACATGCAACTGCACGTTATGTAACTAAACAAAACCCTTTTGCAATTTGATGTGTCATCGCTATAAGGAAACTCAAAAATAAACATTCTTTGATAAAACAAATCAAAAGAACAAATATATATTAACGATCCGAATGACGTCTTAGCGCCGGCTAACATAAAACGTACTTCAAAAAAATCTGAATTTTAATAGTCGCCAGTATGACGATGGTCGATCCCGTTAAACCAAGTGCTTTTGGCAAACTCCGCGAAGGTACGGCAATTAACGTGGCTGGCCCACTTCTCGGATTTATGGGGGGAGAAACGACTCATACGATGCGCGGAATTATAGCCATAAAGGTACGCACTCACACACCCAACCAGCAATGAATGTAATATCAAGAATTTCAGTAATGAAATTCTGAAAATAGAATGTGGGCCACTTTGAATGTGCTTGAAGACTTTTTAAGTACAGTTTCGATGTATGATGTGCATTGAATAGCCTTCCTTCTTTCGTAGTTTGAAAAGCTATTCAGATGCCGAAACTTTAAGGAACCGCTCTATTCATAGCAATATGTTGTTGTTTATTTGAGTCATTGCTGTTTTAGGTATTTTTTTAGTTAATTTTTTTTTTCTTTAACGAAGTCACGTAGTAAATTGGAATACATATCCTAAAAATAATGATAAGTTTTTAAATAAGATATTAATACTTTCGCCTTAACACTACTAACCCAGTAAGTAAGAATAAATAAATGGTTTAGTCATAATTTTGCACGGAATATTCCAAGTGCTTCTCAGTGAAATAAAGATAGTTTCGTGTAAATATTACACCTACAACATACAGATGTCGTTTCACGGCTCAAAAGACAAGACGAAGTGATTAACAAAGCTAATTGCCACAAACCCATCCATAAAACATTGCATGTTCCGCTGAGAAAACATCAAAGACTGTCATTCATGAACACTGCATGCTGTATTAATCATCATGAGCCAACTCCATCTGTACAGCACCACGTTAAAGCCATAAATCAAGCAAAGTATGTTTCCATAAGGCGAAGCTAAGTGAAGTTCTTATATTTTATTCAGTGTGGTGGCATATTGTTTCCTCGAATTTATTCGAAAGTTTCGTGCCTGTCTCGAGTATCTCCGACACGTATCGGACTTATTGGATGTATTGGAGATAAAAAAAGTTGATAGTTATTTATTGTTTTGACAGAGGGGCTATAGATATTCCGTAGACAATTTATCGTTGGAGTGTCTTTCGGGTAATTGATGAAAACTTGATTAATAATCATGTAAAAATGCTTTTAACGTTCCAAAATCTTTTATGTATACCATATATAATATACATATATCGTATATAATAAAGAATAGGCCCGGGTAATTGTATCGACTGTTATGGGACAATTATAATTATTTTTGGCTGGTCAATGCTCTATTTTACGAGCTGCACTTTCCATCATGTGACAATGCGGTTAGTTTATAGTTCCACTATAAAAAGATTATAGTCATATTGTACATGCATCAACGAGAGGGAATAAGACTTTGATGTAGCGTTCGTTGACCGTTGCTATTTAAACATAATGATTCAATTTGATGATTTTTATGAGGTAAATATATTAAAATACAAAGCGAAAAACCTCTATAAATAAGTTATGTGTCTGATATATTTTCTTAAATTACAAACCTAATTTAAAACTGTCATCAAAATATTAACACTTGAAGCATCCCATTTATAAATTTGTATGAGAAAGGATGCAGTGCTGTGTATTTACTAATGTACGTAAAAACGCGTGAAAATATTTAAATCAAAGATTAACAGATGGTTTACAATCTAGAATAAAACTTTGAATATATTTCGTGTATACTCAGGAACTTCTTTTCTTATTGACTAAGATTTCAAATCAATGCAGGGAAAATCAGTGGAATTTTAAATGTCTATTAATAACATTGCAGCTTAGCCTGCGTTAATATAGATTTTGTTAGTTTATTGTTATATAAAAAATGCTTTTAACCTTTGCTCCGAGTCCCATCGTCACTGTGCCAAAAGATATCAACGACGGTTAAGTGACTTTTATTCATTTCCCATTTATTATGTTAATCTATGTATATTATTTTTATTATAACCAATATTCACTTTAACATAATGAACTAAATATTGCTAGAGCTTGATAATATATTGCATAGTATTCTAGTATCAATCAGTATGAGTGTTAGTTTAGCCTAACGCAAATTTTAGTCACACTCAAATTTGATCTCTGTGTTCCAATAATAATTATTGCATTTCCAGAACGTCACGAATAATACTTGCAATGAATTTAGTAGGTAACATGAGAGCACCTTTGTTGTCTGTAGGAGCGCTTCAATTGAAGGCTTCAGTGCCTCGACCGCATTCACTGCTCATACCCGTTGTTTCGAGAGTTTTCCAACTGGAGATATACAATTTCAATTGATTCTTCTTGTTCATATATCAACTAATACATCACTATTTAACAACAAATTAATATGCACTAAAACCGTGGCGTAGTTGGCTAGACACCAGCTTGCGAAACGAGAGGCCGCGGGTTCGATCTCCGCACCGAGACAAATGTTTGTGTGATCCACAAGTATTTGTTTCGGGTCTGGGTGTTTGTGAGACCGAAAAGTCTCTCGTACTTTCTAATACTCACGACACAAGACTTGTATCTTAATGTGGGGTCAGAACTATGCATGTGACTGGGTGTATTTATTATTTATTTATTATTATAAAAAGTAAAAAAAAAATTTCGTATGTCTCTATAACTTAATAATCAACTTACTTTTTCCACTCATCAATAGGTAGTAGGTACGATCTATGTGTTTACCATGCAAGAAGGTAGGTAGGTAGGTACCTACCCACTTTAAATCTAACTCAACACATACTCGTACTTATGAATAACAAACATAGGTCAAAATATTTTTAGAGTTCTCGTAAGTAAAATGAAATTAAAAAAAAATTACTACTTAAAAGTCAATAAAATTATTACGATAATATAATGTCGTCGTCAGCCCAAATACGTCAGTCCCACTGTTAGGCACGGGCCTCCTCTACAACTGAGAGGGTTTAGGCCTTAGTCCACGATAATATAATGTAATGATCTTATATTAATAATTATTGTTATTTTTAGAGACAGTGCCAGCTAATGAAAAACAAGAATATAACTAGCTAAATACGAGAATACTTAAAAAATTTTTTTTTTACTAATTAACTTTTATACGATCTATATTAATGAGTAGAAAAAGTAAGTTGATTATTAAGTTGCAGAAGAATACGAAATTATGTTTTTTATTTTTAGTGCATATTAATTTATTTTGAAATGTTTTTTTTTTTGTTACAATGAGTAATTAGTTAAGAGGGTGTGCAAAAAGTACTTTAAGCAAGCGCAAACACAGATTACTCCCATACACTTCAGTTTTGCAAGTCAGAAAGCACATCAGCCTGATGGTTACGACATTAGTAAAAAAGAGGTAAGTATCCCGTGTAGGAGCGAACTTGTTTGCCCGTAACACCGTCTTCAAATCACTTAGAAATATTAATATTCGCCATTCCTTTAACGCTTTTAAGAAGCTATTTTGGCAGTGAAGAAGCGGTCCTTGTTTTCATAACAAGAAATAATCTCTTGTTGTTTCACGTTGGGGTCCGATGGAGTAACAGTTTTCTTTTCATTTTCTTTTGCGACGAAATCTTTTGTTTGAACTCATTCGGGTTGAATCGAATCGTGAATGATCTGTACCTCTATCGATATATATAAGTGCATGCAGATCAAAGCCGTCCTCTCAGGGTTACCAAATTTAAAGATGATATTGTCTTTCTTATACTTGTGTATAATGTTGCTTTTTGTTACATATATGTTCAGGGTTGTTGTGGCTGTTATATTGAATATTGTAATTTTATTTAGATAGTGTGATTAATAACTCAATATACCTCAAAGGTCTTGTGGAACTCTTAAGCATGCATGTTTCCTCATAAGGGTTTTCCTTCTCAATTAAAGTTTTATTATAGTTTGATTTAATATGCCTTATTTCTTACTCTATTAATTATCAACGATTACCTAAAAAGCTGCCTCTATCACGACGCAGTGGAATATTTAAAAGCCACGCCGATCCTCTTATAAGCATCTTATGTATTCATAATTTGATTAATTGTTCCCCGTGATATAGGATAGCATCAGTATCAAGTAGGTACCAGATAGCTTTACAAATTAGATCACGTCTATAATTATTAGTACTATACGGAACCAAATATCATTAACATTTTTTTGTCAATCTCTTGCCAGATCTTTCAGCCCTATTCTTATTGGAATACGTACATTAACCGATGCGTGATGTATGCATGCGCGGCACAATAGGTTAGCGTTATTTCTGTACGGACGTCTGCCGCGATTCCAGACGCAGCGCTTGGGTAGTAACAACTGTATTCGATGTAACCGTGTGTTGATTTGTATTAATTGCATCGTCGGTGAATCAAGGAAGAGTTTAATACTCTTGATCCTTATTCATATTATCCATCGTGCAATTAAATACTAGTAATAATTTTTTGCGTCTGTTCTTTATGTTATCTGTACTAAATTATTTTTTTATTTATTTAAATCTGTCCAGAAATATGATTACTTATTAACTTGCTTATTAACTTATTAACTTGTTTGTAGCATTGAACTATTGCAATTTGAAAATTCAAAAATGCTGTTGTGTTTTTTGCAAATTTAATTGCGATAATGAGAGAAGTTAAACTATAGATAAGTTAAACTTCTTCAACTTCTTGTTGCAATATACAATTTGAATAAATTTAACTTTAAAAATTTGTTTACTTTTAATAAAACTACTATACCGCAATTAACACCATCGAAAACGCCTTATGAAACTGTAATCAAAATACAAACAGAAAGTCGTTTTAAAACGTCCCTCACAATAAATAAATCAACAACAGCAATCAATCTAACACACCTAAAAACAATTCACCTATTTCCGTGAATGCGAGATCGTTCCGAATTCATTGTTTCGACCGCATCATTTATTCTAAAGTACAGACAAGTTAGAACAGTCTGTGCGGTGAAATGTCGACCACAATCCATTAGTGGTCACTCAGTTACTGGCATTATGCCGCAGTGGACATAACTTGATGGATAGCTTTACAACGTTAGCATACGCGCCTTATGTCCATTCTAATTATCATGTTCACATTTGAGTCTGTACATAATTTCTATCTGGATAATATTTTCTATACTGTTCAGTTTTACATTTGACGTATTTCAACTTTAATTAAAAACATTAATGCATAAACATATTAAACAGCATTCCAGCCTCTTCAGAAGTTGGTTGAGACAAAATTTGAAATGAAAAATTTGGAGTGAAAGTGCCAACATCATATACTGTTTTATTGTAATTTACTAATTAGTTGGTCTCTTATAACTTGAAATTTGGCACAGTCTGTCAAGAGGTGCTGTACATCATCCGGAACCCCACAAACTTCACAATTTGGCGAATTAGCTTTGTTCATTAAAATAAATAATAAAATAAAAATAACTACTTTTAAAATGTATATTAACGTTTATGACTATGATTTAATATGTTTTACGAAATTAAGCCTGATATGACGACATCAATAAGTTTTACTACCATATTGATTTTTTTGAAAGAATCTATTACACTAGCCAGTAATAGAATCTAGATTTTTTTTCAATCCACAGCCGTACACCGTGTGGGAGTTTAGAAATGCGACTATTGTTCTTCTATTTTTAGAACCGGACGAGAGCTTGATTCAGTTCAGATCAAGTAGGTAACAAAAATACCTGAGAGAAGCCAGAGTTGTGACGCAGCCACAGTTTCATTAGCTAAGTGACACTGTTGAGGTGAAGTGAGCAGGCGCCCAGACGACAAATGAACCGCTACTGCACAGCATAATTGCTTTATTGGACACTAATTTAGGACACTTCGTCTGAGATGTTAGCTTGCCTATGTTAGTCTGCCTTTAAAAGGTATTACCGCAAAAGGGGTCCATTTTGAACACTTTATTTTAATTTAAAATGCCAAATTACAAAATAATCAAATGATTTCAAGACGTCGTTATACCAACTAGTTTTTTTAGTGTGGTTTTGCATATTTTCATATGATTTTTTCATCTGCTTAGAAAACCTGTTTTGTAAACATTTTTGCTTCTATGCTCTTCTCAAAACGAAAAGAAAATAAATGATATGAGTCATCATCAGTATTTTCAGAACAAAATTCAAATTATATTATCCTTTCCACGTTAAAATCTTTCACAGTTGTATTTGTATAGCAAATGCCCGATTACACAAACACGACGGAAGGAAATCAAACAGAAAACCCAACACACTGAACAAATAGACGTCCAAACACAATAGTTAGCGTTGATTTCCGACTCCGAATTGGCTGGATGTCACGCGGATGCTTTTAATTGCACCTATTTCAGCCGTGGTTATGTACGGAGCTTAGTTTACACGCCACTGTCAATACCAATCATGTGTGATGGTTCGATACGAAAATATATGAGAACTACTGAATCGTCGTGTTTAGAACACCCTTTTTGGCAATAATAGACTGAATTAATTTGCAATAAAATTTCTTCGCCAAGTTCTTTAGTAAGAATGTGTAAGTCGTTTTTTTCTTCATGGACGAAAATATTTTCTTTGTTAGTTAAGTCAAATGGAAAGTCTTCTAGTGATTTATATTCGCGTGTAGTATTACTGAGTGACGTTGCATTACTGAAGTTAGCATAGCTCAAAGGCCAAGGTAACCGTTAAAAGTATTTATAAAGCACGGAATGCAACAACAATTAGGTCTTATTTATTTTTACTATTATAATGTTAGTTATGTTTACATTATAATGAGCCAATTAAAATTTTCCATCATCTCCATGACTAAACATGACCACACGGAGTAGTGAGATGTTTTATATCAATCTCAAAATGGGCGCAACTGATTGAACGATTGAATCACAACGAAATATTTTAGTCATGAATCAGATCCGTTTGAAAGTTTTAAACGAAATGAACGATACCACTTAGCCGGCGGCTTTGAAACACGAATTATCATTGGTGTGCCTGCGATCGATATGAACTACTTTGCTGAGTGCGTTAGTTGTATTCCTAACTGGTTTATCTACACTATCCCATTTCGCTAATATGTGACGGCTCAATGAGAGCTAAAAGCGTTGGGATTTATAACAGTTCGCAAAATTACGTAGTTGTTGAGGAGATATGTGTTTTATACGTCATTTTTGTTACCAACCTGAGTTAAATAATTATTATCTAGATTATTTTCATTTCTGCAAATGAAAAGTTCTAACATTAATGTACGGAGATTGTTATAAGAGAATGTTTTATGATGGTCGATTTTGTCCATTGCTATAGAAATCTTTGGCAAAGTCCAGGGCAAACGTCCGAGAGGCCGGTGCCCCATCAGATGGTCGGACCAAATCTGCTCGACGCTTAATTCGAGACTCTATATTGCGCTCCACGATGCCTAAGACAGGAACAGGTGGCGCGGCATAGTAAGAAGGGCTACTGTTGGTGCAGGGTATCACGAATTCCAGTTATGAGGAAAACGACGCGAGGAGGAGGAGGATAGAATTCTTATACCCAGCTCAGCAATAGGACGTATACGAGCTGATGATGATCATCATAAAAATCTTATAACGATATTTGAATCGTGATTTTTTACAACACAATCGCTCATCCATGGTTATGAAAAGGTTAATGGTAAGAGAAAGTCTCATTCTATTATAAACTAGCAGAATGAACGCGTCAAAGCATATTTGCATCACTGCACCGTGTAAAATGACGTTAACGCTCATAATCTTAATAAACACGTCACAGTGACGTAACTGCCGTATTTGCGCAAAGAAATACAAAAACAAATGTCGTTAATGGAGTGCATGTTATCAGTAGAGCATCGTCGCGGCACGTGCAGCCCGCATGACGTTACAGGATATCAAAAGCTTGCTCAGCGTTGGTTAATCTCACGCGGCTTCGACTCGCAACGCTCGCTTTGTCGGCGATTGTTTACTTTACGTTCTATTTTCGCTGTCCATCATCTGGCCATTGTTAGCTGTGTTTACTCCGTGGCGTGAGAGGACCGATCGAACGGTCGGCTTGCGGTCGTGCCTGTCTTTTGTGGCCACTTCTTGGTGCTATGAAATTGTCCATTACTCAAATAATGCTTCTCCTACGTGTCCCATCAAACAATACACTCTGTTGTAACGTATAATTGCTGTTTACTGGATCATATAGTCGGAGATCATAATGTGTTTCAGTGAATAGATCGTGTATGGAAAATTCTTGAACAACGGATCGTTTCATCTTTTGGTAAACGTGTTCAAGTACTTTTAAATGATGCCAGAATTAGTTACGCGTAGATAATATATTACTTAGTAAAATTATTCTCCTACAATACTTTTTCGGAACATTGAGTGCTTTATTTTGAAAGTTTAGAATGGAGACGTCAAATTTGTATTATAGATGACGCAATCGTGGAAATTAAATTTAGCAAGTGGTATACAATTTCCGAATAAGGAAACAATTTAATATCAAATTAAAATTTAAATCTATCATATTAAAAACGAAACCGTAATGCAAATTTGGAACGTAATCATAGAAACACAGGATGGTTACTCCGTAAACACGCAAACGATTTCTGCATACCGAAGATCGAAACAAACGTAAATCCAACATGTAGTATCAATGAAGTGGTTCGCTCAAGGGAACTCAGAAATAGAAACGGGGGAAACAAAACATATAAACCTAATAATAATAATATTGCTTCAAATGAATGAACGTTAGTTATGTTTATTGTTAATAATATACTTGTAGATGATAAAAATAAAATAGAAAATGCTAATGACTATAATGTTACAAATACAAACCTTATCTAGTTGTAAGACATTCGAATATTCATATCTGAAAATGCAAAGAAAGTAAAAAATATAGCTGGATTGCAATAAATCAGAAAGATGTCGGTGAAAATTTATATTCTGAATGAAATTACATGTAAAGCTCTCGGAATCCGTTTTCTTCCTATAGAGACAATATCTTGTAATACAATTCAAGATATATCGGCAATTACGAAGAGAGCTTGTTTAGACATTTCTCAATACATTTACAATTTATGAAATAATCTATTTATTGTTTTATGCAAGTAATAGTTCGCTAAATTTACACGCATTATAGATAAGAAAGCCTAGACTTTAAGTGCATTTAAATCATTGAACCGACCGTTTCTGACTACTTTCAAAGCAGTTTCTCTTTTTTGTTTAGATTTATGAATCGATTTGGAAAAATGCTTCACTTTTAGTAATTTATTTTTAAAGATTGTTATTTGTAACTCCTGTTGCATTTAGTAAAGTTTTGTAGAAATCTTTACCGCATTATATAAATATTGCGAATATGTACACGTAGTATGTACAGTGTGATGATCTATTTAGTCGCGTTACATAAGCGGAACATCTTGTCAGTTGCAGTTTTTATCCAAATAACTGTCTTTTGTAGACTTATTGAAGTTATATATTAAGTTTTAAATATTTGTATAATTCCCTGTCTATCATTGAAGGAGTAATGATTATAATCAGTGCAAATATTATAGACAAAATAGTCGTTTTTAATACAATAAATGGTAATATTAATTTGATGTGAAGCTATTGTTAAAAGCTATTTCACTAATTGAAATCTGTGCTACATACATACATACATAAACTCACGCCTGTATTCCTCGAAGGGGTAGGCAGAGGTGCATTTCTGCACCCACATTTCGCCAGGTATGTAACAGTCCCACGTAATAGGGGGCGAGCCTATTGCCGTTTTTCGGGCAATCTGTGC
Organism: Hemaris fuciformis; assembly: GCA_907164795.1. Lineage (NCBI taxonomy): Eukaryota > Metazoa > Arthropoda > Insecta > Lepidoptera > Sphingidae > Hemaris > Hemaris fuciformis. The sequence continues at coordinate 5,546,764 of OU015440.1, read as the reverse complement.
TATTATTTATTTGATTGTTATTCTGTGTAGCCATGGAACTGAGATTTTTTTTAACTACCTAATGTTTTAAAATGTATCTAGGGCTGAGAAATTTAGTTTTGTTAACCTTGGAAGTAAGAACATTATTGCATTATATCGAGTTTTGCTTAAGACAAATTTATGAAATGAAAAATGATTTAAAAGCAATTGAACAACTTCAAGATGTTTTTTTAACGCTAGAAATAAGCTTGAATAACTACTGTTTAGCTGCAATAACGTAAGATACGATAACAATAAAATTTTATGTCAGTGATTTACATTTTATATATTGAAATAAATAGTTTTATTATTTTAAAAATGCTTATGAATAGGAGTATTTCTAAGAACAAACTTCGATATATTGAAACTGTTTGGGTGTAAACACACGTCAAACGCCAATAGCTGGTTTCTCTGATACTGTCAATATCATTGTAGTTTGTTTATTTTTGTACCAATTAATACCTACATTTTCGATGGATCTGTTATGACGGTAGATGAGAAATATTTTGAAAATAACTGCACGAACAATTATACTTACGGCGCGAGCTTCATAATGAGTCAAATAAATAGGTGAGAAAAATGTTGTCCTATTTGTTTTGATCTTAATATAGAACTTTGTGATTCAAATCATTTAATTCTGTTCAGCTTAGTTCGGCGTTACGGACTTTTGGTAATGTTCAAAGAAGTTTGAAAGTTGAAGCTCTTTTTAATTTTTTTTTTGTTTTTTCTTTTTCTGTCATGTATTACACACTTATGAAGGGTAACAATTTGTCACATAAGTAACACATATTTTATTTACGATTGTACGACCAAGGATCATAATATTAGCCTGAGTGAGGCTGGCATGATCTGGTGTTTTAATTTTATTTCTATCTAGTGGAGTGGAAGAAAAAACAATTTTTAACTACTAAGTCTCTAACCTTCGATCTTCAGAGTTTGGTTATTACTATTGGTTCTCGTATCATTCTTGCGACGTAAATCTAACACCTTGTCATTTCTTCAACCCATTATATTTATAACTTTTATAATTCTGCTAATTTGGGAAGTAGGCCAGCTTTGTAACTAAAAACAAAAGAAATACGACTTTAAAAAAAAAATGTATTCTCTTCATGTACGTAAGTTGTGGAGTTTTATTTAGATTCGTATTTTATTTTTATTTTGTAGAAACATCTCCGTTCTATGCTTTGTATCTGTGTACGAAAAGGCTTACAATGCTTACTTTTACTGGCTACAGCGTTACCAAACTTTATGCACAGAGTCATAATTAAAAACGTGAGATGCGTGTTGCAAATGAATTACTTTGTTTCCGTAGATTTTTACACGCCAACTTGGTTATTTTTCCACACACGCGCATACACAGTCATTCCTGTATCCTCAAGAGAAAGAAAAAGTAGATTTTGTCAGCCACTTTTTGCCAGATGTGTTTTTAAGTCTCATATAATAATTACGTTTTCACGGATCAATCGTGGAAGTGATTTCCTTACATGTAGTGAAAATAAGTAGCATTATAATGATTTATGCTACTGTCATAAAACTTAACTTAAAATTTCGACTATATCACGTAACATTTTTAACACCTACAAATCAGACCGGGATCTCTTACGTCATATGTACTTCTATTACAGGTCCAACTAAAACGTCTGAAATCATACAAAACCTTTTATTTGTTACGCGACCAACGAACCCTAAAAAGATAATGAATTATCAGTTGATAGCCGCAATAAATTGTTTTACGAGATGACATTTCAACGCAATCATTCAATCACAAGGTGACGTAATGGGAGCACCGGGCCAGCTTGTCTGCAAGCTTGAACTTTTGATAGCCACGCGGCGTTGACTGATGGAAAAGTGTCGACGAATGATCAAGAGACTGTTTCCGCGATGAGTCACATGCAGTATTACACTATGTAATTTTGTGGGACTGGAATGTTGGGTTTAACATCAATCGTACATGAGATGCAAAACCCGCAATAATGGCATAGTGTCGCATTCCGAGCTTAGCCTGTGTGTTAGATTATAATCAGGCTAATAAAAGGTCAAGGATAATAGTTGTTGCTAAATCGTACGTAAACTGAAAAACACTCAATTTATGTTACAAGGCTTATTATGTTATTGCCCGTTGATACAGTGGGACATATATGGGCTGACGATGAATGGTTGTCGTAGTACCAGCCAATCCACAGATATAATCAAACATCCAGAATGAATCATAGCATTCTTAACGTGATTCGCAAATTGCGTGCGGTTCAAAATCGTTGTTTGTTTATCCGAATGAATGTTGATTCCAACATGCTGCTATGATTAAGTGGTGGAGATGAGGTTAAGAAATAAGAAGTAGTTGATAATTCGTAATCGTAATTGATTCTCTCCAGCTCTCGTGAAGGTCAATATCGTAAATAATGGGAAGAAATAGAATCACGTGTAGTGATGTGATTGAATTTTTTGTGCTACTTCAGGTTGTCGTGGTATTCTATTGAATGTCGTTTTTATGTTTTTTTTCGTATATTGGTACTTTTAAGCATTTAGATTTCAGTGTCACCATGATAGTGTCTAGAGTCAAGAAATTTAAAATTTTACGTCTTATAATAACATTTATTTTAATGGAGAAGCAATGCGATGCGTAAGAGAATATCGAAGCTTTACGATTAGTTGACAACAACTTCAAGGGTATATAAAATCCCAGTTGCAGCCTCAACGCCCGCAGTTTTTAGTAGGACCTATAGGTATGCAGTCATTGACAATATTATACATATTAGAATAAGTTAATTTTAATGCCTCGTGGTCTCGCGACACAAGTATGTGCCGTGCGATCTAGAGGTCCTGGGTTCGATTCCCGGGTCGGGCAAAGTGTTATTGGGTTTTTCCATTAGGAAATTCTCAGTAGCAGCACGAAGTCTGGAAATGTGCCCGAAAAACGGCAATAGGCTCGCCCCCTATTACGTGGGACGGATACATACCTGGCGAAATGTGGGTGCAGAAATGCACCTCTGCCTACCAGTGGCGGTGCTTCCATAGAAGCCCAGTTTTCGTATCAAAATTCCAAATGATAATCTTTAAGCTTTAAATATTTATTTAACAAAAGTAATTTGACATGTAAATGAGAATATCTTGACCACACAATAAACAATTATAAAGTATACATTACAAATTAACGTGTTATGCTTGTGGGCTTCTATGGAAGTATCGCCACTGCTGCCTACCCCTTCGGGGAATACAGGCGTGAGGTTATGTACATATGTATGTTAATTTAAAGTGTTCGTACCTTCCCTAAACTCTATCTCTCCCTGAAAAATGTTTAATAGCTTTGTACCATAGGTAATTACCCGATATAATTTGAAACATGACTTATTTAAATCAGTAGCCACTAAATTTTCATCTCCGGTAAGACCTTACATTGTAAACAATCGTCGTTACTCAGCTGCGGGATGTAGGGTTGCCAGTAAATTGATTTACTAATTAATTTTTAATTAAAATTTCAAGGTCGGTAATTTTTCGTGGCAAAACGAGCTCTAATAGCCATATAGATAGAAACTCAATTCTTTCATATCCGATTTTGTCTTTTGAACATGGAATCGTTGGGTATGAAAGTTACGGGCTTTAAATCTGTCATAAGGTGTAGTTTATTGCTCCTCCATACATATTGATGTGACTGAAGAGAAATAAAATTCAGGTAGGGTGTTATTTATTGGATAGCTTACTTGAAAGCGTGTGCGAATGCTGAAGCGAAGGTCGTGTTTTTGACGAATATAATTTCTTGTTATTTTAGTTAGTTAATTGGTCGCTTTATTAGTGAAAACCGTTGGCGAAATCATAACTTCTCAAAATCTTCTTTTGAAAGTATGTACAACCAGAGTATCTGCTCAAGGTCAGCGAGCTAGACTAAGACCGTTTTTCCTGTCCAAAGTCAGCAGTGATATTTAAAGAATATACACTTTTTTCCACAATAATAAATATATCCAATGTATGTAATGTATATGAAACTGATATTATGCATAGTTTTAAGTTTTAAGTAGTGATGGCCTAGAGGTTTAAGCACGCGGTCGAGAATCTCGGCGGTGCGGGTTCAAATCCCCGGTACACACCTTTGACTTTTCGAAGTTACATATGTGTGAATCGTGAGGAAACCTACACACCTAAAAGTTCTAAGGAATTTCTTAGGTATGTAGTCCACCAACGGGCACTAGGCTAGCATGGCGGACTAAGGCCTAAACCCTCTCAGATGTAGAGGTGGACCGTGCCCAGCAGAAGGACGTATAAGGACAGACGATGATGCAAATGATAGTTTTGACCTTCCACTACAAGATTTGTGTAGTGGATATCAGAAAATACGAAAAACTTTTGGTTTAACAAAAGCCCATATGGAAAACAAATGGTTGTGGATCACACAAACATTTGTCTCGGTTCGTGGATCGAGTTTTCAGTTTCAGAATTTTTGCCGCAGAGGTTGTTTGCATCAATGTCAAAAGTACGAATGAAGAATCTAATTAAATCGTGTAACTTGCCCAGAAAAATATACTTGACAAACAAATGTTGGGAAAACAAGCAATAAAAAGCGACGTTTATTAAGTTCGATAGCGTATCTGTGGAATCGATAGGGCTTGAAACTGTAATTTCGTCGGTTCATGTTCACATGCGCGGTGATGCCGGCGGATTACGCTCCCGGAAACGTTGGGAGTGTTACAACCCTAGCCGAGCGTGTGCTGGCAAGGTCAGCGGAGTTTTTTCTCAGTCGGCAATTTACTTCACTCGCGCACCGATTGTTATGATGCGTGATTTATCGAGTGCACATTTTTGTTTCGACGAAAGCTAGGCGTTAGTCGAATCCGCCATGAATCATGGTAACGGCCGGACGGGATAAACATTTTTTTACACAGCGTAAAGGTCAAGACGGAGCTGTTTACGCTTAGTATCGATTAATCCGTCTGGAATATTAAGACTTTGTTACTGAGATTGTATGAATGGTCTCGTGAGACGACAAGGAGTTATACGCGATTGATATTTCTTGTGCTTTCTCGTAAATGTTATAGCTAATAAATATATGTACATAAATCTGTTTAAATGTTTGCAGTGAAATATTCGTTATTAGAATTACAAACGGTGTATCAATATTACAAACTTTTTAGTAAAAATTAGTAAAAGGAAAGGGTTGGGGTTATTAGAATGTTTTAAGAAAAAACATTTTTTTTTTTCTAGACACAGCTCGACGATCTGATCGGCATCAGACGCAAAAAAAAACTACTTACGTAAAGGCAATAATGTGCAGATTATATTATTTAGTTTAATAGGGCGTCGCTGGAAGCAAGTCGCATCCAACAGTTTACTTTAGATGTCTTTGGAAGACCCGACAGAGGGTGTCATGTGGCTTACGATGATTATGATACAATTATGTGGTGTTAAGCTGTGTGATATAGTCTAAGATAAATAGCTATTAGCTAGTGCATTTAAGACTCATCTCACTTTACATTTCCCTATTCTCTAATAAAATATTGCAACGAACTAGTTAATGTTAAGCTAAAACGTAGTTTTTGGTAAAGGTTAAGTTATATAAGTAGTTATTAGTTGTTTTCTTTAAAAAAATTGTATTTTCGTGCACTAGCCAATAATCTTTTTCTTTCTTTCTTTCTTTCTTAAAATAATATATGACATTAAATTCATCACATTCACTGTAGAGTTTTAGGCCAATTTCTCATAAGCTGTTTGAATATAAGATATACTTTTTATAGAGACCTTATCTTTTCCCGACATGCAAAAGCCGACAAGACGATTGTATTCAGTATTTCTAGCGTCTGTTCTAGATGTAACTCTTTAATATTACCGGAGAACGCCTTCATTTCTTCTAGCTTTAATGGATCTTATAACTTTAACGGATTACATCGTGTAAAAACAACGTCTATTTCTAGAATAAAACCTCTGCAGACTTTTTCTCATGGTTCACTTGTTCTTACCCTTTATAGGTTAGTTATATTATTGGCAGTAACTACACGCTCGTGTGGGTACTGTTTTATGATCGCCCTCTTAAATCGTACATTTATTGGCCATAGTAAAGGTAAAGCTCAGTTTAATTGAAATTATTATGTTTACCTGAATCATGTTTTATGAGGCAAAAAAATTTAAACCTTGAAAATATAGATGTTTTTAATTTTTTGATTTGATTAAATTAGCTGCAATTGTGTAAAGTTATTTTTATATTCTAAACTATTTGATTTTATGCAATAACATCTACGTTTTAAAAGATATAAAAAATGAATTCTCTCAAAATAAATCTCTAAAAGTAGTGTCCACCGTATGAACAACATTCTCAAACATAAATCTGCTGATAATATTTCCAATAAAAGCATTGACTATGTTATGAACAAATAAAATTAGAATGCAAGTGAATCGTTTACGTCGATCAAAAGCATAAAAAGACGTTTTCTTCTTAAATGTTTCCTTTCATATCATTCATTCATTCATTCATCATCAGCCCATATACGTCCCACTGCTGGGCACGGGCCTCCTCTACAACTGAGAGGGTTTAGGCCTTAGTCCACCACGCTGGCCTAGTGCGGGTTGGCGGACTACACACCTAAGAAATTCCTAAGAACTTCTAGGTCTGCAGGTTTTATCACGATGTTTTCCTTCACCGTTAAAGCAAGTGATAATTCATTGTGAATACACACATAACTTCGAAAAGTCAGAGGTGTGTGCCTGGGGTTTGAACCTGCGATCGTCAAAATTCTCGACCGCGCACCTTAACCTCGAGGCCATCACTGCTTCCTTTCATATCAAAAGCTATAAATTCAATTTCGAGTAACTTACGTATTGTATTCATATTATGATCCAGATTTCTTCATTCTACGAACCCTGAAGAAGGAAGTCTGGCGAAGTTAATTATCTTTTAGAACTAATATTAGACTGTTTACATGAGTAATGACTAAGACAAATGATTCTGAAATCTCTTTGTTCTATAATGATTTCAATTTGCAGCGTAGTTTTTGGTAAAGGTTAAGTTTTATGTTCATGCTAAAATGCTAGGGAATTTATTTACTCAATCGTATATGCAAAAAGCATCTTTAATATATTTGAAACTGTAATCCATGCAAAGTATTAAGTATTGCAAAGTAAGAACTTTGCAATGGAATTGGAAATGAAACATGGATGCAAGAATAAGTTAAAAAAATCGTTTAAAAATATCTTAAGACAAAAATAAAAAAAAATGTAGGCGATGAGTCACTACTTAAATTTACACTGCTGTTTACAAATAAAAAACCAAGACTAAAATGAAAACGTAACTTTTTCGTACTGGCTGAGTAGAGAAGATTGGCAATTAGACAGCTTACTCTATTATTTAAAGAAGTTTATTATCAACACGAATAGGTATAAATTTCATTTTAACTGTTTTAAAATAAATTCCACTTCTTACGTCAACAAACAAAAAATTAATCAACTGACAACGTATTGAAAGAGGCGCGTTTTATTACAACACATTTTAGACAGAAGAAGTTATAAGCAGTTGAAAGACGTATGGTATCTAATATGCTGCTCGTAGGAAGTACTAGGATAGGGATTGATTCGCAATAAAGCAGAAATTATTACGAGATTTTTTAAACAATTACCCGATAAAATGGAAGCGGTCAATACTATTGAAAGCGCGTTGTTTAAGAATTAATATAAAACAAGAGGAAAAAATTTACGGAGAGGATTATAAGTCGCCGTTGATCCCACACACCAAATAAAACGCAGAAGCACTTCTTTTTTATCTGTTTGTTAAAAGAGGGTAAACCTTCCCAATCGAGGCGACCTATTGTCAAAACTTGATACATTGAACCAAGTTGTTAAATAATTGCGTTCGCCTATGATTTTAGTTCTTCACCCACACGCATTGTGATTCTGATGGATTTTTTGTAAAAGCGAGTTTAGTGAACAATGTAATAAACATTGGAATCGAGGTCAAACAAGACGTCAAAAGCAACGCAAATCACATCGAATATGGTCGTCGCCGGCGAATGTAACTGCGCTAGAAAATAGTCGACATGACAGTCGTGTTATGATTTCTTAAACAAATCCATTTAAAATTCCGTGCATCCATTTGATCTGCTTTCGTATAAACGATACCAAATTTCATGTTATATTTTCTAACCTTCTCGAATGTCCATTTGCTGCCTCATCGCCACTCAGACAATGTCAATTACGCAACGAATACCATGTCGAGCTTTCATTAACTTGTGGTTACATTAACGCCTTCTAGGGTTTCTTTTTCAATATCGTCTATTGTTTTAGCAAGGTCGGTTAGATTGATAAAGTAGGAATCATTATAATTACACATTTATAAGTTTAGATTAGTTCGATCTAGATTATTTTTTGTTTTACATTCAATGCTATTAATTAAATTGATAGCCTTCGAAGCGTATTTGGCTAGACACCAGCATCTAAAACTAGAGGCCGCGGGTTGAATCCTCGCACTGAAATACGTAGATTGTGACAACCACAAACATTGTAGTCTTAGATATGAAAATTTATGAGATCGAAAAATCTTGTAGTTTCTGAAACTAGATACAAGACATATTTATAGTGTGGACATGGTAATATGAATGTGACTGTTGAGCGTCTAATTAATTCTTATGTTTATTCATCATTTTTATGAAGCATTAATGATTACAAAATGATAACATAAAACCGATATCCATATATGATAGTCATCATACTACTACAGTGTACGTAACAGCAAAAATAATATCTTGGTTCTCAATGAATGATTTCATCACATTGAATGTAATAATGATATTTCTATTTTGCGCCTTATCGCGATAATAATAAGAGCGGTCCCCGAATAATATGTGTCATCGACCGCAAAATATTTTGAAGATCAGCCAAATGGAAATCCGCTTCAGTGCATAGTTCTTGCCGGAAGTTTGTGGCATCCCGAAAATTTCAAAGAGTCGCGGTATTGGAATTAGTCGGCTTGTTCACTGCGTTTGTTGGTTTATTGTTTCACATTTGTGTCCTTTTAATTTAAGCTGTTAAAGGAAAATAGCAATAATATTAAACACAATAAATGCTGTTTTTTTCTTGCACAGCTTTTAGCTATTTTAGTTGCTCCCTCTTTAGACAGTTTCAATGAGCTACGGTAAGGGATAATAATTTCGAAATGAGTTTTTTGAATTTATATTAACAATACTAAATAAAGAAACGAAAAATTTAATAGCTGTTAAAATATATTTTTTGATATTACTATGATAATAATTTGGCTTTATTCCCTGACGAAAAAGTATTTAGATGTTGCAGTGATTTTCCGAATGACGCCAAAGACACAAATATTTATAATAGTTACACTTTCTCTACATAAGAAACTTTAATGTCGGAAAACATCTTTAAGTTGCGTCACTTGTACACAGTGATGAATTGTAAATTATTTTAGACATTCTAATAATAGTGACAATTTTTACTTACAAAATAATATTTTGCATTTCCGCAATTTTATAACATTGAGTCTCTTATGTCCTTTCCCAATGTTTTATGTACTTCATACAAAAATCATTCAATCTGTGCAGCGGTTTAAGCGTGAAGGCGTAGCAGATGGCCAGACATAGGAACTTTCGCATTTGAAATATTATTATATACAGGGTGTATTCAGACCGTGATCGGAAACTAAGGCAGGTAATAGCTAAGGTGATTACAAACCCCCTGGCGTTAAAGAAAATTCTGACAAAAAATAAAAATTTTGACTTTTTCCATACAACCATCGGTATTAAATGTACGCGGTTTGTATGGAAAACGTATTTTTTTTAATTTTTTGTCAGAATTTTCTTTAACGCCAGGGGGTTTGTAATCACCTTAGCTATTACCTGCCTTCGTTTCCGATCACGGTCTGAGTACACCCTGTATATAACTAGTAGTCTACATGCACGTGATAGCGTACATATCTATTAGCCAACGTAGTGGAGTGGTCGGGAATACGGTAACAAGGATTTTAGTACCGAGATTAATGTTTATGTCACACATTAAATTTGGTTCCATTTGGATGCTGTAAAATGATCTCTGTTATCACTTATTGCATTTGCTTCTAAAATGTTGAATATTGCTATCTATAGTCATGTTTATTGTCTTAGAATTTTGATATATTTTTCATTGACTAAATATTCAACATAAAATCACTTGATATCCCAAGTTTTTTTCACAAACTTTTGGTTTGTTTAACTAGAACATGTGAGGTATTGCTGTCAACACTTCATTATAGTTGTCATTATTGACTGACAAAATTGCATGTCTGTCGACAGTATCTAAATTACCGAAAGATAAGTTAGGTTTACACGAACAGTTCCAGCAAAAAGAGTTTACCCGTCCAATCATTCAAATGTCACACGACTCGCGATTCAGCTAGCGTCAAACGAAACATGCTTCGTGAAACATCAAAGAACTCTATCTGCTGCAAGATCCTTGGCACGCTCTGTGCAGTTTAATTTTTATATCTTTATTACGTAAATTACACAGGGAAAGTAACTCTATTGTTCTGGAGTAAATAGTTTGACGATCAGTGCATCGGCGCTTTGATTATATATAAACAATTCTGTAATAAAACAAATACGCTGTTGTCTATTTATTACATCCTGGAATATTCCACGGTACAATAGCTGCGTATAAATGAGCTGTGGATAGATAAAATATGCCTCAAGTGAAACAAATATCGATTAGTAGGTATTAGGAATATGGGTGTGGAAATTTGGGATGCAGATTGTTTCATATTGTCCGAAGTTAATGTTTATCGCATTGCATGTTCCTTTGTATTAATACTATGTGAATTGTATAGAACTCCATACGTCATATTTGAGAGCATAGCCTAGTACACGATTGCATGTGGTTTCAGGATTAATGCATTTATTTGTGCTATGTTCTACACAATATTTTAAGACACGGATCAGTGAGGCCGGGAGTTGATTTAGTAGGTACACGTGCGTTAATATTAAGAGTATTGAAATACGAATTATCATACAATTCACACATCAAAACATGGATACGAAATTCACACATCTAAGGGGTTGCGTCAAAGATTATAATATATGGCGTCTATCATCCGCGATAATCTAGCGTGGTCAGATGAAGGGCAAGCTCTCTTAATTATACAAGAAAAACATTACTTACTGAAATGGGACGCAGGCTATAAAAATAACAAATTCAGTAAATATATGTATATGTTATGAATCCTTGAAGATGAGACGACAATATACAAAATATGAAGATTAAATTTGTCGAAAAAACGATCATATTGACCTAGGATTAATGAGGATGGGGAAGAATCAAGAAATTTGGATGAAGCTTATGCTTAAATACACACCGAATATAAAATATTGGACATCAAATAACGCAGTACTACAATTTTTAGGAATGGCTTGACTACGACCGTTAGAATCTTAAATTTGTTGTTATTATTCATCCGTGAAATAAAAATCTTAAGGAAAATAATATCTCTGATAATGGGGAAAACAAAGAGCGAACAATAATGGATGCATTTTCCTCCGCTGGCTCTGGAACAAACCAGAGACGTCGATTGCACTCGAGCCAATCCAATCGGATGAAGAGCCATCCTTTTGTGAGAGCTAATCTATTAGTGTTTACGTTAGTCATTCTTCCGTCCACAGTTTATAATTGTCTGTGGAATAGAAGATAATGAAGGTTTTCAAGGAGTTAAAGACACGTAAAAATGGTTTAGATGATTTTTTGGATATAAAAAATACTTTAACACTAAAACTACTGAATGGCACTAGAAGAAATCTGGTAGACTAAGACTACTGGATCTGCTAAGCGACAGTTAGTTAAGCAATGACTTAATGATTCAATTCATGTTCAAACTAGCTTACTACTTACTGTTTTGTGCTATCAAGCATTTTTTTATAAAGCAGTTTTGTAGTTCATGAAAGTGTAAGCCGAAGCAAGTGTAATATAAAATAATAAACAAAACCTGATAGAATATTCTGATGGTAAAAATCTAACATCTGTTTTAGGAAAAACCTGATTGGAAACTGAACCTGAATCACATATTTTTTATTTAACCAGTGCTGTATACCAACTATATCAGATATACGTGAGAAAAAGCATAAGTAAATGTATTGTAAATCCGTCCCAGTTTGAAGTCTGGAATCAGGCCGCGGCTTGTACCCGGCTTTATGAGCCTGGCCCCTGCGTCACTATTGTCTGTTGAAATACGAACCACGTTAAATAACGTGGAATATATATTTTTTCCATTGAAAACAACGTGCGGTCCGAAAAGGGTTGTTTTTTTGCGGCTTTATAATCCTGAGATGTTGCCGGGTTTCACGTGGGCTCGTTTGTTATGCCACTTTATGGCGGGTTTGATGTGTTGTGTATTCTTTACGTGTGGGATGAGGAAAAGCAAGGTATAATGGACTTTAGCCGTGGGATTTTAGCAGTGACTGTACAGGCGTATCATTTATATGAATATTAAGAGATATCTGTTTGTTCTTTTGTATATGCTAGAGAGTTAAATCGTGAATTTTATAAGTTAGAATATTAGGTAGGATGACTCTATTGGTCGTTTCATTCCTATTTATTTTGTTGAAGTCATTATTGATAAAAACATCTTGTCACAAATAAAAACGGTAACTATGTAATAGCTCAGTAAGAGTATATTATTGACCTTTCTTTTTATAAAATGACAAAATTGTCATCCTTGAAGTTAAAGCTGTTTGTTATTATTATGGCACAGCATAAAAATAAAACAAGAAAAACATTCGAATTTTAAAATCACTTAAACCGACCCTTTTTAAACGTTCCATAAAAAAGTAATTAAAATGTTTTATTTACACTAAAGCTAATCTCCTTTCAGGGTGTAAAACCTCTTTGTTAATTACTCGTTACACTGCGATACTTAAAGTCTACCCTCTTTGAAAATGCACTGTTCATAGTACAACCTACTTCAACGCTTTATACCGACAACCAGTTGTAAAAGTGTTAATTAAAAACTACAAAGTAACACTAAACAGGGCTTCTACGTTTCAAGTAAATACCAAAGGTCACTGATTAAATTTTATCTTTTCGCCCTAGTTCTTGCTACGTGTGCTCCTTTGCATTTTATTAGTAATGCAATGGCAGTTTATCATTTTCTTAATTTAATATTGCGTCTAGGGCATGAGATGAAATTGAGGCACTTTGCAGTCTACTGCATAATTAAATCAAAAAGATTGCTAAATTTTGTACTTTGACAGTCTCGTGGTATCGCGGCACAAGTATGTATGAGTGCTACGGTCTAATAGAGAACTCGGGACGGGTTCGACTCCTGGGTCGGGTAAAGTATTACTGGGTTCTGCCATTAGGATATTCTAAGTCATCTTCGTCATCATCAGTCCATATATTCTAAGTAGCTGCATGGAATCTGAAATTGTGCCTAAAAAACCGTAATAGGCTCGCCCTCTACTACGTGGATTGATACATACCTGGCAAAATGTGGGTTCAGAAATTCACCTGTGCTTACCCCTTTGTAGAATACGGGCGTAAGGTTATGTATGTATGTAAATTTTATAATGTAATAATAGAACCAATAATCACAAATTTTAAATCCGTGCATCAACTGATATTTTTTTGTACTCGTAATTAACATTGAATGTTTTGACGAAAAAGTATTTTTCTTTTACATTTTTGACGCACTTACCGAGAAAACTTATAACTTATGCGGTTATCTTGTGTTGTATTGTAAATTGACGGCGATAATTATATGAATTCAGACAAATTGAAAGACACTACAGTTTATTTTAAGAAATGCTGCAAGGTTCAAATTTAATATTTTTATTGTGTTTCATTCTTTTAGTAGCAGAAATTTTAAGTTTTTGTACTATAATACATTATTTGCCAATTAGTGGAATCCATCTACACAAAAAACTGTTCAACCATTAAAAAAACATTTGTCTATTGAAACACGTTTTCTCTACACAAGGCTTCCTTATACAAATATTTTCACTGCGCCTGGGACAATGGCAAATGTATTGCAGAGAACAAAAGTTGACCTGAAACGTTTCAACGTCAGTAGAATTTGAATAAGCGTAAAATATAGCTCGTATCGCACGTCCGCTTCCGAACGTCGCTTATCTTCTTGCTTCCGATGTTTGGGTTCGAACTTGCAAGATTATGGCGTCGATCAACGTGTCGCACTTGTGTGTTTAGTGATAAGTTCCTAATAGAATATCTTGTCAGCTTTACTAAGGCCAACTTAGTCATAGTTAGGTTAGTCCCTTAATAATAGAGAAGGTCGGTGAATAGAAATAAAAAGTATAAAAAGTATAATAAAGTGACAGCCCCGTGGCGCAGTTGGCTAGACACCAGCTTGCGAAACGAGAGGCCGCGGGTTCGATCCCCGCACCGAGACAAATGTTTGTGTGATCCACAAATATTTGTTTCGGGTCTGGGTGTATGTGAGACCGAAAAGTCTCTCGTAGTGTCTGATACCCACGACACAAGACTTGTATCTTAGTGTGGGATCAGAACTATGTATGTGACTGTTGGGTGTATTTATTTATTTATTTATAAAGGGTGTTGCTGATGATGGTGATGGTGTTTGTGGGAATTTATGAGAAAGAAACGCAATTGCATTATATCTCTCTATACTGTACAGTCAAGTCGTGATGGCCTCGAGGTTTGTGCACGCGGTCGAGAATCTCGACGGTCGCGGGTTCAAACCCCAGGCACACACCTCTGACTTTTCGAAGTTATGTGTGTATTCACAATGAATTATCACGTACTTTAACGGTGAAGGAAAACATCGTGATAAAACCTGCACACCTAAAAAAAAAAGTTCTTAGGAATTTCTTAGGTGTGTAGTCCGCCAACCCGCACTAGGCCAGCGTGGTGGACTAAGGCCTAAACCCTCTCAATGGTAGAGGAGGCCCGTGCCCAGCAGTGGGACGTATATGGGCTGATGATGATGATGATGATACAGTACATTCTGTAATACTTAAGTCGTTCTCAGAATTATTGGAATTGAAATTATTGAAATTCAGTCCACCCAATTGTTTTGATCGTATCGTGAATTTGAGAACTCTGATAAAGTCACGTCTTGTGAAAAACAAATTTAATATTTTCTATGGTAATTGAATGTTGTTATCGACGGTTGTACGAAATATAATTATTGTTTCAGTACATACATACATTATAGGTACATACACTTACGCCTGTATTCCCCGAAGGGGTAGGCAGAGGTGCATTTCTGCACCCACATATATCAGTCCCATGTAATAGGGGGCGAGGCCATTGCCGTTTTTAGGGCACATTTCCTTGCTGCTACTGAAATTTTCCTAATGAACCCCGGTTTATAAGCTCATATAATTTGCAGGGTGATTTTTTTGTAAAGGTAATCTGAAATAGACCTAGTCATGGATTTTTAATATCAACAATACTTTTCAGTAAGCCAACGAATAGTCCCATTAATATTCAACACTCTCGGAGGCGTATGATACAATAATGTTACAAACGCATCAAAGTAGGTCATAACATTGGGCCTACAAAGCGAAGTGGCTTTGTTTGTGAAGACAATTCGTATCAAAGCCAGGTCGTTTGGCATCCGCAGTTAATATAATGAAATACAATTGTGCATAGGTTGATAGTAAACAAAGTTTTCAAGAAATCAAAAGAATCAAGAAGAAATTGACTTAACGCTCTATTTTGTCGTTGACATTTATCGTATAATGGAACTCAACCAAATGAAGAATGGAGGTTTTTTTTTAACAAAATGAGTGCAGTTGGCAGGCTAAGCAAGCTAAGCTAAGAGATATGAAAGAATGCAAGTTCGAACCCGCGGTGATCCAAAAATTTTTTTGTGTTACATACAATTTTCTCGTATCGGCGTGTTTGTTCGATGCAAGACATTGTTGTTCGTCACAAGACTTGAATCTTAATGTCATTAAATATATGGGTCTGGTTGGTGTATTTACTTATTTAATGAGAATGAATAAATAACACAATTTCGATTAAATACTGCAAAATAACGACCGGGTGTAGTGGTTTCCCTAAGGCTAGTTTCATCAGGTTAATTGGAACCAATTAGTCCCACGTTGGACTTTGGAACCAACAACTAAGTAGTTTAACGGGTAACAAACAGCCGCAACTAAGACAAACATTATCTCGAAGCTTCGATCCAGGTGGGACATCAAAAACTGCCTCCGCGGCTGCATAGTTTATAGCTGTATTTCCTCCAGTAGACATTATAACATGAACTTACTATTCACCCCATTTCTAGGTTTTTTGTGGTTTTTGCCTATATTTCTTGTTTAATCTTGTTTAGTCTATCGAAGGATAGCTATAAACATACATACATACATAAACTCACGCCTGTATTCCCCGAAGGGGTAGGCAGAGGTGCATTTCTGCACCCACACTTCCCCACGTAATAGGGGGCGAGCCTATTGCCGTTTTTCGGGCACATTCCCAGACTCCGTGCTGTTACCGAGAAATTTCCAATGGAAAAACCCAATAACACTTTGCCCGACCCGGGTATCGAACCCAGGACCTCAAGATCGCACGGCACATACTTGTCCACCACGAGGCAGTCCATTAGCAACCAATTGCCAAAGATGAAGTCAACAATGTTTCGTACAATGAATTAAAACGGGTTACAATAAAAATCTAATTAAAATTACAATCACGAAAGTAGCAATGCTGTCACGTTGTCAGTTTTCACGGATAAATTATAAACCCAATTTTATATGAGTAATAGTACATATTAAACGAGATTTTAGAATTATATCGCTATCCTTCTAGGTTAATCGTTATGTCCGATTCCAGAGACAATTTAATTATACGAATGGTAATGGTCAATTTATATGTAATGGAGTGCACTAAATCTTAAATATATATAACCCAAAGGTGACTGACTGACTGACATAGTGATCTATCAACGCACAGCCCAAACCACTGAACGGATTTGGCTGAAATTTGGCATGCAGGTAGATGTTATGACGTGGGCATCCGCTAAGAAAGGATTTTGATTAATTCTACCCCGAAGGGGATAAAATAGGGGATGTAAGTTTGTATGAAACTTGGTCAATTTAAAACCGATCTTTGCATGCATAAAGCTACTATGACGTAATAATAATTAAATTAATAATACAACAAACAAACACATTAAATCAACACGTGGCTGCCCTGATTTTCATTGTAGCTTCAAAAATGACTAAACATTTTTTCTATTGTGATAGCGCACGCTAACCGTGTTCGGGAATTTGAATTTTTCACGTAAACCCACCAGTCAATGTTGCAGAATCGTTGGCACATCATATTTTATGGGATCCGCTGTGCTTTTATGATACCAAAAATTTTCTTCGGGTTTTTGGTATAAATATTGATACTTTAGGCATATAACAAGACAAAAATTTATGTAACTAAAATACTCTGTTGGTATTTTAAGTACTAACCATTGAATTACTTCTAATGATTTAAGGATATAAGCTACTTTTTAAAAATAGCGCCCAGGTGGAGCTGCGAAAAAATGGCTATTTTTCTTAATTTAGTTTTCTTTCAAAATCTGAAACATGCAAATTAATAATTTACTGTATATACTAAAATAATGATACGTAGTATATTTACTGAATATAATACCATTGAATTTTACAGAAAAGAAATGTAGCCTGAGGAAGGTCATCAACTAGGTACTTTTATACAGGTAAAATAATATCCCCAATACTTTTAAAACATTGGTTGACGATATCTATCATATATTCATGCTTTACGAGAGCAAAAAATATATCTCACATTCTAGCACTCCGAGTTGAAAACAAAGGACATTTAAGAAGGAGTGCTCGTTACAACATTAAAGCGGGGGAACATGAAAAAACCGCAGAAAGCGTTTTATTGTAAGCGTTAAATTGTACCTTGTTGAGTTTGGGGGCATTTCCCTAAACTTTTTTCCGTCGGGCAGCTGACCGGAACACCAGGGGTCCCTCACGTGAAAATAATCCTAATGAATACATTAAGAACTTGGAATTACTCATTCTACTTTTATAGGTATACTGAGGACTGATAGCCCTCACAGTTCTGGACTGTTAAAAAGAGTTTTTTCCTTATGTATGTATGAGGAACTTAGAATTACTCTTTCTACTTCTTTCTACTACGACTACTTCGTTGGTTTCGCGACATCATTTTACGCTTGTGATGGAGACGTCCCGGAACGATTATCAGGCCAAGAAAAGTGTTTTTTTTTTTGTAGTTTTTTTACTTTTGTTTAATTCAGGTCGGGGTAATATACAAACATCTAACCTAATAAAATCACCGTTAGACAGATCTTTTGAATTAACGGATTTTAAAGAGTAAGACCTATGTTAGGTTCAAGGATGAGGGAAAAAATAATAACAAAATATTCAAGGCCTTATTATACGTTAAAACTAAACATTGTTTAACGATAGACGTACTAAAGGGAAAGATTGATGACTTAATGTCCCCTTCAGCACACGAAGGTTTTCGTGTACAACGACAGTAGAAATACGTAGTGTTATATTGCGAACTAACTAGACAGTCGTAAATATTCATTAGCGATAGGTTCGAGATGTTACCTTTTTTCGATAATATATTTTTTTTACTTTCTTCAAATTCATATGTGTTCTATTTTTTTTTTATTGTTTAAAGCTATTATTTCGTTACAAGTTTAAGTTTTAGCATATATTATTTAATTCCATAACTATGAAACATGCCTTTTATCTTTTCTTTTTTTTATATTGAAACATGTACCACTGTGGCCACTGCGATATTTTTGTAAGCATAGAAAAAAACAATTTTCAGGTTGTAGAATGAGATACCACTACCTACCACTACCAATCGTTTCAATGACATATATTTTACTTAATCAATGAATGTTTAAACTGGAGATAATAATAATTTCCGGTGATTAGTGTCATTTTCTAACAATTAATGAATAAACTAAATTTTATTAAAAATAAATATTACATGGGCTTGAAAATACAAGGTCCTTCAAATAGAAACTCCTAAACGACATTTGATTAGAAAGAAAAAGTTGCAAATTTCTTATCGTAATAACTTTAGTCTGTGTAAAATTGTGTCAAAATTTAATAATACAGCAGATAATCTGAGTTTTATTGCCTAATCTGAAAGCAAAATTAAGTCGTAAAATATTTTTGGCCAAAGTATTTCTAAAGCAGAAAAAACTCACTAAAAAAGTTTGTCTGAAATGATTTTTGTATAATACGAAAGACCGTTGAATAGTGTAAAACTTTAAATAGCATTTCATTAATTTAAATACTTTAGAAAATTATTACAGAATATTTGAATAATGATCTTAAGTAGTAAAAAATGTAAAACTGATTTTCCAACACATTCACGACTAAATCACTGTGTTGAATATTTTTTATCAATCTGGTAGCCATTGCAGAAAAACGGTCTCTCGTAGTGTCTAATACTCACGACACAATACTTATAGTCAGAACTATGTATGTGGGTGTTGGGTGTATTTGTTTATTAATTACTTCTTTACAATCTAAACGTTTATCTACAGACGAAAAAAATATATGGGATAAACAATAACATAAATAAAAATACAACTTTAAGTGAGAATTAATGCGGTCAGTTAAATGGTACACTAAAATAGTGATGTGTGGGGTTTTTAAATATTAGAAAAAATACACAAAAAGAACAGAATCTATATGTACATACATACATAATCACATTATTCAAAGCGAGTTGCTGTACCTGAAAATAAAGTACATCAATAACATTTAACTTCCAGATTACGGTAAAGTTAATAAAAAACTATTAACACTACATGAAATGATATGGTACTTTTAGCAATTGATTATCACGGTAAATTATTTGCAAAAAATAAAATAAGATAAGCTGGGCATACGGTAATAATATATACCATAATGGCTGTTACCCGCAACCCGATGTACAAAGGCAAACTTTCTTTTTGCCTTACCTCTCCTACTTGGCGTTGTATTTTATATTTTACCCTTGAAGTAAAGCATAATTATATTGTAAGTGTAAAAAGTAATATATTTTCCAGAAAAAGAGTGCACCCGGCCAGTCCTGATATAAAAATACTTGTCTTGTGACTAGAGAACCAGAAACTAGGATATATTTTCGGTCTGAGAAACACACTATTTTATGCAGATTACACAAAAAAATTAATGTTTTTATTTTACAAGTTGCCCTGGATTTTATTTTCCACCAATTTCGTCAATTTTCTATCTAGGCAATTGAAGTGAGGCATAATTGCAGTCCTTACTTGCTAGTCGATACTCTATTTGGAAGGCACTGCAATTATGACCAGATGCTAAAGCGGACACTTCGCCTTGTCAGATTAAAAATGTTTTTGTCATAGAATGCTAGGGGGACCCCTACTCGCTAGAAACGTGTAAATAGTCACTGTGTTCAACCATAAAATAAAATTGTATTTAATACGATATTAACAACATTACACATAATCTCACACAACACATCATCCATCCATCCATCAGCCCAAAGACGTCCACTGCTGAACATAGGCCTCTCCCAATAAACTTCATCCCATCGCCCATCATCCGCGCTTCACTTCAACTTACTAATCCGCTGGGCTATGTCGATTACCTTAGTTCTCCTACGGGTCTCCTCATATCTGAGTCGATCTCGTAGAGAAACCCCGAGCATAGCCCTCTCCATAGCTCGTTGAGTGACTTTGAGACGCCTTATGAGGCCCATACTGAGAGGCCACGTCACAACACATCAACCCATATACAATCTTGGAAATGTTTCTGTTTTCACAATGGGCTATAAACTTAACCACATACGATATACTTGTCGCTGGGTTGTCAAGAAAGTAAAGGCAACCTTAATTACAGTCAAAGCAATGTTTGAACAAAGTAAACATTGAAGGAATTCTCGTCTCTAAAACAAAGCTCATATCAAGGGCGGGCAATTTATTTGTCAATACTGTGGCAACTCTCCAACAATCCCATTTATTTACTCAGATAAATTCAGTGTGCTGGACTGTACGTATATGAGATATTATTGTAACAATATTCAATTCCCTATCTTTTCTTATGGTATTAAGTGCTTCTGTGTATTCTAAATCATGGCGGAATGCTGCTAATAAATCAATACGGGTGGTCTGGCTTTCTGCATGAATAGTTTGTATCGCGGCTTGTAAAACTTTATCGGTGATTCGCGACTTTTACTGGCAGTTACGTAGTCGCTGAGCTGTTTGAGGTGTGAACTAAGAATTATAATAATCAGCGCTATTTTTGAATTATTTTGCTCTCTCGTATCCGTCCGAACGCTGTCAAGGTTTAATTAGGCACCTGTGAAGGACGCAGTTTTTTGGACAAAACACTAAGGGCATTAGATAAAAAATATGAGATATTGGTTTTTTATCTGTTTTTAAGTAACCAAAAAGTCTGAAACTTTTTACGCCACAAGTTTTATAAGCGACCTATGAAGACGGGAACTACAAAGCATATTCATTTCTTTCGTCTCTGTTACTGTAGATCATCTCAATATAGTGTGCATAGCTATTTTAATATCCAAATAATTATAATTAATTATTTCGATGAATACAACATTTTTAAGTACACATAACTATAAAAAATAAAACATAGGGCAGTGACAACTAAGTCTAGGAGACAATTCTGAAGAATTTATTTACGTTACTTGTCATGTCTAATAATACCGCTTTCTGCTTCTGGGTTTTGATCCATCAACCGATTGAGAGGCTCTGAAGATGTTAGTAGATGGCTCTTTAGTGACAATCTGTTGGCATAACCGATTTATTTATACATATTATGTTATTTATATGAAAGCCTGTTACTGCTAGTTTTGGGTGGATTTAGAATAAAAAATTCAAATATATATCATATTTTATTGGTGACAAGCGAAGTACCTATAGTTTTAAGCCTTTTTTATTAAAGCCTGTCAGATTCTTCGCGAATACATAGAAACATAAGAAGAAAGAAAATTTATATATTTTATTAATATTTACGTTATTTTAAGTTAAAAAAGTTATTATTACCATTTTTTTAATTTTGTTACGTGAGATAAACAAAATTCTTCTGGACCACTTCCTACATAGACTTTTCTTAATGTGGCACAGCAAAGTAACTATATTTATAAAGCTATAACTTTTTATTAAACAATAAACAACCTTTTTGAAAAAGATTTGCCGTCTGTTATAAATATATACTTATTATAAACGAAGAATGTTGTAGAGGGCTTTATAAAACTAGAGAATCGAGCCTTGAGTAGAAACGTTGTTTTTTTATTTAAAAGCAATATCGTTACTTTTTTGGTTAACCATTGAAAGATCCAAAAAAGAATTTTCACAGACAACTTTGTAAAGTTTCTGAAACATTTATTTTTCTTTACCAGCAACTTCCGTTAGTTCATTATTATAAACATAGTGTTGAAAGTTATGATCTCCATTAACGCACCGACGTACGCACTCTGTGGAAAGTATCTGCCTAATTACGCGTGTACAGTTAGCTACAAATACTAACTAAAATATGTTAATAAATTCTTGAAGTGTAGCATTTCCTTTTTAAGAAATTAAAATATTTGTTGACTCCACACCACATAAATATATCCAATGAGTACACTTATAGCCTCAAAAAGAACACTCCTCTATATAAAAAATAATAGAAACTAGATAGTGTATTAAAATACTACTACTCGTATTTAACCGAAGTGTTTTTTTGCCCTGTCGCTCAATTGAGCTGAAAATAACCTGGCCTACCAAACGATTTTAGTACTTCTTATTTATTAAATTATTGTTTATTTATGTTTAATTTATTCATTTACTTATTTATGCTTGTTTAAGGTCTTGAAGAGGTCGCTTTTAGCGATAAGACCGTCATTTTAATGCGCCTAATTTTATATGATACACATAACCTAATACAAGTATAGTAATAATTTTCGCTATACCTGTACCGTGGCATACGGAGGCCGATGTAAATCCAGCTCGTACATTATGAATTGCGCTCTATCGAACATCTCGCTCGGCTGCCTCCGTGCGATGAGCAAGCATCCAACGCTCACTTTTTATTTTTAAACAATTCAAAGATAGTACTTTTCATGATATTCCCGCTTTGTATATTTGAATAAATAACACGTATGTACCAAGGAGCTTTTATCCTACCTCGTGAAGTAATGCGGTTCAAATAGAGTGGCGAGAAAATTATGAC
Source organism: Hemaris fuciformis (assembly GCA_907164795.1). Taxonomy (NCBI): domain Eukaryota; kingdom Metazoa; phylum Arthropoda; class Insecta; order Lepidoptera; family Sphingidae; genus Hemaris; species Hemaris fuciformis. The sequence continues at coordinate 5,523,608 of OU015440.1, read as the reverse complement.
TGTGTTTCGGCAGTAGATATAATTATGCCACGATTGTCGGTTAAAGATTCTTATACCTAAACGATGCACTTAAGGGTCTCTGGTGGGGTTTACAGTTAATACTTTTGTAAATATTGAATAATAAAAAAATAATCTTTATTTTTCACACCACAAAATAATCAATAGTACAAAGAAAACATTTATACAATTAGGCGCATTATATTGGCAGTCTTATCGCTAAGAGCGATTAATTAACATAAGACCAAAGAAAAAAATATAAATGAATAATTATGAAATATGTAGATATTAAAAAAACTATATATTAAAAAAAAAAAATACATTTAGATAAACAAAACTCAGACCATTGCATTGGTTGACCTAAACTCGATAATAATGTTGGAGACCACATTTTAACTACTAATTTTGAAACTTCATAAGCTAGATATTCTGGAAATAATAATATAGATTGGTAATGTTCGTAATTATAATAATTGCTAATGACACGGTAGTATCACTAAAATCGACACCAAAAACAGTATTGGTCATCAAAATAGCCTCGTTTTGCTCTGATTAAATTCGTTTACGACGTCATTTGTGTTCAAAATCTAAAGCGATTGGATATCGATAGGGTAGTTAGCGGTTTAAAAAAATACGTTTGAAATGACTAATACTGATATTGTTTCAGAACACATCATTAAAATAGAAATTAACAATATTTTTCTAATTATGGTGCACGATTCTTAAGGCCAAAATTAAAACCAAAATCAAACGAAAGTTATTGAAACCAATTTTATAAGAATTGATCTACAAGTTGGGAATTAATGTCAAATACTTTTGAATAAACATTTTCTTTATAAATCACTGGATTGTTCCTAATCCCGTGTGTAATGTAGTACTCTTGTTGGAAAATAACCATGACCCAGCCCGGTGGTCGAAAAAATTTACAGGCAAATAAAATTTGTGGCAAGGCCGAACGTCCAAGTCACATGAGATAAAGCTTTCTTATTTATTCTTTAGAACTATGAATCTCCAAGCAACGTAATCTTTATGTAAGTTTTGAAAAATAGATTTTAATAACAATAAAATTATTCTACAATATTATAAATTTAGAATAATAAATTAAAAATATAGAACTGGCAAAACATGGTTGCAGAAATCTCAGCCCACCGCTACACTGGGAACGGACCACTCTGGCCTAGTGCGGGGTAGCGAACTACACACGAAATAAATTCTTAAGAATATGTTCTTAGGAATGTGTGTTACAAATTATGTAATAATTTAAATATCGTTAATGTTTTAATTCACGCTGATAAACAAAACTAATATCTGTACAGTTTAACCAATGAAATAAAAATACATATATAAGTCGATATATTAATATTTTGCCGAAAAACGTAGTGGAGTTTATTTAAGCACTAACTATACCTATAACAGTTCCGTTTAACCCGTTTCAGAGCGGAACTTTAAAAATTTACGGGGGGGTGTCAGTCTCCATGCCCCCGAGTAATATCCATAAAAACACGCTTGAAATTAGATAAGTGTTGGCGCCACCCCAAAAAGGTTGAGATTCTCTGTTTCAAAGCGAGAAATTCTTTTTGCAAATACTTTTATAGTTTATTGGTGTCGTAACGGACGCCGATAGCGTAAATCCTATAGCATAGGTGGGCGTCCGCATCCGTTTATTTGTTTATTTGCAGAAATATTACTATGGTAGTATAATAAACAATAAATTCATATAAGTTTGTTTATATGTTAAATGAGGACAGAGGAATAGTGAATTTAATATTGTATTAGCGCCAACAGATGAGTAATAGTACGACGTGGTAGATATTTGGCAATACATATTTATATTCCGCGAGGATTGAAGCTAATAGAAATGGTATAGAAAAATAAATAATAAAACTTTTATTTCGTTCATTTTTGGGTTCGTGGTAAGTATAGTTGTGCGGCGAGTGACTGAGATGTTATGTGTTGCCTTCCCGGGTCGAGCCATATGTTTGGAACGAATTATTTCCAGACTGACTATGACACTGTAAAGTGTCTATAACCCTCTAAAAACAGTCCCGTGTCGAAGTTGGCTAGAGGCCGCGGGTCCGATCTCTGCGCCGAGACAAATATTTTTGTCATCCATAATTGTTTCGGGTCTGGGTGATTGTGAGACCGAAAATTCTCCGTAGTTTCTGATGTCCACGACACGAGACACGTTTTTGTATTTTTATGCTGTTGGTAATGGTCAGGTATAGTATAAGCCACTGGACCAATTTTCATTCATATTGATAGAAACCTAGATACTGTTATAGGCTAAGGTTAGCTGCTAGGTTGATTGACGATATTTATCTACATACAACAACAACAACCCGCACTAGGCCAGCGTGGTGGACTAAGGCCTAAACCCTCTCAATGGTAGAGGAGGCCCGTGCCCAGCAGTGGGACGTATATTGGCTGATGATGATGATTTATCTACATCGCTTAGTAACATGCTATTTAACGTAACCTTCAAAAGTCAGAGGAGCCGATTTGGAAACCGCTACCTGACTATACTATGCAATAGCATACAATAGTCATCATACTCTCTAACCTCTAAAATACCTCATTAATGTCATCATTAAAGACTAGTAACCCAACAATCAACACATCTCTAAAAATTCTACATAATAAATAATACTATTTGCTTATTTGTCTTGCTTATTTGCATGTTTTTATACGGTATAGGTATATAAACGGATAAATTCCCTTGCGAATATTTCAGTCCCGAAAAGGACATAAAGACATAATATTTGAATAAAATTAGAATAGATTCAAAGAAAATTCGTTCAACGATCAGAAACCCTTCCAAATGGCCGTTTAAATCTGTGAATAAAGTAGAAGATTTAAAGAATTGATTCCCCTGAGCTTGTTTCAATACGTTACCACTCAGCATAAAAGAAGGAGAAATTTCTTAGGTGTGTAGGTGTCTAACATGCACTATACCAGTGTTCTGGACTATGGCCTGACCTATGCAATTTGTATCAAAGGCCCAGTAATAGGACGTAATATCGATTGATATAAATATTAATATCACTTAGCAGTATCAATTTTCAAAAGCGTCATTTAGTTGAAATTCTTTAGGATAAATAATTGACTGCTTCGTGGTATGTGCTGTGCGTTCTAGAGACCCGGGTTCGATTCCTGGGTCGGGCAAAGTGTTGCTACAGGTTTGCTACTATTAAGTGGGACGAAAACACTATAGGCGAAATGTGGGTGCAGAAATACCAGTGGCGGTACTTCCACAGAATCCCAAAAGCGCAACACGTTAATTGTGTAATATCTAGTATACCTACTCGTATAATTGTTTATCAGGATATTCTCACTAATATTTCAAATTGCTTTTGTTAAAAATATTTAAAGCTTAAAGATGATTTTTTGGAATTTTGTAAAGCAAACTGGGCTTCTGAGCTTCTATAGAAGAGTCGCCACTGCTGCCTACCCCTTCGGATAATTCAAGAGAGACTATGGAAAATGATCGTAGTCATTTCTTACCAGACGACAATTTTTTGAGACAGCGTTACCCTTACAATCAAGTGTGGTGTTATCAATTTTCCGTGGAAGCAAACAATAAATACGCGGTAACAGAAAAAAAAAACAAAAAATAACAAACAGGAACTTTTGTGAATTACCGCCAAGTTACCTTAGAAACCAATATTGCAGTAAATGTTCGATAAAAACGTAACAAACGGTAAGATTAAAGGAGCTGTTAAAAGATTTCCCGGGCTAATTGAAACTTCGGCAGAAGTGGATAAAGTTGAATAGATGAGCCGTGGAGATTGTTCTTAGAATACAAATACATTTCGTGCCTTGAGAAACAAGTAGTAGTAAGTGTTCTAAATTGAGGGTCGCTTTCTTTGTCATTATGATTTTAGATATTTGATTATTATTATCTTTTATTTATTGGCAATTTTTTCTTGACTGTCATCATTTTATAATTTCACATTTTAATAAACATAAAGTCGTGATGGCCTCGAGGTTTAGGCATGCGGTCGAAAATCTCGACGGTCGCGGGTTCAAACCCCAGGCACACACCTCTGTCTTTTCGATGTTATGTGTGTATTCACAATGAATTATCACGTACTTTAACGGTGGAGGAAAACATCGTGATGAAACCTGCACACTTAAAAAGTTCTTAGGAATTTGTTACGTTTGGACTACACACCTCGCACTAGGCCAGCGTGGTGGACTAAGGCCTAAACCCTCTCAATGGTAGAGGAGGCCCGTGCCGAGCAGTGGGACGTATATGGGCTGATGATGAATAAACATAAGTTTTAGTCGGAAAGACGTAAAAAAATATTGTTTTAATTAATTTATGGAGAAATAAGAATTTGATGACTACTCGTAGATATTATCAAAAGTTGACCGAGCTACACCCGTTACGTTCTTGTAACAACTTGAACTTACAACATATGTTACATCCAATCAAAACCCACGATTATAAATCTTACTGTAAATACACAAAAACTGCAAAATTTGCTGCAGTTATTGAAATTATTAAAAGAAGATAAGCCGGGGATATCTCTCCAGTGCTTGGGACAAATATCTAGCACAAGCAATTAGTTTCTATTCCCATGTGCTTATTCACATCTGAAAGCAACATACCTAGTTCGCATTAGAACAAGCTGCCTTCATTAGTGCTATTATAAAAATAGGACTTTTATAACAGCCCCTGTAATAAGGGTGCCATTATAAAATCTTCACAAGTATTCATTTTGTGTCGGCTTCAGGAAAATTTCTCGAAACTTGTATAACGAAGGCGGATTGACAAGGTTGCCAGTTTTATTGGCAACATTATTGGAAAGTGTGGCAATTGGCAAGTTTATCGAATAAATTGGCAATTTTGGGTTGTTTGTGTTTCCGTGTATGTTACGAGATAAGCAAATCTATGTGGATAAATGTGTAGAGATAAAATGTACTTGTTTATTGACTTGTTGAAGTGTTTAGTGGTCGTGGAGAGATTGTGCATTTGCCCTTCTTTCACAATTACTGTGGGAATGACACAGAGAATTTGAAGTTGTGTTAAAATGTGGGATTTTCAGTAGCTTAACTTTTTAGTTTCTTTATAAATTTTAGAAGTTTTTAATCAAAGATCGTTACGAATTATAACCACCTCTAATTTGTTAAGAAGCAATGGAACCTACATGATCTAAAATATATATAGCTATTTATAAAGAGAAATTATGCGCTGTTTTATTAAATACCATTATAAAAGCTCGGTAATGGACGCAGCGCCCGCTTTGTGTAAAATGATAATCGCCATTAACGAAGATCCTACAACACCATACTCAACGTCGGTTTATAAGTGAATTTAGCAATTATTCTATACACCAGAAAAAAATATCGTCGTCACATCGCTTCTCTTCATCACGTTTATGAAAAGTGGTATTGGTAACTGGGCTATGAAACTCATTCGTCATTTTACTCGCGACCCAATTCCAGATTTTTTTTGTATTCCATTTTCCCTTCAAATTATATTACTGACCACATCGGTTCATATGCTCTTTGATTTGGTTGTAGGAATAAATTTTAGAATGATGTGTATTTGAGTTGGCGACACATTACCTAAATGCATTTGAAGGAACGTAGCCCACACAAATTTCAGTCCAATTGCTTTACGAACTACTAGTCTCAATTATTATGTTACGTTACTGGGAAAATGCCAAATAAATCCCAGTGATTTACGTCTAATTTCCAGCTCGTGGTACAATACGTAATATTGCTAAATAATAGCCCAGCGGATTAGTAAGTTGAAGTGGCAATGGGCCGGGCACATAGCGCGGAGAACTGATGGCCGATGGGGACAAAAAGTTCTCGAGTGGAGGCATCGTACCGGAAAGCGCAGCGTATGACGCCCACCGACAAGGTGGTCGGACGACCTAGTAAAGGTCGCGGGACGTCGCTGGGTGCAGGCTGCTTCCAACAGGTCCCAGAGGTCTAGCCGTGGACCTCTTTCGGCTGATGGATTGATTGATTGATTGAATTAAGAATTCTTGGCCTGGAATACGCTATTGAAACACAAGTTGCCCACAACATCGATATGTATACAGATGGAATTATTGTAATACTGACATATCATAGTGTCAACAACACACCTTATGGGGTAGACTAAAGTATGTTATTGTTGACACACTTTAATACTAAAATACTTTAACGCGGTACGCTTGGACTCACGAAGGAAGCAACATGTGGGCCAGCAAACTATACCACAATGTTTGATATCGCTGACATTAGAGATTATGTTCGGCTTTATGTTTTGAGGTTTGGATATTTAGGATATTTATTCTGTGCCGTAAACCCAAAAGATTAAAAGATATTCGATATTTTTTTTAAAACACTGGAAATTTGTGTAACTAAAAAAAGGTAATTTTATTCACGACATTCTGATTATATTTCTATTATCTTGTCTGAAATGCATATTATTTTAAATACATTTTATCAGACATCCATTAAGACTCGAAATCATTTTAGTACTGCAGGAAATTACGAGTGGCTTTCTTTAAGATTAGGCATCGTAAACGACTTGGGAAGTTAATTTTAATGTTTCGTTGACCTTATTTCCTTTCGTAAACATTTCTTGGTAATTGGTGATACAATATTTCTGTATATTACTTTTTACAGGCTAATAGATTTTGTCCACAAAAATTATTAAGCGTTCAGAATAATTACAATTTTAATAAAAGCAAAACACTAAAGAACATTTTTCCGGTGTCTTCCCTTCTATGAAACGGCTGAATACTTAAAAATCATGAATCCAGGTCACAAATAATCAAATACAATGAGTCCACTTCAAAATTTAACATAACAATCATCGTACTTGACAAAGATGCAAGGTACCTGCTCATTAAAATCAAACCGTACACTCATGCAGGGAAATACAAGAGCTCACAAATTATTTCCGATCGTATTATTTGGTGAATAGCCTACATTTCACATGTCGTTAACATTCAATGGTACCAATATTGTATACGATAAGTTGGTATTGATTCGAGTCACATGCCCCGGCCTACGTTCACACTCGTTAGCTAGAAATTGTTCGCTTTCGCTCTTTATTATAGCCGTACTTGGCGTATGTTGCATGCATTATGGAGTACTGAATTTCCAATAACGTTTTTAATGGTCTTAGGAATCGTTTCCGCACTGTTAAAGGCAATTAACATTTTACTGCAGTTAGATTCAGGTCAAAATGTCTTGATATTGTTGGTGATGGTATGCTTTTTTAGTAGAAGAAGTTTCGTGTTAGGAAAAGTGGAAGCATATGTCGCTGAGAATATGAAGAATTTGAAAGTCATTGGACGGATTTGTAGCGTATAAAGAAGAGATAGATGGGCTGTGTTAAGGGCTATGTTAAAGAAAAATAGGTGATTGATAATGAGGAGTAAAGCATCAATTAGTAATGGAAATGGAAAAAATTGAGAAGTATTATAAAGATGCTGGTTGGATGAAGGTTGGGAGAAATAATAAATAAATCGAACAAACTGTTAGCAATCCGTAAATAAAAAATATTCTATTTTAATATTCCAGAATCAGTTATTCATGAGTTTTTTTAAAATACCTTACAATATTGTTATAAGTAGTTGTATACTTTGCTAAAAGACCTTGATACCATAAAAAATATATTTTTGTTTATAATAATTTCCCTACAATGATAGGTGACCAGGTTATTTTATTATAGAACGTGTATTTTGGTGCAAAATGGGTTAACTGTATTAGAATATTTGTATATTCATAAATAAGTATGATCTAGTATTTTTATTGCTATACAAGAGTAGGTTTGCACATATTATTAATTTTGAAGTAGTAGTAGTAGTATTTGATCTATTCTTTACAATCTTTCATGTTTTTCTCTACACATATCCACGATGGTAGGTTATATGAATATATACTATCTTTTTTTAAGTAAATGTAAGGTCAATGAGTCTAAAATTGGGCTCAAGATTCCACTCCAATTTTGCTATGTTGTTTAATTATAAACAAAGTAAAGTTAAGTATATCTACAGTGCTAATGTATAATTATTTTACATAGAAAAGTAAAGTCGCAAGTCGCAACGAAGAAATACAAAGTTTGTGAAAACTCCCAACAGGTATTTGGTTGACTGATTTTATCAAAGAAAGTCTTTAGTTACAGAAGTATGATTTTTATCCCTCCATTGCTGGACATACGCTAAAGCTAATGATCAACACAGAGCTCTGCTTTTAATTCGCGCATCTAGTATCTGGGATAATGTCCTACGATACTTTTACTGACTCACGGTTCCTACGGAAAGCACTTTTACGCCACCTATCGCCAGTTTTTCGTAGACACGACCCGCTACTTCTACAGAATATTATAGATTTTTCCCAAGATTCGTATAAATAAATATAAGCAGGCTGTTGTAACACAATCTAAACCTTTCCTTCTTATTTAGAAGCACATCACGTGCATTCATTTGTTGAATAACAATACCACACCCGCATTATTACACCGCTCATTGTAGAATCAAGGCGAAACACCCACTTAGCGAAGAAAACGTTCAATGCAACGTCGTCAGGAAGTGTTCTGTGTAAACTAGGCCACTATACGCCTATCTCCGCGGTCTTATCGGGGTGATTATGGTGGGAACAATGGACTTTTGTTCTGGCTACGGTGGGGAAAGACGGTCAGCTATGGTGCATTTATTAATATTGCTAACTGACCTTTTTAAGAGACTTCTTTCATGGGGACTTGTATAATTATTTTCTTTTTTCTTCCCCATAAGGTATTCTTTCTATATCAATACATGCCATTGCTGGAGACGTTCTTTTGTATAATAGAGAGAGTTTTATCATACCATACTTTATGACTATTATTTCATGATTATCTTTTGAGTTTTTATAATACAACGATTACGTGATTACGGTTGATGAACATCAACATCACAAGTTCTTCAATATTAAAATTTGCAATTAGGTTAACTACGTTGGTATCGCAGACCGTTACAAGGACTTTAAAATGTTTAGAATAGTTTAAACATAAGTCTATTCTATGAGATTACGTGCTTTCAGTAAAATAATTATTTTCCTTTTTATTAGGATATTGTAACGACTACAACCGACGTTTAATTCCCTATATACATATTACATGCATAATTTCGTACTTAACCACTAAGCGCTAATTAATTAATCGATGCTAACTTAGATAATGGCCCATCTATATTAAAACAACCACGGAACAGCCACATCATTAAGTCATAATCCATATTATTATGGCAAGCTTAGAAAATAAGACGTCAGCCAATCTGGTAATTATTAATAGTGATAGGATTCTCGTATCCGCAAGGATGGATAAATACGATACATGAGGTGTAGTTATACACTGCCATAGTGCCAATAGTGGGCTGGCTAGATGCGTATACTCGTGTATATTGAAGCGTACCAGAATAATAGTCTTGATTGAAAAAACAAATTAATTGTCACCAATTACCACAAAACCGATCTTAGCGTCTCATCAAGTACCTGTAATAATGGCCAAAGAGAAAGTGCCCTTACATACTACGTAATACCGACGAAATCAGTTCAAAAATTCCTCTATATCCTTACGACATAATAAATTGATTGACAACAATAATGAGATAAAAAATTGTTCTCCCAAGAAAATTTAATTTCAGTAAAATTCCATTGAAGCGTAAAATATTCCACTCACCTTTTAAAGAGAATCAACTGAAGACTTCGTAACTTAATTAAACTTTTTAATACTTTGTACACTGCACTTGTTTAAAAGGGAACTTTAAATTTAGTTTGCTTTTATCACTTAGACGTCGGGTATCTGAAACAAAGCAGAAAATCATTAGTTTACGTCCGTAATGTGAAGCTTTTACAAAATTAAATTGTTGAAATTTTAGTCGTTTAATAAATGGCTTTTGACAACATATTGGCTTTAGGATATTGAATTTTGCTTTAACAAAGTATTCGCGACATTCGCACTGTATTCTATTTTGGAATAAAAATACTTCATCCATAAGTCAATCCTTGTCATATTCTATGAACCATTGTAACTATCAGTATTCATCATAAAAATAAAATTTTATTTGCTTTGAAACCCAGATACAGTACAATATTTTTTATATAAATATCGGGTAAATATAAAAATAAGACAAATAAATTGTGTAAATATTAGCAATTGAACTTTAGCAGCTGTTTTTCCTTGTACAAAACTAAAGAAGAACATCACGTTATATTTGGACTCAGGAAGAGGAAAGAAATGGCAAGGAATATTCAATTCAAATAATGGATATCTTTCTTAATCTCATGTTTATTTACGACGGTCATTATTGTTGACTTATCGGTGCTCACTCCATCTTCAAATAAATAAAAATATCTGTATAAAATTGTCCAAAATCTTTGCCTTATTGTCAAACATTTTTATTCGTGACATATTTTTCTATTATAACAAAAAATGATGACACTTTACATAATTTAATATTATATACTCGTACAACGTCATAGAAGAAAATGAGTTTATGGAATAGTATTTTACAGGTAAACAACACGTTTATAATAAAACAGTGACTACAGTAAAAAAAAGTCTCGTAATAGTATGCAACCGAAAGCACTAGAGCATAGTTGAGGAGAAATGTTTTATCGTTCTATTTTATGCAAATCGCCGTGCCTGTTACTGTTTTGGCGTGTATAACAAAAGGCATCGAGGCCTTGTCTGCTTCACAAAATCCTTTGAACTCAGCGTCAGTTTTATCTGCATATAAATTTTAAGAACTATGTCTTTACGGTCTATAATTTGACTGTCTCTGTTGCACGTAGAATAAGAATACATACGAGTACCCTTTCGCTTGTTGCCCAAAAGGGGAGCCAATGATTCACTGGGTTATGTTTTAAGCCCCACAAAGAGATATATAAAATTTAGAAAATATCTAAAAATGTTTTTTTTTAAATATTATGTTAAATGCAATAGAAATAATTTTCGCTCTAATTCGTCTGGAATCCCTGTGGCGGTAAATCTGTGCAAATGTCATTATTGCAACGCTAACGTCTCATACTAATAGCGTCCTCATGTAGAATGATCTTTTAGGAGTTGGGATTTAACGCGTAATAAAGTTTAATCTATATATTTAAGTAACTAAAATGAAAATGTAAAAATAATTATTCTGAAATAAGATTTATGTACCTATAAATTTTGTTTCAATTTAGAAATACTCAGCAATAGTTTAGGTAGGTATCCAAAACCTATTGCAACCTCAAGACACACCCGATACAATTTTAATGCAGAATTGAAACTTTGCCTACCCCTTCTCGGATACTGGTACCTTCGGTAAACAAGTTGGTCTAATAAATATTTGTTAAACCTAAATTATTTTACACTTTATTATTCAGAATTTAAATTTCTTTATTTATCTCCAGATCAATGCTGAAATCAACGCAGTTTAAATAACGGGTTGAAGGGTATCAACGATGTTCGCATGAACATTTCAAATAACGTAATCGATCATAATAACTGCACATTGTTCGCACCATTACATCGAAGATAAAGCTTTTTAAAAGCCGACCGGCTGTGTAACTTCTATCTCTGAAGCCGTAATGCACTCCATAAATTACTAATTCGCAACAATAAATAGCCCGATTTACATGAGCTATGTGGCAGAAATGCACAAAGAGCTTCTATTTTCATACGAGAAACCTATAGACATTCCGGTATGTATTAAAATAAACGTATTGCAAAATACACATGGGAACGTAAATACGCGAACATCGAGCGTATACCGTTGGGCGAGTTTAAATTTTTTAAGTGATTTTCGCGAAATAATCTTCACAAATTCGAAATTAATCAATATTTTATTACCCAATACAATATTAAAAAAAATGTAGAGTAAATCTTATGTAGTCAGAGCAAATTATAGGCTAAAACTTATTGACCGTTCGTCATTTACTGCCAACAATTGGTTAATGACGATGGGGAAAATAGGTGAGCTAGATCCTGAACACATGTCAATATTTGTCGTACCTATTTCATAATAAGGCAATTTTTACAAGTTTTGCATTAAAGTGGAAGTCAATTTGTGTAGAAACTCTTTTCATTGGCTGGTAAATACATCCTTATTCATTTAAATTGCCTCGGAAAATTATTCTCTTTACGACCAACCTATGAAGTTTAGTTGATGGCGTCTTCATCATATGCCGTGAAGAAGATTTTTATGATGTTATAAATTATTTCATAGAAATGTCATATAAATAAATCTGCTTCCACACATCTCATATCGTGGGTACTTGTTACCAAATTAATTGTCCGTTAAGATTTTTGGGTCTGTAAATTCCAGAAAAAAAATGCGGCAATACAAACATTAAGAGTAACACAAGTCTTGAGTCGTGGATAACAGAAACTACTAGACACTTATCGATCTTACATGTATCAAGACTGAAAAAATGTCACACAAACATTTGAGTCAGTTGAACTTGCGGCCTTTCGTTTAACAAGTTGAATTCTAGTGCGCCACGGAGGCTGACAAACATTACTTTCCATAAGAAAATCGGCCTTTGCGGTTTCTTAGATTCAGCCTCATAGACTATCTGCTAACCCAGCCACAACCTTATTTCTCTCTCATTTGAGCCTTGTTTACCAACAAATCGATTGTCCAATTTGTACTGCAGACATTACCGATGTCGAAGTGGGGCTTAGCAATACAATTTGTGGTTGTTAAAAGGAACATCTAGTAGCGTACGTGACCTACGAGACACGAACAAATACGTGAGAGAGAAATGTCGATTCAAGTGGAATTCTCTCCGCCGTATCTCAAGATAGATTCCATTGTTGAGAAATGTTGTAAATAGTTCGCAACAGTAGTGTTTTTACAACAAATATCGTACCTGCCTAAGGTTCTAGGAATGGACTAGATACTTAGAAAAACTTAACAGAAGATTGAAGATAATGGTCTGGCTTGGAAAGTACATATTAACACTGTTACTGTTTTGAAGCTGTTTTTTAAACTGAAAAAGATTATTATGAAGCGTTAGAAATTCGATAAATTATTCTTCTTTTACCAGTGAGTAGATTGTAATCTCTCAATTGTAGAAGGCTATAAAAAAAGACTTGCTTGTACGTGTCACTGTAGTTCTACATACTTCCAGTGGCGGTACTTCCATAGAAGCCCAAAAGCGTTACACGTTAATTTTGAACTTCTAGTTTAAAATTGTTTATTGTGGAGTCAGGATATTCTGATTTATAATTGTCAAATTGCTTTTGTTAAATAAAGATTTAAAGCCTACATAAAGATTATTATTTAGAATTTATAAGGCAAACTGGGCCTCTGGGTTTCTATGGAAGTACCGCCACTGCATACTTCCCATTAATACATGTTTAGAACAATGTTCTTGAATCTCATTCTACGAACACGCGAGAAAAATGTTTCAATATAAAAAGAAAACTACGTAAGACCTACGTGAACTAATTACTTCGAAACTAATTGTTCAGAAACACAAAAGGCTAAGAATGTTTGTGAAAAGTGCAATGTTTGAAGTTAATGAAATGTTTCGCGATCGGAACGACGATTGAACGTAGTTCAGGAACTCGCGTGTTCATTTGATCACGCTTTAGTTTGACGTTAATCCTCAAATTGATTGAATTTATTTGTTCTTTTTTTCTTCTGATTGGTATTTACCAATATTCGCCTGATTAGCGTACATAATACATATTTTTTTAAGCCTTCCCTAACAGTTTACGCTCAGGTGTATGTCACCTTCATGGTTCTTTTACTCGGCTTTCGAATTCGAAGAAAGGAAATATTAAGGGTAATTGGTCATAAATGGCCATTTGATATTTAATTTAAATTCCATTGTATTTACTACAAGTTAATAAATGCTTACTTTCAAATATGAAGATATTATCTAAATAGTGCGTCAGGCCACAGTCGAATTTCGCTTATAGAAACAAGAAATTTTTCTTTATAATTTTGCCTGAAATATTATAATTTATTCATCTCTAGAAACAAGACGACAAGAGATTAGATGTAGACCATATCGTTAGGATTTAAGTGTTCAAGTACTAAATATGCCACTGAATATGGCAATCAAGCTGTCGGAAGACTGTGAAATAAAGAAAAAAGATTTTAAGACTCAAAAATAAGTCACGCATCTCAATACAGACCAGCAAAAGCGGCACAAGACACAAAAATTGTGAAGGAATACTTAAAATATTTTTATTTACAGATTAGCTACTCATAGATTATTTAAAATTTAGATCATTTTTAACACACTTCAAGCAGATTACACATGTGTTTGCGGATTCTGTTGTTTTTACGCACATTACTTTTAAGTATGATAAAAGTTATTTAAGAATGCAAAAATTTACAATCTACACTGTGCTAATGTGATTCAGTTGAAATTAACCATTAGAATCTCCTGGCCAGCCGTGGGACGTACCATATGTATTTATATAGTACTGTGCTAAAATTCAGAAATATTTCTAAAAGAATTAATAGCCAACGTAAATTTTCCACATGTTAATATAATTAGCATTACACGTACGCACAAAGTGGAATTATCGCAACACGACAAAGAGAAAACGAGGATCTTTGCGGTGTGACCCAAAACCTTTTTAGCAAACGTTCCCTTCAACAAACAAGTGGCTCATACACCGCAATATTCAGAATTACGTTGTGACGTACTAAAGCTTTTAGTTATCAAGTTATGCATTAGCTCTAGTCTCTGTGAGCGCTTATCCGATATGTATGTGTATTTCATAGTGGAGATTTATTCGAACACAAGCTCTTGTAATGAATTCGCTGGAATGGAAAATTTAATGCAACGTTTTACAACATTTGTATAAATTGAGGTAGTGAGGTACTGTGGAGATAAAACGACGGATGAGGATACAACAATCATTGTGGCCGCTAATGTGTTGCGATACGAAGCAGGTGTTTCTCTGAAGCTGATATTTACAGTAAACCACTTCCTGATGATGTCACGGTTGTATTTTAGACATTTGTAAATGCGAATATTGTGGAACATCCAGTTGGCGAATTGCTATTTATATTCATATTATATATTCTGTTTTTCGCACTTATAGTCAATTGCGCAAGGCGTGCACCGTTTGGAACGCCTGCAATTCGACCATTATGTCGTTTTGATATGGAAAATTTGTGTAATGGAACAGTGACTGATGAAATATATTTAGATTGGGAACACTAAAGTGATTGATGATGAAATTGCCCAACCGTTCAATTACTAATGACCATTAGCAGCAGCATTGTTTGTCTATGTTTAAAAGTAAAAAAAATACATTTGTGAATGCAGAAAAACGAAATAGTGAGTTACCTAAGCAATAAAATCTCACATTTAATATTTGTATACATTAATCTATCTATTAATTAGAAAAGGCTTAGACAATCAACGTATTACACCCGGGGATTTCCAATGAATATTTAATTAAATTAATTAAGCATGCATTAATTTTCTCATGTCATTTAGCATTGATAGTATATTTGTTTTATAATTAATTACGTTCAAAATTAACAGTAAATAATTAATTTTGTTCAAAGCTCACATCATGGTTTGCACTTATCGGAGTGTAACGAAGCCCAATATCTGAAAAGCAGTTGAATTATTGCTCTTTGGAACACAAGTTCGATTAATGAAATACGAACTGCAAAGTTTAATTTTATTTCCAATTACTGGCACTAAACGACGTTGAAAATATTTTTCATACTAGCCTTTTTATGTACAATTTTATATTCCCTATTCATGCTTCAATTCAATTTTCTGGTACGATTTGAATATTTTTTAAAGAGTCATTGAATACAGTGATTCTAGATATATAGCTTTTTAATTTTGCAGTTTATATTTAAATTATGCGGTACTTACAACCATAAAATAATTTTAATAGCGTGATTGCTTCATTGGCGATTTTGAGGTCCCTGGTTCGAATCCCTGGTAGGGCAAATTGTTATTGGTTAAACATTTTAACTTTTGACAAAATTCCTCGATTCTACAGAGTCTTATTTAATTCCGGCATGATTAATGATATTCTATGCACTTTAAAATCCATGTTTTCTTATTCGCCATTATTATCGACCCCCAAATTATTATTTTTTCAATCCATAGTAAGACGGTAAGGATTAACTTTTCGATCATTGCTTCCAACAATCTTGTCTTCATTGAAAATGTAATGAAACATTGTCCTTTAATCCGTAACGAGTGAAATCCCATTAAAACTTTTGTGAAGCTATATCAATTTTAAGTGCGTATATTACTAATAGGGTTGTCAGGAAATATGCTGTTTTAAATTAAACGTGATTTTCGGCTGTTTGGTTGTTCTGTAACAAAAATATTAGCCCATATACCCTGAGTCACGTCTGTTGAAAGAGGTGAGGCCTCTAGCATAAGGGCCTAGTGTACCTTGACGGATTTTTCATACCTAAGACCTCACTAATCAAAAATCTACGCTCAGCATCATGGCGGAGTAGGCTAGACACCAGCCTTTGAAACATGAGAGGGCAGTTTCGATCCCCAGATAGACTCAAATATTATAATTTGTTTACTTAAAAAAATTGCTGAGTTTCGCTATACCACTTTTTCCTCGCAGAACTGAACCATGGTTCCCACTCACATTTACTATTGAATATTTTTAACTGTAAATATTTGTCCAAACACGACGTTTTACTGTCTGCCCTCTAACCAACCAACTGTACTATGGAATCTGTCTGCCCCAACGCCATGCAACTGCAAAACCTTTACCCAGAGCAGAGGCTTCGTTAAATATTCTATGAAAAAATAATAAGATTTCCGAACCATTTCCGACTAACCCTGGATATAAAACATGCTGGTCTAATGGAAACTAAAATCGTGCCCCCTGTTCCCAGCGGGGCAATAAGTTTGATAAATTGTACCGCACCGTGGTAGCTCAGTGCCGCAATCAAGTATGATTACCTGCCTGACAATTATTATCGCCCGATCCCATGGGAGCTGGAACACGGTTGAATCGTGGAGGGTCGAAGAGAAAACCCTCGAGATTATTCGGAAGTTTCGGATGAGATACCACGGCTTGAATTTTAAAATTCCCCTGGTATTTAAGTATGGACTGCGAATAATGTTGAATTGTGGTTTAACTTACCATAAATGTGTATTAATCCAATTAATCAAGCGAAAGTCGCACAGGAAAGCTTTATAGCAATTTGGCTGTGGATATTTGGTACTAATGATACCTAGGTGATTGAATAAAAACAACAAAATTGTAACAATTTGTTCGTGTAGTTCAATTTGGAATCTAAGGTAAGACCGCAAATTAATGAAATAAAAGTAAAATGTGTATAAAATATAGTACAGTCACCCATAAAGTCGTGATGGCCTCGAGGTTTGGGCACTCGGTCGAGAATCTCGACGGTCGCGGGTTCAAACCCCAGGCACACACCTCTGACTTTTCGAAGTTATGTATGTATTCACAATGAATCATCACATACTTTAACGGTGAAGGAAAACATCGTGATGAAACCTGCACACCTAAAAGTTCTTAGGAATTTCTTAGGTGCGTAGTGCGCCAACCCGCACTAGGCCAGCGTGGTGGACTAAGGCCTAAACCCTCTCAGATGTATAATATAAAATATATTAACAGGTTACATTAATAAGGAAAATTCTTTTACCCTGGAAAATCCATGTATTATCTACTAGCAAAAGGCGAAGTAAATTAAAAATATTTAGAGTTACAGTTCGCAGATACGATAAAATGGAAATGAAAAAATAATTACAATAGAAACTCGTTTCTACAAGGAGGTTAATATGTCATCATTCACAATGTTTATTATGAGCGTTCGTATTCTGTTATGAATTTATTCTTTGTATTATTTAGAATGCTTTGCTCGGGGGAATAATGTATAGTTTTTTCAAAAGGATTGTGAACTAGGTTTCATATTTGAAAATATTATCACGCTTTTGAAGTCAACTATGATTATATTAATATGCATAACTCTAGGTTAATTTAAATATTTGAAATTATTTAAAAAGAAAAATATTTGATTGGCGTTTTTGTGGTTATTGCAATTTATTTTGTGTGCGTAAATATATGGTTGACATAAAATAAAATATGAAAACGGTTATTAAAACATTTTCAGTTTAAACAAAGGCTTGCCGAGAAAGATGTCGGAGACAAAAAAATTAAACACCCGATATTAAAGGCATCGAAAATTGTCATTACAGGAACGTGACGCGGTCGGGCTTGGGGCGATTCGATTAAACCTTTACAAAACAATGTGAATTCCGTATTGATAGCACTTTGTAAGCGTACCGCCCCGGGCGTTATAGGAATTCAATAAACATTCAACTATTTACGAATTCGTACCGCGAAAGTAGATAAACAAAGATAGAATGGTGGTGTGTGCATACGCTTATGATCTCTCACACGTACACGCAATAAACGGCACGAGCCGTGTTTATTTTTTCCCGAAAAAATGTACCGAATGATATATGATGCACCCACTCACGTGCATAACTCAAATTGTTGGTGAGTTTGTGTACCGTGCAGTCGGTGAAGAAAAACAGTGAGCATGTAAATAATGTAATGTAAAACAAACGTCATAATTATGTTATTGTCTTTTGCTGATGTTAACAGTGGAACGTGCCCGTAAAGCAAAGCAGAACGCCCCGATTTGTTTGTTTAATGAAACATATGAAGTGGATTTTTGTGATAAATTATTATCTTTAAGCCTGTTGAGACGTTTGTGATGTAGATTAATAAAATACAACATCCGATAAATTATACCTTTTGATTGTAGAAAATATATTTGAGAAGGGTGTTTATCAAAGTCAATAAATTCTTTAGGTATAGTCGTATTCTATTAAGTAAAAACCCTCGTTCATCAGAATTATATAACTTAAACATACAACGAGGATCAAAATCCTATCTAAGGGGTGTTAATAGGAGCGTTAACTATACCGAAAACAATCGGAATAAATAGATTAAAAAACGCTATAGTTGTTTGTAAAAGTGGGTAAAAATGTAAATAGTACTCGAAAATTTTATCTCGAAAATACCTTCGGAATTTATGAGCCTTAGTGACAACCAAGTCTAAGTCTAAGCAACTTTTTATTTTAAAACAATTGCTATTTTTTCATTGTCTAGCAATTGATGTAAAGTCATAAAGTAGATACAGTAAGGATGACAACTTCACCATCTTATATTGATTTTGTGTCTCACAAAACAACCAACCATTCGTATCGAATGCTATTTACAATGTTATCTCTAATACAAAACGTGAGCTACATGAATAATCACAATAGTTGAGTAGCGAAGCGAAGAACATTGAAATAATTCGGAACAGTAACTTTGGGAACACCTGAATATTCTACTAGTTACGACAGGATTAATTAAATTAGAGACGGAAATGCAACTCGCGCTAATTGCCCACAACAAAGGGGAGTTTTCTGACACCTCGCTAAGAGACTTTTTGCCTTCGTCTGTTTAATGTTTCAGCGTAATTCGGAAAGGTGGATAGAACCTTTGGAATTCTTTATTCGGATCGCTTGGTCTGAACAATGGTAATGATGTTAATTAGCTCGAGCGCAAATTGCATTTTTTATGCAAACATGCGTTTATATACCTGTATGCAATGTGGTAGGAATATAAACTCATTGTATTTCAACAGTTGGTATAATTTAGCATGACCCACGTAATAGGCGGCAAGTCTAATGCAGTTTAACCTTTTTTTTTCTAACTCCGTGCTGCTACTGAAATTTTTCTAGTAGATTTTTTCCCCCAAATCTAATACCATCTAATTGTGAGTAACAAGCGCACGCCGTACTTGTGTTTTTTTTTTCGCAAATTGATGTTAATTCATTAATATGCAAAATCAAATAAGAATAAGAGTATAGTGGCACATGCAAGTGTGCCGCGTTCCGGGATCAGCCAGTGTATATCCGGTTTTCGGGGGGGCTTCAATCATGGTGAAAGGATGACCGTACCGGCAATTTTTTTGGCCGGTTTGTCGCGGTCGGTCCTTTGATCGCCATGATTGATAGTCCCCCAAACTTCTTCACAATAAGGTGAAGAGGTATTCGGCCGGCATGATTGTGTCGACCAACGGGAGACCATCATCTCTCGCTGGTCGGCACTTTTTCTGGACTCCATTGCGCTTACCATCAGGTGCAATGGGGTCACTTTGCCGTGCCAGAATAAAAAAAAAAAAAAAATATATATATATACTAAAAATTGTTCTTATAATATGTTATTGCAAAAATAATCATCTTATATTATTTTTAATATTAAAAGTAGGACAATTTTATAGACAAAACTGGTAACCGAACAAACTATTTATAGAATTCAAAAAGCAAATTTTATATAAACCACGTCTAGGTTTACTTACCACCAAGCTACCGCTCAAAATCGAAAAGCGTTCAATTCCCCTTCCATTGAAGTTTGTGATCATTTCTTACCCTCAAATTACCATTAAAGTGTTAGGTAACAGCCCTGTTACACGCGAAAGTTCATTTGATAGACATTTCCAAATCATTACACCGTGGGTTATCGGCATGACGTGACATGGCGTGACACGAACTCCGATACGCGTGACTGTCACGCGGCCGAGCGGGATGAGCAATGTCAATCTGTTCTATTGTTTCCCTGTTAGATCTGTTTAATGGCTCATAGGGGTGATTTGTGACGTTTCAATAAAATACGCGCCAGTAATTTTAGATTAATTCAATGGCTAGACGTATTTATAGTATGCGTTCTGTATAACTATTAGCCCATCATCATCAATTATTCATCATCACCCCATTATGCGACCCACTGCTGGGCACGGGCCTCCTCTACAACTGAGAGGGTTTAGGCCTTAGTCCACCACGCTGGCCTAGTGCGGGTTGGCGGACTACACACCTAAGCAATTTCTAAGAACTTTCAGGTGTGCAGGTTTCATCACGATGTTTTCCTTCGCCGTTAAAGTACGTGATAATTCTTTGTGAATACACACATAACTTTGAATAGGGTGTGTGCCTGGGGTTTGAACTCGCGACCGTCGAGATTCTCCACCGCGGGCCGAAACCTCGAGGCCATCACGACGAAAAAAAAAAGATACATAATAATAATTTTTTTTCTAAGCAGCTTTCTTCGAATTTGCTACCAGCGCCGTGTCGACCCAGTATTTTACTACTCCAAAGCATCCTAAAGTCGCATTCTGTTTGCTATTAATTGTAATGCTGAACGAGGCTAAATCCCCACGATAAACTTTATCTACTAACCTCAAAGAAAATAACAACAAGCAAAGTCTACGTATTAGCGTTCGAGAACAATAAGGACGTAAAGAGGCAGACGTTTTCAATTAAAATTCAAATTAGATGCCCACATCTAGACTTTAAATCGAAAAGATAAATCCGATAATGTTAGAAAGAGGGACAAATCCTATTTCCATATTCATTTGTTTACTTCAATTAAAGCTAGTTTATAAAATTAATCCCGAGTAATATAAAGTTTTACCAGTTAGATTTGTAAACGGCTGTGGTAAAGCTTTGTTGCTCTTGACTATAATATTTATTAAATTATGGAATCCCGTTATATATTTTCCCAAAAAGTTCAAATGAAATACTGCGTCTTTTCTCTTTCCTTTCCATTGTCTGGAATCTGTAGCGCATTAGTTAAGAAATATTTCGGAAGGAATTATTAAATATTTTTTAATTGAGATGTGAAATGTAGTTGTCTGTTACTGAGAAATGGCCGTCAGATTTTGAATTCAAAAATCATTGTTCACAAAAAAATAATTTGTAAAATTCCATGAAGACAGAATTTTCTTGATTAATTTCGATTGCCTCTGTATCATACTAAATCTCATTTCATTAACCAAGGATAATAAATTAAACTCCCAACAAATTTCTCCTTTTACAAATAATAAATAAATTTGATATTTACAAATAAACAAGCCATGGTAAGATGGATCACAGTAATTCCAGCAACGACATAATGTCCCAGAACCTTTGACACAAAGAATTTGGCACAAATAAGAACCCGGGGAGGCGGTGTCCCTTTTTCCGCAATCTGGCTCCCAAAACGTGATGAATAGCGAAACTATCGACTTAGGAAATATACGGTAATAAGATGGGACTTTTGGGAATACAAGTCGGGACTTTAGAATTGATACGCTATTATCATATTTGTCGACGCGGTTGTACCTAAGTATGTGAACATTTTCTTAAGGGCCACAGTATTGGCTGGGGACGCCCGAGGGTTTGTGGCTGTCATATTTACTATCGAGAAATTGTAAATTGAAACATATTTATTTTTATTCTGACGATGAAATTTGCAGATTACTCTTGATGGCATATACGATGATGATTAAATAACGTTTCAGGTAGCGAAAGATGACGATGACTAGTTTGGAATCCATTTTAATCTTATTTAAAGTACTTAAAACAGAAATGTCATCAAATGTAATGGTAAAATTTATTTAATCTTTCCCGTGGGGCAATTAGTATGGAGGGAAATTTTGAGTTCGATTACCAGACGGACACAATTGGTTGTAAAATCTGAAAATATTTATATATTTTTTATTTAATTTTTGACAATTTAAAGCCAATTACGGAAGCCTCGGACTGGCGAAAGAGAGAGCTAAAATGACATGTTTTAGTCACTACTCTATTGGACTATCCCTTATCAATTTTATATTACGACCTCATGTTGCTATGCGGCATTTTGACCTAAGAAAAAATATCAACCACTTATTGTGTCACCTATCTTGAGAAGGGAACAGCTAGTACGAGTATATTCAAGGCCCATTTCGCGTCGACTCAACTTCCGCCCAACGTAACATTTATTCTTCAGACAGAGAATTTGTCTTATCCCCTCGCAAATGGCTTTCCCTGTACATAAAAACGGAAGTTCTCCGCTCTCCGGGTGACGATTCGCGATTTCATTATTTAACGATTGCTTGTTTCATAAAATATTTAGGCATCATGCTGATTTACAAATTCATGACAGACAGGATACGTCTCTGTGTGTTTATTTATTACTATAAAATGAAATGAATATTTTATATTTTTTGATCGACTTTTAATATTTAAAGTTCTTATAACTTATTGTTAATAATGTTGTAGAGCTAATTCAACAAATAATATTATTTAAAATATTTTACTATTTTTTAATTTTACTTTTATTTATTAAAAATTTGAAAGTGACCTAAAAGTCATGTTGTGAATTAATTGTTCCAGATTTAAAATTCTTATTCTGCGTTGTATAAGTAAAAAATTAATTGATTTCAAGTTATGTGTCAGAAACACCAATAAATTAATTTCAACTAAAGTCATTATTTAAAAAATTACCGGTTTATAATATTAAATGAATTTTTTAAACGGAGTCGAATAATACGAAACACCAATACAGTATTATTTTCATTGGCACAATTTAAAGCTTTGCGAATACGAAAACATTTTTATTTTAAATATGTTAATTAAAACTACATTGCGCGTGCCAGTTTATTTATATGAAATAATTTGTTATGATAACATTGAAATTGTTTGATTACATTAATATAATATATTTATGTTGGAAACGATTTGAATATCATTTTATATGCCTTTTAGAAAAGATTCGTCTGCAAATTAAAATATTTCTGTAACCCAATATGCTCATTCAATAAAAAAACGCATAAAATAAATTTACATAAGTAATATTATAACGTGAAGTCGTGATGGCCTCGAGGTTTAGGCGCGCGGTCGAGAATCTCGACGGTCGCGGGTTCATACCCCAGGCACACACCTCTGACTTTTCGAAGTTATGTGTGTATTTACAAAGAATTATCACGCACTTTAACGCTGAAGGAAACCTGCACACCTAAAAGTTCTTAGGAATTTCTTAGGTGTGTAGTCCGATACCAGCTTGCGAAACGAGAGGCCGCGGGTTCGATCCCTGCACCGAGGCAAATATTTGTGTGATCCTCAAATATGTGGAGTCCACCAAGCCGCACTAGGCCAGCTTGATAGACAGGGGCCTAACCCCTCTCAAATTTAAAGAAAGCTCGTGCCCAGCAGTGGAACGCATATTGGCTGATAATAGAAGTAAATAACTACCAAAATGATACATATCTAAACATCCAAATAAAAAAGCGTTAACATTGAAGTAATCCGCAGAATGTCGAATATTCAGTACCCCACGATGGTACAATAGATCACAGATCCCGTGAAACCCATCTCGACGCGGCAAATGATGCAGAAATCGCTAGACCCGGCGCGTTGGATTTCCACATTCAACAACTTTTATTGAATTTTTCGATGCGAGATATTTCCCCTTTCAAAGGGTGTAGTGACCTTTTAATTTCGTGCCGTGGAATTCGCGGACACTTCGACGGATTTGTGAGGTATTTCCATGGATTGTGCCGTGTTTGAATTCTGTTTGATTTTCTGATAGTTTTGGCAGACAACTGTATGATGGGGGCAGAAAAGAATAGTGCTGAAACGGCAGGTATATTTGATAGATTTTCATATAAATTAATGCAGTCGACTGATTAATAATTTATTATTAAAGGTTCATATACAGAGTGCATACAGGCACGCTTAATACCAAGGTCATACCCTTAAAGCCGAAAATCTAATCATTAATACCTCAAAAACAACATTAAGTAAAGCGACATCTATACTTTAAAATGCGTTCCGGAAGCGAATGGCGAGTAATCGACGCGACAGACCGTCTACCAGTTTGCTGGCATTCCATAAAAATGTAATAATCTTTTATTTCACTAAGAGCCGTGTAAAAGTTCCAGCTGGAAACAGGTCATATGAATCCAAATTGCAGTTAACGCATTAGTGAATTACCATTGTTTGCTTGCCAATGAAATTTTCATATGCACTTTTTTACTACTTTTGGCGTGGTGAGAAATATGAAAATATTACTGCCTCGTGGTCTTGCGGCGCAAGTACATGTGTGCCATACGATCTAGAAGTCCCGGGTCGGGCAGTGTTATTGGGTTTTTCCACTAAAATATTCTTAGCAGTAGCACGAAGTCTGGAAATATTCCCGAAAAACGGCAATAAGCCCGCCCCCTATTACTAAAAAACTGATACCTGGTGAAGTGTGGGTGCTGAAATGCACTTCTACCTACCGCTTCAGGGAATACAGATGTAAGGTTATTTATGTATGTGATGAGAAATCAATAATGGCGTGGATGGGTTTCTTTTCGAAACTACTCATGTCTCATGCCAGTATCAAAGAGATATTGTACAAATAGAATTGCATTCCTACATATCGTTCCGATATTTACTACATTCCACGTAATAGCGGGCAAACCTATTACCGTTTACTGAACACTTCTCAGACTCCATGCTGTTTTTGCCTTTGTCCTGGCCGTAAATATAATGAATAGGCTGACGATTTTTTTTCAAGTAAAAACTTCTTTAGCGACGCTGTGGATTTTTTTGGGAAGGGTAAAAAATTTTGAACTCACGTTAGATCACGTGAGCCTGATCTAAAATGCGTGAGACGCATTATGTAATATAAATTGTCATGTTTGTGTACGATAGCGGAATAAATATTGTACCACGTAAATTATAGTACTTTTATACTGATAGGTAAATAAAGCAATTCGTGCTAATTTTTTCCCTAACCATTCCAAAATATTTAAAAATGATTATATTACGTTAATGTTGAAGTTTTCACTTCTGCTGACACTCCCGGAGTGTTACCCGTTTTTTTAATACTGACAACACACCCAATGAAAAATCCAGTGCGGTCCAAATCGAATTGAAATCAGTTGGTTCACATTAAATTATCCCCCAGAATCACACTGAAGCGTAAATTATTATACCTGTTTTGATTCATCTAAAACTGCCTCAACAATCCCTCGAGTGAAGAGTCCGCATTCTAAATATATACGTAGTGTAGTTTTGAATAACACTTTACCCAAGACAAGCGGTGTAGAAACCTCGGGACCGATTTAGACGGTATCGTCAAGTTAATTTGCTTAAGCAACCCGAGTTCTATTGAGTCGCGAACATTGACTTAGAAGTACTGACTAATTGATTCCTGAGATGAATACTGTGTACAAGTTTAAACCCGCGATTTCGTCTGCGGAGACTTCAAAATTAAAAAACAGACAGATTTATTGGCAAATTTAGAAACCTACTGCTTATTTCTTATTTCTTTATTTATATCTGCTGACTGTCTCGTGGTCTCGCGGTACAAGTATGTGCTGTGCGATCTAGTGGTCGTGGATTCGGGTCAAAGTGTTATGAGGTTTTTTTATTAGGAAATTCTCAACAGTGGCTCGGAGTCAGGAATTTTGCCTGAAAAACGGCAAGTCCCCGGCCGCTATAACGTGGGACGAAATACAGGCGTGTATTTTTTGTGTATGTATGTTACATTTAAAAGGTAATTTGACTTTGTGACTCTGTGTCGTCATCAAAAAGATTTTGTATAAATTAGGAAAATTTTCAGGATCGCCTGCATTGTTCGACTTCATACATGGTGACAACTCTCTAGAGTATAGAACAACGGACCGTAGACGTAGGAGTACAACGAATCGGAGTTTTATCACCACTCAAGTTTTACTATTACAATCACTATTAAAATGGACGGAGACTTTGAATGCACATTTCAATTTGTAGGCATCCTCATAAAAGCGACCTCGTTTTAAATTATATGGACGTTGAGCGTTGTAGATTTCAATCTTGAAACTTTAAAAAAGCAGATTTGCAATCATATAGATCGATGAAGATTATAGCCGTGAAAAAACACCGAATAATAAATAGTAGGTATGGGTCTTTGGCTAACTCCATCTCTGCAGCTATTCAACTCCCCGAGCACAAATGTTTCCAAAATTTCATTTTAAGTATCATCCAAGTGACAATTATTTCTTTTTAATGTAGGTACTATTAAATTCCATATCTTATATAGCAGCTGCATACTTGAGCTTTCTATGAACTATTCTTTTATATATATAACCTTTTTTTTTTTATTATCGTAAGGAAACCTGCACACCTTAAAGTTCTGAGGAATTTCTTAGGTGTTTAGGCCGCCAACCCGCACTAGGCCAGGCTGGTTGACTAAGGTCTAAACCCTCTCAATTGTAGAGGATGCCCGTGCCCAGCAGTGGGACGTATGATGAGCTGATGATTATAATGATATTTATAATACTGATGCTAAAAACCTGACCTGAAAAATACGGACCTTTCAATTACAAAGCTAAATGTAAATGATATAATACAATTATATCTTAACAGTAGATTAAAGTTAGTGATTCGTCGAACCAATCTATTACCTTTTTTCTTCACCTGGCGTTATAACAACTGTTGCTAGTCTTCGACCTCTTTTATTATATCAAGTGTTTACGTCTATTTCCTACTAAATATTCCTCAACAGAATTTGTCGCCTAAACATCTCATTCTCGGTAACAGCACGGAGTCTGGAAATGTGCCCGATAAACGGCAATAGGCTCGCCCCCTATTACGTGGGACTGATACACACTTGGCGAAATGTGGGTGCAGAAATGCACCTCTGCCTACCCCTCCGGGGAATACAGGCGTGAGTTTATGTATGTATGTACATCGTTAGGAGTTTGCAATTGGGAAACAGTGGAATGGGCAGCTAAAATCCAGCCGTCCGCTGCATGCGTACGGCGAATGCTCAAACTCTTGACCCGGAAACCTTGTTCGTACGTTCATGGCACAGAAAATAAATCCAATAATATATTTGAAACATTAGGCCCCGGGTATAAGTCGAGGAAAAAACGCGGCGGTTTTTGGGTCTACAATATTTACGTTAATGTGCGTTTTTATTATCTTTTGGACGGCTAAGGATAGTTTATAGTTCATGTTTATTGTGCTATCTAGCAATAAACTAAACTGTTACTATAAATTATTCCCTTATCCAGAGGAAGATGACTTTTATTAACTTTAACCGATGTAACATGAAGTATTTCTAGATATTTTTCTTATGTTTTTCAAATTTCAAGCCACATTATGTAAAAATCAATGTACGAGGCAAATCACTGCACAAGTGTAATAAAATATGATAATTAAGTATACAATACAACAATCCATTTTGATGGGATTTATATTTAAATACATGGTGAAGTCTGAGATGAGTAACTCATACGGCGCAGATCATATTTTTACAATAAATTTATTGTTACCTAGGGATACACATGGTATCATTTTTGTGTCACATTCAAATATTTATAAGAGAGGTATTTCATAAAATACCTACCTATACCTAATCGTTATACCTATACCTACCTAATCGTTGAGAATCCAACGCAATATCACGAATTATTCATTCAACTAAACTTGCAAGAAATAACTGTGAACACGCCCTTATCGCCTGAGAACAGAGCAATTGTTCTATGCTGTTGCTCATAATTTATGTATAGATTTAAACGAACGGAGCAAAGACATTTCAACTTTTGGCAAACACTAAAATATTCAACTATTTCACTAAAACTCGGGGAGTTGGTATAACGAACTTATTTATTTTAGTTGTGCAAGGAGGGAATAGAAATTGCGAACTTGCTTTATGGTTTATTACTGAGATTCAACAAATGCCGCGGTCTATGTACTTTTTGATTAAGTTGCAAAGGGTTTTGGCCACGAGATTTGGTGTGCCGATTTACCTAGAAATATTATCAACTATTTTGTTAACATTGCCAACCAAACATGATACAACCAAAATAAAGTCGTTAACCATTTGAATTGAAACCCTCTCAGTTGTAGAAGAGGCCCGTTTCCAGTAGTGGACGTATATGTGCTAATGATGGATGATGGGATGATGGAACCAACCATTTTAATGGTAACAGTAAAATCTTTTAGAAATAGCGGCCCATACTTTTTTTGATTAAACAGTAGGAAAGCTGACGAAGCGTGGGTACCTACACATTAATACACGACTCCCTGTCCTTCACGCGAGTACAGCTTTAATGTAAAAACAAATACCTATTAAACAATTAATTTTAGCTATAGGGGTAACATTCGGAATAAAATTTGGTCAACGCTATAATATTGATATTTCATAGATAGATCACAATATTGAACATGTCAATGTTTAGTGATCTTATAAGATTTAATTTTTGACTTGATCATAGACAGCCATAAGGATCATCATCATCATCATCATCAGCCCAAATACGTCCCACTGCTGAGCACGGGCCTCCTCTACAACTGAGAGGGTTTAGGCCTTAGTCCACCACGCTGGCCTAGTGCGGGTTGGCGGACTACACACCTAAGAAATTTTTAGGTGTGCAGGTTTTATCACGATGATTTCCTTCACCGTTAAAGCAAGTCATAATTCATTGTGAATACACACATAACTTCGAAAAGTCAGAGGTGTGTGCCTGGGGTTTGAACCTGCGACCGCCGAAATTCTCGACCGCGCGCCTAAACCTCGAGGCCATCACTGCTTTTATCTTTACTGCCATAAGGATAGTTTAATTATTTCGTATCCAAGATTTCAATCGAAAAACGTCCACCTTTCAGATAGAACAGCAGAATTTTCATAAAGGACTACAGGTGTACCTGCTATAAGAAAATTTTGTTGTTGCCAAAGCCGGATTTCAATCTGAATTCGTGTAACTTCACAAACCGGTGTATTGAGGTTGGTGTCATTAATCATATCAAACTCAGATTGAATGCGTCAATCGATATATATCGAAAGATCGATTTGTTTATTCGAAAGAGGTCATGGCGATTGAAACATAACATTAAATATAGTTATAATCAGAATGTTAATTCGAATTCAAATTGCCATCTCATTAGAAATAAATATTCTAAGTGTTTAAAAACAGAATATGTGTTTCGACCGTAGCATTGGGCGCTCTATAGTCTCTGTCTACCCCGATAGAAGACAGGCGTGAGTTTGTATATGTTAAAAACAGAATAACTTCGATTACAACAGCCTCTGGGGTGCACATGATTAGACGCCGGCCTGTAGAATGATAGGTCTTGAGTACGTTTCCAACTTTGATAAATATTTAGACATTAATTATATATAGCTGTGTAAATTTATTTCGGATTTGGTTGACATCCAAAAATAAATCAACGTTGCAGATTTAAGTTAATGCCTAACCATACTGAAAGTAAGTAATTTTTTTCTAAAAAGAACGTCAATATAACATATTCCATATTCTCATATTCTTCAAGGGCAAGATTCAAAAAATGGCTTCTAAAATTAACTTAGTTGGAGACTTTCTTCAAAGTCATTTCTTATGAATGCGCCGCAGGGCAACGAACGGCATGGCTGTCTTCGTTCTTTCACCCTATGCCTTAACAAGCATATCCAAGCTATTATTAAAAATGTAAAAGTACCTCTATCAATATGTTCTGTTTGTATGCCTTAATTTGCGTGATATGAAAATATATAGGTATATGGATTTTGAGAAAGGAGATAAGCTTAATTTTTTTATAAATTACACCTGGTTCAAGTTGGCTCTCATGGCAGATACATTTTTGAAAATATCAGCAATAGAATCCTTATTTTATAAATGTAATGTAATGTAAATATACATGCTGTATTATATAAAAATTCTACATATGTACATACATAAATGTACACGTGTTTTTTATATTCATAAGTCATATGACAAGCTAACAACTAGCCAAGGTATTAAATCAAGTATGAAAGGCAGTGCAGTCCAGATAGACTTGTTTGCTTCTTCAGTTGACACTTAAACATACCAATTATGAGAAGGAAAACACGTGTCCTGTATTTAATTACCAATTTAATTTAGGAATTTACGAACCATTTGATTCATATAAAAGTAATAGGTGCCACAAATCGGTGTAAAAGAATAAAATTTGAATTGAATAAAAGTTAAACCTCTTCAGAACGTTGCACGTGATATTTCAAAAAGAATTATTATTCAAGATTTTTTGTATCAAATCAAATGTCAAGCCCGATTTCAATGATCCAATAATAATTTGAGAAGAAAATAATGCTAAAACAATTTTCTTGTCGAGATAAACAATATTTCAAAGATATCTGCTTTAAAACAATCGAGAAAATACTTCGTAACTCTTATTGATTCGGGGCACAAAGGCGCTCTTCTCCGATGATTTTATCAACGGCAACCTAAATTAAACTTTTTACTTGCCTTTGTGTAAGTCTAGATTTTGATAATATTGATACTTTATATACAAATTTGTTAAATTACCATCATTGTACTGAAATAGGGCTAATTGTTTTATAAACAAGGTTGTTCACTTCTTTGCTTGCCTAAATATAGATATCTAATAATAGAAATTTATCAATTTCAATAAGGATGAAATAAACTAGAAATATTAAACATGTGATACTTATAATTTTATATTTTTTAACATAATACATATATTCCCAATAACTAACGTTATCCTAACCAAGCAGTAAGAATCTTGTTAGAAACCAAAAAGTCTTGTCAGTAACCCAGAATGTTTTGCCGAGATGGATCAAATTGCCGGCCTACTCTATACATAAATTCTCAACCTTCGCCTCACAAAGCCTGTCAAAAATGTTTCGAATATTAGATATTTCGAAGTAAATATTAGTAAAATAATTACTTTCCTGTGAAAATGCCTACCTCTCGCACATCGATCAAATTTTATCTAATATCTTCCCCGGCAACAGTCTCTCTTGTATCCTTGAACTGGCGGATCCCAGTTTTATTTGGACTGGAATATTTTAAGCATTCAATCACCTGTCTGGCGACCTAGTCAAGGTCTAAGCAGTTTCAGTTAGTATTTTTATTAAGTCTCAAAAAACCTAATGCTCCCCGATCATTTCAATTCAGCTCATTGAATTTTTCGGTTAGTCAAATGGATATTTTAGATACTTATGCGAGTTTTTAAACCCTCTCCGTTGTAAAGGTGGCCCGTGCCCAGCAGTGGGACGTATATGGGCTGATGATGATGCGAGTTTGGGGTTTACCATTTGCATATGGATTTTATTAAATAATTAATCACAAGAGCACAAATACAGATACGATACCACATTTACATACTAGTACGTGTAGTAGTCTGGTGTATCAGAAACTACGAGAGACTTTTCGGTCTTATAAATACTCACATCCGAATATTGTGATTGTCTATTAATGTTAATAGTGTCGCTGTGGTTATCATACCCGGTTCTTGTTTTGCAGCTTGGTGTTTCGCCAACTACGTCACCGAGGCTTTCAATTGTCATGTATAATGTACCTATGTATACCTGCCCATTAACGTCAAGTTATAGGATACGGGCGTCGTCTATTGTCTAGAGGGGTTAAATCTTATTATGGCCCAGGTATGTTCAATGTATATACTTATGGAATGCGTAAGATCTCTCAAGTAGCATACTTTGCTCGCTTTCTAAAATTTACTTGACCTTGACGGATCAGTAAAGAACTTAATTACATTAATTATCTAACTGATTTTATTTAATACTTCCACGCGTGAATTGTTGCACACATTTCGATTAATTTTGTTTTAGACAAAAATAAAACCTTTAAGAATATTTGAGGGTGTTTAAATAAAAGAGAAGTAAAGCGGGCCTAACCTCTTATTTATTACAAATATAAATTTTAATTTAAAAAAACGAAACTGTATCCCTTAAATTTGTTAGGTGTGGTCATCGGAATATTATTTTCCCGAAGCTAAATCATGAACAATAAATCTATCTGTTACGTTTGCAACGTTCGACATTCTCTCTCTGTTTTATCACGTTTGTTCAACGGATACTTCCGAGAATCATATTTATTATACGAAACGCGTATTATAATTTAAAAAATTCATGACGTTCCGCCCGCGAGAGAAATAAACTGCCAATGTGTATATAGCTAATGGATGCTATATCCGACTCGATAAAAATCGACAGGGGTGATTACACGCTCGCTCCTAAAAGGTTCCGTAACAATATTAAAAATATCAGGCCAGGATAAACTTATTATGACGGTTGGAGATTTTTTGGAATCAAAACTCTATATTGATCTGATTTTTTTTCTTACTTTTTCATTCTAAGACCGGAATTCGTCCCCGGTTTATGGCGTTGAGGTCGTCTCATTTTACATGGGATTTAAATTTTAGTAAAACGTCGGTGTAAAAACACCGTTGACCTCACATATGTAACGCAGTATGTATTTATTTAAAACTTTACTGTACACATAAGATGAAAACTACGGAGTAGACTAAATTATTACAATAGGCGGTCTTATCGCACAAGGCGATCTCTTACAGACAACCAATGTAGTACAATATGTATCTTGATACACAGATGAATACGATCTTAAAGAATAAAAAAGGCCATCTATGCTAATAAAATTATCTCTTAGTAACGCTGAGCAAAGCCGCTTAAACCTACATAAAATATTCCATTCATTATTTAATGTGGAACCTTGAATATAAAAAGATTAAACGTGTCCCCTCCATCCTCCCCAACCCATAATGATTATTTCCCAAATGTATTAAGCATCCCGGCTATTTGAAGTAATCAGTATCGATACAATACCTTTCATTGAAATTGAATTTTGCTAGTCGATGTATTGAACGTTCTTTTGATATTCATGAGTGCCTGTCAATATTTCGCTTACGATAAAAATTCTAACACGTGTTTCCTAGAATACTGTGCTTTTTAATGCTTTCTGTATTTTTCCCGGAATCCGAAACTGGGATTAACGGGATTGTTGTACATTGAATAAAATTTGTTATACAAAATAGAGTACAAGTATTTAAATTTCTTGTTATTTTAAAATTAAGGCTGCATAATTTATGTTACTTATTCAAAAGCTGTACCAAATACAGCAATGGCCGCTTTCTCAGCTGTGGAAACAAGATAATTAAAAGCAAGCAAAACCATCTCAGATTTAAGTAACAAAAATAATAGTTTTGTCTAATTATTCCGTAAAACTAGATAGTCTTATAAATTTGTTGATATTTTCCTCGTTTTTGGAAGAGGATTAGTGGATTGTGTTATATCAATTTATTTTTTTGAACAACATACAGACGAAAAAGCTGTTTAGTATAATATAGGGTATCACAATATACCATACAACAGTATGGTCCAATGTTTTGTCACTCGCTTTGCTTTGGAGGGAAGTGGACAACTCTTTGTTTTCCAACTCTTCCTTTATATTGTCTTTCTGAGTAACTTCTTTGCGGGATTATGACAAATTAGGTCCCCTTAGATTCGCTGAGCTTCATTGCTCGGTGTGGATACTGTGCGTGCCGCTGTTGATCCTGGAGCACAGGAGTTACAGTGGTAGGTGTGTGGTGGGATAGGGCCATAAAACCTATGGTCCACAGAGAAACTTTTCAGGTTATGTCCTTTGTATTCTCTTCTGGGAATCAAATCACACATTTAGACCTATGCCATCTACACCATAAAACGCCAAAAAAGGTCACCCTAGATGTTTTCTAGTGAACGTGGGTGTAAAAATACACCTTTGTTTAATCCTTCTTGGATATAGGAGTAAGATAGTAAACTACATCCTACTGCACACCAAGATCGATAGCGGCATTCAACAAATTGACACTAAGCGGCGAAGCTCATCGATTCTCTATGGACCTAGCATGTTTTTGCCCTGTAATGAAATTGATGAGACGAAAATAAAAAGGAGGAGTTCGAAGCAAAGTTGTCCCTTTCATAGCATAGTAGATGGAAGAGATGAATTGAAACATGTATGCACCTATGTAGTATTCACATTTACATTTACAATATTTCTGTAGATGTAAATTTATCTATAAGCAGTGATGGCCTCGAGGTTTAGGCGCGCGGTCGAGCATTTCGGCGGTCGCAGGTTCAAACCCCAGGCACACACCTCTGACTTTTCGAAGTTATGTGTGTATTCACAATTAATTATTATCACTTGCTTTAACGGTGAAGGAAAACATCGTGATAAAACCGGCACACCTAAAAGTTCTTAGGAATTTCTTAGATGTGTAGTCCGCCAACCCGCACTAGGCCAGCGTGGTGGACTAAGGCCTAAACCCTCTCAGTTGTAGAGGAGGCCCGTTCTCAGCAGTGGGATATATTTGGGCTGATGACGATGACGATGACGAAATTTATCTATAGCATTAGACAACCCGCCCCAACGTGCAAGGTACATCTCTAATGAACCTCAGCCAGAGCGTCAGTTTCAGCATCTTACAATATACAGGACTGTTATTTAAGATGTGTAGCAACGTCATAAATATATATGCAAATTCGTATCTCATAGTTCGAAAAATTTCGTAGGTATCTCAACTCTATCGCACCTCGCAGGCCAGCATCGATGGCTAAGGGCTAATTCAATAGTCATAGTTCAGTCATATAAAAAATATTCGTTCATAGTAGTCTTTATCAGTTGTGTTACTGTGGAGGGGAATAGAAAACTTCTGCAGCAATACCATTTATTTTTTAGAATGTAAAAGTAGAAGCAAAATCAACTTAAATTTCAATCAACCGCGGAAAAGGACGATGTCAGGCTTTTGTAGGTCTGTATCTAATAATATTTCTCAAAGTAAATATTAGGCTGAACATTGCCTGCGAAACAAACAAAAAACGTAGACTTATAAAATTAGGTTAAAAGTATGAAAAACAAAAGTGTCACGAACACACGGATACATTGATAAATGTGGAGGAACCGAAAAACCCACATAAGAAAGGATAGAAGCCGTTTTTGTTCTCTTTATATGTAATGAGAGGCTGTTTACGTAGCCAGCCTAAGATTTTTTTTATAACTACTATTAAAGACTCGTGATAATCATTATCATCTTCATGTCATTAACCTAGGGACTGACCCTGGGTGTCCAATGATAATGCTTTTCTTTAAATATAAATTAATAATTTATTAATATAAAACCGACTTAAAAATTATATTAAAACAAAACAGGGATCAGCACTGGCTGTCTACTACAAGAGATCATCACTTCAAATCCTATGCCGACTTTTAATCCACACCTTCAGCTTTTGGTCATCTGCCAGACAAAATGTCAGAGTTTTTAGCTCTACGGAACCAATTGCCACGTACATAATGTACTATCCTTTTTTTACGTAACCAGTAATTATTTTTGGCAAGTCTTTCTCCATACTCCATTATCGAAAAAAATATGTTTTTATATAAAATATTCAAGAGGAAATATCAGAAAATGGATCTCTAGCGATATTCATACATACATACATACATAACCTCACACCTATAATCCCCGAAGGGGTAGGCAGAGGTGCATTTCTGCACCCACATTTCGCCAAGTATTTATCA
Source organism: Hemaris fuciformis (assembly GCA_907164795.1). Lineage (NCBI taxonomy): Eukaryota > Metazoa > Arthropoda > Insecta > Lepidoptera > Sphingidae > Hemaris > Hemaris fuciformis. Next base: position 5,487,504 of record OU015440.1, on the reverse strand, counting down.
GTTCCACGTAATAGGGGGCGAACCTATTGCTGTTTTGCGGGCACAATTCCAGACTCCGTGCTGTTACCGAGAATTTCCTAATAGAAAAACCCAATAACACTCTGCCTGACCCGGGAATCGAACCCAGGACCTCTAGATCGCACGGCACATACTTGTGCCGCGAGACCACGAGGCAGTCAATATTCAAGCAGCGATATTTAATATAAACAATTTATATTACAACATTGGAATTGGTGAAAAATGCAAAGTTTTCCGTTGAAATAGGATCCAGCGACTGATGAAATATTCATGGCGATGGTATGTTTTCTATTTTCCCGCCGTCTGTTTCGCTGGAGCCAGTCTTTGTGCTCCCAAGTATTGAGCCTTCAATTTTGCGTGTATCATTTTGGATAAATATTGAACGTTACCTAACTTCTGGTGATATTTTAACAGGTTTTTTCAAAGCTGTAGTGGACATACACTACACTAACACCTATTAGTGTTTGTAAATATGTTGTCATATTCTATACTCATGGTATTATTCATGTGTTGTTTTATAGGATACACATAAGCTTCGATAAAAAAGGAATGGTTAAGGCTAAATGTTATCAAATTTAACTTAATAATATTGATAAGTCGTAATGGCTTCGAGGATTAGGCACGCGGTCGAGAATCTCGATGGTTCAAACCCCAGGCAACATACCTCTGACTTTTCGAAGTTATGTGTGTATTCACAATGATTTATCGGCGGAATTATTAATAATTAATACGCCCGCGTGGTGGACTAAGGCCTAAACCCTCGCAATGGTAGAGGAGGCCCGCTCAGCAGTGGGACGTATGTGTGTGACGATGATGATGAAAATATTGATAAAATACAGAACAAGAATAACTCTTTTAAAATTAGTCACATAAAATAACTATTTAAATACGTTGCATATTCATAGCGGGTTCAAACGAAAAATTCTATAACTCGTGTGATCATGAATTTTCATACAGACACTAGTTAGTTTCTCCAGCTCTGAAATTCGCAAGATAAGGCCACTTGAGCCGGCTGTGTCTATAAATAATTCCGCCGGTATTTCCCGGAGGGAAAAATCGAAAGCGAGGCCGGATGTTGGCAGAGGTGAGTCCCTGTAGTCTGCGCTGTCTTTCTTATGAAAATTATTTCATAGTACAATAGATTAACTTTTGCGGTATTAATTACTCTTAGGGAACTAGTGACTGTCTTATGTATAGAGAGTTTGAGTAGGGAGATGTATAGAGATCTGTAGTTTTGGAAAGAAATAAACGACTGCGCGGCAACGCATCTCCGACAGATTTTTTTTATATGGAAAAAGGAGGCAAACGAGCAAGTGAGCCACCTTTGCCGAAAAGATCATTAGATTTATTTAAGAACCGACACATATTTTTACTGGGATACGCTATAAATCCACTGCGAAACAACCGTAAGTACGAACCAAATAGAATCGCAACTTGCAAGAAATGATGACAATAACCTCTTACTAGTTGACACTATTATGAAAAAAAATGCGTATGTCACTATGAAAAGATTTTCAACATATTTTATTTTTATTTAAAAAATAAAACATTAAAGAACCTATTTAAATGTACAGATATAATTAATTGATTAAAAGGATCGGCTTTTAATAAAGCAACGACGTGGATAATATTAAATATCTCATTGAAACATGGTCCGTTCTTTGAAGATTCGGTATTTAATAGCACGTAATTAAATTATGCTGAGAGGGAGGCATTAAAACATGAAATAGTATTCTGACTGCTTTCATATATCCGTCGCCATCCGCCATAAGCCGTATAGGATATTACGAGGTCACAAATTATAGATAACTAGTATGTTTTTTTTACCATATCTTATTCACTTAAATTTTCTGTTTACTACTACTACTAACAGCACATGCTTATCGTTAGTCTACCTTCACCTGGGTACAATGCATTTTATTACACTTTACTTAAAAGTACAGATGGTATTCAAATAAAAAAAAGTAGGTATAAGATATTAAGCTGCGGTTTCCGTGAAAACTCTTTTCAAAGATGTTCTTGATTTTTTCCAACATTTTCAAAAATATCTCAACCAATTTACAAAAAAATTAAAACTTTTTCATATTTCATTCTATCTGTTGTTAACAACCATACGAAAATCGTTTTTCTTTGAAATTGTCCCGAACAGAGGCACGGATGCGGCGGGGAAATATTTTCTATTTTAATCATCAGCCCATATACGTCCCACTGCTGGGCACGGGCCTCCTTTACCATTGAGGCTTAGGCCTTAGTCCGCCACGCTGGCCTAGTAAGGGTTGGCATATTCTATTTTATTAAATGAAATTAGCTTTGGTCACCCTATCCATTATCAAACAAATAGAAAAGAGAAATATTTGAAAAAAAAAAATTGTTATGTCGTGTAAAAGGTTATGTCGTTGGGGGAGGCCTTTGCCCAGCAGTGGTCGACTTTCGGCTGATGATGAAATCGTGTCAAAATTAAAGTAAGCACATTATGTTTATATTCTTATTAATTTTTAATTTATTTTGATCAGTGGCAACAAGGAGTCTGGTAATGTGCCTTGACAACGGCGATAGGCCCGCCCCCTATTACGTGGGACTAACAACCCAGCTAGCGAAACGCTGGTAAAAAAGAACCCCTCTGCCCACTCTTTTACTATTAAGAGCAAAGTTTTTCTTTCTTAGTATTACTTAGAAAAATACCCTGTCATTAGGGAAAGTATATAATAAAATAGTTGATTCTATCTGCTGAAGTAGACGGAAGCTTGCACCTCAAGAATACTACTCGACCATGAACTTTATGTAAAACTAACGACCCGGTCCGGTTATAGTCGCAGCATTTGATCTTCTTTTTACAATTTGTACGACATACATTTACGTAGGTATTCAAGAATTTCAAATTCATTGTCAAGAACGGACTTGTATAGCTAATTTAATTTATTGTTTTGAATTCTGATTTTTATTAAAATCCGTTCAATGATTTCCGAGATAATTGAAGTTTAAAATTATGACGTTTGAGTTTGTATGTTATGACGTTTCGTAAATGTAAGCCATCGACATATAACATTTTATTTCATCTTCACCCAACTCTTCTGACCTTTACAAGGGACGGTGGTACCTATATAAAAATATCACTAAGATTATAATATACTTAAAGTCACAAAGTATTTTATCCTTACACAACGTCTACAAAAAATATGAATGAGCAGCTAGCCTGTCAGATTCAGTTTTCCTAACTTATTGTTTTAAAGATTCATTTAATGCAAATGCGAATATCTAGCTTAATTAAAGAATATCTAAATAAACAAATCGATAACTCCCTTATCTATAAAGTTGTACAAACTCTTTATCATTAGATTTATAAATTATTATGTTATTAATCGTACAATAATGTCCGTAATATTTGTTATTTTGTTTTGGATTCGTTTTTGTGAACTAGAAGGGTGCTTGATGTCTGCGACACAGTTACAATACTCTTGCAGGCGTCAACGCTTATTCTAACTTTTCTTGTTTCTGAATTTTCTTGTTGTTATTTTAAATATTATAAATAAAATAAATAAATTTAGTCAAAAAAAAGACAATAAAGCGTGATACTGTAGATACTACCCTTATTAATGATTTTTTTATTTAGGATCCCTTCAATAGAAAAGCATTTCAGACATGGCCGAGAGACCGTCGCTGTCCATGAACACGGACCATATATCCATGCGTTGCTGACCATGCAAAATTTATAGGGCAGGGCAAAGAGTACGAAACGGGTAAGATCTAAGGCAGAGGGCCTCTAAGAATCCTCGCTTATGGAATACTAGGCAACAGGCTCCCTTCAAGGTAAGGCTATTTTATAAAGACAGACAGAGTTCCTGCTGAATACATAAATTTTGGTATGGATTGCTTACTGCTTTTTAATCTCGCTGCATAAATTCGTGCCGTCTGTTCTAGAGACTTTTGGTTAGATTCTCGGGTCGGGCAAAGTGTTAGTGGGTTTTTCCATTAGAAAATTCTCACTAGCAGTACAGAGTCTGGATTTGTGCCCGAAAACGGTAATAGTCTCGCCCCCAAATACAGGGGACTTTAAAATCACCTGGCCGTAAAAACCCTCTGCTTACCACTTCGGGAATATGGGGGTATATGTATACAAACAGTTATGGTAAATAATGCATCTACCCTCCGTAATCTTTGACGGAGACCCGCACAAAGTTAATGACAACGAGGCTTGGTGGACTGCCATATCTAATCTCCAGAGGTTTGGAATTCAGCCAAAATACAGATTAGCACTCCCCAAAGAAATACCCTTTGTAACCGCTTCGAGTTACAAACCGCTCGGAGTTTAATAACTTGTTTTGTCCACTAATGGAATTAATATCGAAAACTATTTAGCTATGGATTGTTCGAATGTATTTCTCGGTAAGTTTCGAAGTATATTTCGCTTTGGTAACAATTAGTGGTTGCAAATCAATATTCGATTTTGAAAGCAATATTGGCACTGTTGAGTAAGTATTGACCGGGGTTGAAAGTTTATATCAATACAGACAATTAGATTAAGTTGGCTTATTGGTGTGTGGTTTTTTAAATTAGTTTTGTATAATTTACTGTTTAATTTACGAGGTAGATCGGAATATGTAAATACAAAACTATGAATATTATATATTACTATAATAATAAAAACAATATTTAAGTCATGAAATGTTTTTATAGAGTTATGGGGCTTACAAACTGTATTGAAAACAGTAAATGCCCAAACGATACTGAAACTAAATTTTGCGATAATTCTAGTTATCTCTTTGATTAAATTAAAAATATCAAAATTAATTCATAAATATTACTGAATATATTAATATGTAACACCATAAATGCTAAAAATACTTATTTAAATCTACCTACCCTTCCAGCTATAAGGTACGAAGGTAATAAATTAGGTCTCCGAAGTGTTTTCCAACCGAGGTGCAACAAGTTATGCTCGCGTTGGCTTTCTTAAGCCTTTGTTTATTCACCGTGCTTATTTAATTACACAAACAATTGCTGAGTAATTAGTGCTCATAACCCTTTGAAATTCAAATAACATTCGTCTTTACCTAATTATTCTGTAAACATTCTCTATTATTCACACTACAATGATCCAATGTAAAACTCTCTTACAAAGGTCAAAGTCGACTGTTTAAAAATCAACTATTATTGAACTAATAATAACAAAAATTACGTACCTATTTATTATTATTTTTCGTCCATATGTGAAGCTCGATTTGTTGTTAATAATCTCAATAGCACGTCACTATTTCAATTCACTAGTCCACTTTGAGTCGAGGTTCGCGCGTCTGGGCGGCGGCGCGCGCGTGCTGTCCGGGCGGAGGCTACAATTGCACTGACGCCCGCCCTCCCGGCCCTCCTTTACCTGTTACAGGTACGCTCCCACATCCAGAACTAAGTACTACCTATTGATGGACAAATCGAATTGATTTTCGCCTGGTGCTCGATTACCGAGCACCAATTTATCATTAACATTTTCCCGGCGAAATCAGGCGGAACCAGTCGTTGGATCTTCGCGTATGTAAATTAGAGATTGTCTTTGCAAGGCGTATTTTTAACAATTTGAATTAAAGTAGATGTATCACGATTTAAATTGAACTCTTAAGACATTTTGTTTTTAAACAATAATGCATTTTGACAAGAATAGAATCTGAATTTTTGAGAGAAAGTCTGTTTTATTCGGATAATTGCGTAACTGTAAGTTGTTATCCATTACGGACCGCGGTGTGTTGTGACGTCTGTTCTGTACTGAAATATTCATTACGTCGGCCAGCTTTACAGCGAAAACGACAAATAAAACTGTGATGTTCTGATTTTGTTACCTGACTGGTAGTTTCATCGATACTTATTTCAATTATTTGTCTAAATCTGTTACTGGCTTAGAGATATTTATTTTGTATTTATAACTCCATACCTTTAGTTCATTAGGAAAAAAGCTATGAAATTGGGAGTTAATACCTACTCCAATGCTCATTATAAATAATCTGAAATCAGGTCAACTATTATATACTTACAGTGTGTCTTAGAAATAACGGGGGGTTTAGTCCGGTAGTCTTTCCTTGCCTTAGAATAGCTTAATATTAATTAATTGTCTTGAATAATAATTAGCGTTTGTACTCGTACATATTGCGATTTAAAATAAAAGAACTACATATAAATATGGGTGCGGTCCTTTGGAATTTAGTATATAAATCAGACGAGTAACTCATTAGCCTGATGCAATTTTGCAGACTTTACTTTAAGAAGTTTGGCAAACCAAAGATCTCGTATTTCCTCGCGGCGATTTCTTTTACTACTAAAATGCATTGTAATTAATGTAGGTTATTGGCACTGATATTATATTTTAATAGCTCGCTATGTTTTGTTTAGGCATAGCCCAAGGGACCAATAAGCTTACGCAATTAACATGTTTTAGCAACGCCTGCTACGGCGCAAAATTATACGTTACGAAATATTAGATATAACCTTCAATATCATCATCAGCCCCTATACGTCCCACTGCTGGGCAAGGGCCTCCTTTACAACTAAGAGGGTTTTAGGCCTTAGTCCACCACGCTGGCCTAGTGCGGGTTGGCGGACTACACACTACTCAATATATTACTTCTATTTCGGCGACAGTAACATTAGTTGTAAAAGTTTTGTACAAATACACGTTAACATTCTATGCTCTAGAGAGAAATTCGAGTTAAATCACGTATGTGGAATGCGCGATTGTGCCACTAGAGGGAGCTCGCGCATTCTTTCACTGAAGCGTTGTTCGTGGAGGAAATCAGTGCATTTTTCGACTCGCACCGTGCATGCTAAAATGGTTACTTTTAGTATCGTTATAAAGGAGTGACGCCTCTACGGATTCTTGTTAAGTTGAATAAACACATAACCTGACGCCTGTGTACTCAGAAGGGGTAGGCAGAGGAGCATTTCTGCACCCACATTTCACCAGTTATGTACTGTTACTGAGAATTTCCTAATGGAAAAACCCAATAATACTTTGCCCGACCCGGGAATCAAACTTGAGACCTCTAGATAACACGATAAATACTTCAACCGCACACATAAAAGAAGAGACGCCCATCGGGGTCTGGTTAAGTTGAATATTTAATTATATTCAGACAGTATTTCTGAAGGGATAGATAGTGGTCTATATATCTAAATCCACACATTTCGCCAGTGCATGCAACAATCATAATATTATCTAGAATATTTTAAAACTTCTGATGGTGTGAATGTTAATAGACCTTTTCATGCGATATGTAAAAATTCACTTAATTCCACCCATTCAATCTGTGAAATAGATTCTTAGTTCTTATAGTTTATCTGTAGATTTTACTACTACTGCAGATGAATTGTATAGTAACATGCTATGATATTAATTAAAAACATTTTTTTTATTAAATAAATAAATACTTTGATTACGTCAAAACCCAATACATCATGTAAATGCGCTACCTCCCAATAATAGCTGCAGAATTTCTGTAAAGTTCGACGTCGAAAAATCTGAGAATACCCTTGACATTTCGCATTCAAAAACATCGAGATCAGAATATTTTTCATTCAACAAGTTTTTCGGGGGCAAATTGTGAAAGAGTTTGCTACATTAATATCTTTTATGGGAGTGGGCGCGAGTTGAAAAGAGTTAGTGGCATATATTTTTAATGTGCAAAATCACAAGAGCAACTGGCTTTTTAATATCTCCCTCAGAGTGTAATGTGTTTCATTTGCTGCGGCCAGATGCGCCCGCTACGTGAAATATTGTCCGTAATTTGGTATCTCCAGTTGAGTCCTTGTAGGGTTCCCTCAGACATCAAACGCCTCTAGTTCACGGATAATTTGATTCCGAGTTATTCCATATAAACTATATATGTACTTGTATACCGGAAGGTTTTTCGTATCTTGTTCAATCGCCGTATTAAGACACATTATACAGTGATTCACAAACAATCGTTAGGGTTTCGGGCGTAAGTGGCAAATCTTTTGTAGTTATGCTATAACAAATAACATAGTTTTTGGCTATTGTATACAATTTAATTTACTTTAACCAATTAATATATTTTTCTAAGTGTTATGTCGTTAATCCTTGCTACTGATTTTGCTTTCCTGTATAACTACTTCAGCTAACAACATGATATTGTGACTACAAAGCTAGGGACAGAAAACAATCAATATACTGATGTCGAGATACATTAATACACCCAACCGCCAGTCACATAGTTCTGACACTAGATATAAATATAATATATTTTCATATATGTATAAATCAAATATTTATATAAATTAGAGGTATTTTACTTATTAAAGGAGCCAAACAAAATGGAAAAAGCGACTGATTAAAAAAATCTACTTTAATAAAAAATACAAGACTTATAAAACCTCAATAATTGAACTCAAGAAGTAGGTAATTGAAATTTCTCACAGCTGATCTCTATCTCGACACAGACGGATCAATAAATAAGAGGATTAATAAAGCCGTAGTACAAACAGACAAAAATTGAACGCAAACTTTATTTCCCGCAGTAAGTTCGCTCCACATTTTCCTTTATTGTAAGATAACATACTTCCGAGAATCCAGCACGGCACGGCCGATAGACTACAGATTTCAAAAGCAAATTCTTTTGAAAATATTTGTACGTGAATATTTCGCATACAGAGGTATTGTTGAATTTGGTTTACGATGACAATCTCTGTTCGCGAAAGTGGGGGAACCAGTACCATATAAGATCTTGTTTAGTATAATATGTTAATTGGATCTACGTGGCAGCATATCTTTTTACTTTATTTAGTCGCGAGGTTCCTTTGCCTCTCCTGTAATGACAATGGCGTTGGACGTTTTCAATAAAATACATTTTTGTTTTTATAATTTAAGAGATATTTTTTTTTTTTATTATAAATATTAGCAATCCCAGCGCCTTCTCCACTTGAACTTTACGTTAAATATCATACACCTTATTTATCATTATTCTTACAAAACGGGTCCTAAAAATCACTTACATTAGCTTTTTAATCAATACATAGATTAATGTTTCAAAGAAAACCCTTGCAAAGCAGCTTTCATTGGCTTTCTATCACGTAATAAAACAAGTGATTTTAAATTTAAAAATAGTTGATTTTGTAATTATTCTAGGTCATTAATGTATAAGTAGAGATTCATAGTCTGATTTATGTGAAGTCAATAAACACAGTTTAATTTTCAAAATACACATTGTTTTATTTATTTAAAGTAAAATTATCATAAAAAATAGGCTATAAATTTAATACAAATAAATAAAATTGCTGCAAAATTTAATTCCATGAAAATATTTGCTATTGAAATGGTGTCTCATGTACTACCACGTCAGTACAATAGTAAAAATTAAGCCACGTCAGTCGCAGAGGGTTAAGTACCCTCATTTTCGATCTTGCTTGGACTTTTAATAGACTAGTATCTGCAATGCTTTTTCGATCACATTAATTCGATCATATTATGCTATGTAAGAAAAATATATATTTTAATTTTGTACGGAACCCGTTCTTTTTCTAGGCAAGTGCTTGACAATTTTAACTTTATCCCTTTTACCGCCGAGAGTAATTTCGTTCATGTCAGCGCGGACAAATTATGTCTTTGTTTAAATTACGATTGAGTTCAAGCGGCCATATTCATAGAATTTAGGATTTGTACTCAACTCTATTTAAAATAATATGAAAAATAGCACCTTAATTATGACATAGAAGCAGCATATGAGCCCCACATAAGCATCATGTAAAAAAAAATATGATGACAGATACCCCATTGCACTAATCAGAGTGTTTAATTATTGCCTACCGAGTGATGAAACTTATTGGAAAAGGGAAGATAGAGTAGTTAAAAAAAATCGCCTGAAGTTACAATGCTCCAGGGATTCAAGAAATTACGTATTTTTCTTTTCTCTCACCCCCCAGACATAAACTAAACTTAGTTAGTTTATATAAGATTAATGTTCATTTGATCAAATTATAACATTCAATCAGTGCCTCATTCCCATAAACCTATCAACTATTAAGTTTTTTGATGATTCCACAGACAGCTCCTAATCTACACCTCCACAGATGTTGCCAGGGAAAATATTTTCTGTACCAAACAGTTACAGAGCGATTCAGTACTTTATACTATCTCCCAAAACACTGCTAATACGGGAGTATGAGATATGCATGTTTCTATTCGACATACTATAGGGAAACTAGCTCACCTCACGCGAAAGCCGTAAAGTGCATATGAAAGTGCGCTGATAAATTTTCAACATGCTACAGTCAACGGTTTGTATGGGGACTAGCTTTAGCTCGCGACTCCGTCCGCGTAGACTTCAGGGTTGGTTTCAGAAAAAAAAATAGTAGTCTATTTTACTCCACAGAGTCCCATTTATGTCCATACCAAAAAATCATTCAAATCGGTTAAACAGGCGTGAAACGTGTGCCGCCGCGCACCGGCCGGTCGGCGCCTTGTACTCGTACATCATAATAGCGGAAGTTCTCAAAAGGAAAAAAATACCCCCGATTTTGAAACATTTTATTACTGCTCCGCTCCTATTGGTGGAAGCGTGATGTTATATAGCCTATAGCCTTCCTCGATAAATGGGCTTTCTAACGCTGAAATAATTAATCAAATCAGACCAGTAGTTCCTGAGATTAGCGCGTTTAACCAAACAAACAAACTCTTCAGCATTATATATTAGTATAGATGAACACATTTATAAATGTTTTTTCATCCGTCTATTTAAATCTATTCTTATTCTATCTACATTATAATTGAACCTTCGTTATGGATATTATCGTAATAATATCTGAGTTATTTTTTTATACAGCATTGTCTAAGCTATGCTTTTGAGCTATGTTGAAAAACACATATATTGTACACCTTTATATATATTTTTTATTATTACTATTAGTGACTTCGTAATAGCTTTATGTGCATAGTATTAGGATTAGAAGCAAAAAGTTTTATAAATAAAATGTTACTATGAACCTATGTCATTTATGATGATAATAATGATTTCCATACTGAAGAAGTTATTTGTGCGTAGGGTGCATGCTTTTAAAAACAGCCTTAATAGCCATAATTGTTTTTAAATAAATTAATTAATCCTATAAGTCGTGATCGTGATGGCCTCGAAGTTTGGGCACGCGGTTGAGAATCTCGACGGTCGAGAATCTAGACGACACCTCTGACTTTTACGAAGTTATGTGTGTATTCACAAGGAATTATGACGTAAAGTGCGTGATAAGATAACGGTGAAGGAAAACATCGTGATGAAACCTGCATACCTAAAAGTTGTTAGGAATTTCTTAGGTGTGTAATCCGCCAACCCGCACTTGGCCAGCGTGGTGGACTAAGGCCTAAACCCTCTCAGTTGTAGAGGAGGCCCGTGCCTAGCAGTGGGACATCTATATATGTCTGTATCTATATATGTATGTAATCATCAGCCTATGCTGATGATGATGAAATTAATCCTAGTCAAATACTCTTAATTAACATTCTGGTTTGTGCCTGAAATTTTGTTTTAAACGGCTAAATTTCTTTGCTACGAAATTAAAACCTAACTTCGGGTTGAATTATGTACAAATTTTAATTAAATCGGTCCCGTTGTGAGCCTTTTGCCAAAATTAATTCCAATCGGAAATGAAAATTCTTTCAATCAATGCTTAAACATTTGCCGGCCACTCAACTTTATACCTCTCAAAACGAAAATTAATTTAGAAATGTGTAAGCCTCTAATCGACGACATTTTTTATTGAAATTAAATTAAAGATAAATTATTTTACATTTAATCTGTTTTCGTCATGGGATAGCGATAAGACGTTATTCTGCTGTGGTAGTTTTCTTTGTGTTAGGGAGAAGAGTAAAAAGACGCATTTAAATTGTTGAATGAAAAGTATCTTGATTTTAGACTTTGAAAAATATTATTTTAGTATCAACACAAGAAAAGTAACCGGCCAAGTGCGAGTCGGACTCGCGCACTAAGCGTCCCGTACCATTATTTATAAAAACGGCAAAAAAAACATGTCTGTTGTATTTATTTATTCTGTTTTTTTTTAGGATTTGTTGTTATAGCACCAACAGAAATACATCACCTGTCATTTCAACAGTCTATCTATCACGGTTCATGAGCTACAACCTGGTGACAGACGGACAGTGAACTCTTAGTAATAGGGATCCGTTTTACCCAGAGGAGTACGGAACCCTAAAAAAGCGATTTTTTTATTATACATACTTTTCTGAAAACAAAAAACTGATTCATTTATGTTCGATATTCTCTTAACATATTTCACAAAAGTTTTAACGGACCGTAAGCATAGTAAATTGAATTGACAGGTTGGCAAGTGTGCGTTACATTTTGCGCAGAAACATAAAATTTTAACGTCATGCAAGTGACGTTGGGACCTTAAATTCAGCGATGAAAACATTATTACGTAAAACAAGCTGTTTTAAACTATCTTGTTCACAAAAGTGGTACAAAATATAATTTAGTCAGAACAACATTTTAAAATTAATACTTTGTAATTATTTTTTTCCGCAAGAAACAACTCTGTACCTGATATAAAGTACTCGTATAGTGTTCTTTCCACGTTATATACGGTAATAATAAACTACAAAGCAAGACCATTTGATGACGAAAAACATAAACGGAAAAAAAACTTGAAATGAAAATTATGATTGCTGCCAGTTGGCAGCAAACTAAACACAAGGATTGAGGAACCGAAAAAATGCGAAAACACTCTCCCATTGGTTTCCTCTTATATAGTGGTTGGTGCCACTGATCCAAACATTGTACCCAAGGTCAACTTACATGGCTCCACAAATAAATTATATAATAAACTGGTATACAACCTACATGCGGATAACAGATGCTAAGTTGATAAATGAGAAGGTGAAGATAAATAGGGCGGAACGTCGGAAAAACTTTGCTAACTAATGGACAAGCAAGTTTGTTGCGGTTTAGTTTTAAGAGATCGTTTAACGCGCTCAACTGCTACACAGTGTAAATGCAATATAAAAGTGTTGGTGTTACATACAGTCCTATCTTGAGTCCCGGTAGGGTAGGCAGAACATGGAGCATGGTGGACTAAGGCCTAAACCCTCTCAGTTGTAGAAGACGCCATGAGTAGAGTTTCTTAATAGTAAACTTTATAACATTTTTCCTAATACAATTATTCGCTCTATATGCCGAATGCTTATTGCCGCTGGCCAATAAAGTTAGTTAAAAATAATGTTATTTGAAACAAAGAACATAAGGAAAACGGACCATATGGATGTTTCCATTATGCTTATACGTTATGATTTATAGCAATCTAAATCATAAAAAATATGAAAGTTTTATACCAATAGCATCCGTAGGTAGCTATCAGTGGCGGTACTTCCATAGAAGCCCAAAAGCGTTACAAGTTAGTTGTGTAATGTCTAGTTTATAGGGTAGACCGAGGCGAATCGGATCAATTTTATTTTGAGCGTATGAAAATCATATTCAAGTGTTTTATATGTGACTTTTATTGACAAATTGGCAATCAGTAACATTCTAGCTACACAATAAACATTTAAAAACTTAAATTAGTCATAAATTGTACAAAATGTCGTCTAAAAACTTGAAAGACATAAATATCCGAATCGCCCCAAATGTCGGGGCGAATGGGATCATACATATTATATAACTAAATTAAAATGTTCTTAAGACTATATGCTTTGTAACCATTACCAAAATTAAAATAATAAGAAATAAGACAGGGTATTAATTGTTAACACATAAATCACATATATAAGGGGTTTTTTCCCTCCCGTATTAGAACATTTTTCGTAACACCATTCTTTGCATGCATAGCGTTGAATCCAATCCTCTGATGGTGGATTAATGAATATTTCTGAGCAGTAAATACAATGCCAATCTCTCTGTTTTGAACCCTTGATTTTTATTGCAGGCGTTTTTTTATTCTTCTTTAATTTTTTAACGTTCTGCAAATTCATATGCAAATTTGGTTGGTACGGACCGCCTTGGTTGTAACTCCGATTCGCTAAGTGCAGTTACCGGTCTGCTAAAATCTTCTCAGTTTTCTCATCTGAGGTTGCCAGTCCAAGTGTCTTGATAACACCTCTGGAGAGTGTGACTCTTCTTTGTAAGCTGGTATATGGCAAGTCGTAAATAGTCGCAGCTCGGCGTAAAGTTAATTCTTTGGTTAGAACTTTATTTGCGGCTTCTCTCATTTTTTCTTGGGACCATTCTCCCTCATTTTTCTTTCTTTTGTACGTACGAACAATATACAATGAACTAAAATGCAAAATTAACCTCAAATTTAAAATAAATAATTTTATAAAAGTGATCCAATTCACTCCCAACGACGTGATCCGAATAACCCCAGATTAAACACTTTTGAAATGAATATTTTACAAATTAACCTGTAATATTTTGCTTAAAATCTAAGATGTTTTCTAAAAAAGACACCTTTCTTAAGAATGTAGGCCATATAATTCAAAGTATTAACACAAAACTTTAGAATGACACAAAGAAATGGTAAGTCCATATTTTACATAGGCGCCGAAATTGTAACGTACACTAACACCTGCTTTACTGTCGAGCAGTGCTGAGTCTATTGTACTAGTCGAAACAAAATACTGCCGATGGCAGGAGATGCGTGGGGGGAGGGGGTCGTAAGATACCAGTCATTTGTGTTCCTTGGTAACGCGTTTTTGAAAATATTAACCAATTTCTTATTTTGATCCGATTCGCCCATTGATCCGATTCGCCTCGGTCTACCCTAATTGTTTATTGTGGGGTCAGTATATTCTCATTTATATATCAAATTGTTTTGTTGAATAAAGGTTTAAAGCTAAAAAGATTATTATTCGAAATTTTGTAAGGCAAACTGGTCTTTTGGGGTAGGTATCGCCACTGGTACCTATGTATATATGAGGAACTTATTCATTACACTACGCTTTCAAGCCTAAATCAAAAAATTTAATTATTTTAGTTTCAAGAAAGGGCAGATCAAAATATTACGTTCTACGTTATAATTTATAAAATAAATATCAAATTTCATTGTTTATTATCAGTGATCTGTACTAAATACGTCTAACAAAGACAAAAATAATCGTGACTTCATATTAAAGTACAAATTTAGTGGGTATTAAAAACTACGGCACTCGTTTCAATCTCACAAAGAAACACACAAATATTTGTCTTGTCACCCTAGAATTAAACAGGAACCTACTATTTCCCATTTCTTGGGCTGCTTGTTCATTTATCTAATGATAAATTATACAATTAATTACTTACTACAAACCCATTTTCAAAATTCAGTCTCAAATTACATCGAGACATTTCAACAAATCTTTTAACAGAATTTGTTTATTCGCTCAAAAATGTATGCATGGAGGAAGCTTGCGTTGTCATGCAAGTGTTATGTGTATTACATATTGTTTACAGTTGCTTTATCTAGTGACACGAATATATTACGTACAAAGAGGGGGTGGTATGTAACGCAAGCGTCCCCACTTGTGCCGCCACAGATGTTGAATCAAATGAAGCGCTGCACTTGTTAATATTTACTTACAAAAATGTCATCTAAATCAATAGCGTACCTTATCAATAGATACATAATATATCTATGGTAAATATATGAGTTTAAATTTTTATTAAACCTTGGCAAAGTTATTACGATGGGAAATATAGAAGTAATTTCAACTTGACGAGCCACAAGCAATTAAAATTGTGAAATAACGTCGGCATTTATAGAAGAAATTGTAAGAAAATTTGCGTATAAATCCTTTACAATTTTTTTGTGCGAATGAGCGGCTACTATATACAGGATGTATTCAGACCGTGATCGGAAACTAAGACAGGTAATAGCTACGGTGATTACAAACGTAATGGCGTTAAAAAAATCCCCACAAAAAATAAAAAAATCACGTTTTCCTTACAATCATAATCTGTATACCTAGGCTACAGTAGTAGACCGGGGATTAAATGCTCCGAGGTCTTTAAGATGCCAGCGATTAGGACCGGTGACTTTTACAAGCTGATACAGTTCTTAATACACACACACACACACGCACAGTCATTGTCAGTCACAGTCAAATGTGATTTTGAATCCAATAAATTTTTAATCTCCGCTCTATTAAGTAAGTAATGGCCGAATACTGAAACGTTATTTAATCTGAGGGCGACTTATATTTAAGTGGCTGTTATAATTTAAGCGGTATATACTTAAAAATGTCTTGTAAAAGAACTTTTTGTGGTAATGTTGCCATTTATGGAAATTTAAGTGGGCATTAGTCAATCACAGTTTTAAAAACCGATAAATGGTATTTCAGTATACCGCCTTAATTATAACCGCCACTGAAATATACCTAAGTCACCCTCAGATTAAGTAGCGTTTCAGTATTCGGCCATAAGTCTGTTACCGTTTTTCAGCACATATCCAAATTTCGTGTGGTAAGACAATTTCAGAGAATCCAATTCGGGTACTGTAGATCGCGCGGTGCACTCTTTTTGCACCTCGAGGCTTCTGATGATGTGCGCTAAAATAAAATAAATTATGTAAAGTAATATTAATGTTCTCTTCTAGAAAACCGAATCTGTGAAATGCTTACGTCGAAAGGGGAGGCGGTGGGGAAACACTCGGTCGCTTCAGCTGTTGCATGTGGCGAACGTGCAACTTTAAACGATTTTAAGTATAGATAATTGTTATACAGGCTCTGATAGCCTCGCTGCATTGTTGAACTATGTAATTACGTTAGCACCGCAGTGGATTTTATGATATCGGCATTTTATTGTATGCTTAGGGTTTTTGAACTTTGCTTTTACGATCTAAGCGTGGAATTAATACCTCAATCAATATTTTAAGGTGTGGTTTTTGCAAGATGATCTTGATAATAAATGTATGAATGCATATTGGGAGGTGAGTCTAATATTCAACTATTAGTAATGAATAAACACTCCATAATTGGCCTTACAATCAAAGTTTAGCAAAGAATAGTATAGGAATATGACTCAATAGATCAAAATTCCATTGTTCAACATAAATAAATATCAGACAAAAAGTCGCGTATTATTCCATAGAAACTGTTAATATGGTGATTTCCGTGTGGCTGCAGTATACACGAGCTCTTGTAACAAAGGCAATAACAACTAGCCCAAGGACCATAGTTGCAAGTCTATATAGAAACAACAAAGACTGTTAGCTCAAACTTTGTTGATGAGATCACTTGTAACACTAAGTTTCTGTTTGGTTATCGTATTTGTTTACCTGCAAGTTGTTTCTAAATGTAAGTATATGACTGCAAAAGTGCAAATATATAAAATTGTAAAATACTACTATAAAATGTTGCTAATTATTTCACAAGGCGCTGCGTGTTCGTGTCAGCTTCAGCGCTCAATAAGGGATGCTTAATTATATTATTAAAATACTGCCTCGTGGTCTCGCTGTACAAGTGTGTACCTTGCGATCTAGAGGTCCTGGGTTCGATTCCCGGGTCGGAAAAAGTGTTATTGGGTTTATCCATTAGGAAATTCTCAGTAACAGTACGGAGTCTGGAAATGTGCCCGAAAAACGGCAATAGGCTCGCCCCCTATTACGTGGGACTGATACATACCTGGCGAAATGTGGGTGCAGAAATGCACCTCTGCCTACCCCTTCGGGGAATACAGGCGTGAGTTTATGTATGTAATTATGTAAAATTAATAATTAATCTACGTATTGTTACTATTTAACCATATGGTTTTTTATTTAATATTGTGACTTATACTTTTTAAATAATATATAAGGTAGCCGCTGTTTTGGCTATTTAGGGTTGTTCAAAGAGATAAGCATTAAATATAAGCAGACAGAATTTACATCGCATGCATAATGCTGACTTAGGACCAATATTGCCTCGAGGCTTAGGCGCGCGGTCGAGAATCTCGGCGGTCGCGGGTTTAAGCCCCAGGCGTCACACACCTCTGACTTTTCGAAGTTATGAAAGAATGAATTATCACTTACCTTCACGGCGAAGGAAAACATCGTGAGGAAAACTGCACGTGCACACCTAAAATGTTCTTAGGAATTTCTTAGGTGTGTAGTCCACCAATCCGCACTAGGCCAGCGTGGTGGACTAAGGCCTAAACCCTCTTAGTTGTAGAGGAGGCCCGTGGCGTGGCTTGTAAGTACGTAGCTCGGGACGTATATGGGCTGATGATGATCCTAATACATATGTAGTAACTCTTGAAACTTGAATCGGCATTCAGCTAAATTTCCACCACGTCACGAATACTCCTCTCTCTCTGCACATTACGATCTTCATGAGTGCTTTCATCGTATGTAAATCAGCAAAAACCTTACCGAACCCTATCATAATTTCATATCCAAGTCTATCCCTGATCCATATTGCAAGTCATCGTACACACGCTTCCATTCGAAGTGAAGCATCCACCGAACAAAGAGAAAAATATTTCAAACTAATTAAGTGGGATCTCCATACGTTATTCATGACAAATACTCGTCTACATAATATAGTGGGAACACAAGGAGGGATTATCATCAAATCGTAATGGCTTTGTCGTGTACACAAAGACTCGTTCTAAACACACAATAGTTAGCATTTATTATTAAATGTAGTAATCAAGCTTTGCGTAGCTCGCGGTTTTTCTTTTATAATGAAGTAGTGTTGTTTTCTTTTATTTGTATATCTTTTTGTTATTTGTGACTGCCTCGTGGTCTCGCGGCACAAGCATATACCGTTCGATCTATACGTCCAGGGTTCAATTCCGGGGAAAATTTTTATTTGGGTTTTTCCATTAGGAAATTCTCGTACAAGTCGTGATGAGGCACGCGGTAGAGAATTCCGGCGGTCGCAGGTTCACCTGCACACTTAAAAGTTCTTAGGAATTTCTTACTAGGCCAGTGGTAGTCTAAGACCTAAACCATCTCAGTTGTAGAGAAGGCCCGTGCCCACCAGTGGGACTTCTTTGGGCTGATAATGAATCCTTACTAAGCAATCGTGGCGGACCGAGAGCTAAAGAATTTTATGTACAGTTTTCAATAGATTTCACTCTACATTGAAAGTTTCAGAAAATGGGACAAAATATCAATAGACATTTTCCCGCACAGCTTCAGCAAGAATATCACTAAACATTGAGATCGGCTGTAAATAAAATAATATATGAAACCCTTTAACCAAGGATCGTAAAATTGTTATCGTTTCCTATAAGACGGAATTTTGCGGCTTGCGATGTCAGGAAATTCGAGGTTTTGAAATAAAGCTATGATTATATCGCCAGAACGTTCTGCGTAATTTTTAAATCAATTTGTATGACTATTATTCGTCTACTCACGCGTTTATTTCGAGGGCTATAACGCTTAGCCTGGCTAGGAAATCGAGCTCGAGAAGTCTTGATCACACTCATATATACTCTTATATAATCTCACGCCTATATTTCCCGAAAGGTAAGGCAACTCAATAGCACTTTGTACGATCCGGGAATCGAACCAGGGACCTCTCTCGTACGGCAAATACTGGAGCCGCGAGACCACGAGGTAGTCAGACTATCATTTATTTCATGCAAAATATTTCGAAGCATCTAATATTACTTTGAGTGTGAACCTCTCATCAACTCCAAGCTTTGTGCAAATCTTCATCAAAATATCCAACACACTAGAACACACATTGAAAATAAAGCACTCGAGATATTAAACAGAACGACTTGTATTAAGTTTCAAAAACAGAAGCATCTATTTATAAACAACGGTGTACAAATACCAACCCAAAATAAACAATACCCGATGTAATGTAGTACAACTGTACAGGCCAACGTGAATATTTTATATTCCATTGTTCTGAAAAACAAATATTTAAACAGAAAAGCTGCTTTAAACAAAGCTCTCATTCAGTTCATGCGGGCCTGTTTTGACTGTAACCATGGAATATGTTCGTGTTTGAAAAAATACACGGAAATGAGGAACAATTAGTGGTATTCCATCCAAGTGTAATTTTTGTTCTGTACTGTCTGTCTCCCATTGGAGTTTTTCACTTCTTCAACTGACATTATATTCGTCAGGCATTCACGTCAGTTTCGAGGACTCTTCATAATCATCATCAGCCTAGATACGTCCCACTGCTGGGCACGGGCATCCTATACAACTAAGAGGGTTTATAGGCTTTATTCCACCACGCTGGCCTAGTGTGAGTTGGCGGACTACACACTGAACTTTTAGGTGTGCCGGTTTTATCACGATGTTTTCCTTCGCCGTTAAAGCAAGTGATAATTAATTGTCAATACACACATAACTTCGAAAAGTCAGAGGCGTGTGCCTGGGGTTTGAACCTGCGACCGCCGAAATTCTCGACCACGCGCCTAAACCCCGAGGCCATCACTGCTCAATCATAATACCTTCCTTTAATATTTTTCTGTCTATATTATAAGGAATTATAACAACCTTAATCAAAAGTCTGATATGTGTACGTCTGTCATGAATGTATGACATTTTGGCACGTTTTCTGTTAAGTTTCGAAATAAAGCAAGACAACAGACGGCCCAGTAAAACTATTTCACGAAAGCGGTTAAAATAATTCCGAATAAAATAAATCATAAAGAGTCCACAAGGTTGTTAGCTATTAGACAGATTTAAAGCTTTATTCAAAAGGAATTCGACTTTGCTTCCCTTTCTTTCCTACCTGTATTCATAAGTCTGCGTAATAGGGTCTCGATACGCTCTCCAATTTCCTTCTACGTTATGCTCATTACAAAGGAAAATATATTTGAAATACTCACACAGATAATACGCTTTAGCGAAGCATTTAATAAATGTGCATTACTAAATATAAAGCGATTAATATCATAGATTTAGCTAGCGGATAGGAAGATTCCGTTATGGTAAGTGATTTTGGCCTCGAGGTTTAGGAACGCGGTCGAGAATCTCGGCGGTCGCCGGTTTAAGCCCCAGGCACACACCTCTGACTTAGAAGTTATCTGTGTATTCATTATGAACTATCGCTTACTTTAACGTTGAAGGAAAATATCGCGAGGAAACCTACAACAGTAGGTACAGACCTAAAAAGTTCTTATGAATTTCTTAGGTGTGTAGTCCGCCAACCCGCACTAGGCCAGCGTGGTGGAATAAGACCTAAACCCTCTCAGTTATAGAGGAAGCCCGTGCCCAGCAGTGGGATGTATATGGGCTGATGATGATAAAGTGATCAACGTTATTTACAATAAAGCTATACAAAACTTTGGGATATAAATTGCTTTGCTGGTATTCGAAGATTATTAGAAAAATAAAAAGAGAACAGAGAAGTTGAAATGGGACTACAAAACTAATACTTTACCTCTATTTCCAGTGGGAATGCGATATCTTTACGGTGGAAATAATTCAAAGACGCTTTCTTTTACACACTTACATAAACTCACGCCTGTATTCCCTGAAATGCCTACCATTTCTGCACCCACATTTCGCCAAGTATGTATCAGTCCCACGTAATAGGGGGCGAGCCTATTGCCGTTTTTCGGGCACATTTCAAGACTGCGTGCTGTTACCGAGAATTTCCTAATGGAAAAACCCAATAACACTTTGTCCGACCCGGGAATCGAACCCAGGACCTCTAGATCGCACGGCACATACTTGTACCGTTTTCTTTTGTAGCACATATTATTCCCAAACCACCTAGCTTAGCGTTAAGAAGCATCTTAACGAGGATCAACGCAGGATTTTAGTCAGTACGCTGGATCAGGTTTTACAGTAAGGACAGATGGACAGAGGCAGATTATGATGATGATGAGTAGCGACATGCGTGCGCACCAGTATTACCTTAGTACCAGTACTACCAGTAGGTACTAACTCTTCCAGCAAGTTAACCGTTTATTCCTCCTTATAAAAATATCGTTAAGAGTTTATCACGTGACAAAAGCTAAAATATTTATCAGGTGCAGTGCTATCACCTTTCTGCACCTATATAAAAATAGAAAAAAAACCTTTTACCAAGAAAAACTACTTTGTGGAACATATACAAATAAAAGTATTGCTGGACATCGCTAAATAAAGGAAAATAAAGGTCGATTTCTACGACTGGAGTCTAAAGGTGACTATGATTATATTACACATTTATAGCAGTCAACCAGGTACGGACGGAATCTGATTGTTCAGATAGCATGGTATAAAAAAGTGAGCCTTCTCATCAGCTGTTATACTGCAACACGTAAGTCGTCAAATGTTTTGCATTATGTTTTGTAATTTATTCCTTATTTACCATCTCTTTGCCAGTTCTCTCATTATTTGCCTTTCGCCTGGTTTACATTTAACTGAGTATGTGTAACATAGCCCTGTGTGCGGTGTCATTAAGCTCCCCGACTGCAAATAATGTTTGTTCGGAGATTGTCAACACAAATGTTTCGCGACAACGCAGCGCCTACATTGACTCCAGAATCAAGCTTATTTGTTGTGTATGTGTCTTTCACATTGTGAAGAGTTAATACTCATCTATTTAGGGTGATTTTACACCTTACACGATCGTATAAATTGGAGGATGCCCCAAAAAATCGTTAGACGCAGGCTGCATGTTAAAAAAATAAAACCACAATGAGGGATAAAAAAGAACTACCCTGGTCCTTATCTTTTTAGTACGCAAGTACTTTTATAGCTTGAAATACAAAATGTTATTAATATAAGACATTAAAATATAAAAGAACATTACTGTATTTTTGTTTACTAAACTATAGATATACAAGGGCTGTTTCAAATTTATTGGTGCAATGCTTTAGAACCCGAAAATATATTCAAAACAATAACTAAAATTTCTGCTCATAAAATCGCAAAAATACAAATTTAAGGAACAATAAAACGCATAACGCTATTAATTACAAACAAATAAGTATTATTGAAATACGAAACTTTTCATGATATTGCAAAGCAGTGCTCCAATACATACATAAGTCCCGAGGAGCTCATTGCGAACGGGTTGCTCAAATTCGCATCGTTTCCTTGTCGCCGAGAAAGTTCTACGGTTCCGGCACCAATCACGGAAACTTTCACAATGTGTTCAGACCAACTTGTACTCGGAGTGTACTAAAATATCATCATTAAATGGATTTTCACGAAGACTTGTGTGTTTTTGTCATTTGTTTTTCAAAGTCCTTAGTGGTCGCTGAAACAGTAATTATTTGTTTATTTATAACAAGGTGTAAATGTTATTGTGAACGGGTCAGTGGACATAACACATATGTATATAGACAACTTTAAGCTGAAAGAAATCATCGTAAAACCTGCACACCTAAAAAGTTCTTAGAAATTTCTTAGGTGTGTAGTCCCCCAACCTGCACTACGCCAGCGTGGTGGACTAAGTTCTAAACCTTCTCAGTTCTAGAGGAGGCCCGTGCCCAGCCGTGGGACGTAAATGGGCTAATAATGATGTAGGCAAAACTATTGAACCCTAATTATTCTATACCTTCGTTTCAGCTCAGCATGCAGATGTTCCGGTCGAGAAGATTCGCCTTTTAAAACAGCATCGTGAATTTCTAATCCTAATGGAAAAACCCAATAACACTTTGCCCGACCCGGGAACCGAACCCAGGACCTCTAGATCGCACAGCACATACTTGTGCCGCGAGACCACGAGATAGTCATTAAAAATTATATATTTTATTTATTATTAATTGTGCGCGTGGCCTTTCAAGATGGATTTTGTTAGTGTTTCGTTTTCATAAAATCATGATACATCCCCCTGTGCATACATTCAATGTCGAAATAAAACACAGGGCAGTTATTGTCCCCGCTCCATATACATATTCTTTTGCTCGGTAGCGTCTACCGTCATATTTAATTCACAGACATCCGTTCTTGACATTCCCGAGACAGTCACGAGACAGTACAGGCTCTTTGTAAATACACATATCATATGTTGACATGTATGAAATGTTACTGAGGTGAAGTCTTTGTTACTTTATCCCTAAATTGAACTCGTACTACAGCTTTTTGGCTAGTATTTTTGGTCCATATTTTGAGCGGGCGAAAAGTACGGCTCTCTGTGAGAAAGCGTCACTACGCTTTTTTAACTTTTGACTTTACTCTCCAGAATTGTACAAGTAATTATTTATTATTACATACATTATTATCATCATCAGCCCATATACTTCACCCTGCTAGGCACGGGCCTCCTCTGCAATTGAGAGGGTTTAGGCCTTAGTCCACCACGCTGACCTAGTGAGGGTTGGCAGACTACACACCTGAGAAATTCATAAAACTTTTAGGTGTGCAGGTTTCATCACGATGTTTTCCTTCACCGTTAAAGCATGTAATAATTCTTTCCGAATACACACATAACTTTGAAAAGACAGAGGTGTGTGCCTGGGGTTTCAAACCCGCGACCGTCGAGATTCTCGACTGCGTGCCTAAACCTCGAGGCCATTACGACTTACTTTCGTTTATAATCAACTACTTCATCACAAATAACATGTCTGTATCAATATAAATAAATAAATAAATACACCCAACAGCCACATACATAGTTCTGACCCCACACTAGGATACAAGTCCTGTGTCGTGAGTATCAGAAACTACGAGAGACTTTTCGGTCTCACAAACACCCAGACCCGAAACAAATATTTGTGGATCACACAAACATTTGTCCCGGTGCGGGGATCGAACCCGCGGCCTCTCGTTTCGCAAGCTGGTGTCTAGCCAACTGCGCCACGGGGCTGTCAATATATAATCAGAATAAAGTTTAATCTACACGGCTGGTGTGTTGCTGCCCCGGCCACGGAGTTACAGTACGAGAGTTCGGTGCATTGTCCCCTAACTTTCGGCTGTTTCTAACGAATCTATTAACTAACAAACTTCGCCCTCTGCCCGCGCTGCGATAATGAATAGGCAGCGCTTGTATTTAATGAAAACTTCAGCTGTTTTGTTTAACTTGGTATTAATTTAAATGGACGCGATACCGAAACGGAACGGGTTTATAATCGGTCCACACTAAGTCTGTTCGAAATTAATTGCGACAATTACAATAACACGTTTCGAAGCGGCAATAGTTTAAAATTGACGATTGACGAATTTGTAAAAGTCTATTTGAATAAAGATAATTTGACTTTGACTTTACACACCCCACCACAGCAACTCCTTTGGACACATTTTTTTTCCGCAGCAAACTGAAGAAAATTAGTGAATCTTAGAAGCTTTATACACTTAAACTGCAGCAGTGGCGTGCCTAGGGTCTCTAGCTAGGGCAAGCCCAAATTTATATTACGGTTTTTAAAGTGTATTTTTTTGGTCCAGGAAGTCAGAGAACTAATAAATAATATACCTACCGCAAATTATTTACATTCAAGATTTTGACATATTGATGTAGACATATTATAGTACTGGCCCAACAAAGAAATAATTATTTGTCGCTAGTGATAGTACCAAAAACCCTTAAAATGTCGGCGAAAATCATTAGAACAATAATATGTCCAAATTGTACACAAACGTCGTGTCTCTCTATATTTGAATGCGAGATGTTATAATATAGACACGGAATATATCATATTGAATTTTATTAGACAAATAACTCGACTCGATTTGGTTTCAAACCACATAATTAAAAAGTAAACAGTCAAATTCTAAAAATTACCTATACTTGTAAGTTAATTTTCATGTCGTGACCTTGAAAACAAGTTTTTTTGTTGAACAAAATGATAAATAATATGTATTAATCTTAGAAATAATACGATGATGATCAACGCGAGAGTTTTGAAATTTCGTGACATAATTAACGAGAATTTAATACTTCAATGCGTTGTTTACAATATTTATAAAGAGAAATCAAAGTATGTGGTGTTGTAAATTTGAATGCATTCTACAAGAACCAGATAAATTATTTAATTCATTACAACAAGAATTCCACACATTTTAAACATTATATAAAATATGCAACACAAACATAATATATCCTTTTCGTATGGGAACATTCATCTATTCAATTAATGGGGTTGACATATCCTTGTTGGATTAAAACCCCTAAATAAATAAAGAAAAAAAAAGAACTATTTAATTAGTTATGTACTTACTAATCGGATCTATTAAGCGTCCTTATAATTATTAACAATTACAAAAATACTCGAGTCTGCCATATGTAGGTTTTGGACAAGCTACGAGCCGTTTTTTCACAGTATAATTAAATGAATTTACCTTATCTTCGAAGAGCAAAACATGCACACACTTTAAGTCGCCACAAGGATTAACAATAAAAATAATACTCGGCAAAAATACGTAAATTTCTGTTTTTGGATAAAATATTTTGTTGTTTGTATTGAATTATGGAATATCTAGTTTATGTTTCTTATTCGGAATTACGTAAGGCAAGCTGGGCTTTTGGGCTTCTATGGAAGTACCGCCACTGAACTGCAGGTCATTGCCATAGATTACAGCCAAGGCTATGCTAGATGAAAAAGAAAACAACTGACAATCGGTAATAAAACACTCGGCGAGATAAACTACATGAATACACATAAATACACACACAAACAGTCTTGACGTCTCTTAAAATATGGTTATTATAAAGTACAAACCCTTGAGTCTCACTACATTTCAGTCACCAAGACTTAGACATAAAACAAATATTTGCATCAGTGTCCACCAGTGGGACAGGCCTATCGCAGATGTACATACATACACACACACACACATACATATATAAACTAACGCCCACATACTCGTGCCGTGAGATCACGAGACAATAGTAGATGTTTAAGACAAATTAACTTCCTAGGATTTCTTATAAAAACGACATTATGTAATAAAATACACTCGTTCTATCATCACAATGTACCTCAAAGTACGCAGCCCAACACCAATGTTCCTAATTTAATTAATTCGGATAATCCCCCAAATATCCAGGTACTTGTAATTAATCCCGTAAAGAGATTAATAACGCTGCAATATGCGTCCATTCATCAAGCCTTAATGCCTAATTAGTGATTTATTTACTGCGAGGACTTAAGTGAAATTAGATTGTGTGCTTTATTATTAGTAGCTTAATGACTATTTATTATTGCCACGTTACATTTATATTTAAATACATTCACGGCTATATACCTAAATGGATAGGGAGAGGTGTATTTCACACTCAGGTTTGTCTATCAGAAGAAAAGATGGACAAACAGAGGAAGACCAAAGAAAAGATGGATGGAATAGAATAGAATAGAAATAAACTTTATTGTACATACACAGGAAGACAAAACAAAAAACAGAAAAAAAACATATTCAAAACCCAGAATGCACGTACAAATGGCGGTCTTATCGCTTTGAGCGATCTCTTCCAGACAACCATGAGGTTAATATAGTAGAATAATTTTTGGTGCATATACATACTTACAATACATAAATACAATACAATAAATATAAATAAGTTCTAATAATTATATACATACAAGTATTTGAAAATTATAGTTAAAATACAAGAAATAATAATTAGCAATAAGCAGCAATATACTATATTATGTAAAAGATAAATAATGTTTCTTTAAAAGATTTTTAAAAATATGAAAGGAATTAGCACGCTTTATATAAATAGGCAATGCATTCCAAAGTCTTACAACCTGTACAGAAAAATAATTATCATAGAAGGAAGAGGAATGGATAGGAGTCTTAAGTTGATAGGAGTTAGTAGAACGCAGAGACCGAGTATTACTAACACACAAAAACTGAAAACGTTCTTTGAGGTAGAAAGGAGTAGAAGGATCAAAGAGGATTTTATATAGAAGGGATAAAATAATAGTATTTCGGCGAAGGCGGATAGGCAACCACTCGAGTTTTTTACGAAATTCAGAAACGTGGTCATATTTGCGCAAACCAAATATGAACCGTATACAAAAATTTTGAAGTCGTTCGAGTTTATTCTATAGGTCTTCAGACAAGTCAAGATAGCAGGCATCGGCATAATCAAGTAGAGAGAGTAGAAGAGATCAGGCTAGGTCAATTTTGGTGATAATTGGCAAGAAATTAGAAAGTCGCCTAAGGGAAGCAGCCGATGCAAAAACTTTTCGACTGATTTCTGAAACGTGGGGTCTCCACGATAATTCTCTATCAAGGACAACACCCAGACTCTTTACAGTAGCACTGAACTCAATATGAACACCATCAAAAATTACACGTGGGAGATTAAACCAGTTAATTTTCGAAATCATACGAGAAATACCTGCCGGTTTACTGCCGGTACTACTACGGTATCAATTGGAAACCTGGTAAAGAGTAAGACGTCGAAGGAAGACAAAGTTTCAACCATGATTCCGAAACCAATATGGCGTGGATATTTTTATGATTAAATGATGCCATCATATCGGAATAATGTGCCGGAATACTCTGAGCATTGATATGTAGTATATTAAATTTTTTAAAGCAATCGATAAACACAGAGTTAATTGAGTCTTCGAGAGAGGGTATACTGCTATAACTATCAATGCTTTTATCTGAGGTGACTGATGAGGAACAGGACAAATATTCATTGCTGTCATTTAAATTGCTGCTATGTAACATATAAATTGAAATATATTTACGTTATTATAAATAAATAAAAATAAAAATATTTTAAAATTATTCAAGCTTATTCACCTGCCAGTTGTGTTTAACATTTAAAAATTTAAAATAAAAAAATGTAACAAAACCACACAAAATGATAGTAAAAAAAAAAAAAAAAAAAAACATAAAAGAAAAATGCTTTCATACTGACTACTTAAAAAAAAAACAAGAAATAAATAATTAATGCTTAGAAACTTACATTCACTAGTATTGGACATGAAACACAATTTTAATACAAACAGTCATAACTGAGGGTAAAATAAAAATTAATTAGTTGATATCAACAAGAAGTGTCAGATTCGCCAGTAATGTGATAAGTCAGTACAAGGTATCGCAAAGTATCTAAACAACAGATAAAACTTAAAATTAACAATACGCAACTATTTTTTAATTGTTGCACCTCGTCTGGTCTTCATTGGAGCTGTCATACGACCACCTGCTGCTCCATAAACGCTTTCATTTGCTCGTTAAAGGACTGGACGATTTGATTCATGGATTGTGAAACGATAGCCTCCGTATTCGTGTGATGTGCGGTGGTGGTGAATTAGGCACAGTGTAAAAGTTCGTTTTGTGGTTAAGTGTGATATCAGGAAACACTCACTGGCAGGTACTGTAACTTCTAATTACATTTACACATAATAAACACTTGCAAATACAGTAAAAAACAATTTTAAATTTCGAAAACAACGTATGTCACTTTAGCACCCAACGAGAAAAAAGTATAGATGAGAAAGTAGATGGAGTGCGTGAGAGAAGAAAAAAGAGCGACTGAGGATATGACGGCGGATAAAATTGGGAACAGGGCAAGAGAATGATGATGTTTGTCTATCAGAAAGACCTCATCATGACACAGTTGGTTACAGACTAGCTTATGAAACAAAAGTTCGTGGGTTTGATACCCTACTTAAGCTAGACAAATTTTGTTTTACGTTGATCTCTTGCGTTTCCTGGCTATTACAAAGAATTATAGCCAATTTCCATTAATAAATTCTCAGAAACAGTGCGGTGTCTGAATATGTTACCAGAACGCAGCAAAAACTTGTCCCCTATTGATATGGGTGAAAGGTAGGTATGAAAAAGCATATGTTACTAGTGACTACCCCTTTCAGTATACAGGCGTGAGTATGTGTGATATTTTTCATCTCCCTTAAAACATTATGAATAGAAAGCTTATTCCATATATTCGCATATACTTGCTAAAATAATTTCGTCAAAACTCTGCTCACGTATTCAATGTGCTTGCTCCGAGCTTCTAGTGGGTAATAACAAGATAGTTGCACGCATGAAGAATATTTGATGACAAAGTCACAATTCGATTTATATTATTGAGTCTAATTGCCGAAACTGCGGATTTAATAGAAAGCCACTAAGGTGTTAATTAATCTACAATTTATTGTTTTGTATCAACACGTTTAATAAAGGAAAAGTTTTATAATACCTGTTTATGCAAGTTCTAATCTTTTATTACTGTTTATGGAAGTATGTTATTTTAAGCATTTAAAAGACATACTCGTACATGGCAACTTTAAAATTAGAGAACATATAGACAAACACACATACACAGATTTTTTTGTAATAAACATACTTCTAAACATTGAGAACTTTTCATCTTTATAATTACTTGCATAACAATAGCTCATTATCTATTTGTAAAAGTTCCTTTGGAAATTAGGGGGAATCCTTGTTTTTTTTTAAATTTTAAGACCTTGTTCTATCGATCAATGTTCAGTTAATAGCTTGGCTCCATTTAAAAAAAAAATAAACGTAATTAAAATAATATGTACAGAATAAAAAAGCCATATCGTTTCAAGAATAAATCTTACTTTTCCCTATTTACGTACAGAACCTTAAAAATTGAGGTGATTAAAAAAGCGAAAGTCAATTTGCCCAACCAAATCGCTGCTATCAATTACATTTATTTCAGCTTAAACCCTTAAAGACGGCAAAAAACGCCAACTTCAGCATCGAAAAATCCCTTAATTAACACTGAAACGGTACCTTCGACAGCTCTACGGTGCTCCTAATTAAAAACAAACATCTCGTTAAATGCCCAAAAATGTTCACCTTTGTTCTGTTTCAGCTGATATTATTTTTTGTTCAAGTGATTATTAAATTTGTCTAGTGTGGTCTAGAGTAGTGCTTTTTGGAGTTTTTATATTTAAAAATTCTTAGTAGAAGAACTCAGGGCAATAGTTAACATAACAGTAGATTGAGAAGTGTCAGGTTTGATGCTACAAACCGTCAAATATTCAGTAAAGTGGAAAAACCAGCGTTGTCTAAAGTTCTTCATACACGTTACCTTACCACCACTAGTATGATGGACTTTATTCAATACGTTTAAAACAGAACAACTAGATTAGAATAATAGAATTAGATCGGATTTATTTCAGGCAATAAAACACTAAACTCGGGTCTCGTAACTACCGCTTGCATGTCCAACCTATATCCGAAAAAAAAAGCGTTGTTCACACCACAACAATGACTGGTTTTTAATCTAGAGATCCGACTAATTAAAGGTTAGCTGTGCATTTGTGACCTGTTGTGACTAGTGTGCCTATTACTATTAATCTGGTCACTGATGGTAAGTGATCAATAATCATCATCATCATCATCCCATATACATATGTAACACTGCTGGGCACGGGCCTCTTCTGCAACGGAGAGGGTTTAAACCTTACTCCACCACGCTGGCCTAATGCGGGTTGGCGGACTACACATCTAAGAAATTCTTAAGAACTTTATAGGTTAACTGGGTTATGGACTCAATAATTATTTAAACTTTTTTTAATATTTGATATGATGATGACAAATTTAATTTTATGGCGTTTAAATACATTTGTACTTCGTATTCAAATATTTATTAAATGTTTTAAACCAAAATAACATCGCAGACCTTACTAGAAAACACTATTCATAATTTATTAAGCTTGCTTAGGTTAATTTTGAATTTAGCTCTCTTCAATGTGCTGAATGTTTATGTCCTCGTGAAATTGGACTGCAACGGTCTGATAAGCATACGACGATCGTGCGTTGGTGCAATGTATGCAAACATTACTCACTAATTCCCATCGCTAATAACTATGAAGATATTGCAGGTTTTGCAATAATTTACGGATCCCATTGATTTTAAAATTAGGTACTTGTGTATTTATTTTTCGTGTAATTCTGATTTTTATTACGTTTTATTTCATAAATTCCCTCGTGGTCTAGCGGCACAAGTATATACCATGCAGTCTAGAGGTTGGGCAAAGGGTTATTCGGTTTTTTAATTTGGAAATTCTCAGTAGCAGCACGGAGTCTGGAAATGTGCCCGAATAATGGCAACAGACTCGACACCTTAATACGTGGGACTGATACATATTTGGCGAAATGTGGGTGCAGAAATGCATCTCTGCCTACTGCTTCAGGGATACCTACATTCGTGAGGTTATGTATGTTTTATTTATTTATTTATGTAGATGCCTTGTCAGCCTTTGAGATTTAGATTTAATGCAAGCTGTTGGAAGTGTTTGTACTAAGCTACATCGTATGACTATAGATATGTGATCAAGAAAGTACCAGATATTATTGATAACTGTACTTTTGTATGATTTCTGTCAAATAAAAGTATAAATATTTCGGATTAGCTCTATTAATTGGTCATTATTGTCTCTATTACTAGGAGCGCACTATTACCTTAGGTGCATCTGCATCTACGTTCACATACACTTTGCCCTATAACTATAAAAAATCACCTAAAATGAAACAAAATAAAACTAGAAAATCGTCAGCGTGTAAAATGAAAACCAGACCACTGCCTTACGACCTGCCCACAGTAACGACATTTCAAGAATCGTAAAAGAAATAATGAGATTCCCTCGTTTAAATATTTCAATTGGTGTTTTTACCTCGTAACGTATGCTTGGCCTACTTTACTTTACACTGGACACCGTACCCTCATTAACTTACATCTACTCATTTATCTAACCAATATTATAAACGTGAATGTTTGCATGTTTGTACATACCTATGTTTGTTATGTTTGAATTAGTTTTTAAATGTATGTTTCAATTAGTTTTAAATGTATGTTTCAATTAGTTTTAAATGTATGTTTCAATTAGTTTTAAATGTATGGTTCAATTAGTTTTTAATGTATGTTTGAATTAGTTTTAAAGGTATGTTTGAATTAGTTTTAATGGTATGTTTGAATTAGTTTTAAAGGTATGTTTTTAAGTTAAAGATCTGAATAAAAGGCTATATTATTATTATGTTTGTTATACTTTCACGCAAAAACTACTGAATAGTTTGTTATGAAACTCTACAATATTATGCTTATACATCAGAATATCACAAAGGCTATAATTTGAGATCTTGGAGAAGAAAATTATCTTATTTTCTTGTACTCGAAATACTAATCCTGCGCAGATGAAATTGCGGACACTAGCTATTAAATTGTATAAAATAAAAGAATGGTCATAATTTGGTTAGTTTTCGTCAGCATCATCATTATCAGCCCATATGACTAGTAGATAAGATGTCAGAGCTATACTTATGCCTGTTAATGTTGTTTTTTTGTAATTACAGTGTTTCCCCCTATATTTCACGAGACAATTGTCAGAGCCGTGTTTATGCCTGATATCTGATTATTTTTTTATAGTCTTTCCACCTATATTTCATAATCCTTGTTAATACAATACATAAATAAATAAATTCTTTATTGGACACAAACAATGACTTAAAAATGGAATATTTCACTTCTTCTGCACTGTTAAAGACTGTATTGCAGAAGTCAGAGTCATTCTCTTACATTATTATCGCCAATTGATAGGTATGTACTTTTTATTTTTCTATTTAATCGATACTTTTAAATATTTTGAGAGAAATCCTGATTGAATGAACTATATTCTACGTGAAGTGGAACACAAATATCAAAATAAAATTCCGTTTGGAATTCCCTTTGAAGCATTATTTCGTTAGTTCCAATAAGTGAAACATTTATTTTAATTGAGCGAGTAATTATTCATTTTGTGCCAAACGGCCAATGCTAGGAATTTGATTACGCCCAGTAAATGAACTGAATAATAAATTACATTTAACCAATACGCCACAGGTTTCAATGATAAATTATTCAAAGTTTACCAATAGCATTTAATTGTGGCAAAACCATCAATCATTCTGTTTTTGACTATTTCCGGTGTCGCCGCAAAATCGGCTCTAAGGCATTATTAATTTGGCTCAATAATTCAGCAATTTTTTTTTTTATTTGACGCATATTTACTTAAATTTATACGGAAAGTGTTCGTAACATGCTTTCTAAAACATTTAATTAATGATAATATCAATTAAAGAAAGATAAAGAATTTAAAGTTAATTGTCAATAGTTTAAAGAAATGTAAAACTGAAGATTCAAAAGAACTTGTAAAAGTTTATTTGAATAAAGATAATTTGACTTTGACTTTGAAAGTACAAAAAACAACTGTATCATGTTTAAAATAATGAAATGAATAATATATTTCACGTGGCACAACGGCAATAGAGTAATGAGAAAAAGACGACATGATGTAATCAATTATAATTGTTATTCACATCTTTTTTATATGTAATATACCTATAACAACACAAAAAATAACGTACTGCCTTTTTATGTGTTTATTGTAATTAATATCATGTCAAAACATGGATTTGTCACATACAAAACATTCCAATATCTGCACGTTCATTTCCAATAGCTAATATTTAGCGGCTGACTTTGCGTTACATATGACCTTTCGCGCTTAAGATCAAAGGTTATCGCTAATGGTTAATTAATTTATGGCAATATTTAGCCTCGGTATGTCGAAGGACACTAAATAACGATTGAACATGGAAACGAAGATTTTGAAAACAAAAAATCTTTGCTTTACGTGAGCAATTTACTTTCCGTTCCTGCTTATGATATTAAAACAAGATGGCTGCTATTGATATTGATGAGCAGTGTTCTTCCGAGTACACAAATTTCACTCATCGGAAGGAACCGTGAACTGAAACTGTTTTTTGTGAAAGAATTGGAATATCGGGACGAGCAAACCTATTTATTCTGCACTTTAAGCTGATTACTGTTTCTCTTCTAGTTACAAGTATGAAAAACCGTCATTGCTTTAATAACATCCTACAATTAAAAACTACAGAGATATCCACTCGGATAGCGACCATACATAAAATGCGCTACATAGAATGCGTAGCACTGAGAGTTATTCATACAAGCGTGTCGCGTTCCGAACTCTGCATGTACCATACACTATGGACATACTCTTGCATAAAATACACAAATATATACGTATAAGAATTATGTTTGCACAGGTCTAATTATTTATTACGAATCGGTTCCCTATTTGTCCGCACAGCATTTACTGTCCGATGCTATTACGTTTACGATGGAAATTCCAGAACAAAATAAAGAAAGTTTATGCTATCTGGAGTTTTGGTAGCCAAGCTCGAGATATTGTCTCGTTCCACTAAAACAAACGTCAGCCGGCATTAATGCTGTTGAAATTGAGCGGAGCGCTATAAATGACGAGGCGACGTTAAAAATTCCGTTTGCGAGGAAAGTTACTTTGTCATGCCATTATGTCTGAATGTTGTGCATGACCGCACTCGTTTTATGCGCGAGTTTTTCCCGCGAATATTTTGTCTATTGTTATGAATTTATTTTATGCATATCCCTATTTACCAGACACACTTGTACTCGGAATTCTGAGCTCAAATTACAATAAGCTGTACATTTGTGTTTTTTTCCCTATTTTTTTAATGCGGAGTCCAGACTCTGTTGTTGTATATGCCAGAAACTCGTCTAAAGTTGGTAAGTTTGTGGCCCTAGGCAAATGCGATACTCCTTTAGTTTGATGAAATTTTCATAAATTCCTTTTTTATTCATAAAGTTATATAGACTGCCTATGATACCTCATGATAGTGTAGTTCGGTCCAAAAGAGGCGTTAATATACGAGAAACAAATAGGAATTTTTGAAGTTGAAATAAGATCTACTGGGGTAAAGATCTTAAATACGTGTATATAAGATGGTTGCTATTCCGGGCGAATACAAATATTCCATCATCATAATCAGCCCATATACGTCCCACTGCTGGGCACGGGTCTCCTCTATAACTGAGCGGTTTAGGCCTTAATCCACCACGCTGGCCTAGTGCGGGTTGGTGGACTACACACCTAAGAAATTCCTAAGAACTTTTAGGTGTGCAGGTTATATTTACAAATATTCCAACACCAAGAAATGATGTCTAGAGCAATTTCGCGCAAAGGATGATTTTGTTTTCCCATAAAGAAATTCTCAGGCTCTAAGTTATGTGTGTTGACACAATGAATTATCACGTACTTTAACGGTGAAGGAAAACATTGTGAATTGTGTAGTCATTGCGGTAACCTCTCATCGACACTACACCACGTAAACTGATGACCCCGTTAAAGGACGCTAGAACTCTTCTCCAAATCAAAAATTATGGGTAGTAGCGATCCGTGTCACGCGTATGAAGGTCATGTGGCCAGCAGCCACAAGTAATTAGGATATTCCTAGGTGTGTAGTCCTACAACTTGCACTAGGCCAGCGTTGTGATTAAGGCCTTAAGCATCTCAGTTGTGGAGGAGGCCCGTGCCCAGTAGTGTGACGTATTGGGGACTGCTGAAAAATTTAAATACAATCAAACTCACTACAGCACAACTGCGTCTTGTAATGAATGATGCGACAAGAAATTAAAACAAAAACACATTTCAAAATACATTTAGGAAGTAAATAATAAAAATAATTGTTAGTTACTAAAAGGGTCAAAGGCCTTCAACTATTATAGTAAATTACCAAAAGAAAAGAACAAAAAACATTATTAAACTAAAATAAACATAACTTCTTTTGTATAGAAAATGTTGCTTTTCAACGAATAAAAATAGTATACAAAAAACAGAGCCGAATAAAAGTGACAAGTAGGACGATTACCATCCGAATAATAGCACCATTAAGATAACATCGTAAGGTTAATTGAGAGAAAGGCTGCGTATTTGAATAAAAAGCGGATTTTTTCGTAAAACTCTCAACTTTTCAGTTTAAATAAGAATTCAACTTTGAACGCTGTTTTTTTATTATTTTCTAATAAATTTCATTTCTCACTGAATGTGAACACGTTATTTTCGTTTTACAACTGAATAACTTTATAACAAAAATGTCTTCTATATTAGTGATTTATTGCCTTTAAATTGTTTTTCTTTTTTAAAAAAAGCATATTAAGAAATCTTAAGTAATTGAACGGAGTCAGGAAATTTGCCGGCAACACGGCAATGATCATACCTGTGACCTAAAATAAAATAAGCATGTAGATATGCACCTCTGCCTATGCCTTTGTATACGTGTGCGAGTTTTTTAGATTTTTTTCATAGTAAACGTAATTCGATAGGCCTATTTGTCGAAATACTCGCTACGTCACCTCTCTTCTTGACGTTGTAAAAATGGTTTTCCATCACTTGGTAAGGGCACGATAAATCAAACTTATTTTTCACTTCTTTCACTACGTGGATTGACTCTCGAATGAAGAAGGGAATATAAGTTAATCGAAGTAATTAGTATTTACTAAAGCGAGCGGTTGTTTAAATAATCGACTTGTGTTGGTTTCCTAAAAATATTTCAAGTCTCGTTTTTATATCGCTATTTATTTAACGCTTAATTTTTCTTATTACTGCATAACACAGTTTACTGGATTTTGACAAAGAATACACATATAGCATAAATAACTATACAACCTAGAACCTAGTATGGCAAAAGCTAACGCAAAATGTTTTTTGATTAATAACTAGGTACACAAAAAGCTGTCATACATATAAATTATATGTATATGTAGTTCTGACCCCGAACTATATACTAGTACGTATCTCCCGTGTGTATCAGAAAATACGCGAGACTTCTGGGTCTCAGAAACGCCAAACCCTTTGTAAATATTTTTGTAAAAAAATTGTTCAAGAGCAGGGATCGACAGCCTATCGTTTCACAGCCTAGTGTCTTAAGGATTTTCAATATATTTTTATAAACCTTACAAAAAAGTGGTGTTAGAGTGTTAAAAAGCAGTGATGGCCTCGAGGTTTAGGCGCGCGGTCGAGAATTTCGGCGGTCGCAGGTTCAAACCCCAGGCACACACCTCTGACTTTTCGAAGTTATGTGCGTATTCACAATTAATTATCACTTGCTTTAACGGTGAAGGAAAACATCGTGATAAAACCTGCACACCTAAAAAAAAAAATCTTAGGAAATTCTTAGGTGTGTAGTCGGCCAACCCGCACTAGGCCAGCGTGGTGGACTAAGGCTGAAACCCTCTCAGTTGTAGAGGAGGCCCGTACCCAGCAGTGGGACGTAGTTGGGCTGATGATGATGATGATGAGAGTGTTAAAACTATTCGTCATAATTAAACACGATGATAATGAAACATCTGTGAAAAGTTACAGCCATGTGAGAAACACCTCGTACGGCATATAATTTATGATAGCAGCACGCAAAAAGTTTTAATTGAAATTGAACACACCACGCTTCAAGAGCCCAGAGAATACCAACTGTTCCTTAAGTAATTATGTTTCCAAATTAAAGTATCAACATGGAAAGTTTGGTTCTAATATGTTATTTTATTAACTTGTTCGGTAATGTATTTAAGAAACATGTTTGTGATAAATTCCTAAATTGTCCACGTCCCATACGTTAACATAAGCAATGCATTTGTTTTATAAAGATTATTCAAGGACATACTTAAGCGATCATTTAATAATATATCTTTATAAACCTAAACACAAGGTCTGTTTTGCAATGTCGATAGGCTTGTTATCGATGACTGGTAATT
This sequence comes from Hemaris fuciformis, assembly GCA_907164795.1. NCBI lineage: Eukaryota > Metazoa > Arthropoda > Insecta > Lepidoptera > Sphingidae > Hemaris > Hemaris fuciformis. Next base: position 5,449,130 of record OU015440.1, on the reverse strand, counting down.
CTTGTTATAATTGTAGACATTTTGCACTCAAATTTAGTGTTCTAGTTGTCACCTGTAAGGAAGCATTCTTTGCGTCTTGTATTTTTAATGTAACTGAGTAAGCATGACTGGCACAAAAGTGTGGTCTCGGTTTTCTTCAAAAACGAAAAATGGGACAGACCTAAAGTTTCGTATAGAAGAAATGACAGAAGATAAATTAGAGGATGTAACTAATTTAATAATGGATTATTTTGTTACGGAAGAACCGAAGAACAGAGTAGCAGGTAAGAACGTTTATAATCAAAAAAATATGTCTTCACATCCAGCAATCGACGTTGCTAAAGATAATGATGATTATGATTCTATATTTAATATGAAACAAACTAATATTATCAAAATGAAAAATTGGAATTCTTTGGAAAACTTGAGTACCTACTCCAATTTATAGTGAAAACTGTAAGTAGTGAAACCTCAATCATAATTCAAAGGCTTTTAATTTTAATCTTTACACCCAGTAATTTCAACTCTAAATAGGTTTTGAACTCTTAAACAAATACGTAAAACTTATGGTAAGGGTGATTCGTCTCGTTCGTGCATATTTCGTCATTTTTTCATTTTCAAAATTATTCTCGAATTGTATTATTTCTTTGCCAAATATAAATATTATATAGATGTCTCAATAACTTTTTCTATTTTATACAAACTTTCTATAGATAACAATGAAATTATAAGCATTCGAAAATTCGGAATTAGAGGGTAATGAGAATACTAAGGATGGTAATTACATTAGCATTAAAAAAATTTAGTAAAACTAAAGTTAATTAAATGATTCCTGATTTGTTAGTAACGGGTATGTCCTCCCCTTTTTTGCACACATTCTTGTAATCTAGGGATCATGCTTTTAATCAAGTGGCGTACTGTTTTCTGCGGTATTTGCTCCCTACTCGCTTTCAACACGTTTATGAGTTGTCTCTCATTGTGGACGGGTTAGTTAGTCTCTCGGACACTTTTTTTCAATAAGTCCCAAATGTGTTCGATGGGTATTAGGTCTGGACTGTTCGCGGGCCACGGCAAAACCTATATATGGGCGTCTTCCAGTGCTCCTCTAGTGACTCTATCTGTATAATATGTGCGAGCATTGTCATGCATCAGCCGAAATCCTGCACTCACTCGCTGTGCAAATGGCACCAAATGGGGTCTTATAACCTCCTCGACGTACCATTGAGCTGTTACTTTACACTCGTCTGTACAGAGTACCACGCTCAAATCACTCATGCCCTAAGCCAGATGTTGCCTTGGAAACATTAAGCGGTTTGCACGATGAGCAGCTGTCAATGGAATCCGCACTACTCGTCTTCTAGAGAACTGTTGGTCTTCATGCAATCGATTTCTGATACATTTATCACTTACGTGAGTCCCTGTTGTTTGACGCAGGCGGGATTGCAAAGTGCGGGCAGTGACTCTACGTGCACTCAAGTGTATATATCGCTCTTCCTGAGCTGTAGTTGTTGTTACTCTGCCTGATCTCTGTCTTCAAGTGACTCTTCCAGTTTCTTGGAACTGATTTCAAGCATTTTGGATCGCTCTCCGCGAAAAACCCAGCTGCAAAGCAACCGAACGCTCCGAATGACCCTCTTGAAACAATGTTATGGCTCTACTCGTAGTAACCACCTCCATATGCCGTCTAACTCGTGCCATTGTTGTTTTGAACTGTTAATGTACATTCTAATATTAAAAAATGAACTGTTCACGAGAAAACGCAAATGTTAAATAAGATTAAAAGTGAACTTTCACTCAGGTTAAAATAGGGCACAATTAAGTGGTCACAAAAAACAAAAAAACACAAAAACTACCCACTTAAACACTTATGCAAGTGATTGTGATAAAAATATGTGCCCAGACCCTTAAACTAACATGTCACAACAGATTATAGAACTTGTATAAAAACAATTGGCAAAAATTAGTAGTAACTTAAAAACATACACGTGGCCCTTATTTTGTTTTGACTAGTATATTTTGTTCTTTTCTTCCAAAGTACCGAGCTTTTTATTTTGCCTTCAGTGCTACATACTTTTCGGGATCATCCTTAATTTCTTCATACTTTTTTTTTGTAATCTATCTCATTCACGTTTCTGTTCCAATGTTTGTTTCTTGTTCTTCGGCATGATAAGTGTAGCAACCTGTTTTAAAGAAGTGTAACATTAAGACTCACCTATGTACCATTTCATAGGCACTTTACAACATAATAAGCTACTTTTAAAATTTAGATGATGAATCTGGAAAGCTAAATTCAAGAAATACTTCTTTAGAACCCAGAACCACAGAGTTTCAATTGACATAAACAAAATCTAATAGCCATCGCATAGACCTCATTACCATCGCTTTAAAAAACGACGGAAAACGAAGGTAGTGAGAGCGAAGGTAATGAAGTTTTACCTCTTAAGTTAGTTTTATTTCTATATGCCTCCAAATTATTGATTTTGAACATATTCTGATTTTTAAAATCATATATTAGAATATAAATCAAACTAGATTATACGAAAAATGATAAATACTTACTTAAAATATCGACGATGGTGAAGAGAACGACTCTAGAAAAATCACAAACTTTAACAGTTTACACGATAGTATTTTTTTACTGTAAGCAAGTGTGCGTTTGCAATGACGTTTGCTCGCTGACTCAGGAACGCGCGGAGGGCCCTATGATTATAAAACAGGAATATGACTAGCCACACACTTATAATTTTTATTTGAAATTGTAGCGATGGTTATGAAAGAAATTTTATGACAAACATTCATGATATAAAATTTTAATGTATTAAGGTGTTATTATAATTAATTTGAATTGAAGACCATAGTATTTTTTATATAGATCCTTAATATGGGTAAATTTGCTCATATTCAACATCGTATTTTTTGTTAAACGAGAATGTGTTCATGAAAGTAGCAAATGGACACCGAGGGAAATGAGAATTTGCTAGGTTATTTGACGTTAAAGTAATTAAAAACGTGAATTTAGTTACCAAAATTAATGGGCAGATACGCATAACATTACTACGTTCCATTTTGTTTATAAATAAATATGGTAATAAATAGATAAATGATATTTTTTTCACTGGACATAGAATATGCACGAAATAAAAGAATCACCCGTAAACGCATACCTATACCACAAATGTTGCTATCAAAAATTAAAGTTTAATGAGAGCTATGATGGTGCGAATTCAAATTGAAAACAAAATACTCAACCCTGTGCTATGTTTATCTAATTTGATTTTAAGTCATAAATTTAAATAAATAATGGTATTAAATGAAATCAATATTTTTAAAGGCATAGCTCAAAATCCAGAGGCGATGAAAGAAATGAGAGAATGGTTATTAAGTTTTATAGATCCAAAGGTCCAACACGTGGACATTTGTGTGTCGGATGACGGCACAGAATCCGAAAACTCTGTAATCGGAGCGTCAATAATGGTTTTAACAAAAAAAGAGAATTCATTTGATACCATCAATATCAAGGTAAGATTTTATAATTTCACTAGCTTTTGCCAGCGATTTCGTCCGCGTAGGCTACAGGGTTAAGTTCAAAAAGAAAATAAGTTGTAGTCTATTTTACTCTACAGAGTCCCATTTATGTCCATACCAAAATTTCTGGCCTCCAAAAAAAACTTTTTGATCTTATCACGGTCGCTAATTCTAACACTGCCTCTTGATCTGTTGGCACAAGCTTCTGCCGTGCAATTTAGAAGTCACGGGGTCGATTGTCGGGTTGGGTCGGTTTCTATAGGAAAATCCTTAGTAGCAACATGGAGTTCGGAAATGGATCTAAATAATACTGGTAGGTAACACTAATGGCAGAATATGGGTACACAAATTTTGGGCCTCTGCATACCCTTTCGGGGACGACCGGTGTGATAGCGTACAGTATGCGTTTGTATGTATGTAATTCTAATAAAAAAATGATGTTTCAGGCTGAGACTAAAGAAATAAAAACTTTAGTAAGGTTAATCACATGTCAAAAAAAAAAATTTAACATCCTAGACAAATACAACTTGGACAGTTATTATGACGATAGAGCTGTTGTGATCTCACCAAAGTACAGAGGTCTTGGAATTGCCCAAGAGTTTTTCAAAGTCAGGTATGTAGTGAATTATAATTTAATCCTCATAGCTATGAATATCAGTTTTCGTTAGCTCAACAGTATTTTTTATGTTTTTTAATAAGTTGGTCATTAAGATAAAACATGTCTTACAAATACAGACTGTATCACATTTTACTCGTACATATAAGTCGTCATGGCCTCGAGGTTTGGGCACGCGGTCGAGAAACTCGACGGTAGCGGGTTCAAACCCCAGGCACACACCTCTGACTTTTCGAAGTTATGTGTGTATTCACAATGAATTATCACGTACTTTAACGGTGAAGGAAAACATCTTGATAAAACCTACACACCCAAAAAAAATATATTCTTAGGAATTTCTTAGGTGTGTAAGTCCGCCAACCCGCACTAGGCCAGCATGGTGGACTAAGGCTAAAACCCTCTCAATGGTAGAGGAGGCTCAGTGCCCAGCAGTGGGACGTATATGGGCTGATGATGAATGAATGAAAATAGAGCCCTTATTAAAGGACCTAATCTACCATTTATATATAAACTAGCTGTGGGGCTCGGATCCGCCCCGGCACGATTTTGAATTCCGCGCTCATCCCATGGGAAAACTTGATACAAAAATTTCCTCTTTATAGTATTACCTAAATTAAAAACGCCTATCATTACTTTCTGAGCAATGTTTAGTGAATCCGTTTAATATCGAATTGGACCCTGTTCCAACCAAGTAAATTTTATATAAAAATGTCTTTTTCCCAACGTCCTATCTATCTATGGTGACAGATTATTATTCTGGTATGGACCAAAAATCATTATCCGTTAATCGGTTTAAGCGTGAAAGCGTTAAAGACTTAAAGATGAAGTGTTATTTTTCGCATTTGTAATATAGTATGGATTCACCCAAAAACATTTCTGGGTCAAGATGAATTGTAGCATTGAAACGTAAGACATATACTACTTTTTTTAGACGCCTTGTGTGTAAAGACCACAACGTCCCTTTGACTGCAGCTTGGATGACGTCAATCGGATCCCAAAAGGCGGCCAAACGTGACGGTTGGGAAACTGAATATGAAATGAATTATGAAGAATTCGGAAAGCAGATGGGCGTTGTGTTTGAGAATGTACCAGAGACTTTTATGTACATGATTGCTAGGAATGAATAAACGATAAAAAAAAAAAAACTTTTAATCCCCTACGGTCAATAATGTTACCCAATAACTTTCCTGATTACAGTGAAACTAAGAACACAGATTTTTTTTATTTATTTACTACTAACTGACCCGGCGAACTTCGTTCCACCTAACAGTATTTTTTTTAGTTATTTTTTTAATTATGATACCTACTTAATTTCATTTTATTTTTACTTATTCCAAATTATATTTTTATTGACAATAGCTGGGCATGCGCGTGGTCTGCGCGCGGTTCTGGACAGTTCTTGGACATTGCAATATTACTTTATTTTTCTAAAATAAAAGATTTTTTCCAAAATAAACGTAGCCTAAGTTACTCCCTATTACATCAGCTACCTACCAATAAAAGTCATGTCAAAATCGGTCCAGCCATTTCAGAGATTAACCGGAACAAACAGACAGACAGACAAAATTTTTAAAAAATATTAGTTTGGTGTATGTACCGTACTCATATAGGTACATGTAGTAAAAAACGGTTATTTCAATATTACCAACAGACACTCCAATTTTATTTACATGTATGTGTAGAAGATGTATAGATAAAATATTTAAAAGTAAATTTAATTCTTCACTCGGAAGTCAATTGTTTTCTGTTAATTGCCTATTTTAGTTTCAAAAAAAAATCTCCTCACTAATTACTTAATTTGGAATAAGTAAGTTATTAACTATTACAAATCTTATATATAGCTGCTGATTGAATTTTTGAACATATATATTTATTTTATTATTCAATAGATGTATCCATCGATCAAAAATAAAAAATGCGTTACTTATTTCAGTCGAAGCTGACTACAACGTGACTGTACCATTTCCTAAATTACTCCACTATTACTAAACTCAAGTATTAAGTAAATACTCCTTAAGATCTAGATAATCACATTTATTGCTCAAGAAATACGGTCGATTTTGAAAGTTAGTAATTTGTTATCATTTTATGTCACAATAAGAGCGGTACCTACGATGTGGAAATATGTCAAATTCAATTAATGAGGACACATTTTTCTTATCTGACCACAATTTAGGCGTCATTCATAATTTGATGTCAGTCTGTGTAAACATGTCTGGCTCAAAAGTGTGGTCTCGATTTTCTTCAAAAACAAAAGATGGAACGGAATTAAAGTTTCGCATAGAGGAAATGGCAGAGGATAAGTTAGAGGATGTGCTTGATTTAATAATGGGTCATTTTGTGACAGAGGAATCGACGCACAGAGCTGCAGGTAAAACAAATAATTTCCAATTATATAATGCAAGCTATACATATGTACTAAGGGAGATGTGTTAACGTAAGCAAAATCACAAATCGGCACACTGACATATAATCCCATTGCATGGAATGAGAATTTGAAACAGTAAAATAATTTGTCATACAAATTTTACGCCCCCTCCATAATTGACTGCCTCGTGGTCTCGCGGTACAAGTATGTGCCGCGCGATCTAGAGGTCCTGGGTTCGATTCCCGGGTCGTGCAAAGTGTTATTGCGTTTTTCCATTAGGAAATTCTCGGTAACAGCACGGAGTCTGGAAATGTGCACGAAAAACGGCAATAGGCTCGCCCCCTATTATGTGGGACTGATACATACCTGGCGAAATGTGGGTGCAGAAATGCACCTCTGCCTACCCCTTCGAGGAATACAAGCGTGAGTTTATGTATGTATGTATGTCCATAAGGGATAATACTCTAGTGAGTATTAAACAACCAAACACACATGTATAGCACTCAAAAAATAATGCTCATTAATTTATCCACATAATTTAGCTATTAAAAATTTGAGTATCAACACAATTATTACTCATCATCATCATTATCAGCCCATATACGTCCCGCTGCTGGGCACGGGCCTCCTCTACAACTGAGAGGGTTTAGGCCTTAGTCCACCACGCTGGCTTAGTGCGGGTTGGCGGACTACACTTATATTTAATATATTTAGGAATTCCTGAAAATTTTTACTTGTGTAGGTTGTCATCACGATGTTTTCCTTTACCGTTAAAGTATGTGATAATTCTTTTTGAATACACACATAACTTCGAAAAGTCAGAGGTGTGTGCCTGGGGTTTGAACCCGCGACCGTCGAGATTCTCGACCGCCTGCCCAAACCTCGAGGCCATCACGACTCACCTTTAACAGTTATTACTATTACGGTCCAAATTCAAATTGAAAACAAAATACTCAACCGAGCAACTTTTTTATGAAGGTTTGTTTTCAAGTCATAAATCGAAATTTAATAAAATGGTAGTTTTGAATGAAATCAATATTTTTAAAGGTATTGCTAAAAATCCAGAGGCAATGAAAGAAATAAAAGAAGCACTAAAGGGTCTTTGGGACGAAAAACCACACCATATAGACATATGTGTGTCAGACGATAGTACTGAATCGGAAAATGTTGTAATTGGAGCCTCGATAATGGTTATTGCAACAATAGAAGACGCGGTTGAAGATATGGAACTCGAAGTACGTTACTATGTTTTATCACAATTATAATATATGACGTCTCGTAAAATATTCATTCTACAAAATATAATCGAAATTGTTAAGCAAGCATTAGATGAATTTTGGTAATACTTTTAGAAGTTGTTACACGAAGTAAAATGATTAAGTAACTAAACCTCGAGTAAATTCACTTGCTTTCATACTCTTAGAAAGGTACAAATATGCTTATTATTTATATTAGCTTCATTTTCATAAATATAAACGATATATTTATTGTATTTCACATATTCTAAAGAATATTCTAGCATTTAAATTGTATTTAATCTCTATAAGTTCATAGATAAACGTAATAGATTCTAGAATCTAGAAGCTCATAAATCAATATGTTTTTATAAATATTGTAAGTACTTTGATTATAATTGACAACTATTGTTTCAGTTCCAGACTAAAGAAATGAAATTATTCCTTAAAGTAATTAAAAATCTTTTTTCTAAATTCAATGTTATAGAAAAGTATGGTATAGATTGTTTCTATGACGATAGAGGAGTTGTAGTTCTGCCGAAGTACAGAGGACTTGGCATAGCTCAGGAATTTTTTAGAGTCAGGTAAGTAAAATTAATTGGCTACACACACTTTCACGCCTGAAAGGGTATTTCTGTAATAACTTTTCCAATTCCAAAACCAATCGTTTTGGTTCCGCGTAGTATTTAGGATTCAAACCCAGGGCCTCTAGATTGTACGGCTTATACTTGTGCCACGACCACGAGGCAGCAAATATATGCTCTAGCTGTTAATATATGTATGTCCTAAATACAATAATCTTATGCCTCAAGAACATCGATCCGTAGAATGATGATGACATCTATTAGTTTCAAAGTCAAAGTTAACATTTGAAAATGATTATTTATTAAATAAATTCATTAAACATCCTTTTCTTTTCAGACGGCTGATGTGTAAGGAGCATGACATGCCAATGACTGCTGGCTGGATGACGTCATTCGGATCACAGAAGGCAGCTAAGCGTGACGGGTGGGAAACTGTGTATGAAATAAACTACGAACAGTTTGGAAAACAGATGGGAGTTGTGTATGAGAATGTTCCAGAAACTTGTGTGTTTATGATTGCTAAGGGAGATTAAAAAATAGAATTTCTACGTCATTTTAATAAGTCTTGAATACGGGTACACTAGTCAACAGGTTCTATTGTCACGGATGTACCTACATGTTTCCTCAGAATAATGGGATATCATAAGTTGTCAGACTTTGAATTAAATGATTTCCATTTTGTAGGAATCTGCTTATGTATGTCAGCTTACCCTATCAGGGACACTTACGATACGTTATGTACGTGTCATTTTATATCAAACTATGACTACTTAAATCAAACTTAGTGTTTTAGATGTAATAAGTACAAAAGTAATTTTGATGATACAGTTACTATTATCATAAACTAAATTATAAAAATTAGACTAAGCAAATAGTCATCTACTTTTTATCTTAAATCAAAACAATGCTAATGTATACATCTATATTAAATCGTGTAATTAAAAATACTATCTTGTCTATTTTGTCCACAAAATAATCTCCGATTGCAATCTTAAAAATAATAATAATAGTGGGTTGATACCAAAGAGCCTCGACCAACATCTTCGGAGGCTCTCAATCGGTTGTTGGGTCAAAACCCTGATACAAAAAGCAGTGTTATTGGACACGGCACGTATCGTGAGGCGGTTTCTAACTCTTGAACCCTAACCACCGGTGGCTTGGGTCGTAGACCCCGCCATCTTTTTTTTTTTTTTTTTTTTTTTTTTTTCCGCGGGGAAAATCCATTTACGGACCATCCCACCCCCGGAGGGGCGAGGGTGTGTCGGACTCACAAGCGCCTTCCGACCCAGCATAGATGTTACCGCCCGTGTTTGCGGGCGGCCGCTGGGCCGGGTCCCTACCAGAAATATTGCGCCGTAATACCGACTAAAAACCCCGCGACGGCCACCATCAGCGCATTCAGCGAGACGGCCCCGGAATACCCTGAAGCCAGAGCTATGGATTGACCCGGGACCGCCTCTGCGCGGAGCCAAAAGGCACACCGACTTGACGCGTGTGGCGTCTTCACCTCGGGGGCCGCCAAGGTAGGGACGGCGGCCCCGCGTGGCCTCTGGGCGCCGGGCTACGTGTTGACACGGCGCCTCCTACGTCGCCTGTTGCGACGAGCGGGATCGGTCTGCTCCCGATCCCGCTCCGCGCTCTCCTTCTGCGAAATGACACGTTCGCAGAAGGAGAGCATAGCTTTCCACGACCTCCGGCTGCCGACCATGGCGGCGACCACAGTCGGCAGCGAGAGGTCTCTCCCCACGACCGCTACGAGAGCGCTGCGCTCCTCGTCCCAGGCTGGGCACTCCTCAAGCGTGTGCTGGGCCGTGTCCTCACGGCAGTTGCCACAATGGTGGCACACGGCGGTCTCCTCCACTCCGACGATGCGACACAGGTACGCACCGAAGCTGCCGTGCCCGGTGAGCACCTGCGTCAGCCGGGAGGTTGGCGCACCGTGGCGCCTGTCCATCCACTGCTGGAGGACAGGACGCACTGCCGCGACGGTCGCCACGCCAGCACTTGGACTCTCCAGCCTGGAACGCCACTCCTCCACGGCGGCGTTGCGGAGGGAGGCCAGCATGGCCTCGACCTCTCTTGGGGCCGGTCTCTGTCCGGATCGCCGGTACGCCTCCTCCCGCCAGAAGAACACTGACGAGAGGGACTTAGCGTCCAGCTCCCAGGGCAGAGTACCCGCCAAAACGCAGGCCGCCTCGTGGGAAATCGTGCGGTACCCTCTAACGAATCGCTGCGCCACCATACGCTGCGGACGACGCAGCAGGCGAACGCAGCGAGCGCCGAGGGAATTGGCCCACACGGGACACCCGTACAGGGCCATGGACCGCACGACTCCAGCATAAAGGCTTCGGCAAGGGAAGCCAGGACCATCAATGTTAGGCAGCAGGCGACCGAGAGCGCCCGCTGCCCGGGCCAACTTCGGCGACAGCATCTCGAAGTGCGCACGGAATTTCCATCGACTGTCCAGAATCAGACCTAAGTACTTCATCTGGGAGCCGATGGAAATCCGCACGCCCTCCACCGTCAAGTGCGCCTCCGGCGGTGGCCTAGACCGAGGTCCGTGAAAACACAGAGCCTCAGTCTTGTGCAGGGCCACCTGAAGGCCAAGTCGCCGAATCCTGCCCACCACGAGTTCGGTCCCGAACCCGGCGAGCAGGGCGGCCCGCTGTGGGGTCCTGGCCGTCGCTGTCACCAACGTGTCGTCCGCATAGCAGACGACAGCGACGCCCCGAAGGTTGGCACCACGAGTAGACCCCGCCATCTGCGGGTATAAATATTTTATTTTTATATTTTTAAATGTATTTTTTTTATAAAACTATATTTAAAAATGTAAAAAATAAGTTAAAATAAATGAAGATTAATAATAATAATACAGCGAAATAGGTGCAAACACTTCTTTTTCTCGAGGGGAAAGTGGTGTATGACTCTACCTTCCGCCAGCCCTGGAGGAAGGGGGGCGGGAAGCGTATGTCGGGGTCACCAAACCCGGTGCTATCACTTTTCCGTGCCAGTATACCAAAGACTTAAGATCTTTATATTCTTCTAGTACTTATTACAATCGTCAAACTCACGATTCAATAATCACTGAATCTAATAAAATTGTCGTATGAATTAGAGCAAATGGGTTAGATTTCGAGCTTAATAGCATTGCTCATTAACGTATAATAAAAGTCATTCGACAGTTGCCGTGATTCTGATATTGATTTTGACTTACAAGATAAAGTATATATGGATGTTTCCTCGTAACGTCGCTTCTGATCGTGCTCTCAATAAACGATTTTGACAAATGACGTGCCGATTCAAGTTATCGTACATTGGCTAAAACGTTGATCAGGTTTGATTAACATGGATGTCTTATTTACACCTTTTATAGCAGATTGTGTAGAATTTTATAGACTTATAGCATACTTTGTGATGACATAAGGATGGCAATATATTGACACCATATCCATACTGAAATTAATTGCGAAAGTTATTCTGTCTGTTTCACGCCTGTTCTCCTAGATCGATTTGAATGATTTTTAATATGGAGATACGAGTAGATAGCACCTTGCGAAAAGACATAGAGTACTTTTTATCCTGAGAAAATGAAATATTCCCCGGGAATGAGCAAGGAAGCAAAATTGCACCTGGGTGAAGCCAGACCCCACAATTTAGGGATATAATTAAGCTAATAATAAAGAACATACAACGTTTAACAACGTTTTATTTTGTGTTTAGTGTACAATAAAGTGGTAAATAAATAAATAACATGAGGTTACAGTGCAGCTATGTTCACGGCATTTGCATCTTGCAAGGTTGCTAACCGTGACGCCTTGGAGACCGTATGGAACAAGTTTCGTAAACTTTGCAGACGACACTCAAATTGTATTTGAAAATGTTAAAACTTGACTATGGATGATGTCTGAAAAAGCCAATACACTTTTCGAACAGAAAAAAATGTATCTTTAAACTAAATTTATCACCGTGTTTTACTCGTTAGTTTTAAATATTTTCATAAATATTAGTTTGATGAAAAAATATTCATAATTAAGTTCTTATAAACTCCATTGACGCAACAGTTCGATTTCTGTTCTTTGGGGTACATATAAAATCTCTCTGCAATATTGTAGTAGATAATATTTCAATGGAAAATTCCTATAACACAATTAAAACCAAGTACCACTCGATCGCACGCCCTATACTCGTACTACATAATATGGTGCGAGGGCAATGATGCAATAAACAAACATGGTATCTACTGGGAATATGTTTTCGTTATCGTTTCCTTTACTGGCTAAAATCACAAGACACCCAACAATCTTTTTTTTTATTTATTCGTTTTAAAAAAAGACAAAAAAATAATTTCTTCTCCTTTCTTTTAGTTTCTAAACAACAAATATATATTATGTCTTAAGCTCTAGTATGTATGGCATTGATCACAAGAAAAAATACACTAAAATATTACAATACCTACTACACTACAATGTCTTTACTATATACTTACTATACTTACTATATACTTACTAATACTTTAACACTCAAAAAACAATGTAACTGTCTATTGAATTCTCTTTGGCTCAATGACAAAAAAGGTCTTAGGATTAAGAAAAGAAAAAAGGAATTCATTTTAAAGTTTGCAGCGACATCAGCTAGTCTCGTTAGCTCAGCGTCGAGTCGCCGAGTCGTCGATGCGATGTACATAATTGCGCCCGTCGACTGACGAGGCACAGTAAATAGGCCTACTGCGACGCTTTGCACCACCGACTTGCAAACGTGTTTTTATTTTTAAATCGCATTTGGCCCTATTTTTCCGTTATAGTTTATTGCCAGTTATAAAGAGTAGAAATATTAATAATTAATATGCAACAAACATGATTTATGACTTTTTATAAATAACGGTACGGGACCCTTCGTGCGCGAGTCCCGACTCGCATTTGGCTGGTTTTCTTTCTATTTTATAAGAATCTTTAACGTACCTCTATGTTAGAACAATGTATTGCCAAATCTAACTCTTTTATTTAAAACATAAAAGATTTTTCATATTGATATGGTCACTATAAGATGTTGTCTGGTAAGCTAAGTGCATAATAACGTAAGATAAAAGGTCCCTTAAACGGAGACTGAATAAATTTATCGTCTTGGTATCACACGAATCTCACAACTTTTTACGGTAGAAGAAATGAGTTGCGAGACTTGGTTTTTTTTACAAGTTTTGTTTTTTATGGGATATTATTTTCACAAAGCACATGAGGCATTTTTATATAAAAATTTGTAATCCTTTGTATACATTTTGCAACTGCCAGTACATTTTCTGGGTAAGAAACTTCATGCTCATTTAATTTTGCATATTTAAACATCAAGTTGTCTTTCACAGCCGAGTGAGTCTTAATGAGATGTTCATAATATAAAGTACGTAGAGCTAGTGTGTCAGTCGCTGTTGCAAACTAAATTGAACTCTTATCTTCGTTACATTAGGTATTCGAGGACAAATAGTGTTTACGGTTCAATGGTCTGCGAAAATATGTATGAAGATAGATACCGTAGTTAGGGGCTCTAGCTATCAATTTTGGTAGTACATTAGTATTATTTTCTTTTGTTTATTTTTCTGCCTCGTGGTTTCGTGGCACAAGTCGGTATGTGTCGTACGATATAGATGTCCCGGATTCGATTTCCGGATTGGGCAAAGTGTTATTGGAGTTTCCTATTAGGAAATTCTCAGTAGCAGCGCGGATTCTGGAAATGTGCCCAAAACACAGCAATGGGCTCGCCCGTGGCGAAATGTGGGAGCAAACATGCTCCTCTGCCTATTCCTTCGGGAATTACAGGCGTCAGTTTATATATGTATGTATTTATTTTTCTAAGTTCGTAAGATCATGGATGTCGCTGGATAGCCGTTAACGCTAACAACTTCTGACAGAATACCCTGACTACTAATACTCCCGCGGGCCCCGAATGCTCAGCAATGACCTGATGAAGCTTATGACGTCATCAAACCTTTAATATTCTTTACTATATGTATACTAAACTTTACCTACTTAAAAAATGTCATAAAGAAAAAAAAATAACCTAGTCCGTTTGCATAGACTGTACTTAACTCATTTAACATTACACGTTTATGAAAATGATTTGCTAAGTCTAAAATGTGATGTTAATATTTGATGTCCCGTGTTGACAAAAAGGCTTCTAAAACTCCGTTAACAAAAACGTTAACATACATAAAAGTTGTGAAAGGACTAAACTACTATATATTCATAGACCCTGATCTCATTTCAGTGCCGACAAATAAGCCCCGATATTTGGCGCGCTTTTCGTATACACAACAAAGGGAAGGCGCAGAATAGTTGATCCTTATGCTTGCGACTATGGCGTCATAAGTTTGTTAGTAAGATTTTTGGCAGCCCCTTGGCGCAGTTGGCTAGATACCAGCTTGCGAAACGACAGGCCGCGGGTTCGATCCCCGAACCGAGACAAATGTTTGTGTTATACACAAATATTTGTTTCGGGTCTAGGTGTTTGTAAGACCGAAAAGTGTCTCGTAGTTTTTGATACCCACGACACAAGATTCGTATCTTAATGTGAGGTCAGAACTAGGTATGTGACCGTTGGGTGTATTTATTTATTTAAGATAGTTTGATGACTCAAGTTTGGACATGGCTTTTTAATTATATAACACCTGATAAAAATCATCAGCATATAAGCGTCCCATTGCTGGCACGGGTCTCCTCTAAAACTAATCGGGGTGAGGCCGGAGTCCACCACGCTGGCCTAATGCGGGTAGGCGGTGTGCAGGTTTTCTCTCGATGTTATCCATCACCGTGAAAGTACGTGATAATTCATTATGAATACACTTACACGTAACTTCGAAAAGTCACAGGTCTGTACCAGACGTTTGAACCCGCGAACGCTGAGTTTTAACTTCAAGGTTCACTTAAACCTTAAGACCATCACAATTAAATAATATAAGTATTATAAAATTTTGTCTTAAATATAATCAAGGTGAACTAGTGCAATTAAGTGATAGGTTTAATTATTCCATGTCAAATATTTTCGAACTAAATTATGTGAGGCACTTATAAATATTTTTGAGGCACTAAGTACGTACATTATTTGCATGCAGAAATGTTTTCATTGTTAGCTAAAACTGTAATTTAATATTAACATCAAAGATATTTGTCCCTAAATTGGATAGGTGCAGTATAGTACGAGTTTTTCTTATACTGGTATATTTGGTATTGGTCCAGTGGTTTTTAACTATCATTTTCTGGTATAATTACTCGCCGATAGACAGCCAATTGACTTCATATCATCATCATCAGCCCAAATAGGTACGTCCTACTGCTGGGCACGGGCCTCCTCTACAACTGAGAGGGTTTAGGCCTTAGTCCACCACGCTGGTCTAGTTGGCGGACTACACACCTAAGAAATTCCTAAGAACTTTTTAGTTTGTGCAGGTTTTATCACGATGTTTTCCTTCACCGTTAAAGCAAGTGATAATTCATTGTGAATACACACATAACTTCGAAAAGTCAGAGGTGTGTGCCTGGGGTTTGAACCTGCGACCGCCGAAATTCTCGACCGCGCGCCTAAACCTCGAGACCATCACGGCTTTTACTTCATGCATGCCTATGTAATAAATAACGTACTTTCGTAGATATTTTTTACGATCATAAACGTTGCATTTATTTATGCCGAAACTACGGTACGACTATTTCAAACCACATTGTTATCATAGTTGGCACTGCACTCGGCGGGAATCCAGAACTTTGAAAATAAATTTGATATTTCATATAGTTTTTGCAATAAATTATGTTTCACAGAAATTACAAAAGAAGTCTCGCGTAAAGCAAGTTTGGAAATAAAATAAGAGCCATTATTCTTAAAGCAAAAACAATAAGCTTTCCATCTGTTTGTGTTTTTCGCTATTACCTCTTTTCTCAATGCGTATATATCACTTTTTGTGTTCTTGTATTACTATTATGAGCCCGCCATAATTCAGCTTTTTCGCTCATATTGTTTAGGTGTTCCCGGTGTTGCAATTCGTTTGTATATTATTTTACTTTATTGTGTAATTTATAGTGTCCGTGAATTTCGTGTATTAAATAATATTCGCCTTAAATTTCTTTATGAAATTCAGAGAACTATTGATCTCTGTATTTTCAGCATTATAATAAAAATTCTAAATGTTCAATTTGTTTAAAATTGTATATAATTTGTGTTATTTAGTACCATTATTTTTCATATTAAAAACGTAAATAGAATCACTGAGAAAACGTAGTCAGAAATGTTAAAAGATCTTATGCATATTAAAAATGAATTGAGTATTAAATATTAATCAAGCCACAAATTTAATAATATACATATTTATGTTGTTTCTAACATTAAATATTTTTGGGCGCGTGTTAATAAGATTTGATCGACTCTAAGAGCCCTCGAAATTGCTTCTCAGTCTAACGCTTCATAGAAGCTTATAGAATCTATACGTAGGTCAACTGGTGACAAAAAGGTTTGGTCAGTTCTATTTCGACCGTACTGTATTTGAGGTCAGGTGTTGGTGCAGCATTGGGCATCCATTAAAAAGGTACACCTACAGCCTAATATGTATCAGACATGCAAAGAATTGTACCGGGAAAATAAAAGACCTATAATTACGGTAGCAGGAGTTGAATAAAAAAAGTGTTTAATTTGAACCTAACTTATTATTACAGATTTCATGAAAGTTACATACAGACAAAAACTTGTAACATTAAAATAAATAAATTCCCGAAAAATATCTAGTCTAGACTTTCGGTACTTCAATTGCATTAAGTTTGTTTTTCTTACAGGTGAACTAGAAGTAGAAGCGAATAGTGTCCAATTGGGTAACGTAACCGTATTTCTCCTTAACGTTTTATTTCAGATACTATGAAAACAGATCGGGACCGCTGTCGCGTCGGGACTTAATGTTTTATTTAGACGCATCTTAATACACATTTGTAACATTGATCGGGTATTGTGAATTATTTGAATTAATTTTAACGCATGTTTTTAATAGAGACAATAATTTCGATTTTTTTTATTTACATACATACATAACCTCACGTCTGTATTCCCCGAAGGGGTAGGCAGAGGTGTATTTCTGCACCCACATTTCGCCAAGTATGTATCAGCCCCACGTAATAGGGGGCGAGCCTATTGCCGTTTTTCGGGAACAATTCCAGACTCCGTGCTGTTACTGAGAATGTCCTAATGCAAAAACCCAATAACACTTTGCCCGACCCGGGAATCGAACCCAGGACCTCTAGATCACACGGCACATAATGATTTTTTGATTTATAATTTGGATATCTATACATATAGTCACATTTGTTTTACTGAAGGTCAGCGAGAATAGGTGCCTTGAGTAACCTTATTGGCTGACTTACTTAATTGCATAGTCAATTAAATAATTATAATTGTTGTGAAATTACCATCAATTAGTTCATCAAAGTCATCATTGATTTAAATAATAGTAATAAGTTGTCAATAGTGATGGTCTCAAGGTTTAGACACGCGGTCGAGAATCACGGCGGTCGCAGGTACAAACGCCAGGTACATACCTCCGACTTTTCAAAGTTATGTGTATATTCACAATGAATTATCACTTACTTTAACGGTGAAGAAAAACATCGTGATGAAACCTGCTCGCTTAAAAAGTTCTAAAGGATTTCTTAGGTGTGTAGTCCACCAATCTGCACTAGGTCAGCGTGGTGCCTTAACTGATGATGATAAATAAGTAAAATTTTGCTACAATGACAAACCATAAAAATTCTGCGATAGATTGAATACTACAAAACAAATTGTGAAAGTCATGTAAGGTTAGTCCCCAATACATTTGGATAAAAAGGAATGTCGTTGTATTTTCCACAGCTCATTATGTCTAGTAATTTAAATATCGCTGAATAGATCTAGGTCTAGAGCGTTCTACATAAATCAAGTGACGTATTGCACGCGGTTGAAGCCACGTTGATATCAATCTTCGCAGACAAATCCCTTACGAAAGATTTCACTTTATATCTGCATTCGTCACATTCAAATCTGCTCCGCCTGTGTTAAGTCGAGCAGAAAAATGCACTTTATTGTCTGTTGTAGACTTATGGGCTCCTAGTACTTTTGAATGTTAATTTCGATTAATGATGACGTTATTATAATTAATGCTGTCGTTAAGCTAATGAATTACATTTTACGCTTTCTTGGTTGAATTGTTCTACCGAATGACTGTAACAGATTTAGATCCTAGCAAGTTTGAGTTTAATAGAGAGCTTGTAGTTAACTCTGGTAAACGAAGAAACGTCTTACTTGAAGTTATTCATCACAGTTCTAAAAAAATTAATACAATTTTGACAATTCTAAAGGCATATCTATAAAAAAAAGGAACTTGAAGTTGACTTGAACTTGAAATTTGATGTTGAAACGCGACGTGTTCTACAAAATTCAATTGATACTCTCTCACATACACACGCTGACAACTACCTACAGTTCTAAGTATTCTAAGTACTATTCTAAGTTTTCCTAATCATGGAATCAAACCCAAAATCTCTAGATCCACAACACATGCTAGTGCCACAAGACCATTAAAAAAAATTGCACCAAAATTTTGTCTTAATTGAAAGGAATGAAATGTGCTCTCATGAGCATATTTAGAGATATATTTTTTGCCGTACCATTCATAAGCCTACATTCATCAGCAGAGTAGACAGGTCCTTAGGTGTCGCATTGTGAATTCCGTAATTTCTCAAAGAGATGTCGCCTCTGTACCACGTAAACCTATTATGTAGATGAGCTCATTTTGCCCGAACCCCGCTCGCTGTACCTCGACCCTTGACTTGCTTTCAGAATGAATTCATTCAGACCACGGTAATGTGAAATTAAAGGAAAATTATAGACTGAGTTTGATGCTTTAAACAAGGTTGTTACAGGACTTGGTTTTGTTAGAATATTCCAATCCGCCTGTATAATATTTGAAACAAACTATAGCACTTGCCAATGTGTCACGTTTCATCATCAGCTTATAATAATATGTTTAATAAAAGGCCTTCATAAAACAGTCGCCTGGTCAAGGATATTGTTCTGCACCAGTAGATATTTGGACAATGTTACTTTTCATAATTTAAAAGAAAGGAGAAAAAACATATATCTATATGACTTCTATAATATTTCCAATTTATCCGGCTTAATTTTACTGATTTTAAAACCGTACTTTACGTAAATTCACCAGCAGTAGGCTTTGCTTATACATATGTATTCTGTCAACCAAATTACAAAACAAAACCTAAAAATGACTCCCGGGGAAAATAACCCATAAATGTAGTATTCAAATTGATTACTCAATGATATCTCTGTCAATATCAGAAGTCTGCAGTGGTTGAAAGATATTACCCTCTTACCTTTAGACTGTTCTCAAGGAGGTCTGGTTTTGAATGACATTGCAAGTTGGAAATTGATTTCAATATAGAATAAGCCAAAAGTTACTCGGCTTTGAGCTGCATAGAAACAAACTTTGCCGTAGGCATGATCTTGGAAATGTTTTGAAAGGCCACGTAATTGAGTTTCAATATGCGTATTATTAACCATTTTTAATGGTCGTGGGTTCTTGTAAATTTGCTACTTTAATTACTGATGAAACTGTACATGTTATTATACCTACATATAAGTTTTTAAGTTCCACATTTTGCGTAAAAAAATTGTCTACGTACATATATATGTGCATTTATTCGTCGTGTTCAATTGCAAATTGTGAGGTCCTCTGTGTATATGTATAATTGATAGTTTTTGTAGTCAAAACAAATTTGTTTATACCTACGGATTGTTGTCAATGTTGGGAAATCAATAACTTTTAGCCTAACGTCTTGGATAGCAATATTTAATCCCCAAAATATATTCCTAAGACATCGAATTGCCAAGTACAAACATGTCATTGACAAATGAAACAAGATCATACTAAAAGAAATGTTTCGTGTCATGTTTATTCGTAATTTAATGTGAAGCCTCCGTTCCACCTTTCATGTGGTTTGTTACATTAAGGCTAAGATCCAACAACTTTGAAACGTTTTAATTGAAACCCTTGATACCTTATACTCCAACCTTTAAGATGCGTAATCCTAAGATACGTTTAGACTCATTATTAATGATGTCTTGTAGTTTCAACTCAATTCATTCAGATATATTTAAATATTAAATATATAGGAATATGAAATTTGATATTTTATTTCGAATTAAATGTTTTGATTTATTTTTATTAAAGAATATTTTAATAAACGAATAAATGTAGTTTATTTCTTATTCATCAACGTCGTTGACACGCAGACGTCGACGGATGTGCCTATTTTCAATCTTTCGTATTCACAGCTTTAGTAGCCAGAAGGATATAACTACGAAAAGTAAGAGATATATGCTTGGTGCTCTTTTAACGACTGGAGAAATGTTCCATCATTAGACTATATGTAATTCAACGACTATATGTACATAACTTTTAACTAAATACTGAAGAGCAATTAGTAGCAAAGTAATCAATACTCGTGTATCGGATAACAGAATATTCGCAGTTCAACTTTAATTAAACGAACAAAAACAAAGATCTTTAGCAGAATCTCGCGGATGGAAGTATAAAAATGAGCAGGAAACTTTCGCACTGAATTCTATAACGTCCAATTGGTGCCTGCGGCCAATATCTTGGGTACTCGAGAAGTGGTCGATAGATTCGAAAAGTTGAGCCGACAAGCAACAGGCTGCAGGGCGAAGTTTCCCAAGTTTATTTATGAAGACGTAAAATATTGTGGATACTGAATGTATTGGTGATTGTGCAGTTTTATACAGCCAACGAGGGAGGTTTGGTTGGAGCAAATGTTTGTGTAGTACGCAAATATTGGTGCCAGATCTGGGTGTTGTTAGATATGTAAAATAGCGCTTCGAGTACTTAAATACTTTTATCTGTATTCTTCTTTACTTGTGAAATACGTTATATTAGACTCCTTAGTTAATGTTAAGTGCACACTTCAGCAAACATGCTAGTAAACTAATACATTCGCGTTTTCCCAATTGTGTGTTTTATGATCAAAGTTTTTTGGCCGGCTGGATTTCTAAGAATTTTCTAAGGATAAACCCAGTTACACTTTGCTCCACCAAGCACACTAAAGACGTAAACCAAAGGCATCGTCTCAAAAAATATATATTTGTATAAATACACGAGCTCTAAAGTATCATGGTCTCAAAAAAAAATGCATGGAGCTACAACATCGTCCAATTAGAACGATTGCTAGAATCCTAAGTTCACATAGTTCTTTCTTGGTACGGATCATTTGGAGTGATCAAAAGTATTGGCTTTTATAAAACTTTTATTTAAGGTTGGTTTCTTTCCATCCCCTCTTCCATTCAGTTACCAGACAGTAAGGTAGTAATCAATCAGCAAATAAAATAGCCTTTTCTGAAAACATAATCAACACTGCAATCTCTTTCCCAAACTAACAACGTTACAAAATTAACCAGGCTTTTAAAACGAACCCAATAAACATTCCACGGTTTAAACTGCTGAATTTTTCACCATTTTATTTTCATTCATGTATTTAACGCTCCATTCATAGCTTAATTGCCGTTCAAAATTCGAAATTCAGTGCACAATTTGTCGTTGAAAGTGCTGACGTATTCAGAAAGGAAAAGCACCAATTTACCAGCAAAAGTAAGGCGTGGGCGTCCAATCTGCAACTTATCGAATTGTCCACTCGATGCGTCCATCAGTCGATATCCGTTGTCGAATGAACCGCTTGATTGACAATTACCGTTTAATTTGCACGTGCCAAGGCCAATTTAAATGCCCTTGGTAGTGGATGACTGTGTTCTCACTTTGATACGTTTTGTTTGTTTTGATAGGTTCAGTTAGAATGATTGCTACAGATGGGGATAAGAGAGCATTTTTTAATATGTAGTATAAATCATCTTTTTGAGAGGAATGAGACCGCCACCAATCCATATGATAAGGTATCTTTTATATCCAAGAACTCTTGAAAATCTATGAGACAAACGTTATCTGATGATGGTTTTTTCTATCGCCTAGAAGTGATAACCCACAAGTAGTGAATGCAAGTTTGAAATAATTTATATAAGTATGTATATTAATTTGAGATATTCATGTATGTACTCGTATATTATATCCGTGCATATATGTATAGATAGTTCACTTATCACAAGTTTGTTTAACTAAGCCTTTCATCTCGGTACCACAAGGTCCTACTGTTAAAGAATGCCTCAGGCATTAAGTCCATGTCCAGTTCATATTATGTATGAAGAAAAAAAAAGTCACGTAGGTACTTTGAATTTTTTGAAATACCTTTTTATACGTATTTTTAACAGTCAAGCGCCAATTAAATATTAACTAATAATTATTATTAACTATTGAGAGGGTTTAGGCCCTCTATACCCTCACAATGGTAGAGGAGACCGTTACCCAACAGTGGGACGTATATGGGCTGAAGATAATAATTGGCAAACCCATAAATGTAGATGTTAATATTATCCCGTAAAAGGCAATAGGAACACCACTTTTTAAGAGGGCCTTAATAGCTCGCGAAACATTGATTTACATTTATTCTGTCTAACCTTTAGCGTTACAGGCTTGATAAATGTATGCATAAACCCTGTCTCCATAATATAACGAAGTTTGTAACTCAAGCCGATCACCCTCGTCAAACTAATACTATCTCGGGTTGATCAATTAGACGAAGATTCGAGCGGAGTTCGAGCCAAGTGGTGCAAAGGGAAACTCTCGTGCATAAATGGCATTAGCTCGTTTACCCATGGGCATAACTGTGTAAGGCCATCTCCAATTATCAGATTCCGATGTCTGAATTGTCAGTGATGTCGGATTTAGGTCATACGGGCACTATGACACAATTTCTTGGATGGATTGGGAGGAGTTTTGGTTGTATGTTTCTTAATATTGTTTAGGATTTTTTTAAAGTATTTTTATGTTAATATATTATTTAAAAAAGCAGTGATGGCCTCGAGGTTTAGGCGCGTGGTCGAGGTTCGGCGGTCGCAGGTTCAAACCCCAGGCACACACCTCTGACTTTTCGAAGTTATGTGTGTATTCACAATGAATCATCACTTGCTTTAACGGTGAAGGAAAACATCGTGATAAAACCTGCACACCTAAAAGTTCTTAGGTGTCTAGTCCGCCAACCCGCACTAGGCCAGCGTGGTGGACTAAGGCCTAAACCCTCTCAGTTGTAGAGGAGGCCCGTGCCCAGCAGTGGGACGTATATGGGCTGATAATGATGATGATGATATTATTTATTATGCGAGATATAAGTAGTCCTATTTAATTAGTTTGAAAACAAAAATAGTTAAAATCACATCAAGTTATTTAATTTACTTTGTTTATCTATAAGTAAATCGCGCGACAAGCTTTTACATTATAAAAATTACGTAATTAATAATGATGTTCTAGTAGATAATAAAAGTTCTAAAGTTGTTTTTTTTTTCATATTAGCGCATTCAAATAAAAGCTTGTTTTTTTTTAAAAATAAAGGTTTTATACTTTTAATTTTTATATTGTGTGATTACAGTATTACTTTTGTTTCTTAGCGATATACATAGGATAGCCAATTCATATGTAGTTATCAATATCCTAGCATGTCAGTTCTTATGTAAGATCAAGTGTAGCTGTGCGATAGTCTGTTTTATTAACTATTAAAAAAACAAAACCTCACACATTACCCAGTATATCACCACTTTAATAACCTTCTCTTGGTCAATGACCGGTCTCTGCACCCGCTCAGAACTTCTTTCGAGGAAGAAAAATAATTGAGGTTTTCAAAGCGTGGCTCGTTCGCATCCATTTAAAGTCTAATGAACTGAATTAAAAGTTTTATTAAAGGATAAACAAAGCAGTCTATCATACAATTAGAAAGCAACTCCATTTGTATGGTTACTTGGAACAAAGCCTCCATTGTTATACATTTCAATAGGTCCGTACACAATTTTAACATTATGTTGTTGTTAATTAATGAGCATATTTGACTTGTGTCAAATAACTTTCATCATGTTTGTACCATTAACATTGTTATTCAGTCCTGGTTATACATCTATAAATCGAAAGAAATAATTATATATAGTAATTTATATATGTATATAAGATTAAACAAGAACAAACCCAAGTCCCCCAACCGGCACTAGGCCAGCGTGGTGGACTAAGGCCTAAACTCTCTAAATTGTAGAGGAGGCCCGTGCCCAGCAGTGGGACGTATGGGCTGATGATGAATCAAGAACAAGAGACCATCACACAAACGCCATGTACACAGTCTAGTACACAGGATTTACAGTGGCACGAACAGAACTAACACCAAGTGTTTTGTTTTATATTATCAACGAGAAGAAAACACGTAGGTCGGCAAAACTGACATCAAAATCCCATATTATATTATTATATTTTTTGGGATTTCACAAAATCTAATATAATCTAAAATAAATGCCAAAATCCTTTCCTTTAAAAATATTCCTGTCACTAACTAGCGCTATTAAATTTTTGAAGAGAAACTTCTTTATGTATGGGAGAAATTTTATAGCAATGTAAAAAAGGTGTAACGTTTTTCTGTTACGCACCATTTTTTAATTATATCCTGTGACACTTAGTTAATATAATTTCCAAGTAAAATAACAAAGAAAGATTAATTTTCTCCGGTAATTGTTGATGTTACTTTAATATTTAATACGCCTATATAAAAAGAGGCATTGCTATACGCAAGTTTCACTAGAAATGTTTTTGAAATGAACTCCCAAGCGAGCCTATCGCCATTTACTTAATATAGTTTCAGACTTGGTATTGCTACTAAGAAGTTTCAAATGCAAAAACTCCATAAAACATTTTCCTGATCGGAGTATTGTAAATCGTGATGGCCTCGAGGTTTAGGCACGCAGTCGAGAATCTCGACGGTCGCAGGTTCAAACCCCAGGCACACACCTCTGACTTTCGAAGTTATGTGTGTATTCACAAAGAATTATCACGTACTTTAACGGTGAAGGAAAATATCGTGATGAAACCTGCACACCTAAAAGTTCTTAAGAATTTCTTAGGTGTGTAGTCCGCCAACCCGCACTAGGCCAGCGTAGTGGACTAAGGCCTAAATCCTCTTAGTTGTAGAGGAGACCCGTGCTCAGCATAGGGACGTATATGGGCTGATGATGATGATGATCGGAGTATTATCCAAGATACACGAATCTATGTCACGGCATCAGCTATAGAGTGTACTGCTTAAAAATATTATGGTTATTAATTGACATAATAATAATGCCGGCATCATAACAATTCATTGCCACCATTACAACAAAAATCCACCAAAATAGTCAACACATAGACGAGATCGTTCATAACCATATTAACAGGCAGACTTCTATCAGAATGCAACACACTTGCAGACATCACTATAGCAGACTTAAGCTTACAATGGTTACTATTATTTTATTATGGTATGGTATTGACGGATTTGAATATAAATATATGTAATTTTAGTGACTCCATTATTTACAACACTAAACTTATTACTCAGTAGCTCCACAGTTATAGTAATACAAAATATTGACGTCGCGTCTAAAGCCAGCTCTTGTGGCATTGAAAAATCAATGTAGAATTTCGGCGAAACGAGGACAGGATAAGATTGAGAGGGGACAGAGCCCCTCACTCGAATATCCGGCCAGCTTTCAGCGCGCTTTCTTTACAAATCTGAAGAATAAATTATGCCAACTTTATTTTGTATAAAGACATATTTTTCTTTTGTTATAGCCAGGCTTGGAAAGTCTGTAGCTTAGTTGGAAGCGAAGTATTGAGACGTAGAAATTGAATCTAGTAACACGACCATCGTAAACACGAGAGTTAAATTTGTTTTCCACATGAATGCAGACCTACAAAGAATACATCTACATAAATGCAATATGCTCATCCCACGCTTAAAAAACATGTCTTGCATCGTGATAATATTTTCCTTCCATCGCACAAGCATAAACATATGTTAGAGCTTAATTAAGCAGGTTCGCATCAACAAGGGCCTTATACTATGACAGGCTTCTCGTCGTCAGTAAGAATTGAGTACTATATAAGTATTTATAATAGCACGGAGAGCAAACAGTCTCTAATTTCACATTTTACATTTAAGCGATTATAACACAAATCTGTCATTTCTAGTGTGAGCAAAAAATTTATAAACGATAGGATGAAGACACTCGCCTACACACTACCCGCACTCGATACAATCATAAATAAATAAATTGTATTCCGAAAAAATGAATCTGAAACTTCAGCTAAATAAAAGTTTCCTTGTGTCCCAATCATTATTTCATCGACATCACAAATAAACAAATAAAGAAAAGAACGTAATGTCTTCGTCCTAAATTAAAAGTTTTCGTCTAATTGTGTTTGTTTGAGGGAAACTGGATCGCTTCCATTAATAGGCACGGCGCAAATAAGACTATAAATCGTCTGATATAAGCTTAAATCTTCAAAGGTCGTGTAAATATTATTTATGGTGAAATTAATAAAGCAGTGTACGATTTATTGATGTGTTAGAAATATTAACAAGCGCAAGTGATTATTACTCTGTTACATACGCGTAGTATATCTACTGGAGTGACCTAATTTTCAGCTTTGTGTTTATTGTTCAGTTTTCTGTTTCATTACTCACTTAGTCCTAAAACCAGACTCAAATGAAGGTCTTGTCTCGTAGGTATATTAAATTACTAAAAACATTTAGGTTTTAGAAGGTACTGTAAAGTATAATGTTCCTCGTAAGAGTCCAGAGTGATCTGTTGGAATCGTACTAGATTCCGCGATATCAGCTTCCCCAATTTTTCTTACTCGGCCTGTGATAAATTTTAATATTTAGTTACATATAACATTCACACTAACGCCTATCGAGGCTGGAAAAAAAATGAATACTATTCTGGTTGTTTCTTTTACTTCTTCTTCGTCCCATTCATACACTTTTATCGATATATCAATATTAACCAGCACTAGCCCAGTGTGGTGGACTAAGGCTTTACTCCCTACAGTTGTAGAGGAGCCTCGTGCCCAGCAGTGGGAATTTTACGGGCTGACGATGATGATCAAAATAAAAACACAATGAACATTACTAATTCTTAATTTGATTATATTTTGATCTTTCAAAAGCCGAGAAATTCAAAGAGTTATTTCAAGCAACATATTCACATGACAAGACTTTATCGGATTAGATTCTGCAGCCTTTGTGATGTAGGAACGGGATAATGCAGCCACAGCAAATGTTAGTGCGTCGTAAGGAGATTAAATCGCGTGCTGTTACACACTAAACTATTTTAATGCGTCAGAAATGTATTTGCGAACATTTGAGCACATAATTCTGATAGAGGGCTTTTACTAGTTTCTGAACATTGGATGAAGTTTAATACTTCAAGCGTTATAAGTGTGATACTGCATCTAAAGTTTCGCGTAATTTTTGTGAAGCAGATATTTATTTATTTTTATTGATGTATGCTTTATTGTACACCATATAAATAAAAACAACATAGGAATTGGTAACAACTCAAAAAGGTAAGGTCACAAATGGCGACCTTATCCCTATCGGCGATTTCTTCAAGGCAACCGTTAGATGAACTGAAGAGATCACAAGAATAGAGTGGAGGAACTATATTTATGTAAATTTATAATTAAATTTTAAAGGACAAGTAGTCTAAAATTGATAACCTGAGGTTCAAAGCTAACATTTTGGTCTATAACAGTTAAAGAGATGTCCCGTTGATAAATTTATTACATTTAGGACCAGCAAAATATTGTCCAGGTTTTCTTTATCCGTATAAAATTTATATGTTATTAATTGAGAAACAAATAGAAATTCTAAAAATAACGATGGTTATCCCAAATAACTATAGAACTTGATTAATTGATTACCTCACGATTTCAAATTAAGTCGGATAAATCATTATCAATTTTTTCAATGAATCCCAATCATTTCTGATGAAGTTTAATTGTTCACCTTTACACTTTAGCTTTTACCCTATCAAAATACGCTTCAAAGTACATACGAATTTACATGTCTCAAACTAGTACCTACTACTATATATACATACATGTACCTATGTCGTGCCGTACGCCTGCTGTTAACAGTTGCGGCTCACTGCTTGTCAGGGAACACTGCTCCAACATCGCTGTAGGCGCTGCCTAAAAATTCTATTAGCAATCTGTTTTTGAGCACCTAATTTCAATTACTCGTATATTCGGATATGAGGGACTTTGGAACTAAAACAATGCTCGTAAATTTAGTCTGATTTATGTGAAGATATTTCTATGTGGTACATAAAATCTACGAAAAATAAAATATTTAAAGAATATAATTAAAAAGAGAGATGTTGACGATGAAATGGTTAAAAAGTGATTCACGTTTGATATTCTTTGTAATTATAGTGTTTCAATAAATATGCTTCTATTTCACCAAATCAGACTTAAAAAATCTGATAAAAAAATAACTCGGAGGATACAATCGGGTAGAAATAGATGCACCAATTTTACGAAACATTAAGATAATGTTAACATAAATAAGATAAAGGATATAGAAAGCTGTAAACAACAGATCCGCCAAAAATGAAATACAATTTTAAGATCTGCCAATTAAATATCACTTAGCGTCCCTTTGAGTTGAAAACGAAGTAATTTCTTTTATTAAAATAAGACAATGAAATCCAATGGCGCAGTGTATTTCGAGTGTCGGCGAAAGTTTTTAGCCAAGTTGCTGGATCTTGGTTCTTTGAAACAGGCAAAATTTGTAAATTCCACAACGAGTAGGTGTATAAAGGTTGTTCGATGTTAGAACCAGCTCGCGTAAAACACTGGTAGAAAAGTTTTATTTTAAAATAATATTCACGACCTTGGTCAAATCTTTGTGTGTTTGTGTGTGTTTAAACAAAATACTATAATTCCTATTTATTTTCGAGTTTTGTTCGTAAAAGTAATGAGTTATATTTCTTCTTTTTATAATTATTATCGTTTTACTCAAAATTTATTGTACCTACCTATCTCACCGAAATTAAAAATATTGCCTAGAAGAGACCGCATGGCTTGGACTTTTAAAAAGTTATGATATTTCATGTAGAAACAAATTCCTAACGTTAGATACGTTATGGAAAGTTATATTGAGAGAAGAATACTTAAAAGTATTAAAACCTGCCTGCCTCAGTAACAATTGACAAACTCAAAGGATTGCCGAGACATTGTAGAGTTGGACATCTTAATTACTACTTAGTTTTAAAAAGTTTTAATAAATTTTATTCCGATTTATACAAAGTTAAAAAGTAATTCAATTCAATTTAAATAAGCCCGAAGCAGTTGGCTAGATAGATCCTGCACAAGTATCTGAGCTTAATATCTGTAGTACCGTAAAATAAGTCCTAGGTGAATAATTCAAAGTATGGGGAATTAGTTGCCTACTCTTTTAGACTATGTCACAGTGCCTTGTTTATGTTGGTGTGTACCTATATAATTGAAAAATAAATATAACTAAATGTCTAAAAATAGTATAGTTTCATATATTCTATCGTATAAATCAATAATTAGATACCTACACCAAACCGCGCTAAGTCAGCGTGGTGGACTAAATCTCAAGACCATCGAAAGATTATATTCATGTTTTGACATAAGAAGATGGTCTAAATCTGAAATATTAGCCATTACAAAGCGTAATATAATGTATAAGCAAAAAATCGAGTTTTAGATGGTACGCGTTATTCGTTCATTCATTAGAGCTAACACAGGGTATTAACGGGGAACGAATGATTTCACAGCCCGTCACGATAAGCTCAAGTCTTTGCGTCGCATGATTTTTTAATTTTTAATCTATACTGCCTTTTATCTCGGATTAGCGCTGACTTTGGCTTTGTAAAAGTGTTTGCGGTGTTAATTATCAGCAGATTATTGCATTCTTTTGAAAATATACGAGCGAAATTAAGGCTGCATAATTAAATAATAAATATCTACTCCCAACATACATAATTCTAATACAAGGTTAAGATAAAACTCTAATTTCAAAAGTACTACCTAAGAATTAAGACAGACACTTCTCACTGATACAAAAAATAATATTGGCAAGTTTAAAATGATGTGTTTATTCACAATAATATGCAATTTCACGATGAAATCTTTGCGAGGAAAACACCATACATAAGGTATTTCTTAGTAACATGAAGTCCACCAACCCGCAGCCTGATATAAACATACACCGTACCATTTACATGAGCTAGCAAAAGGTTGCAGAAATGCACCTCTGCCGGACCACATGCTCAAAAGAGTATTTATGACAGTTTATAACCGTTTAATGCCATGATGCTGGGCACGGGCCTCCTCTACAACTGAGCGGGTTTAGGCCTTAGTCCACCACGCTGGCCTAGTGTACCGTTAAAGTATGTGATAATTCATTGTGAATACACACATAACTTCGAAAAGTCAGAGGTGTGTGCCTGGGGATTGAACCCGCTACCATCGAGATTCTCGACAGTGTGCGTAAACTTCGAGGCCATCACGACTTTCTTTGATATTATTAGCAAGGTATAATCGCTGCATCGGCTAGGTGCTCTCGCGGCGCCCGTGTCAGCACCGCCGTCAGATTTCTGTTGGTCAGATAAGCACGTCTCAGCTCGCTACACCTCTAACCTGATTTCTCATCAAACGTTTTTAAAGATTAAATATTTAAATTTCAATTTTTGAATTTTAAGCGCTTTTCACACAATTTAACGAAGGGGTAGGCAAAGGTGCATATATCTGCACTCACATTTCGATAATTGTGTTTTCGTCCCACGTAAGAGGGGGCTATTGTCTTTTGGGCACAATTCCAGAATCCGTACTAATTTTGAGAATTTACTTATGGAAACCTCAATAACACTTTGCCCGACCTGGGCTGGGAGCCAAGTCTTTCAGACTGCGCAGAATATACTTGTACCGCGAGACTACGAGGCAGTGATAAGTCTTTCTTATACCGTCACAAGTAACTATGCAAACCTCTTCGTTACCTAATTGACACAGAGTTAATCCGTGCCGGGGCATTCGGGGGCCTAAAGAAATAAGGAATGAAAATGGGTAATTTGATCGTTAATAAAAACAGATAAAATCAAAATATATTTGAAAATGTAGGACATATATTAATAGCATTTTTAATTTAACACAAATTTTAATTGAGAACTGTACATTCCAACTTAAACCATTAAAATAATATCCATAAGAGGGTAGTTCTCGCAAATCGAATCAGAAAACATTCAAACTTAACAAAAGGAACGAACAAAAATCTATTCCTTTTATCTCTTTCATAAAAGTTCGAACTGCAATGAAGTAATCCATTTTAATCTTGATAACCGTTGTTTATGGCTTTTCCTTGCAATTCCCATTTCTTTATCTAAAAATACTTCCAAAATCTTTTTCATTCATTAAAATATTCTATCTCGTATAGAAACTGAACATAGCTTGACAGCCCTGAGGCGCAGTTGGCTAGATACCAGCTTGCGAAACGATAGGCCGCGGGTTCGACCCCCGCACCAAGACAACTGCGCTACAGGGTTGTCGAAAAAATAAAAACATTCATAACAGTCCAAAACGGTTTTGGCATGAAAGCGTAAGACATACAGACAGAGCTACTTTCGCATTTGTATTATTAGTATGAATATTATGTACATACAATAACAGTAATATGTCTGTAAGAAAACAAATACGTATACCTACATCAGACCACAGAACAATTGAATAAGACCACTGTTTTAGCAACCCGGTACACATCCACTTGAAGTATGCTTAAAAGAGAGCCATTACTTATTACTTTATTTCAGTAATATTCGAGTGTTTTTTTATTGCTTTTGTTTTTCTATACTAAGTCCCTCCATAACCAAACATCATTTATTTAAAGATACCGAAGGCATTTTGCCTCTCCCGAAGCTTTATACTTCGTGAAGATAAATTTCTGTTGTAGCCTGATTAACAGCTAAGGTTGTGTTAGCGGTCGAAAAATCCATATGTACATACATACCCCTTCGATTGTATCCCCAAAGAGATATGTTTCCACACCTACTTTTCGCCGACTTTTGTTAAGTCTCACGTAATAGGAGACGAGCCTACTGGCGTTTTTGTCACATTACCGGATGTAGTGTTACTAATGAAAACCTAGGAGAAAAACCATAATATTATATGCCACAGGATCAATGAGACGAAGGTATGAAGACAAAAAAATATTCACATTAATAGTTTAAATTTTATGAGTATATTTCGGAGTGACGTGAAGAAGATATGACGGGCAAACTAGCTCCCTCCTCCACAGGAAACTTACCTTCATTTGTTCCGTTCATATTTATTACTATGTGGTAGTACCATCAGGCTGATGTGCCTTCCGACTTGAAAAACGGAGGTATATCGGAGTGATCTGTGTCTGAACCACATACATTTTATACGTATGGTTGTTAGGAAAACATCAATTTTTTTATTTTTTGTCGGGATTTTCTTTAACGCCAGGGGGTTTTTAATCACCTTAGCTATTACCTGCCTTAGATTCCGATCACGGTCTGAATACACCCTGTATAGTAGTTTTCGCATCCCTTCCTAACTTATCACCCTACCCAACTCCTTGTCAATAGCAATTCTGTATCTACTCATTAAAATTAGTCAAATCAGCAACCTATTACACGAATTAGAAGTTAGTCCATTTTATTGAATTAAATTTAAATTAAATGTCGGTAGCTTGTATTAAAATATTTTGATCACTCCGACATGTATATTACATCAGTATTTTATAAGTATGTGTATATTGTGTTAGCCTAAATAGTAATATTTAGTAATTATAAATGTATTTCATTATAATACCTTACAATATTATATTTTTAAATTATTAAAAGCTTATGCGTACAGACCTTTTACTAATAATTATTGTAGTAATAGTAAAATTGCATAATGATGATTTTATGACTTATAAGTATAATTAAAATTGTCAATAACTTTAATGAGAATATAATCTTGATTAATATAAATTGATTATTGGACTTTGTAAAAATATTTAATAATAAGACCGTCAATTTATGTGTATAAAAATGGCGTCGCTGGGCAGTTCGAGCTCGTTCGTTCGTTGGAATTGTCAGTTGCAAGAGGAATTAATGTTTAAAAATATAAAAGTTGTTGAATAATATAAACGTTGAAGACCTACTTGTTTCTTAACGAGTGTTACCCTTTAATTGTATACCTATTATTAATTTTTAAATACGTGTATTGTATGTACATTATGTTTTCGTATTATAGTGTATGTCATACATATGGCATTGATTACGCACCGACGCCTTTCATCACAGGCTTCTGTTTAAGCTTTTAAAAAAAAAACTTAGTGTATTCTTGTATGAAAACTAGCAAACTCAATGCCATTTAGCATATTCCATTTTGGGTAAGCTTCGACTTGACAACACAATAAGCCGCCTATACTTATCGCTTCAAGATTATCCATTTCAAAATAGCCTAAACCATTTATGTGTACAGTGATAAAAATACGCGCCTTGTCGATAAGAAATGTGCCATTCGCGTGTGGTATGATCGGCTTTGGAAACGTCAAAGTAGTAGTCAATAAGACAGTTTCACCGAATCGCGAATGTGATGTCGCCGCGCGCTGGGCTGGAAGGCCGGTGACCTCGACATACGCTTACCGCCCCCTTCCCCCAGGGCTGGTGGGAACTAGAGCCATAATACGCTTTCCCCTCAAAAAAAAAGGCGATATAGATGTATTGGAAAGTCGCCTAATTCCCTCAACCCCGTTTACAATTTATATTTTTTTGTATTTTCGGGCTCCTATTACAACTGGGTGACCTTTTGAAAACTTTAATCGGGTACTTTTCTTACAAATTCCCACTTGGCTGAAACTTAAATTGAATGAATTCCAAATTGTATTGTTTCTTCAAGTAGAATGTGGAATTCGTGATTAATTGTAACTTGCCCATTTAATATAGAAGAACTTAACATTTATTATTAAGGCAATTATTATAGCGGGACTTTCGCCTTTAACAAATCCTATAAGGGCTATTTCAGCTGTTTTTTGTTTGTGCATACTTACTATGAATGAAAGATGAAATGTATTAAATATTCGAATACGTATTTCTCAGAATCTAGAGGAAAAAAAATTTTTAATAACGTTAGAAACAAAATTAAAACCTCTATGAAAATTACTTTTTATTAAACCTTCACTTTGACAGCGTATTTGAATGAGAATTAAAATGATAAAAAATTAATACCGTTATAAGCGTTTAAGCCTTATTTATATTACTCATGGAATGCACCTCTGCTAACCCCTTCGAGAATACTTGCGTGAGGTTATGTATTTAAGTATGTATATAATATTACTCATAAAATAAATCCTTTGTTATAAAGTCCCAAACAAATTAATTAAATTTGATATATACTCAGCCTATCGCCGTCCACTGCTGAACGTAGGCCTCCCCAAGAAAGCGCCAACCATCCCGGTCTTGAGCAGCCCTCATCCATCCGCTACCCGCCACCTTTCTCAAGTCGTCGGACGATCGTGCTGCAGGTCGTCCTACACTACGTTTGCCTAATCGCGGTCTCCACTCCAACACTTGTCTGCTCCACCGGCCGTCAGACCGTCGGCAGACATGGCCGGCCCACTTCCACTTTAGCGTGCTAATCTTGCGGGCAATGTCAATGACTCTGGTTCTCTGGCGGATGACTTCATTACGAATTCTATCCACCAGAGAAACTCCAAGCATTGCCCGCTCCATAGCACGCTGAGCGACTTTGAATTTGTGGACCAGGTCTTTGGTGAGTGTCCACGTTTCGGCTCCGTATGTCATTACGGGTAGGACGCACTGGTTGAAAACTTTCGTCTTAAGGCACTGAGGGATCGACGACTTGAAAATATGACGTAGCTTCCCGAATGCCGCCCAGCCCAACCGTATTCTTCGGTCCGCCTCCTGCTCGAAGTTGTGCCTGCCTAGTTGGATAGTTTGGCCGATTATTATTATTAAATTTGATAAGAGACACATACTGGTACATACACTATACAAGAAAACTGCCTGACCCGTGAATTGAATCCAAGACCTCTAGATCGCACGGCACATACTTGTGCAGCGAGACCACACGGCAGAGATTGATTAAGGAACGTCATTAAATAAATAAATAAAATAAATACATCCTATAGTCACATATTATATACCTAGTTATTAACCCACATTTACATAGATTGGAGTCGGTACTAGAGACTCTTCTGTATCAGAAATACCCACATCCTAAACAAATATTTGCGGATCCCACAATTAATTATTTGTCTCGGCCAGTTTCACAAATTGGTGTCAACCGAAATGCGCCACGTAGACCGTCAATTCGGATTTCAAATTTTGATATTGAACTACCTGCTAGTTTACTTCATTCTAATGAGTTCATGCATTTTAGAGTAATTAAGTAATAGTCACCCAAATATTCATATATACAAACCTACAAACTTTGGTACTGTCCACACATAAGTCTAATAGGCCAAAGGTCATTGAACTTTGACGACACGTTTTTATGTCCCCGGTAATTGACTTAGAACATTTCGTCATTTGCCGGAACTGTCATATTATAACGTGCAATAAAAATTTGGGTATGTGGCACATTTCAAAGTATGTCATCATTACGTGTGTAATCATAACATCTCTAAACTAGCCGCCCATCCTACCTTCGCCTGGATCATCATCAGCCCATATACGTCCGACTGTCAGGCACGGGCCTCCTCAACAACTGAGAGGGGTTAAGGCCTTAGTCAACCACGCTGGCCTAATGCAGGTTGGTGGACTACACACCTAAGAAATTCCTATGAACTTATAGGTGTGCAGAATGCAGATCTCATCACGATGTTTTCCTTCACCGTTAAAGTAAGTGATAATTTATTATGAATTCACACTCCGCTTCGTCTGAATGTAACATTTATCATCATCATCATCATAAGCCCAAATACGTCCCACTGCTGGGCACGGGCCTTCTCTACAACTGAGAGTGTTTAGGCCTTAGTCCACCACGCTGGCCTAGTACGGGTTGGCGGACTACACACCTAAGAAATTCCTAAGAACTTTTAGGTGTGCAGGTTTTATCACGATGTTTTCCTTCACCGTTAAAGCAAGTGATAATTCATTGTGAATACACACATTACTTCGAAAAGTCAGAGGTGTGTACCTGGGGTTTGAACCTGTGACAGCCGAAATTCTCGACCGCGTGCCTAAACCTCGAGGCCATCACTACTTCGACATTCAACATTCAACAACATTTATACTCGTACAATAATTATCAATTGAACAAAAATCACCGAATATTATAATTAATGGAATTATTTCTTCCTCCTCCTTACCACGTTAGCCTAATGTTGATTTATTTAATTATATAAACTCTACTTTTTTACTCCGGCAATGTTGCTATTCACCATTTGGGAAGCCAGTAAAACTATTCAATGAATCTTTACCCCTGAATACTCATAGTGTGTAATTTTTACATTCCATTGCAACTTGAATTCTATGTATTACACGACGCAATTTACGATTTTGACTAGTACATTTCAACGTTAGGTTAACATTGTGAATAAACTCGGCAAACAAACCATAAATGCGATAGCACGTTTTGGTGACCAATAACGGTTTCTTACGAGTGAAGTGCATGTTAAAATTCCAAAATAGTTTATATTTTATTTCTCACAGTCTTTTAATCTTATTTCCAATCTAATGACATATAATACTACAATAGAAAAATCATCAACAGGAGTCAGGCGGATCCCACCATTTACGAAAGTCTTCATAAGTCGACGTCTTCTTTACTTCATCTTCGTTGTTTAATATTTCACAAAATCGACAGTACTCGTTCGTTTCCACACTGTCCGAAGTGCGATGGTAGGAATAATGATTCTTCCATTTAAAATATTCGTAGTATTTTTCCGGATTTTGTATCAATTCATTCATTTTTTCAGCCAACTTTTCCACGCCGAGATCTCTTGCATCCAGATAAATCCCATCTGGCATGAACCTGCAATGATATTCATTATCGGAACATTCAATGAATGCAACATGAAATATATGACTAATTGGACTAATCTGTCATTTGTTCTCTAAATTGACGTAACTAATTCACTGGGAACTGATACTCAAGTTCAAATGAAATACATAAAGAGGATGGAATGGAGCATCGAAAATTAAAAGTAGTATTTTTTATGGATTTAGTGTTAATAATTATAAATTTACCTGGTATAGTTTCCACCTCCAAAAACAACGGGGATAGCGTTATACTGCAAAGCATGTAATATTTTCTCAGTGACGTAATCTTCATCGAAGGAGTTCTCAAAAGATAAATAAAAGTAGTATACATCCTCAATGCGTTTATTGCACTTATCTTCATTATCGCGAGAGCAAGACATGAGTCCACAATTTCCGTAAATATCAATTACGTGTTTATATTTATACAGTTCCATTTGAAGTTCACGAACAAACATCTCTCGTTTACTTTTCGTATAACAATTGGAGGCAAACCATGCTGCCGCTTTTCTCTTTGTTTTCAGTTTTGTTTTTAAGTCATCGCTAATTGGGTCCATTTCATCCAACGGGAGCCAATTCATGTCTTTCTTCGGTCCAATTATATTATTATCTTTATCTCTTATGACAAGATATCCCCACCTCACTTCTGAGTCCAATTTATAAGTCCACGTCCAGTTAAAATAATTGTCAAACCTGTTGGAACAAACGGGATAGTTTTGTGATGATTCTATACTCGCAAATACGTATTTCTGATGTGATGATCTGTTCTGCGGTAATTGTGTTTCATCCATCCTCACAACTTCTGGACCCGCGAATGCTATCACATCAAATTTCGTATAATCACCGAGGTACGATTTATTTGCTGTCACTATGCAGTTTACATAAGTACAATTTCTATCTATAAAACCTTTTTGTCCCTTACCCATAAACACGAACGGCATGTCATTGGGTGAAGTCCATTGTAAAATGTA
The DNA here is from genome assembly GCA_907164795.1 of Hemaris fuciformis. Taxonomy (NCBI): domain Eukaryota; kingdom Metazoa; phylum Arthropoda; class Insecta; order Lepidoptera; family Sphingidae; genus Hemaris; species Hemaris fuciformis. Next base: position 5,410,827 of record OU015440.1, on the reverse strand, counting down.
CTTCATAGCCATTTTCTCTTTACTTCTCATTTTTTTAACGTTTTTGTCACCCAAAAAGTCTTTCAATGTGACGTATACAATGACGATCATAAATAACACACTACAATAGAACAATATTTTCACATATTTATTCGGCATCTTAACAATTCTACGCGAGAACACGCGTCTACGTGACTTACACTTTAGTGGTAAACTGAAATAGTTTTCTCGTCGTCACGATAGTGACCATGCGTTATAACTTATAACCACTTTATTCTAAAATTGTACGAACTAACAACTAACATATAAAAATATAAAAATAGTATTTTATTGTCATTAACTACGACAGGACGTACGTATTCATACAATAAAGGGAACTACGTTTCATTAACATCAATAATTTGAACAGAAGACTGGTTAGTTACATTTATCCTCTATAAAAGGATAAGAGCTGGTCTCAGCCTCTTTATCAGTCTCAATTAACTTATCAGCTTTTATTGGACACAGTTTTATTATTTTCAAATTGATAAGAGCTCTTCGTTGATGGCTGATGTCGTTACGTTTTCATTTTGACATACTTAAGTCACCGCCATTACTGTAACATGTCATTTGCCCGTGTCTCAAACGTAATTATTTGTATAGCTATTTTATTTTAATTTATAGATGAACTATTTAATAAACTTTAATTTAATAATGAGGAAAGTTTTCATTATTTATTTATTTTACGTAATGATCTCTTTAGAAATTTTATACTATATAAAAATCGAATATAAGTACAACACTATACTCACAGCCAGAACAGGGTCTTGGATATTTTAGATTGATTTAAGGAACTTAATAAAATTTCTAAATTATTTCACGATATCGCATACTTTGTTACTAAAGTAATATTTATATTTATGAATATGTTATTTTTAAATATTGACTATAAGACTTAACCGGCTTTATACATTACAGTACAAAATTATACGAAATGTTTTGAATAAGAAATTTAACAGTATTATTAGGCAGTAGTTTATCACACAGAAATAATATACGCAATTTTTAGAGTTATTCAGAGTGATAACATTGGTTGTGTTTACCAATTAAAGCATATTTGGAAATTTCCGCATTAGCTTATTTATTGATACGGACTTAATTGTGCTCTATTAGTATTTGATACTATTAAACAAAAAATAATAATTTTAAAACTATTTGTCTTGACTAAATCGATTTGATAATTTTGGGATACAGAAAAAAGGTTTTTTTCAAATTGTGTCCGAGCGTAGCGGAGCCTAACGGCTAAATTAAAAGATAAGAAACTCATCCAACTTTTAAAAGCAAGTGGGATTTAACTGTGTATGCTTAAAAAATTAAGTGATGGCTGAGTCGAACACATTTTCTAAATTAATATTTCATTGATTTATATACTTCATAAGTAAGTAACAAGTTATTTTTTCATCTCATTTTTGTAACACATACGATACAGCTACTTCACGTAAAAACTTAATACATAACATTGAATAAGAGATAGCCTTAAGATAATAATTACTGGTTAACGATTCCGCTTTTATACTATGTCGTCCGAATTTAGTATATAAATACTGTTTAAATCTTGTGCTTGTTCGAATAATTCAAAAAAACATCAAATTATCACTTCTGTTTTTGCATATGATCTTCGACCACATGGATTTAACACTGCACAGCACACTTAGCATCTCCGTGGAGGATCCCACCACTCCCGGAAATTTTGATAAACAGACTTGGTTTTCACCATATTTTCATCATTCAATATAGCACAGAACAAACAATATTCGTCAGTCTCCACAGATTCAATTTTCCTGTGATAAGAATAATGGTTTTTCCATTTAAACATATCTGCATACTCATCTTTGGATTTTATTAGGTGGTCCATTTTTTCTGCTAATTTTTTAACGCCGAGTTCTCTAGCGTTTAAGTAAATTCCATCTGGCATGAATCTGGAAATAAAAATTGTAATAAATACATCCAACAGTCACAAACGTCATCATCAGCCCATATACGTCCCACTGTTGGGCACGGGCCTCCTCTACAACTGAGAGGGTTTAGGCCTTAGTCCACCACGCTGGCCTCGTGCGGGTTGGCGGACTACACACCTAAGAAATTCCTAAGAACTTTTAGGTGTGCAGGTTTTATCACGATGTTTTCCTTCACCGTTAAAGCAAGTGATAATTCATTGTGAATACACACATCACTTCGAAAAGTCAGAGGATTGTGCCTGGGGTTTGAACCCGCGACCGTCGAGATTCTCGACCGCGCGCCTAGACCTCGAGGCAATCACGACTCACAATAATTAAATATTAATATTCGATTCGATTCGAACGTTATTCGCACACCCCTAATTCTTATTGACACACCCATTCAACTTCGGAATTGTTTGCCAACGCATAGATTCCCTAATTCCTTAATCTTGGATCACTCTGTATTCATTCTGGACCTCAGTTCCTCGCTATTAGGCACAATGTTCAAAAAACGAATAAAAAGTTTTTTTTTTTTATTAATTAGGTCAATTCGTACAAGATCGTGGATTAATATCATACATAATTCGATAATAATAACAAATGATTACACATAGCGTTATCAATACGATATAATAATACATGAGTATTGGAGATATTGGGAGAAACTGAGTTTAGGGTGATACGTCATATGTGAGTGTAAACTCAAAGATCGCTGAATTTTAAGGAACAAATGGGTGAAAAAGTTCTAAGCTATAATTTTACATGCATATTTATTCATTGTAGATATATTCCAACTAAATTATTTATGAATAAATAAATAAAACAATATTCTATATTACTATAATTTTTATAATCTAGAGCTCGAAAGAATAACACTTGTCAGAGATTTAGGTGTATGTATATTTTAGACTCAAAACTATTATTAGACGCACACGTAGAAAAAACAGTTGCTGTAGCTTAAGACTTATACATAGTATGTTAGGCTTTATATTGAGAGTTAGTAAAGACATACATACATACATAAAGTCACGCCTGTATTCCCTGAAGGGGTAGGCAGAGGTGCATATCTACACCCACATTTCGCCAGGTATGTATCAGTCCCACGTTATAGGGGGCGAGCCTATTGCCGTTTTTCGGGCACATTTCCAGACTCTGTGCTGCTATTGGAAATTCCCTAATGGAAAAACCCAATAACACTTTGCCCGACCCGGGAATCGAACCCAGGACCTCTAGATCGCACGGCACATACTTGTACCGCGAGACCACGAGGCAGTCAGTTAGTAAAGATTTAAGGAAATTTCCACAAATCAGCTACTATATAATTATTTTGTGCGATCAATTTTGGAATATGGTTCTGTAGTGTGGAATCCACATTATCAGACGTTTATTTATCAACTTGAACGGATTCAGAATATTTATTTTTAGACATTTGAGATATCGTGCTAACCCAGAGGCAAAATTTTGTGAATTTTTAACTCTTGCGGAACGTAAACTAATCAGAGACCAATTGTTTCTTTATAAAAAAAAAAATGGCCACATTGATTCTCCAGAACTCCTTAGTCGAATATCGTTTATGAGTTTTCGTATCTCTGGGCGTAAAAAAAATACGTTTAAATCCACAGTATCTCGAACTAATTATGGATCTAACAATTAACATGTTTGTTCGCAGGTCGACTCATAATTATAATATACATTTCTCCGATATTGACCTATTTTTTGAGCCGCTTAATAGTTATAATAAGAAATCACTTTTTTTAGTGTAGCGGTTGGGTTATTTTTGCTTTATAAATATTTTTGATTGTAATTGTTCTGTATATGTCCCAAATAAAATAAATAAATAAAATTTAATCACATTATCGTAATATTGGTAAGTATAAAAATTAATAGAATACCTACCTTGAATAATTCGCTGCACCAAACACTATGGGAACAGCATCGTAATTCAACGCATGTAACAATTTTTCTGTCACGTAATCCTCACTGAACGAATTCTCAAACGAAAGATAGAAGTAGTAATCGTCTCTGATCTTTCTGTCACACACTTCCTCATCATCACGAGAACATTTAAAAGGACCGCAGCTTCCATAGATGTCGACTTGTAAGCCGTATATTTTTAATTCTCGCTGCAGCTCGCGGACAAAGTTCTCCCTGCCGCTTTTTGAATAACAGTTTGACACGAACCACGCCGCTGCCTTTGTTTTCGATTTTAGTTTCTCTTTAAATTCATCACTCACAGGATCCATGTCTTCAAGTTTTATCCATGTCATTTGTTTGTTCGGCCCGACAATATTCTTATTTCTATCCCTTATATTAAAATAGCCCCACCGGACTTCTGAATCTAATCTGAAGGTCCAAGTCCAGTTGAAATAGCTGTCCAATCTGTTAGAGCATATTGGATAGTAATCTGAAGATTCTATACTAGCAAAAGCGTATTTCTGGTGTGGAGATCGCTTTTTTGGTAAACTTCCCTGACTCATTCGCACTATTTCTGGGCCAGCAAAGGCAATCACGTCAAATTTTGTTACGTCTCCGAGGTAATTTCTATCACCAGTGACGAAGCAATTCACATGCGGGCAATTTCTATCAATAAAACCACTTTGCCCCTCGCCCATGTAAACAAAAGGAACATTCTTCTTCGAAGTCCATTGTAAAATGTATTTCATTTCCTTGTTTTCTTCGATTACTTTCTTTACCATCTTTGGTGCTTCAATTGTGGGTGCTTCTTTGTCAGCAATTACTAAATAGTTATTAGCTACTGCTTTATAAGCGTTGAGTATTTGTGCTGGTATTGTCACATCTTTCACTGATTTGTAAAGAAAAAGTCCCATCACTGTCAAAAAGATAAAGAACACGAACACTTTCTTTGTGAAAATTAGCCTCATAATTCGTATCAATTTTTACACGTTTACATTAATCCACGAGTCACGACTGAACAACTGCACTGAAACGGGCGTAATAAGCATTATCTCATTTCTAGCCATCAAAGTACGATACAATATCGTCACAACCACGCATATCTAATCTGCCGTATTCAATGCGACTGGGGTAACAACATATAAAAGTACGCTATTGCCTACATGAACTAAATAGTAATAATATTTTCCACTAACGAATATTACATTTATCACAGCCTCAAGGTCAGTAGTGCTCCAAAAAAACTTTAAAAAATTGTACAATTTTCGTTAGCATCGCACACGTAATCATAAAATAAATAATAATAAATAAATAAATACACCAACAGTCACATACATAGTTCTGACCCCACACTAGGATACAAGTCCTCTGTCGTGGGTATCAGAAACTACGAGAGACTTTTCGGTCTCACAAACACCCAGAACAGAAGATGATATCGTAGTACCATCGTTGTACTCAAAACAGTTTTTTTTTAACATCTATAGATGAGTCATGCACATGAAAATTTATGTGACAGAATCAGTACATAAGCAATAAGCAAACGATTATTAACGATTACACCAATAGTAAATCTGTTAAATACTGTTAATACGAAAAGGAGACCGATAACCATTCGGAACTTCGTTGAGTAAGTAAATTATATCATTCGTCATCCAACTCCAAGAATTTATTTATTTATTTACGCTTTACACATAACATATGTAAAGGTGGACTTAATGCCTGAGGCATTCTCTACCAGTCAAACCTTAGGTGGTGCAGAGATGAAAAGCGTAGGTGCGTAAATTGATTTATGATATACTACACAAGACATTAAACAAAATACATACATACATACGATATATAAAACATAAATATCTTAAGTAAATATATAGGTAATAATATATTACAGATATACATATTACATACAAAAATAAATACATTTATATATTTATATAAACAAACTATTGTTCTGAAGCATCTGCCATTCTGGATGTCAACAACTTCCGTACTAAGAATTCCGTATTAATAAAATCGGAAAAGACACAAGTCGTTTATCTATAACTCTTTAGTTCGCCGGGTCAGCTAGTCTATACAAATAAATAAAATTTGAGTGTCTGTTTGTAATATTGAAATAACCGCTTTTTAATAAATGAATAATATGGAAGTATACAAGGTACATATACCAAAATAACGTTTTTTAAAAATTTTGTCTGTCTGTCTGTTAGTTCCGGCTAATCTCCAAAACGGGTGGACCAATTTTAACGGGACTTTCACTGGCAGATAGCTGATGTAATAAGGAACAACTTAGGCAAAAAAACGGTTGTTAGGCGGAACGAAGTTCGCCAGGTCAGCTAGTCAATTATAAAATTATGAAAGCAAATATCAGACAAGTGGCGCCATCGGGTGTGAATGAAGAAAACGACTTTCTTCACAATTTTTTTACTGACCAAGTGGCATAGTTATTTAAATGTGCTTAAAAGAATGAAATCAACTATTTTTTAATAAAGTTAAGTTATCAACTTATAACGACATTCCCAGGTAATTGGAGGCAAGCCTTGTCGTTTTTCAGACAAATTTCCAGTCTTCGTGCAGCTTCTGCGAATTTCATTATTAAATATAGCAGCACCCTTTCCGAGTATCGAAATCGGGAACTCGGGATTTTCCGCCGCACTCTCGTGTTTCTTTGTTAATGCCATAGGTACTACTTACGACTAAACCTTATAAGAGATGAACGCTGTTTAATTCACAAAATTTGATTATTTTTTATATTACTGTCGTTACTTTAAAAAAGTAACAATTTAAATATACAGTACAAGTGTCTCAGGTGAACGAATCAACAACCCAATCGATATATAAGGTGTGCACAATGATAAGAATTATCAGGAACACCTTTTTGTGTCCATAGTATTGATTACTACTTATCGTATCCTGCCTATATCATACATACATACATAAACTCACGCCTGTCTCCCGTTAGGGTAGGCAGAGACTATTGAGCGCCAAATGCCACGGTCCAGACACACTTCTTTCGCTTCCTCAACTGACATTATCCTCTTCATGCATGCACATCGGTTTCGAGGACTCTTTATTTTACCCTTTTTAAATATATTACCTATGTAATCTTTATATGAGGCACTGAGACGTGGCCTCTCACTATGGGCCTCATTAGACGGCTCAGAGTCACTCAACGAGCTATGGAGAGGGCTATGCTCGGGGTTTCCCTATGAGGTCGAATCAGAATTGAGGAGATCCGTAGGAGAACTAAAGTAACCGACATAGCCCAGCGGATTAGCAAGTTGAAGTGGCAATGGGCCGGGCACATAGCGCGGAGAACCGATGGCCGATGGGGCCAAAAGGTTTTCGAGTGGAGGCCGCGTACCGGAAAGCGCAGCGTAGGACGTCCACCCACAAGATGGTCCGACGACCTGGTGAAGGTCGCGGGTCGTCGCTGGATGCAGGCTGCCTCCAACAGGTCACTATGGAAGTCATTGGGGGAGGCCTATATTCAGCAGTGGACTTCTTTAGGCTGATAATGATGATGATCTTTATAGGTGCACCTGGGCCTTCCTCGACCGACTTCACCACTCACTTACGCACAGTAAATCTCTTTCGTAATCCTGCAAACATTTATCCTTTCAATGCCTATACGGACATACGAGTATAAGAACATTTCGCTCGTAATGTCACGGCTGTATCTCTGTAGGAGGCAGGCAGAAGAGTATCTTGTCTTTGTGTCTCAGACACTCATGAATGCTATAGATGTTTCCATTGTTAAATAAATTTATAAGCGATTCGTTTTAATATCAGACATTCCTAAAAAGTTAACTCCATAAGCTTGTGCGTCTTGTTGTATGCTTCGTGGTCTCGCGGCACATGTATGTGTTGTGCGATCTAGAGGTCCCGGGTTCGATTCCCGAGTGGGACAGTGTTATTGGATTTTCCAATAGGAAGTTCTCAGTAGCAGCACGGAGTCTAGAAATGTGCCCGGAAAACCACAAGAGGCTAACCACCTATTACGTTGGACTGATACATTTCTGGGAATTTCGAAATGATTAAATTCAAGATTTCGAAATGTGGGTGCAGAAATACACCTCTGCCTACCCCTTCGGGGAATACAGGTTATGTACATATTTATGTATTTATGTACTCTCCCTTAATTTAAACACCACAAATAGTGTTTTACTTCTCAAAATATGCAGTTATGATTTATCTCAATTAAATTATAAAAAAAAATTAGTTGATCCCCACCTTTTTAATTCACTTAATATATTACAACATTAAGGTTCATCTACGCTCCCTGAAGAGACGGTGGCAGGCGAAGATTAAATAAGGTAACGTTGATATCGTAAAAAGCTGAGTGCGAATGAGGTATGAAATAATAAAAGAGGTTTTTCAAACGCCACTACAATTAATAATATCCACATTATTGATCAAAATGGGAAAAGCTAAGACTTTGAAAGTGTCACTTACGCCTCACATAAAATCAACGAATATCTAAAAATAGATTGCCCACACACAGAAAATAGAGTACATTTCGCTGTTGGGAGTTGGTAAAATTTTAGATACGAAAAGATACACTAGCAAAACAATACGGGAGGATTAAGCACGATATCCGTATTCATATTACTACTACGTACGGACCTCCTCTTTTACTGAGGAGGCTAGTCCACCACACTGGCCTAGTACTGCTTGGGGGACTATACATGTAAGAATATAAGAATTTCCATATTAAGAACTCTTAAGTTTGCAGGCTTCCTTACAGGTTTTTCTTCGCCTATTTAGTACGTTAATTATAATAAATGATATATCTATACTATTTATGTATATATTTATATAAATATTATTACAAAGAGGAAAGGATCTCAACCCAAGGACCCACATCGAGGGCATAATATCCGCCACTTCACGCAGGGTCGGAATCCTGAACAGGGTGCGCCGGTTTTTCACGCCCGGTCAGCTTTTCCGCTTATACAAAGCGCAGGTTCGGCCGGGTATGGAATACTGCTCGCACCTCTGGGACGGTTCCGCCAAATACCTACTCGATGCCTTGGATGGATTGCAGCGGCGTGCCATCCGCATTGTGAATGATGCAGACGTTACAGCCAACTTGGAGCCGCTACAGTTGCGCAGAGACATTGCCGCACTTAGCGTGTTCTACCGTCTGTATCATGGTGAGTGCTCTGAAGAATTGTTTAACCTTGTCCCATCCTCTCCGTTCCATACCAGAACCACGCGTGCGGGCATGCGAAGCCACAGCTTTATGGTCACAACATCCGCGGCTCGAACTAAAAAGTTCGCCAACTCCTACTTTTGCCGCACCATCAAGCTGTGGAATAGTTTGCCCGCTCACGTGTTCCCTCCTTCCTATGATCCTGGATCCTTTAAGCGAAGCGTGAAGAAGCATTTGTGCGGGCCGGCATGATTGTGTCGACCAGCGGGTGACCATCGTTTCTCGCTGGTTGGTATTATTTTTCTGGACTCCATTGTGCTTACCATCAGGTACAGTGGAGTCACTTTGCCGTGCCAGAAAAAAAAAAATAAAAAAAAAAAAAAAAATAAAGGTTTGTATTTTTTTATGTTAGTTACCAATAAACTCAAATAACTATGGAACCGATTTGAATGATTTTTGGTATGGAAATAGATGGGACTCATCGAAGTAACATAGGCTACTTTTTATCCCGGTAAAGTGAATTTTTCCCGTGGGAATGGGTATAGGTATGTTTAAATGTGAGAGTATCTCTATGTTTATTACGCTTTCACGCCTAAACAATTTGATGGATTTGAATATATAATTTTTGGTATGGACATAAATTGAACCCTGTGAAGTAACACAGACTATGTTTTATCCCGGGAAAATGTAATGTTTCCGTGTGGTGATTTCACGTCTAAACCATTTGACTGATTTGGATGATTTTTGGTATGAACAAAAATGGGACCTTAAAAAAATATAGTTTAAAAAAACACGCTTTTATAAATAAACCAAACTAAAAAGTTGAAAATATATATTTTAATAAGGATAAAATAATAAATAAAATTACATTAATTAAAAAAAGTGTGGGGTGCTATCTGAAAATATTTCGATAATGTCGCTACTACTATTAGTACCTATCTAGTCATGTGGGGCAAGTGTGCGCTATGGGTAAGAGTACGCAAATCCATGTATTTAAGTACAAAGTTTAAATAACGATTTAACTCCAAGTTATTCAAATGATAGTTATATTTCATATTCCCTATAAATGAAACAACGAATCTGTACAAGGTTTTATTATTTATAGGCAAAGAATTAAAATCATTTACCTGTCGTATAAAAACACACGAAATTGATCGTACTTTTTCGTTATTGTCTAAAATGTGAGCATAAATAATTCACTGGATCCTAATCTTTTTAGTACTACCTATAATTAAAAAAATCGTGTGATTAAAGCTACGTATGACCTCAAACACAGCTTTCAAGGATCTGTACATTGGTATATCGCTATACTAGCTAAATAAATAACTATTTTATTTACACACTTTTGATCTTATCTTCTTAGGATTCCACCAGCTATTTAAATGTTCATGTCTATTGACACCTTTTATAACTGTTTCATCGTTAATTTTCTCACATATTTTGCAATGGGGATCGGTTTCTGAAGATTCTTCAGGGTAGTGGTAAGTGTAGTGGTTATGCCATTTGAAGAAATCGTAATATCTTTCCTGATCACTTATGATTTCTGCCATCTGTTTTGCCAAACCCTTAGCTCCTAGCTCCAAGGCATTTAAATATATACCATCTGGCATGAACCTGAAAAAGAAATCGGATAGATGTGTTTCATAATCAGTTTAAAATGGAATCTACTTGTTTTACTTTTAGAGATTCCTAGTAAATCTAACTAGGATGCTTAGATACACAATTTATGTCTATAATATTTTATTACAGATTTAATGTCAATTTTAAAAGGAATTAAAAATCCGAGAATTGATATCACGGTCTTTGTTTTCAAATAATACAATTATCGAAATGTCTAAAAATTGTTTAACAAATAGAAATGTCTTAAAATAAATATCGGATCAGCTTAAATTTAATAAAAGCTGGGCAGTTTAATTTTACCATTAAGAAAAAGTTACGCTGCTTAGCAAACGTTTCCTTTAGTTTTGAGAAATTTAGGCATTTTCATCCACGTTAATAGTTGTTGGTGGAGAATAAACTTTCATGGTTAATTATTTTATTGTTAAGGCCGTTCGGTTGTAGAATGCACTCTCAGTAAGACGTGTACAATCACTGTCTCAACTCAAAATGCTTGTCAAAGAACACTTACTCCTGTTACTGACAGTTCGTAAAAACTTAATATTTTTTTACAGTTGAATCCCAAGTGCAAAGTTTTCTCACGATATTTTCCTGTACTATTTTGAATGAGTCTTAAAGTGTTTTTGGGGTGGAACTAATTATGCTATTTTAAAACGAAAGAATTATTATACCTACCTAGTATAATTAGCTGTTCCATATACAACAGGAACGGCATAATGATTAAGAGCGTGCAACAATTTCTCAGTAACATAGTCATCGCTGAATGAATTTTCGAATGAGAAATAAAAATAATAATCTCTCTCTACTTTCTTTAAACAATCTTCCATTCCTCCTCTGGAACACTTCTTCTTACCGCATCCTCCATATATATCAATAACCAATTTGTATTGATCCAGTTCCTTTTGAACTTTTTTAACAAAGTCACCTCGACCACTTAGAGCGTTGCAGTTCGAAACGAACCACGCGGCCGCAATACTTTTGTGCTGAAGTTTGTTTTTAATTTCATCGTCCACCACAGCCATTTCTTCAAGTTTCTTCCAATGCATTATTTGACTTGGACCAATAACTTCACCCGTTTTGTTTCTGATAATTATATATCCGTAATATATATCAGAATTTAATTTGTAGGTCCATGTTAAGTTAAAATATTTATCGAAATTATTGTTGCACAGAGGATAGTAGTCTGATGATTCCATGCTTACAAACACGAAGAGCTGATGTGTTGAGCGATTCGATGGCAAATCTGGCTTTTTTACTTTATGAATTTGGGGATCATGAAACAGTAAAACATCATAATCAAGTACGTTATTAAAGAATTTCTTATTCGTCGTAACGTAACAGTCGGTTACAGAGCAATTCTTTCTGATAAACACTTCCTGACCTTCTCCTAAGAATTTAAGAGGCTCATTTGGAGGGTGAGTCCAAATTAATATATACTTCAAACTTGAATTTACCTCTCTTGGAGTAGTAGTTTCAAGTTCATACCGAAACCGAAACAAATCTAGCGAATATACTTCGTTTCTATAATTTGTATTGGTCCACATAATTAACATAAAATAGATTACGAATGCTCCTAATAAATAATAAACAACTGGCTTGGACACTATTTTACCCATTCTTTTCAGTTAAATAATAACCACAAAAAAGTCGGTATTTTTGTACTTCTTACTTTATTGTCTCCCATAAATATGAGATTAAGTTCCTTTGTAATAATATTAGGAGTATATTTATATGCATGCAATCAATAATGTTCTCCTTTCACCTGCGAATCAAAATAAAACATTGTATAAAAATAATATTCCATGTGATTTATTAAGGTTTATGCAGTGTGAAAGTATAGCATTATTTCAATTAATCTTTTTTATGATTAGATGAATGTGTATCTAAGTCTTAAGATGACTCAATAAGCAGTTTAAGAAAAATAAAAAATAAATGTATTTGTATTTAAAAAAAATAACATTTAAAATATTCTAATCAATCTCTTAGTTCTTCTTCTCTAGATTGGCTTCAAATCATAGATTTATTTTCTTCTTTTAAAAAAACAAAAAACAAATGTGAAATGTTGCGCAACGTTAGGTAAAGATGGGTTAAAATTGGGTCATAACGATTAGCTATATTTGGTAGTACTTAGTACTAACAGACGAAAAACCGAACCATAGCTAGACAAACTACAGCACTTTTCTCAAGTGTGTTGCTAAATGGATTGGAAAAGATAAAGAGAAAATGGTGGAGGAGATAAGACGACAGAGGATTGTTGGGGCTCCGGCAATCACAATTTTTGTTATAAGTTGTTTTTAAATTGTCATCCTTATATTAGTCCTTATATTATACACATGTATGCGGAAGTATTTTTATCCCGGTATCACGTATCATTAGTTTTGATAATTTTTCGATAAATAAATTAGATTCTAGACATGATAAGATGCTACTTCTTTGTTATTTACAAATTCCGAAATTAAAACGAAGAGTTTCGTCTACTTCTTATTATTACTGATTTCATTGCTGTCGAGACCCAATTCAGAGGTTCACGTACAAAGTCATGGACAAAATTAAATAGTCCCATTACGAGCAGGGGTATTATCTAATAGACAAGGTTTTAAACTTAAGCCTTCCAACAGAGCAAGCATTAGAACTTCACACAACTTCACCTGAGAAATTCCTAGCATAAAGTTGGAGGTATAAGGGATTCCTCTCGAAGTTTTGATCACCATTTGTGTTATTTATTATGCATATACAGGGTTACTGGTTAGGTCGACCTATATCCGTTAAGGGCGTGTAGTTTACATCGTTTCTGGCTGATTTGACTATGAGACACCCTATCCTAAATCTAACCGTTTTCGAGATATTTGAATTTAATAGTTTTTTCCAAAAAACTCCCGATTTTCGGCTATTAGCTTAGATATTTTGAAATAAGTAAGTCTTATTATTACTATTATTTGATTTTTACATGTAAAATAAGATCCTTTATGACCTCAGTATCCAAAATTGTACATAAAATTAATAAATAAGTCGCTGTAGACGATTAAAACTTAAAAACCTTAACAAACATTTTGAAAGTTTATTTCTCTCGAAAAGATATCAAAAATATTATTATAGCACCTGCTTTGCAGATGTGCCATAAAATATCTACGTTTCATAAGCTATTCAACAAGGTACAACAATCCAGGGTTTTATTAATATTTTGTAGTAAAATCTTAGTTTCATAGGCTATAGGGGAGGCAAAGTTGAAGTATTTAGAGACAGGATAATTAATGCGACGATTAGTAAAATGAGAAGGAATGACTACTGCTGTCGTAAAAAGTGGACTTCGTTACAGATTGCGAAGATTTGTGCAAAACAGACGCAGACATCATCACCCCATATACATCCCACTGCTGGGCACGGGCCTCCTCTACTATTGAGAGGGTTAAGGCGTTAGTTACCACGCTAGTGCAGGTTGGCGGACTACAGACCTAAGAAATTTCTTAGAGCTTTTAGATGTGCCGGTTTCATCACGATGTTTTCCTTCACGGTTAAAGCATAATTTATTGTGAATACAGTTACATCTGAGCTGTAGAGGAGGCACGTGCCCAGCATTGGGACGTATGTATATTGTATGTATATGGGCTGATGATGATGATGATAACGATAAAAGCAGTGGCGGTACTTTCATAGAAGTCCAACTTTGAAAAGTCAGAGGTGTGTGCCTAGAGTTTGAACCCGCTACCGCCGAGATTCTCGACCGCGCGCCTAAACCTCGAGGCCATCACTGCTTATGAGGCAAACATGATGAACATAAAATTTATACTAAGATGTTTTTTGAGAACTGGAAAGTTTAATAAATGTAGTATTTTGTCAATCACCAATTGTTTTATTTAGTTTATTTTTGCCTCCCCTTAGCCTATGAAACTAAGATTTTTCTACAAACTATTAATAAAACCCTGGATTATTGTACCTCGTTAGATAGCTTATGAAACGTAGATATTTTTAAGCACATCTGCAAAGCAGGTGCCATAATAATATTTTTTGATATCCTAACGAGAAAAATTAACTTTCTAAATGTTTGTATAAGTTTTTAAGTTTTAATCGTCTACTGCGACTTATTTATTCATTTTATGTACAATTTTGGTTATTGAGGTCATAAAACATCTTATTTTAAATTTCAAAATCAAATAATAGTAATAATAAGACTTACACATTTCAAAATATCTAAGCTGATAGCCGTAAATCGGGTGTTTATTGGAAAAAACTATTAAATTCAAATATCTCTAAAACGGTTAGATTTAGGATAGGGTGTCTCATAGTCAAATCAGTCAGAAACAATGTAAACTACACGCCCTTAACGGATATAGGTCGACTTAACCTGTAACCCTGTATACACATAACTTTAAAAACAACGTGCGATATATTTAGGATTAGTACCAGCTGATATACATACGTAGTATCTCGACAGAGCGTGACAAACGCTAGTGAAATAATTTGAGCCATATAAACACCACATAACTTGCATAGGCAAGTGTTGTGCCACGCTTGTGATAGCACAACTGTATGTAAATTAAAATTTCGTAAAAATAATTTTAAATTCTATGTTTTCACCTTAACACAGTTTTTTCACTTCTATATATATTGAGAGGTTGACAAAAATTAACATAAAAATATCTTGTTAGTAAAAACACGTTTCACCGGTATCAATTCTAGTTTGTACTAACGCGATATCAAAACGTTCATGTTGATAAGGGATAATAGTATATTATCGGGTCATTCTGAAGATATGTAAAAAAATAATTACAGCGTCTTGAAATAATGATAATAACAATAAACATTCGCAATGTGAACATCATTTATTAATTAAAAATATTGTGAGTCGTGATTGAGAATCTCGACGGTCGCGGGTTCAAACCCCAGGCACAATCCTCTGACTTTTCGAAGTTATATGTGTATTCACAAAGAATTATCACGTACCTCAACGGTGAAGGAAAACATCGTGATGAAACCTGCACACCTAAAAGTTTATAGAAATTTCTTAGGTGTGTAGTCCACCAAACTGCACTAGGCCAGCGTGGTGGACTAAGATCTAAACCCTCTCAGTTTTAGAGGACGCCCGTGCCCGGCAGTGGTACGTTTATGGGATGATGATAATGTTGATGATGATTCTTGATAAATTATCACGCCCTTTAACGGTTAAGGAAAACGTCGTCAGAAAACCTGCACACCTAAGTTTCCTCCTCAAATACTTTGCTAGATATATGGAGTTAGTCAACTCCCATAAGGGTGGCGTGAAAGACTACGGTTTAACTAAACTACTAAAGTTCTAAGAATCCTTAAGAAGGGCCTTATTTGCAGTGGGACGTACATGCATGTGCTGATATACGTATTAATATGATGATGATGATAATGATATATTCATGTGGACTAATGCCAACTCATCTTAATTATAGATACGCTCGTGCCATTGTAGTTGAGATATCATCGTTGCCATCATTATCAGCTCATACATCTGACTTCCTCGTGGTACAAGTATGTGCCGTGGGATCTAGAGGTCCTGGGTTCGATTCCCGGGTCGGGCAAAGTGTTATTGATTTTTTCCATTAGGAAATTCTCAGTAACAGCACGGAGTCTGGGAATGTGCCCGAAAAACGGCAATAGGCTCGCCCCCTATTACGTGGGACTGATACATACCTGGCGAAATGTGGGTGCAGAAATGCACCTCTGCCTACCCCTTCGGGGAATACAGGCGTGAGTTTATGTATGTATGTACAACTAAGATGAGGTAGGCTTTAGTCCACCACGCTGGCCTAGTGCGGGTTGGCGGACGTCACACATAAGAAATTCCTAAGAATATTAAGATGTGCAGGTTTCCTTACAATGTTTAATTTCATCGTTATAGTAGGTACGTGATAATATATTTTGAATACACACATAACTTCGAAGAGTCAGTAGTTCATAGTTGAGATGTAATATTATAAGATTAGTATGTTTAACGCCCTAATCTTGTAATTTACTCTTCTTTCTATTCCAGTTATTTTCATAGTATTCGAAGTATAGCTTACTTGCCTTGCGCTCTAAAAGAGAAGCAATGCTTCTTTAATCCTGGATCCTTTAAGCGAAGCGTGAAGAAGCATTTGTGCGGGCCGGCATGATTGTGGCGACCAGCGGGTGACCATCGTTTCTCGCTGGTCGGTATTATTTTTCTGGACTCCACTGTGCTTACCATCAGGAACAGTGGAGTCACTATGCCGTGCCAGATAAAAAAAAAAGGATAATCAAGTTGCTTGAATTATTATTTCCATAGAAAAAGAGAACCGTTAAATGGTTAGAGAATAACCCATCTAGAAATATACGTCTCTGATATCGATAGCGAATTAATAATCATTGTTGCAGACATCATATCAAACGGTAGACACATAATACTATATCGTAGTAAACCATAGGAATTTTGAAATTTCATTACTTTCATACATTACTTACTTTTAACAAGGTGGTCCGTGACCAACATTGGCTAAGCAGAGGATATTCCTATTTCGCCAGGTATGTATCAATCCCACGTAATAGGGGGGGGGGGGGGGCTATTGCCGTTTTTCGGGCACATTTCCAGACTCCGTGCTGCTACCGAGAATTTGCCAATGGAAACCCAATAACACTTTGCCTGACCCGGGAATCGAACCCAGGACCTCTAGATCGCACGGCACACACTTATGCTTAGACCACGAGGCAGTCCTATTATGCCTGCTTACTTTTTGCCAGTTGTGACATCTAGCGTTATAAGGAACTTTGTCTGACATATTTCCGGATTTATCACGAAATCTGGGGTTCTGCTACTGGGACAATTCTAAAGTGAAACCGAATCACTTACTGCGCGACCCCGGAATCGAACGGCTTCTCGGACGCACGTGTCATGTTATGCAACTACGACCAACATACTATATTTATTTATTACTATCTAAATATATATGTATGTCAGTACATACCGTCGTGATGGCCTCGAGGTTTAAGCACGCGGTCGATAATCTCGACGGTCGCGGGTTCAAACCCCAGGCACACACCTCTGACTTTTCGAAGTTATGTGTGTATTCAAAATGAATTATCACGTACTTTAACGGTGAGAGAAAACATCGTGATGAAACCTGCACAACCTACAAGTTCTACGGAACTTCTTAGGTGTGTAGTCCGCCAACCCGCACTAGGCCAGCGTGGTAGACTAAGGCCTAAACCCACTCCGTTGTAGAGGAGGCCCGTGCCCAGCAGTGGGACGTATATGGGCTGATGATGATGATGGTGAGTACATATGGTAGTAGCCGTGCACTGTGAGTTTTTTTTTAATATGAGATGGTGTCAAAACCGTACCTAACAAAAAAAATGAAATCGTGAACTGGTAACCTATTCCACAATTCTATGGTATAGCAAAGACTCAATTTTGCGAACCTTTTGAGTGAAATGTAATGTTATTTTGGTATATGGTCCGAAGTGTTTGTAGTGAGGCAGGAGAATCTGTTGTAGGAGTTATAAAAGATGGTAAGGTTATAAGGGATCAAAAGGAAATTTTGAATGAATGGAAGAAATATATCGAAAGTTTATTCATGGATGGGGAAGAAATTGCAAACATACTCGTACAACACGAAGTACACGCCTAAGAAATTCCTAAGAACTTGTAAGTGTGCAGGTTTCGTCACGATGTTTTTCTCCACGGTTAAAGTCCGTGATAATTCTTTGTGAATACGCACATCTTCGAAACACACACACAGGTGTGGCCTGGGGTTTGAACCCGTGACCGTCGAGATTCTCGACCGCGTGCCTTTCGAGGTAAAACGGTAAAAAGTGTAAAAAACCTGCCAAGGTATATCTTGCCCGTCGTAAGGGGAGAGTGCCTGGATGTATATATCTGTATCGAAATAAGAGGCGCCTTGTTTAAATACGGTGGCGCTAGTGTAGGGTGAGGTATTCAAAATGTCATTACAAATTAAGATTTGTTCTTACGCGCTTAATGATAAATTTTGACGGCAATAACGCAGACCTCGCTAGTGGCATCAATTGTTGAGCAAAAAAAACCGTAGCCCTCATTGGCAGCGGGCGCATTGTTTGCCTTCTATCTCGGACATTCATTTTACCATGGGCGTCCAAAGTGAGTGAGAAATTAGTCTGTATCTCCGATTATGAAAAGACCGACATTATTAGATCTACTATTGGGAGATGATAAATTGTTTTTGGTTAATCGGATTTATTTGAACCGCATTACACTAACCATCACTGGTCACTTTATCATTATCATCAGGAATTTTTAATTTAATACCATCACCGCTACTAACGGCATTGAATCTGGTGATAAGTTCGTTGCTACGAAGATAAAGTTTTTGTATCAAAAATGCTCGTCACTCACCGCTGTACAAATTCGGGCCAGCGCAGCAAGAGACTTTAACAGTTTTAACTCAAGACAGTGGTATGATAACGGTTGAGTTGGCTTCCTCGTACTACTTTCGTCCTCGTTGTCGTCAATCATTTTTGTACACGACGAAAAATAATAATTATAATTAAAGACTTATTTATCCATCCATCTATTCCTCCGCAACATGACGTCATTCTTCATTATTGGATCTTTTTAACAAATCAGAAACCAACAGTATAAAAATCTACTATTAACCTTTGGAAATGCAGCCGTTACATTAAACAACATACTCGTATATATGTACATATAGTATTTATTTATTTTATTTATTTATGCTTTTTACACATTGCGTATAAAGGCGGACTTAATGCCTAAGGCATTCTCTAACAGTCGACCTTTGGGTGATGCAGAGATAAAAGGTAGGTGCATAAACAGTGCGAAAGGGTAAAATAATATACAACAATAATAATAAATGGAACAACTATATATATTAACATAAGTACACAGATAAGTAAATAATTATAGATAAATACAAATACACATACAATATATAAAAATATATATTATGCAATATATAATAAATACATACATACATAAATACATATAAAGAGGGGAAAAAATAAAAAAAATAGTATGTCAACTCCTATGTAGTTTCTACCTCAATCTTTAGACTGACTACTTTGAAAGTATATTCCTTAATATATTTCCGTCGTAGTGTGTAGCGACATATTGCTGCGAGCTTATTGTAAGGTGCGTCCCGAGCCTGCGGGTGATTGATGAGTCTCGCACGACAGACTTTATTCAAGACGCGAACACAGACGGATGTGTACGTTTTTACCAACGTAATGAAACGTGAACGCAACATAATTACTCCATTATAACACAGGAATTAGAAATTATAAAGCAACAATACTACTAAGTATACCTACATAGTACTAAATTTTATACCCTCCCTCCCTCCCTCAAATGCAACGCACCATAACGTTTTTCTTTACCATGCCAGCCACTGAGACTCTTTCATTACTGGTATACGGAAAAAATTATACGTATCGCGTTGTTTAAATACCCTCTCCCGCCCTTGTAACGCAACAAGACCCCCCAAAATTGCGTTACGTTATACTTGAATGCTCCCTAATGACTCAGGTTGTGTTGGCAGAGGTGCAGTTTTACATCTTGGTTTTAGCAGGTTTATTAAAAGTCCCACGTAATAGGGGGTCGTATTGCTGTATAATTACCATTGGCAGTAATGTTTCTGAACTCCGTGTTGCTATAGAAATTTCATAATAAAAATAACACTTTAGAACAATTTACAAATTCGAAATCGATAATAATCCTGCCCTGTTATCGGGATTAGAACGACAGCTGAAGAAACCTGGGCTCAGAAATACACCACTGTCTACTCTATCATGAATACCGACGTGAGTATGAGTACAAAGTACCCTTACGCGAAAAAAAGAGTCCATGGACACAGAAAAAACTGAGAGTGCCGTTGAGAGATTGTTGAATTTATTAAACTTTAGCAAAAGGGTCTCGCGTGTACTAAAATCCATAATAAACTGGCAATATTCCCGGTGACCGGACCGACAGCCCGCTGGAGCCCCTATGATGGATCGGTGCGATCCCTTCACTTTGATTTATTTCTCTATTATGACTAAAAACTCGATTTTATTATAGTTTTTTGTTTCATAAACCGTTATATATTGGCAGATATTTTCTCGCACATGTTCGAATAAATCAACTTTGATTATGGATGGTCTAGAATGTGTTCAAATACGAATTATGAACAAATCAATGGAATGGCCGTAATCAGTCGTACTTTTAAGTCCAGATACCTATGTATCCTCTATTTTATACGTTGGTAACAATAGTCAGAATATTTTTTTTTCAGAATATTTTTTTTTAAATTGTGTATAAACGTCTTTGTGAACCCGAAAACATGCCATAAAATTTAACCACATACACAACTAAGCAAATGAAAAAAAGAAAATAGTCAAAAAACAATAATTTCCTTTCACACGCCATATCTTATCCAATATATGTACCAGTGGCGGTACTTCCATAGAAGCCCAAAAGCCCACCTTGCCTTACAAAATTCAGAATAATAATCTTTAAGCTTCAAATCTATATTTAACAAAAGCAATTTGTCATATAAATGAGAGTATCCTGACTCCTCAATAAACAAATATAAACTAAACATTTCATAATTAATGTGTAACGATTTTGGGCTTCTATGGAAGTACCGCCACTGATATGTACCTACATATCGCTCATCCAGTGCGACAGTGACACAACTGCTTTGTAAAATTTACACTACGCCAGTTTTAAGATTTTTATGACATAATTATCTGAAGATTCTTAACTTTTCGAAACGACTTTCAGCTCTTTGGCGGGCGTCTTGTGAACTAACAAATGCGACGTTTTCATCACAAATTTTTGACAAAATTAAGTCAGTTACGCATTTGTTTGTAAAAAGTGGGGGAATTGGGAACACTTAACTTCAAACGCTCAAAAGTAATAGAAACACGTCACAGATATAGTCAACTTTTATTACAACATAAACTATGCTTATCTAACTACTTATTAATGACAAAATATTCTGAAAAATCAACACTATACCAAAGATATAAACAAAAACAAAAAACATTGTCGTTCCTTTTTACCCGATACCCTATGGGGTAATTGAGATCAGCCCGCGGGGGAAATGGGTACGGTATGGGGTAATTAGGAACGACATATTCAAATCTTTATAATAAACTACCATTTTACTGGTTGGCAGATATCATACACGTAACCTCTATTAGTCTCGCCGGCAGTACATTTTTCGTGTGCCCAGAGCTTATAAATGGCGAACATGATCCAATCCTCTGTCGGTGGGGATTCTTACTTTTCATTGCACATTAATCAACAAAACTCCTCTTCATTTTTTTTGTAAAGCTTTTTTAAAATTTCTTACTCGTTTACCCTTGACTTGTGGCTTCTTTTGTATTGTTTTAATGGGTGTTTCGTTTTTTTTTTGAACATTTGTATTTTTTTAGCTTTTCTCTCAATTTATCTCTTCTGTTCGTCCTCTAGGATAAAATAAAATCTGAGAATGCCTCTTATTCTGTCGCAGTAGGAGTGACAGACTCGAGACATAAAGTCATAGCACCAATCTTTGCCTGCCAGCTGGGTTTCCTTGTTAAAATTGTGTTGCAGTTTACTAGCTTCAGCAAATCCATATAAGCAATACTTCGTAGTAAACTTTGTGTTATACCCTAAAGAGTCTTGCAGCAATCAAGTATGTATTTTTCTAGCTGGTTTTCTTGTTCTTTCTTAAATACACTAGACCGACCTTTTTTGGTATTATGAATTCGTTTTGTTTCAATTGTTTGAATAATGTTGTTTTTGGTATTGAGTATGTAGTAGCAGCTTTGCCTAATGTGAACTTTTTACGTTTTATATCTTCGATTGCACGATCTTCAATTTTATATTTTGGTTTAGTCTTTCGAATGTAATTTCAAGGCATCTAAAACAATTTGTAATATTAAAACATTTTCTAACAATCAACCAGCAGTACTAGAGTAATTAAGAAAGAATACAAGGGGTATTTGGGAACGTTCCCAATTACCCGCCTGACGTCGTTCCCAATTGCCCGAAGTAGTTAATAAATGGATAAAATGGCCGCCATCTTTAATAGTTTTTTTTTAACTTCAAATCACGTAGGGTTTGAATACAGATAGTATATGTATGATAGTAACAAAATATGGTGGTTTCGAACTGAAAAATATGATAGTTACATCTATTATAATACACGACAAAAATATAACGAAAATGCAAAAAACATTGTTCGACTCACTGTGACAGCACGTTTGCGGCGTTTTACTCTCACTTTTGCACACGTACTGAGGGGTGCTGAATGCATCCTTCGAATAAGCGTGAGACGGTGTGGTGCTGGTGGAAGTACTACTTACCTAGCAGTTCCGATTTACCCGCCGTTCTCAATTACCCCACTCTCCCTATATCAGCGCCGAAACGTTGCTCAATCCATATGACCATGTAGTTTTTTATTTAACAAAAAAAGTGGGCCTGAGCGCCCCGCTATAAGGTAGGTATCAGAACAAGAACATTATGATTTTAAATCGCGATTTTTGGCAAATTTACAAAACGGATTTTGCTTAAATTTTATATATTGTAAGACAATAAGGGAACTCCGTCACAAATACGCGGCTTAAACTAATCTCATAATGTTGGGTTCACTTGTAAAATACTTAATGTATATTGCTATTGCGTAGATAGATACCTATAAATTCTTTAGCCATAACTTACTCTGGTATAATGTTTATACAAAATGCATGCCTAAAACTCTTTGTGTTAATGTTAAAGGGATCCCAAAATGCCTAGGGGCCTTTATTCCGAGAAGGTTAACGAAGGTGTGTCTCCCAGGACGTTAAACCGCAATCAGTTCCAATCCCGATTGTGACAGGGGTCAGTCTAAAGCTGAGAAAAAAAAAACCGGTTAGAAGACTCGTAGACAGAGCCTCGTGGTCTCTCGGCGCAAGTGTGCGATCGAAAGGATCAGGGTTCGATTACCGGTTAGGGAAATTGTTTTTGATTCAAAAGTGGCAATAGATGAGTCTATTTCTCCGTTTTATGTAGGATTTAAAAATTTACAAAATGAGGGCCAAATGCACCTCTGCCTATCCTTTTGGGAGTACATGCGCGATGTATATACGTCATAATATTACGACGCACGTATGTTTTCTTGACGTCATCATAAATCACCCGCAATGTTGTAAATGATCAACAAGCCGCAATAAGTCACATTCCGTCTGCGAGATCTATTCATCAATCTTAAGCCCAGCTGGTGAATGTAAATGGATCATTAGCTGTGCACAAAATACGGCCAGAGTAATGGGCGACAATCAAATGTTCCATTAAGTGAAGACTTAAGAAATAAGAAACAATGAATGAAGTCATCAATATTTAATTGAAGGTTTGAAATTAAGTTGCTCCCTGAGCAGTCGAACTTTTCGTAGCATAATATAATACATTTTTTATATACTATGACTATAGAATCTAAAAAGTAGTAGTAAATGTCCACGAATTTCTCTCACATCTGTAAGTTTTTTTACGTGAAAGTTTCGTTAGTAACTTGATTTCTGTATCCGCGTG
This sequence comes from Hemaris fuciformis, assembly GCA_907164795.1. Classification (NCBI taxonomy): domain Eukaryota; kingdom Metazoa; phylum Arthropoda; class Insecta; order Lepidoptera; family Sphingidae; genus Hemaris; species Hemaris fuciformis. The sequence continues at coordinate 5,386,679 of OU015440.1, read as the reverse complement.
GTCGATTCATAACACTATATCAAGTTAGATAAAGTGTTATTGGTTTTACAATTAGAAAATTACGTGAGACCTAAAAAAACAGCTGCCAAAACTTTGGCGTAGAAATATATGCCAATTCGACCAAATAAATGTCTAAAGCCTTTAAGATCATTAATTATTGTCTCCTAGCCGGCCCATATAGATACCAATTCTAACATTATAGATTATTAAGCCACGGACAATAACTCCTTATCAAGTTACTTCTTAAAGACCAAATGAGTTATAATTGTAAAAGAAGAAATGTCATACGTCAGTTCTGTCATTGTGGTATTATGAGTATTTGAATTGTAAATAAAAATTTCGTAAAAACTTAACATACTATGCGCCCTGTTTTCATTTACAAGCGATATTACTCACAATATTTTAAAAATGTGAAAAGGATTGTGTGGTATGTATGGCCCACTTTATAACTGTGTTAATGATAAGTCACAAATATTATGCACGCACACATACAAACCTCTTTACACGCTACTTCAAGGCGTTAACAATAATAATTATATTTTATAACAACATAGAATATAATTTCTATGAATATCCAATAAAAAACTTAATAATTTCTTGAAGGCATACTAATAATTCATCATCATCATCATCAGCCCAAATACGTCCCACTGCTGAGAACGGGCCTCCTCTACAACTAAGAGGGTTTAGGCCTTAGTCCAATAATTACATACTAATAATTACATACAAACTAATGTCTACAACTGATAGGAAACCATACTACGATGATAAGTGTCGTGATAACCCGAATCTAGGTGAGGCTTTTAATGTTTTTTTTCGCAAGAAGACAATTTAAAGGATTATTACAAATATATTAAATTAATTTCCTCTATTTTGGTAGTCCTCAACGTATTTGTTTTGTCTTTAATATTAAACGCCTAAGAATAATTATTTCTCATTATAATTTATAATACCTAATTATCAACCACCAAGATACAAGGGTTGATGCCCTTGTTAGATCAGGAAAGGACCTCATCTGCAGCTGAGAGGGATTAGACTTCGGACCGCTTTAATATCCTAGTGAAGATTGGCGAATTTCCTATACCTAAAAAGTCTCTGTGCTTAAGTCTTACCTACGCAGTTTTGATCTAGATGTCTTCTGACTCATTTTGTCTTACATATAATTATTAGGTATTCCGGTTAGTTTTGAGGGAACGTGTCAAGTAGCTGTCGCGTCACTTCGGTGCAAATTACTTAAATATTCGATATTGTATGTTTTAACTTGCACTTTAATTATTCAAAGTAACCTATTTATAGTAAACGCATGCAAGTTTTTAGTGTGATTAAGTATGGAATGCGATAAATATCACTTTCGTAATTTACTTCTGTTTTTTACTGCATTACAATGCTCGCCCACACGTCGCAAAAACTGTAAGAGATACACTTTCAGATCTTCAGAGGGAAGTGTTTCCTGCAAGGCGCAAATTCTCCAGATTGTGCTCCTTCTGATTACCATCTATTTCGATCTATGCAACACATACTTGCAGATCAGCACTAAACAAAAAATCGTATGTATAAAAAAATGGATCGATGAATGGATAGCTTCAAAAATTATCAGTTTTTTAAATTATGGAATCCATTTGTTTCCCGAAAAATGGCAAAAGGTTGTATGTAGCAATGAAGCCTATTTGAATAAAATTAATTTAACTTTTTTATAATACAAAAGTATTTCGTTTTTAATATATCCCTAAAAACTAACCGGAAGACCTAATAAATTAATACTTATTGGCAAGCTTTATTAAGTTTTTGAGTCTACAATCCCTGTTCCTTAAACTTCCCTGTTTGCTACCCAACTTTAGCGTTTCCTAAGCAGTACAATGTTCGAGATGTCTCACGAAGCTAAACACACACTTACCTAATGTATGTCGTAATGACTTGAAGTTAGCTTCAAGTTCTAGTGAACTAAGGATAGTTTCTAGAATTAATTCGGTCAGTATTCGCCAGATAATTTAAAAGCTTTTTACAAAAGGGTCCTTTTTAATCTGTGTTACGCGAGGATTTCTCGTATGTTGGTCAATTTAACTAAAATATTGTGTTAATTTTTGACCTTTGCTGGTGGTAGGATATTCGTATCCGCCCGGATAGCGACCACCGTACACAGGGCGTAAAACCCGCCATAGTGGCACATGCAAGTGTGCCGCGTTCCGGGATTAGCCAGTGTATATCCGGTTTTCGGGGGGGGCTTCAATCATGGTGAAAGGATGACCATGCCGGCATTTTTTGGCCGGTTTCTCGCGGTCGGTCCTTTGTTCACCATGGTATTAGTCCCCCAAACTTCTTCCCAAGATAGGTGTAAGAGGTTTTCGGCCGGCATGATTGCGTCGACCAACGGGAGATCTTCATCTCTCGCTGGTCGGCACTTTTTCTGGACTCCATTACAATTACCATCAGGTGCAATGGGGTCACTTTGCCGTGCCAGTATTAAAAAAAAACCTTATTTATCTACTTAACTTTATCTTTACTTCTAATATAACAAACGAGAGTACATCATACAAACTCACGTCCTTCGCTTCCTCAACTGACATTATCCTCTTGACTCTTAACATTACCTTTTTTACAACGACGAGAGTCAACAACAAATAATATTCAAAAATAATATACAAAGATAGTCTCGTTCTATATTAAATAAACATTTAGAAAAGTATGGCATTTTTATATTGGCACTTAAATTAAAAACTGTATTACAACCGATGATTTTGCTCCATTTCAGGTACATATACTACACATTCTAGAAACAAATGTGCACGAACGTCGCTCTAGTAGAGAGGCTAGAATGTTACACGCAAATTCTGGTCGACAGCTTCGAGGAATTCGTCACAAAATCACTGATTATTATCACAATAGCTATCGGTGGTGTCATCGCTGTACTTATATACGCCCTCAAGATAATAAACAATAGACAAGCAGAAGCAAGTAGGTATAAAAATATCTAAACCTATATTGGCGTAAAAGTTGAGTCATCTAAGCATAACAAAATCTTTTGAAGCTAAGAATATGAAAATAGATAGTAATTTCTTTTTTTTTCATGAAATGAGTCAACAGGGACGTATTACTGGAAAATCACATACTTGTATTGGGGGACGAGAGCGAAATATTTTTGTAAAAAAATTAGAACAATTGTAGGTATTATTGACATAATCCCATTCTTAATTACTGGACTGTGAACAAGCAACGATTTTTTATAATTTATATATTAAATATTAAATGTATATATTTATTATTTATGTATTAAATAAATTTACTTATATTATAAATTTACATAGAATTTATATATTAAATAAATTTACTAAATAATGTCATTTTCTACTAGATCCGACAAGATATCCTTTGCCATTCCGAACCAAGAAAAGTTCCAGCCACACCAGCAAATGTAGCAGGAAATGCAAGAACAGTGCACTAGCTTGTTCTAGAAGTATATCGCAAAGTGATAAATCTGCCACCATCTCCCCTGCACCCAGTTATGATGAGAAGCCATTGAGTTCAGTTACATTGTCTGACTGTTGTAAACTGAGGGTAAGGAGTACACAGCTGGGGGTCTTATTAGGGTAACATAAATACGTACACACCCCACACGTATTCGCCGAAGGGGTAGGCTCAGGTGCATTTCTGCACCTTCATTTTGCTGATTGAGTTTGGTCCTATGTCCCCAACCGAGCCTAATTTGGTTTTTGGGCACATTTCCAGACTCCGTGCGTGAGAATTTTTCAATGGAACAACCCAATAACACTATCCGACCGAAGAATCGAACTCAGGATATCTAGACGCGAGTCCACGAGGCAGTCAAATTATTACGTCTTTTAGTCAAATTATTATTATTACTAGGTTTAATGTTACGAAATTTTGATAAGCAGAATAGAGTCTGGAAGTACATAATTACCAAAATAATTGAAAGACCTTAAACAAAAAAAGCGCTAGTAAAAATTAAAAAGTAGGTATCTAAAATTACTGTTTTTGTATTTTTTTATTATAAATCAAAACGCAACAGTAAGCAGTTGTCACGTCGATTTTGAAGTAGACAATTAAAAAATACTTTCTTCGTCTGCAATACTAATTATTACCGATGCACCGATTTGTTATCACACTTATATAATTGTGATAAGACATGTATATTTTTTGTGATAATTGAAAAGTTAGTTGATTATTAAATATCTACACTTCAGATAACATACATACAATGTAATAGTTATATTGTACTGATTTGTAACATGTGTATTAATTTTACAGAGTTGCTCATCAAGCTCGAGGTCTTTGCCTAAAAAAGAATCTTCTAATAGGTAAGTTTCTTAGAATCGTCGACTCTGATGCGAGATTTTATTTCTGTACAGGCCTCGACAGTAAAACTTTTGGATTGACAGGTCTTGAAAAGCATATTACACACAATACATTGCAACTATTTGAATTTTGAATTTGAATTTGAACCGAATACCCATATATCAGTCCACGAAGAAGTGAATTGTAAACTACCCACCCATTAGTCTATTATTAGTCTAATAATTAAATTGTGAGTGCAGTGATGGCCTCGAGGTTTAGGCACGCGGTCGAGAATTTCGGCGGTCGCAGGTTCAAACCCCAGGCACACACGTCTGACTTTTCGAAGTTATGTGTGTATTCACAATGAATTATCACTTGCTTTAACGGTGACGGAAAACATCGTGATAAAACCTGCACACCTAAAAGTTCTTAGGAATTTCTTAGGTGTGTAGTCCGCGAACCCGCACTAGGCCAGCGTGGTGGACTAAGGCCTAAACCCTCTCAGTTGTAGAGGAGGCCCGTGCTCAGCAGTGGGACGTATATGGGCTCATCATCTACAGCCCTTTCTTTCATCCCACTGCTGGGCATAGGCCTCTCTTCCAGCATGCCATTCGTCTCTATCCTGGGCCAGTCGCATCCAAGATCTGCCAGCCACGTTAACCAAAGCGTCCACCCATCTCGCTGCTAGTCGGCCAACACTGCGCTTGCCCTCCCTCGGCCACCACTCGGTCACCGCCTTACTCCATCTCTCGTCAGCCCGCCTTACCAAGTGTCCCGCCCAATTCCATTTAAGGTTCACAATTGAAGTCCCGATGTCACGAACTTTGGTTTTTCGACGGATTTCCACATTGCGAACACGATCTTGGAGCCTGATGCCAAGCATGGAGCGTTCCATTGCCCTTTGGGCTATGATATGGGCTTGGATATGGGCTGATGATGAATTAAATTGTGAGCCTTGTAAAACATTCTTATAATGTGACAAACTGCTCAGACGAAACACTTACCTCTGTGATTTTTATCCATTATAAATTCATCAAAGTAATGTAAAGTAACCATCCCATACTTGATTTAAAATTAATCACTAAACATATGTATAGTGCAAAAAAATTATATATATTTTTATTGCAGACTCACGATGTCTAGTCTACCTTTCCGCTGTCCAAGTTGTTAGTACCTATATCATTTATATGAAATTATTATAGTTTTACCCCTTTCAGTTGCAGAGGAGGCCCGTCCCCAGCAATGGGACGTATATGGACTAATGATGATGATTACTGTTTTACAGTAGAACCTCTATAAGTCGAACATCAAGGGAGGCAAAAAAATCGAGTTATAGAGTTTTTGACATATGGAGGATTTTGACATAAGCGGTTTTTTATTCGACATAAAGAGCTTGAGTTTAACGCTTATACAATTTGAATTAGATATAATATAGCTATGTTCGAGACACAGAGGTCCAGCTTAATTTTTCGAGTTACGGAGGGAAAATATGTACCAAAATGATTCACTGATTATTTCGACTAATAGAGGGTTGAGATTTTGAGTAATGGAGGTTTTGGTGTTTGAAGAGAAGGGAACAAATCATTTTTTCGATATTTGCAGTTTTTCAACTTATCGAGGTTCGACTTAACGAGATTCTACTGTAATATGTTTGTCTCGTTAGTAGCATAAGTTTGTGGCTCGCAATCAAATGAAATGAGAAAATCCTAGGTTGTATGTGGGTTAGAATTGTGCCCGAGAAAGGGCAATGGGCTTCACCGCTATGGAAAACCCAAAAACAGCTGATGACATATTATGGCAGTGAAAATGCCTATACGTAGGCATTAATTTAAATTGCCGACTAATGACAAACAGTTATCTCTCTATAATTGAATCTTGAGTCGTGATGGCCTCGAGGTTACGAGAATCTCGACGGTCGCAGCTTCAAACCCCAGGTAAGTTATGTGTGTATTCACAAAGAATTATCACGTACGTTATCGTGATGAAACCTGCACACCTAAAAATTCTTAGGAAATTCTTAGGTGTGTAGTCCGCCAACCCGCACTAGGCCAGCGTCGTGGACTAAGGCCTAAACCCTCTCAGTTGTAGAGGTGGCCCGTGCCCAGCAGTGGGACGTATATGATGAATTTTTCTTTGTTTTTTGATAGCATTAAATACTATCTCCTTTACAGGTAATCGTTCTAGCGCCTTCGCAAATGTAACAGCAAAAAAGTCCTGCTGCTCCTTGTGCTGCGAAAAAGATTTTAGGCGTTAATATTTCGGCGATAATTCGATACAATTAAAAAATTACATACTTTAAAAAATATTTAAAACATTCATTCTTTCTCTCTATATTAAAAGAAATATATAAATTCTTTAAAAAAAAACAATTAAATTCTGTGAAAACCATTATTTTTACGAATCCTGTTATCGTATTGTATAAAAATGTTTTAAAAATATTATTGCAAGATAAATAAATAAAAACGCGACTATGATATACTGTTTCGGTAAAAAAAAGTCGCAGGCGCATAGAATGTTTATAATTTGTGCTGTTTTTATATTTAGGTCTCGACTCTCCGAGTTAATTTATTATGTAGTATGGTTATGTCACTAATAAAGATTTTTCGTAAAATATTCAGTTTGTTTTTTTTTCACAGCAAATATTTGTAACATTATACGTATATGTTTCTGAAAAGAGAAAGGTATACTCATCAATGATCAATAGACTATCTTTTATGAATTTCTTTGAATAAAGAATTATACATATCAAACTGTGAATTATTGATTATTTTTATTTTTTTTTGTATTATTTATCAAAAAGTACATAGGTAAGGTCTATTGGTAAGGTGTTACTAATCGACTCTACACATCGGTCCGCAATCTTCACAACACTAAAGTCAATACGCATTTGACAAAATGATTTATAAATAAAATTCGAAATAAAAAATTAAATTTATTTAATGATGGTGTAGATTTATCAAAGAAAATGGCTAGGCAAAATATTTACTCAGGTAAAAACATTTGAATAATAATTTACATTTAATTTTAAATATGTGAAGATTAATACGTATTTAACCACGTAAATCTCAATGCGCTCTGCAAAATGACGAAAATACATCATGAAGGGATCTGCTCCCTTGAGGTTGCCTTGAAAGAGGCAGTGAATAGCTGTGGAATAATTGTAGAAGGGACTCGTCCGCGCACAGTAGCCGTCCTCCTGAAGAGAACCGCTACCGAAGGTATTTGGTATGCCGGTGTAGGCAGTGGCGGTACTTCCACAGGATCCCAGAAGCCCAGTTTGCCTTTAAAAATTCCGTATAATAATATTGAAGCTTTAAATCTTTATTGAACAAAGGCAACTTGATATAAACAGGACAATACTAACCCCACAATAAACCATTATAAACTAGACATTACACAATTAACGTGTAACGCTTTTGGGCTTCTATGGATGTACCGCCACTGGGTACTCAGCACGGCTTTGACATCCGCATGACATCTCCTTCTCCCCTCCTCCGATGGCCGATACGAAGTCGATCCATGACTATGAAGCCTCTCCAAAAATAAGGTGATCCTCAACCATCCTACCGACTGTAAGGATCTTAGCAGTTGCCGAGCGCACTACGAAGGCAGTAAGTAGGTTGGACACTAATGATAATCTATTTTTAAGGGTCCTACGATCCAAACTCTCGTACGACATTTAGAAATGCATATCGAAACTGGATAGACCTCAGGTGGATACACAACATGATCATACGCTACTTCTGGATGTTGTGCTCCGTCATGAGCAATAATTATTTAGCTGTAACTACAGTTATAGCTGTTGTGATGCTTAGCTTCATAATACCAGACATATCTAAGAGATTACATGCGACTAGCGATCTAGAAGATATGAAGAAAGTTCTCGATATGATGACAGTAAGTACTTTCAGGGCTTTTACACCCAAGTCACACACCATAGCATTTTTTATTTGTCTCCTCTCTTTCTCCGTATGTGTTGACATATTTTAATGACTTTATTCTTACTCTCTCTGTCTCGCTGAGTGTCGACATATTTAACGATGAAGAAAACTTCGTGAGGAAAACTACACAAAGCAAAATTCTTTAAAATATCTGCCAAGTTAATTCATAAGATAGAACATTGTTGTAACAGCTGTAAAAAAATTATTAACCCGGCCTCACATAAGTTTTTTATTAGAACAGGTAAAACACACGTAAAAGCCTGTCGTTCGTATGGATTTTATAAGTCAATTATGATTCAACTAGTTATTATTCGCAATCCCATATGCGAAATAATAGACTTCAAAAGGAATGTTCTTTCTCCGTTTTTGCCACATTTCCATTGCTGTTCCTATTAGTCGTAGCGTGATTATATAGCCTACAGCGTTCTTCAATAAATGGGCTATTTAACACTAAAACAATTCTTCAAATCGGACAAATAATTCCTGAGATAAGCGCGTTCAAGCGAACAAACTCTTCTAGTAATACCAGTATAGATGTATGAATAACCTTTGTGGAAATAACAATTTTCTAACAATACATTTTCTAATATGTTCTTTAATATTTGCTCTTTGCACGTCAAAGGAGGAAGTACGCCTTGCTGAAGTCGCGTGTTTAACGGATGTAAATGAAATATGTCACCTGCACGGGTTTATGCACGACGACGCCACGGAAACCGTAAGCACAAGATAACAAATAAATACACCTGTTGGGTGTATCACATACATAGTTCTGATTCCACATTAAGATACAAGTCTTGAAAACTTAATAAAAACTTTATAGCCTGTCATCGCTTCCAAGGTCCCATTATATATCTACTTCAAACCTTCTCCTGAAACATAACTGAAGCCTGCGATCGGTTCAATTCCCGATTTAAAGAATATAGAGTTTATACGTAAGTTCGGATGACTTGTTGAATACGAGACTCCCTCTGGTAGTGCCTGATAAACAGCAGGCCCACATTCACATAAGACTTAAGCATAGATGGCGAACCGTACATACAAGATCCTTGTGCGTGTTTGTACTCGTATATATATATACATTCAGCCTATCGCCGTCCACTGCTGAACGAAGGCCTCCCCAAGTAGGCGCCAACCATCCCGGTCTTGAGCAGCCCTCATCCATCCGCTACCCGCCACCTTTCTCAAGTCGTCGGACCATCGTGCTGCAGGACGTCCCACACTACGTCTGCCTAAGCGCGGTCTCCACTCCAACATTTGTCTGCTCCACCGGCCGTCCGACCGTCGGCAAACATGGCCGGCCCACTTCCACTTTAGCGTGCTAATCTTATGGGCAATGTCAATGTACTCGTATGATCATGATTAATTGTTACAGACTAACATCCACCGCGATATATCAATGTGCACTAATAATATATGTTCAGCGCAGTCAGTGCCCGTTCACGGCGAGAATAAAAAAGGTTTCGTCCGCCGAACGTTGCCTACGATGAACACACCTTCCCACAAAGTAGGTATTAATTGCTAACTCTTAACTCAAATACTTGTACGTTAATTTATTTATTTTTATTTAATATTCTTTATTGGACACCACAAAAACAAGAATAACATATAATAAAACTAAAATAAATTCTAAAAGTGCCACAAAGGGCGGTCTTATCGCTATTAGCGATCTCTTCCAGACAACCCAGGAAATAGTAGTTTACAAAAATAAATGGGTGGCCATGGAGTAACAAGAATAAGAAAAAAAACAAAAAATTAAATTATGGTATCAAAATATACAAATATATTTGATGGTATCGGATCAATTAGAATTAGATCAATTAGTTAATTTTAGTAGATATAAGACTTCTCGTTGAGAAATTAAAAAACCTCTTGATGGCCACGGTCACCAGCATTCACGACGATTAAATATGTTTTTAATGCTTAAAATATAACCGTCAGAAGGAAGGGGTTCTCTCTACCTTACCATGCTTTCGATTTCGCAATTAATGGCACCCCATTGCCCCAGGAGCACGCCCTGCAGGTCCTATTATAATCTCTTTATTTGCAATTTACCTTAGAAAGAAAAAGTTTTTAAAGGTCTCTCAAGATAAAGATGCAAATCTTGTGTCGCGTGTACCAGAAAATACGAGATCCTTTTGGATCTCGCTAACACCCAGACACGAAAGAAATATTTGTGAATGCTGAAAAGTGTAGTAGTACCTACTGTTACTTACCTAAGTTCGATTTTTTTTTCTTTCAGGAAATCGCAATCATGTCGTATATTTACACTGATTCCTTCGACAAGAACCACAAGATTAAAAACACTAAAGTTTCTGAACGTTGAATCTATGTAAATTGTAAAAAAATAGTTGTGTAAATCAGAGTTGAAATGCTGTAATTTTTATCCCATGACAATTTTACACGTATTTGAGTAGATAAACATAGTAAAATTAGTCTAATTATTCAATTTGAAATTGTTTTCTTTGCCTTACAGAGTTTTTCTTTAAAATGTAATTCACGCAAACATTAGACAAACTCGTGATGCAGTTGGTTAGACCAGCTTGTGAAACGGAAGGCCACAGCTTCGATCCCCGCACCGAGGCAAATGTTTGTGATTCACAAATATTTATTTCAGGTCTGGGTGTCTGTGAGACCGATGAGTCTGTCGTAGTTTCTGATACCCACGACACAAAACTTGTGTCTTTGTGTGGGGCTAGAACTACTTATGTATGTGACTTTTACATTTAAAAAAATTAAGATTTATTTATTTATCACAGTTTTGCAACGTTTAAGTTATCAACTACATACTCTTGACGGTTTGTTTCCTGCTTGGTATGGAACTACTTGTGCCAAAAAAAACATAAATACAAAAATCAATATTAAACCATTGTCCTCTTCTTAGATCCAAAATGTAGTGTTAAAGCAATTATTTAACAGCAGTAGGTATAATGGCTGCAACGTACTATTGAAAATTGTGCTGCCTTTACAATAATAGGATCAAATCAGTTTTCCCTATTTGTGTTATTTTGAAGCAAATACCAGTGAATAAGAGTGACGAGCAAAAGACTATATCTACACTCAGTATTAGTACCTACACTCAGTACTCAGTATTTGTCTGTTTTAGCCCTCTGATTTCCAGGAGCAGATGACTAAAATTAATTACTAAACGTTGTATTTATTAATACAACGTTTTATAGTATGAACATATAATTCAGTTACAGTGTGCCTGGGGTTTGAACCCCCGACCGCCGAGATTCTCGACCGCGCGCCTAATCATCGAGACCATCACTACTTACTGTGTGTAGCATATCCCAATAATTTTTAAAACGCCACTTTGAAATTTCATCATCAGCCCATATAGATACGTCCCACTGCTGGGCACGGCCTCCCCTACAACTCAGAGGGTTTAGGCCTTAGTCCACCACGCTGGCCTAGTGCGGGTTGGCGGAATACACACCTAAGAAATTCCTAAGAACTCTTAGGTGTACAGGTTTCATCACGATGTTTTCCTTCACCGTTAAAGTACGTGATAATTCATTGTGAATACACACATAACTTCGAAAAGTCAGAGGTGTGTGCCTGGGATTTGAAACCGCGACCGCCGAGATTCTCGACCGCGCACCTAAACCTCGAGCCCATCACTACTTTCTTTCTTTGAGATTTAATCCTAACGAAAAAAATGATTTGTACAATAAATTAATAAAAACACCTTAGTATCCACACGTTTCTAAACTTTTTAACTTTCAGCAAAAAAAATGCTATGCAATGAAGGCTTGTATTTCTAAACGTCACGGAGAATTGGCAGACGTAAACGCCAAAAAGCAAAAATTCACAAACCATATCTATACAATTACAAAACTCAAAATGAACTAAGCGTAAATAAACATGGAACAGCAAACTTAAATGTTGAAGCAATAAAATACTGGAGCGAACAAAAACTGCTGTGAGCATCAGAAAACATGCCACGTCGAAGTATTCTAAAGACCTTGTTAATTGAGAGCATGTTGTTTGTGAGCTTGTTTGCTCTGGTGGCACACCTGAGCGTAAATTTCTGGGAGAGATACGTAATACAGACAGAACTTTCGCATATGAAGTACAGTCTGCACTCTATGAAAGTATGTTTATCAAGTTTCCGTAGTAATTACAACATTTCACATCGCAACTAAAAGTGTAAAAGGAATTGAAGTAGGTTAGAATACAAGTGAAGGGTTAAGTTTTGATACTTATAATTTCAGTAACGTATTGTAATCATATTTAATTAATAATTATTGAGATGACATTAGACAAATTCGTATAAAATAAAAAGTGAAATTTAAGCCGAAAAATGGTATTATAAAACCTTTCTTCTAACACCCAGTGTGTTAGTTCTGGTAGAATCAATGTTGTGGGTAGATATGACCCATGATTTTGGAATTCAATAAAAATTGGGCAGGTTATATATATTTGGTTTGAACAACATGAATTTCGCAACGGTGGTTTTAGTAGCATAATATTTATTAATCTAAAATTAAATATTCTAAAACATACTTATGATGAGGATAAATTCATTAATTTTACAGGATACGGTCAATAAAATCGGTTATGCATACGATATTCTTCACACGGATCTAAAAAGCCTCATAAATGATGCTGAGAAAAAATCACCACTTGAAAAATCTAGACAAGCAGAACTACAAGACAAAGATAAATTTACTTTAGATCGCCGGAGACTCCACAACATAAAAGTTCAGGCTATGGTGAAAGCTAAAAATGAAAGAGTTGGTATATCTCATGCGAATCAGAAAACTATTACATACAAAGATATAAAGCCACTTACCAATAACGTTACAACTATCACAAGATACGCTCTAAAATCGACGGCGATTGGACCAGATATTGAGAAGGGTGAAAAATATTCATGTAATAATAAGACCTGTGGACGGAAAACGCCGAAATATTGCGAAGTTTTTAAGTTCTGCAAAGATCCGCACGTCGTATTTGAATTTTGATAACTAAATGCCATACTATGTATCCAAGATTCGTTTGAATAAATCATACAATAATGTTAATCACTACTACATTACTAAGTAGCGGTAAAGCCCGGCTCCGGCAGGTCGCTATCTTGAATTCCATGCTCATCCCACGAGAAAACATTTTCTAGGGATGTTTAGTAGCCTATATAATTTCCCAGAGTCGCATCTATGTCCATACCAAAATCGTTCAAATCAGTTGAGAAGTTTTTAAGATAAATCGTATCAAACAAACAAAAAATCTATCCTCTTTATAATGTTATTATCCTATAGTTACACTTACAGTTATAATCTGGGTATAACTTGTCTTTATATAGGTACGGTTATTTCATAGGTAATCGTATCGTCAGAGTTCCAGTCTAGTCAGACTTTCCTTATAAAATAAAAATATTGACCGCCACATACAAACACTTACACACAAATAGTCGTGATGGCCTCGAGGTTGAGGCGCGCGGTCGAGAATTATCACGTACTTAAACGGTGAAGGAAAACATCGTGATGAAACCTGCACACCTAAGAGTTGTTAGGAATTTCTTAGGTGTGTAGTCCGCCAACCCGCACTAGGCCAGCGTGGTGGACTAAGGCCTAAACCCTCTCAGTTGTAGAGGAGGCCCGTGCTCAGCAGTGGGACGTATATGGGCTGATGGTGATACAAACACTTTGCCCGTCCCGGAAATCGAATCCGAGGCCTATCGATGTAATGTAATGTATGTTACAATACACCTGGGCTTAATGAGGCAACATTTTGAATATTAGTAAATATATTTATAAATCTGTTGCAATAGGGATACATTTACCTCAATTATTTTCCTCTTCAACTAGACATTAACAGCAAACATTGTTTCAATGAAATTCGTGCTACTATAATCATAATTGGTATTATCAGTCTATATATTTCGTAATTAAGTATTAGGTACATAGTAGTCAATAGTATAAACCATCATGAATAATCATCATGAAACCAACAATGTTTTCCTAAGGAAAACTCAAAATATGAATAATAATCACAAATTAATAATTGTGACGTCAGAGTTGCTGACGTCACACGTTTCAAAGCCCATTTTCCTCCGATATACATAATATATAAATATCCGTTAGTTATTTATTGCACGCTACCATTCACTGTAATATAAAAATAAGCAAAAATGAAACACAAATATAGTTTAGTGGCTGCATGTAAGAATTAGAAAACACCAAAACACATATTTCTTGCAACTTCATATTGTTTTACATTTAGTCATTCTTGATTAACAATTGTTGGTTTGATGCTATTCTTTATATATTTAGCCGTTACATTACAAATATTTTCTGGTATATTTTTAAGATCCACGTCAACCTTCGGTACGCTCATAATATTTGGACATCCGAAACCTCTATTGTCTATCGTATTGGCAAGTGCTTCTAAGATGTCTATCTGCCCTTCAATCTTTGGTAAATCTTGTGAGAATTTGAATATTTTCTTCTCTAAGTCGTAGTAGCTGTCTTTCATCATGGACAAGTTTTTCTGAAAGAAGGAAGTAAATTTAGTTTTAACTTTAGCGGTGTAAATAAATTCCTAATATAAGTAAAACAATAATTGTAAAAATTTTGACAGAAACATGACTGCCTGATTAAGCTACTTGTTGTATTTTAACTCCATATGTATGCAAAAAGAAACGAGCGTCACAAGAAATTTACAATTTTTAAGAGCATTTGCCACTTACAACATTATAATAAAATAGATTAAATCGTTTTTATTTTCTAATATCAGTCCAAAGGAAGCCATTCACACAAATCACCCAATAAAAATGGCCTATATATGAAAATGTCTTCACAATTTTCAGGCAAAACCAATACGAATTTTACCGTACTCAACAGGTATTAAATCTGGGTCAAGGCCGAACGCGAGTCGAGCGGATTCCGGGACAAGAGCATACGGAGCGCCACAAGTTCCGTGAATCAAGAATGCTCATACAATATGCAAGCTATATTCATTATTGAACCTAGCAGAACAGGGAATAATGTCAAGGACATGACCTTGACCCAATCCCAAAGTGTGAATAGACCGTAATATTTATCGCATTTCATAAATTATACCGTCATTAAAACTCATTATGTGCGTTACTCTTCCGCCAATGCGAGGGGAAATTTACGAGATGGATGTAGGTATTGTTCTCAATTAAGGAGTGTCATGCTTGTTTTTAAATATTTTGGTTCAGTATAATTTAATGATGGACTTATGAAAATTTTATAAAACGAGTATTTTTCGTAACAAATATTGCGCGGTGACATTAAATAACGCTTGCGATGGAGTTTTCGGGATCGATTCCCGGAAATCTCGAAATATGCCAGGAAATTGCCAATTGGCACGGTCCATGGGACTTGAAACTTAGCTAACGAAGCGAAAGTACAGAACGCCCTTTGCCTGCTCCTACAACACAAGTCTCTCACATTACATAATTGTTTACAAAACACATGATAAAACATCGAAAATTAATTAATTAATTAATCATGAAAAAAAGGTTAATAATGATGTTGTAACTTAAGACAATTTACCGATATGTCATGAATATTTTTTGTTATGTTGCCAAGGTCGCATCCAGCGTTACAAGTTTTGCAGTGGTGCTCCAGCATCAAATATATTACTGCCAATAAGCTAGTCATTATCATAAAGCTGTACAGTCCGCTTAACATTGACCATGGTTTTGTATTCTGAAGCGTGTGTTGGTTCGTTTCATTTGTGCGAGAGTGGTTCCTTCTTCTATTCCTCCTTCCTCGGTAATCCATGGTCAAACAATTTTTGTTTCCGTCTCCAAACCACTCTCGTTGTTTTTATGTTTCCATATTAAACATTTTAAATTTTAACAATTTTTCATTTTGTATATCTAATTCTGTCGTGAAATTCTTCTGTTTGTCAACATCGCTGCGTGACAGATAATTGCTATGTTTTGAAATAGTTTAACTGCCAGTTACATCGATTGATTTCTGTGTGATTTCTTTTATATACATTTTATGTACACCATGAAAGAATAACACAAAACGTATTTTTTTTAATGCCGAGGATAGGCGGTCTATCATTAACTGCAATCTCTTCCAGACAACCTAATTTAGAAAAAAGACATGTAAACAGACGATGACACAGTTATCGGAAATGGGATAAAAATAATAAATTTACTTTAATAAAAAACGAACAAGAAACAGCTCAATAATGTGAAATTTTATTCGTTAGTGTTATATATTGTGTAATGTTTATTTATGTCCGAGTTAAATGATAGTTAAACACAGGGTACGTTCGGGATTACTTTTTTATTGATACGCCATCTTAATGTCTATCCATTAGGGATGTACCTGTACATTAGTGATGTCCTAGTCATGCTTAATTACAATCTACAACATCTCCCTTCTTTACAAATGGGTTAAAGATTATGTTATGTTCAATACACTGTTTGTCTATTCACTATTAATCTGTTACATAGTCTGCCAAATATGCTGGCTTTCTAATAATCCGTTTCGGTCTAATTCCAATATTCCTATTTTCATTTATTACAATGTTTTCATTATTTGTTGTATCTTTATCACTAATCTCCAAATCAAAATTATAATCATTTTCTACCTCTAACCTATTTCTAGTGTATTTACCATTTGGAATTAAACTCTTTCTATTTCTTACAATTATTCCTCCTTCTTCTGTTTTAACATTATAAGACCTTGGACCTTGTCCATATCCTACTACTATTCCACTTTTATGTGGTCCTGAGCTACCTTCTTCTTTTATTTTTACTACTTTATCTTTACTTAACATAGGTAATTTCCTAGTCTTTTTATTATAGTATTTTTCCTGCATTTTCAGTTTTTTACACAATTCATGTTTGTAATTACTATTTTTCTTAAACTTTGAAATATCAGGCATCATATTCCTTACTTTTCTATTAAACATTAACTCAGCTGGTGTCTGACCTGCTTCAGAAACAGGGGTATTTCTATAAGTTAACAAACCTTTATAAATATCTTTATTTTCATCTATTAATTTCTTCAAAATTCTTTTTACTGTTTGAATATGCCTTTCTGCTAAACCATTTCCTTGATGGTGTCTAGGGCTTATAATTTTGTGATTGAAGCACCATTCTGAACTAAAGTTTTTAAATTCAAATCCACTGAATTGAGTACCTGCATCTGAATATACTATTTCTGGCACTCCATATCTAGCCCATATTTCTTTTAAGTATTTAATTACAGTTTGAGCTGACATATTAAATAACTTTTTTATCTCTACAAATTTACTATATGTGTCTACTACTAGCAAATAAGGATTTCCTCCAATAAAAAATATGTCACAAGCTACTATTTGCCATGCCTGTGTTGGAACTTCTTTACAAATCATAGGTTCATTTCTATTAGCATTTTGATATCTCTTACATGTATCACAATTATTTATCTTATCTTCTATTTCTTTATTCATTGTAGGCCAATACACAGACCTTCTTGCCAATTGTTTGCATTTACTTATTCCTAAATGAGCATAATGTATTCTACTTAACATATCAGACCTTAAACTTTTTGGTATTATTATTTGACATCCTTTTAATACCAATCCTTTACAATAATTAATTTCCTCTCTATAACTGTAATATTGCTTAACTATTGAATCTACTTGGTTTTTATTTTGAGGCCAACCCTCTCTAATGTATTTTAACAATGTTTGCAATTCCTCATCTTTAGAAGTCTCATCAACAATAATTTTAACTTACTATCTGTAACTTTAAAACTACTCATAATCATTGCAACATGAGCTTCTATATCTTTATCACATGCTTCCTGTGTATCATCTAAATATGATCTACTTAAATGGTCTGCTACAACTAATTCTTTACCAGGTTTATAAGTTACTGTAAAACTATAAGGTTGTAATGCTATTTTCATTCTTTGTAGTCTGGCTGGACATTTATTCAATGACTTTGCAAATATTGAAACTAATGGTTTATGATCTGACTCAACAATAAACTTCTGTCCATACAAATATTGATTAAATTTCTTACATCCAAACAAAATTGCCAAACTTTCTTTTTCTATTTGACTATACATCTTTTCTGTCTCTGATAATGCTCTAGAACCATAAGCTATAGGCTTATCATTTTGAAATATTACTGCTCCTAAACCATCTTTTGAAGCATCAACACTGAGTACTATAGGTTTATCAACATCAAAATATGCTAAAACTGGTGGTTGACATAAAACTTTCTTTAATTTATCATATGATTCTTGTTGCGTCTGACTCCATATGAAAGGAACATCTCTTTTCGTAAGCTGTCTGAGAACTCCTGTAATCTCAGAATAATTTTCAATAAATCTAGATACATAATTAGTCATACCTAAAAATCTCATAAGTTCAGTCTTTGAAGTAGGTTCTTTCATTTTTATAATAGTTTCTGTCCTATCTGGGTCCACTTCAATTCCTTTCTTTGATAAAATATGACCTAAGTACTTAACTTGCTCAACTTGTATCTGACTTTTATTCTCATTGAACTTAATATTATATTCTCTAGCTTTTTCTAATACCTTTTTTAATATTTTATCATGACCTTCAATTGTCTCATGATGTATTAACAAATCATCAATGTAAATTTCTACTCCTTCAATTTCAGAAAATATTTCTTTGAACAATTTATGAAAGATCTCTGGACTTGAATTCAAACCATAAGGTAATCGGTTGAACATATACCTACCATGTGGTGTGTTAAATGTAGTGAGTTCCTTTGATTCTTCAGCTAAACAAACTTGCCAAAATGCTGTAGTAGCATCAAGAGTACTATAATATCTAGAGCCCTTTAATTTACTTGTTATCTCATCTAACCTAGGCAATGGATATTGTTCTCGCAAAATCTGATTATTTAAATGTTGTGGATCTAAACATACCCTAATTGATCCATCTGGTTTTAATGTCATAACTAATGAATTTACATACTCTGTAGCTGTATTTACTTTACTTATAATACCTTTATTCTCCATGCTATCTAACTCAATCTTTAATTTGTCTTTTAATTTAAATGGAACTTGCCTACAAGGTTCTATTTTTCCTACTGCATCATATTTTAATTTAATTTTATATTCATATCCTTTGATTTTACCAATTCCCTTAAAAACATCTGCATACTCTCTTAATAAACAATGTTTAATTAACTTGCCTTGTATAGATTCTACTTTAGATCTAGTTTCTTGAAGTAAATTCAACTTTTTGATTGTTGGAAAACCTAACACTGGTTCATAGTCACCCTTTGTTATATGAAATTCAAGATTACAATTTTTTCCTACAATTTCACATTCACAATATATTTTACCTAATGTTTCCAAACATGTATTATTATAGTTACTTAATTTTGAGGACGGGTAATATTCCTGTACTTTCAATATTTCTTTACAACAATTATGTGACATTACATTACAGTCTGCACCACTATCTAACTTAAATTGTATTATTTTACCATTACAGTCTTTAAATTTGACAGATTCATACCAACCATCTTCTCTACTTCTAATTTTATTCAACTTTACTTG
The DNA here is from genome assembly GCA_907164795.1 of Hemaris fuciformis. NCBI lineage: Eukaryota > Metazoa > Arthropoda > Insecta > Lepidoptera > Sphingidae > Hemaris > Hemaris fuciformis. Next base: position 5,366,929 of record OU015440.1, on the reverse strand, counting down.
TCCCATGTTTATAGACAACTGTTCTTTTTTCTCCATAGTGTCTTCTTCTTGCTCACTCACACTCTTTATTACACTTTTCTTTCCACACCTGATAGCAAAATGTCCTAGTTTTCCACATTTCAAACATTTCTTGCCAAAAGCGGGACAATTCGAGAACTTATGATTATAACCACATCTTGTACATGCTACTATCCTTTTTTCTTGAGCTGTGTAGTTGCTTCTATTTTCTGTTGGTTTTGTGTATACTTTTTTCTTTGTTCTGTATTTATCATCCTTCTTATCATATATATTTTCTTCTTTTTTCCTGTACTGTATCTTCTGTATTTCTTGTTTATTTTCCATTTTCTTTAATTGTTCTCTTGCTGTTTCTGCTGCCTTGCATATTGCTACTGCTTTTTGGAATGTCAAGTCTTGTTCTCTTAATAATCTCTCCTTCAATCGGCTATCATATATTCCTGCGACTATTCTATCTCTTAACATTCTCTCTTTCAGTTCTCCAAAATTGCATTCTGAACTTAACCTTCTTAGTTCTGTTACATACTGATCAACAGATTCTTCTGGATGCTGATCCCTTTTATTAAACAAGTGTGTACTAATACTTTCATTACTTGCTGGGATGAAGTGTTTGTCAAAACAGGCTATCACCTCACTATAATTATTTTGTTGTTCGCTAGACAACTCAAATGTGTTGTATATTTCAATACATTCTTCACCCATGCAATGTAATAATAATGCGACTTGTACTTGCCCTGTGTTACCATTTGCACCTGACGCAATTCTATATATTTCAAACTGTTGCTTCCACCTTTTATATGATTCTGCCGTTAGGTTCACCAATGGTTTTGGGGTTTTTAATCCGTATACACCTTCGACCTGTGGCATCTTGGTGGGCACACGTTTTTATATTTTTCTTCTTCTTGTTATTTTGCAACTTTTCTACCATATATTTTGACTAATCCTGTCTAAAGCGCCATGTTATATATTGTGTAATGTTTATTTATGTCCGAGTTAAATGATAGTTAAACACAGGGTACGTTCGGGATTACTTTTTTATTGATACGCCATCTTAATGTCTATCCATTAGGGATGTACCTGTACATTAGTGATGTCCTAGTCATGCTTAATTACAATCTACAACAGTTAGTTTATTGCTTTAGGATCAATATTTGAAAACCTTTTATCTACACGTAAATTAATATGAAAAAACGCCACCTAGTCTAAAGTTAATGAACTAATACAGATGTTCCTACAGCCTCATTTTTCCGTGTAAGCCTCCGAAGCAACAACACATGTAACTGATTGCAAGATGGCGCTAGTTTACCTGTTTGATTGATTTCGTGTAAAATTCAACCTTAAACTATTTCTTATATTAAATTATATAAATTATCTAGTTACATTTCCTTAAAATTCATGAGTAGGAGTACTCAAGCTTGAAGTCCTTAGCTAGTTAATGTCTATCTTGGAAGTAGCTTAGAAGTTAGATGTTTCTTGTACATATATCAACTTGTACTTATGTAGTAACTTATACAAACGACTCTAGAACAAACTTCCAATCTCCTACCTTCGTTCGAGTCGGATCACTCCATGAGTTGCCGCCAACGAGACGCTAAAAAGAGAGAACGTTATTGCTACCCCTTTCGCTCTCATTGTATTCCATACTTGGTTTTCGTTTTACGTTTCGAACGCCTAGTGAGGGACTCCAGATTAATATATCGATAATTAACCGTGAATTAAATAATTCAATATTTTTTTTTTTACATCCACTGTTTTGCTTTGGATTTACATTCTAAGTCTATATAGGAATCGCTTAAACAGTATAAGACAAATATTAGCTCCCTTAATCGCCTTTTCTTATCGCTTTAAAAGTAAACAGTGTAATACCATACAATCTAGTTTGAAATGTTTGTTTTTACTGTTCCAATGGCGTTGTAACTCAAATACTGGTTCCATGCAATGATTTTTAAATTACTTATTTATAAATATGTTTTATGGTAACTTGTTACTGCCTATTAATTATAAGCGCATCTCAAGACTGTCTAATAATAAAACATGATTTTATCATTTTACTTATCCAGAAATGGTTATTATTTAATTGGAATTAGTACTCAAAATGTACGTGGGGTTATGCTTGTTGCTGTTTTAACCTAATCGTCAAATATAGGTAAGTACAGTCCCAAAAAAAATACCTCAAAGAGTCCGTGACTCAAAATATGAAATGCACTTAATCACAAAACATACTGACTTATTTACAATAGAAGCCGGTGATCCAAAGCGGGTTGTCGCAAGTTTATATTCATATATGAATATAGATCATATGAATATCAATTTATGATATTATATTATCCATTATTAATTTTGTTGTCATCCTATGATATATTATCTATTTACACTTAATGGGAAGAAAATATTTGATTCTTATAGAATATAGGTAATAGTTTATCTTATATCATTAAAAAGATCTAATTAGGTTTTTTTTTCACATCTACTAAAGACATCGGTCGTTAAATCTAGCGGTACACAGCAGCAAAATTTGAAAGACGTAAGTACAAAACTTATCAGTTAATATCCAGTAAAAAATTATTGTAATAAATAATTTTGACAAAATTGGAATCGATTTGTCGACAAAAAGCACGTAGACTAGCCTAGCAGAGACTCGTGTACCGGCCGTCGGGCGGTCGCGCTGCATGATGTCATTCATCAAGTAAGCACACACTCACACATCGAACAGCCTTTGACTCGGACGTGTCTCGTTGATCCGCGCGCCTGTTTACATTCTGTACACAGTGACTTCACGGTGTGCCGTGTCTGTGATTTATTTAATTTATTTATTGTAAAATAGTTATTAGTTCATAATGGCCAACAACCGTGCAGCCAAGTCTGGATTTGCCGCCGAGGCTCAGAGAAAGGTGAGTAAATTTTGATTTTCGAATTCGGCAAACGGCTATCCGGCCGGTTTAAATAGTCAGATGTGAGCTAATACACGAGCGTTAGTGGTATACATTTTAAATAGGTCGCGTTCCATTAAGTTATCGATTCGGGATGCTGTGAGCTCCAGGAATGGTGTTACAAGGACTTGTCCGTGACCTAGATTTCGCACATGGCACTCCTATTACATACTCGGGGCGCCAGATGGTCGCCGTGTTGGTGCATATGTTATTCACAGATATAAAACTATCGGGCACAGGCTAAAGAATGCATATTTGCATGGAAATGAGTACCTGCTTACATTTATGGCAAAGTGGACGCTTTCTATTCCAAATGCATTTTGTCGCTCCCAAGAAACAACTTTGTTACGTTTGTGACTTTAATTAAAAAGAGTTGGGAACATACGGCTACAATTTAAGTATTGTTTATTTTAAATATTTTTACATAACAATCACAATCATGACTATAATTACGATTGTGCTATTGAATTTAACGTCATACGTTTAAAAGTACCTTCAATAAAATTATTTTGTTTCTTTGAGGTCTTCAATATTTGCTGATATTTTATTTTTCTATTGCTGTACGTTTAGGAACGCTGTATCTTTGAAATTTTACCACTTTTACTAATACAATGTAAAAACCCATTAAAATGATCACCTCCAAATCGAATTGGAAAATTGATGTTAAAAAATTAAAGATTCTAATTTCAAATCCAATTAAACGTTAAAAAAATGTTATCATAATTGTTTTATTATGCGATGACGTCACTTTACGTTACACGCAACAAGAAATTCGTTATTTAGCCTCATATAAAACAAAGCCAGTATTAAGCGGCATACAGCCAGATATACGGTACTGTACCCAATACTGAGATCTTGGTACAGTATGTATAGATGACCGTCAAAGTTCGTTGACCTGTACAACCATTGAATAGCAATTGCAGACATTGGAAAATCCATATTTCAATGTCTCATTCAGCTATCTATAGTATAAACTGGCTAAGTCTTCCAACTACTGGCCTGTGCTGACTTTTAGCAGGGTTGGCACTTAATATTTCCCAGAACTTACTGTTCAAATTTTTCCTGAGAATATGTCTATGAGATTGACCATTCTTTAAAGGCTATTGCCTATGAGTAAAACTCCTATAATATTAAAGTAACTAGTCTATTTATTGTATCTTAAATTTACAACACATACTAAGAAAGCTCTAGAGGTGAATATCTTATTAATATCTTCATCAATTCAAATGGTCTCTCAGGGGTTTTAACTCGTAACATAATATTTTTTTTTAAATAATAATAATTTCTTTATTGGAAACACTCAAATTACAAAACATAAAAGATTCCCCTGTCTTCTGCACTAGTAGAAACTATTGCAGAAGTGAGTGTCTTCCCTTTACCTAATTATCACCATTAACATTTGAGCCGCTAGTTTAGTAACAATTATTAAAGAATACAATGATAAATAAATTCAAAGTATCAATTAAAAATGTGTAGCCATTAAAAACGCTGGCAACCCTACACACTATGTATATATGGATGTCCTGAACGGCCGAAACAGGTTTTGTCCAAAAAAACTCGAGCAACCGCCGACTTCGTTTAGACAGGTTATTTTTGACATGTGCCTCAATGACCGTCATGTAATAAAAGAGGTTTAGGTTTAGGTTAAACATTCTATTTTTAAAGTTACTTTATTAGTTTGAGTACTTTTTTTACTTTATTATTTTTTATATATTTCCCGGTATATTGACTGCGTAGACTTTTGGTCTTGGTAGATGAAAATTTTTATTCCGGGAGAAGACGTTTATCCGTCTTGAAGATCCCAGCTATAGATTTCCAAATCGGTTTAACGATTAAGGCTTCAAATGTCACCCTGACAAAAATACTGCCTCAACTTCAAAATAATAATATAGTTTTAAAATTAATAAAATAGAATTAAACTTTTAAACCTAATCCATAGAAATTTGGGCAATAGAACAAATAATTTTCTTATTTCGTTTCTTTTTCTATTTTACAATTAATTTAGCGATCAAATCGAGTAGGTATGTTCGAAAAAAAAAAAAATAAAAAATCAATTATAATCTACAATAATCCGCAGATGAGAATGTCCTACCTTTCTCCCTAGGTGCGTAATGTACTATTTTCCCCCACTTAATTGCCAGTACTTTTTTAAATTCAAAACATAAACTTTTTACAACAATCTCAGTAGGACATGAAAGTGCGTAGAAATTTAACTAGCATAATATCTAATATAAAATTACCTTTACAATGGAATCCGGTTCAAGCACTTTGCATAGACTACCTTTCCTCCACATAATTGTAAACGACATTACGTTTCATTTTATAGACATACCGAGGAAACAAAAACGCGGTTAGGTACTAATGGACTTTTAACATATCAACGCGTGTAGATAAATTTTCATCTCTTTTAAATTATGGGCTATTTTTTGTTTTCTTATTTGATCTGTTACTGTAATATTAATATTACCCGTTATGAAACATGATTTTTTATTAAATATAAAATACTTTGTTTATTAATTTTATAATTGTATTATTTACCATCTCATGGGAGGTGTTACCAGTTGCTTATGAAATTTGTCGCTATTTTCGCTATAGTCACAAGAGTATGCAATTCTCTTTTTTCATTATCAAATAGTTAAAACATCAAAAGAATATAGATAAAAAAATTAAATTCTCACGTATTATAATTATTATGATCCATGCGTCAATAGTTTATGTACCATACATAGCTATATACTATGTATGGTACTTATTATTAAAAACATAACGTTAACCTTACTTTTATCCTTTACGCTTCACTGAATGGATTAACACCCAATGCTAGCTATACAGTATAAAATATCATTTAAATTAAAAATGGCCATGGTAAAAAAAATGTGCACTTTGTTTTTTTTTTTTCAAATGTTTGGTCAAATATTTTCATGTAACTTATGTTTAATTCTATTCAAATTATTCTAGAACAATTTAAATCGAAAGAAAACGTTAAGGAATGTGAGTTTTGTTCACACATCTAGTTGGCGCATCACGTTTACATTGAGACAAGGTTGTCGATGAATCATACTGCATATTCTAATGCTAATATATGAAAACAATGACAAGGCTCTCGTTAAAATATATTCAAGTAGTTTTAGTAGACAAACCCCGATTAGGTTACATTCGGTTTCATCTATTCAGGTTGCTGGGTGGTCAGGTTTTCCAATGTTGAAACAACAATCACAAAAATACGCCTTTTCAATACATTTATGTAGATAATTATTGGTAATTGCAAACTATTGATCATTCATCATCATCAGCCCATATACGTCCCACTGCTGGGCACGGGCCTCCTCTACAACTGAGAGGGTTTAGGCCTTAGTCCACCACGCTGGCCTAGTGCGGGTTGGCGGACTACACACCTAAGAAATTCCTAAGAACTTTTAGGTGTGCAGGTTTTATCACGATGTTTTTCCTTCACCGTTAAAGCAAGTGATAATTCATTGTGAATACACACATAACTTCGAAAAGTCAGAGGTGTGTGCCTGGGGTTTGAACCTGCGACCGCCGAAATTCTCGACCGCGCACCTTAACCTCGAGGCCATCACTGCTACTGATCATTACGTTAACAATTTAATACAATCATTAAAATGGCGATTTTTTCAATATACTCGTAAGCTTAATACAATGATTTCCTTGACTTGGTTTCTTGGTACAACAATTCATACTAGGTTGTATATATCCCACTGTTGATAGAAAAATGCCCTTACAGTCTGTGCTAAGGTCTAGAAGAAAACCAACGAAATAGAAACAAGCAATCTTCCTTGTCCCTACGCGCAGTACCTACGTAGTGAGGACCTAGGCTAATCTCCCTCTTCCCTGCGGGAGAGAAAAACGAAGCTTCATGAACTATGCTTTCGAAAAATATATGTCTAGCTAAATGAGCATATTTTGTTTCATAAAAACGCAGACAATAAGTTGGCAGACTAAAACTAGCACCCGTTGCATTTCCGGAGGGTTGTAAGAACAGGTTTTGTGATGGGGTGCAGGTTGGAAACAGGGATGTTTAACATATATACCTACTATACTATACTATACGTATCTATATGTCTGCCGCTAACTAATATTACGAATTATTTGATAATCGTGTATGTTATAGAAAAATCCTTTCACACAAACTTTAGAGTTGCAAACGCTAAAATGTAGATTAGGTATCATACCCACTTTTGCACTAGATACTCTTTTATAAATTGTGAACAAAGTAAAATGATAAACAATTGGGGTTTCAAAACGCTACTTGGCTTGGAATCCGAGCCTTTTACAGTACACGTTGCCAAATGGCCTACTTTTAAGCTATTCCAGAAGCTTTCATGTAGTTTTAAAGGCTATTTAAGACATAGCCTCTGCTGTGTTTAAAGTAACAGTCGTTCATTATATTCACCACAAAGTAAACAGCCAAACAAAACATTTATAAAAACCTGCGTACCTACGAATCATTACAAAGATTTCATAAATTCAATCAACCGAATCCAATAGAACTGCATGATAGGCTGATCCCGAATGATTCTCAAAAGTAAGGACGACACCTAAGCAACAAATGAACGAATATATTGATAAAGGATATTTTAGTTGCTCGCAGTGAATAAAAACCAGTCTACTGATAACGTTAATGTTTTAACGTAAAAACCAATTAAGGCTCTGCACAAAAGATGCAATGGCTTTATCTGCAATCCATTAGTCTACAATCAGGCGTTGTTTAAAACCTCGTCCAGCGGGACGGACTAGGTACTGTGCATCGGAAGTATTTATGTAAAAACAATATAATTGATATATTAGTATGTCGATAACGTTGACTACATTATGTAGTGCATAATAAGCAAAAGCTAATAAATATGTACATTCAGACCGTGCGTTTTCTTTATCGTCATGTGTGATCTGGATATAATATCAGCTATTTTATTTTATTGCTAATGGCATTCGTACGATTGAATGAGGTTAGGCTTAAGTTGTTCATTCTATAAGTGACAACATACGCCCTCATTAAAAACATCGCTAAGATGTTTTTCAATTATCACTAAACGTAGACTATAGTTGGTACTGGACTAAATTCCTACTCAGTTCTAACAACTCTTGTACAATTTAGTCCAGTTATACGTTTTGTAACGCTGATTTCGTCTTGCTTCCTTCGCCATAGGTTACTCAACAGAGCCACGCAAAACATGGGAATGGGAATGATCTCACCCACGTTTATAATTAAGGCTGATAGTTGTGCCACGAGAAGATTAATTGTGTACAAAATTACTCAATATTCTTCCTTTAATATTGCGAATTAACGCCACAACCCGACCAAAGACGGACCTGAACGTAACCCATCCGATGGGAAAAACAGGGAGTCTTGTTTTAACAGTGGTTTTATTTCAAGCCTTTGTGCTATCAAAAACTCCCTCCCAGTATTTTGGGTGGTTCAGGGATTAAAACGCACAAGCCATTATAAATTGGACATGGATTTTCCTAAATGCATGAAAGGATTATTTTTTTTTACCGGAACGACCAATTTACCATTGTTGATCATTTTCCATTTTTGGGCACGAGATACCCAGGATTTTGAGTGATTATGCCTTAGTCTATTGCGATGATCTACTTCAGGTTGTAGGACTTGTACCTAATCAATAATTTATGAAGAATTGAGTGGTATATGAAGGTTTCTACGCAGAGTTGGTTATGCATGAGATTCGAAACTACGTTTGTCGAAATATTGTCTCGACTATTTCACACAATATTAACTTCACGTAATCTAACCTTCCTAAAATTGGAATCAATATCATTGCCAAAAGTAATGGAAGCCATGTAACTGCGGTTAGTAATTAGTCTTAGTTATGAGTATGAAACATTCTACACATGCCAGATAATAAACATGTTGATTCATAATTTATAATGTTGTACGGAAAAACATCATTATTCTGAAAACAGAGACACACTTCAAAAATGTTCCATTGACATTAGCTTAGTGCGAAGACTTGACCTTTCTAACTTTTGCGTGGCAAAAATTAACTATTTGTTTTTTTTATATATTTATAAAATGAGATCTACATGCATGGAAATCTATTGTCTCTGTCTAACCTTTACGGGATGAAGCAAGAAATACATGTAGAAAATACTAGAAAAACAAGTAATATTAAGAAAATGACAGCCATTTATGTATGTATTCCTTGAATGTTTCTAGTTCACAGATTTATGTACCTAAACGATAAGTTAGTTCTAGGTAACACTGAGTATGTGATGACAAACACTGACGCAACTGGCTCGCACTAAAAATATCCCTTTTCCATTAGGGACGTACCCTAAATTATACGCCATAAAAATTCCCCTAGGCGTGGCTTTTATTCCATTACGTTATAGGGTTGCACTGAATAAAATAGCGACATCTATTTTTACTATACAAATTAATTTGTATTACAACAAAAGAAAATTATAAGTTAAATAAAACTAGTATATTTTCGTACAATAAATACCCTCTCTGTTTATATAAAGTCATATACGTTGCTGGGAACGTGCTTACTCTGTAATTAGGGGGGATTATGCATTAGTACAAGCTTGTCTAGTGCGAGGTTTGATATACTCGAGAAGTTCCCTGTGAAGTAATACACTCAGGTAAGCAAATTTGATACAAAATTCGCAGGAGTGTGTGTCTTAGATTAATTAGAAAATAATTATTAATAGAATTGGCTCACTCTAACTGACTGACTGGTTGAGAACTCAAAGTGGGTCAGGGAGAGATGACAAATATCTTTATAATAAAAACAAAATCAAAAGGCGTACCTGTTAGGTTGTTAATACCTCAGAAACGTAATATATTCCCCGTGTAAAAAATATCCCATTTATTTTAATCCGTTTAATTCTGAGTGCCGTATTAAAAAAATCCACACTTGTTACTGATAAATCTTCGAATGATACGACTACGATAGGCTGTACTTGTTCATTATGTATATACACTTGAAATTAATTTCGCAACCCGTTATCTTAGCATTCAACTCCTTTATTAATTTGCCCACGCCAATCCAGTTATATTAATGTCGGATCCCTTTGCATATATTGTATTTTGACAGCCCGTGGTAATTTCAGACCCGCCCACAGCGTTGCTAATCGGAATTAAATACTTTATGTAGTATAATTATGGGATAATGTTTAAATACTTAAAGATTAATTTAAAAAAAAGAGTTATAATACTATGTTCTTATATGTTCTAGCAATATTCAATAAAAATAGACAGGAATAAAGCGGAAATTTCCAAGAATTAATTCTTACTAGGTCGTGTATTCCATAACATAAGCTGCCTTGTAAATAACCTTTGAATCCAGTCTGAATCATAAATGAACACATGCTTTTAGTAATGAGCCAGATATAATCTTACCAGTGTGAAAAGGCTGACGTAATATACTGATTGATAGTTAAGTATCGAATTTACGAATTGGTAAGATTATCTTGATAATCTTTTTAGAATGAGCCGAGCAAAGAGGAGTGGCTTCCATTACTGATTGTGATTTTTGAATGAATTGAGTGATTGCACTAATGGAATTAGATGAATAGGATTAGCTAAAAGGTCGTTGGTTGCCTAACGGTATTTGTGCCTCAAAAGGTTTGGCGACAACAAAAAGTTTTTTTGTGGTGGTACTTTTTCAAAAAACGAACTGGTAGACTTAAATGATTTTATGTAACATCTTATAAAAAAAAAACATTTATTTGTTTTCAACTAACCCAACCGAGCTGCAAATGGAACTGTTTTGCTCTTATTAAGAAACTATCACTACTTCATACAGTAATATAAATACGCCTAGATTTATTGCATTTATGGTCACGTGTTTTCTATAAATAGTATGGAATCTATAAATAGAAGTCCTTACAACGCGTCCTTACGCATGCGATATGTTAACTAAATTAAGTGAAATTGAATCTTATGGCCCGTCTTACTCCGTGGTTTTACCAATGTCATTTCAATCAAGGAGTGCGAACCAATTAAATAACTTATACACGTCTCTCTCATCACTCGATGTTCTCATGCTTGTACGATTAAGGGATCAAGGTTTATAGGTTGGGCGGAATACGATTTTTGGCAAACTATTCCAAAAAATGCGTTGGAAGTATAAAAATTAGGAAACTCTATATCATGACACATCATATCACGGACTAAGGCCTAAACCCTCTCAATGGTAGAGGAGGCCCGTGCTTAGCAGTTGGGCGTATATGGTCTGATGATGATATCACGACACAAATTCATCTGGATTACTTATAATTTGTATCGATATAAATATCAGATCCGTAGACTCTCATTGCTAATCAAACAACATATCAACTGAAGAATATTTTTTTGTATCAAAAGCTTAAAATTCTCCCCAAATAGCCACATTCCGCCGCCCAAAACGGCATTGCGTGTACTATTTATAAAATCTTGTACACTGCATGCAAGTATGGTGATCCTTTGAAATTTGCCATACCCACACGGTCGTTGCCCTTACTCGCTTACGCTCCGCCAGCCAAGCCTACCGCCTGCTAAGTGCTAACTATGCGAAAATTTTGCAAACATACCAAGTAAGTCTTGATAAAAAAACACACATTCACCATAAAAGTCTTACGAGCAATCTTCTTCCTAATTTTTCCGATGTACATGATTGAAGGATGTACCTATTTAACTATTATTGTCTTTCTAGAGTTCATTTATTTATAGCGCCATTGTTTTAAATCATTCAACGAGGCCACTTAAAAATATTAAGCTATTAACAAAAAACAAGGTTTTTTTTCTATATTTTTCGGAAACGTAAACTATATTGACTTTTTTTTACGTTTGTTCATTGCTTTCATGACATAGGATATAAAAAAATCTGAGAGTTTAAAATTTTAACTGCCTAAAACAGGTTTTACCACATGCAATATAGGTACTTGTAATTTGTTAATGTTATTTATAATTACCATTAATATAATTACGAATAGATAATTTATTAAAGTGCTTTTATCGTTTAAGTCCGGGGTAAAACCATAACATCCAGAGAAGATCTCTCTCATAAGTAGGTCAAGGAGAGTATTTATTTTAAAACTGGTTTTTACAAGTTTTATTAACGTTTGGTAGGAGATATTAAATTGCCGTTATTAAGGGGTATTGTGAATACGCTTCTTTTAAAAACATTGCTAGCTGCTTAATCTGTTTGGGGGTTGCACCTTAAATAACTATAAAAATATTTGGTGTATAAAAAATAAAACATGCATTAATAATTTTTAATGTAATATTTAATTTAATAAATTCTATAATGGTATTCGCATGACAAATAATTTAAGTTAGAGTTTGATATTTGTGTGAATCGCGAAGCAAAAGTACAGCTTTTCTTAACAATTCGCTCGGAGCCTAAAAGCCGTAAATAATTAAAAATTATATTACAAAATTTTCTTATAAATCTCGCACTATGTTTGACAGAATTAATGATGCAAATACTATTTATATAGGTGTGTAATACGAATATTGCGAATAAGTGAAACGCCACATGTTCCATAGAAGAATTCACGCTAAGGCGATGACTCAACCCGCAGTAACCGCGCCTTATATGGCCAGGCCTTTACGCGATTTTATATGGCTTAAACACGGACCACTTCCAATGACCATATGTTCCGCGATTGACGTGTGAATTTCACTGTGACATTTCATATGGTTGGGTAATATCTGGGTTAAACAAATATTCGAACGTTTTGATTGGGAATCGGAAAAAACAACATAGTCCTATAAGTGGAAATTGTTTTGGATTGTGTTTTATATTTTTATTTTATTATTTTGATTGTGATTGTTCTGTGTATTTCACAAAAAAAAATGTTTTAACAAAGTTTATGCATTTACATAGATACACACCTTTTTTTGGCGAGAGAAAAGCGCCTTAGACTCCCCTTTCGGTACCTCGAAGGAGGGCGAGGCGAGAAGCCCTGCATTACTTTCCGATGCTGCCCGGCGCTTTGACCAATCATCGACTCCTCAAAATTGGGAGGGCTTGAGATGCCCTCCACTCACCCTGTTTTGGACGCTCCCTTATTGGTATCTGCGAATGGGTAGGCAGAGGTCAGTCCTGTACCTCTGTATTGAATATACAATTTTATTTTATTTGACTATATAATTTTCGTTCGCAGAAATATGCCTCCATAATATATGTTTAAGTAAAATAGTATAGTATACGTAAAATGTATGTAGTGGAATCGACCAAGCGCTTTAACCTACACGAGTTTCACTTTACCAAATACATCGACAAACATGTTTTCGCAGAATCTGGCTTCTCCGCGAAGTCACAAATCTTTAAATATACCGTATTGGATAAAAAATATATATTCACTACTTTTGATATTTTTTGGATGTTTGTTACTTTATAAAATTGCGCTTTTTACCTTCAAAGAAATCATCATTAACTAAGGACATTAGTTAAAACTGATATAGGTCTAAGGTACTACCCCTCTCAATTGTAGAGGAGCCCCATGCTCAGCAATGGGACGTATATGAGCTGATGATGATTAATTTAATATTGCACCACACCCAATAGACCAAGTATTAAGGTAATGGCACTAGTAGCAGACCATGTACCTGTAGTTGACCACCAATGCACATAAACAGATAAAATAAGAATTCGCGGCATATTTTTAAACTAATTCCATATTGAGTAGTCAGTGCTGTCATGTGGTCTACGAAGCGCGCAAACTACGACTCCATTATTTTCAAATATTAAAAATAGCCTCCAGTTGTTTGTTGATTGACGCACCGTAAATCTATTATTCGTTTTTTTGTCATAATTTTCTTAAGGATTGAAAAAGTTTGAAGTTAAATATTAACAACTTTGTCACCTTGTTGATGATAAGTGTTTTGCTTTTCTTATTCGTTAGGGATTAATTGAGGTAACAGGGTATTTAAAATACGAAAATTTGTTTACAAGATTGAGATGTGGGGGTGGTCCACTACTGATTCCGTTTTAGCACGATTTTCTAGTAATTGACCAGGATGGTCAACTTCTGATGAATTTCTGTATCATGTAAATGTACTGTACGGAATAATATATGAAGGGCATCATCAATTAGAATTAACTATTTTATTTACTTTTACAATAACTTAATTTTATTTAGTAGTTGACCACCTTTATTGTAAGGTACGATCAGTTACTAAAACCAAATTTTCACCTTGTAGATGTCTGGGAAAAGGGGTACATTCCTAAATTATACTGAAGCTGCAATGCTCTCAGCAGTAAATGTCGTTCGTCTTCATAAAACACCCATAAGAACGGCTGAAAAAAAATATCCTCTCACAATAATGATGGTGTTTTGGAAACCACAATGGAACCATCGGCAACTGCGGTACATATTACTGTTGGTGACGAACTAGTGCTAGTGACGATCCCAGGATCACCAGCAATTAGCATTGCTGATGACATATTTGAAACCACTCTAGATCAATTTGACATCATAGGTCCTAACGATATGCTTGAAAATATGCGTAAACTTTCAACTACTGTTGTCTGATTAAGAATCTGACAAAAGCCTCGGCAAAAAGTAAATGTTGAATTTGTCATATTTAAGTACGGCATTGAGGTTTAGGCACGCGGTCGAGAATCTCGACGGTCGCAGGTTCAAACCCCAGGCACACATGACTGACTTTTCGAAGTTGCATATGTGTGTATTGATAAAGAATTATCACGCACTTTAACGGTGAAGGAAAACATCGCGATGAAACCTGCACACCTAAAAGTTCTTAGGATTTTCTTAGGTGTGTAGTCCGCCAACCCGCACTAAGCCAGCGTGATGGACTAAGGCCTAAACCCTCTCAATTGTAGAGTAGGCCCGTGCCCAACAGTGGGACGTGTATGGGCTGATGATGATGATGATGATGAAGTACGATAATAACTTTTATCCCGGAAAAGTACTTAAAGCTATAAAAAAAAAACAGCTACAATATCATCGATGAAAGCAAATGGTCGATTGTGGAAATGGCCAGAACATTTATTAACGAGCGGGGGATGTTATTGTTATTATATTTCAAATAAAACGCAAAGTTGTCTTAATTTGCCTTCTTATTTAACAAATAATTAAAAAATCTGAATGGTCAACTACTGATGCAAAACATGGTCAACTACTAGTTTTTAGGTGGTCAACTACTAAATCTCTTATATTAAGTTTTATTTTCATTTTTTTACTTGAATGCAACCATTGTACAAGAAAAAATACTAGCTCGTTTCGTTAAAAGACTTGCACAGAGTTAACAAAACAAAACACTCATTGAATTCGAATGATGATTAAAGTTAGGCATTAAAAAAGAAATTTCTGTGTCCTTAAGTGGTCAATTACTAGTGCTATTACCTTATGTCATATGAAATGTTTTGTCTCAAGCTTGGCATTAAAACAATGGCGGCTTGAACTTCCGCTTTTGTAACAATAGTCTAACAATTTGATATTTATCGCTAATACTCTACGTGCCGTATCAATCGTGTATGCATACGTGACGTCATGCCTGTTCAGGGTAAGCAGACTGGATCTATGCTTTTTGTATCAGAAACTACGAGTCTTAAAGACCCAAACCCTATAAAAATAAAGATCACACAATTTGTCGCGACTCGTGGTGCAGGGATCGAAGTAAAATCAAAATAAATAAGGCCATTATTTAAGGACTTAATAATAATTTAATTTAATAATTTATTTATTTCAACATGTTGTGTTACAATAAAAGTAATTCTAAAAAATCTATACCATATTATATAAATACTGTTGACAAGTTTTCTAAGAGACATCTCACACTAGGCAGAGCCTGTATCGTGAGATGTTCTTCAGTTACTCGCTTACAATGTAATTAATAAGTTGTGAGTTTTAAATTAAATAACAAATAAAACAAATAACAAATAAAACAAATAACAAAAAGGAAAAACAAAAACACAGGAACCTTATACTAGAATAAAATTAGGTGTTAATTTAAGTTATATGAGATCAGGTTTACAATAATTATTTGAGTTTACAGTTCATAGAAGAGAGGATTCATAAAATTTTCAGTATAATTGTATGTCCAGTTCAACAGTCCCTTTTGTATTCTAAATTTGGCTTCTTTACTTGATAAATTAATTGTGTTAAATAGCTTATTAATACGGTTGTACACAAATGGTTTTGTATAGCAGCTAAATCTAAATCTATTATATTATAGTATATACATTTGTAGCTTCGGTCACACGCTGTCGACGAAACGAAGGCCTCTTAGTAATAAAAAACACTTGTGTGGTCCAGAGGGTAATTTAATACCATATCCAAATGTGTTATAGTTCTATTGTTTCATAATAATGTTGATTGGACAACTATTAAAGCTGAGTGTCCATTTGCGATAGACAGAATTCGGAAATACATTTATACTGCGCACCTCATAGTAAGAATAGTTTTGGTGAGATTTCGAAGAGGCAATATTGTACTGTAAATCAAAATCTTGCCAGACTGCTGAGTGTATTGCTAAGCTAAAAACACCTGAAGTTATTCAATAGATTATATCTATAGGATTAATTAGTCTGGAAACGTGTTTCTCTTACTGTTAGTTTATGAAATTACCTTAATAAGAAATCAAACTGTCCTTCCAGTCTGTTGATAGGCTTGATATTCGATCGTTCTTATTCGGTGGACTCTATCAATAACCCTCGTTTTCTATAGATTTCCTGATTGAGATTTTATTATCTAAGTAATAAGTGACAGCCCCGTGGCTAGAGATTGCAAACCGGGCCCGGCCGGGCCGGACCCGCCCGGGCCCGGTGCCCTTTTACGCACCCACCGGGCCCGGCCATTCTTACCGGGCCCGGTCAGCGGACCCGGTAAGTAAATTAAGGGCGCGGGAGCGCCTACTCATAGTCGTTACTGTTGTAAAATACTCGTATCGATTATTCTTTCAGACTGAAAAATAATTGTTTCTTTTTGTTTTGTTATATTATACTTATGAAGCCTACGTAACGTAACCAATTTGACGTTACATGTTAAGACTATACAAGTTTGGTTGTTTACAGTTACAGTACAGCCTAGCCAATAAGATTTCGCTATTTGCTCAATAAGTAAGAATAACACTCACTAGTCTTAATAGCCTAAGTTTAAGAAAAAAAAAACTTTACTTTTAGCAAATAAGAATTTGTTTTGTTTATACCAAAGCTACCAAATTTTATTTATCTATCTAATAAATTGTTATGACACGTTTAGTACTTTAAGCTGCGTTATTAGTTTCTTATTATAATTATTATGAGAGATAGACCTGCTTGTTTAAACTTATAAAAATGAATAATTACTAATACTAATGTTACTTTTCCGTCCACAAGTCAAAGTCTTATTTTTTTTGAGACTTGAGTGAGACTGATTATTGTGATAATTGTTCATAAGCCAGTTTAAAATAATATTAACCTTGAATCATTGTCTTTTTTCATTCATATATAGAAAGTTTTCATAAAATACTTTAAAGATTTCATCGCTAACACAACCCGGCCGGGCCCGGCGGACCCGGCCGGGTTGGCGACGGATGCAACCGGGCCCGGCCGGGTTGGGAAACATACCGGGTTGCAATCTCTACCCGTGGCACAGTTGGCTAGACACCAGCTTGCGAAACAAGAGGCCGCGGGTTCGATCCCCTTCCTTGACAAATGTTTGTGTGATCCACAAATATGGTCTAGGTGTTTATGAGACCGAAAAGTCTCTCGTAGTTTCTGATACCCACGACACAATACTCGGATCTTAATGTGGGGGTCAGAACTTTTCGAAGTTATACTTCTTTTGGCGCGTTAGGGAAAAATGATGAGAGTGATTTTTTACGATGCGCGCGCACACCGACACCAAAAAGTTATTCAGAAAAAGTTTGTTTTAAATTTTAAGAATATAGAATAGTGACAGTAGTAGTTTTTTTGAAGTTATTACGATGCGCGCGCACACTGTCATGAAAAACCGACAGCATGAAGTTATTAAAATATTATTTTATAATATATTATTATATTATTTAAGAAAATATATATTTATCTATGAAGTATAACTTCTAACGCGTGTACATAAGTACACACACACACTTTTTTTTTTTTTTTTTTAAACTGGCACGGCAAAGTGACTCCACTGTACCTGATGGTAAGCACAGTGGAGTCCAAAAAATTAATATGTATGGGCAGTCACATGGGTGTATTTATTTATTTTAATATGGGTGCAGAGTAAAATTTATTGTTTTCTGAGAACCCAAAAGGTTTATTCGCTGATATTAGCGAATCAACCTTTTGGGTTAAACCTCTTGAAATGTTTTGGACGATTTATGCCCAGCAGACAGCAGTGAACGTCTCATGATGACTATGCTTATATGCATATTACTTATTTTTCTAACTCATAATGTAACATTTTGTACTTGCCTTATCATGCTAGCCGCCAAAGTTTTTATAATGCGTGTCTATAGAGTATTATTTTACTTTGAGTTTTTATTACATCATTAACAAGCAACTTCTATGTTTGAATGTGGGATGAATGATCAATGGTGAAAGAAGCCTTTATAAGCGTATTTCAGCGAATTATGATAGTAAAAGATAAGTGTGAAAACCTATATAACTTGTTTGTGTTATAAAAACGATGTCAAAGTCCTATAATCCGACAAAAAGTTAAGAATTATAAAAAAAACAAGTAGTCATGCAGTTCGAATACCTTCTTTAATTTGTCACGTATGAAATACATACAAATAAAACGTGTCTCGCTGACGTATTGCAAATTAACATTTAATGAGCTGTGTCAACATAAAAGCAAACAACGTGCTCCACATGTTCACATACTTTCATATACGTAGCGAACAGCACGTAATAATTTGTATTTGCACCCGTGTTTCAAATCACTTGAAACCTACTTCAAATAACGAACATTCAATCGTACGGCATAAAATGACTGCAATGGGAAAAATATTTATTTTTATTTTTATTAAAATGATTGGCTTTATAATTGCAGTTCCATTACTTAAAGAATTAAGTCAATTTTTTTTTGTTTTCACTTTAACCGCACGGTTTTTATACCTGCCAGTGTGAATGTTATTTTTTTAATACATTGAGGTGTAATACTTCCAATGACAAACCTACTAATTATTTGAATAAATAATGAAGTATTCTATTTAAATTCGACACCACACTGTGCAGCCTTAAAATTATCCCCCTTTTTGCAAATTGATTCACTCGTTACGTTGCAGTACGGCGGGCGAGGCGGCCGGCCTCGTGTCGACCCCATTCCTGATTTCCTTACAAGTCACTACCAGCCATTGTAGACGACCGACCAACAAGGCTGCACGTTTCACATGCGATTTACTCCAATACAAGTTTAATGTTGCCATGACATCGTTCCTCTTTTTGAAACGGGTATCCTTAGTGATTCATTATTGCGAGCCAAAATTTTCCACTGACATTTCTCAGAGGCTGCCAAAAACGAAAAAAATATGTAACAATCTTTTTAAATATAATTATTTGTATTTTCAAATTCTAGATGTACAGAACAAACAGGCCGTCATAACTGTATGACTGGCGAGATAGAACAATCGGTTTTCGCAGTAGTCGCTATTTTGACCACACTACGTATACTTACCCTTCATGTAGTGATTTTACTTTGTAAATAAAAAAAGTAAATAGTTAAAAACTCGAAAATAAATAATAGAATAACTTTCAAATCAATAATAGAATTTGAAATAATACTTATTAAATAAATAAAAAATCGACGAATAATTGAAAGATATTCAAATTCAAATTGCGTTTCATGTATTGGAATGAAACAGTAAATACTTCTGTTCTTTTCGAGGATAAACAAAATCTTTATATTTCTAAGTATACTATATTCTATACTATTGACTAGTGAGGCTTTGGCTAGGATGACGTCAAGAACATATTGAATTACTTTGACGTAATAATTATAATGCTGCGTTATAATATTTCATGGTCTTATATTTAGTCACGCGGTATGCCAGTTTTGCCAATATGGGAATACAAATTTACAGTCCAGATGTCAAGATAAGTAACTTGACATTCCAAGTAAAGCAAAATTTAATTGAATCACTTCTCCAACATTAAAAACTTTCATGCAACTTATTTTACCTCCATAAACAGTAATTTATTATACAAATATAAATATGCAAATATTTTACAAAAATATTAATATACTTTAACTCGAATTACTCTAAGATCAATAAAAAATAATTTTGATTGTCTCGTGAATTATTTGAAGATCCTTCAAAAGTTTTATTTCCACCACTGCTAATAGTACTTGTATGAAAATTAGGAAGGCGTTGTCCATCCATCAGAACGTTATTTATACAGCGTTTTAATTTATAATTAAATTTAATTTAATTTAGACTACCTCGATATTCCCACGGTATAAATGTACCACTTGTGATCAAAAGTTCTGGGTTCAGACAAAGCGATTGAGTTTTCCATTCGGAAATTCTTAGTAACAATTTGTCTCCAAATGTGACTTAAATCATCGCTGGTGAAAGGAGGTTAAATAAATACTAACATAAATCCTATCATATATTTATAAATCTAAACATATATTGTCGAATCCCCAAATACCCAAAACTAACAGTCTGGAGCTCCTTACCAATACCCACTTTGTTATCAGCCTGACGTAACCGTTGGAACCGTTGACATTGGATCATAGTTATTTATGGCAACAGCCGTTTTTGTGCGCGCATGACCGTATCAGAGATTAGTACTGAACGAGTCTTTATATCATTAATGGTCTATTGATGTTCGAAAACGAAATTCGGGAGCGTATTCACATATGGTGTGATTGCGTTAGTTGATTACTTCGAGAACTTTCTAGAGTAACTAGTATGACTCATATGGCCTATTGTAACGTCAGGATTATTTATTACATACCAAATATATTCGACATTACAACACGGCCTTGCTGAGATATCCATTTATTTGTGTCGTGGCTATTGAACGAAATCGAATTGTTATTAATGCAGGTCTGCCAAGTATTGTTATAAGACTAGAAATCAAGTCTTTTATATCAAAGTAATAAGTAATTTAAACTATGACAGTAGGAAGTAATCTTCTGGACTCTTGTGCTGTGATAAAGAATCAGCCACAAGACTTTATTGTTGGGCACCCTCAAAAACGCTCAGGGCGACTTGTCGGCCAGCAAAATTTTCATTTTGAAATATTTACTCTTAAAATATATTTGCATCAACAATGTACTACGCTGACAACGCCCTTGGAAACAAAAACATCATGCTAATTACTGCCCTTATTAACTTAGGCAAAAATTCAAATGTATCATCAAATTAATTAATGTGCATTGGAGTCAACTGTTGCAAAACTAACGAGAGTGATAACACCGTTATCAGCAACTAATTCACCCACTGACCTTCTATTTTAATATTATGATAACAGTAACGAGTAGCTCTGTGTTGAATAATTTTAAATTTATTTTACTTCTAAACTTTCTTTTCTGGGCGTAGCCTAAAAACATTTATTTAAATAATATAATAATAATAATATAAAATACTTCTTCTTTTATTTAAACCTTAGGAGTTCTTGAAGGTATTGTTGTTGTTTATCCGCCATAGCACCACAAAAATAAGGGGTTCAAACGTGAACAGTACAGCATGAAATAAGAAAGGACTTAAGACTTTAAAATAATCATTTTTTATTTTTTTTTCATAAATTTGTTTGTGTCCTTTTATCAATGTTTACAAAAATCCTGTATAAGAGTAGTCTATAACAATCTACTGGATTAGAGACTTAAAGTGTGAAAGCGCATAAATTAATTTTCTAATATTAGGATGCTTTTTCTATTAAACTACTAAATACCTTGTCAGTCCTGCGTGTATACTTTGTGATGTTAAATTTAACATCTATTATCTAAATCTCGTAAAGTAGCGGGAACAAGTAACAGGTAATATGCTCTCCGAGGCATGGCATCTTGTGAAATGCTTCCGCCATGCGCTGCTACTAATGCGACATTATTATTAGGAATTGCATTTATAAAAGATCAACATTTATCTGCGACTTCTTCCGTATAAACATCAGAAAAATGTTCATACAGAAATTAAAAACAGTTAATGCCAGTATGTTCATAGGTTTTTTCATCATACATCGGAAACGGAACCAACCGTCAACCGCCAATCCGCACCAGGCCAGCGCGGCGTCGTGGATTTAGACTTACCCCCTTTTTTGTAAGAGTGATCCCAGCCCAGCAGTGGGTCGCGTATCTGATAAGGCACAAACGATCTCACTTTCGTATGTATAATATTAGAATTTTTCAAGAAATTGAAATAGAATATTCGAGAAACCTTTTACATTCCCTCGGTCCCTCATTACGTTACCGTTGTGCTTACAAACATGCAATTTATTTTAATATAAACCGTATACGGTTTTCTTCTTATTTGCATGCATAACATATTCTTAAAGCATTATGAATGATAATCGTGGCCACTTACTTTTATTTTAATCTAATGGCTGTGTTATCTCATTATATACAGCTATATCTAATTTAAAGAATTTCTTTATAGACTGGTCAGCCTGTTGGACTGTAAATTCCAAAGTACTCCGAGCTCAAAGCGCGACGGCCACTGTAATTGGAATTTTGCTTTATTGCAGAAATTCTTTGAAATTTTATTGAGTGGCTGACTTAGACGTCCTGGTTTCGAAATAATCTTCGTAGGAAACTGTAGTAACGTCATGTTCAATGTAATATTACATTATTTATTAAAGCCCTTTATGGAAGATACTGTGCTTACCATTAAATTCAGTGGATGATCACTTTAGTATCATGCAAAATAAATTAATAGTGAACGAATGAGCGTAGTGAAACGATGCCGGCAAAAAGGTCGTCAAACTTGCGTTTTTATTTAAAGGAAAAAACCTGATAGATTGACAAATATTAAATAGAAGACAGCAGGCTTAATACAACAATTTAATATCAAATATCTAGTTATAAATAAATCCAATTCGTACTCCTAAATTTGCATTAAGATTGAAGTATTATGATAGTAGTGGGTATCCTAAACTAAAGATAACAGAATAGAACACTAATACTACGAACGAACCTGCGGTTTTATGCATCAAAATTGTACGAGCCACATAAAAATTGTCCGAGCCGCAAGTAACAAAAGTATATTCCGATGCACCTTGCCACCCACACAACTTTCCCTAATACATGCCAGCCCAAAACCGTGACCCTTATCGCGGCGAGGAAGTTACTATCCAATTTTTATAGTGACAGGTGTAACGAACCGTACGGAACGGGACACGATACAAGTCCACACTTCCTTTGTCTTCGCACACAAATTAGATGTAGCTTCGGAATAATTATGAGGCGTGCGTTCGGTTTCTTAACAAGATAATAACAAGTGAAATGGCTTTGTGAAAGGCTGATTGTACGAGTTATTTTCGTGATACATTTAAAAATGTACTGTTATTTAAATAGGTGTCAGATCAACACGTTGGGTTTTTGAAAAATTGTGTGTAGGCCTCAAAAACATACACCCTTACTCATAAATGCTGCTAAGGACATTTCGTAAAATATTTTGTCTAGCTTTGTTGAGTGACCAATCTCCATAGGTTAAGAGAGACAAGGCATGTTTAAGTTGAAGATTTCAGCAAACTGTATTAATAAGGCTGTTAGTTATTGAGTTTTGGTCTTTTATAGGGCCATAACAACATAACCTGTCTTATGTGTAGTGCACCCCAAACAGAATAAAAACTGGTAAGAAATGATTTAGGTTTGGTTTGATGATAATTATAATCTGTACTTGATTCAAACTAGACTTAGATGATAGAAAATTATGAGTTCGATACATACCTTACGTTCGATTTATGATGTACTTATATGGTATTGCCATATAACATAAATTCCCAAAGAATTTTTAGGATTCATTTCGGTCTTCATTCGCTATGCATCAGTAATTTTATGACAAAAACAAATGCTAAATTAAACCATTTATGAAAATGAAACTGTTTGTATTGCGCAAATGTGAAAGCGTTTAGTTTCTCCAAAGAAGATAAGCGTAATTTTTATCAACCAAGCGTAAATATTAGTTTTTTTAGATAATAGCTGTAATCCTATATTTACCAAAAATAGAATAGAAAATATTTCCTATATATTCTAAATAGCAAGCCTCGCTATAAGCATGATGCCACATAAAACAGACGCAAAACCAAATATGTTATATTCTTGTATCGTTCTCTGTAATTGCCCAGTCACCCTTAAAAGGTCCATGTATCCTGACAACCTCAAGAATGTCACGCTATTTAAAGTTAAATCAATAATAAGCATAGCTTTGATGTCTCGTCTCGTTCGGTTATTTAAAGCCGCATCCCTTTATTCTTTATCCCCTACTCTCTTACCACATTTTATAAATATTCAGCAACGCAGATTATATCATAGATTCATATCCGAGTGTTCTGGGCATTTCTAATGGGGCAGTGATCTATTCATCTATAAGTAAGCCATGTGTTCTTGTACCCTTAAGAAAACAAGAGGCGTTAATTAATTGTACACTCAATACATCATAAGTAAACATAAGTGTCTTACTCGGTCCAATTAAAGGGTCTTCTTTAACACTTAACAGTCTATTTGCGGTTAAACGGTACATTTGGTGTAACGCATTTTAAATCCGGTTGAGTAATTCTTTGACATGTCTGGCTCCGACGCATGCTGAGTCACGTCTGAATCTTTTTGAGATGACGTCATGTTCTATTCGCGTTTCGGTTTTGGTTACCAAACAATTTGCATCGATCCTTCTCGCGAATTATTGATTCAGTTCTTTTTAGGAATGTACAAATAATAATTGACTAATCGATTCGTAATGATCGATCACGAATCATTTTTCCGAATATTCCATTTGTCAACCATTCAATAACAATTGCGTCATTAAGAGCACTTCGGGATGATGTGTAATAGTTAGTAATGATGTAGCACAAGGCTGTTTTCACGTGAATTATGATCAAAACATCAAAAAGGAAAACGTTAACTTTTCCTTGTGCGTATCATATACCTGAATGACATATATTAATACTCACAAATGCTCTATCATATCATTCCCTTATCCTCTAAAGTCTAAACTATTAGGTATGGGAAGGATGAACCATCTACAATACTTTGGTAAGAATTAATTCTTAGAAGTAACTGTTTATGTACATATTCTATTAGAAACATTTTATTGGTACGTGAGTTCGAGTTTTCAAGTGACTATCC
Source organism: Hemaris fuciformis (assembly GCA_907164795.1). Classification (NCBI taxonomy): domain Eukaryota; kingdom Metazoa; phylum Arthropoda; class Insecta; order Lepidoptera; family Sphingidae; genus Hemaris; species Hemaris fuciformis. Next base: position 5,341,793 of record OU015440.1, on the reverse strand, counting down.
TTGAACTTCTTGCTTTTAATTATACTATAATTTATTTTGTTGAAGCGATCAACGCGAAAAAATCTCGTAGATTTGTACTGATTTTGAGCTCTTCAAAACCTTCGGGATCTTTAAGATGACCCTTGAAACATTGACACATTCATTTCATAGTTCATGCGTTCATCCATATATAAAAATATAATCTTAGCTTTCTGTATGAAAAATAAGCAATAATTTGCCGGTTTGAATGAAGACCGATAATAATAACACTTACTACAGACTTTCGGATCGCAGTTTATGAGGCCCTTCTGATATAGCAATTAATTAACTGCGATTTCAAGCTGACATAAAAAGAGAAGCTTTGCTTCTTTAATTATTTATAGAAATCCAATCATAAAAAACATCTATGGCTATCATAGTAAGCTGCCATTTATGACAGCAGTGAATGAACGCAAACATTATTAATATGCACACAATATGACCGCATTACCATTACGTGCATTTGGTAACAGCTCGTCCTTATGTGTAAACATTCTGGGTAAATAGAACGAGTGTTAAATTAGGGACACACTAATTATTTTACACACGTCTTGCCGTACACAAATAGCATGAAAATAAATTCAAAATGACATATTTATGTCGGGGACAACGTATAATATACAGTTACAATCGAAAGTTATGGTTACATCCGATACCACTGAGTAGTAGGTAGTAGTTTTATTTCTGAATTCTTCTTAGTTGCGGATTTCAGAAATTTAAGGATCCCATTGAGACTTACTGAGTATCGATGGCTTGTGAGCCACTTTCCACCCTAGAGTACGGGAGTCGGGTCGAGGGCAGTGGCGGTACTTCCATAGAAGCCCAAAAGCCCTGTTTGACTTTCAAAATTCTGAAAAATTATAATCTTTAAACTTTAAATCGTTATTTAAAAAAAGCAATTTGACTTATAAATGAGAATATACTGATCCCACAATAAGTAATTAAACTAGTCATTACAAATTAACGTATAACGCTTTTCGGCTTCTATGGAAGTACCGCCACTGGTCGAGGGGTGGATAGCACCATAATGTCAGTGCTTTGGTCTACAATAAAAGTTCTGCGGCGTTTATAGTTAACACGAGTTGTTGGAGATGTAATAAACGAAGTTATTATGATTGAAACTTACAATTCGAGTTAATAACAAGATAACAGGAATTGAGATAAACTCGTTTACAAGCTTTACATAACATTGAATCATGTTTATTTTAGTATAATGTCACAATGACATATTAAGTGATGTTACCCCTTAATGACAAATTTGTAATTCGCGAATCCATTCACTGACCTTCATATAACTGTAAACTTATAGAGGATTGTAAACTTATTGTAGATGGCTAATCATAAAATATATTATGGTGCAAGACGTAGGGAATCAGTTAACTACAGTTTCAAGAAGGATCTATTTGGAATGTTTTCCTTAATGACTAATAGTTTTGGTATGCTAGAGCAACCCGATATCAATATTCTATAGTATTTCAATTGCAATATAATGAACTCTAAACCTAAACCCTCTCAGTTATAGAGGAGGTCCGTGCCCAGCAGTGGGACGAATATGGGCTGATGATGATGATGATGAATATAACTAACAATCATGTAAATATAACGAGACTTTACTCCACCAATTCAGTTTTCTCACAATAACAAACTTGATATCTGATAATTTTGCTGATGAGTCATTACCACGAGCATTTAAAATTATTGTATAAAATAAACAAGACTATCGCGTGAGCACAATTTGATATAGCGACATCTTGCGGAATAAGCTTGAACTGCGACGAAAAAGTCAATCTGTCAATGTTGCAGTACAAGGAATACTAATGTAATACACTATTTATCGTTTGCATAAACTTTCTAATTAAATATGCCCGTTATCAATTAATAATATTATATATCACCGCATACTTTGATCGAGGAATCAGAATTAATAATGCGTAACGTTTGCTTGGCATTCTGTGTACTATATTAGATGATTTGTTGGTTTTCCTTTATGTGACCTCATTATTTGCGATAACCTTCGGTGAGGTCGTAAACGTATTTACCGAGCCAATTGGTAACATGACAGTATCAGGAATAATTGCCGACAATATTGACAGAAATAATGAGATGAGCTAAGTACGAAATATCAACTGATTGAATGTCTCTTATGTAACCCGCTTTATAAGGGTTCGGTCAGAAAATGTTTTTAACAAAGCTTCGAGATAATGGGTACTACGTATTACTACGGTTATAAGCTTAACATTTTTAGTTCTTGCTGATAATTATTGATAATAAGAATATTTAGCTCGTCATGAAATAACGTACCAACATAAAATATGAAAACGTTTTACAAAATAAAGAGTGAGATAATAATTTGACAATTTGAATATTGAGTTCATCATCAGCCCATATACGTCCCACTGCTGGGCACGGGCCTCCTCTACAATTGAGAGGGTTTAGGCCTTAGTCCACCACGCTGGCCTAGTGCGGGTTGGCGGACTAATATTGAGTTGAATCGGAATATTGAGTTGCGGTTTTAAAATAGCATGCTTTTTATAATGTGATCAAAATTATGTTAAACATAATTGTCAGCGTGCAGTGACCTAATCTAGTTTCCAGGTCAACAGTATTTAATATGACAGGTATAAGAGGGAACGTGTGGCACGTATAATTGTTGTTGGAAAATAACTATTCCATAATTTTTTATCAGCGGCCTTGAGCTCCAGTGCCGTGTTAATAAGTTATGCACTGAGCGTATTTACAATTTCCTTATAGTACTTCCACGGTTTGCTCTGAAATTAGCTATAGATACGAATACTTTTCATGCAAATTTTAATTTAGATCAATAATAAAAATATCTAAGGAAATTCTTATTTTTTGAGTCTACTTTTCGGTTTAAAAAATATTTCTAATCCCAAGGGGCCACGTGCATCTAAAATTGAAAGGGATGGGACTAAGTCTTAGTGATTTTATTTAAATACCTAAGAAATTCCTTGCGGAGAACTTTTAAATCTGCAGGTTTTTTTTATTATGTAATCCCATATAATCATCCAATCTAAAAAGGCGATTTTCAAATTTGTTCGCTGTTTTGTGAGACTCGGCCTTCAGATAACCTTGGCAAGAAGTATAAAAAGACTCCTAAGTAAAGAATGCATGTTGAACGAGTTACTATGTCCCAATGGAATGCGAAGGCCTCGCGGCAAATGTTTATTTCTCAGTAAATGTCTAACAGTACATCCATATTATGTATTTTACATAATATGGATGTACTATAGACTTAAAAATGAAACAAACATTCGGATACACATCAAAAGATAAATAAGGTGAATTTTAAATATGTGCTTAACAGATACAAATTTTACGGAAAAATGTAGCTTATGTTTGTATTTATAGTATTTCTTTAAATACTGTATTATTGTACAGTTAAATATCAGTATTTTCTACTTAACGGTAAAAATAACATATCATTATCTACACTTACTCCTCACCTTCTGGATTCACATAACGTTCATATCAATAAAATAAACATTGAAATCAAAGCGACGATTTGCCAACATCGATAAATACTTGGTGATAACCATAAAATTATATCGAGGGTTTAGAGATAAATGCAAAAAGTTAACGACCCAAGTAATTGTAACTTACTACTAATTAGTTATACTTTATTATAACATTACCTCTTGATTTTAATGAAATGAATCCAAATAATATACGAGTACTAACGGTTGTATCATCGATGATTTATATCATAGCATCATCATCATTTACCTATATCATGAGGTAGAAATTTACTTTTATGCTCATGTTTTCCACGCTGTGTTTTAAGTCTAATATAATAGGAATAGTCTATTGCCTATTTTGAGAATATTGTAATGGAAAATCACCATAACTCTGCCTGAGTCAGGACCAAGAACTGGATTCTTTCGATCGCAGGTCTAAAGTCAGAGTACCATTTTTATACCACATTTAAATAAACTACCTCATAGAAACGATTTCGATCAAATAAAGAGGCGCATTACCATTTACATCACATAACCGAAATGATATTCATAGATTTAATATTTCCAATTCACGTGAAATCGATTAAGTTAACATGAACTCGATTATTCGATTAATTGAAGTCTGTTCGATTCATCTCGATTATTCGACCGTGGTATCAACTAGTTTATTACTAATGGATCTTTTCCGTTAGATATGTCGATGCAACGTATATTACTTGAACATCTCTTTGGTGTATGCAAACACATTACATCCATTGCTGTGACGAATCAATTAGATCCCGTACATAGTATTATCGCTGTTGCCTTCATGCAGCCCGTTATGTTTTTTTTATAGGAAAAATTCCAAAAAAAATATATACAAAAAGCAGATTCTATTCAACTTCGTAATTTTACCAACGGTTGTCTATCTGCAACACATGTGATCTGAAAATTGAGGGTATTTAAAAACTTTTCGTGGTTCTATAAAGTAATATACTGTATATGACTCATTTGATATAAAAGAATGACCAGTGTAAAATAAAAAAACTATGACTACACGCAAAAAAAACTTATAATTTAATGTTCCGATATAACCTCTAGGTAAAGAGCTGGATAACATTAGCAAAGCCCCGCCTCATAGCTGCCAATATCAATATTTGACTACTGTCTGGGAACGGGAGTTATCAAATAAATATTCCAGTTATAAGCACTCCCTCGGTATATCAATTACTCCGATTGACTTATGCTGGTAATAATTCGGGTGACAATTCCCCTTTCCTTTCTTGTCTTTAATTCATCATCATCGTCAGCCCGGGCCTCCTCTACAACTGATAGGGTTTAAGCTTAGTCCACCACCTTGGCCCTAGTGCGGGTTGGCGGACCACACACCTAAGAAATTCCTAAGAACTTTTAGGTGTGCGGCTTTCATCACGATGATTTCCTTTACCGTTAAAGTACGTGATAATTCTTTGTGACGCACATAACTTCGAAAAGTCAGAGGTGTGTATGCCTGGGGTTTGAATCCGTTCTTTAATTCAGAATAAACAAAATAAAACCTTTTCGGTTCTTAATTCAATATAAGGCCCTATTACACAATTGTAGGATTCAAGGTATTGAATTAAAAGAACGAAACTAGAGACATTATTGGCATACAGTATATTGACTGATAAAGTGCATATCTGTAGTTCCTAACTTCGCAAGAAGAACGACTAAGTTTCACTATTGTCAGTAGGAAATGAATTAATAATAACGAAATTTAAGGCGTGGAATTACGAGCAAGACGATAACAAAGTTGTAATCTAATTAAATATTGACTTGTTCGTGCCAGTAAGGTTGATACCGAGATTTCTACACAGATATAAATATCATACAACCTGTACGTAATAAAAATATGACACAAACAGATCAATTTGTCTTGAGGTACATAATATATTGTTGCCCAGAATATTACATTCAATGCTACTAGTACAAAGTAATATTAGGAAAATAAATATTAATACCTAAGTCTGCATACACTGATTTCATTACTAGATTTTAAAAAATCAAAATATAAAATCAAGTTTAATTTACAAAATAATCTCACCGCAAATGTAACATAACACATGAATACATATCGACAAAATTAATTAATGATTACTAAATAAATATTGCCGATAAATTATCATAACTATTCTGTACTTCTATTGCTTATCGATGTAAAATACTTATTTCTCGTCCTTTTTTTCCAGATCAACAGCAAATACAGCGAAGAGTTGGCGCAAGAGTCGTTAGAATGGATCCGGCTGATTATCGGTGAACCCGAGAACACGTCCGGAGATATGGACAACTTCTACGAAGTACTTAAAGACGGCACACTGTTGTGCAAGTAAGTACAATGATTATGTTGTTATGGTTTTTTAATAGATTTAGTTGTATCTTCAAAAGAGGAGGAACATTCCTAGAACCAGTGAAGTCCGGCCCATTGCTCTTTTATGAAATGATGGCCTTACTGAGAATTTACTAAAGTAAATCCTGACGACCGCACATGCTCCTTAATTTTACTGGCGTGTAATGCCCATAATCAATGGGACGCCTAATCCCGGTTGTGGGAAACTACAGGCTATTGATACAGGTAATACCGCTGAACCTTTGGGTCCCGTACACATCATATGATCTGATGCAATTCGCCGCACATTTCTTTTATCAATTTCCGATTGCAATATGGACGTCTACGTGTGTGGCTAACTAATACCTATTCCATAATGGGCAACGTTGAATTGAACATTTTTATTATAGTCATTAAACTGCATTTAAAATGCTATTACTGCCATTAGAACGTATGATATAAGAACATAAGTAATAACGTTTACAAAACTCTCACTCGGTGAGAAAACAATCGGTTGTTATGCGAAATATCAACTTTGTAGGAAATACGTCTGCAACAATAGCTTATATTCCCAAAGGAGTAGGTCAGTGTGGATACTTCACTCACGTTTTCTCATTTATTATGTCCCACGTAGTTGAGAACGAGAACTCCAAAAACTAAACGATATTCTGTCCTACCCAGAGATCTAAACTGGTATCTCTCAACACAACACTACTTATGACATATTACTCGCGATTTATCTTAAAAATATGTTTTATATGGGGGAATTAAAATATTTTTTAAATAAAATATTCTTACAAACAAATTTTCAGGCTAGTAAACAACATCCAGCCCAACATGGTGAAGAAAATCAATGAATCCAAGATGGCGTTCAAATGCATGGAGAACATCAACGCGTTTCTAGAAGCGGCGAGACAGCTCGGCGTGCCCGCGCAGGAGACCTTCCAGACCGTCGACTTGTGGGAGAGACAGAACCTCAATTCAGTCGTCATCTGCCTCCAATCACTCGGAAGAAAGGTGAGAATAAAGATTCAGTCTTAGATCTTATTATACTGGCAACGCAAAATGACAAGATTGTTCTTGAATGTAAGCAGGATGCTGTCTAAATTGAACATCAAGTGGCGAAAGACTCGTCTCCCGTCACATAACTGATGGTGCATTGATAGCACATAATGTTGAAATGTTGACCTTTTCATATCAAAGATTCATTATCGTGATAGATAGAAGTTTTCTTTCATTGTATCTCAACTCAAAAAAAAATCTGCTGCACAAATCAATAGCTTTAAAGTGTTGTAAAATTAGAGATCTCATAACTTACAATGCCTCTTAGTTAAGGTTACGAAACATTCTGCTTAGACGATGGTACACACGTCAATAGTGATTGGTGCAAAAAATCACTCAAAGAAGTTCGAGATAATTCACGTGGATACTAGACTCTTAAGGAGTAAAACCCTGCTAGGTTTTCTACCGTACTGTTCGGCGCCAATTGGCAATAAGTCCAGAACCCTTAGAACTGTTTGAAACCTGGTAAAAAACTGTCTATATGAAATTCAATGTTTTTATAACTCACATTGAGCAGCGGTGTCGCCTCAACGGTCAGTGACATAGTCTATAAATCCGTGTTGTCCTGAATTCGTTTCGCCAGTCTCGTAATCGAATTTGAACGAATTTCAATGTGTGCGCCAAGTTTTACTACATTCGATTTACTTTTATATCCATCCTCCGATTCTTTAAGCGAAACGGCAGTAAAGCTACACATAACGACTTGCTGTCTGCATCTCACGTCCATTTTCAATAGCATTTAGGTGATTTCTTCTAGAGGTAACCATAGTTTCAAACGAATGTATCGCGTGGCAGAATCATAACAAGTCCGAATAAAAATTTTGATTAATGAATGATTGTATTACAGAAGACGATTCTCAGTAGTTGACATTACTACGAGTAGATCGTACTTCTCTTACCAAATATCAGATGCCAGTGCGGTCACTTTATTTATTTTTTCTTGTCTTGCGGGTGAAACCAGCCTTATTTCTAGTTTGTCATATAGCTGTATCTACTTTGTTTAAACGATGCACAACTTTAAAATGCATTTAAAATGTACCAAATAGTTTTACAGATGAAACTGTTTGTCATGACATCAGCATTTCGAAATGTTTTCATATTTTAATGAAATAACCATCTATTAATATATATGACATTACATATATGTCTATACCAGTTTACGATATGACGTAATGAATCAAATTGACATACATAATGTTAATTAATATTAGCTAAATATTTAAAATGTTAATAGTTATTATGATCGCGTATAAAATACAGTTGTCGATATTTATTTTTGTAAGCGACTTTTGTATACAATATAAATTACCATTCTTTCATCCTATAGACATCTCATAGTTGGGCGCGAGCCTCTTCTGGAGTTAGAGCTTCCTTAATATTGACTTATTGATACGTCTCGGTAGACTTGACTTACCTTAGGATTTCTCAGTTGAGCTTTCTAATGTATGAGTACCTACATGTTTCCGCAAATATATCGCAAAAATCTTTCCCAACTTCGATAAGCTAGGTGTTTGTGTCTGGGTCAATTAGTCAAATTAGTGATTACATAATAATCAAAACGTTTCTGAAACGTATTATCTTCTATAAACATTTGCTAATTACAACAGACAGTATAGGTATTTTAGAATTTAGCTACATTTAAAATCTCTATCGTTTTGTCTGTAGATTGCTTGTAACAATGTATTTTAACTGGCAACATTTCTTCAATCATTATGTTTTTGGCAGGAAGGTTGTGACCAATGATCATGTTTCAAATGTTTTTTGCTCATATAATAATGGCCCACAAATTGCACAAGAAACATTTTTCTAGATGTTGATACATAGCAACTCACAAATAACACTAAACTGAAATATTATTGATTTATTTTTCAGGCTGGCAACTACGGGAAGCCATCCATCGGGCCCAAAGAAGCTGAGAAGAATGTCAGAAACTTCTCAGAAGAGCAACTGAGGGCCGGACAAGGCGTCATCTCCCTACAGTACGGATCCAACAAGGGAGCCAACCAAAGCGGCATCAACTTTGGCAACACCAGGCACATGTAAACTGCCTCAAAACTTGTTACACTATTGTGTACACACCTTTATTGACAATTGATAAAGATGGCCGTCATTAAATTTAAAAAAGAAAATAATTTTAATGGCGGACATCACGCATCGAGACACAAATAAGGTAGTTCTGTACTTATTAGATTCATGTTAAATAACGACTTATTAGAATAATATTATATACACAAATCCAAATTCTCAACGCACGAATCTCCGTCTTCATATGAAGAATTAATCGTCATTCCGAACTCATTCCAATTGGACTTAATTAACATATTTGTCAACGCTTCATTTATTTGCATTTAGCGAACGTGAAACTAATTACTTCCAACATTATTTAAATAAGGTATAATTAAAATTGCGCGTGTAAATTCCAATAATAATTCCAATTTAATCTAAGTCCTTAAGTGTGTAAGTCAGCTAGCATTTGATTTTAAATTAACTAGTTTTATGGTAAAATTTATTCGCTTAATTCATATTATATTTTTTTTGTAATAATTCTCATAATATTGTGCCAATGTTTCACACTTTTTTTATATTAATACCGTTAAACAGTACAATTATTAGAATGTAACTTCTTTTATAATAAAGTATTATCGTGCCTTCGGGCTCTATGAGAGCCATTAAATTGTTTTTTACAATGGTGTCTAACAAAATTCTCTTTGGAACTAAAAGATCAGGGTTTCCCAATTTTTCTTATTTATTAAATAATTGAATTTGATCATTCCAAAATATATTTAACGTGTTAGTACACTGTGATTAATGGTTTAAATTCACCTATTATTATATATTTTCTTATATAGTTATATATGATGCGTAATATTTAGCATTGTAAGTTTCTTAAAGTTATTTCGGCTTTATGGAAGTACGTAGAATTAAATAAGCTAAAATAATTGGTTGTGTTATTTATTACCCGCTTACAATAAATGAAAAAACATGTCTTTCAATTTATATATAACGATCAATTATTTATATCTGTGGTAAATGTGAACTAAGTATGCATTTGTTAATAGGTAACATTTTTTTCTGTCATGACAGATGGTATTCTTGATTAAAGATCCGATCGCAATCGTAAATGGAATGACGCCATAAGTACTAGCCTTATAAAGTAAATGAATTATGCATTAATAACCGCGTAAAAGGCAACATCTCGTCTTGACGCGAAGGAGGCAATATAAGAAATATTTTAAACCAAAATTAATTTACGATTCACATCCATACTCGAACTGTCCTGAATAATACAGATGTTGCCATGGCTGATTAAGATCAAACATATCATGTGTCCAACTCTGCGTTTTAATAAAGCATCGATAAAAACTATTATGTTTACATAGTTGTCGAGTAATATATGTAGGTGCAGTGACGAAAGCTGCCATGTATGGAGGTAAAAAACTCAGTAGGTAGGTAATTGACTCGTGACTTGCTTGATTTGCGTTTTTTGAAGTAAAATAACGTTTTATAGCTATAATACACACACATATGTACATACATAAACTCACGTCTGTATTCCCCGAAGGGGTAGGCAGAGGTTCATTTCTGCATCCACATTTGGCCAGGTTTGTATCAGTCCCACGTAATAGGCGGCGAGCCTATTGCCGTCTTTCGGGCGCAATTCCAGACTCCGTGCTGCTACTGAGAATTTCCTTATGGAAAATCCCAATAACACTTAGCTCGACCCGGGAATCGAACCCAGGACCTCTAGATCGCACGGCACATACTTCTGCCGCGAGACCACGAGGCAGCTATAATACAAAAACAACATGTAACAACATGGTTGAAGTTATTATGGTAATTTAAATTATTTTAAAGAAAACATAAAATAAAGAATAAAAGAAGATGTAGGTAGTTTGTAATTGAGTCAAATCAATTTAAGGTTAGCTTTACAAAAAAGCATACTATAAAATTTCAGATTTTATTGAAGATTATAAGCCCTGGGAGTAAGTAAATTGATCGGAGTTTTGTTGTGTTGCTACAGTTTGTATCGTTATGACATGTATAATGTAAAATTAAAATAATGTAATGAAAAAAAAGTCATATTGCTATTTTTTAAAGGAAAAAAAATCATGTCGTGTTGCTGAGGGAGTTTTTTTGCCGTTTCTTCTCCACAGCTATAACACGTTTCGAAGCGGCAATAGTTTAAAAAATTTAAGAAGTGTAAAATTGACGATTTAAAAGAACATGTAAAAGTCTATTTGAATAAAGATAATTTGATTTGATTTGAGTAGTGATATAAATGTCAAAACCATTTCCTTGTAAGTACTAAAGGCGGAAGAGAGCTGTCGTTAACATAATTCCTACGATGGTTGTGCAAGTTTATCAGGAGACAATTTCTCAGGTGTGTCATCATCATCAGCCCATATACGTCCCACTGCTGGGCACGGGCCTCCTCTACAACTGAGAGGTTTTAGGCCTTAGTCGGTGGACTAAGCGTGGTGACGCTGGCCTAGTGCGGGTTGGCGGACAGGTGTGTAATAAAAACAATTTGTTATCAACTAAATTTTTACACGTCTTAATAATAAAGGAGTCCTCTGCCCAGCAGTGGGAGTTGTATAAGCAAATTTAGATCATTAGAAGCCTATAAAGTTCTCATAGAGTGTGTGAGCAGTTGCTATACAGAAACTGCTTCTGAGATCTTTGAGAGAATTTTAATGTCTCATGATTCATGATGCACTAGTAAATGTTTTAAGAATAATGATAATGATATCCCAGTAATAATAAATCACTATATATATACATACATACTCAGCCTATCGCCGTCCACTGCTGAACGTAGGCCTCCCCAAGAAAGCGCCAACCATCCCGGTCTTGAGCAGCCCTCATCCATCCGTTACCCGCCACCTTTCTCAAGTCGTGGGACCATCGTGCTGCATCCTACACTACGTTTGCCTAAGCGCGGTCTCCACTCCAATACTTGTCTGCTCCATCGGCTGTCGGACCGTCGGCAGACATGGCCGGCCCACTTCCACTTTAGCGTGCTAATCTTGCGGGCAATATCAATGACTGAATGGTTCTCTGGCGGTTCATTACGAATTCTATCCACCAGAGAAACTCTAAGCATTGCCCGCTCCATAGCACGCTGAGCGACTTTGAATTTGTGGACCAGGCCTTTGGTGAGTGTCCACTTTTCGGCTCCGTATGTCATTACGGGTAGGACGCACTGATTAAAGACTTTCGTCTTAAGGCACTGAGGGACCGACGACTTGAAAAACATATGACGTAATAAATGACTATATTATAAGCAATTATACATACTTATAGTCAGACATAAACTTACGGTAGCGCAAAAGCACATTAGTCTCCACGCCCACGATTAGCCAACTATGTTTATGAGAGATAAGCTGTTTATCTATCGTCTACCAGGCAGTGTGTTGCTACTGGGAATTTCGTAACGGAAAAATCCAATAAAAAAATCGAACTTGGGAACCGACCCCGTGGCCTTTCGGTCGAATGCGCAAAATTTGCCGCGAAACCTATCATCATCATCAGCCCAAATACGTCCCACTGCTGGGCACAAGCCTCCTCTACAACTGAGAGGGTTGAAACCTATCACCCACTTTTAATTTTGTGGCCGTAAATACAGCCATCTTGCGACATTTTTGTGAGTCATAATTACGAACCCAAGACTTCTTGGTTTTGTTTTTCACGCATTAATAAGATTTGGTCAGTTCGTTGACCCTATTTGTGTTAATCATGCTTGACTATGATGCTTGAGTTTAACTGATGACGAACATTACACTCCTAAGATTCTAATTTACTTTATTGTTTACTTTAAACAGTTATTTATAAATAATTTTTCTTTATCTACATACAAAAATCACGACTATTTTGTAGAGATGTACCGACTAGTCGGCGACTAGTCGGTAAAGCCGACTATCCGGCCACTTTCATAGTCGGCGATTAGTCGGCGACTATTCGGCAAAGAGTGCCGACCATCCGGCCTCGTACTTTGTATATATTTCTCAGTAATATGTATGACGAATCACATTAAATAAAAACCTTGATAATTATTTATTCATATTTTCATTTTATAATCAGACAATTTGAAATGTAAAGCAAAGTAACCTTTCCTTTGAGAATCAGTTTTACAATTACTTGCTTGTAAAGAAATCATATCTATGGCAGTTAACTACTAATAACTTAATTAAGAAACAAAACAACATAATATTTTCTTAACTTCAGTAAACATTAATAATAATTTCTTCTTATTATTTGGGATTCTTAACTACTAAAAATTATTAGGTATTTGGCATTGGTTTACGTTGCCAGAATCAGTGTCCAATTGTTCAATAAACATCCATACACGAGATTTTCTTTTTGACATGATCAAATTTTAATTGCGCTATTTCACTTTAATGAACATTGGAACAATAACAGTTTGTATAATAATTGGTACAATTGTCTTGGCACAAATTTTTTACACAAAAGCACCAATCTGACCCTTGACAAAAGCAACCAAGAAACAATGTGAAGTTAACAACACAAGTAGACATGCTTTCAAAAATCGTTTGCGACTTTCACGCGAATACGCTGTAAACGATGGGTTACCAGAATAACTGAAACCGTAATCGGCTTGGCCGACTAGTCGGCCGATTAGTCGGCCTCTTTATACCGACTAATCGGCTAGTCGGCCAAAGTCATAATCGGCACATCTCTACTATTTTGGACTATTCTGTATTCTTTTGAAGTAAGTCTGGAATAGCTAATTTGCACATAATTAAACCTTTTTACATATATACACACTTATGGCTTTATTCCCTAAGGCGCACGTGAATTTCTGCGCCCACAAATTTTAGATAATTTTTAAAGTCCCACAATATTCGTTTATCGGGCATCTTTCCAGACTTCGAGCTGCTACTGAGTATTGAAAAAATCCAATAACACCCGGGAATCGAATATCGGACTTTAAGATCTCATGGCACACACTTACCTACGCCACGAAACCACGAGGCAGTTTCAATACTTTTTTATTTATTTTTCGAAACTAATCGTCTCAAACACGCATGTTCCTGGCCGCGTCCTGGCTGCATCAAAATCCATATTTTACATCATACAGATCTCTCATCAATTCTCATAATTCCAACTGACCAACACGTCGAAGCAACATATCGTCTTTGTCTAATAACTACGTAATCTTAGTCTATTTTCCTGGCCTCAAATTAGCTAGGCGTAAGTATAAACATTACCTTCCACAAGCAAATTGAATCTACAGAAATCTCCCTCTCACCGGTGAAATGCAATGCATTTGCATTTGAGACAGTAGCAACAACCCGATCAAGCCCCCTCATTGACACTGTAGTCTAGCAAATTATGGCATGACTCTTCCTTTATATTGTGCAAAGTTGTAATTTTTTTAAGCCACAAAACGTCCTTTAGCAAAATCCAATAGCAATTGTATTAAAATGTCTTCCCTCGTAATTGCTAAATCAAAATTTGCAGGAGCTTTGTTATTTTGATAATATAACCATTTTATATCTGAAATTAATAGTTAGTAATGTCCTGACATACAAATATGAGCACGTACAAACAGAGTTATTTACTTAATATATATAATTAACTACGCACATGATAAGGCCCTCCCTATACAAACACGATAACCCTGAAGAAGTAGACGCACTGACATCGTATGATGTTTTGAATACCCCCAGCAAGTCTATATAATTAAACGATAAGATTCTGACAGCGTTTAACGTATTGGAAAAATACAGAAAGTAATCAACAAGATTAACATGTTTATTCATATAATTTTTATAACGTCGTAATTTGCACATTACACCTTTTTAATTGAAGGTTGGGGCTTTTATTGCGTCTTATTTAATCTAAAAGATGTACCTATATTATATTAATAGTAAAACGACGTGTCATTGTATTTTGCTTTCTTATACCCGTATAATGAAACACCTTATTCAAAAGTAGTAGTCGTTTTATGTATGTTTCTAGATACCTACTTACTATATCCCAGTTAGATTCCGAACTATCAATAAACAAACGAAGTATTTTGTGAATATAATATGAAAGTTAGACTTTCCACCTCACTTATATCGAGAATAGTTAAAGCGGCATTCTATTCTTGACCTTCCGGAGAAAGGAATCAGTACCTGCAGTAAAAGAGCTACGACTGATTTACTTCAAGCGAGAGCTGGGCTTCAGCACAACTCTCATGAATTTTTAATTTCGTTGTTTTTACGAGAGAGTTCCGTAGGAATTTTATCATTCTGCTTTTCTTAAAAGGATACTGAATCAATAAAAAATATATAAGAAGGCTTATTTAAATTACATTACATCGATCTTCGCGTAGAGTCCAGAGTAAAAACTTTAAGACATTCTGCCATCGTAGTCAGTCAGGTTTTAAAGCCATCGCATGGCACACAACACTACATAGTACATAACTAAAAGATTGCATATACGTCCGATGTCCCAGTATAGAGCCAAAAAAGACAAGCTTGTGATAGAGTGGAAATAATCTCTTCAAAGACATTTTAAAGTGTTTAGAATGGACAAGATCATAAAATCAAATCGAAAAGATAGAGAAAAAAAATATCTTAGTCTTGTACTTTTACTTTTTGTTACTGACATACCATAACTGTTTCATTACTTTTTATTACTCTATATTTTTAAATAAGTTAAAATTTTATTTAACATAAATATTTGGAAAGTGTAGTTCAGCTTTTATTTTGTGGCGTATTATGCATTTTTACCATCATGCAATTCTGCCAGGGTAGATTACGTAATTAGTACCTAGGTATACTAAACTGCTATTTTAAATAGTTTTTTTTTATAAAATTTGAACGCGACTGAACACATTTTTATTGCTGTTTACTTCTTGACGTGATCAGCTGAATCTGTCTAACGTCAAAAAGGTAAAAATGCCAAGGTCGCTCTGTTTGTTTTGGGAGCAGAAAAGATTGTCATTCTTATCTTCAATTTGTGCATGACTATATCAAAGATAAGGTTTTATTTGTCCGGATCGTCATGCTATAATTCCATGGCTAAAAGGTATAATGTGTAGATACGGCGCCGGTGCCATATAGTGTGAAGATGCTTGAAACGTTTCGACATAATTGTGCAGAAAAAATATATTCAATATACATATATTTCGTATATAATGTCACAATCGTTGGATGCGTTTTCAAACGGATGGGCGATTGATACCACCGCGCCTGTTGACCTCAAGAATTCTAAAGATAAAGATGTAAGTGATCCCCTGCGGAGTTATTTGTGTTGTTGATAACGAGTCCTCACATGACCCTTGTCACTTCGCCTTCAATGTACTGCGTTCCTCCTTTATCAAATATATTGTAACCATTGTAAATATGTCATCATAAATCATACAATTCAATGAAAACCATTGGCCTTATAGATATTATAATTAAAAATATACATGAATATTATCATTACCTTTTGGAGCTAATGTGATCCCTTTATGCCAAAAGAAAAACATAATTTTAAATATGTGAAATAATGAAATAAAACAATTCATAATTATGCTTGGAAATTTTTAATGTTCTATATTAAAAACCAGCTCATGCCCCAGAACCCAATAAAATAATTCAATTAATTTCCATTTTACAAATTTTCATACCAATATTGTTGTAAGATATTACTATTAATATAATAAATAAAATTGTCACTTATTTTTATGACATTATGAATATAATATTTTTCATCTTATAGCAGAAATATGTATAAACAGTGGTCTTATCACTCACGGCACTCCAGTCATGGCAAACAGATAACATTTACCTGCATATAACATTATTTAACTTAAGTATTAATTTAATATATTGATCATTGTGGTATTTACAATAATTTAGATAATAGTGTGAAAATAATTCCTGCTGTTTCTTGTTGGATTTTTTTTTTTTAAATATAGGTACTATGCAGTATCAGTATGTATCTTATTCAATTTATTGCGGTAGGAAAAAATAAATCAAAGCTATAAGAATTCAGTTTTTTATAAGGTGTCTGCTAGAAGAAGGTATTTTTGTATCTTGCCTGCCTCGTGGTCTCGCAGCTGAAATATGTGCAATGTGATCTAGAGATCCCGGGTTCGCTTCCCAGGTTGGGCAAAGTGTTATCAGGTTTTTCTATGAGGAAATTCTCAATAACAGCATGGAATCCGGAAATCTGCCTGAAAAATGGCAATAGGTTTGCCCCCTATTATGTGGGACTGATACATACCTGGCGAAATGTGGGTACAAAAATGCACCTCTGCCTGTTATTGAACTTTATTTGAATTGTTGGAAATTGTCAGTATTTTAACACTCACATAACTTTTGTATTTTTATCTTATTTCATATTAAGGAAATAATTAATTCTATTTTGGCTTTATCATATTATTTGCTCACAAAGTTATTTTCAACTGGGGTTAGGTCAAACCTGACAAATGTCTGATATTATTAATGTCAACAATTTTTTGCAATATTTTTAAATAACAATATTTAATAGACAACTCTATTAAAATCATATCATAGGGACGTCAGTTTGTGTTTAAATGCCCATTTGGACATTAGCATTAATTTAGTAGATATTGATAAATAAAAAATGGGCCAATTACATTAATATATATTTATGTTATCTCTTTAAGTTGCTAGTACCCGATAAAAGTTTTTAGGGGTGATCCAAATTTGTGCAGTTAAATATTAATTTTAACACATAAAAAGTTAAATGTAATTTGTATCATACTTCTTGCATTCTTTTAATTTCATACAAGTACCACTGTAGGAAATGGGCCTCCCATACTCTTAAAAAGTATTTTATGTATTTTTATGAGATCCAATGTAACTAAAAATGTATAAGGGCTTAACATTTAAATATCAAAATCATGATCATCTTGATTCTTAGCTGACTAGAGGGCAAGACACATATCAGCCTAGGTATTTTGAGCTCAAAACACCTAAGCAGCTTACCGGATGGTAATACAATGCCAACCCAATTACCTCTAACTCTTAACTCTTTCCACGCATAGAATAATAAAATAAATAAATACACCCAACAGTCACATACATAGTTCTGACCCCACACTAGGATACAAGTCCTGTGTCGTGAGTATCAGAAACTACGAGAGACTTTTCGGTCTCACAAACACCCAGACCCGAAACAAATATTTGTGGATCACACAAACATTTGTCCCGGTGCGGGGATCGAACCCGCGGCCTCTCGTTTCGCAAGCTGGTGTCTAGCCAACTGCGCCACGGGGCTGTCAATATGAATCCAAAGATGCATAGACTGAAAGAAGAGGGTTGGCAATCTCACACACATGACATAAGAGGACATTCAAATCTTATGTCCTTATTGTGTAACAATAGTTGTAGTAGATTAGGTAGGTATATACACCCGATACCTTAAATACCATCGAATACTACAATAGTCTTAAGTATACTGGTCTCACTAGAGTAGACTGTTATGGACTGTTACTCTAACTCCTTAGCATTTTAACATGTCACGATGTCACATTTACCACTCTGTCGTCAATTAATTTTTGCCCATTTGCATAATGAATACATTTAAATATTGTATACAGTAGAAACAAGTTATTTAGGAATGAACAATAAATCTAAATAGTTTGCTGTGTGCGTAAATCGAGAATTTATCAAAACATACGTAGGAGCTGATATTATCTGTTATTAATTGGTTCTTTGAACGTCTTATCATGTTTTATAATAACATTTGATGTATCTCCAGCGATAAATACTAAGCATGTAACATCCAAATAAAATTATAATACGTTTTCTACGCGATATTAACGTAAATAGAATGTGGGCGTGACATTATTACTAATTTTAAAATAGAGTATTGTTTACTTCAACTTTGATCTCACTTTCTATATAGCAAGGATTGGCAACAATAAATATATCTCGAAATATATGGTTATCATTTCATAGCATTACGAACACAGATTCACGCCTGTACTTATCCCCAAAGGGTAGTTTTTTTTTACAAAAACGCTTTGTCAAATATGTATAGAACCCACGTTATTGACGGCGAGACTATTGCCATATTTCGGCCACATTCTACAGTCTACTGAAAATTTCTAACGAAGAAACCCAAAAGCACTGTCTGACCTAGGAATCGACCACGTGACCTGATCAAAAGCCGCACACATATAATATTTACTTTAGCATCTTTAGTATAAGCTGCTCAGCACTAATTATTGTTAACACCTCTGCCATTAATTATCTAGGAAAACGGATTAAGGCACGAGCTGGGATAACGACAGGTCCGCGAAAAGGAAGTTTGTCTTCTGAAAAATACCCATTTTTATATATTTGGTAGTGTATCTTGATCGTTTAAAATGAGTCAAACTCACGCGTCGACCCTAACTTATCGCACCTACCTCATTACCCCCTAGTCAGTAAGCACGGACAGTTTATCATCAGCCGGGGTTGACGATTACGACCTTCCACCTCGCCTCCCCGCGCAGTGCCCGCAGCCCTCCGTCTGCCTCCGATAACACTACATATAAATTAACTGTAATTATCGCTTCCACACTCATTAATCGTTCAGTTCGCATTCTGATACCCATCAGTGCGCACGTAGCGTACCATTTAACTTTTGACTTTTTGATTGTGTACATCACTTTCTTTTTTTGTATTGTTTCCGTGATCCTAATGGCTAAGTTTGTTGATTGTGATTTCTTATCCCCCTATTAGTGTTTTTGTGTTTTTTCTTGGTAGGCATCGTTTGCCTGCTCACCGAGCTCTCGAAGCTTTTGTGGACTTTAATTCTCTACAATTCGTTCTGGCAGCAGCATACATGCATTATTCGAACGAGCTCATGCAAAAAATGACCATTGGTTTAAAGTTCCGCATCAACCCTATCTACTATTCAGACTACTCGGATACGATCTAGGCTTGTTCCTGAAGCAATTCCAACTTAAAAGTTGCTTCTGTCATTGGCTTTACCATTTCGAGTACTATAAATTTGGTGTGTACTCCAAAGATATTACTTGACGATTATTTCTTTGTCAATCGCAAAGGATTTGACATTGCATTAGAATGGATATTGTGGCAAATGTAAGTAACGATTTTGATACAAACTGCCTTTGTAAAGCTAAAACATATGTAACAGAAGGCCAAAGTTTATCTCACTTTGGTTTGATAAGTCGAAGCAAGTGCGCTGATTTGTAACTTTGTTCACAGTATCACCCAGTCTTCAAGGCGTTCCTTGCGGGATCTTTCTCCGGAACATTCAGCACTATCCTGTTCCAGCCTTTGGACTTGGTGAAGACCCGACTACAAAACCCAAGTCATCATGTTGTTGCGACGACAGTCAAGTACGTAATGTCGCTTTAATTTATAGATACTCTACATTTAGTCAATTTTTTTTTTTTTGCTTTTTCTATTAACTACAATAAAGATGACTTTCTTATTGAAGTGTGGGGTTTGAAACTCTCATTTTAAGTCATTTTAGTTGATAGAAACATTTGAACACATTGCAACATAACATGTTACCAAGCAGATGATAACATCTTTGTATAGCTTGATCGATCGTGTTATTAACACCACTATGACGTATTTAATCGTTGAATTTATGATAATACAATGTGTATCCTTAACATTGACTTTGATAATTATTTGATGTTTTGTCTATTACGTTATAGTTCAATGAAACTTTAATTCTTTTAATTTAATTTTATCTTTTATAATTTAATATTTTCTTTCTAATTTAATCTTTTATAAATAAGTACATCTCTGATAGTTTAAGTAAAGCTTTAGTAACTTTACATACCGTTGCGATATTATTTAAGAAAACATAGATCAGGTTGTATATTTTCAGCTGGTCTGAGTTACTATAAAACAATGCATTGGGCTTTTCTATTTCACCGGATTCTTGATCAATAATTTAAAATGAATCATAATCAGTTCTGTCTTAAATTATATAATTTTGGGCTGTATTAAATTTGATTTCTACTAATAACAATAGTAGATAAAGGCTGGAGGAAATTTAAGCCTTTCTTTATTAATGACATGACCACTCATAAGTTTATACCATCTTACAGCAGCCGAATTCAACCCGGCATGATCACGATCTTCGCAAACATAGTACGCCAAGAGCATATAGCTGGATTATGGCGTGGCATGGTGCCTTCCATAGCTCGATGCGTGCCTGGAGTGGGACTATACTTCTCATCTCTGCACTGGCTAAAGGCCAAGCTGGGAAAGAACAAGGGCGATTTGGGACCGATGGAGGCTATCATGTTGGGAGTTCTCGCGAGGACCATGAGCGGCGTCGTCCTTATACCTATGACTGTGATAAAGACTAGGTAAGATTTTATATTGTACCATAGTTTTGCTATTAACAGGCTTTATAATGCAGTTAGTTTAATACTAGCTGCAGAAATGAGAGGCCGAATCTTTACACTTTTTTCGCACAGTCGGCACAGTACAATTTTTTCTCCGCAAGGTTTTAGTGTGATTTAAAAATATTGGTTCTGAGTTTACTGAAAAATCACTTATAGTTTCAGATCCCCACAAAATGAAACTTGTTTTTTAGTGTCTTCAAAACTATGTATATGATTGTTGCGTGTATTTGTTTAGTTTTGGCTTACGTTTGTTGTTTTCGAGCAAATGTTTACATAGATAGATATTCGGAAATAACATTCAACCTAATAAATTGAATATAAAATATTTAGCCTAGGTAACAGAAATTTAGTTTTTCGTCTATATCTTAACTGTGATTTGTCTACATGCATCTTATTATGAAATTTATTTCAAATAGGTATTACTAATGTCACGGGGGGATTTCTATTTCACATATGTTAAGTACCATAATATTACGATATCTTAATTTATTAGGGCAACCTTTTCCTCGTTGCGAATGATCTATCAGGCCAATTAATAGACAAGATATCTCATGATCTTTGCTCTATGGTCCTAATATCAGATCAGGAACAATAAGGAAATATTACGGTTAACGACAGATTATTTCACAATACGTATTTTTCGTTGTATTAGTGGGCAAATCATTTACGTCATATCTGGCGAATATTGATTAATTCGATTTTTTTATCTTATCCATTGCGATTAAAAAACATTGAGTTTCATTTTTTATGAATAAGTGGGGCATTGTACGAACAGAGCCAATTACGATATGCAAATTCGAGGTCGAAGCGTAGTGACTTATTGTAAACAATGGACTACGCATGTAAAAGTTATATTGTATGAAAGTTAAAAGCGTTCGATTAAGTTTATACACAAGTTCTTCTTCTTCAAGGAATATTATTTCCTCGTTTTTGCCACATTTTCCATTGCAAATATAATTGGTCGTAGTGATATACTTATATCCCTCGATAAATGGCCTACCTGACACTGAAAGATTTCTTTAAATCGGACCAGTAGTTCCTGTGATTAACGCATTCAAGCAAATATACAACCAACTCTTCAGATTTATGATATTAGTATGAATACAGGCAGCGAATCATCCGATCAAACAAAAATTGTACCGGTGCAGGGTTTTAATTTTAAAAGTTGCTTATTTTTTCTTCAAGAGAATTTTTGGTGTCACCAAAACTAAACACTATATATAGAATTACTCTTGTTAAATGTAATTGTTTGCCTCGTGCGAAGATCGAAATCGCTCGTTATTACATGTCCGGCTTCAAACATTGTATTTTTTTATATATTTTCCTCATGTATATACCTTGATACCTTTGTTATTATTTTAAAAAAAAACAACACAATAATACTTAATCTACTAGAAATCGTAGTGTCATTCGCTGCCATTACCCTTATATCGCATTATAACGATTACGGTATCTTTGTTCAACAGATATGAGTCTGGAGTTTATAAGTACAATAGTTTGGGCGGAGCTCTTAAGGCTATATACAAAGCTGAGGGCATACGCGGCCTGTCCTGTGGCCTTGGTCCAACATTGGCCCGGGATGCGCCTTTCTCCGGCCTCTATCTCATGTTCTACACTCAAACGAAACAAGCTGTTCCGAAAGGTAAGAAAAATATTTTTACTTCAATCTCTAAATTTAGCACCTCATATAACGTCACTCAAGCGTGGTTGTAGAATCCAATAAAAGGACTGAATGAAAAAAGTGGAAGGGGGAACATTATTGCTAGAAGTTAGGAAATGTGACTCGCATATTTATTTTTTATTTTACGTAAATTTTAAAATTTTATTGTACGATAAAAGACTATGGAGTACAGAAGACTAAATTGGTACAATAGCGGTCTTATCGCACAAGGCGATCTCTTACACACAACCAAGGATGGAGATGTAGGGAGGAATGAAAAGTCAAAGTGCACGAAGTCAAATTGAAAAAAAATATGCATTCGTATTTCTTTCTGACTTGATTAAACAGTCGCTTTATGACAATAAACATTTAAGTCTCTTTTAGTACTTTCCTTAGTTCTTTATCGCTCTGAAGATACGTACATAAGTCAGTTAATAAATGGACGAAACGAATAATTTAATTTAATTATGGCCTTAGATTGTAATAATATCAAATTATAATTCAAGTTACATCTACCTTTAATGTCACTGACATTTTGAAAGTTCTATGTCAATTAAATTGCATAATTTTTTGCAAGACTTGATTAATCTAGGTAAACGTTCGAGAGCCTTCTATTGTTTTTCATAATTTGTTGATAATTTCGCATTCCACGTGTTGTCGTTAAGTGGATTTTATCGCCGTATGAAAAACAACTTACTTTGATAATAAACGTTTGATAATTGTAATAGATAAGTGAATAATACTTAGTGTGTGCGAATTGTTAGTCATAATTATCTTGTTTGTTCAAACCTCTTTTGATATAATTGTAACTAGGAAGGAGTAAATAAAAAAATACTTATAATCAGTATTATTCGATGCCGTGAATGAGAAAAAAAAGAATGAACAAAAAAATCCAACGATTAAATTTATATAAAAAAAAAATGTTTTAATGATCATATATTTTTAAACGAATGTAATATAAACTACGATTAATTTAACTATTCAATTTATACTTCAAATGTTTTTTTACATAAGTTGATGAAACCTAAAGATATTTTTGACATGATAATGGTCAGTTCAACATTTTTTTTAAATTTCGAGTCTAAGTATCAAGGTTTTTATTTTTAAATATTTTTTTACAGAATGGATGCAATCACCCAGTGCGGCTAGCGCGGTACATTTCACAAGCGGGATAGTCGCCGGCATTCTGGCTTCGTTGGCGACCAACCCCGCCGATGTGCTCAAAACGAAAATGCAGCTCTATCCTGACAAGTTCCCGAATGCTTTTAGCGCAGCCATTTATGTACATCAGGTGAGGTTTTATTTAGAAACACGGCTTTATTATAAAAACTTTTTGTGTATTATATTGAGTTCTTTCTGCGTTGGAGGGAACGTCTTAGGCATTAAGTTCGCATACAAAATTCGACCTTAATTAAACAAAAATATGCTCTAATTAAATCAAACGGCAACACTAACTGAATTAAATAATTAATACATCGGCTTAAAAGACTAATCTCCAGATTTCTTTCAATTTAAAAAACAAATATTTCTTACTCTTAATGATTGAACCATGGATTTTTTTTATCTATTGATATGATATCGGATGTACATTTTATTTTGCTTAAATGTACTTTGATAAAAATAACGCCATTAATCAGGCAGATATTTCAAATAGTGCGTTGTATGATATTACCAATATTAAGTGTAACGAAATTATTTAATATCTATGCTCCAAAATACCTTCGATAATACTTGCAACCTAAATAAACGCAATTTTTATTGTAGTATCATTGATACTGGCCTTATCCAATGAAAACTCCCAAGGGGTGCTAATTATAATATGCGTAATAAATTCTTATCGTAGAACGTTTTGCACGCTCAGGCAGAGTGTTTCTTTCCACGGGTCATTTTGTCAAGTTTGTATGTTTCAATGTTTAACGATTACCTAATTATCAGGAATAATAAGGAGTTACAAATAAAAATTATGTTTCACTGTACAATATCTCAAGGTTATCACTTGCAAGTAAAGGTTGGAGGGGTTTATACTGGCATAATAATACCTAGAATGGCTTATAAATAATCATATTTAAAAAACACGTTAAAACTTTATTAAGTAGCTGTTATAGTTTAATCAGTCTTTGGGCTATTTGAAATCTTTGCAATTATGCATGGAAATTAAATTAAATTAATTATCTCATGAAAAGTTAGGAGTAAAAACGAATAATTGCTATAAATGTTTTTATCTTAACGGAAACTTAATTCGAACGGGCTAATGTGTTATTAAGTGAACTACAAGTCACAAGTCAGTCATAAATTTTGATAAAATACTTTTACTACACCGTCGTCAGTTAATTATATTATTTTTCATATCACATTTTATTGTAACTTTAATGTAGATCCTTTTTTTGGGAATCTCTTTCGATAAAATAAATAGAAGATCGTTTACTGCTATTACTTTTAATATGACTAATTAGTCTTTTCCTGCGACTCCCCTTGATTATACTCGATATCGATTCAGTCGACCAATGTATAAAACAATATATAACTCGAAATATTTATATTTATTATTGCCCCAAAATTCATCAAATTTGCTTGAGGGCTTAAGTGTCAATTTATTAGTTACAATTAATCTATGAAAATGGCAAAGAAAAACAATTGACCTGTGCATTGTAGTCTTTTTGTTAGACATTTAAAAAAATACTTATAATATTTTTTTTACAGACTTATGGAGTAAGGGGCTACTTTAAAGGTGCTGTACCAAGAATGCTTCGCAGAACATTGATGGCGGCTATGGCGTGGACAGTTTTCGAAGAAATCACTCGATCTATTGGCTTGAAATGAAATTTCGAATATAATTGCTCATTTTTAAATTTAATCTATTTTACACTGTAAGTGGAGATGTGGTGCTGTAAAGTTTTGGTTTAAAGTTCCTTTTATGTTTTTGAAAAATATATGCTTTAATCTTAGATCTTCCTTGTGTTTGTCTTAGGTTATTTTGTTTTTCTTATAGTCTTTTGTAAAGCCGATGGATTGGGGCGTATCATATATTTTTTATTGTAGAAGAATGTAGGGAGTATTGTTAGCACATATAATGTGATTATTGCTAATAAATGTTTTTTTTAAACAATATTTTATTGCTGATTTGTTTTACTCAAAGAAATATATCATCTTCATTCTGGATTTTAAAAATGTGGTAGGTACAAAAAATACTACGAGTATATAAAAAAAACTTGGCAATCTTTCATCGTGATCGGATGAAAGGTATGTTAAGGCATATTAATTCTAGATAAACTGTGTTTTAATACCAGCAAAACTCTATCGTTATGATTATAATTAATCTACTACAAGTTGTCCATTAAATGTCTTTGGTGTTAATTGTTACTTCGTTGCTCAGATTCCAATCCCATTTTACTAGACTCCGAAATCGAACCCAAAATTCATCGACATGGGTTGATCAATGAGGTGTTATAGAAAGGTGATATACAAAATGAAACAAAATTGACGTGATATAATTTACATATGTACATTAATCTACATTGATCTATCATTTTCCCCTATCAAATGAACTCTAGGCCCTCATACTTGAGGTTTTCTACTATCGTACTCGGCAGTAGAGTCGTCCCGTCAGTTTTAAATGCACAGATATATGTGGCAGTTTTTCCTTCAAATTCACTTGTTTTTAGCGCAACAATTGCCTCATCATTCGATCCAGGTATGAACTTGAACGATGAGAAGCCGAGCTTCGGTTGGTGTTTCACTATCTGTAACAAGAAAAATGCCTGTAATTCTTTGTCCGAGTGATACTTCAGTGTTAATACTGCGGACAAGCTATCCTTTTGATAAGGAAAGCATGTTCTGTAATGCTTGATTGCTTTATCGTTATGATGGTTTAATGTAAGTCCCTTGACTTCGATTAAACGTCAGAGAGCAAAAATCGTCATCATTTCCTTGCCCTGTTCCCAATTGGGGTCATTCATTTGGGGTCGGCTCAGTATTATTTATCCTTCCCAACATCCCTATCAGCCGTCATGTCTTCATTCACTTCTTTTTCTTTCATATCTTCAGTAACGCATACCATCCATCTTTTCAGTCAGAGAGCAAAAATATTACTTAGTAAAAAAAAACTGCTTGCATACATTGTAGGTACTTTAGTAGACAGTGTATTTCTATATCCTCGTTTCGGTTGCTGTATTTTTGAGTCGTATAAGGGAACGAGCCTATTTCCTTTTCCGGATACTTTTCTAAACTCCATGCTGCTATTGAAAATTTCCTAATGAAATAACCCAATAATAAAATTAGCTTGACCTGGGAATCTGACTTCAGTCGGTCCTTTCAAATCGAACGGCATTTACGCTATAATTAACTTTCTTTATTAACATACTTAAGAAACTGTAGGAAACTCAGAACTCAACTCTAGGGTGACCATAGTTGGTGTCTTTCTAAAATTTTATTATAAAATATTTAATTTTTCAATTTTGTAGTGATCAAACTCCTGTGACACCTGTTTAGGCTTGACTTTAAAGAGTAATCGATTCGACTATAATAATAGAAATTGTATTGCAAAGCCATGTCGTGTTTCAGCATAATGTCTTATTAATGTAAATGTCTCATTCTGTCACGACTCTGATACACGCAAAGCGTTCTAAATGCGACAACAATGTAGCCTTACATGGGTTATGGTAATTTTTGCTGATGTTATCAGTATCATAATACGACTGCCTTTAGTCATAAAATAATCACTATAAACCTCCTTTTTAAAAATTGTCAAGTGTGAGTCTGTTTTAAAATTATCTTTTTGAAGTAAAACTTCTTCATCGACGTATGAGAGAAATTTTATAGCATGTTGTTTTTTAAATTCTAATTATAATTACAAATCCAAAAATTTACCTCAACCCCTCCAAGAAAAAAAATTAAAAAGTGCCAAAGCAAATATATATTTTTAGTGTCAATGTGATGGGTGTGCTTGTTTCTTTTCGCAAATGTAAGGATGAATCTGCTAGGAATCAAGTCACTATTACGTAAATCTTGTCGCGAATCCCCTGCCGTCAAATGGCGAACCCCACTTTGAGCAACTCTGGTCTAGAGCAGGGGTCGGCAACCTTTTGAGTCAGAAGAGCCAAAAATTACAATTTACAAAATTACAATTTTTTTAAAGAGCCGCAATAATTTTTCTTGTTGAACAATAAATAGTACGTGAATAAATAAAAAACAACTAATCTTTATATATGATATTTTTCATAAGAAAAATATGTATTTATTCATATATAAGTAGTGTTTTTCCACAACAAATTAGATAATCACTTTTTATTTAAGTAAAAACTTAACTATACAAGGCACCCATTTCTAGACTTTAATCGTTCCTATAGCTATAAAACTATGATTAGAGACATCTTTTGTCATTTTAATAGAAGCTACTGACATTTATCTATAAAATATCTCGTTTGTATTTTTGTTTATAACGCACTCCATGTGAAATTTGAATGAATGTGATACGTTAGTCATTTGTCTGAATTCAAAAATAAAAATAAAATTGAATGAATGTTATTGAACAATTTTGACTCCGAAAAAATCTACAATTGAGCAAACACATTCAATAGGAGAGATGGCTTTTGCGTTGGTTATTCAAGTAAAAAGTTTTAACTTTAATAAACAATGTAACTTGTATTTAAAAATAAAAATGGGAGCTTTGGCTTAGCATGGTTTTAGAAAGTTTAGATAAATTTGGCTCGTTATGAGTTATTTTTTGTTTTAAGTTTCAAACACGACTCTAAATTGTAATTTGTTAGTTGGCTTCTTACTTTAATTTTAAGTGCGTTTACGCTCCGCGCGACTATTCGAATTTCGGTAAATATGACGCACACCAACGCCAGCGTCGGTAGTTAATGACATGAAATTAAATTAAATAAAGTTTATTGAATCTATAAAATGTCAAATACATCACTGTCCACTGATCATAATCATTGTTTGGACGGCAGTCAGATAACCGCGAAAACATCGACGAAACTAAAAATCCACAGAGCGCTGAGCAATACGTCCACTCTCTGGAAGGCCTTGCGGCAGAGTGATTTGCACCGGGCTGTGCGCAGCGTTTTATAGTACATCTTAAAATATTTATAAAAAAATAAATAAGGGAAATTTCTTCAAAACAAAAATTGTACGTTTTCAAGTACACGTACTTCTATTATAAAAAGTTTTTTTTTTAAATTAAGTATTATATATGGGTCAAAAAAATACTGTATTGACAGTAATTTCTCAATATTTCGAATGCCTTAGATTTTTTATTACTTGAATAAGGGATCTAAATCTTAAAATGTTTTTCACTAACTATTTGCTTGGGGATATTTCCAATTCTACAACATTTTATTTTGATTAAATATGTTATAAAATAACCCGAATTTTGAGCCTCGAAAATGACTAAAATTGAATTTATGAAAACCTTCGTTCAGTTATCTTGTTATTTATCAAAATTTACACAAAAATCTTAAAATGTTCTTCACTACCTATTGAGATGACAATATTCCCTAAAATAATTGGTAATTAACATGTTTGTACGATCAGTCTTTCCTCTATTTAAGGGGTTAGAAAAGTACTGTTTTTACTGAAATTGCGTAAATTTTCGAATTTGCGGATTTCGTTACTATTTGTTTTGAGTGAATTTACTAAGAATTTTAGAGTGGTTTTGTTAGTTTTGAATTGCTGAAATCTGTCAGCAAATTCATCTTTATTTTTTTTTATAACTTTGCTGAAGTAATTCGTGTTAACAGTTGCACTGGTTTTATTGCGATATAGCTTTAAAAATTAAAAATGAAGTAATTTATCGCCCTGAATATCTTCAGCAAAAATAATATTTTTTTCTTCGAAACAAACCAATTCTTCTACCAAAACATTGCATAGGCTAGATTTCCCTTTCCTTGCAGTTTTAGAACTATCAGCTCTCCGTGATAACCACCATAAAGTAAAGATTTTGCAACCATTTGCCGTTCTCTAATTCAGGGTGATTAATGCCTTTTTCATTGAGGAATATATTTATTTCCTTCAAACACAAAGCAAAACGTTTCAACATCTTACCTTTGGAAAGCCATCGCACTTTAGAAGAAGAAGTGAAGAAGGAGGTCAGAATACTGAGTCTCCATTTCGTTTAAAAATTCTCTTAAACTGACGATGGTAGAACGTTTTTGACAAGATGCTGTAACAATCTTGATTGCCAAATTCATGACCTCAACTATTTCGGCCGGAAACGTTTGGGCACAAAACGATGCTTCGTGTATTACGATGTTTATTTTGTTCTGAAGATTTGTTGTTGTCCCTTTATTTTTTCCTGTCACAGACAGTTTTTTTTATATATAAAGTAAATAATATTTGCGCATGGAACTAAAGAGCCGCAGCTTCACATCCAAAGAGCCGCATGTGGCTCGTGAGCCGCAGGTTGCCGACCCCTGGTCTAGAGTATCCCGTAGTAGTAGTAGTATTTCTAAAAATAGTATTTCGAAAATCAATTACAAATCTTTGCTTAGATTTTGTTTCAGACTAGTATCTATTTTCTACTACTTTTCCCACTAACATGATTCAAACTACCTATGTGAGTAGAAATTAAGTTGTCTATTATTTCATTACATTATTATTTAAATAAAAAAAGGTATTTTACAAATTTAATCATAGGTGCAGTGAATAAATGACTTGAAAAAAGTTTTGATCATGTTTAGTGTTGTAAAACTGTCTGCATGAAAATAAATTATTTTAAATTCACCAAACGTAAATGAACCAAGGAAATTGTTTTAATAAACAATTTAATGTGCTACCTTTTGCGGAATGTAAATAAGTCAAAACATTGCGTGTTAGTCATTTTAAATGAACCTATTTTTGCACAAAGAAATATCACTGTCGTGTTTTTAATACTTTATGTATATTTTATCAAGTTCCATATTTAGAATATAAAGAAAGCTGGCCTTATTGCAATTCAGAATATGATTTCTTTGTTGATATTTTTGGTATTTCTTTGTATTTAATTTCCATAATAGCGTGCTCTTTTCGACGTGATTAAAATTTATATTGTGAAAGTTTAAGTATTTATTCTATTTGCGACAACTCAAGATTCAATAATTATTTAAAATTGATAATTAAGTTTTTACTAAACACTATACTAAAAAAATCTCCAATAGTTATAAAATCGTTAAATGTCGAGTTTATAAATCGAATCTAAGATCTATGATATAAATACAGGTAGGAGTAACCTCTTCAATGCTTAACTAAAATGAAGACTAGAAATATGCCGATATATGAATTCGCCCCCTATTATATTGGACTTAAGCTATTGTTGGCGAAATGGACTCATGTATCACCGGCTTTGTTTTAACTCCTCAGAGATAAATGCACAAGTAGATCAAAGTTTTAATTTTAGTATTCTATATACGGTACATAGACACTTACAAATTTCTTTTTAATTTTTCCAAACAAATACATATTATAACATGATATACATATATAAATAGTGAATAATATAATAGGCTTGGTTGTTTTGCAAAGCCCAGTTCAGATTCTTAAGCCATCGCCTTAACAAAAATTTGGCAAATTTAAGGCACTTACCTCAACAGCTTTTACATATTTAAAATTGACATCAGCTGTTATTAGATAATTGCATCCCATAACTTCATCTTTTGTTTCATTGTATGTTTCATGACTGCACCTTCTTGGCAGGAAATACCACATCTGTTTATGAGGAGACCACACTCCTGACTCATGGATCATGTAGCCCGGCCAGTTTATACCGATGGCACTTCTTATTGCTTTGTATTGGCTCACCCATGTTAAATGTTGCACCTGTAATGTGTGAACAAGTGTTCTCAGTTCTTGTATAATAAATTACTTAGGAGAAACATATTATTGACTTAATAAGTTAAATTTATTTCTTTTAATATAAGCCTATTGGTATTGCTAATTCCAAATTTGTATTAATTACATGCCAACCCACAGTAGGCTAGCATGGTGGACTAGGCCCTAAACCCTCTCAGTTGTTGAGGTCCGTGCCCAGCATTTTAATCTCCTTAAGGAGTTTTTAATAAATATTGATAATTATTTGCACCAAAGTATTGACCCTTTCCTTATCTTATTCCATACATTGTGTCTATTTGGAGGGACTTTCAAAGAATATCCTTTTCTAATATTAATAGAGTTTTAACTAGACATAGATACAAGATTTACCTCACCACGTAGATTGATAGCCTTCACCCACATTGGATCAAAGCTTTCAAATTCTCCGCTAGCAGTTGTCCATTCTTTACCCATGGACCCAACATACAAAATATCATCTTTAACAGTAGCCCATTCAGACTTGAAACCTTTTTCCACATGGCCATTACCATCTGTCAATATCACCCATGGCACCATTTTGTTATCAATAATTTCAAAAACCTGAAATTAAAAATCATAAAATGTATTAGTATTATATATATTATGGATTTATTTTAGCCCTGAGGTTGTATTTGCTCCATAATGTTAATAATAAGATATATTGGATATTAAAGGAAGATATTTCATGGCTTAAGAAATCAAAAGACAAGATTTTTAGACTATTATAATTACCTCATATATTATACATAGTTAAATACATATGTATTTTAGATATTTTAAAAGGATTGAAATCTCTGAGATAGTTATAAATGTAGATTAGACTAGTCCTCCAATTTATTAGGGTCTATAGACAAAATTAGGAGTTTTTTAATCTATTATTTTAACATGATATTTCAAGTACTTAAGAAATTATTAATTATCATTAAAACAATATTTAGTTACGGTATCAAGAACTTATCAGGATATGGCTCAATGATGATGATGAGCGATAAGCAATTTTTCTTGGAACTAAATAATATTATTCACAAAAATGAAGTGTGATTCTTTCTTATTCTTTTTGGGCAAATCACTTCTGATTAATATTTTTTTGCTTTTATTATAGCTTTCAATAAATGATAAATTAGAAATATGTTATTTACCAATTTGACCATAAATATAAATGCTACACACTCACCATGCCAGATCGGTCATCAAACGTAAGTAGCCTGCCATCGAACACTATCAATTCAGATAACTCCATACCTCTTCCTTTGTGAGAATATGTGGAAGTCAACATTATCGATGGTTGAGTGTCCCATGACACAGTTACCTGGTTTTTGGCATGGTTGTAACTTAAATATCCCTTCTTTAAATAGCTATAAAAGGTATCTTTGCTTTTGCTACTCTTGGAATTTTTGTCTAAATCTGCCACTATGCCAATTCGGAATGTCACAATATCTTCTGACACAAATGGTAGTGTTAATGGATAGGTCCTGTTGTATTGTCTTGTAGTAGGAATCCATGACGTGTAGGTGTTGTGAGGTGTCACAGGCCATAAATAATAAAATAGCACTATGAGGAACACACCCAAAGTAATAACTAGAAACATATATTGTGGTTGGATTCTTACGGCATTGCCGACCCTGTATGTGGCGGGCGTACGCAGGGCTTTGCGCCAATCACGGAATGTGCCTCTCATTTTTATTTCTTCTTCGTAGTAATCAAACATAATAGTATTTTATTTCATTATAGCACTTATTGACTTTTTATGACTAGCAATTTAAAATAAATTTGTATAACTAGGTAAACTTATTCGAAATGGTAGAATCTCTTATTAAATTCTTAATTTTTATTCAAAATTTTCAAAATAATCACCAAATTATTGCTTCAGTTTACAATCTATTTCATAAATAGCAGTGGCGTTTAACTATTAATCTAAAATTGTGATATACTAAGAAATGTATTATTTTTCATTTTCGAATTCTAAAATTGGTATCACATTGTATTATTACTATTTTAGGGAACAATTAAAATGACACACACGCACATATGATGTGTTTCATAGATTGACATTGACACTTGACAGTTTAGATTTATTATTATAATAAAAATAATTATGCATTAGCTTAAACTCGACTATACTTTGAATTGTACCTCATAATACCATACAGACTATTCTCTTGTTTTTATTGGTTGTAATACAAGATTCGTATCATTAAATTTTAAAACAATAGATTACAACAGTGGAAATAATCAAAATATATTAATTGAAAAAATATAATAGATAAATTTTTTACCGATCGTGGCATGCATGGTAAGGAATACTAACTTCATAGTTGACTAACAATAACATATAAATTTTATTAGTCGAGTTAGACATAGATTATAAAATTAACGTAAAATAGTGTTGGCATTCTTGTTATAGTACTGATATCCGCAGTTGTAGGTAGGTAGGTAGGG
Organism: Hemaris fuciformis; assembly: GCA_907164795.1. Taxonomy (NCBI): domain Eukaryota; kingdom Metazoa; phylum Arthropoda; class Insecta; order Lepidoptera; family Sphingidae; genus Hemaris; species Hemaris fuciformis. Next base: position 5,307,621 of record OU015440.1, on the reverse strand, counting down.
GAAGGGGGGGGGGCATGATGGGGTACTTAAGGGAAATCAAAAATTCAGCATAATTACTATGTTTAATACCTTTATTTATTTATGGTACGTTATGTTATTTATCCAACTATGATTAGGACAGTCTTTGCAAATCTACTTATCACATTTTTTAATAATTAACCATTAATTAGAACATTGCAAAAAACCATCTTGCCCTAAGCCCTTGCATCTATCGGGTAAGATGGGGTAATAAAAATTGAGCATGATCACGAAGGCTAATTATTCTCACAAAACACACAAATATGTATTTCCTCCGCATCTTCATTGTCCACGTCCAGCAAGCATTGTGAGCCCAACGTCCACAGAGCTAGCAGCTTGCCCAAGATTCTGACGATGTCAAAAATCGCGGTTTGCGTAATTTCAATATAGGCAAATGGCATCGTCATCATTGTTTAACTGTGTGTTTTGTCTTTTTTTTTTTTGCTAAAAGCAGTTCCATTTGAGGCGGGGATCTTCAGATTTGGATGTTTTCTCCGGCTTTGATAAACCAACAACAGTGAATGAACAAGTTATTGCTCGTAACATTCGGTGATGAACTCTGTTCTAGATGGAGAGAAAGATGTCGTTGTAACTTCAGGTTCGGTTGCAAGCGTTCTTTGTTGTTCTTCATCCGACGAGTCTGTCATAGTTTTGTATATTCCTAGTCTCAGTAGAAATGAAATCGTTATAATTAAAATTATTTTGGTTACAGTTTCTGATTTTTTGTACCTCTTGCTTAAAACTTCATCTGTAGCTATTTTAGCATGTGCCGACCACTCTCCTCTTTTGCTTTTTTGTGTAATATACCAATGTTATGTATTTATTTAGTAATTTAAATGAACCTAGGTCCAAATCCCATTTTGCTCCCATGCCCCATCATACCCCGTACCCAATACCCCATCTTGCCCCAAAAGGTGACTTTAAACAAAAAAAAAGAAACTAAAATAAAATGTTTAATGCATTCGTATAAATAACATACCATATCCAAATAAACAACACTAGTAATGAAATATCAAAAATACATAAATGTGGATAATAATGAATTAAAATTAGATCGAGGAAACGTTACAACTGTTTTCCGTTTGTAAACAAAAGACGCTTTGACTACCACTCACAATTACCCTCGCACTAATTGTTGGTCGTATGAGCCTTGTTATTGGCTTATTGCTTTCTATTCATAAACGTCTAGTTTCTTGTATTTGTGTGGTACCCCGTCTTACCTCGAGACCCCATCATGCCCCCCCTTCTCTTAATTGGACCCTACCTATGGAGAGAAGATAGAGATATAAGTTTGGTTGTTTTGTTTTTCTTAAATTGTTTTAATGTAAATGATTAAAGTCGTAGAATATTAAAGATTAGGTGTGTGTGGATGTGTACTAGACAATATTTAAATATAATTACTGGCTTTATAAACTAAATTATTTTGCCTATCCTATCAGAAAAAAAAGGAAATTCATATCTAATAACCTACCCTACTGGTTCTTTTCCATTGAAAATTAGTATAATTAATGTAAATTTACATTTCAAATTATTATTTATGTATTAATTATGGTAAATTATATTTAATCGATAAGTGAAAGTTTTAAATGCAGGAAATGGTTACTCTTCCAGAAAAATGTTTTTTACGTCGACTTCTTGAGGACTTTATTGGTACACAAATTAATCTACATGAATGGAGGCAAAGGTAAATTAATGAACATTAATTCGGTCCATGACTTACTTACTATATTAATGTACAATTACTGCGTGGACTGGTTCGTAATTATACGCCCGGCAGCGTGAGTGTGATCGACAAGACTCGGGAGCGATTCCCGATTTGGAAAATGTTATTGGGTTTTTCCGTTGGGATTTTTAGTAGCACCGAGTTTTTTATACTTGCACGGCTCTACTGTTGCAAATAGAGTGTCGACTGGCAAAATACCAACTACCCATGTAGGTATGCTATGTACCTGCCCTGTGACAAGGGGGCGTTAGAATCCCACCACGGTATCCCCTACCTGTCGTAGAAGGCGACTGAAAGGGGCCCTTGGGGTCGCTGGACGCGCTGCGGGGGCACCGCGTCCTAGCTGAAAGTGACCCCGAGAGGGGCGGCGGCACTGTGGCCTGTGCCCGTCGCGGGCGCTCACTCACAACCGGGGCGCCCGAACGAAGCTAGTAGGGGTGCAACTGCGCCTCCTAAAACTCCGAGACGGCTGAGACGATTTCGTCTCGGAGGCGCACCAGGCGGCTGCGGAATTACGGTGGGCGCTTCTCGCTCACGTACCGTGGTCGCCCCAGGCGCGAAGATGGCCACCACATGCCATGGTTTTGGTCGGTATGCCGGTTTAGGGAGTTTGTTAGGGACCCAGCCCGGCACTAACATCTGCGCGGACATGACGTCGCCGCGCGTTGGGCTGGAAGACCGGTGACCCCGACATACGCTTCTCGCCCCCCTTCCCCAGGGCTGACGGGAAGTAGAGCCATAAACAGCTTTCCCCTCGAGAACAAAAAAAGATATGCTATATACCTACGTAATTACTGGAGAAAAGTCGATATAAGAATACGTCTCTGCCTACTCCTTAAGGTATTCAGATGTGGGATGTACAAGTAGGTATGTGTAAAATTTAATAAAAATTGACGTTTAAGTAATAATATCTTTTTAGTTGGCATAATGCGCTTACGCAAAAAATGTTACTTAACTTTCACTGTATGAAGAAATAGAAAAGTGATTACTCTCACGGACGGACATCCTGTACAAAAACATAATTGAAATAAAATTAAAGAGAATCAGTTTGTAGACTTGAAATGTAATACTTTTTGTCATTTTTCATCGTATACATCCGCACTCAATAGCCGATACATAATTATTATTTATTATTCTCATACTCTCACTCGTTCTGGCGCCATTTAAATTTGAATCAACATGCGGAATCTATTGATAGGCGAGCTGAATACGAGTAGCACATCCTTTTTGCCTGATGTGACAGACACAATGACAAATCTGGGTAGCCAGTTCATAGAATTAGCTTTCGAAAATCTATTCCATTATCAAGCGGACTATCTCCGAAATTCAATCATTTGTGGCACGCTGTAACCTGAATTAGAAGTGTGAAAATGTTTCTCGTGTTACATTACTGCCGCCTGTTTACAATTAAGAATTGGAAGTGTTTTATTGACTTTTAAATATCGAATAATATCGATCGAATTAACATTCCTGAGAAACCGTGCTTTTATTAAGATTAAAAACGCACCTGCCTCCGAACCTGAGTGACTCTCAATTTTATTTTGCTGATCTGGGTGTTGAAAATCGTAGTTCTTTCATATTTAAGCAGGGCAAAATATTACATATTTAGGATTTTAAATAATATAATTCTTAGATTTAACATCCGTAACAAAATGAAATTGTGCGAAGTTAAAATTTTTTGTGTGTTATCTAAATTTGCCCATATATGTACATATGTATGTACATCTCACTGCTGGCACGGGCTCCTCTACTACTGAGCGGGTATTAGGCCTGAGTGCACCACGCTGGCTTGGTGCGGGTTTTGTCTGACATTTGAACCTGCAACCGTCGAAATTTTGTCACTATCGTGCTCCTTAATCCTCGAGGTCATCACGACTTTACATAGATTAATTATTATTTGTCCTGTAGCATAATTTATTTCATGATATTTTACAATATGTACTCCTTTGGCACCTACCTATTTTTATAGTAATTGCTCCAAAAAGGTCTAAATGTAATTAATTTCCTACGTCAAAATGATTGACATTCTCACTGTCACAGAAAATGCAAGGCGTATTCACAAATGTTTTGTGGTATATAGAGTTCTTCGTCTTTGCAGGGACATTGATAGGTTTCTTCATATTCTTTTTGTACGTTGCGGACCTCAATTACATGTCGTACAACATTAGATTCGACATGAGGAAAAAGTAAGTGAGATTTAAAAGCGACCTTTGGAGGCAATTACGGGATTTTTTACCATTAGTTTTTGTGCCGACTTGTATGCTTTTAAAACGTTCAAAATTACTATATTGCATCTCACGAGAATTGCATTTTAATCCAAAATGATTGTAAACCAACTTACAGCCTTTCACCTTTGTCACCTTTGAGCAATCATAATTTTGTTCCGGTAGATAGTAATGCATTATTAAGATTAAGTTATCATAAGTTTTGGTTGAATTTTATATAGATATCTAGTGCATTGATTATGGAGAAATAAAACAGCTTTATTATAAGTAGCAATGATTATATTGGGAAATACATTTATTAAAAATAAGTAGGTACATACGACTAATGAAAAATACATCAAGCGAAGGGATATTCATCAGCTCATATATGTACGTCCCACTGCTGGGCACTGGCCTCCTCTACAACTGAGAGTGTTTAGGCCTTAGTCCACCACGCTGGCCTAGTGCGGGTTGGCGGACTACACACCTAAGAAATTCATAAGAACGTTTAGGTGTGCAGGTTTCAACACGATGTTTTCCTTCACCTTTAAAAGTACGTCAAAATTCAATAAACTTGTAACTTAACCTATATAGTGATTACCCTCCATCCTTTTGTAGCGTGTTGTACGGTTATAGGTACACTCAGGTATCGATAAATATGCTATAGCATGTTTTTTTTTCAAATACTAAAGGTAATATCTGACATTTAAGCGTCCAAACAAAAAAAAAACAACTCTTCGACTTCACTACAGTAATATGATATTCTCGACGATCACAACCTTATTGAATAAATACCTCTATTTTGATATGGAATTGATATGTAGATGTAAATGTTATAATAAAAATTAAAATTTACACAGCTTATTATATTTTATTATTGTCGTTATGGTTTGAGGCCAGCCTATGAAAACGCGGGGTTTTGATTCCAACAGAAGTGAAATGTTTGTGAAATTTACACATTTATTTTGGGTAACGTTTTTTAACTTGACCAAGGCAGAAGGTTTGCCTTTTCATCTAAGCTATTTCTGTACATATGTTTTTTTATTTACATAGTGAATGTGAATATACGTATAGTGTAAAAGCAGTGATGGCCTCGAGGTTTAGGCGCGCGGTCGAGAATTTCGGCGGTCGCAGGTTCAAACCCCAGGCACACACCTCTGACTTTTCGAAGTTATGTGTGTATTCACAATGAATTATCACTTGCTTTAAGGAAAACATCGTGATAAAACCTGCACACCTAAAAAGTTTTTAGGAATTTCTTAGGTGTGTAGTCCGCCAACCCGCACGAGGCCACCGTGGTGGACTAAGGCCTAAACCCTCTCAGTTGTAGAGGAGGCCCGTGCCCAGCAGTGGGACGTATTTGGGCTGATGATGTATAGTGTAAATTGTTATTTTGTCGCTAGACGCAATTTCATACAAGTTGTTCTGGAAGTATTTGGGAAGGCTTATGTTCAGCAATGGGCGTCTTGTGGCTGATGATGTTTTTTTGAAATTACGAACTGACAAAATTTTATTTATTTGTATGTATAGACTTCTTAATGTTAGCTTTCGGATTATGATATCTCGTTATTATGCTATGGCTTATTTATTTTTAATTAAATAAAGTCGTGCACGTCCAAAGTCATCATCTTTTATATGCCTCGAACTGTTCACAACTACCTAGTTTATTTGTGTCGGGTTCCACGGTATAGGTGCATTCGACCGGTCGCTGGTTCGACTTCCAGGACTGCCTGAGTGTTATTCATTGTTCCATTTTTTTAAGAGATGCTCGTTATAACCGAGGGACATAAAACACAACTGGTTAAACGTCGGGGTGAAAATACAGTCAAATTAGTTTATTTATTAGTAATGAAAAAAATTTTTTGCCACCCATAATGTTAGTGTTTAATTAGGACTTCGTATCTATGTTATATTAAGACTATCAATTAAGTATCAAATTTAAATAAAATCATAGTGTCTGTCTTTAAAAAGTGTGAAATATTATTTCAGGTACATGGCCGACGGCACTTGGCTTCTTCAAAATTGATCCAACAGAAACCAATACAAAAAACGTAATGTAAGAGCATGTAATTATTTTTATTGCCTATTTATCGCGAACAAGGTATAAATTTTTTACGAGCCAATTGTATGAAGTTCACGCCAGTCTATATTTTTCTTGGGTTCAATGAGATGTATTTAGCGGAACCTTCGATGGCTATTTTCTATGTAGCAACCGATCCTAACTTCACCAGGATACAATATTTCTGTCCACAGCATACGCGAGGTAGGTACTCTAATTCATATATTCTCCCCTCAATTAATTAATTAAACATTAATTTCCCGTATCCATACAAGTTCATATTAATATTATGAATGGGAAAGTAAGTCTGTCTGTCTGTTACTCCTAAACCACTAGACCGATTTGTAAGATTTTCGGCGTGAAGATGGGTGGACCCTTGACAATAAATGTATGCTATTCATTATTGTAAAATTGAGCCTAAGCTAAGCGAGGCGCCACCGCTAGAAATTGAATAACATTTACTTGCTCCTCGTTTTATAGTAACTATTCTCCTTTGTAAGGTCACAGCGAGATGTTAGGCAGACCAATTTTAATAAATGAACCATAATATTTAAAAAAAATATGTTTTCATTTCTATCTGGTAGTTGTTTAGAGTGTAGCGTTCAATGAAACAAACAATTTGTGCGATTTCATTTAACTATAATAATATCTGTATATATTTGGCCTAAAAGCGTTTCACCAGTCATTTCGTTCTTTTTACTACGTATAAGTACGTATATTTTATGCAAATGGTCGTTTTTTGGGATATTATTCCGAAGAATTGAATTTATGTTTGGTAATTTTAAAAAAAATTAATACAGTTAAACCGTTTTTGAATCAAGTTGGTTGCCCTCAAGTAATTTCAAGTCTTGTCTTGTCTTGTCTTTGCTAACGATAATACGGAACCTTGCGTAAGACAAGCTCGCACCTCGACATTGGTAATGTAACATTGCAACTGCCCTTATAATTTTTATTAGCATATAAATTAAAACAACATCTCCTTTCCAACTACATATGTCCTTTGTATGATTATTATACTGAAAATTATAACTTAATCTGACAATTTATAGCATTGTTAAAATAGCTCGTTAAAAGTTGAAACAAACTTTTGTTTATATGGAAACTTACTTATATGCAGACTTTGCCAGCATTTGTGACGCAGTTAGTTGAGAACACAAGTTTTAGGCTGGTGGCTGGGATATTCGCATCCGCTCGGATAGCAACAGTACAGAAAGTGCAGAACCCATATAGACATACACTAGTGTGTCGAAAACCGGGATAAGCCTATGTATTCGGTTTATTAGGCCTGCATAGTTGTACTGATTGGTGAACGATGGTCGTAAATTCTCTATCTTTCTACTTCTTTAATCCTTTCTTGCAATGAATGAGTTGTCACTTTAACGTGCCAGTTTAAAAAAGGAAACAAATGTTTGGGTACTGCACAAATATGTTTTTAAAATTCGTGTTATAATAGAAATATCTGACGTAGTAGCTGATACCCATGATGCAAGACTTGTATCTCATTATTAAACCAAAATTATCTGTCTTTATAATACTAATTTTTATTTATACAGCTGAAATCAGGCCTATATTTAAGTTTCTTACCCGAGTTCTCTTGATAAATGTTCGATTTCGTCTAGCAATGAAAAAATACAGCTATTATATATAATTAATACATACTTACATATATTGTTACAGAATACAAAATGTACCACGAAAAGAATCGAAAGTTCGCGTTCGGGAACCAAACCAGAGACTGGTGTGTTGCGATTTGGGATGCATATGGTTTTGTCGTCTATTCTGCAGTATATGTACCATAGCTGTTTGTTACTACTTCGCATACGCTCTCATAAAAGACACCAAGCTCAAATTTGGAATTTTTGTGCCGTAGATTTTAATTCTCAAAAAATATATTGTGTGTATTTAGTAATAAAGTCTTGCAAAACTATCTATTGTTATCGAGTCAACTCCATCGATTTTCAAACTTTTTAAATAAATCCTACGAGAAGTTTTTATCTTAGTATTAAGCTTGTTTACTTCATTATCAAAAATTACCAACCTTCAAGTCTTCCAAGAGCCGAGACCTTTTATATTACTCGTTTCGACTTTTTCGCTACGGAAGCTTATCTAATTGCAAAACATTGACTCTAAATAAGCAAACGACATTTTTCAAGCGACCGATTAATTGATTCTATAATAATTATCTAGGACTGCTTACATACCTAATAATCCTGCAAAACTTGTACCTAATACACCCGTTAGACGATTCCAAAGAATTTCACTCACTTTTCTGGTTTTTATAAATACCATGCTTTTTCCATGTTCCTTACCAGAAACTAATGCGAGGTTTGTGAGGTGTCGGCTTGTTCTTATTCAGGTTATAACGCCTCAAGCGGTCACTCTTTTGAAGAAGGAATGAACAAATAGCAAATTCCTATCGAACATCTGATAAATGGAAAAAGCTGTTTGCAATGTTAATAGAAACAAACGGGGTCTCTATGAAAGTGAATCAATGAACGAGGTACCAAATAAAGATATTATCTCCGATGTTTTTGAGAACATCGGTATGGAATGATTGTTTTCGGCTCCTGTTAATGACGGTCTTTTCTCGTCCGCAAATGATTTCGTCAGTTCACAATACGGCCAATTTCATGATGGGATTGTTAATTAGCTTCTTGATTTGCACGGTTTGGGTATGGCTGGTCTAATTTGCAACAGAAACAGCATTTGAAGTATTAAGTATACATATATGAGGATTTTTTTTTAATACATGTAGGTAATATGGATAGTAAAGACTGCCCTACTGTAGCTAATTTATACAACATCTGAATGATTTTATTGGCTATAATCGGCCTTGCCAGCTTCTGCAGCTCTTAAAATCATGAGATGGTAAGCGATTACTATGAACTAGAAACGCATGATAATTTATGACTTGTACGCGATTTGCCGTTCTTTGAATGATTAGCAAAAAGGATTGGAACCGGAGAATTGTCGGGTTCATCGATGGTGAAGTGGTCCGTCAGGTAGTTTTTCTTTATTTTTAAGCCAATTGATTGAAAACTTAGTCTGTTTTATGCCAAATTATGTAGTATAGGGAATAGAATTACGAATGAATGCTAATCCTATTACTTAATGACATTAATCTAATGTTGATACCAACTGTGCCGTTAAAAAAATGGAAAGAAATGTAAACAAATTATACAAGAGAAATTTTAGAAATCATCGTTCAGTGTCAACGGTAGTAGTCAGATGAAATTGTGCGTGGCGCAATTAGTTTGAATTTTACAAAAATCCATGGTTTGCTTTGCACGAAGGCGCTTTTGGAACGCATTGTTTTACTCTTATTTGCTTATCAAATGGAAGGCTCAAAGAAATCGTTTGCTCAAACAGGGGCTAAGTAAAAAAGGTCGGATGCATAAGTTGACCTACTTTTAGGTAATGGGTAAGTCAACACCGACAAAATATAAGGTGAGGTTAAAAATAGTTGGAGACGATGGAAGTAGGAGGTTCATACAAAAACGATGATTTGTGAACGATAAGTGGTTTGGCTAATTTAGGTATTATATTTATGAGTATGGGAAATTAGAATGACGAGTCACAACCTTCAAGTTACAACCTTCTGAAAATCGTAGCTTAATTATTAAGTTATTCTTGTGAAATATAATATATTATTGTCATTATTTCTGAGGACCAAACTGGCCACAGGAATAAAATTTTAAAGCAGCCAATATTCCAGCAGTTAAATTAAATTAAATTTACCATATACTTAGCTATTCTATCTGACGACGAAAGCATCTTACTTCACCAATATTTTTTTTATGTACAATGAATTTTAGTTCATTATTTACATTGAGCATTTCCTTAAATCACTATAACTACTTTTATCCATACGTTTTATTATTGCATAAATATTGACTGCCTCGTGGTCTCGCTGTACAAGTATGTTGCGTGCAATCACGAGGTCCCAGGTCGGGAAAAGAGTTCTTGGGTTTTTCCATTACGAAATTCTCCATAGCAGCACGGAGTCTAAAATTGAGCCCGAAAAATGGCATGAGACTCGCCCCCATTGTATGGGACGAAAACTCGATGGACAAAATGTAGGTGCAGAAATGCATTTCTGCCAACCCACCAGGGAGTACAAGCGTGAGTATGTATGGATAAATATTAACTCCGTGCGTGTGGAGTATTAGACTTATATAGTGTACTCGTCATGGTTGGTAGCTACAGTTATAATGATAGGTTTTAACTAACCATTTGTTATAGAGTTACTTTTTATTCGCGATTCTCGTTTAGATATATACATATCAAAGATTTTAATAACTGGATTAACATGATTAATATATTGAGTTGTAAAACGTTTTATTAGTTTTTAAGTTACAGCTGTATGATTTGTAACTGGTTTTTAATAATTATCGCTATTTCTTCGTCTATGTCTTCATTACCTGTTCTTATTAAATTTACTTAATATTTTATCATCAATATTACTAATCTTAATACCTAAAATATAATTTGTAGTAACATCTTATATTCCCATCCAAATTTTTGTCCTTGTGTCTTAATTAATATTATGATCAGAAGTTATAAGTGAACGGTATAATAAATATTTGCGTGCGAATATTGGTGCAATTCGTTTCGTTGTTTGAACTGTGCGTTTATAGATTACTCAGTCAGTAACATCAATATAAGTTACTAAAATTATAATTAGTTCAAAAATTGCTGCCTAACCAGAAATCCTATTCTTGTTTTAGGGTCTTTAGATAAGTAAAAGTAGACATTACAACAATTTATAATGGTCTAACAAGCTTGTTCTTAAACGGCAGTGCTCATTTTAATTGAAGATGTTAATCAAAAGTTAATTAGCAGTGTTTTCTGTACTGCGTTTTCTTTGTGTGAAATTCATGGCATGGTTTTATAGCATTTTCGCCTCCGTGGATTCACAAGATCAGAACGATTAGATCGGCTGAGAACTAGAGTGTGGCTGTCAGTTACAGATCGCGGTAGCTACCAACACTTTCCAGTTGGTGTAAGTTATAGGTATGCATTATTATTTCGCTTTTGTTGAAGATCTTTAAAAAAAAACAATAGCTACGCTTATATGAAATAAAACAGATTTAGATATGCTGTACATGAAAATATATATTTTTATTAAAACTTCAGTTAATTTGTATTTGATTATCTACTGTAAGATTTGCTAAATTAATGGAAATCGTAAAAAGTTTATATACTTTTAACATAATTATAAGGTGTCAGTTTTATGAAACACTATTGTATTGTTAAAGCAACTAGAAGCTAGCTATTTACTATAGCAATAACAGTGACTTTTTCTGATCTTACTAGAAATTTTCTTAAGGGTCATGCAACGAAAACCTTGCGTGAATAAAAACTAGAGCCCCCTTAATCTTTATTCCATCGAATAACCGTATTCATGATATAAAAATAATGCAAATTGTATTAAATAAATTGGACAATCTCATCCAAAATGTGGGTAACCAATCATTTTCGTATTCGTTTCAGCGTTGGAATTTGTTCACGCTAATTTGTCGTCACGAATGCTCATATGGAGTCTTCGGCTTTAGATATTGATGAGCAGTTCTTATAAAAAAATGCATAAGAAAGTTGATGCGTCCTTAGTAAAAGTACAGAGATCTTGGTGGGGCTTTTAAGAAAAAATTCTATAGGCACAATTTCCTGTATCTATCCTTATATTAATGTTATTATTTCATTATGCGTGCCATATGTACAAAACTTATTTGGAGCAGAGCACAAATCTGATAGACATAAAAGTTTTAAGTTAGACTGAAATAAATTGGGGATCACGATACATCTAAACCAAGACAAACATATTAAAACTGTGAGGAGCTTGGAAACCGTCAATTCTATCTTAGAATCAGTCTGAAAAGACGTCTGACGTAGTCAAACTAGTGGCTTTCTCAGAACGTGACAACTAATACAAAATGCAATGTGATTATAATAAAAACATTGCTGTCTCGAGGCTGTCTAAAATTGATAGAAAGGCGCTAAGAGTTTGGTCATTTTTTTCATCTGATGATATTCAGTTTTCTTCATTATATTTGAGATCGCCTTTCATTCTATGCAATTTTGCAAATTGCAATTTTATCACGCGCCATTGTGTTTTACCATAATTTTATTTTTACAAGAGCAATTTAATTTTAATAAAAACTCGAGTTATTCTGTTTGTTTTTTACTGCTTTGTTCGACGTTTTATGCAAATTCTTAACGGGGGTTTTTATCAATGCATTTAATGTCATAAATACGAAAGTCTTTTAAGCCATTTTAATATCATTTAAAATATATAAAAAAACATTTGAAAAGAATTGTATCGGTCGACAGTTTGAGAAGTTTCCTCTTGATGTTGACCGAATTCGGACACGAAATATAACAACAATGTCGCCGTTTTAATGGTATAAAAACTGTTCCACTTGTTTGACATCAGTAATAATGTATGTGTACATATGTATAATGTGATGATACATTGGCGTGTTATATGCGTTCTCCGTACCAAATGGTTGTTAAAAATGATTCAACATTTTTTACAATTGTTTAGTACAGGCATTAATCCGTGTCTAAACTTATTTTGCGGGGCTTTAGATGAAATAAAAATATTTTAAAGTTGAAAGTTATATTATTCGTTGTTAATTTTTCATAATTGCATTTTTATTTTGTACCCTAGAATGCTTTTTATTTGATTTTACTGTAAACATACCCATATGTGCTGATAAAATTAAATAAATAATATATTTTTATTTACACATTTGCCAAGGAATCCTTTCATAATAACAACCAGTTTCTATTTATACCTTCAATGCTATTTATGTGTTTAAGCTTTGTCGCCCATGCAAATTTCTGGCCATTGTTCCCGCGTGTAAAATTGTTATTCTTTGAGCAAAAAAGTTTTCGCCGAAGAGTATCCTTACAGTTAATTCAGGACATGTAAGCAATTAAAGTAAGCAATGTTTTCCGCGAGCTAAGGCATTGTGCGAAGGGCATTGACTTTTTGTGCATAAAGTATTAAGCTAAATCAGTGACGCAGTGAATCAAGGTCTGTTTAGCGCATTGCAAGTTTGATGCGCAAAATTATTTTTTAAATTTCTACTGTTTTATTATTACTTTTATATGTATTTGGAAGTAATTATTCCTAGATTCCGTGAGGTTTGTAAACAACTTTCAAACAGCTATTATATTTATATATCATAAAAAATATTAATTAACCTCTTGAAAAAAATACATACTTAATATTGGCACCCGTAGGGGTTTATAAATATTTGTCTGAATGTGACTTAGGTTTAAGCTATAATTCTAAATTTAAAGTAGATATCCGATACAGCGTTAGCATGATCGTAGTAACAAGGAATACACGTGAACCAACCTCAAATAATCAAAAGAGGTTACAGTACATTAAATCTCAGGGAAAATATACGGCATAGACGTTTTCAGGCCGATACTGATTGAAGGACAATGCACACAGTTTTTGATTGCATCTTTCACTAACCTCCGTGTTTTTACCGTTACTGGTACTTGAGTGAAGGGGAAATTAAATAAATAAATAAATATACCCAACAATCACATACATAGACTGCTTCGTGGTCTCGCGGTACAAGTATGTGCCGTGCGATCTAGAGGTCCTGGATTCCCGGGTCGCGCAAAGTGTTATTGGGTTTTTCCATTAGTAAATTCTCAATGACAGCCCGTGCTGACTCCGTGTCAGACTGCGTGTCTGGAAATGTCCCCGAGAACCGGCAATAGGCTCGCCCCCTATTACGTGGGACTGATACATACGTGGCGAAATGTGGATGTAGAAATGCACCTCTGCCTACCCCTTCGGGGAATACAAGCGTGAGTTTATGTATGTATGTATGTCACATACATGGTTCTAATCCTACATAAGTCTTGTCTCGTGGGTATCGGAAGTTTCTGATACTTGATACTTATGGTCTAGTAGTTACGAGAGACTTGTCGGTTTCACTAGACCCGGAAAAAATATTTGTAGATCACACAAATATTTGTCTCGGTTCGTGCATCGGAACCGTGGCCTCTAGTTTCGCAAGCTGGTGTTTAGCCACCAGCGCAACGGGGCTGTACCAACAATGGAATTAAAGTATTGAACTAACTGTATTTTTTTAAATTATACCAAACGCTCTCATACCAATAGGTATGCACAAAATATCTGCGTTCACGTTTCCTTGGTTGTGTGTTTTAAGACCCACGTTATAGAGAGCCGACCCGGGCGTATAGATCCTTTGGATCATATAGAATACACTCGTGTCGCGGGACCAACAAGGCTGTCGCTGGTCATAAAAATTACTGCCGAGTTGGTGCTAGATTGTAAGTGTCTTGGTTTCCATTATTTTGGCCAAGTTAGTGGAATTTCCCTTTAGGAAATTCTAAAAAAAGTCTAATACACGCCCGGCAGAAATTGCGGTCGGTTAGCCTGCTAATACGTAGACATAGTAACTGGCAAAGGTAAGTGTATAAAAAAGCACTTCTGTCTACGTTTTGAAAATTACAATTCTATTATTACTATTTTCATTGTTATTGTCTATATTAATTTACATTTTTGTTAAATAATTTTCTATTTTGATTTGAATATTTGTTTGTTATCGTAAACTAGGAGGGCACTTGATTTTTACTACACAGTTAAATACCCTTGAAGGCGTCAACGCTTATTGCATGTTTTGTAATTTTTGTTTTCATTGCAAATAAAGTATTAAAACTATTAAACTGTAAATATTATTAATGTTGCCATGGCAATGCCTTAAAAGGCACGTAATTAGCCAGCCAACTCGTAATAAAGGATATTATTGACGCGCATTCTAAAATTTATGACTAATGCAAGTATTAACACCGTCACGCCTCCTGTTTTATTGTTTATGACCTTTCTAAACACAATAATTACACATAATATGATTAGTATTTGTTGAGCACTGTTACATAGACCGTGTATCATCGTTTTTGTTTCTGTTTCAATGTCCAACTCTTGTTTGATTTATATTAGTTGTTTGAATAAGTATGCACAAGTCGTATTCTATTACAGGCCATAATTGTGCTTGTTTATCATTTAAATATGCTTTAAAATGGATTTTTTTGTTATTTCTTGTTTTTAAGTAATTTATATTTGAATTATAGAATTGCTTTTTTGTAGTTTTAGCAAATGAGCTCACCTGCTGATATGTGATTACGGATATTTATTAAAGTGGCGATAGTAGTAGATTGCAGGTGTGTTACTTGTAAAGTTTTGTGCCGTATGAAATACATAAAGAACCTTTATGAGTCATAGCAATCATTTTTGTTTGCTTTGTCCAATGTTATGTTTTTATATTTTTATACACTCAACAGTCACACACATACCTAGTTCTGACCCCACACTAAGATACAAGTCTTGTGCCGTGAGTATCAGAAACTTCCAGAGACATTTCAGTCTCGCAAACATCCAGACCCGAAATAAATATTTGTGGATCACACAAACATGTCTCGGTGCAGGGATCGAACCCGTCGTTTCACAAGCTAGTGTCTAGCTAACTGCGTCACGGGTCTGTCAATGTTTTTGTAATTGGGCGCGAGCTTATTAAAATTTTTCAGGCATCTTTTCAGATTCTGACCTGATACTGAGAATTTCCAAAAGGAAAATACAAAATAATGATGACACCTTCCTTGACTCGGGACTCTAACCCGTGACCTGTAAATTGCACGTTACCGACTTGTGCTCGGGTCCAAGGAAGCGGGAAAGTAAAATTTAACGTTCATAAGGATGATCTAGACTCTGATAGTTATTGAATAAGGCACAATAAGTTGTTATGCAGAAGAATAATCTCAGTATCTGTGTGAAGCACTAATCAAAATAAAGCCAATTCATTAGGTCAGTGTGGTGGACTAAGGCCTTAACTCTCTCAGTTGTTGATGATAAATCTTAACAAAATAAAAATACATTTAAGAATATTATAACTCACCAGAATGATGATTCGAAGCATCAACGTTAGATTGAATAGGAGGTGTGTTGTATGATCAACGAAGCAATATAGAAAGTAATAGTTAAAAAGAGGCTCCCACAGAAGAATAATGACAAAGTCGTTACGAACCAACCATATGTACAATATATTATTGTCATTTCAACTAGTGTGAAGATTAAAGCACATTATACGAAGTTGTAAGTTCTATGGCGTGATTTATATTAATAAGTCATCGCTAGACTCACGTTCGACTTAGCTCTAAAACGTACTGATAATAAACTCGACAAATTGCCGTAATATCTCGAACACAAAATTGCAAATAAGTCTTGGGTAAGCTATGTGTAATCTGTCCGCTACGTGAGGGGTGATATTCGAAAAACAGGAATCGGGAATGATCCCGCCAGGATGGGATAATTGTACGAGAGAGATCGTTTATTTATAGTGGCGCCTTTTGCTACCTGAATGTATACTTTGCAGCGCAAATGACGTCAAAATTGATGCTTTATTTGTAAATGAAATCGGAATATTATCTTCTAATGATTACGCAGTTTTTAAGGGGAAATTTAATAATGAATTAGTGTTTTTTTGCGTAATGTAACATTTATGTAAATATGTTTTTGTAAATTATATTATCACTTTTTGATCTAATATTTTTACTAAGCACAATGTCGACTGATAGTTGAGGATGATAAATATATATGTATATGTATGTACATATATATTATATTATAATTGTATTAACTATTCGAAACAGTTGTTTTGCCTCAATTATAGCTTTCGGAGAATTATCATTAATATAAATTGAAAAAAAGAAATAGAATTTAATAATTTTTTTTGGTATAATTTACAAATGTTATACACTATATCTTTCGTAAAGATAGCTTTAAAGGCTAAATGCATTAGTTGCTTTCGAAGAACTTCGGCAAAAGAAATCGACGCTAGTTCATAGATTTCAATTCTTACTGTAAGTTGCTTTTTGCACTTTACTTTGTGTAAGGTATGGTATCTCGGCACAGCTGGAGGGCTGGCTTACCGACCCATTCTTTATTTATCTAGTCGTGGCTTCCATACAATCTCAATGAAACGCCTGCGGTAAGTGTTGTGTCCAGCGTTGAATCAATGTAGGTCTATTGCTCCTAATTGCGAGAATAATGGATGTTGCGTGCTATATCCCACGTTTTGTATTTCTATGACATTTGCTATAATATTATTAGTACATACATGCTTCATATTCACGCCTGTATTCCCCGAAGGGGTAGGCAGAGGTGCATTTCTGCACTCACATTTCGCCAGGTATGTCTAGTCGTCGTCGTCATCAGCCCAAATACGTCCCACTGCTGGGCACGGGCCTCCTCTACAACTGAGAGGGTTTAGGCCTTAGTCCACCACGCTGGCCTAGTGCGGGTTGGCGGACTACACACCTAAGAAATTCCTCAGAACTTTTTAGGTGTGCAGGTTTTATCACGATGTTTTCCTTCACCGTTAAAGCAAGTGATAATTCATTGTGAATACACACATAACTTCGAAAAGTCAGAGGTGTGTGCCTGGGGTTTGAACCTGCGACCGCCGAAATTCTCGACCGCGCGCCTAAACCTCGAGGCCATCATTTTCATCAAGTTTCAGTACTTGGTGTCAATTCTGTGACACTATCAATCCTGGTGTATAAAAGTTGCAGTGGTGACTGTATACCCAGACAGGCATTTCCATCAGTCCGGCAGATGGTAGCAACCTACGATTCCCGCATGCTGGGCTGAAAGGCCACTGACCTCGTCATGCGCATCTTGCCCTCTTCAACCGTGGGCTGGCAAGAAGTAGAGGTTTGAGTTCCAAAAAACTATATTAACTCTCAGGAAGTGACATAATTACGCCTTTTTGTTACTTAATATACACAGTTTGATCCCGAAACGCAACACACTTGACTCAATAACTACAGCGAGATTTACCTTATGTAAGGTAGTTGCTATCTATACAGATACGAATACCCTGCAACTAGCATTCACGCCTTGACCCTTAAAATTTTATGAACGGCAATATAAGGTAGCAATACACGGGCATAATTTTTACAAGAACACGCCTATTTGGACTCCGGCCGCAAACCCACGGTATGTTCTGATCCTAATAATTGCGTTCGCGTTTAATAACTTAATACGTCCACACTCTATAAATATAAGGGTGTTTCGATGAGCCATTTTTTGTATGTGAATATTGCGCGCATATTTTGCGGTCGACATAATGTCGCGTGTGGAGTTAATATCGGTAATGACGAAGGTGAGCTAATAGCCAACCCACATAAGTTCTATGTTTGTGTCAGTTAATTCCAATTGATTTTTTGTTGGCATACGTAATTAAAAGTATGATTACTCGCAAAACCGCTTTCAGTTTTGTTTTTAATTTATGGAAAAAATATTGAGTACACTATTAACGATGTTAATTTAACTCGAAGTTACTTAAACGCTATGGAAAAAAATAGAATTTGAGTTTACCGGTTTGTTTATTATGCTTCATATTATACAAATTTTATTAAATGCAGATTTAATGCCTTAGGCAATCTTTAACAGTCGACCTTAGATAATGCAGAAATATAAAAGTTTTTACTGATCAAAGTCAGTCTGAATACCTCTAGGGGAGATATAAGTCTAGCAGCGGACGTAACCTTGCCGAAGATGCAAAAAAGTTACGAATTCATGATGTTAGAATTTATGTGTTTTATTTTGTATATAAGATAATATAGAACTTTTTCTACCCTTCTGGGTTATAGGTTTGAGGGAAACTGTATGAATACGAAACTTAAGAGTGTACAACTTAACATATAAAGAGGATAGGCAGAGGTGCATTTTGAAACATAGATAACGTTTCATCTGTTATTATCCATCATGAAGCAGTTTTATCATATTTTGCCTGTTACGGAGCCCGGAACGCTCTAACACGATTTTTAGTATGTTAATGAAGATTTAAAGTCTGTTTATAATGAATGGTCATAAAAGTAGTCAATTGGTTTCAAAAATTCTTTCACCTGTAAATTTTCAGTAAGAGACATTAAAAAAAACTAAAATTACTAAAAACTTATATGTACTAAAAAATATTAATTTACTTAAAAGCTTTGTATAGACACAGATTTAAAAATAAAATCTACCTCCTTACTGAATTTCATATTTATCTCCATTTTTTCAATTTCTAATGGACAATCTAAATTAATCCAGGGAAACCAAAACAGACAGAGTTATTTTCGCAACTATAATATTAATAAAAATATTATGTTCACATAATTATAATCTCGTATAAGGACGGTAAAAATAATAATAATTCACATGACTATGTAACCATTTTAAAAAGCCTTCGAAAACTAGGTAATATCGATCTAAACCGTGTTAATATAAGTATGTTAGGTTTATCATGGGAACAAGCTACCGAGTGCGAGGCAAGAGGAAGTCCCACAGGACTGAGTTATAAAACGATCGACTCCTACTCATTATATGATATACTAGTTCCTTGGGAAACTCGTCTACGTGCAATTACGATGCATAATTTTTAAAGATCCCTCTGAAAGTTGGCGGGTAAGTAGTGTGAGAAATTATCTATCTATATAAACATGATGAAGTCGTGATGGCCTCGAGGTTTAGGCACGCAGTCGAGAATCTCGACGGTCGCGGGTTCAAACCGCAGGCACACACCTCTGACTTTTCCAAGTTATGTGTCCATTCACCAAGAATTTTCACGTAATTTAACGGTGAAGGAAAACATCGTGATAAAACCTGCACATCTAAAAGTTCTTAGGAATTTCTTAGGTGTCTAGTCCGCCAACCCGTACTAGGCCAGCGTGGTGGACTAGGGCCTAAAACCCTCTCAGCTAAAGAGGAGGCCCGTGCCCAGCAGTGGGACGTATATGGGCTGATGATGATGATAAACATGATGTAGAGCGGAGGACTCGCGTTTGATTTTAAGGAACTTGTGTTGTATCATTTCTTTCACTCGGTGTCATTTATGTGTCACTGTCTCCGTGGTACACAGGAGTTGCGGTGGTGGATGTGTGGTATATAATAGGTACCTACAACTTCTACAAATCTCACTTAACACTGTGACATCTACTTTTCACAATATTATATCTTGCATCTGTCCCCGCTTATGGCTGTGCTTTAGTTACCATTATTTTTTACTTTCATTTCGTTGAGTATTGGGTTCACAAAAAAACATGCCGGCCTTCAATTCTCAGTAAAATTGTCCTGATGCGGGTATAAAACCCGGGCCTTTTACTTTGCACGGCACCCACTTTTGACGCCAGAAACGAGGCAGTCTTATCGAGGTAATGATGAGCAAAATACGCGTCTCTGGGTAGCCAGCAGCAATTAACAAATCTCGGAAGTAAAGCTGTAGCAACGTGCTAACCCGCACTAAACTAAGGCATAACCCCTCTCAGCTATAGAGGAGCACTGTGCACAGCAGTGGGACGTATATAGGCTGATGATTATTATAATGTACATAGTTTCTTTAGCACATACGAGTAGATACATAGATGTGCCACATTTTATTCGAATCCGTTTAGTCCTTCTGGCGTGACTGCGTGACAAACTTTTGCATTTACAATATTCTCAAGATTGTATGTTTTATTTTCTAATAGACTCCTGTGGCCACAGGAGATCGACTTTACATATTTATCGTTTCTATCATTCGCCATTAATAAACTATAAATGGCGGCATAACATTTTATGACGTGTTTTACGATTCCGCTAAAATGCATGAAATATGTGAATATAAAGTTACTTAATAGTGGTAATTTGTTATGTAATTCCGCAGAAAAAGATTGAGATATCAGGTTTTTAATGTTCCGAAGAATGAACTTTGCGTTTTGATACACACATAACTTACGTTTTTATATAGAAAAGTAGACAACGATGTAAGATTTTTTTTTCGATACTTTTTAGTATTTTTCGTATGCGACTGTGTTAATTTCGGAATTCGGTGCAAATTGATGCAAAATGTGTAATTAAAATGAGTCACGAAATAGTCAAAAAATAGGTCACGGTCACGACATAAGGAGTTTGTATATACAAAACGATAGAAGTAAGACTAGAACGAAACATTAGAGGAATATACGAGTATACATATCCATATTATATACTGGGTATGCTTTTTCTCCGTAAAGTCGCAAGATGTCGCTGACTGCAGGTCGTTTCCATTAAGCCAGTTCAGTCATTGAAGTGGCTTATGTATCGCATTTACTATATTTTTAAATTTCATGAAAAATAATTTCTTTTTTATCTAGCGCTATATTGTCTATTTTGTGGGATGAGGCTGTATTAAATATATATTATAGCCTAAATAATAAGATAAATGATAATAATTGTTTATTTTATTTTATTTCATATAAGATAAAAAAACATTATTAAAAAAAGAAAAAACTAACACAATGCTCAAATGTTAGTAGAAATTTTCGTGGCACAGGTGGCAGTAGTTTTTTAACGTACTCATGCCTCATTTACATCCTTTCCTAAAAATAAGGAGGAAATTGAAATTAGCTTTCTTCTAAATGAAAAAAAGGCCTGACAACGATTTAGTAGAGGAGTTATCATTTCTTCTCTTTATTAGCCGTTCAAATCGGATTTTTCTGAGACTGTGGTACTAACCTCGTTCAACCGACCCATGCTTACTGTAAGAAGCTAGCTACAAGGTTCTGCTACGCACATACTTACATGCACCATTGACCATATGTTATGTCGACTGTGTTTTTTTAACTCACATAATAAGGGCAACCTCGTTTGCCGTTACACATTAATTTAGACTTAACACCATACTCGTCCAGGGAATCAAACCTTTTTATCCCCTCATTTCTACACACAGTACTAACGAGCCAGACAATCACTCTCCTATTCCAGATGATTGCCTATGATTTAATAAATGAGTTTACAATTTCCATCTCGCACGATCCACTGGGTCCTAACAAGGCTCATCAACCCTCGAATGCAGCCTCCCTAGTCGTAAAGCGAAAGTGCAACAGCCGTTGAGGCCGTATAAGCAAGTGCCTTGGGCAGCGCGCGACACTCGCTGATCGAGCTCGGCAGCGCGCGCGCGCACCACTGACCGCACCGCACCGGTCGCACCAACCGCACGGACAGAACGCAGTGCACACGCACGGACAACTCAGTGTCATAGTGTTGATTTTTGTGAAAATTCATAGCACATATTTATCTGTTGGCACCACTGCTCTCCTGTAGCGAGGTGAGATATTTTTGTTTTTTTTTTATTTACAGAAAAACGATAATAAAAATATTTAGTAATCAAATTTTGTATAAAATTATTAAAAATCTAAATATATTTATTTAAGTCATGCACAATTCAAAAAAAATGTATTAAAAGAAACATGCATAAATCACCCATGAATATTGAAAATAAAACAGACACTATAAACTAGCTGAAAATAAGTATATTCTACGACCATAAACACGATTTATGTCTGTAAAAGAGTTTCAATTGTTTCTTTATTACAAAAATAATTACCGAGCATAAATTTTATCATACACGTGTAATACGCTTCAGCATAAAATAAATATCTCAATTATGGTAATCCGTTGGTTCGGTTCCCCCTATCTTGGTTTATTAGATGATAGTAGCGACTTTAATGATCGTAACTACGAAGTAATCTTGCGTACGAAACAAGTGTACGGCTAATCAAAATTATGTGAGTATATCAAAGAGAACCGTAAATGGCCGTTTCCTAAGCACAATGATGAATTTATGAGCAGTTTTTATATATATGTATAAAAAATGATACTATGATTGCTGACGAATTTTTCGCTTCATTGGAATTTTTTGGATAAATTCCTTACATCATTTTAATGTGAATTGAAAAATATAAAACAAAAAGGTTCTACTTATCGCAAAAAAGTAACCGCACAGATAAGCAAATTGTATTTGAAAAAAAAAGCCACTAAAATTGTTCCATATTTAAAATCTCCGTTATAAAGGAAATATACCATTTCAATTAAAATAATTCAATTTTATTACGCGCGGTAAAATGCTTTCAAAAAACGGCTGACTAATTCTAAACATGTTATATTTCGAAGAGATGCCGACTGAATGATCTAGTTCACCTGCTGAAATTATTTCAATCGATTATCTTTGCTTTGTGAATGCAAAAAAGTAATTTAAAATCAATTATTCTACATTCATGAACGTTACCGTTTTGAGTATAATCGATTAAGGAATCGTTTTACGCGCGTTTCCGTGAAAGTGGCAGTTGTAGTGGGCGCGAACAGCGGAATGGCCACGTAGAAAGTGATGATTTTGTGATCCGTACCGATATTTGCGTGGCCATGCAAATAATTGCATAGGTTACTGTTGTCTTTTTGCGGTAACCCTACATCGCTGCTATAATCTATTTTATATTGATTGATTTATAACAGACTACCGTCGTTTGAAAATTAGCTACATATTTATGGAAGGGTTAAAATTGAAGCATACGCACTGCGTTGAAGCGAGCTGAGAAGCAAGCTTTAATAGAGTGAGAAAATATGTGCCGTTTTTTTTTGGATGTCGATGCTATGGAAAATATAGGAATTAGGCTATTATATAACATTATAAAAAAATATAACGTTAAATAAATTTTAGAACATCTCATGTTACAGTAAGTGTGTGAGAGAGAATACTCCAAAAAATATTTTTGTGTATTTTTGTAGAGAGTAAAGATTTGTGTTGGAAAACAAGATATATTGAGAAATATAGGTACAGGTGTATAAACAACGTGATCGAAAACTAAGACAGGCACGTGGCTATTTCCACGGTGATTACCGGCACCGCGACATTAAAAAATATCTCGATAAAAAATAAATAAAAAATACGTTTTCCTCACAACCACGAGTATTAAATGTAGTTGTTAGGAAAACGTATTGAATTTTTTTTTGTCGGGATTTTTTTCAATTTCACGGTATTTGTAATCACGGTGGCTATTGCCTGTTTTAGTTTTCAATTACGGTCTTTGTATAAAGAAAAAAAAAACAGGATGTATACCCTGTATAGAAATAAATAAATAAATACAAGAATATGTCCAAAAGTCAAGCTTTTGGCAAATAATGACACATTCTTAATTCCACATTTTAATACGAAATAGCGTGTCGAGTGCTACGAAGTGACTTTTTAGTCTTACCAACCGTAACTGTATTTGTATATTACGAAAAGCAAAGAACTTCTTCATTTTAATGGGCTTTAAACTTAAAAAGTAATTTTAAAACTAAATTGACAACTCCATAATTTCTCTGATTACATCCAACAGTCACATACATAGTTTTGACCCCACACTAGGATGCAAATCCTGTGACGTGGGTAACAGGAACTACAAGAGACTATTCGGTCTCACAAACACCCAGAGCCAAAACAAATATTTGTGATCACACAAACATTTGTCTCGGTGCGGGGATCGAACCCGCGGCCTCTCGTTTCGCAAGGTGGTATCTAGCCAACTGCGCCACGGGGCTGCCACAACGGAAGAGCATTATTCTTGTTTTAATTTTTATTATTTAACAACGTGGCATTCGATGACAAGTTACGGCTCGGAAAGTACATAATAATCGGAGATATAAATTAACCACCGGTTGAAAGTATGGGACTGACTCGACAATGTAGTTCAATTTAATCAATAAATTATATTGGATTTAAATGTTTATTGAATAGCTTTCCTGAGGCAAGATACGATGCCTTAACTCAGCTAAAGCGGACAATTGTTCCGCGTGCCGAGTTGGAAGGCCAGAGACCCCGACATACCCCTTTAGGCCTCCCCCGAGGTACCGAACAGGGGAGCTTAAAGAGCTTTCCTCTCGTTAAAAAAAAAAAAATACGATGTCTAAATTAACAATGTAAGCTAGTCCCGTTTTATTTTAAGTCTCAGTGTTGCAGTTTTTTTTTTCATTTCATACATTCATATTCTTAAGCCTGTATCTTTTATTATTTAAACTCTGTGCGTACCTATGTTATGTCAGTTCTCTCGTCAAAGATCTCTAGATCGCACGATATACACTTAAAACTGCGAGAACTATATTATTTGTTTATTTTATTCATCTTTAATATTTTTTTTCTTTGAGAATTTTTGAAAATTTGAACTTAAAAGTTATGTATCAATTATGTAATATGAGAATATCCTTCATTAATATCTCAGACATTTAAATCTCCGTAGCTTTTAGATTTTATTAATTTATCATTACTAAAAATAAGTAAATAATATTTTTTGCAACTAAATTGTACTTCTATACTTTTTAATAAACTACCTTGTACTTTGTGAAATTACACTTATTCTTGCTATTATTTAAATGTTGTGTAATGCATGTTTAGTAGCCTATACTTAGGACGCTGTAATAAAGTCATCATATTTTAATAACAGTTTTGAGATTTAATAATTGGTTATTAGGACACTTTTTACCTCTCAACACACGTTCATGAGCTAATTTTGTTCTTAGTAGACCGCGTTCGCCCTATTTAGACATGCTACGGTATTAAAGAGCGGGCGGCTATACGAATTGAATTATAGGGTTGCTTTCAGGAGTTACTTTTTAAAACGTATGGCCGCGATGGACAAGGTATTGTATTATTATTATATTGTAGCGATAACACGATCCGAAGCGGCAATAGTTTAAAATTGACGATTCAAAAGCGCTCGTGGGAGTCTATTTGAATAAAGAAAATAAACAAAATATGACTATGACTTTGACTATGTTTGTTAACACTTAATAATCAGTATCTCCATTTAATTTTTTGATGTGTATTCCAAAATTTGTTATTGCAAAAAACCATTGCAAGTAACGAATTCGTTAATAACATAAGGAAAAAAGGTACATTAAATGGACGCATCGTATTAGTTGCTGCATCCATTTTGAGACTCCCGATGAGGTACGCCATATGATCAAATTAAGATCAAATTTAATGTACAACCTAATTAAAAGCGGCGTTATAACTTCTCCTAGTAAAGTCACGTAATTAGGATAAAATACTTCTAGTAGGTATTGAAAATGGGTGCGGTAGGAGCATTTTTTATTATCACCTAACTTTTTTACTGCCTCGCCCTGAGCTTCAATCTGCCTTGCAGCATATACATCGCTTAAAAGCGCGGCAAGTGCTTACACCTGCCTACGCTTAAACAAAACATCGTCGTCAATCTAACAGGTGCCAACCCTGCTCGCTATACGGGACACCGTCATCACGAATCCAGCTAATGGATGCTGAGTGGTCATAAACAGGGTGTATTAAATTTAGTCGATTGCGTGGCCAGGAATTTAAATGCGCGTTTTGCAGACATGTATGTTAGCCGCGAATTATTGCTATACTATTTATAAATATTTCTCGATGCTTAATGGTTATGGCGTGAGATGTTTGAACAGCGCTAATATAATTATTGTTAATGTATGTTGGATGTACTTATGATGGAGTGCCGTGTCAGCTATTTAATGTATGGAAATTAAATTAAATAAAATAAATACAAATACACCCAACAGTCACATACATAGTTCTGACCCCACACTAGGATACAAGTCCTGTGTCGTGGGTATCAGAGACTACGAGAGACTTTTCGGTCTCACAAACACCCAGACCCGAAACAAATATTTGTGGATCACACAAACATTTGTCTCGGTGCGGGGATCGAACCCGCGGCCTCTCGTTTCGCAAGCTGGTGTCTAGCCATCTGCGCCACGGGGCTGTCAAATACTTTTTATAAGGTCTAAGGAAATGGATGTGTAAATATTAAAAGGGTACAAGAAGCAGTGTGAAGCGCGATATTAAGTTTAAAACTTATAACTTCTGGCCTCGATTTCGTTTACATACATATTATAATTAGAATCAGGGCTAATTAGAAACGATAAAAGTGTAATTAATAAAAGTCCGTTCTAAAGTAGTTTAAAAATAAATCCGTAAAAGACATTCTTTATTGTTTACTAAGATGTTAGTCATGTGTTAGAGCTGTGTTCAAAATCCTTAAAATTAATTCATTCAATTAAAATAATATGCATCGATTGTATAAGTTATTTTGCTTAAATATTTTTTGTTGAAGTAAACAATCACTCGTTACTCTAATACAGCACTAACCAATCACGCACTTCCTTCCATAGAAACATGCTTTTAAATGTAAGTAGCATCCGTTGTATTAAAAAAATACCATAAATTCTCAAAGGAGTTTTTAGTCATTATCCAACGTTACGTGAGACCGCGGAGTTTATTCTACAAAGGTGTGAAAGCTGCGAACGTGACTTCCTCAGCGCTAAGGACAAACAAACGTAGCACTGCATTAAAATACGTAAGCTGTTTGAACGAGCTATGATATTGCAGGATTCTGAGTTCATGTACATGTAATTTGTTCGATTTTTAAAAATATTAAAAAAAAATCTCTCTCGTATTGGATTTTTGTGAGATATATATTCGATTTTTTATTGTTTTTTAATTTAATCAGTGTAGTTTTAATACAAACCTCTTTTTTCGTTTAAGTGCAAGCTTTCCTCAATTTTTACCAGCATTTATTCATTTTCCATCCAGTTTATAAATATCGATATGTTAACTTATAAAGCTAATTAATGAATATGTTGAGACTCGCGTATGTGCCACGCTTCAATGTGCCAACTATATCCGTACCAAAAGTCATACATATTGGTCAAGAGGGTCGCATGTAGTATGCATGTATCTAATTCTAAATACACAAAAGTACATTATAATCATTTTAGAATTGTTTTTTTTTTGTAATTATGGCTAATGTTAATTGTTTGGTTTTAATCGGACATCTAGTCTTAAACCTATGACAACTGCAATTACGTTTATACGCTACTAATACTATTTGCCTCAATTACTATCACTTTGTTCTATAAAGAATATTATGCCAAATGAGAACTTAGCAGAGGGTGCAATTTGTTATTTTTATTATTTGTTTTTAACCAGCGGTTCGGCCCCGCTTTGTCCAGGCATAATTAAAAACAAAAATACTCCTATACAGGTCCTATACAGGGTGTATTCAGACCGAGATCGGAAACTAAGGCAGGTAAACGGTAAATGTCCAGATTTTTATTTTTTGTCGGGATTTTTTTTGCCAAGGGGTTTGTTAGTTTCCGATCACGGTCTGAATTCACCCTAGAGATATACTCTATAACAAAATTTATCCAAATCGGTCGTGGTTTAAACGTGAAACCAACTGACCAGCAACAACAGGCAAAGTTACGTCCGCATTTCTAGTGTTAGTACAGATTAGTATCGCTGAAATAGC
This sequence comes from Hemaris fuciformis, assembly GCA_907164795.1. Taxonomy (NCBI): domain Eukaryota; kingdom Metazoa; phylum Arthropoda; class Insecta; order Lepidoptera; family Sphingidae; genus Hemaris; species Hemaris fuciformis. The sequence goes on along the minus strand of OU015440.1, from coordinate 5,279,450 downwards.
CTATTTGCTTGGATATTACGACTGATTAGGCTATTTATGATAGTAGTGATGGCCTCGAGGTTTAAGCATGCGGTCGAGAATCTCAGCGGTCGTAGGTTCAAACCCCAGACCCACACCTCTGACTTTTCGAAGTTATGTGTGCATTCATAATGAATTATCACTTGCTTCAATGGTTTAGGAAAACATCGTGAGGAAACCTAAAAGTTTTTAGGAATTTCTTATGTGTGTAGTCTGCCAACCCGCACTAGACCAGCGTGGTGGACTAAGGCCTAAACCCTCTCAGTTGTAGAGAAGGCCCGTGCCCAGCAGTGGGACGTTCATGGGCTGGTGAGGCTCATGAGGCTATTTATAACGAAACCTTATGACTGAGATTTTTAGAGGCCAAGCTTAATACTTTCCGTATCGCGATCATCGAACATAAAGTAAAGTTTCAACACAAATGCCCCATGTAAATGTAACCAGTGTCAAAATCTACTGGACTAAGAACATAGCTGGACAAATTTGAGAAACCTTCGCCCACCCCTTCGGCAGTGGCGGTACTTCCATAAAAACCCAAAAGCCCAGCTTGACATACAAAATTCCGAACAATAACCTTTAAGCTTTAAATCTTTGTTTTACAAAAGCAATTTGACGTATAAATGAGAATATCCTGACCCCTCAATAAACAATTATAAACTAGATATTACACCATCAACGTGTAACGCTTTTGGGCTTTTTGAAAGTTCCGTCACTGCCCTTCGTGATACGGGCGTGAGTGTGTATATGTAAGCTAATCGAATTTATCCAGCCATCTGCAGCTCGCCTTTGGTGTGTAAATGTATAATCAACTTAACATCTACTTTATAGTGCCAATGAAACTGATTTGCTGCTAACTCTGATCGTAAAACAAGGAGGTATTGTAAATTGGTTCCGTCAAATGTAATTAAGATGCTAACATCAAAGCTTAGTTACCTCAACTTAATGAACGATGTTTTATTTATACCAGGAAGGCAAAGGGACCGCACTGAAATTGAGTATTCACTGTCGGGGAATCATTAGCTTTGTCATTACTCGGCTCAATTTCAATGGCACATTTGAATTAGATACGTACAATACAAATTAAATTGGCATAGAATGAGACCTGCGTTTGATGGCAAATGGTTTGAAATGACTATCCAGTAGCCTACTATGGTAATTATTGTAAGTATTTTCTCGATTATGAAGCGTTAAACCCTCTCTACTCTAGATTGGCTGTGCTCAGTAATGGGACGTTAAAATATGATTGACAATTAAGATCATTTGACGAATGAAGCATGAATAAACGCACAACGTTTACTATATTGCATTTTTTTCTATACATATTTTTTGCTAACCTTTATAGAACAATTCATTACAATCCGACTGTTGTGTGAAGTGACGTCAATCCACAGTTTTTACATATAACAAATTGTATTTTTCTGTTAAATCTATACTAGTTTGAATGGTTTTTAGTGAGAAGGTAGATAGGACCTCAGAAAAGGACAAAGGGTACTTAATTTTATAAAATCGCGCTCGGTTGGAGTTGGGCCGACAGTACCCTATAAATATGAGCAAGAAGTGTTGTGTTAATCTTGGAATTTCAATAAAAAAGATCCAATTACAGATAGCTAAGTTTAGGAATAGGGTGACGGTAGCGGTTGCTATGATATCGCAAGCCCACCTGATAGGTGGCCGCGTAAATAAATCCTTCGGTAATTGGACGGCGGATGGCAGCACTTTACGATGTCGTTAGAAGCGCCAAGATATGTACCACACTGAACGAGCCGATCACGTCAGCGCTTCAAGCGCTTTCGTGTTCAATTTCACGAGAGGCTGTTATGCCCTTGCTGTGTCGGAACGGGTTAATACTGATTAAACTTCGAATCACCACTAGTGGCGACTTAACACTAGTTGCCAGTATTTTATATCCTCTTTAATAGTTTGATGTTCTAAATTCAATTTATATAACGAACTAAAAACAAAATAGAAATACTATGTATTTAAAATAAATTAATTGTTTATTCCCTAATAATCTTTTTATTGTTTAAAATCAAGTGGTTACTCTGATGTTAATAATGTCATGCTGAGTTCTGAATACATAGTCAATACTACCTGCTTTCTGGTGTATCTGTGCGTGTAAGCTTTTAGAAGCTTAACTTGACATAGTTAAAATTTACGTTGTTTTTCAACAGTAATATAATATTTATATGTAAATGAAGCAACTAGTACAAATAAACTTAAGAAACATGAATGCAGGTAAGTTTAAATCCCTATATAGGTACAATAAGCTATAAGATATGTGGACTTATTTCCCTAACCTTACTTCATTCACAAACAGTACGATAACGGTCCGATCTATATCTTACAGTCACACGATCAACAAAATGAAAGTGGGAAGGTGGTCACATAAAAACAATCCGGCGCACAGTCGTAATGATACATCAAATTCGGTATTCCAGTTTGCAATCACGCGAGATTTACTAACGGAGTTAATAGGTATTGGCTTGCAACTTAATTATGACGGTATTTTTTTCGTAAAAGTACTACTACTACACTACGTGATAGGTTGGATTCTATATTGATGGTTCTCAATTAATTACAAATATTCATCATCATCATCAGCTACGTATGTCCCACTGCTGGACACGGGCCTCGTCTACAACTGAGAGGGTTTAGGCCTTACTCCACCACGCTGGCCTAGTGCGGGTTCGCGGACTACACACCTAAGAAATTCCTATAATATAATATTAATTATTATTATATGCCTAATTAACTCAAAGTTAATGAGGGTAGATATGCACACTTAAGAGGTTTATGGTGCATCTTTCGTAAAATACTTATTCTTGAGACCCTTGAGCATTCGTTGTGATTCAAACGGCCGCTAAAAAAATAAAATTAATACACTATAAGTAGGATAGTGTAAACACAAGTATATATCTTTCATCATTTTTCGCCCACTGTTGGATATAGGGCTCTTGAAATACATGCCACTGACCACGATCTTCAGCTTCTCACATTCATCCAAGTCCGATTAATCTGCAATCTACCTTTCAAATAAGTAGTGGTCCGGTCAGGCACATATCTAATACTAGGGTTATTGTTGAGACTTTCCTAACGGAAAAAAAACGTAAATATGCACATATGTATTTTCATTAACACAACTATTAATTAAGCAAAAAAATAAGTGTTGTGGATTAGGAGATATTTTGTTCTAGGTTAGTAGAAACTAAAAATATTGCCTACTAGGTCGACTCAAAAAAGCCAGGATAAAAAAATCTTTTTCATAACATAATTACAGCACAGATATGTAGCCAGCTAATCTAAGTAACTGGCAGTTTCAGTTTCATCGTAAGTGAGATGTAACACTTTCGTGTTATTTATGGTTTTTTAATTGCGAAATTGATGTTTTATTGAACTCTTGACCGGTGACTTCTGACATAGTAATTTTGCTCAGTAATTGCTTTATAACCTTATCAACACGTTCGTTTTATGAGCAAGAAATGCTGGTTAAGTAGTAGCTTCATCCAGATTAAGCTTTCTAGTTTTTAAATTGCATTGCGTTTGAGTATGATCACGTTTATTGGGTGAGTCTAGTTTGCTACCAGTTTAAGCAGGTATAGTTATAATTTATGTTACGTTTGAACGACTTATATCTTTTAAAGATGCAATTATGTTTGTTTCATATTTTCATACGTTATAAAACACCGTAATTCGGACTCATATCCGGACCCCGTTCTGTTACTGAGAAATACATAAAAAACTAAACACATTGGAATCGAACCCAAGACCTCTCAATCGCACACTAATTAAGACAACGACAGACTATTTTAATAAAATTTATGATGAAACGTATTTTTTTTATCATCAACATGACATTAGGAGATCATTATGAAATTTCTAAAAGGTTTTTTTTCTCAAAATTGCATATGAAATCTAGCTCTTCTGCCAAGAAGCTATTATTAAACGCATATTATTGTCATTACGGAAAGTAATTCACGGAACATTACTTTCGGATTCGTTCGAGTCATTCACCAGCGTAACGGTGAAAGAGGCGTCATTTGCATCACCGATTAGTTTTTGTTTTATGAAGCCATGGCCGTTTTACGCTTACGTGCATAATTCTTTTTTTATTCATGACACAACACCTGCCAGTATTTATTGATTATGTTTCTTTAAATAGTTTCTGACCTGACCATGATGACCTTAGTGGTGATAAAAATATTTCATTATTTTAGTATTATTTAATGATTCAAATCATTAATAAAATATTATACTTTATGTTATTCACAACTGCAAAACAAATTGGACTGCCTCGTAGTCTCGCGGCTCAAGTATGTGTATTGTGTCGTACGATCTAGCGGTCCTGGGTTCCATTCTCGGGTCGTGAAAAGTGTTATTGGGCTTTTCCATTAGGAAATTCTCTGTAATAGCGCGGAGTTTGGAAATGTCCCCGAAAAACAGCAATAGGCTCGCCTCCTATTACGTGGGGCTGATACATACCTGGGGATAAGTGGGTGCAGAAATGCAACTCAGACTACCCCTTCGGGGAATACCAGAATAAGCTTATGTACTCGTATGTATTCACAATCCGAAAATTTCGGGCTGTCAGTCTATGATGTGTCGAATATCGATAAACGTAGTGACCTCTACTATATAATTATAAAATTGGTTGCGTTATAAAACTGTATTTTTTATTTATTTATGATAAATAGCTTATACAGTCGCGTTCCAGTGAATGAGATTGCTGGAATACTGCTAACCCTTACCATTTCTCTACGCTGTTCTAATCTTTTTTAAGAAGGTCGTCTTAATCCGTGCAATCTCGGAGAGTTTTGCATGGTGTATATTTGCAGGACCTATATGATAAACTAGACCAACATAATGTCAAATATTCCAAATTATTCTAACATGTTGCACCAATCATAGTATGCAGTTGGTAATTTTATTAAAAATACCTATCTATTACTAAGTGAAACCACACTTTAGCAATAACAGTAGGAATACTTCGATCCGCAATAGGAAATTAAGGTCAAGTAATTTTGTAGCGTCCTTTTGTTCTTAGCCTGGAATGTGCAACCTCAAGCATTCTTCGCCTCGCGTTTCCATCACCCATAATGGTGGAAGAACAAAAACAGAGGTGATTAGTATGCAAACTCTGTCGTTGGGACCATGTAACAATGTCAAGTAATAGCATAAATCTCTATAACAGCTGTTTATAGTTTAATTAGAAATTATTAGCCATGATAATATGAAGCTGATTATTTTGCTCGGGCGTTGGAATGTTATAATGGGTATTCGTAAATGATGCTGTTGTGTGGTGAAATATTGAAGGAGATAAAAAAATAGTTTTTTTTTTACCTATCAAAATATTATATTTTTGCTTTTGGTTACTTTTTTTTAAAGTACGAAGATACGGTTTGTTCCTTGATTTGCTGTTGATAAAATAAAATTGTTTCAAAAATAAATAAATAGTTTATTGCCATTTTTCTTTCAATACATACATATGAAAAAAAATATTTATACAAATTACATTTCTATATATCAATACATTTGGTTTAAAAAAACGTTTTGCCTAAAATAACTTATTTTTAAATTTTTGATTTATGTGATGCCCTAAAGTCAGTAATAGGCTATTTTTTAAAAAACATTAATTTTAAAAAACGCGAATAAAATCTAGACTCTTAAAAAAATACTAGTAATATCTAACAGGGTCAACCTCATCAATATTTAAGGCAACAAATACCCCAATAAACTTTCCGATAGACTTTTTCTCAGTTGAAATCTCAGTTCCGAATCTCGCCGTTCTACTGGCCTTAACTTCACAGTTACACACTTAACAGGCCTGCTCACGCGCGCGCCGATACGGATGTTTTAATTTTCAGTTCACACGCCCAGCCCGCCATAGCGACGCGCACTGTTTTGGACTGCGCAGGTATTCAGATATTTATTACGGGGGCGATGGGATCTTAGATAAAATGTTTGATAAGACCTATTTCGGTCTTGTGGTCAAATGGCGGTAAATATAGAAATAGTCATTTTTCCCATCGATAGAAAATACCTTATGAAATGCTAATAATTGCCTTTTGAATAAAACTCCATAATATTTCGCCTGATTGAAATCGATCCCGAGAATTTTGACATCGGTCGCTAATTTATTATGCAGGCAACTAAATGAAACTGAAATGTATTTTCTTTCTTTATACAATATTCCGCGAAACATTTATGCTGGAACTCGGATTTTTTTATAATGTAGTACGTATTTATAGTATTTATTGATGATCCGTTTTAGTATTCTAACATAAGGAAAGATGGCGAATAATAAAAAACAAACCTTTTTTAATTTAAGAGTTTGTAACTAATTAATAAATTAGGCATCAAGTCCACCTTCGCGACAAATTATAAAACTGTAAATAATTAAAAAAGTATCTGAGTAAGTTGTTCAATATCTAGTAGAACATCGAATGTGAAAAATATATTTTTTTCGACAAAATTTAACGTTTGAAAATCGGTCTTTAACCATGCAAATAACATAAAAGATATTTTGGCTAATCTTATATACAAAATACATTCAATGGGTGAATATATTTATTTTAAGCTATCCGTGCGGAGTAAATCCGGCCCTGGTTTTGTGTTAATATTAACAAGGCTTACTATGTGCATGCCTCATAATGTCATAGTAACATACCATAATGTCTCAGATGCTCTAGCATTCACCGCGCTTGTCTATGTTGCATTCATCAGAAATGGATGACATGCGAATGACAGAAATTTACAGTAAGCACATGAAAATCACAAAACGAAGTATTATTTGTCAAAGGTAAAAATGTGTTTTTATATGCATATAATTTTACTTAAAGTATTTTCAAAAAATAAAATATTGTGTCTTCGCCACTTCACACTGACCTAGCCTAACGTTACGTTACTAAATAATTTTGTTTTTTATTTTGTTTCATTAACATAGTGAGAGGTTATCCTTAAAAACTTTAAATGTAGTAGGTGGTACAAAAAATATAAAACAATGTCAAAATCATAGCACAAAATATTGTCATGTAAACAAAAGCCTACAATGTATGCATACTCTGCCAAATAGTATAAAGGATTGTCTATCATCTATGGTAAAGGGGAAGACATAATTATGTCCATATTAGGCGCGAATCCAATTAGCGGCAAATTAATTTGTGCGACACTCGCTTCGATGGCCACTTGACAACAGCGTGTACGGGTTGCGTGAAAACCAATAACTTCATTCATGCATAAAATAATTTTACAACAATCATAATTTGTTTTAGAACTGATTTTATATAAATAAATAAATACACCCAACAGTCACATTAAGATACGAGTCTTGTGTCGTGGGTATCAGAAACTACGAGAGACTTTTTTCGATCTCACAAACACCCAGACCCGAAAAAAATATTTGTGAATCACACAAAAATTGTCTCGGTCCTGGGAATCGAACCCGTGGCCTCTCGTTTCGCAAGCTGGTATCTAGCCAAATGCGCCACAGGGCTGTCAAAATATTTTAATTGCTTAATCAATCACATCAATGTAAGGGATTAAAGCCGTCGTTCTTGCGTAGGTGAATGAATAAACAGGAAACAAAAGAGTGAGATAGAAAAATGTGACACATTGTCCTACTGCGGGTTTACTGCTTTTGCTGTTGGTACCATATGCATATCTGCTTACAACAAGCGTGTCTCACATCCCGGGATTAATCTGTTAGATATGTCATCAGGCCAGAATAATGAGGGTTACTATTTTTATGCTCACCAGTTGGCAGTACTGACAAGTGAGGTATTCATTTAGTCCACATTATCGCTGTCAAAGTTTGACATATTGCGCGCGAAAAAAAATATTATGAAATGACGTTTCGAATACCTCACTCTACATTAGCGCCTCTAGTGGCAAATTGAAACGCGGTAGCCCTCATTGTGTCGACTGTTGAGAGAGAAAAAGACAATTGTTTTTTTTTTTTCTCTTAAACACTTAACGATTCTCTCGTGATTGTTCCATCAATATTAATTTCTTATAATTTATGTCTTAATGCACATACACCGAGCTCGAATAAGGTAATGAGAGACAATTATCCTTTTATACAGGACTGGTTGGGGGTTGTTATCTTTTCTTTTTGAGTTTATTTAAGTCTTTGGCGCCAGCTGAGCTATTTATATAGACTTAACTAGAGGTTTTTATTTCGGATTTGTGTTACTGATCTGTCATTTACTACCTCCCAGTAAATATTTTTTTGTAAATAATTTGCAGTAAATTAAAAATATTCTAAAAATATAGATAGGTTTTTAGAATATTTTGCACAAGCACAAGTATGTGCCACGCGATCTAAAGGTATCTGGTTCGATTTCCGGGTCGAGCAAAGTGTTATTGGGTTTTCCATTAGGAAATGCTTGATAGCAGCACGGAGTCTGGAAATTTCATTCAATTCAATTCAATCATTCCGAATAAAACGGCAATATTTGGATTGTTAAAAATCTTGCGCAATGTTGGTGCAGATATGCACCTCTATCTACTCTTTCGGGTAATACAGCCGTGAGGTTATGTATGTATGTATGTTACTTGTGTAACCTGATGGTGTAATATGGCCCAATTGGAATGTCGAACGGCGAGAAACGATTACAATTACTTCTCGATATACAGCTCAAATATAGCAAGCCGAATGTAAACAGGGTGATCCGCACCGCTATATCACTCTCGCGTGGGTGACTACAGCCGATTCTATAACTCGCAAGTGTTCGACATCCAATATCCTAGGAAATTTAACCTCCAAAGTACCTATTTAGTGCATGAATGGCAACACCACTCCTTCAATTCGGTTTTCTATGAGGTAATAACACAATTCTAGATTTGAATTTAAATTTTGAATTAGAATTTGGTGAGGCTGTATCAAGCAGTGATGGCCTCGAGGTTTAGGCGCGTGGTCGAGAATTTCGACGGTCGCAGGTTCAAATCCCAGGCACACACCTCTGCCTTTTCGAAGTTATGTGTGTATTCACAAAGAATTATCACTTGCTTTAGCGGTGAAGGAAAACATCGTGATGAAACCTGCACACCTAAAAGTTCGTAGGAATTTCTTAGGTGTGTAGTCCGCCAACCCGCACTAGGCCAGCGTGGTGGACTAAGCCCTAAACCCTCTCAGTTGTAGAGGAGGCAGGTCCCAGCAGTGGGACGTATATGGGCTGATGATGATGATGAGGCTGTATCATAGAACAGCTGTCCCTTCTAACATAGACAGTATTTTGTATTGGGACGAGTGTCGCCGCTTGTCTGTCACCTTTTTTTTTTTTTTTTTTTTTTTTATTCTGGCACGGCAAAGTGACCCCATTGCACCTGATGGTAAGCGCAATGGAGTCCAGAAAAAGTGCCGACCAGCGAGAGATGATGGTCTCCCGTTGGTCGACACAATCATGCCGGCCGAATACCTCTTCACCTTATTGTGAAGAAGTTTGGGGGACTATCAATCATGGCGATCAAAGGACCGACCGCGACAAACCGGATATACACTGGCTGATCCCGGAACGCGGCACACTTGCATGTGCCACTATGGCGGGTTTTACGCCTATTCATTTTAGATGATAATTTCAAACAAAAATGAAAGGCTGCTATTGGTTGTCACATTTATAGAAGTCTTGATTTTGCACGCTATCCGAATTACTAAGAAGCGGCCGTGTCAAACATTTTGGCACTATCAGTATGCTGTTATTTCCTTTCTAGTCTTAACTATTCTGTGGGCTGTATCAAGTGATAATAAAAATAATAATCTATACTAACATTATAAAGCTAAAGAGTTTGTTTGTTTGCTTAGACGCGCTAATCTCAGGAACTACTGGTCTGAGTTCAATTTATTTTTCATTATTAGATAGCCCATTTATGGAGGAAGGCTATAGGCTATATTATTATATATCATCGCGCTACGGTTGTAAGAATTGGAGCAGTAATGAAAAATATCGACAAAACGTGGAAATAAATATTTATTTTGAAGTTTGAAGTTTTGCATACGGAGTTGTGGCAACATCATCAGCCCATATCGTCCCACTGCTGGGCACGGGCCTCTTCTACAACTGAGAGGGTTTAGGCCTTAGTCCACCACGCTGGCCTAGTGCGGGTTGGCGGACTACACACCTAAGAAATTCCTAAGAACTTTTTAGGTGTGCAGGTTTTATCACGATGTTTTCCTTCACCGTTCAACTTTGTGGGCAACAGCCATGTTACAATAAATACGACATACTCATGACTAAAATGGGTTATTGAACGAACATAACAAAAAATATGCAAATTTGTGGAAACACACAAATCATGATCCATAAAAGGAAGCTTTAAAGGTTCAACATTGTTTAAAAAGATTTGATTAAATAAAATTCCTTTGTAATTGTATATAATACGACTCAATACAATTGTTATGGTTTTATAATTGCCTTTTATTATTCTTTGTTCTTCATAAAAGGCTCCAACCGAATATCTTAATATCTTTATGGGTGGTATAAAAATATTTTTTGTACTGTTCGTAATTAGTTTTATACAATGACGTTTATATCAGGAAAGAGTAGTCAGGATGTGTTTTTGCACTTTTCGTTAGGTGTATTTAAGTTTCTTAACTGTGTGCCGATTATTTTAATCATATGAATCTCAGCAGTCTACTAATCTGATGGCTCAATTTTCACGCGTCTTCTAAATAGAGAGGACGGTCTTAGTCCACCTCGCTGGCCTAGTGCAGTTTGATGAATTTTTAATGCCTTAGAAATCCCTGGACTGTCTGCAAGTTTCCTCACTATATTTTTCTTCTGTTCTGTCGCAAAATACTGTACGTACTATGATTGAGGTGCCGCTAGAACAGCTTTTCTAGGAACAATACAAAGAGCGATTTTAATCTCCGATTAATTTGTGTTGCAATTGTTAACCTCGTTTTAGTGAAAAGTAATTATTTATCGATAGACGAGTCTGTAACAAGTATCTTATTGAAAATGTTAATCAATTGCAAATTGATTACGTCACATTATTTTTATTTGATTAAAACGAATAATACAACCAACAAAATACAACTTGCTATAAATTTATAAAGGTACAATGGTTTTTAACTATTCTATTGATATATTTTAAAATTAATTATTTGAAGATTGCTATTTGTGTCTAGTTAAAAAAAAATTGAAGTCTACTTATTTACAGATTATTTATTTTTCTGGTTGGTGAGTGCAAAGCATGAAATGAATCAATCACGCTGTAAGTGTTATTGGGTTTTTCCATTAGGAAATTCTCAGTAGCAGCACGGAGTCGGGAAATGTGCCCGAAAAACGGCAATATTTGGATTGATAAAAATCTGGCGCAATGTTGGTGCAGAAATACACCTCTGCCTACCCTTTCGGGTAATACAGCCGTGAGTTTATGTGTGTATGTATGTACAAAAGCAATTTGATATATAAATGAGGTATCCTGACCCCACAATAAACGATTATAAACTAGACATAACACAATTAACGTGTAGCTTTTTTGGGCATCTATGGAAGTACCGCCACTGGTACAAGTATGTATGTAGTATCTACGTTTGTATGTGTATAATAAAAGCTTTAGCAGTTTTAGCATTATCCGCTCCATGACAAATATCTCCTATTTAAGCCTTTACGATCAGTATTAACCTAGAGAGATCCAATAATCTATATCTTCGAGCGTTTGTTTGGCCACAGTTCAAAAGATTAACAGTAACCCAATCCTGCTATGTCTGTAGACCTTTGACTTTGATTGTCTACCTCAAGATCATTAGTGTTTGCTTACATGGTCTTAGTTCTGCATTCTTTACGAATTTATGACCATTTACTACGTCTTGTAGTTGTACCACTGATTGTCCCGTGGCTGCCGTTTATTTTGTGATATGTCAAATTAACCTTCGTCACAGATGGTTAACTGCATATTTTCACTTTAACACCTTGACAATATTTTTTTGACTCATGGCTAAATTTTTGGTCCATCTTTTTTTAAACAAATACTCTTTTGTCATCTGTGATGTATTTAATTTATTTATTTATTGAATTTATTTTTAATAAATTGCCTCACTAGTCTAGCGGCATTAGAGCGCGATGTGTGATTGAGAGGTCCCGGGTTCGATTCCCGAATCAACCATGGTGTCGTTGGGAAATGTGCCCGAAAACTTTTACAGCTTCGCAATTCGTTTCGTGGGACTTATAAAATAACTGTGAACGTATATCGGTCAGAAGAGATCTACATCAAGTAATACCAACATAAAATTGTTAGCATCAGTGCTGCCAATCAATTAGTGTTAAACTCCATGTTGTTTTCACAATATGTCAACACCGGCGTCTTGGTTGATTTGCTCGTTTATTTTTTCTATTAAAAATTCAGACTAGTTCTTATGAAACGCCTTTCGCCGTCTATCCCTATTGTAGACTGGATACAAACAGGTTACGATAAATGATATTTATCAGATCATACCGTGGTTGGTCCCGTCGACGCCGACTTTCGCTGTCTTTTTACTGAAGTTTTTCTTCTATTTGATAGTAGTTATTAACAAGATTTCATTAAACGTATAATAATTAATTAAACGAGTGTCCATTGGATTTATTTGTTGTTACATTTCATCATGATCAGTCCATATACGTCCCACTGCTGACCACGGGTTTCCTCTACAACTGAGGGTGTTTAGGCCTTAGTCCATCACGCTGGCCTAGTGCGGGTTGGTGGACAACACACCTAAAATTTCTAACAACTATTAGGTGTGCAGGTTTCTTCACAATTTTTTCTCCGCCGTTAAAGTAAGTGATAATTCATTGTGAATACACACATAACTTTATAAAGTCAGAGGTGTGTGCCTGGGGTTTGAATTCGCTACTGCCGAGAATCTCCTAAACCTCGAGGCCGTCACTACTTGTTGTTACATTTGCTGCCTCAAATATTATGATAAATTTTACCTACAACTTTATTTTACTGTACATTTTCATGAACATTATAAACAGTTAAGCAATTTGATGTCAAATTATAAATAAAATAAAAAAATATTATTTAACAAATTCACCGAAAACGAAGCCTGTATTTTAGGTCTTACGCTAATTCATCACGGCGATTGAGTAACGGGCTTTATTTAAAGGCAGTGATAATGAAAAATCTAAATTGAATCGAAACGGCTAGAGTACTTTGCCGGCTTAAAGTTTAATGAACTTTACTTAACCGTAAAAATAAAAGTAGTTAGTATTTACGATGTGTTTAATACAGTCAACAAGTGTGGCTGATTGGATAAAGCACTAGTGCAAAAAAACAAAAGACTGAGTATCTCGTACTGCTTATGTAATTCTGATTATTAGCACATTCGCACTTATTTTGGTTCGAAATAACGAGACAAATAAATAAGATCGCCTTTGATTTCGCAGTCTTCGTTGTATTTTTAAAATGTGATTAGCCCTTGGTTCACTGTGAAATCGTCTTTAGTAATATCATTCAAGATAATAGGAACATATTGTTTCAGTTGCTTTTAGAATTTTGATTGAGATACATACTTAGACTATGCAAAAGATTGCGTAGATAGCATTCCTAGTCAGCAAAATAGATACTAAATAAAATTGCACCAGAATGGTGTGTTAGAAAGCTCTCTACCTAGACTTGGAGTATATACGAAGTCTGCACTATACTAGCTCAAAGAAGTAAGACCTAAATCTTTTACTCTAAGAAGGAAAACTATTCCAATTAGCAGGACTTGTCCTTTGCTCTTAATATCTATTCTTAAATCTCTATATATTTTATTACCACTTCATCATCAGCCCAAATACGTCCCACTGCTGGGCACGGGCCTCCTCTACAACTGAGAGGCCTTATAGTCCACCACGTTGGCCTAGTGCGGGTTGGCGGACTACACACCTAAGAAATTCCTAAGAACTTTTAGGTGTGCAGGTTTTATCACGATGTTTTCCTTCACCGTTAAAGCAAGTGATAATTCATTGTGAATACACACATAACTTCGACAAGTCAGAGGTGTGTGCCTGGGGTTTTAACCTGCGACTGCCGAGATTCTCGACCGCGCGCCTAAACCACGAGGCCATCACCACTTATCTTCAAATAATCTTACACCTCAAGAGGACCTTTAAAGTAATATTCAAACAAACACACCTAAGAAATTCCTAAGAACTTTTAGGTGTGCAGGTTTTATCACGATGTTTTCCTTCACCGTTAAAGCAAGTGATAATTCATTGTGAATACACACATAACTTCGACAAGTCAGAGGTGTGTGCCTGGGGTTTTAACCTGCGACTGCCGAGATTCTCGACCGCGCGCCTAAACCACGAGGCCATCACCACTTATCTTCAAATAATCTTACACCTTAAGAGGACCTTTAAAGTAATATTCAAACTATGTTTCCTTTGAAGCCATAAACCGTATGCGAAAGTGGGCAGAAAATCTAAACAGCAACGAATATTAAGCATAATGAGGCGCTACTTTATATACGATAAATTTCAACATTGTATCAGCGATAGATGAAAATTTACGTACCATAAAACAGGTCAAGCTGTCCGGAACTCACCATAAACACTGTGAATGTATTACACTAGTAAAATTTTGCTTCAGGATATAGCTCAAGAGCTTGAATAGCTTAGAATGTGGGCATATAATTATTATTAGAAATAGATAATAAATAATCAAGTTCCTAGAGCTCTCGCTGTATAAATATGTTTTGTGTGTGATCTAGAGGTTCCGGTTTCGATTTCCGGATAGGTCGAAATAGGCTTTTGTATCATTTATTTCTACGTGCAGCACGGAATGTACTCAAAAACGGCAACAAGCTTGCTCTGTATTATGTAAGGCTTCATCCACAGTTGGCGAAGTGCAGGTGCAGGAATGCATATCTTTCAATCCCTTTGAAGATACAAGAAGCAAAAAAAAATTTAAATCTAAAAGCAATTGGCGTCACATTTTCAATGGTTTCGAACTGACGAAATCATGGATTTGAGGCCAATTCATACAATGATGCGATCTCCTACCTACGTTAATTTTGTATTTCAGCTACAAAAGTAGAAAATATTTGTATTCCATTTATCAGAATAAGCTTGGCATGCGCACTACTACTCTAAATAGTATTCGAAACGCATTCATTGAAAGTTCTATGTGAAAACTTGTGTATAATAATGGTATACTTGGGAAAATGATTTATTTGAACCAGAAAATCATTGACGTTAAGTGCTCAAAATGAAGAATGAAATGTGAACCATTAGATCATCCTGGATAATATTAGAAATGGGAATGTGAGTTTCGTTGCGTGTGCGTTTGTTTGACTGTTGGCCTTCCACGCCTTAAATTTAAACCGATTCTGATGAATTTTGAAAATATATAGTGGGTTTTACACTTTATGTATTGTAATCGTTATCTGGTAGATTATGTTCTTCAAAATACAACACTGCAGTAACATACAGATTGAATAGAAGAATTAAAATTAATTTAAGCTTGATTTCGATCTATTTGCAACAGAATCTTATAAGTTTATTTTTAATTAGTGGCGCCACACTTAAAAAATAAATAAATTTTACAATACAAATTGCACAAACAGGTTTAGAATATAAACAGAAAAACCTGGAATTTCATTGCTTCACTAATTTTAACGACTTTCGGTGTTAAGTGACGATACTTTTTATTTCCACAAAGTGAAACAACAATAAAAAATATCTGAAAAATTCTTGCATTATTAAAATTTTACGAGTTCAGTTTTTTCGTAATAAAACACGTGTACATGATTCCAACGGATTGATTAATCATTGGTGCATTTAATGGTAATTTTGTATTTTTTTGCGTTCTCATCAACTTCAGTGGTAATAAAGTTAATGTCCATGGACGATTGAATTATGCTAATCGGCTTGTTAGAGCCGTGTTTAATATGCTTTTTGTGCTGTAAGTGGTGCCAAGAATTCCTAGACATTTGCTTGAAATTAAACCAAGTGTATGACATCTTGGCTAAGTAATATAGAGATATTGAGGTAGAATTTGGGAGACCCATGTTTAATTGAAAAAAAAACCTTGTACATCAGTTTCAGTAAACTGTAATAAGCCAATACAATTTCCTGGATATCCTAGATATACAATAAATAATATAAAATTAATTAATTAGTAATCAAAACTTTTTACAGATTCTGAATTGTCACTAAAATTAGCCAATTTATTTTTTTCTTTAGAGAAATCATACAACGGTAACAATCTTAATCTTTCTTGATACATGTAGAATCCATCATAAAGACACAAATGTGTCATGACTCCCGGTCTAAAGTAATATATCTATTGGCTGAGCAGGCTGGCATACTGATATTGTGTTAGATGTTTTATGTTGGTACTTTGGACCACAAACTCATAACAAGGTGCAGTCACAGTACTGCCAATATAATAAAAATATCCAACAGCCATTACACTTATCAGAAACTGCTTAAAAACTGTTTGGAGTTACAACACAGAAACTGGAAACAAATATTTGTTGATCACTCGAACATTTGTCTTAGTTTGGGTTCGTTTCATTTTAATATTCGTCCGACCAAGTGTCCTGAATTCGTTGTTAAAGAGACGATATATTCTCCTTAGTCGATACTCTATTTAGACAGAATGCACTTACCACTAGGTCAAATGCAATCACTTTGTCGTGATGAAAAAGGAAGACAAAATAGCTCATGACCACATGACATGACCGTGCGGCCCAGAAACGACCAAGTTTAAATAAACCTACAACAGACCTGTTACAATACAGACACTTAGGTGCGACATTTTTTATAGGTGACACTTTCAAGTCTAGCTCAATTCATTGTATTTTGCAAAAAGTTCCGTTTTTGCATACACTACATACCGGACTTTCAGCCACGGTGCATCTCGATGGTCGTTTTTGGACCACATTTTCAGTTTCAGGCATATTGTAGTCAATTTATTCAAATTCAAAAAAAGAACCTACACCAATCAAATTGAGGCCGTTTGAAATTTGATGTCATTTGCATTGACAAAAAATGTCAACATTTAATTTTAATTTAGAACAGAAATACATCATTTGGATACTCATTAAAAGATCGTATTTTAAAAAATCATTATGTTTTTAAGAAATTTATTAAATGCAGTATGTATAGATTGCTTTATTTGTAATTTATGGGAGATATTTTCTATGTTTATTATTATACGTAAATAAATAAATCTTCAGCCGATATCATCGGTTTTAGCCGTATAGCCGTTAGTTGGTTAATAGGTAGATAAGTTATTGAGTCATTAAAATATTTTAAGGCGCATAGTGATTGAATTTACAACTGTTACGATCTTATAGTTATTATCAAACTTAATTCATGGCCTTGCTTTATTCAAATTTGCACTCTAGTGCAATGTTATCACGAAAAGTGTAACTATAAAACTTTTACTGTTTATGCACCTACCTTTTATCTCTGCATCACCCAAAGGTTGACTGTTAGAGAATGCCTCAGGCATTAAGTCCGCCTTTATACGCAATGTGTAAAAAGCATAAATAAATAAATAAAAATAAAAACTTTCCAAATAATTAATCAAATCAAAACACTCAATAAATCTATTCTGATAATTCCTGGTATACAGAAATCAAACACGACAATGTATCCGAACACATAGAAACAATCATTCCGATCTTTAATTTCCAGGATTGATTCTACAATGTATCGTGTAATCAGAACTACAGTTATATTCCCTGTTTTTCCTTCAACGGGTGGCCATGTATCGGGACCAAATGGCACCATAGACGGGACTTCAATAATCAGAGTAAACCGCCACGGAAGACGCTGGCCCGAGGCTCGCATGATTAGCACATTCCTACGCCGAGACAAATTGCATCTGTAATTTGATTTTATTACTGTAATCGGAAAGCCACTTGACACTTTCCGATAAAGATAGCTTATTAAAATATATATGGTATGAAGCAATCATAGAGAGCTCTTTCGATGATCAATTTATGTTGTTAAACTTTCTTGAAATGTGTTGGGAAATTAATGCACACATAACTTAGTTGGGAGAAATAGTGACTAGGGTTCTATAGTAACTCAACAATATAAATAGCTACTAAGGTCTTAAACAGCCTTTTCAGAGTGACGTT
The DNA here is from genome assembly GCA_907164795.1 of Hemaris fuciformis. Taxonomy (NCBI): domain Eukaryota; kingdom Metazoa; phylum Arthropoda; class Insecta; order Lepidoptera; family Sphingidae; genus Hemaris; species Hemaris fuciformis. The sequence goes on along the minus strand of OU015440.1, from coordinate 5,261,374 downwards.
TACGTGCTGCTCGTATTCAGTGTCCACTTCTTTTTCATACTGCAAAATGACACCGCACTTGATGGCACGTACCATTCTGGGCAAAAAAAGTTTCAAATAAGGCGAGATGCTTCTTGGACTAGGCCTAAAGTCTGAATAGTTTTTACTAAACTTCTTTACGTGGAAATTTTTCTGCCATATCAATAAGTTTTTTTGCTATGTGTTGCTGTTTTGTATTTCTTTTTATTCTTAGGAAAATAATAACCTTCACATTTAGATTTCTACATAAGGCGACTTATTGGAACAAGATGGCGTTAATAATCTCGTCCCGCTTGTCATTCCACAAAAGTAAAAACTAATTAGTCATCTTAAATGAGATATTAATAATATTACCCTCGACAACTTATTTCATCACACTATACCGTACTCACAACTCACTATACCTACAATATATAAAAAACAACACACTCAAAAAGCTCTCACCATTGTCATTTGCCGTGACCACAATGGAGCACAAACTGTGACAAAAGGACTCAGCAAAAACATTAAAAAGAAAAGTCCACACCTTATTGACATCGCAAACATTGAACAAGTGCAATCATACGGACAACTTCCACCGTTATGTGTATTCAACAAGAACCACATAAATATTTGCAATACAAACATCGAACGTAATCTTACATTCAAACAACTATTTTGAATTTTTACTCATTTAAGTTGCACGTTGTTGACTGCCTCGTGGTCCCGCGGTACAAGTGTGTGCCGTGCGATCTAGAGGTCCTGGGTTCGATTCCCGGGTCGGGCAAAGTGTTATTGGGTTTTTCCATTAGGAAATTCTCAGTAACAGCACGCAGTCTGGAAATGTGCCCGAAAAGCGGCAATAGGCTCGCCCCCTATTACGTGGGACTGATACATACATACCTGGCGAAATGTGGGTGCAGAAATGCACCTCTGCCTACCCCTTCGGGGAATTCAGGCGTGAGTTTACGTATGTGTATGTATGTATGCATTTCGCGACTTTGTAAGGAAAGAGCCTTTTCCCATGCAAATTTTTATTCTCATTGCGAAGATCGTCACGTAATGTGAAGCGATAGGAAGAGAAGTGAATCCTTAATCTGTATATATTATTGAATTGAGTTTTTGCGGGCGTACGACATTTTAGTGGCGCCCGCAAGCCTCATTAGATTCCAACACGCGAACACGCGTGGACTGCGCTATAAGAGTTAGCGGGCAGTCATAATCTATTTCACATGAGCTAGGGCTGTGGTGGAAGTAGTACGTGATGGTATTTTTATATTTTATGACTAATTTCAATAATCGTTATCCCTAACGCAGGCTTGTTCTATTCAACCAATGAAATTAATTTATTTACAAACTACAATCTGATTAGTCCAATATTGGCATTGATTTAGAGATACATGTAAGGATTGCTATGAGCCGCAGTATAAAAATATTTGTAGATTTCTAAACATGGGTGTCATAAGTTTTCTCTAGTAAATGGTTAAATAGCGAATCTGACTCATGTTTTTAAATCACAAAATCCAAATTCAAATATATCTGAAAAATCATTAAAACTTGTAGATGTTTATATGATTATAGTGCTAACCTTAAATTATTACAAAATAATTGACATTTTTATTGATTGAACCATAACATTTAAACGCGTCGGAAATAAAATGTTTTTTTGCGGATCAATTAAGTTATTCATATATTAAGCGAAGCTATATAGGTACTAGCCAGGGATATCTCCATTTGTCAAACTAAGTAAATTATAAGATACTTTAATTGATAGTCTGTAATTATAATTTTAACAATGTATTTTTAATAAAGTAGTGATGGCTTCGAGATTTAGACGCGCGGTGGTCGAGAATCTCGGCGGTCGCGGATTCAAACCCCAGGCAAACACCTGTGATTTTGCGAAGTTATGTGTGTATTCATAATGAATTATCACTTACTTTAATGGTGATGGAAAAAATCGTGAGGAAACCTGCACATCAAAAACACACACAGAACTTTTAGTTCCTAGGATTTTCTTAAGTGTATAGTCCATCAACCAGCACTAGACCAGCGTGACGGACTAAGGCCTAAACCCTCTCAGTTGTAGAGGAGGCCCGTGCCCAGTAGTGGGACGTATACGGACTGATGTTGATGATGATTTTTAATAGATCAAATGACTACGATGGAATCGGTGTCTCACAGAAAATTATAGTTAAAGCCTTTAATGTTTTTGTTAAATAGTTTTGGCTCAAATAAGATAACTAATTTATTTATTTCGCCTGTTAATTGTTATGCCTAATTTTAAAGATTGGCACAGCCTCCATGACTGCATACAGGAAGGTTACTCAAATATAAAAAAAAAACCGTTTAATTATTTATTCATTCTTGAAATTCCTATTTATTATTCATTTAACCTATACATAAAACTTTAAGTTCTGATAGGACAATTAACATTAATTGCCGATTATACAGATTTAATCATTGGTATGTACTTCAGTGGTTTATGGTTAATATGTTTCCTAAATTACAAATCTGTAACGATAAATGTGACCTAAGGTACTGAGCGAAATAAATGTGAATAATGTTGTTTATAGTTGAAATTACAACTTATTTATATCCAAAGGTAAATGAGTGACTGTAAATGCTGATGTGGTCCGTAAATAGATACGGGTCTTTTATAGCTATCAACATTAATTCGAAGCACACGCCATTCTCGAGTTTAAATGCGTCTCGGACTTTTTCGCTAGTCTGCGCTCTATAACGGTAACACTGTTTACATTTCTACGAGTGTTTCAAACAATTTTATGCCTCTTGTCATTGTTTATGAAGTGAATACTTACCGGTTTTTATGAATATTCACGTAAGGAATAATCTACGGGCACGCATATGGCAAAAAACGTATGCCACGCTTCGACACAAAAGGGAAAAACAATTACCGCTTCATTTGCTTCGCGACTTACTGTATGCGTGCGTCGTATGTCAAGACAATAAATAAGGTGAGATTAGCATTCACAATGCACGGGACCAAATTTATTTGGCGCAACTATGTACGTGGGAAATATCTCGGTTGCGCTTTTCGGATCAGTAGGGCTGGCGCGACACAAAATTACTGGCGGTTAATAAAATTTCTTACGTTTGTCAGTTTTTTTATTACCTGCCTCAATTGAATGCGTTCCAAAATCAAGTTTTTGGCAAGGCTTCAGGCCAGTGTTTAGTATGTAGGTTTTAGTTCCGGAAAAACTTTTTTGGCAAAACTTTACTTTTGTAGATTGATATATAGTAATTTGTTGGTAAAAGTTAAGAGGAAATGTATTCGATTTTGCTGTGATCCGTTTTGGTATAGTTGACTGTGATACATATTCATTAATTTTGAGTTTTAATGTTGTATTGACGAATTTCTAAGGAGTTATATAGGAGCTACCTCTTTCGATGCACTACTATTATTTAGCTATATTATTACATAAAGATAGTTGAAATTGTTAGAGACAAAAATATTTTTCAATATTAAATATTTTTCCGTTCATTTTTAAATTTTTGAATATAACCTATAATGTTAAAGTGTATCTCATACTACCAAGAGACGTACAACCAGACATTATAGTACATTTAAACTTGATATAAAGATAATATATATAAGATACCTGGCGAAATGTGGGTGCAGAAATGCACCTCTGCCTACCCCTTCGGGGAATACAGGCGTGAGTTTATGTATGTATGTATGTATTTCTTCGATTCTATCTCTCTAGGATCTGCGGATATTCTTATCATAATGATGACCTAATTGGCACCCCGTTTAACTCTCTCTCGGTTTAATTACCTTTACTAGGCGTCAATAAACGCAGGAAATGAATATCTATAACTGCCAATCAATCATATTAATAAACGTCTTGTTCGGATACTAATTCGTTAAACGTACTTAAACTTTTACGATTTTATTGTATCATTTTCTATGTTGAAATTTATTGGTATGCTGTAAATAGAGTAGGAAGCATGATGTATAATATAATAACAGGTGCACAAGAATATGAAATATCAAAATTATTTTGAAGGAATTCTCTTGTATTTTGGGCCAGATGTAGGACTGTTGTCTTTGCAGGACATCTGGAATAAAGTTACATTAAAACAGAAATGGACGAAGGAAGTTTGCTTAAACTAATTATTGAAATATTATTTTTTTATTTATAGTTTAACAATCGATATTCTGATGAAGGTTGTGATGGCCAGTATTTTATTTTGACTTTTTATCATACATACATACATAAACTCACGCCTGTATTCCTGGAAGATGTAGGCAGAGGTGCATTTCTGCCTTCACTTTTCGCCAGGTATGTATCAGTCCCACGTAATAGGGGGCGAGCCTATTGCCGTTTTTCGGGCACATTTCCAGACTCCGTGCTATTACTGAGAATTTCCTAATGGAAAAACCCAATAACACTTTGCCCGAATCGGGAATCGAACCCAGGACCTCTAGATCGCACGGCACATACTTGTACCGCGAGACCACGAGGCAGACTTTTTTTATCAATATTGAATATTTATTACTAATAAATTAGTTCGCCTAACGCGTACGTGTTTTGTTGTTTTTTTAATTATTCAACACATTTGGGTAAATAGGGAATGAATTCACATCTCGGCATTCCAGTATCACGCCCACTACAGACTGTCGAACCTTAGAAAGTTATGACGCTACGTAATCAGTATCCTTGATAACAAAGCGGCCGAAATCACGTCATAATATCTCAGAATCGTGATGTTGATACTAGGCCAGGCCAGGCCCTTCGTAAGGACTTAACTAATCCCGTACACTGCCTATTATGGCGTTTGACAAGTTCAAAATATTCACATTGTGGGGACTCACGACGCGGCTCTCATAGTTTCATGAATAATTTGTTATTGAATCGGACCTCGTTGCCCTACTGGCTGGGTAACTGTTCTTTATGTACGGGAATCGAATGAAATCAATGAACGGAGTATTAATTTATTAATGAAATCTATAATTTATTTGACAGCCCCGTGGCGCAGTTGGCTAGACAGCAGCTTGCGAAACGAGAGGTCGCGGGTTCGAACCCCGCACCGGGACAAATGTTTGTGTGATTCACAAATATTTGTTTCGGGTCTGGGTGTTTGTGAGACCTAAAAGTCTCTCGTAGTTTTTGATACCCCCGACACAAGACTCGTGTCTTAATGTGGGGTCAGAACTATGTATGTGACTGTTGGGTGTATTTATTTATTATTTATATAAATTTTCTGTGATGAAAATATATCTTCCGTAATAAAGAATAATGCGTGACTCTATATATCAAGATATATAGACTAAAATTCATATTTAAGGCATAAATAATCTCAAAGTCTGCTTCACAGACAGCCCTGTAGCAATGTTATGCTAACGAGTTTCTTAGAAGTCAGCCTGGAAAACGGGAGACTGTGCTTTTTTTGCAGGGACTATTGAATGCCACTAGTTTGACAGCCCAGGATGGTTCCTGACACACCACTTCTTTTATTACGTGGAACAAAAAAAAACACATCTTACGCACTGTGTGCACAGTAATGCATCTCTGCCTACCCCATCTGGGATACAGGCGTCTATCATCATCATCAGCCCATATACGTCCCACTGCTGGGCACGGGCCTCCTGAAAGGGTTTAGGCCTTAGTCCACCACGCTGGCCTAGTGCGGGTTGACGGACTACACACCTAAGAAATTCCTAAGAACTTTTAGGTGTGCATGTTTCATCACGATGTTTTCCTTCACCGTTAACGTACGTGATGATTCTTTGTGAATACACACATAGCTTTGAAAACTCAGAGGTGTGTGCCTGGGAACCTGCAACCGCCGAGATTCTCGACAGCATGCCTAACCCTCGAGGCCATGACGACTTTATAATCATTGACAATAATGCAAATGCACAAAATCGTTCACAGCACAAATAACATCGAACGTGAGCAGATTGTCCGCACGGTGACGACATACTATCGAATTTAATATTCCTTACACCATGGGAATCAGAATCTCATGGAACCCCATACACTAGAACCAGTGTTTGCATCGATATAAAGCGTTAAAGTGTTTCGCGTACGTTCAAGAATGTTCTAAGACGTCGAACATAGCTTCTAATGGGAACAAAATGGTCTCGTATTAGTTCTATTAGATTATATATATGAGACGCGCCTAGAGAAACTCGCTTTGTTGAGATTGTAAAAGTTGCGTCTGTGCTCGGTTGGACAAAAATTCGGTTGTTGGTTGGGTCTGTTGGTATTTGATTAGACGCGCGCGTACAGTTTTCGAGGTTCGTTTCTAAATTTGATTTAGAGCGAATTAGAGCGTCCGATGATCTGTGTTTTTTTTATGCACGATTGATTATATTATTACAAATATAAACTGCTTTTATAATATGTATTACACTTAAAGGCTTCAGAAAGTTTTTTTAATTAATCAAACAGGGCTAAAAAAGAAATAAAATATTAAGAAGAATTACGTAAAAACAGCAATTGCCAACCTACTGTTTATATAATATCGAGGGTTACAAAATATGACTTGTCCGGTATTGAATAATTTATCGACAGTTTTCATCACGTTTTCTGTTTCCATTCAAAGAACAACATTATAAATTATAATTATGATTATTACTATCCCAGTTTTTTTCCGATACCTATTTTGATGTCTTTGTTGGCTTATAAAAAATCACTTCTTGGCAAAGGTCTTTCTCGGTTTATGCTTTTGTCTATATCCAGGCCATCCCCTTGAAGTCTTTTACAAATAAATTTAATATGAGTATCTTATCTAGCAATCTAAATAATACGATTCACAGCTTACAACTCCGCAGCAATAATAGAGACATCAGCCTTATATTAAACACGTTTGTACACGTTTTGTATTTTCAAATATTACAACTTCATACATTTTGTATTCGAAGACATGTCCACTCTATGATAATCATTAATGGATTGAAAATGCGTCTGATAAGATCATAAAGGCTGCTGGTTATTGCCGCGGCCGTTAGAACTTATAGACACGAGGTAGCCGCGCGGTCTATTCTGTGGGATATTTACTGTGTGCTTGCAAGGTTTTAAAGCGTTTTATAGCATATACGATTACGCGTTTTTGTAGCCATTAAAAAAGCAGACGAAGCCGCGTGACGTGTTCTTCGCCTTTCAAAATATATATTTTTTTGTTAATTTCGACAACCGTGGGTAATTTAGACATATAGAACGAGACCCGGAAGGATCTTGTGTCTGCTTTTTGTGTGATCTTTAAATGTTTGTTAAGGTCTAGGTTTACAGCAATCTCTTAAAATAAAAATACTAATTCAAATAAACTTTTGTAAATTGAATTTTAGTTTTGTTTGTAATGTTATATATTGAAAGCCATTCCATCATAAATTTAATATAATATTATATGTATTTTTTTTTTGTGTTTCAGCGAAGTACCTGATAATTATATTTAATTTTCAAACATGTGAAGCTCTTCTGTTTCTGTGGTGTAAGAAAAGCAATGTATTCCGATAATTTTTATCTTTGCATATTGATGATTATAATTTTATCTCGAATGTCTTGTGTGCATATACGTACATACATAACCTCACGCATGTATTCCCCGTAGTGGAAGGCAGAGATGCATTTCTGCACCCATATTTCGCCAGAGTTGTATTAGTCCCACATAATAGGGGGCGAGCCCATTGCCATTTTAAGGCACATATCTACACTCCGTGCTGCTACTGAGAATTTCCTTATGGAAAAACCCAACACACTTTGCGCGAACAGAGAATCGAACCCGGGACCTCTAGATTGCCCAGAACTATATACTTGCCTCGCGCGACCACGAGGCAGTCTACAATGACTAAGTGCAATGAATACCGCGTTAATTTTACCCGCAATTTTATTACATTATTTATTGTATTACTTAGGTGAAAGTCTTAACAGTTATAATTTAAGCGTTGAAATATGCCTAATTAATACTAATTATAAATATTTCACGGTTAGTTTGCAAAACATTAAAATAATAAGGGGTAACAAAAAGTCGCTTTGTTATGCTATATAAATTAATTTACATATTTTTTGCGAAGCTAGTGTGCAGATGTTTTCGTTAATTCCCCGTTCTTAATTAGCAATTAAAGCAACATCTACGCATTTGTATTTTTAACTAAATTATCAACACGATTCAATTAACATCTTAACGCAGACATAATTAGTTGCAATTTATTTATATACCATACAGCGAAACAAGATCTTAAAAAGGATTGAAAACGAATAATAGCTAATCAAAGCAAGCAGTGATGGCCTCGAGGTTTAGGCGCGCGATCGTGAATTTCGGCGGTCGCAGGTTCAAACCCTAGGCACACACCTCTGACTTTTCGAAGTTATGTGTGTATTCACAAAGAATTATCACTTGCTTTAACGGTGAAGGAAAACATCGTGATAAAACCTGCACACCTAAAAGTTCTTAAGAATTTATTAGGTGTGTAGTCCGCCAACCCGCACTAGGCCAGCGTGGTGAACTAAGGCCTAAACCCTCTCAGTTGTAGAGGAGGCCCGTGCCCAGCAGTGGGACGTATTTGGGCTGATGATGATGATGATGAATAGCTAATTAAAATATTAAGAAATTAACTACAAAATATTTTCAATATAAGAAAAATATCATGACTAAACAAAAATACCGTTAATGATACTTTGAAGTTAATGCAAATATAATTACTTATGAATATCATTTTAGTACTTTTTGTGAAAATTTTTGCACTCATAAAATATAATTGAGCTCATCTGTCATTATTATAAAATGCAATTAATCCTGAATTGCAAACGATATTTTAATTACACCAAGTAACCAGTGCATGATGACATTAAGAACTAATCTGTGCATCAAAATCCACATAGAAAATGTGATGGTAACTTAATCTCTCGGCTGTGGTACGCTCGAGCGATTTCATGTAATTGCTAGAAAAATAAAATGATTACAATGTATATGCGATTGTATTCTTTAATGTAATTACAATAATGGCCACAACAGTGTGAGGTAATCTGGCTTGCATGTTTGATAGCGCGTGTGCATTGTAAAGTTCTTTCACACGGACCTTAGTCTAGCGTTTTGTCTTCACACCCTTTATAGCGTGAAAAACTAGATAATGTCAAGTCTAGATGGCTATCGGGCTAGTTAGTACCGTATATTTTTCCAGACAACATAATTATGTTGTCTAATTGGTGATGGGATATTTGCATGTAATGGGAAATATCATGCTAAAGAGCTGCTTCAAGTTACTTATGTTATTGCGACTACGTGGCGGATAAATATAGGTTCTGTTTAAAACTCAGGGTTGTGTATTGAATGTTAGAAAATGTGGTGCAGTGAATAAATCAGCCTTCGATTCAATAGATTCATTAATTTGAATGCTTAATTAGATAACCCCAGTGACACAGTTGATAAGAAACTAGCTGTGATACTAAAGGCCCTGCGGCTTTCCTACACTGAGATAAGTTTATGTAAATAAAAAATATAATATATATACTACAAGTCGTGATGGTTTCGGCACGTGGTCAAGATTCTCGGGTGTCGCGGGTTCAAATCCCAGGCACACACCTCTGACTTTTTAAAGTTATGTGTGTATCCACAAAGAATTATCACGTACTTTAACGGCGAAGGAAAACATCGTGGTGAAACCGGCACAACTAAATGTTCTTATGATTTCTTAGGTGTGTAGTCCGCCGACCCGGACTAGGCCAGCGTGGTGGACTAAGGCCTAAACCCTCTTAGTTGTAGAGGAGGCGCGTGCCCAGCAGTGGGCTGATGATGATGATACTACATCTTTATCCCGCTTTGATTTTAACTAGATTTGCGTGAGTCAATTAGGTACTATTTGTGTATTGACCACAATAATTGTGTCAGTTATCTTATACACAGTAGCTACAATTTCTATAAGCAATTTATTTTCTTCACAAATTTCATTCAAAATGCAAAAAATAAAGAGAAAACAATGTTAACATACATACATACATAAACTCACGCCTGTATTCCCCAAACGGGTAGGCAGAGGTACATTTCTGCACCCACATTTCGCCAGGTATGTATCAGTCCCACGTAACAGGGGGCGAGCCTATTGCTGTTTTTCGGGCACACAATGTTAACTAACCACTTTATACCGAAAACATCAATTTAAAAAAACTGTAAGTTGTAAGTTACTACAGAAGTCCATACATTACACGTCGATAATCATAAATGGTTATATTTAAATACTGCCTGAAAATATCTACTGCTTGACGTAGTAATGCTTCCTTGGCTGCTTCAATGCAAACACTAAATTCTGCCTTGTCAACTCACATTGTATCGATATATACTAAAGAGATGAGCACTATGTGGTGGCACCTGCTTATTTAAATGCAATTTTATAAATATTATGTTGTATAATTTAATGGAAAGTTAATAGGAATACCGCCCGAGGGTTGAAGAAGTATTTAAAGTATAAAACACAGAAAATTAACATAATGTTGCTTGCATTCAACTTGGAAACAGGTTTTATTAAAACTATCGTTTTATTTTTAATAGCAGATAGTGCAGGGAAATGTTGGTTATAAAAACCCGGGTTGTCAAAATCATTCAACTGGTAGTTGTCAAAAATATTTCAAGAATGTTATCTTATTTATTTATTTATTTACACTTTTTATACATAAAGTATAGAGGCGGACTTAATGCCAAAGGCATTCTCTAACAGTCAACCTCTGGGTGATGCAGAGATAAAAAAGGTAGGTGCATAAATAGTTGAATGGTTAAAAGAATATACAATATAGGTACATACATACATACATATATAAACATATGTAAATAGAATCAAAATTTATATATACTAACATATATACACAGATAAATAAATAATTATAGACACATATAAATACATATATATACATAGATACATAAAAGAGATAAAAGATAATCATCTTCATGAACGCATTTGCATGAGGTTCTAAATTCTTAAGCCGACTGCAAAATAATACAAATATTAGTAATTAGTGAACTAATAGCCTCAGAACTAAACTATTCTTCTTTATAAAGACGACCTATACCGTAAATGTCCAGTTACGTACCCTAATTTCAAAACACACTAATGAAAACCGTTAAAAGAGCAATAACCTAAAACATATTTTACGCTAGGACATGTGAAAAATGTTCAAGCGTCGCGCATCTAGCGTAATTTGAGTTAAATATTAATTCCTGCATAAATTAGTTACATCTCGAAGATTACGTAAAATGTTAATTACACGTTAGGTTGTTGCACGTGTGACTTTACATTTTCAGTTAGCTAAGTAGTTGGTAATAGCAATGGTCTCATACATGACGTTGGATGGACGTATCCGGCGAAATTTCTGACTCGGGATCATATTGCGAGTGAAAGTCGGCACGATATTATTCACCTGTCAACGTTCTCGGTAAAGATGGCTTAATCGAATGCCAATTTTGGATGTACACAGGCTTTTTTGTATTTGTTTCATCGGAAGTCATTAAGTGATATGCCATTAATTGTGTGTTATGTAATCGATGCGGAAATCATTTGGCAAGATCGTACGAGACTGCCGAGACTGCGTTCAAAGTTTTAAGTTCAGGTGATTAAAAGGCGCCAGCGTACATGACTTTTGCTTTTGAAATTTTACTCCTAGCAATTATTTACTTTAAAAAGGGAGGCCTAAACTCTCTCAGTTGTAGAGGAGGCCCGTGCCCAGCAGTGGGACGTATTTGGGTTGATGATGAAATGAATGAAAAAAGTTATCATAACATATTTTCGTACGGTTAAATATTTCTGAAAGCCTTCATTCGTTTTTTCATATTTCATTCTTTTGTTTACAGTGGATCTGTTATTGATAGAGGACTAGATGTAATAAAAAATTTGTACGTAAAAAATTGCGGATCTGGAAATTTTCGTTGGTATTATACAGATAAAATTTAAATAAATTAATGCTAAATTTCACCGTAATCGATATCAGAAAACACATATTAAAATGCAGGAAATGTCGTCTTTCATAAACGAACGACTCAATCACGCGTTCAGCTGATTGACTATAAATTGCCTATTTAATAATTGCTACAATTACTAGTAATGAATTTTCCGTAATCACGACAACTCATGAATGATTTATAATATTTTATATCGCAAAACCGCTATATTAAAATTGTTTCGATTCAACCTCTATATCGATATATCGATTTCAGCCCCTATAAAGTTGCTGGGCTCGAGTCTGCTCAACTCACCTTCACTCACCAGCAACCTCATATAGTAGGTATCATTTGTTAGTGTAACAAGACTAACTAGTCTTATCGATATTATTCCATCAAATATTATGCTTCTTGAGGCTTCCCTATTATTTTTCAGATTCATAATCAGCCCATATAGGTACGTCCCACTGCTGGGCACGGGCCTCTTCTACAACTGAGAGGGTTTAGACATTAGTCCACAACGCTGGCCTAGTGCGGGTTGGCGGTCTACACACCTAAGAAATTCCTAAGAACTTTTAGGTGTGCAGGTTTTATCACGATGTTTTCCCTCGCCGTTAAAGTACGTGATAATTCAATGTGAATACACACATAACTTGAAAAAGTCAGAGGTGTATGCCTGGGGTTTGAACCTGCGACCGTCGAGATTCTCGACCACGTGCCTACAACTCAAGGCCATCACGACTTTTCAGATTATTATTATTTATTAGTATAATTACAAATTTGCATTATAAACTCCCAGCAGTATCTTTGGTCTAGAATTTCTGTTTTGTTAAATCTAGCTCCGAATGTTTCGGTATTTAACTTCTCAAACTTAGTTTAGATTGTTTCCATGTTAGGTAGACAGGCTACAAGAAACTGTCGAGGACAGCGAAATTAGAACGTACCAAAACTGTCCAACGATACATGGTCGGCATTACTGAATAATACAATCTGTATGATATATTTTCTAATGAGGTTTAATTAGGGTAGTGTCTCGAAGGAATGTTTCTAGTTTTACCTTAAACTTGTTATGAATTTGTATGCAAAAATATCAATAAAACAGCAACGTCTCCTAAATTTAAAAACTTAAAAACAATGTGATTATATATTTTTATTGTTAACTATATTCCGCACATTGCATTCCACCCTGCAATTTTGTCCAATGGTAATTCATAAAAAATACCAACCACAAAGAGGTTTTATGTTGCTTCTCTTCATAGTCAATTTTTAAAGGAAAACATCTACCTATATTATTCGTAAAAAAGATATAGTTCCAATTTCAAAACAGTCTATAGCATTGTTTTTTGTTGTACGTAAAAATAGTAGCAATTTGATTATATAAATATTGAATTAAGTTTGAAAGCGAGTGGTAATTGGAACATAGCGCCGCCTATCGGCGTCTGCATTGGACACACCGCTATGATTAATGAATACATTTCTAATTGCCTACTGCGCTTCCTGCACAGACTTAATATAAATGAGATTCCATTTTGAATCGCGATTGAATGCTTTATAGACAGTATAAATGAAAGCGAAGGTAGCTCAGAGTTCTTGTGGTCTTAGCCTCAGATATAACATTAGTTTTACCTGATTACATCCACCTGGGTGTTCCGTATGAAACTAAATATTATCCCAGACTTTGTCTGCATGGAATACAAAATTTGGTCCAGTGAGAGATTAAGACTGTTCCAAGTTAACACAATACAGAAGAATTGCATAATCATCACTGCGATCATCATCTAGATTGATATTTTTTCGTACTTAATTTAGTTTGTAACTTTTTTTAGGATCCTATCTGCAGTTTATGTCTACGCCGACGTTTTGTCAGCTATATTTTAAGTCCAGCATAATAAAGGACGAGTCTTTTGTCGTCTTTCTGGCACGTGTCTCAGTGGCAGTACTTCTATAAAAGCACAAAAGCGTTAAACGTTAACAGTGTTATGTCTAGTTTATAATTTATATTATGGAGTAGGAAATTCTCATTTATATGTCCAATTGCTTTAATAAAGGTTCATAGCATAATGATTATTATTCGGAGTTTTGAACGGCAAATTGGGCTTTTGGGCTTCTATGGAAGTACCGCCACTGTTCCAGACTATGTGCTATGATAGGGAATTAACGGAAGACCCGACCTGGGTATTAAATTCAGGACCTATTGATAGCAGTCCCAGCTGCGTACTAGGTTTCAATAATAACTTTGGTAATCCTATCAAATTCAATTTGCCTTTAAAGAGGATTATCAAATAAATTTTAATAACTATCTTATGTTTCATATTATAGTAATGTACTAAAATGCATAGTGAATACACATCGGCCTAATTAAATTATAATTCTACTAATAAGGTTATTGCAAAAGACCATAAAACTGTTAATATAGTAGCCCCAGTGAAGGCAACATTGTAACAATTCTCAATGTTTTTGCACACACTCCTGTTAATAGTTTACCTGTAATCGTTAAACATATGCCGATCAGTTAATACTGTAAGAGGCTCACTATGTAATAACATTTTAACGAGAATCAAATATGATTGTAGTGCATCTGCCTATTTTATGCTTAATATAAGTTTTATTAAATTTATATGCTGTTAAAATTTGCACCATCAAGTTATGTAGGTTAAATTAATTAATATTGCATTTTGCACAGAGAAAAAAATTTGAATTATTTATTGAATTATTGGTATACTTAAATAAAGTTTGTAGTATCAAACAGCTCATCAACATCAATCTTCTTCAATCAAATCACTTTGCAATATGGAGAGAGAGACAGTCCTCTTGGATCAATTAGGTATTGTCTGCCTGGTGTCTGATATTGAAATTGCTGGTAATACAGCTACAAATGCTACTAACACTAGTTTAGAAATATGAAAAAAGAAAATACTGTAGATTTTTTGAATAAACAGATGGAAACACTAACAAGAAAGCACTATATAATAGTACAATTAACATTATGTTTTTATTTTTATTTTTGCACAGTAAAGTTACAATATCCATGTCTGGTGGTAAATATAGTGTAGTCAAAATTGAATATTGACTTACGAGAAGTGAAAATAATGTTTTTTCTCAAATTGGCAGCATAATTTCGATCTGATGCAATTTCTTAAACTGTGGATAATACCCAAGTCCAGCAGTGGGACATATAATCTCATATCGGAGATGTATACTCGTAGTGACTCATGACTAGGGTTTGCAATCCCGCAGTAATTTTTTCCCGCAGTAAAATTTAAAAATGCAAAAATATGCATATAATAACGCTTTTTATTACCTGTAGTTTAGTTACACTATATTAAAAAATAATAATAATAGAAACATTCATACAATATCTAATAGAAAAAGTACTTTTTCATAGTTCTTATGAGGTTAGGTAGGGGGTTTGCAATCAATAGGGTTTCCTACGTGTTAATATGGACTTATCTTACCTAAACAAACAAATAAACCAATTCTAATCCTTTACTTTGCTCGATCGGTTGATCGATCTGACTGACGCGCCCGCGCTGTTATGATGGAGCTAATAGGCCTTCAGTAAAATTAAAAATGCGGGAATGCGGGAACGCGGAATTGCAAACTCTACTCATGACGGTAAAGTAATCGTGCGACAACCGTTGTGAAAGTGTCGACCTGTGGTCATAACCACCGATGAAATTAAGTTATTATGATAATTCACAATGTTCTCGTAATGTGCACCTTACAAGTTACAACACGACATAATAAATCAAGTGCATTAAAGGGCTCCTCGCGTTTCTTGCTCCGTACAAAAAAGTTAAATGGAAAGTGATGAGGACTGGGCTGCATTTACACCTCAAATGATGTATACGTTTGCACGCAAGAGTTCCATAAAGAAGGAAAATATGATGGCTTCATAAGGTAATTTATAAGCCTTGGTAAAAAACCTTCTATTTTCAAACCTTCTGGATATCTAGGCTTGGGGATCGCTCGTAGTTCTGCCCTAAACGTTCTAATCGAAAGTGACTGTTGCCCGATTTTGCCTTCTTGGATAAAGTCCTCTATTTTAGGTCTTCGTTTGTTCTTCTCGAGTTAAAAGTCCCTTGGTATCTCTGATTTAACATCGCTGCTGACAATTCAGGCTCTGTCGAAGCTTAAAACATATACTCGTATTATAATAGTTCTAGCACTATGATTTTAGTTCATAGTAAATACTTCATGCTTAAACGGTAGCCGATGTGCTCCCGCCCACCGCTTTATAAGCTTTGATTGTGAAACAATGTTGGGCCAATTAGAGTGTCACTTATATTTGAAATATTGACCTGTAAATCTTAACACAACGGAGAAATTCTTTACTTTCAATATTTATGATAGTTGTTGAGACGCAGGTTATGTAATAGTATGTGTTTGCTTATTTATGTTTTCCTATAATGTTATTAGGAAACTATTTTATTATTTTATGTCAATATTTAATTTTGTCGCTAACCGCTACTCGTGAAAATATTTGCAAACATTAATCCTTACTAGTAATGGTGGCGGACCAAAATGTTATGGAGTCAAAAAGATGACCCAACTAACTTTAGACCTATATCGGTTTTACCTTCAATAAGTAAAATATTTAAAAAACTTATGTTGATACAAATTGAAAATTACTTTTTAAAAAACAAATTGCTTCATAGTAAACAGTTTGGTTTTACTCGGGGTCGCTCCACTACCGATGCCGGCGTGGAGCTTATTCATAATATTTTTGAAGCTTGGGAGGTTTCACAGGATGCTTTAGGAGTATTTTGTGATCTATCCAAGGCATTTGATTGTGTTCACCATGATATTCTTATCAGGAAATTAAGCCATTATGGAGTTAAAGGTATTGCACTTGAATTGTTTAAATCATATTTAAGTAATAGAATTCAAGTAGTTGATGTAAATGGAAAAAGATCTCCTGGGTCTGTTGTTACTATGGGAGTTCCACAGGGTTCAATTCTTGGACCCTTTCTTTTTTTGATATACATAAATGACTTGCCTTATTTTATAAGGGACGACTGTGATGTAGTGCTGTTTGCTGATGACACTTCTTTAGTATTTAAGGTAAAGCGTAATCAACCAACTCTTGACGATGTAAACTGCACTCTCACTAAAATCGTGCATTGGTTTAACATTAATAACCTTTTATTAAATAGTCAAAAATCTAAATGTATTAGGTTTATAACACCTAATGTAAAATACGCCAATGCTAACATTTTAATGAATGGGGATAAGCTGAGCCTTGTGGATAATACTAAGTTTTTGGGAATTACATTAGACCCCAAACTTCAGTGGGGTCCTCACATAACAACATTAGCTCAAAAACTGAGTGCAGCAGTCTTTGCGGTGAGCAAAATACGTCAGCTGACCAACATTGATACAGCTAGGTTAGTGTATTTTGCTTACTTTCATAGTTTGATGAGTTATGGAATTCTACTGTGGGGTGGTGCTGCTGACATAAATACCATATTTTTACTACAAAAGCGAGCCATCAGATCTATATATTCGCTTGGCTCTAGATATTCTTTAAGAGAAAAGTTCAAGGAAATTGATATTATGACAGTGGCATCTCAATATATACACGCAAATCTTATGTATGTTCATAAGAATATTGATAAATTTAAAAAGGTTTCTGACATACATGATAGAAATACACGCAATAAAAATAAGTTAGTTATTTATAAGACCAGGCTCCACAAGATCAGCAAATCTTTTAAGGGTTACTGTATACACTTTTACAATAAAATCCCTATTCATATTAAGGCCTTAAACTACAATAAATTTAAAGAAATTACTAAGAGACAGTTATGTAACAAAGCCTATTATACAATTTCAGAATATATGGAGGATAACGAAGCTTGGGTTTAATTAATAATTATTGTAATCCCAAGTCTGACTGAGTCTTCTTCAATGGACATAGCTGTTTATACATATTTACTTATTAGTTTAGTACTTTGTAAGCAATTAGGTATGTCATGCTCGCTGAAATGTCTGTGCTTACGGCGGCGTCGTGTGTCGGGTCGGTCACTTCCCTATGAAATGGTTGAGGAGACCGATGGCTGGCACATGCGTCATACTCGTGAACGGGTGCTGTTTGTGTGGACTGGTCTGCCTATTTTTGCTTATTTGTATTTATGAACTTAACCTTATCCTAACTTAAATTTATAATTTAACCTAGTTAAATGTCAGTTTCTCCATTCAAGATGACTATGTTATTCTCATATTCAATACAATAATCTGGTATAGTATTAATGAGCTGCTCTAATTTGAGAAATTCATTTTTTGTATCAATATTGTAAACTATCTCTTGATTGGAAAAGAGCAACACTAGAGTTTCTTGCCCGTTCTTCTCTAGTGATGACTGCCTTCCGAACAGGGTGGTAAACCAAATTTTGAAATGACTGAATCTAAGTGATGTATTTGACATTTTACAGATTCAATAAATAATTTCATTTCATTTCATTTCATTTCATTTCATTTCATTTCATTTCATTTCATTTCAAAAGAAACGAGAACAAAGGCCACAAATGTAAATATAATGTAAATATAGTGTAAATACTAAATTCATGCAGAAGAAGATGAGCGTAAATAACTGTGTATCAAAGAATTCGTAGTTCAAAATACTAACATTAATATTAAATAAATTCTACATAGTATAGCACCCGAAAAACTTATCTCCAATCTCGATTCAAACAATTAGACTACACGTACATAAATCATAGTTGTATCCGATGGCTATCTCCTAAAGTATAATATATCATAATGACACCAACTTAAACATAATTCCGTTCAAATTACCCTGTCAGAGAAATTTCGCATGCCAAGGAAACGGTATCGCGAAGTGCTCTGATTCTTTGATACATTTTACACGTTTGTATGAGAAATAAATTGGGCGTGTAATGCTCTCATTAGAAAAAACGCACCAATTATTTTTGGGATACCTCGTGCATAAAGTTTTCGTTGAGTGATACTGATGCAAATTAGCATCCTTTCTTTTAAGGACTAGCGGTAATTTTAATTCCTGTTATTGCAATGACAATGCACCACGCTATGAATATATTTTTTACAAAGTTAGGGTCATATTACAACTTTGTTTGCTTTTGGCTTATTTTCTAAGGCTCTAGCAGGCATACAGTCCTAACACCAGGAGAAAAATCTTTATACATAAATAAAAACAATATAAGACATAAACATCATATCTGGAACTCTTCACACTTACTTTTTTACAACTTTAAACTGCATTTTTAAACATTTTTTTTTATGATAGCATTATGTTTGTAAAATAATAAAAGCAGTCTAATTAATTATTTACTACCAAGTTCCTTATACACAACAAGTGAAGGATTCTCCTGAGCGTAATTCAGTTGCAAGAATTTAATGTTTGAACATCTTGTTACGTCCGCCTGACGGCGTGAACAAATAAGAACACAATTACAAGAATACAATCGATTTATTAAAAAAAAAAAAACAATATTTTTGACTACACCCAGGGTGTGGATTCTTGGCACAGGAAAGCCTTCTGGTCTTAATAAACCCTATGTCCACTGGGAACTTAACTTTGGTCCTTCGATCCCGTGATACTTCGGAAGGCTCTCAGCCGCAGAGGTCAGCTGGAGTCGATGGCAGAAGCGTTGCCGGTTGGTACTGTCCGTACTAGTACGTGCAGCTGTCGTTCACAAAACGTACTGTTGCAGCTCGTAGCTCCTAACCCGTACGGTGGACGTGCAGCTCGTAGTTCTCAATCCGAGCGGTGGACCCCCAGTTTCCAAGGGGGTTGAAAATGATGCAATCCGCTTTTAATTTCCTTTTCTTTTTATATGTAAGTATAGCACTGGTTTTACTACTTTTCATATATGCGGACAATTCATCACAAATACGAATCACATATAGTTGTCGTGCGGACTCTCTGGCGTCGAAATTTCTCATTCTCTCTCCGCGAATTCGTTCTTATATAGGTACTTGTTCGACCAGATGGTCGGCCTAATACCTTCCTGAGGCGACAATGCGTACTGCCAGATTCTAGATTGTTCCGTATGACGTGAGACAGAGTTATGAAAAGAACGGTATAACCGAAGCAAGTCACGCCACAACTACCCTCTAAATTTTTGTAAATCCCTGTGGGACTGAGATAGCAATTATAGAAACAAGCGAGATGGAATCATTCGCAGGAAGTTGAACCGTCGACCGCTATTGTATTTTTTCTCGAAATTTCTGACTGTGGCGTGTGCTATCCGATGTTCCAGAAAGAATTTGATTTCCGGCACCGACGAATACCTTATATGGTCGTTATGCTGCTATCGCTAGTTAAAGCGCGCGGTTTCCATTCAATTGTAACAACTGGTTATTTGTTTGTTTGTATGTAGTTATTATTTGTATTTATTTTATGTTTTTATAACTTGTTACAACGTAACAATCTTGTACGAAAACAATCAATTCATTATTTTCCACTCCCAAGTAACAAACTGTTATTTATTTATTAAAGAATGTTAATTTTATGTTTTGATATAAAATAAAGCTATTTTATAAATTGTGAGAAGCTTAAAAGTAACTTAATAAATATTGCAGCAATTTAGTACCTAATATGTGAATATAAAATATTGACTTCGTTAGTATTATCACGTAGTTTTCTCAATGTTGTTAATTCAGTATGCAAGCTATGATCTCGTTTAATTGAAGAAGCCTACAGACTTGTTCTCACTTATGCAATTTATTTTTAGTCATGAATATTGTTTATTCTCTGTTAGATATCCATAAATTTTAAATAAAACTGCCTTACGTTAGTTTTGCTTCATAACTACGCTTCCCATCGAATGGTCCAGATGGATTAATGGTTTCAAAGTGTTATTTGAATCAAAGACATTATATGCGGGTATAGAAATATTATAACTGTCTCGTGGTCTCGCGCCATAAGTATGTACCGTGCGATCTAGAAGTCCCGGGTTCGATTCCCGGTTCGGGCAAAGTGTAGTGTGTTCGGGCAAAGTGTAGTGTAGTGTATTCTTAGTAGTAGCATGGAGTCTGGAAATGTGCCCGAAAAACAGCAATAAGCTCGGCTCTTATTACAAGGGACTGATACATGCGAAATCAGCCTCCTCTCCTCTCTGCCTACCCATTTAAGGAATACCTACAGTCGTGAGTTTATGTATGTACGTAGAAATATTCTTTTTAAATAACAAACATGAGTGTATGCATTTGAATTGTAAATATGTTTTATGGCTATAAGTAATGTAAAATTACTTTTAAGTTGTACTTAAACTTCTCCCAAGCTATTAATAGTTCCAACCTCGTTTCCATGTGATGTTTTGAATGTAAGCCCATTGTTAACGAGTTGTTATCTGTTTCAGATCCGAGATAAGGAGATTCAGGTGAGAAATAGTAATTATTAACTTAGCTGGTTAATTATTTACTTAGTTAAGGGAATTGTAACGGACTTACAAAGTGATAAAGTTCCATTGTAATTAAGTTCTTTAATTTGAACTTTGTCATAGCTGTTTCTAAATCAAGTTATACCGTAGTTGTTGTTAAAAATTTTACGATTTTTTTTAAAGAGATAATATATTTTAGATTTACGTAACAATATTCAGATAAAAATTATACATAAAAGTTAAACCTGTGTGCTTTTAAGTATATATAGAAATTCTTAAGTTTTTTTTTTACTATTTGACCAAACAACAAGATCCTACTCCTTGTAAACTTATCTTAGGTTTAAAGATTGCAATTCATCTTTGTAATAAATATAATCGCGTTTGATATTGGCTGTATGAGTATTTAAAACCTTTATATTCAATGTATTAATTTGTACCATATATATTTTATAAAAAAACGCACTTATGACGTGAAACAAAAATTACTAAACATTTATTAATATAGATTTTTACATATTTAGTATAGGTACCTAGCTAACTAGGTTCCACAATTCACGGAAATAAGCCCCGTAATCTGACTAAAAAAGTGTTAAATATACTCTATATTGTCAATGACGTTAGATTCAAACACAGCATCAACAAAACGCAATAGAAAACAAGGCTTATCTTTATTTATGTACATCATTAATAAAAACAAATTGCGTATGAGGTAACGGTAATTAAAGCGGGCAGCACGCCGCCCCGGAACAAAGTTAATTTTGATGAATGGGCTGAAAACATCGCGTAAGAAATATCTCATTGCAGTTACATTTGCGTGTGTAACTCAGCGTTGATTGCACGTAAGCAGCTATAAAAGTATTCATTTATCGTCTATCGTTTTGAATCAATGCTCCGATGAGCAATCTGTGTTGAAATTGTTTTTTTGATGGCATAAGAACGGTGGAAATATCGTTCTTCGGACGGATGATGGAATAGCCGGGAATTTGCTGTCTAAGTAAAATGTATAATTTTTAAATAGTTTTTTATGTGTTTATACAATTATTTTATACTGGCTTTTACCCACTTGACTTGTTATAAATATAGTTTTCTACAAAATATTTCTAAGTTATGAAAAGCCATAGTTAACTACTTTTGACTCACTAGTTAACAAAGATAGATTGCGAACGAAGTCGTATGCAAAAGCTGTATGCAATAATTGAACGAAGAAGCCAGTAGAATCGGGAAGTTAGTATGATGTCGCAAATAAGAACAAGTTTAATATGCATTACACTTTTACTACAGGAGTTATTGAAGGGAAACTTGCCTGTTAAGTTTTCCACGCACACTTTAATTTACAACTCGTTCTACCAGTTTTCATGCTAAATTAATTCTAATCTAGAGACGTTTGGTAAAAGCTATTTATCTAATGCTTAAACGAGCTGCCGTGGGCTTGCAAGATTAAACTAATCGTAAGAATACTATAGTTATAAAATCTACTAATCTAACAACGACGTATGGTTGCTGCAATTCGATTCCCAGTTGCGAATGTCATTAAAAACATAAGCGACAAAACAAATTTGATGTTTATAAAAATAGCAATTTTTCTGTAACTGTAAAATTTGAAGGAGACATATTGTTTGTATTCTCTCGAATTGTTTATTAATGTTTTCGATTTGTTTTTATTCCACTTCAAATGTCTGAGTATGTTTCTTATTTGTTTGACTCTTTCATGTTATTTTATTTAGAATTTAAGTATGTAGGTATAAATTGCGAATGAATGAAAAAATAATTACAGTTAAAGTAAGTAGATAACTTGGGGAGGGAAATTTGAGGATTGCGTAACGAGGATTGCGTAAAAATCTGGTAAAAAAAAAAACAATTTTAATTTTAATTTTTAGTACCCTAATATCCTATTGATCGCGTGCGGGTTATTTGATAATTAAATTAATACATACAACAATCCAATACTCTAGCTCCTAAAGTAGGATAAACTTGTGTCATTTCTATACCATCCGCGAGGCCCTTGATCAATGGACTTATCAAATCGTAAAGAAATTAATATGATGTATCAATTTTCTTCCATAGAAAACTCTAATAGTTTTATTTTCTTATTAATGACTATTTTGTCACTGTATACTCGTGTGTTGTATCTTTTTTATTTCATCTTAACAAGGAAATTATAAGTCTATTTTAATTATTTACTATCTAGTACTCGTACTAATCATGGTCGCTGTTAGTTACTGTCTTGTATATGAAGCAAAAAGCTCTGTCATTTATTCAAAAGGTTATTCACCATCTGAAGACAGTTAAGAATTTACCATAATTATTCTACGTCTAGACATACCACTGCCATATTTCATAGAAGATTTTTGAGAATTACACAAAGAATGCTCCAATTAATTGTAATGATAGCATCATGACGTTGTTAAACCCGGTAGCAAATAAAATTATGCAAAAATGTTGATAAGACTTCAAGCGTCTTGGATTTTTTGTTGTGAATAAATTATGGATGTTTTAACTGTGGGAGTTAACGTTTAGAATACAAATGTCCTGTTCCGATGTTAGTGTGCTTCCGATTTCGAGTCGGCCGACATAATTATAATGACTTTGGACAGCGATCGCAATTGATTAATTGATTTTGTTTCTTATTATATTATGTGTAAATAGTGAAGGGCATTTCATTTTCCTTTAAGCGAGGTGTTAATTAATTTGTTAAAATAAACATTTAAAAATCAATTTATACCCCTCACTGAAGTTGTGTTTCTTAAACGAAAAAATTATAGATGCCTAATTTTAGATGCGCTATTAAATTTAAATACTTTAGTACCCAATTATAATTCCTGATGTCTCCGAGTTTATAGTCCATTTAGTTGCCATATGATCATTATACTTATACATAAAAAATGCAACAAAATAAATATAATTTTGCATTCCCATAAACACGTCACACGAAATTATCTAATCAGCGACAATCTATGTTAACTCAAATTCCTACTAATGAGAATAGCCAGTAGCCATGCAATTTGTACTCCACATATAAGACAAATGATGCGTTCTCGGAAAAACTGAATAAGATAACATTAACAAAGATTTATCACGGGCAGATGACCGATTAGTGGGCTGGCTGTTTTCTTATGCATCCGTCGCCTGTGGACATGTTGTTATTCCCGCAGCGTATGAATTAATGGGCCGCTACTCTAACGAGATTAGATTATTGTAACTACACAAATTATGCTCGGAATATAATTAATCTGAATACTGCCTAGACTTTAAATGAAGAGCGGTGGCGTAGAATATTTATTCGGTATTTTCTTTCATTTCTGCATAATCGCGCAGGAAAGTGTCTATATTGTAGATGATTATTTGTTAGATTTCCCTGGACATTGCCTAACCCCCATGGGATCCAGGCGAAATTGTATGAACATATATACCTATGTATGTTATGGCACCAACTATAGCAATAGTTAGAATAAAACAACTAAGTTGAACGTAGAACAACAGTATAAATGAGTGCCTCCGGTCAAGAACTTATGAGTTTGAGTATGGGGTCGTTTATAGTTTTACATTGGGAAAATCTTGGTAGTCTCGCGAATTCTAGAACTGTACTCGGTAAACGGCAAAAAAAAAAACAAACTGTAATTATGCATAGTCTAGTGTCGGGGATATATCAGGAAGTTTATGTATTTAAATTACATTAATATAGTATTAATTTTCTGAGAAACACTAAACTCAGAGCTATAGAGCATTATTCCTAGGAATTTTTCGTACTCACGCGTATATGTATATGGTTTTCTTTGACGAAATATAAATACGAAACGGGAAACGTATAAGGAAATGTAATTTCAAACATAGCAATTTTCTATCACCTATAGGACAAGACGATTGATAAATTCCTGTCTAAGGATCATGCAATAAACACAGACGGCGGGCCGTGCGTCCGACAAACCATAAAAACAGTTGACGACATATAAAGCTGGTAGTAAACTGACAAGTCGGACTGACGGAGACTTGTGACTGATGTACTGGCTGGTGTATTTGTAAATCCACATTGCGGATTCAATAAAGGTTTCAGATGCGCATAACGGGATAAACATTAAATTATTATTAAGTTCAGTAATATTTCAATATTAGAAATATTATTATATTCGTGTAGTTTATTAATATGTAAATGTAATTTTATATTGATATATCTAAGTAAGTAGTGATGGTCTCTAGGCTTAGGTACGCGGTCGAGAATCCTGGCGGTCACGGGTTCATACCCCAGGCACACACCTCTGACTATTCGAAATTATGTGTTCATTCACAATGAATTACCACTTACTTTAACGGTGAAGGAAAACATCGTGAGGAATCCTACACACCTAAAAGTTCGTCAACCCGCACTAGACCCGTCTAGTCTCAGTTGTTGAGGAGGCCATGCCCAGCAGTGGAACGTATGTAAGCTGATGATTATGATGATGATAAACTAACTATACACTATTAAAATATTAAGCCCCTGATTCCTCGTAGTTTCACAGCATAAATGTAAGGTTTACGACTGTGACGTCCAAATTGTGAGTCCTGGATCTGGTATAGTGTTTTGCGATTTCCCAATTAAAGTCTAAAAATAGGTTCATCCTCTAAACCAGGTATTAGATTAAATTTAAATTATTATTAAATTTTAAAAATCAGCTGACGAAACGTGGGAAGATGTCTGCCAACACTTCTCGATACAGGCATCAAACATCATCATCAAACATCGATATGTTTGAATCTACGAATTTACTGGCAATGAAAACATACCATAAGTACGGTAAACGGTACATTTACAGTGAAGTCAAAGTCGCCATCCTATAAAACCACTCCGTTCAGAAAATAGAAACTTCAGGAGATAAAACAGGAATAACGGTAAGGGATTTGGTGCGATTGGTGCGTTTTATGACGAATGATAATTGAATATCGTACCATAATATACTGATACACTGCACATCATATTCAAAAGGAGTTATATAGTCATATTATGCATAGTTCTTGTTCAACACTCAATTTCAAGGCTCCTAGCGTATCTACAAGAGACTTTTCGTGCTCACAAACCTATTGAAATATTTATGGATCAATCAAACTTTTGTCATCATCATCAGCCCATATACGTCCCACTGCTGGGCACGGGCCTCCTCTACTATTGAGAGGGTTTAGGCGTTAGTCCACCACGCTGCCCTAGTGCGGTTTGGAGGACTACACACCTAAGAATTTCCTAAGAACTTTTATAGGTGGGCAGGTTTCATCACGATGTTTTCCTTCACCGTTAAAATTAATTAGTGATAATTCATTGCGATTACACACATAACTTGGAAAAGTCAGTCAACTTGGTGTGTACCTGGGGTTTGAATCCGTGACCGCCGTGTTTCTCGTCCGCACACCTAAACCTCGAGGCCATCATCATGGACTGTCCAAAGATTGGTGATAGAGACAAAATGAAAATGAAAGTAGTAGAAAATATTCTCACATAAAATATAAGTTAATCATTGAATGCAATCTTGCAGCCGATCATAACAAGGAACTCACTTAACCTATGTACGAATAGCTAAGATAGAAACACGCGGGTCAGCTTCACACTAAACAAAATTACTTATATATCAAAATGTAGAAACGTAAATGTAAGAAAAAAGAAAAGACCTTCCTCATAAATTGGACAAATTAGCTTATGATGATGTTGATAAAAATATAGCTTTTCGGCTCTATCCCACTACAACATTGTAACTCCTGTGCTCCAGGATCAACAACGACACACACAATATAAACACCGAGCACTGAAGCTCAGCGAATCTAAGTGAACCTAATTCGTCTTGATCCCGCAACGAAGTTAATCAGAAAAAAGATATAGTCTTGTCCAGGCTCCCATATTTTTCTATACAAAAATTAGCAAAGGCTCAAAAGCGTTACAAATAAGTCACTTTCACACAAACACACTCGCACCTTTGTCTTATCTGGGATAGAATGCGTATTTCTATTGGGTATTACCGGAAAACCCAATAAATCCGGCCCGAAATTGGAATCCGTGATCTCTCACTTGCAAGCATTATAACCAATATCCGAAAAAATACTGTCGTAAAATGAAATTTGCAAAATAAAAACAGGATTTGATCGGAAGAGCAAAATGACTACATCATACGTCCCACCGCTGGGTGCGGGCCTTCTCTACAGCTGAGAGAGGATAGACCTTAAGCCACCATGCTGGCCTAGTGTGGGTTGGCGGACTATACACCTAAGAAATTTTTAATAACTTTTTAGGTGTGCAGGTTTCCTCCCGATGTTTTCGTTCAACGTTAAAGTACGTGACAATTCACTATGAATGTTGGCCAGGGGTTTGAACCAGCGATTGCCGATTTTTTATCCAGGCCGTGCGCCTAAAACTCGAGTGCGTAAAATAGCGATTTAAATTCAATTGCTTGATGTCTGCGATAAAATTATGTAAGATCAGGAATTCCATAAATATTCCGCTTTTGAATCGTATAAATCCCGTTTTGGTGTAACAGGACTGTCTGTAATGGATTGTAAAACTTGAAATGGCATTTGTGAAGTCAGTTGTCACTAATAGCATGATTGAGCAATAAACAACGGAAAATTATTTTCTGTATATTATGCGAGATATGATAGTTATCATAAGAGACGTTCAAGACATTCCGTTAAACTTACACACGATTATTTACTACCAAAACTATTAAAGTTGTTCATTTATTATTACTACAACTTTATAAGATTTCCTTTATACGAATTTATTGAGTATTTACGCACAGTCACGATTGTACCTCATAGGGGTTGCAGATGACTAGAGATTTAGTTTGCTCAACCTCAAATCAAATTAACTTGATCTTATCAAGCTCTTCGTACACTGTCGTAGACTTAACATACTGACCTGTCTCTTGTTCAACGTATTATTTGTAACTGTTGCCCGAGACTATATCTTGCGTGACACTTTGATTATATTTGAAAAGAAACTGGCCTTAGTTTCTACTTATAATATTAGCTATATGCCAGATAACAGGAGGTCAATAGGTACAGGTCAAAACAACTGTCTTTTGAAAATTTACAGAAACATTTAGATGAACAGAGTTTCTTGATCGGTATAATTACGGTAAATATCGATATGATTTCAGATGTTAATTAAAACTACAAATAGCCTATTCATTTTTATTTATACCTACAGATATACAGACTGTTTCATATGAACTTCGAATCCAATACGTCAATAGCTTCAGATCCAATCTATTGTCGCAAAAATACTTCTAAACGCATCTAGAACTCCGGTGTTCCGCTTAATTTTATTTTGTTAGACATTTATGACTGACCACAGTTTCCAAGTTGTGTGAATCGGACGTAAATCATCCAGTGAAGTAACAATGGTGAAGAGGTGTTTTGCACGCAGTCCCCGCTGCGTTGCCGAGGCGGGGTATGGCACGTTTTGATCTATGCGTCTATAACACAACATGGTAGTCGGTGTACGATTGTAGATGTTTAGTTTCGATACGCCTTGATGCTTAAATGATTCACATTTGTTGGATTGCATGGATTTATATGAATTATCGCAACAAGTTCTTGTTTATTTACATTTTACACACATTGTACATGTACACACATAATCTCAGGCCTGTATTTCCCGAAAGGGTAAGCAGAGGTGTTATTCTGCACCCACATTTCGTCAGTTATGTATGTTTTTTCGGGCACATTTCCAGATTCCGTGCTGCTATTTAGAACTTTCCTAATAGAAAACCCTGTACTCGGCTTTTGGCTAAGATCATCGTGTCATTTACATTTGTAGCGAAGATTTTCGCCTCAGGTTTCCTATTTCCTATTTATAGATCCTTTACGTAGGTAATTTAGTAGTCCTATATTGTAAAGAAAGACAAGAGTTGGAAGTCTCTCGCACGTTTATGCTTTGTTTGGACAGCGCCGTAATTACGATCAGGTACGGTGTTGTCACATTGCCGTGCCACTGTAAAAACTTCTACGTGACGAGCGTCAAGTTGCCCGCTTTAAAAGGTAATTCAACATGAGAATTTCCTTGACTTATTATCTCATGTATACCGTGCATTTCAAAGAACAATTTCTTTAGAAAGCGCTTGTTTTCGAAATTTAAATGTAGAAAAGACGGCCTAGATGTCAGAGGCTAATTTTAGGCGTAGTTTGAATAAAAAAGAATCGGTCAACCGAATTGTACTGTAAATTACACGCACGCAAAGAGTGATTAAATATACACAGAGCCGGTATTCGGAGTAAACGGATAGCTCGCTCATTTATCTACGAGCAAACGTGACGTCAACACAATACCCGTGCCTGACATAATGATCGTTTTTCGACTACTTTCATCGTTTTGAAAAAATATAAATAATAAATAAATACACCCAACAGTCACATACATAGTTCTGACCCCACACTAGGATACAAGTCCTGTGTCGTGGGTATCAGAAACTACGAGAGACTTTTCGGTCTCACAAACACCCAGACCCGAAACAAATATTTGTGGATCACACAAACATTTGTCTCGGTGCGGGGATCGAACCCGCAGCCTCTCGTTTCGCAAGCTGGTGTCTAGCCAACTGCGCCACGGGGCTGGGAAAAGTACACAATTTATTGAGTGGACAAAAAACGTGGTTAAAAACCCTAACTTAATTGTTACGGTTGTCTGCGAACATCGTCGCCGGTAGCACAATTCGATCAAGCTCGAGGGCATGAGTTTTTTCCAATTCTTTTATTCCGAATTCGGGTTTCGCTTTCACTGAAATGTGTATTAACGTATTTTGTAATGACTAATCAAATTCTATTTAGATCTGTGACCCAGCTATGTTTTGTTGCTCTAATATTATTCATTAAAGTTTCTACTTGTAAAATTTAGTCGATTATCTCATTAACATCGAAACTAAATATATGTATTGTTAAGCTTAATTTATATTCTTAAGAATTATTAATTAGTTTTTTCGAATCACATTTTTCAGACTTTTCGTCGTCATCAGCCCAAATACGTCCCACTGCTGGGCGAGGGCCTCCTTTACAACTGAGAGGATTTAGGCCTTAGTCCACCACGCTGGCCTAGTGCGGGTTGGCGGACTACACACCTAAGGAATTCCTAAGAACTTTTAGGTGTGCAGGTTTTATCACGATGTTTTCCTTCACCGTTAAAGCAAGTGATAAGTCATTGTGAATACACACATAACTTCGAAAAGTCAGAGATGTGTGCCTGGGTTTGAACCTGCGACAGCCGAAATTCACGACCGCGCGGGTAATCCTCGAGGCCATCACAGCTTCAGACTTTTACTTGAAACATTTTCTTATGGATTGGCTACCTAAAGTTAATACATTTTTGTTGTTAAAGCATTAATCTATTCGATCTTATACTAACTATGGCAATACTCAAGGTATTTAATTGGAGTAAGACCTTATAGAGGTCGCAGGAAGTTGTCGTATTCAGGCCACTTTTAACAGGGCGCATTGGAAAGCTTTATGGCCGATCTATGTCCAGCACCGGATGTCTAGTTAGTAAAATGATGGTTATGGGGAATATTTCACATAATTTTATTAATAACGAGTTCACGCTATAAACATATATGTATAAACAATATTGAAAACATAGATTTAAAGGAAGAAATGTTTTCATGAAACAATTTTTATTACAATTCGTTGATGTGAATCGACGAACAATTTGTTGATGAGTCATAGTCTGCCTCTTTGGCCTCATAACATAAGTATGCGGCGTGAGATCGAGAGGATTGGGTCAGGAAAAGTACCATTACTTTTTTACCATCAGGAAATTATTTAAAACAGCCCGAAATATTGAAATGTACTCGAAAATCTGTTAGAGGCTCGCCCCCCTTTTTTCTTGAGTTTAAATTTTACTCTTCAAATTTTAAATTAGCTAAGTCATAACTACAATCAAATAATCTAATGGTATTTTTTTCCCATTAGCCAATGCACTTAGATTATATTCGTCGTCGCACCGTGAATACACATTTATATCAAATTATTTTTCGTTCGTCTCGCTATAATAGAATACCATCTCTCGAGAATGAGATTCTATTTGTGGATAATACTTTTGCTTCCTCAGAGGGATTTATGTTATCTTGTTCAGCTATGTCAAACGAATGAATGATGTAATATACGAAATAGAAATATTTTGCCTGTTTTGTAGTTACTGTTTTTGTATTGTTTTTAAGAAAGCATGCACTTTCTAATCCCATAACATCCACAGCCATTTTTTAAAGAATTAAAGAAACAATAATTTTATTTTCTTACCAACACCCAGATACCAATCAAATACACACAAATGGAATACAAGATAAATGTCCCGATGCATGGATCAATTCTGGGGCTTCTGTTCCACGAGTTGAAATGTACAATATTACTTTATACATACATACATACATACCTAGTACCTACATAACAGATGCACCCACATTTCGCCAGGTATGTATCAGTCCCACGTAATAGGGGCGAGCCTATTGCCGTACTTCGGGCACAATTCCAGGCTCCATGCTGATACTGAGAATTTCCTAATGGAAATAACCTAATAACACTTTAACCTGGGAGTGACCTGGGAATCGAACCCAGGACCTCTAGATCGCACGGCACATACTTAAATTATATCATCATACATAATTCAAGCCTTATCATGGCTGTTTATAATTTTTTCGACAGCCCCGTGGCGCAGTTGGCTAGACACCAGCTTGCGAAACGAAAGGCCGCGGGTTCGATCCCCGCACCGAGACAAATGTTTGTGTTATCCACAAATATTTGTTTCGGGTCTGGGTGTATGTGGGACCGAAAAGTCTCTCGTAGTTTCTGATACCCACGACACAAGACTTGTATCTTAGTGTGGGATCAGAACTATGTATGTGACTGTTGGGTGTATTTATTTATTTATTTATCGGGCACAATTCCAAACTCCGTGCTGCTACTAAGAATTTCCCAATATTACTCTGTCCTGGAAAATATGTAATTTGAATTAATAATAACTGTTTATGTCACGTCTTATTTTCTTTGAAACAAAATTGCTAAGCAGATGTAGTAATAACAATACGCGGAGTAAACTAAATGTGAGTTTACAATTTCTAACATTCAAAGTACAGCTGGTTTTCACCCGCTATTGTTCTTGTACTGTAATGCCTGAGTTAAGTACTTTACAAACCTTATTTGGTGTATTGTGATTCAGCTTAACGAAAGGGTAACTAGTTTTCTAAAGCTGATATATTTTAACGCAGACAGCGAGAGTAGTTTCGATTTTACTAGAAAATCTTTCTAACATATGCCCTGTTTTTATAAACGTTTTTGTATTGTAATTAGAAAAATTTAATTATACAACAAAATATTGATAGGAAATTGTCTACTAATAATAAAAATACCTTTAATTAATAACTAATTAAATATTAAATTAGTACCTTTCATTCACGCGTCTATTACGAAAAAATGGAAAAAGGTATAATTCTACTCACAATTCTCGCTATATTTATAAAAAATCTTGAGTCATTGACATTTTACTCGACAAATAGGTTTGAATCCATGTTGCTACTAAGAATTTCAATAACACTTACCCGACCTGCAAATCGAAACAATAACAACGTTTATTATCAAAGTTAAAGCAGTGATTGCCTCGAGGTTTAGGCGCGCGGTCGAGAATTTCGGCGGTCGCAGGTTCAAACCCCAGGCACACACCTCTGACTTTTCGAAGTTATGTGTGTATTCACAATGAATAACTTGCTTTAACGGTGAAGGAAAAACATCGTGATAAAACCTGCACACCTAAAAGTTCTTAGGATTTTCTTAGGTGTGTAGTCCGCCCACCCGCACTAGGCCAGCGTGGTGGACTAAGGCCTTAACCCTCTCAGTTGTAGAGGAGGCCCGTGCCCAGCAGTGGGACGTATTTGGGCTGATGATGATGATTATCAAAGCCAACTTATTACTCGTATAAAATAATAGTCCGATCAATCATATACAAACACGTAACGGGTCAACGACCCATACGAAAGATGAATTAATCATACAAGGAAATCAATCAGCCTCATGAAAAGCAAATAGCGGCACGGTAATGTATTGTATAATTTATCTGCTTTTTATGTATGAGAATTTATGATTTTATTAACAGACGAAAACAATTGACGGTTTTTGCCTGTGCATCTTGTGGGAAGCGGAGAGAAGTTTGTGACTTCGGCTATATAGAGACGCGAATAATGCGGCGTTCCAATACTTTAATTCCTGTTTTACACGCAGCTTTTTAATATTTCCCTCTGTTTTATTATAGAATGGTTACGAGGTATAGCGGCTTTTATATTATTTTTAGTTTAAACTGTAGGGTTTATTGTATTGATAGTATTTTGTCTGCAATCTTATGCGATGAGACTACCTCATTATTTCGCCTATATGTGCCGAGCATCTAGACATTTCAGATTTGATTCCCGAGTCGGACAAAGTGTTACTGGGTTTTCAAGGTAATAGGCTCGCAACCTACAACGTGGGACTTAAAACATGACTGTTAAAGTGGGTGCAAAAGTGCACCTCAGCATGCATCATAAAATGCAAACCTTGATACGAAATAAGCTCATCATCATCATCGTCATCATCAGCCCATATACGTGTCACTGCAGGGCACGGGCTCTCTGCAACTGAGAGGGTTGAGTCCTTAGTCCATCACGATGGCCTAGTGAAGAAACCTAAGAAATTCCTAAGAACTTGTGCAGGTGTGCAGGTTTCCTCACTAAGAAATAAGCTCATCAAAACTAAACGATATTTCTATTTTCTTTATGCCTTTTTGTATGAAAAGAAATGAAAAAGGAACTCAATTTGTAGTATTTAGACATATTTCAATGACAAATAGTACCGGAAACATTTATCTTGAGAATCGTCGCTGCGCTATGATACGATTGCCATTTGTTTCATGAGCTGCTGTTACGAACTATTAATGTATAATTAAGCAAGCATAAATACTTTTACGGAGATAAGTGAATTACTGAAGGAAGTATTTGTCATAATAAATGCAATTTTTGTAATCTTGTTAGTGGCAATGCTTCGGACAGCTGCTCGGGAAAGTTAAGCTGGTTCTACGTTAGTTCTTGTAGTTAAGGGCTTGCTGAGCTATTTCGTTGTGTAATGACAGTAATGGCACGGGTGAATGCGCGGCGGCTGAGCGATTTATCCGATGCGCAGGCGCTGCAGATATCCGTACGGGAGATTTTGTATGGGTAATAATAGTGTTATTTTATGGTCAAGTTATAGTTGACTTTACAAGGGATTTTTTATACTTTATAATGTGTATTTCATGTTATCATTTAACGGTGGTGAAACCTTTCCATCATAATTTTTGCCAGCCGCTTTCTTTCCGAACTTCTTGTAGAAATCGCACATCAAAAGTAATATGATGTATTTTGTTCAATTTCATATTTTGAAGGGCACACGGACTTTCATTTTTGGCGCCACGCTATGTAGGTCAAGTGGGTTCATCTGACAAGGGATCTTAACAACATTTCACTGATCATAAAATTATCATGTATGACATGAACAAGTTTTTATACGATTGACAGACAACATTAATTGTGACATTTAGTTCGGGAGTTTTAATGGTGATTAATGAGATGATAAAAAACAAGAATTCATAGTGTAAATAAAATTCAGGTATTCCAAAATTTAATTCACAAATGGCTACACAAATTAAATGCATTGCAAATAAATTTAAAGTAGGTTAATTGAAATCAAAAGTAATTAATTTTGTTCATTCA
This sequence comes from Hemaris fuciformis, assembly GCA_907164795.1. NCBI lineage: Eukaryota > Metazoa > Arthropoda > Insecta > Lepidoptera > Sphingidae > Hemaris > Hemaris fuciformis. The sequence continues at coordinate 5,226,402 of OU015440.1, read as the reverse complement.
TGTCTGTTAAAAAACCACAAGAGGATAAGAAATTGCAGTTTACGACAGTTACACTTCTGTCCTGTCATTTGTCACGGATATTGCAATACTTAAAAATTATGTACTTGCGGTCATCTAAAAGCTGTTATTATTGGCGAATTTGTAATAAAATGGGGACTTATCATGAAATCTTATTGAAAACTGATATATTTAAAATATAAATATCGTGGTTTTTTCCCCTGCTTTCATTTAGTTAGTTTATTTAATCGTGTAGTTTGGTATAATATGTAGTTAGTATTGTTAGAAATAATCTTAGTCATTGCTATTGTATTTAATTATTTCATATTTTTACAAGCCTGCCGTAGTTGGTCTTATGACACATTGCATATAAGAATAAAGAATAGCAGTGAAAGCAAAAACGAGGAATGCAACTGAAGTAAGACAGAGCTGAAGCCTTTCATGTAAAAGCTATCAATCAAGCTATAAATGATATCAAAGGTGAATCTTAACATAATTATCGACGAATGAAGATCTTATCACCTGCATTAGAGACGTCATAAACACGCAGCTGCAAATGGATGCTCTAAGGCGTGATGTGTGACAAGTCGTGAATAATTTAAATCTGAATCCTCCATACTGGCAATAGGAATTATAGCTAAACAGGCAGGAGTACAAGGAGCAAATTATACACTTAGAAGATATGTTGGCTGGGCGATTAAAGTAATGGCTGACGCGGTAGCTCTCTTTCCAATAATAAATGTAGTTTGACGCTTTCTAGTATTTACTATGAAGGCTTCGTTGACCTGTCACAAATTTTTGTATATCTTATTGATTTTAAGATGGAATTTAAGGCTAATACTATTAGAAAAAATAAAGGCTAATGTAACGATGCTTATAAAACAGTCTATGATTTTTTGTGAAATATAATCCGAGATGTTTCTCACGAGAAAATAGTAACTAATCGAGAGCAAAGTATCATGCATAACATGGACATATAAATTGCTCTGATAAAGAAAATGGCAAATTTACCGGATCACAAAACATTCTTTGAAACATCTGCTGATCGCGGTAATAAGAGCAGGGGAGTTAGTAAAAATGTCTATAAGAGCCGGCCAATAGCCCCCGGTGCGTCAAGCATAGCAGGTGTCCAAGACGTTGACAGCTTAGTATCAAGCAAGTTATCTGTTATTTTTGCATCACTATTTTATAAAAATAAAATTCAAATGTAACTTTACAATGTTGTAGACGAGCTAAATACATAATTACAGTTTGGAGAGCACATTGTTTGCTAAAATGTTTGTACATTGGTTCAAACAAAGACAACAAGCATTAAAAATGTAATTCTTCTGCGACTTTACATAATATCGGATGGCAGAAAACTCGATATCGCTGTGAGTAACCTCGTGAAAAAAGTAAGGGAGTGTCACAAATACCCGTAGTTAGTGATAAATGTCAGCTCAACTGTCATAACTTGGCGGGTTCTTTTGGCAAATGGAACAAAAAGTAAGTGCAGTGGGGCTATTAGCACTGCTTTGTATAATGTGTTATTTTCTGTGACGTGATTGACGTTTGCCTGGGAATATTAGGAGCTGTTAATTTGTATTTCCTTTAAGTCCTCCGTGCGGCATCAGTAACATTGCAGGGCTTGTGTCAATTTTCTAGTTTCAATGACTTATACTGTTCTTTTTTATCGATTTTTAAGTTCATTTTCCCTGACGAAGGAACATCTTATTTGACACGTAAAAATGACATGTATGCTTTGTTGTCTATAAATGTCATTAGCTATAGCAATTCAATAATGGACATCGGTCTTTTTAAAAGCTATTGAGATGTGTTTTTCGTACCTAAAAAAACAATTGACTAATAAAATTATGGAATTACAATGGGAAAAGCTGACGAAGTAGTAAAGCTAATAGTCTTAAGAAATCTTGAATCCAGGTTCAATCATTTTGGCAAATTAGACGAAATTGAGAAAGCAGGTACTTGAGTGTCGAACTAATTCGAATCGAGCCACAATTTAATCAGTTATTAGAAATTAATGTTAAACAGAACGCCAACTGTCTCACGACTTGCAATAAAAAAATAAAAAGAACATAACCAAATAAAGCTTCTACATGTAGTTTGATTCAGTGTGGATAATTTAAATATTTCATATGAGTATAAATATAATTTAACAATTATTTATTGCTTACCCATTTTTTAAAGTGCTAGAGCCACCTTGTAGTCAGCTACAACAGTAGCGTTTCGTCCGGTGGAATTGCCGAAAGCACAATTTGATAGTGGTAGGATATTCGTATCCTTCCAGATAGCAGCTGGATATTTACGGACTAAATCCTTCCTTAGAAACTCACGCTAGTATGTTAAGTTAATTATGTCGATTGGGGAGGGATAACCGTACTCGATTTTTACAGATATGACACAGATCCGTCCAGGCTACTCTTCAATGCTACGGATTTTTCTTTTAAATTGCCTCTATTTTATATCTCTAGTTAATCCTTGACCAAAGCCTTAATAATATGACTATATTTTCTCGGTGGCCATTTGGGAAGGTGCGGGATACCCCGGGGCGTAAAGCATCCTAATTTGTTTGCCCCATGATCTAAATGTACCAAGAATACATTAAATCAAGCTCCATGATTTAAAATAAGAATTACTCCGCTTACAAGTGTAATAAGTAGAAATTGGTTCGTAAAATTGATTATTGTACTCTACAATCAATCTCAAAGGGCGAGACGCCGACAAACTATTCCTGCATACCATGACATGTGTAATGTACTGTCATTATGTCTATTATGCCCATTCCGTGTAAGTAATTAGTAAGCGCATGTAATATTGCGTCAGAGATTTTAAAAAATGAGCCACGGATTACAGTATCATATGCGGTACCCAGAGTCAATGGTTTGGAACCTGAGGAACAAAATTGATAGAACAATTTTGAGTCAGAATATTCTCAATGTACAAAGATTTTTTATCATCATCTTCATTGTCAGATTTTACACATTACAATCCTTTTATACAATTTAGAGACATCAGACCTCAAGAGCTAGCCGTTGTTTTATTGCGGATATGGGGACTACACACATTTCTCTTGAAATTTCTTGTATAGTCGTCTATACCAAATCTTCTAACGAAAACGAAAATCATTGTTAATGAGTTATGAAATGCCTGGTTCTACATGCTGGACTCAAATCTTTTCATTTGTTGTGCTTCTTGTTCAATAGTGTGATGACACAACAACCAAAAACACTTAATGCTCAGTGCAGTTTACATCGAACGTTAATCAATAACAATTTCTCATTAGTGGATAAGTCAGGTAGGTCTCTGCTCTGAAATGCTTCTTCTCGCAATGTTTCCAAGAACCGTACCTTGTTTCCATCGAACCTGTATTTCACATTAACCAAGGATCTTTAATCAGGGTAAACATGTAAATTATGCGTACATCAAAGTGATTTGTAACATAGCCACTTCCCACACTTTATGGTAGTTTTATTGCTTCCGGCCCTGCGCGAGCCCTTATACTGTCGGGCTTAATAATAATAGACGAAGTAAAACGGTAGCGGCCTGTCTTTCATTTAACTTGTGTTTATAAAACTGTTATAATTAATAAATTTAACAAGGTATGGTATAACAACTGGCCTGTCATTACGGCCATAATGATAGGTTAAGGTTACTCTGGAAATCTTTCTAATTAAAAAATATCCGTATTGCGTAGTAAAATAATAATATAAACCATATATGATTTCCTCTTTTATTAAAAAATAACTATTGAATCATTATTCTTTTATTTTTTATTATAATTAATATTAAACAGGTAATGAGATTTTTAATTTTTGATTTATTTTTGATTTAAAACATTTGTCCGAAACGAGTAGGTACGTGCTCACTACCACAATCTGGTAAGTATCTGTCAATCTGGTAAGTGTTTCGTAAGTTCGTTGATATGATCAAGTTTTAGTGACCTAACAATTTTTCCCTTCAGCTACAAAAATATTTATTATATTTTAATATAGGATTAAAATTTCTATGATAACTAATTCGCAGCTTTAGTATCATGATTGCTTTTGTTGTTATTTCTTAGGCTTTTTATTGTACGTGTATGGTAATACGAAGTCATTCGAAAATAAATATCTTTATTTCTCCCACGAGAATGCTTCGGAATTCATGAATATAATGTGTGAATAATTTGTTCAACGCTTGTAATAAAACGATAAGCCGATGTTCTGATGTACAAAGACAGCAATTGAATATTCTTTTTGTTTATTATGGATTTGCAACGACACATTTGTTGTCAATGTCCATCGTATTTGCATAAATATTTATTTCATTACATTTTTTTATGATAAACATAATGTAACATTATTTCATTTCATATTTTATTATTTATATCCAAAAAGGTGACTATTAATAAGCTTAAGATTAAGTGAACAATAGGCGGTCTTATCACTAACTGCGACCTCTTCCAGACAACCTATTTTACAAAAGGGATATTTAAAAAGATGATAGGGTAATCAGTTATAATAAGATAATAATTATAATATTATAATAAAAAAACAACAATGATGTACTTAAACTAATAAAAAAAAAATACAAACACGCACACAACACATACATTATTTATTTTATTAAAATTATATACATGATGAAATAGATACCTCTAGAAGTTGCTCTATTAGGACGTCATATGTTTAGCAAAACGTAATTTCTAGGATTGAACGAGGATTAGGTCATTATGACTTCCTGATGAGTGCTGGTATAGACTTTAAAACCATGTAAATTATTTATTAAAAATTCTAATATTTATATGCTTTCCTGTGTTGTAATGTAAGTGATAATTAGTTGCTGACATAGCTTCAACAAAGTGGAGGTTAATGCTTTGGACTCTATCCGACATGACGACTGTTTAGTTTTAAACGAGGCAGTTATATTAATCGAAATGCCGTAAATATAAAACTAAAGACCGTAAAGAGAAACCTAAAGTCCGTAAAGACAATAAACGAAGTGAAACTCAGATTACAAAATGGTGTTATATTAACCAGTGTCCATTAATATTCTTAACACTTTCTTATTTAACTTCTCACTTACAAACTAGACGTGTATCTTGATCTAGGCAGTGCTTCGTAGGCTTGCCTGCCCCCACGAGATGGCTAACATAAATCTCCACTGATAAATCTACGAATGTTCACACCGATTTTATCAACAACTCACCAAATTAGGAAAATGCGAATGTACAGTGCTGTCTTACTGTTAAAGATCAGTTTAAATTATCCGTATAATATATTAAATATCTTTAATAGGCTCCCTAGTGCCTATTGTCTCTGTGTTCTTCATTTATGGTACCACTAAAATTTAGATTTAATGATAGAAAATATTTATTGTAACGCAGCATAATGAAAAACGACATAAAAATATAAGTTTCTTTATCAATTTTATTGTCAAAGAATTAGCATAGGTAATTAAATAAATTAATTCAGGCAATAGTCACACATATATGTACATATTATATGTATAGTCCTGATACTCCACACTTAGATAGTAGGTACAAGATTTGTATCGTAGATATCAGAAAGTAAAAAAGACTTTTCAGTCCCAAAAACTATTGAAATAAATAATTTTGGTTTACGCTTATCTCGAAGCGGGGTCAAACCCGCGGCCGTTCGTTTCACAAGGTGGTGTCTTACAAACTGCGTTTTGGCGGCAGACAACTTCTAAGTTAGAGACAAAGCAGCTCTTTTTAATATTTATAATTCACAGAGGATTTTTTGTTTGTTTGTTCCATGCTGTTTACCAAACGATATGCTCTATTAAAACTATAACTTTACTTCACATTAATATTTTGAAAATATGGTTCCGACCTCCCCGAGGCAGACTGCTTACATTGTAGTCTCTTACAAAGATGTTAAATATTATTAATGTGTCCTCAACGCATGATATTCATCATCATTTATTCATCATCAGTCCATATACGTCCCACTGCTGGGCACGGGCCTCCTCTATAGCTGAGAGGGTTTAGGCCTTAGTCCCCCATGCTGGCCTAGTGCGGGTTGGCGGACTACTCACCTAAGAAATTCCTAAGATTTTTAGGTATGCAGGTTTCATCACGATTTTTTCTTCACCGTTAAAGTAAGTGATAATTCATTGTGAACGCATGATAATATAACTATGTAATTTATAGTAGCCTAGTCTATCACATCTCGGTTTTATCCTATAAAATGGTGTTAAAAATGTTTTTTTTCGTGTTGATGCCTCATCCAAAGCAGATTTATGGTGTCAGTATTTTAATTTTACATTTACATGCGTTTCCAATTCAATTATCATATAATCACCCGATAAAGTGGTGGGCTCTGTTGACTTACGGCTGCGCCCTGCGGGTAATTTATACCCTCGTATATCTCAACATCGATATATTTTTTCACACAAACCACAACGAAATTGGTCGTATATTTGAAGGAAATTGTTTATGTCCTGTGTGATTAGATATTATTCAGGTTGTGTATTAGGCTGTCAAAGTTTATTCCTTTTTTATCCTGAAGTTCCATTGACGTTCTAAATTTAAAAATCTTCATTCTAATTTTAAAAAGTGATTGTAATAAATTTTGTTTAACGAGAAAGTAACGATGCCAGTGAACTTAGCAGAGCAAAGTCCAGCAGAGCGCATTTTTTTTAGAGTTCTGTTAGCATGCCGAAGAGTTCTATAGTTCCTGATACTTTTTAGGAATAGTTCTGGCGATTTTACCTGAAAAATCGATACCTGAAAATATCCTCTGCTAATTTTCCGTAGCAGATCAAGTTGCTTAGAATTTTATAAAAAAGCGATTTATATTAACACTATGGTCTATTCTGTAGTTCCTTATACTTTTTAGGAATAGTTCTAGTCCCAAAACCTAGAAAAATGCCAGTAAATATATTAAAATCTTAAACCAAGAAATTTGATTCTTGCATTTTTTAAGCGACCTGAAATACAAATGTCTTAAAACTCATTATCTTATTATAGGTCTTGGTGTGTTCTAACTCTAAGACCTAGATTCAAGAACAGAACTCACGCGAAACCCTCAGCAGAGCATAGGTGAAGGTGAAAAAACTGAAATTTCACAAAATATTCGGCGAAAATCTTCAAACATGACTGAGGACCTAGAACTCCTCGATTTATATTAGGTCTTGATGTGGTCTAAGACCTAGAAAAAGATTCTAGACCAGAACTCACGCGAAACTCCCAGCAGAGCATAGGTGAAGGTGAAAAAAACTGAAATTTCACAAAATATTCGGCGATAATTTTCAAAACTGACTGAGGACCTAGAACTCCTCGATTTATATTAGTTCTTGATGTGGTCTAAGACCTAGAAAAAGATTCTAGACCAGAACTCACGCGAAACTCTCAGCAGAGCATAGGTGAAGGTGAAAAAACTGAAATTTCACAAAATATTCGGCGAAAATCTTCAAACATGACTGAGGACCTAGAACTCCTCGATTTTCATTAGGTCTTGATGTGGTCTAAGACCTAGAAAAAGATTCTAGACCAGAACTCACGCGAAACTCTCAGCAGAGCATACGTGAAGGTGAAAAAACTGAAATTTCACAAAATATTCGGCGAAAATCTTCAAACATGACTGAGGACCTAGAACTCCTCGATTTTTATTAGGTCTTGATGTGGTCTAAGACCTAGAAAAAGATTCTAGACCAGAACTCACGCGAAACTCTCAGCAGAGCATAGGTGAAGGTGAAAAAAACTGAAATTTCACAAAATATTCGGCTTAAATTTTCAAACATGACTGAGGACCTAGAACTCCTCGATTTATATTAGGTCTTGATGTGGTCTAAGACCTAGAAAAAGATTCTAGACCAGAACTCACGCGAAACTCTCAGCAGAGCATAGGTGAAGGTGAAAGAAACTGAAATTTCACAAAAAAATCGACGAAAATCTTCAAACATGACTGAGGACCTAGAACTCCTCGATTTATATTAGGTCTTGATGTGGTCTAAGACCTAGAAAAAGATTCTAGACCAGAACTCACCCGAAACTCTCAGCAGAGCATAGGTGAAGGTGAAAGAAACTGAAATTTCACAAAAAAATCGACGAAAATCTTCAAACATGACTGAGGACCTAGAACTCCTCGATTTATATTAGGTCTTGATGTGGTCTAAGACCTAGAAAAAGATTCTAGACCAGAACTCACGCGAAACTCTCAGCAGAGCATAGGTGAAGGTGAAAAAACTGAAATTTCACAAAATATTCGGCTAAAATTTTCAAACATGATTGAGGACCTAGAACTCCTCGATTTTTATTAGCTCTTGATGTGGTCTAAGACCTAGAACAAGATTCTAGACCAGAACTCACGCGAAACTCCCAGCAGAGCATAGGTGAAGGTGAAAAAAAACTGAAATTTCACAAAATATTCGGCGATAATTTTCAAAACTGACTGAGGACCTAGAACTCCTCGATTTATATTAGACCTTGATGAGGTCTAAGACCTAGAAAAAGATTCTAGACCAGAACTCACGCGAAACTCTCAGCAGAGCATAGGTGAAGGTGAAAAAAACTGAAATTTCACAAAATATTCGGCGATAATTTTCAAACATGACTCAGGACCTAGAACTCCTCGATTTATATTAGGTCTTGATGTGGTCTAAGACCTAGAAAAAGATTCTAGACCAGAACTCCCGCGAAACTCTCAGCAGAGCATAGGTGAAAGTGAAAAAAAATGAAATTTCACAAAATATTCGGCGATAATTTTCAAAACTGACTGAGGACCTACAACTCCTCGATTTATATTAGGTCTTGATGTGGTCTAAGACCTAGAAAAAGATTCTAGACCAGAACTCACGCGAAACTCCCAGCAGAGCATAGGTGAAGGTGAAAAAACTGAAATTTCACAAAATATTCGGCTTAAATTTTCAAACATGACTGAGTACCTAGAACTCCTCGATTTATATTAGGTCTTGATGTGGTCTAAGACCTAGAAAAAGATTCTAGACCAGAACTCACGCGAAACTCTCAGCAGAGCATAGGTGAAGGTGAAAGAAACTGAAATTTCACAAAAAAATCGACGAAAATCTTCAAACATGACTGAGGACCTAGAACTCCTCGATTTATATTAGATCTTGATATGGTTTAAGACCTAGAAAAAGATTCTAGACCAGAACTCACGCGAAACTCTCAGCAGAGCATAGGTGAAGGTGAAAAAACTGAAATTTCACAAAATATTCGGCAAAAATTTTCAAACATGACTCAGGACCTAGAACTCCTCGATTTATATTAGGTCTTGATGTGGTCTAAGACCTAGAAAAAGATTCTAGATCAGAACTCACGCGAAACTCTCAGCAGAGCATAGGTGAAGGTGAAAAAACTGAAATTTCACAAAATATTCGGCTAAAATTTTCAAACATGACTGAGGACCTAGAACTCCTCGATTTTTATTAGGTCTTGATATGGTCTAAGACCTAGAAAAAGATTCTAGACCATAACTCACGCGAAACTCTCAGCAGAGCATAGGTGAAGGTGAAAAAACTGAAATTTCACAAAATATTCGGCTAAAATTTTCAAACATGACTCAGGACCTAGAACTCCTCGATTTATATTAGGTCTTGATGTGGTCTAAGACCTAGAAAAAGATTCTAGACCAGAACTCCCGCGAAACTCCCAGCAGAGCATAGGTGAAGGTGAAAAAAACTGAAATTTCACAAAATATTCGGCGATAATTTTCAAAACTGACTGAGGACCTAGAACTCCTCGATTTATATTAGATCTTGATGAGGTCTAAGACATAGAAAAATAATCTGGACCAGAACTCACGCGAAACTCTCAGCAGAGCATAGGTGAAGGTGAAAAAACTGAAATTTCACAAAATATTCGGCTAAAATTTTCAAACATGACTCAGGACCTAGAACTCCTCGATTTATATTAGGTCTTGATGTGGTCTAAGACCTAGAAAAAGATTCTAGACCAGAACTCCCGCGAAACTCCCAGCAGAGCATAGGTGAAGGTGAAAAAAACTGAAATTTCACAAAATATTCGGCGATAATTTTCAAAACTGACTGAGGACCTAGAACTCCTCGATTTATATTAGATCTTGATGAGGTCTAAGACATAGAAAAATAATCTGGACCAGAACTCACGCGAAACTCTCAGCAGAGCATAGGTGAAGGTGAAAAAACTGAAATTTCACAAAATATTCGGCTAAAATTTTCAAACATGACTCAGGACCTAGAACTCCTCGATTTATATTAGGTCTTGATGTGGTCTAAGACCTAGAAAAAGATTCTAGACCAGAACTCCCGCGAAACTCTCAGCAGAGCATAGGTGAAAGTGAAAAAAAACTGAAATTTCACAAAATATTCGGCGATAATTTTCAAACATGATTGAGGACCTAGAACTCCTCGATTTTTATTAGGTCTTGATGTGGTCTAAGACCTAGAAAAAGATTCTAGACCAGAACTCACGCGATACTCCCAGCAGAGCATAGGTGAAGGTGAAAAAAACTGAAATTTCACAAAATATTCGGCGATAATTTTCAAACATGACTCAGGACCTAGAACTCCTCGATTTATATTAGGTCTTGATGTGGTCTAAGACCTAGAAAAAGATTCTAGACCAGAACTCCCGCGAAACTCTCAGCAGAGCATAGGTGAAAGTGAAAAAAAATGAAATTTCACAAAATATTCGGCGATAATTTTCAAACATGACTGAGGACCTAGAACTCCTCGATTTATATTAGGTCTTGATGTGGTCTAAGACCTAGAAAAATAATCTAGACCAGAACTCACGCGAAACTCTCAGCAGAGCATAGGTGAAGGTGAAAAAAACTGAAATTTCACAAAATATTCGGCGAAAATCTTCAAACATGGCTGAGGACCTAGAACTCCTCGATTTATATTAGATCTTGATGAGGTCTAAGACATAGAAAAATAATCTAGACCAGAACTCACGCGAAACTCCCAGCAGAGCATAGGTGAAGGTGAAAAAAACTGAAATTTCACAAAATATTCGGCGATAATTTTCAAAACTGACTGAGGACCTAGAACTCCTCGATTTATATTAGGTCTTGATGTGGTCTAAGACCTAGAAAAAGATTCTAGACCAGAACTCACGCGAAACTCCCAGCAGAGCATAGGTGAAGGTGAAAAAACTGAAATTTCACAAAATATTCGGCTTAAATTTTCAAACATGACTGAGTACCTAGAACTCCTCGATTTATATTAGGTCTTGATGTGGTCTAAGACCTAGAAAAAGATTCTAGACCAGAACTCACGCGAAACTCTCAGCAGAGCATAGGTGAAGGTGAAAGAAACTGAAATTTCACAAAAAAATCGACGAAAATCTTCAAACATGACTGAGGACCTAGAACTCCTCGATTTATATTAGATCTTGATATGGTTTAAGACCTAGAAAAAGATTCTAGACCAGAACTCACGCGAAACTCTCAGCAGAGCATAGGTGAAGGTGAAAAAACTGAAATTTCACAAAATATTCGGCAAAAATTTTCAAACATGACTCAGGACCTAGAACTCCTCGATTTATATTAGGTCTTGATGTGGTCTAAGACCTAGAAAAAGATTCTAGACCAGAACTCACGCGAAACTCTCAGCAGAGCATAGGTGAAGGTGAAAAAAACTGAAATTTCACAAAATATTCGGCGAAAATCTTATAACATGGCTGAGGACCTAGAACTCCTCGATTTATATTAGATCTTGATGAGGTCTAAGACATAGAAAAATAATCTAGACCAGAACTCACGCGAAACTCCCAGCAGAGCATAGGTGAAGGTGAAAAAAACTGAAATTTCACAAAATATTCGGCGATAATTTTCAAAACTGATTGAGGACCTAGAACTCCTCGATTTATATTAGATCTTGATGAGGTCTAAGACATAGAAAAAGATTCTAGACCAGAACTCACGCGAAACTCCCAGCAGAGCATAGGTGAAGGTGAAAAAAACTGAAATTTCACAAAATATTCGGCGATAATTTTCAAACATGATTGAGGACCTAGAACTCCTCGATTTTTATTAGGTCTTGATGTGGTCTAAGACCTAGAAAAAGATTCTAGACCAGAACTCACGCGAAACTCCCAGCAGAGCATAGGTGAAGGTGAAAAAACTGAAATTTCACAAAATATTCGGCTTAAATTTTCAAACATGACTGAGTACCTAGAACTCCTCGATTTATATTAGGTCTTGATGTGGTCTAAGACCTAGAAAAAGATTCTAGACCAGAACTCACGCGAAACTCTCAGCAGAGCATAGGTGAAGGTGAAAAAACTGAAATTTCACAAAATATTCGGCTAAAATTTTCAAACATGACTCAGGACCTAGAACTCCTCGATTTATATTAGGTCTTGATGTGGTCTAAGACCTAGAAAAAGATTCTAGACCAGAACTCCCGCGAAACTCTCAGCAGAGCATAGGTGAAGGTGAAAAAAATTAAAAATCACAAAATATTCGCCGAAAATCTTCGATCATGACTGAGGACCTATAACTCCTCGATTTATATTAGATCTTGATGAGGTCTAAGACATAGAAAAAGATTCTAGACCAGAACTCACGCGAAACTCTCAGCAGAGCATAGGTGAAGGTGAAAAAAATTAAAAATCACAAAATATTCGGCGAAAATCTTCGATCATGACTGAGGACCTATAACTCCTCGATTTATATTAGATCTTGATGAGGTCTAAGACATAGAAAAAGATTCTAGACCAGAACTCACGCGAAACTCTCAGCAGAGCATAGGTGAAGGTGAAAAAACTGAAATTTCACAAAATATTCGGCGAAAATTTTCAAACATGACTGAGGACCTATAACTCCTCGATTTATATTAGGTCTTGATGTGGTCTAAGACCTAGAAAAAGATTCTAGACCAGAACTCCCGCGAAACTCTCAGCAGAGCATAGGTGAAAGTGAAAAAAACTGAAATTTCACAAAATATTCGGCGATAATTTTCAAACATGATTGAGGACCTAGAACTCCTCGATTTTTATTAGTTCTTGATGTGGTCTAAGACCTAGAAAAAGATTCTAGACCAGAACTCACGCGAAACTCCCAGCAGAGCATAGGTGAAGGTGAAAAAAACTGAAATTTCACAAAATATTCGGCGATAATTTTCAAACATGACTCAGGACCTAGAACTCCTCGATTTATATTAGGTCTTGATGTGGTCTAAGACCTAGAAAAAGATTCTAGACCAGAACTCCCGCGACACTCTCAGCAGAGCATAGGTGAAAGTGAAAAAAACTGAAATTTCACAAAATATTCGGCTTAAATTATAAGGTATAAATGAAATATATATATCGGAGCAGGTGAGGCTTCGAAGTGTCTTTAAGATGTGTGACGTCACATTGCCGACGTCACCCCTGTTGGTTTATGGTGATAACTCATACTTTGAGTTTTCTTTAGAATAACTTCACAATTACTGACGAGGCAGATAGCCCAGGATCGTTTAAGAATAGCAGTGACATCGTTATTACTGGAGGATCCATTTTGAGAAGTAATTTTAACAATCAACTTCAATCAAAGTCCTTTTATTTCCCAATCGGCCATCAACATCAACCAATTTCCCCATCGGTCCGCGCGTCGACCGATGAATGCCTACTCCGCTGCAGCGGGCGGCCTTTTATAGACGAATAGTGGAGGCAATCGACACCGAAGAGGGGCGACCGCCCGTGAGTTATTCTTGTTTATGCAAGAGCGATGACGTAGCTCTCAGCCTATGGTTTTACGCCGTTATATATCTTGTCAGCAATAAATTTGTGTTGCGGGTGGCGGTAGATGTCATCACGTCGGCTACCTATATAACGGGCGCTGCTAAGCGTCACAGGGCACTCACTCATCGGCCGGTTTACAGTGCGGAAGCTCTGTCGGGACGTCAACGCTTGTCTTGTGTTTTAAATTCACCCTCATTAATGTTAATTTTGTTATTTCAAATTCATGTTAAATGTCATGTCAATTTATGTTTGTTACGATCCGTGATCGAATAAATCTTTATGTTAAAATCAATTAATATTCCCATTTCTAAAAATATTATTATTACCTACGGCCAAAATATACAGAGCTTGGATGTTATTATATAGGTAAAAATGAAGGAAACTGAAATTTCACAAAATATTTGGCTAAAAATATGAAATGAAATGAAATCAAATTGCTTTATTTGGTCACGTAGGCAATCAAATAGCACAGTTAGACGCATGTCCTGGTCTCAAATCTAAGTCTTAAACCACATCATCGTATTTAACCATTTTTTGGTAGAATGTTTAGTGATATTTCACTTTCTTTCACATTCACCAATGCTTTGCTGAGAATTTGGTTTCGAATCTTTACCTTGGCCTCAGACCTTATCAAGACCTAAAATAAACCTAATCCAATAAATCAAGAAATTTTGGGTCTTCAGACCTGTCTGACATTTTAGGCCGAATATTTTTTTGTGAAATTTCAGTTTCTTTCACCTTCACCTATGCTCTGCTGAGAGTTTCGCGAGAGTTCTGGTCTAGAATCTTTTTCTAGGTCTTAGACCACATCAAGACCTAATAAAAATCGAGGAGTTCTAGGTCCTGAGTCATGTTTGAAAATTATCGCCGAATATTTTGTGAAATTTCAGTTTTTTTCACCTTCACCTATGCTCTGCTGGGAGTTTCGCGTGAGTTCTGGTCTAGAATCTTTTTCTAGGTCTTAGACCACATCAAGAACTAATAAAAATCGAGGAGTTCTAGGTCCTCAATCATGTTTGAAAATTATCGCCGAATATTTTGTGAAATTTCAGTTTTTTTCACTTTCACCTATGCTCTGCTGAGAGTTTCGCGGGAGTTCTGGTCTAGAATCTTCTTCCAGGTCTTAGACCACATCAAGACCTAATATAAATCGAGGAGTTCTAGGTCCTCAGTCAGTTTTGAAAATTATCGCCGAATATTTTGTGAAATTACAGTTTTTTTCACCTTCACCTATGCTCTGCTGGGAGTTTCGCGTGAGTTCTGGTCTAGAATCTTTTTCTAGGTCTTAGACCACATCAAGACCTAATATAAATCGAGGAGTTCTAGGTCCTGAGTCATGTTTGAAAATTTTAGCCGAATATTTTGTGAAATTTCAGTTTTTTCACCTTCACCTATGCTCTGCTGGGAGTTTCGCGTGAGTTCTGGTCTAGAATCTTTTTCTAGGTCTTAGACCACATCAAGGCCTAATATAAATCGAGGAGTTCTAGGTCCTCAGTCATGTTTGAAAATTTAAGCCGAATATTTTGTGAAATTTCAGTTTTTTCACCTTCACCTATGCTCTGCTGAGAGTTTCGCGTGAGTTCTGGTCTAGAATCTTTTTCTAGGTCTTAGACCACATCAAGACCTAATATAAATCGAGGAGTTCTAGGTCCTCAGTCATGTTTGAAAATTATCGCCGAATATTTTGTGAAATTTCAGTTTTTTCACTTTCACCTATGCTCTGCTGAGAGTTTCGCGGGAGTTCTGGTCTAGAATCTTCTTCCAGGTCTTAGACCACATCAAGACCTAATAAAAATCGAGGAGTTCTAGGTCCTCAGTCAGTTTTGAAAATTATCGCCGAATATTTTGTGAAATTTCAGTTTTTTTCACCTTCACCTATGCTCTGCTGAGAGTTTCGCGTGAGTTCTGGTCTAGAATCTTTTTCTAGGTCTTAGACCACATCAAGACCTAATATAAATCGAGGAGTTCTAGGTCCTGAGTCATGTTTGAAAATTTTAGCCGAATATTTTGTGAAATTTCAGTTTTTTCACCTTCACCTATGCTCTGCTGGGAGTTTCGCGTGAGTTCTGGTCTAGAATCTTTTTCTAGGTCTTAGACCACATCAAGGCCTAATATAAATCGAGGAGTTCTAGGTCCTCAGTCATGTTTGAAAATTTAAGCCGAATATTTTGTGAAATTTCAGTTTTTTCACCTTCACCTATGCTCTGCTGAGAGTTTCGCGTGAGTTCTGGTCTAGAATCTTTTTCTAGGTCTTAGACCACATCAAGACCTAATATAAATCGAGGAGTTCTAGGTCCTGAGTCATGTTTGAAAATTTTAGCCGAATATTTTGTGAAATTTCAGTTTCTTTCACCTTCACCTATGCTCTGCTGGGAGTTTCGCGTGAGTTATGGTCTAGAATCTTTTTCTAGGTCTTAGACCACATCAAGACCTAATATAAATCGAGGAGTTCTAGATCCTCAGTCAGTTTTGAAAATTATCGCCGAATATTTTGTGAAATTTCAGTTTTTTTCACCTTCACCTATGCTCTGCTGGGAGTTTCGCGTGAGTTCTGGTCTAGAATCTTTTTCTAGGTCTTAGACCACATCAAGACCTAATATAAATCGAGGAGTTCTAGGTCCTCAGTCATGTTTGAAGATTTTCGTCGATTTTTTGTGAAATTTCAGTTTCTTTCACCTTCACCTATGCTCTGCTGGGAGTTTCACGTGAGTTATGGTCTAGAATCTTTTTCTAGGTCTTAGACCACATCAAGACCTAATATAAATCGAGGAGTTCTAGGTCCTCAGTCAGTTTTGAAAATTATCGCCGAATATTTTGTGAAATTACAGTTTTTTTCACCTTCACCTATGCTCTGCTGGGAGTTTCGCGTGAGTTCTGGTCTAGAATCTTTTTCTAGGTCTTAGACTACATCAAGACCTAATATAAATCGAGGAGTTCTAGGTCCTCAGTCATGTTTGAAGATTTTCGCCGAATATTTTGTGAAATTTCAGTTTTTTTCACCTTTACCTATGCTCTGCTGGGAGTTTCGCGTGAGTTCTGGTCTAGAATCTTTTTCTAGGTCTTAGACCACATCAAGACCTAATATAAATCGAGGAGTTCTAGATCCTCAGTCAGTTTTGAAAATTATCGCCGAATATTTTGTGAAATTACAGTTTTTTTCACCTTCACCTATGCTCTGCTGGGAGTTTCGCGTGAGTTCTGGTCTAGAATCTTTTTCTAGGTCTTAGACCACATCAAGACCTAATATAAATCGAGGAGTTCTAGGTCCTCAGTCATGTTTGAAGATTTTCGCCGAATATTTTGTGAAATTTCAGTTTTTTTCACCTTCACCTATGCTCTGCTGGGAGTTTCGCGTAAGTTCTGGTCTAGAATCTTGTTCTAGGCCTTAGACCACATCCAGACCTAATATAAATCGAGGAGTTCTAGGTCTTCAGTCAGTTTTGAAAATTATCGCCGAATATTTTGTGAAATTTCAGTTTTTTTTACCTTCACCTATGCTCTGCTGGGAGTTTCGCGTGAGTTCTGGTCTAGAATCTTTTTCTAGGTCTTAGACCACATCAAGACCTAATATAAATCGAGGAGTTCTAGGTCCTCAGTCATGTTTGAAGATTTTCGCCGAATATTTTGTGAAATTTCAGTTTTTTCACCTTGACCTATGCTCTGCTGAGGGTTTCGCGTGAGTTCTGGTCTTGAATCTAGGTCTTAGAGTTAGAACACACCAAGACCTATAATAAGATAATGAGTTTTAAGACATTTGTATTTCAGGTCGCTTAAAAAATGCAAGAATCTTATTTCTTGGTTTTAGATTTTAATATATTTACTGGCATTTTTCTAGGTTTTGGGACTAGAACTATTCCTAAAAAGTATAAGGAACTATAGAATAGACCATAGTGTTAATATAAATCGCTTTTTTTTTAAATTCTAAGCAACTTGATCTGCTACGGAAAATTAGCAGAGGATATTTTCAGGTATCGATTTTTCAGGTAAAATCGCCAGAACTATTCCTAAAAAGTATCAGGAACTATAGAACTCTTCGGCATGCTAACAGAACTCTAAAAAAAATGCGCTCTGCTGGACTTTGCTCTGCTAAGTTCACACACACAAAGTAACGTGTAATTTATATTTCATTAAGTTTCATAATAAGTTATTTATTTTCGGCCTTTTATTTTTGGCAACCAAAATTATTTTACCGTAAATCAAGCCTAATATAATTCATTTATGGACAAAGGACATGCAAATAATTAGTTTATGAAAACCTATTTATTACAGTACATGTATTTCATAACAGAAGATTTCATAGCTTAAAGGAATAACGGCAAAGTATATAGTTTTATTAGTACTTTACCTTTCTCATAATTTAAAAATAAATAAATTTATTTTAACTATATTTCAAACACATATTTATGTCTCATTTTTCCACTTAACTTTATGACCATAATCAACAACTGCAATCATTTAAAGAACAATAAATATGCAATACGTGACTTAAACTTCTTCAAAGACACAAAACGTATGCAGTATTTTTTGGTCTCCCTTTGTGTTTCCAATGCAAATAAGCCTCAAGCATAAGAAATACAAGTCGATTTATGCAACAGCCGGTGATAATTCGTTGTGGCAATTCAGGATTTTTTTGCGCGCCCATCACAGATGCAAACATGATGCGGTAATTGTATAGCGATGTCTCTTTCTTCCGACATGAAATCACGGTAGCGCTTCGAAGGCGAGTTTACAATCGACTTATGTAATATTTCAAATTTAGAATAGTTTGTATTTATATTTTTGTTTTCTTAGTTTGAATTTGGAAATCAAACTGGCTGCTTAAGTGACTGTTGTTAATTACCCCGAACTATGGACCACTAACAATAATTAAAGATTGCAGGTATACTGACAATCTTTATATGGAGATTGAAAAAAAAAGATAAAGTTATTTTTGTTTAATCGGTATTTTCACTTTTAAAGCCAAACTTATTATGGCTCTACCAGAGGTATTTATTCAATTTTTAATATGTTTTTATACTATCAAATTTCAAGGTTCAAATGTTTTAAGAGTAGACTGCATTCTTCGGTGCTGTCGATATTTTAGAAGAAATTATTTACAAAAATGGCTCACGAAGTGAAATTGTTTTATATTTATCAGTACACCTGGCATAGCGCTAAAAACTTTCATACTGCGATATCGATTTCAAACTGCACTGCAGGTGCATAGCATTCGCTTAGCCGAGCAGGTTTAAAAAGTGATTAATTGTGAACTAATAGATTTTATCACTACCATTACAATGTATGGAGTAACGCCCTTATGAGCTACGGGTACTGCAGCTACTACTTCGAAGCGAGCCGAGTGAGTATTCAAATAAAAAATCCAGCCGTAGAGCCACTCCATATTAGACTACATTATGAATGCGTCAGCTTAAACAGCTGGATGTCTCGTTTTTTGCGCTGATTCATATTTAAGAACTTCCTAGAATTGTTATATAAAACATTTTTTTTCTCATCTTTGCTTAAAGATGGACACTATACCGATCTCTAACTGACCATTACTTAAGCAGCTACTTTCCTAACCAAATTTTCTTCCTTATCTAGTTTAATTTAGATTCAATGTATTTTATAATTAAGTGATCATAACTGAAGCAGCTACCTTAATAACCAAACTTAAGGTAATAAAGTAGTGTATTCGTATGTACACACGGCCTAACAAGGCGATGGTGATGCGCAAGTGTGCACGGCCCGTAGGCGCGCCGGTGTGACGGCTGCCGGTTCAAAGTGAAGGCCGCGCGGAGGCCGGCCGTCGACCGCGCTATTTATACTACCGACTACCGACGTCTGATGCACAGGGTATTGCGGCACAGATACTTCGTGAGAATAGAAAATTATAACATTACATCGTGCAGCGTTGTAACTCAAAATATTCGAAATTTGAAATATCTACATTACCAGTTATTTTTAAAATGATTAGTTGTCACACACATGTAACAGCTATAACACGCTCCGAAATAGCAACAGTTTTAAAGTAGTTTAAAATTTTAGATTCAAAAGCACTTGTAAAAATCTATTTGAATAAAGAACATTTTGACTTTGACTTGACATAATTGTTCTTAAATTTCACTGTTAATGTATAAAAAATATTCAACATTTTTTTATCAGTTAAAGGAAGTCAATAATCAGTTTTTTTCTTAAATCTGAAAATTGCTCCATTTTTAATTACAACACTATTGCGACATATTTATGTATTTTATCTAATGCTGATTGAATTTTGTAGTATTTTGTTTCGCATTTATAATTTTATGAGTTTTGCTGTGTATATATTATTTATTATGAGCCTCGTTTTTTATCTTTCCATATTTCATAATTATCAAGAAAACAAATTTTATTATAAATAAAATGAAAATGAGAATGAAATTGCCGCAAACCGTGCTTAAAGAACGCTGGCTCAATAAACGAACTGTGAAACGAAACCGAAATTCAAGCTAGAATGTAACTCATGCTTATATTTATAAATTTATAAGTTTCATGCCAAGTATTTTTATATACGCTAGGTAAACTTGTACAAAATGATATCATTATTTTACTTTATAAAAAAAACCTTTTCACTCAAGGTGATATCTGTTATTTCAACCTACTCTTTACAAGTATTTGAACTGAATGGTCGTGCGTTGCAAGTTGAACTCCACTCAGCAAGCCCTTTATTTTAGAAACATAGTTCTCATTAAGAATAATTTACGTTCTACGCATATGCGTAGAATATATGTATCTCTTTAACTTCCATCTAGATTTCATTACCGCTTTTATTTTTAATTCTGAAACATCTGGAAGAATATGATACTTGACGTATATCGATGCCTTTTAACCAGTGTTCGGTGTATCACAATTCTGTTACCGATTAGAGACATTGACTGCATTTTTGGTTCCGTAGCATAAATTGACGTCTGCGGTCGAGAGGAATTTTTAATATTATAAGGTGTAAATAGGTTTTCCACTAACAAACTCTCAGGCAATATAATAATAATAGTTTTTTTTTCATATTGAAGGTTTTAATACTAATCTGCCGACACCTTCATGGAGATGGCTGTAAACGAGTATGTAACTGAAAGACGTAGTAGTAGAGAGTCGCCGATCTTCGACGATGATGATCTTAGTGTGCAGAAAAGAAACAGTGCGACCACGAGAACTCATATCATTAGCTGCCAAAGAAAGAAAGGCAGGAATTGTCCCTAATACGTGGCTTCAGGCGCCTGATAGCTTTGGACATCTGTGGCCTTTAAAGCCTAGATAAAAGAATTGAGTATATGACCAATTTAAGTGATTTTTTCCTGGCACATCTCCAGTAGTGATATTGCCTGTAATATAAATTTTTTATGCTTGGGCAAAGTGACTACATTTCTACGAGTGCTAAAGTTAGCAATTACAGGATGGATTAAGGTTAGTCAAATGCGAGTTTTTGTCATCATTCTGCAATAATGTTTCTATTATGCACGAAGTCTTCTTCACGCTTCGGTAAGGAGCCAAGGCTATAGGAAGTTGATTTGACAGACAAAAGCGAGAGTAAATGACGTACGCAGTATTTCAAGATCGCCAAACCGCCCATGCTTGGAAAATTGCCCAGGAATATTATACCAAAAAAATATTATACCACAAACGAACTATGTATATGAAACGAATACATTTATTGTTTAGAACGGTTGTTGATAAATAAGGGTAAAGGCTAAAACGTTAGTTTACTTCCTAAAAGATTGCATACCCGATCAGCCCGCGTGTAACTACCATACAACTTTGCAATACTACAAATTAAACAGTAAAAATAAAATAAGCCAATTTTTAAAATGAGACATGGAAAGCGTAGGTTTCGGCTTGTGGGCACGAAAAGAAAAAAACAACATTGTATTAATACATAACCTGCTTAACTTAATGGGTTTTGAAGTTTCGTGCGTTCGAAGCTGTAACAAGCCGTGATTGCAAAACAAATGGACATAAATGTTGGCATCATGTAAGTGCGTTATTAAATCGGTCAAAGATAATGTTTTGTGTAATTTTGCGATGTTATTTTCAATTACAATATGGTTATCTGTTTTCATATTTTACATCGGTAATAAATAAATCACGAACGATGGGATAAATGCCTCAAGTGTGTTGCATTTTAAAAACGGTACTTGCATTTTTGTTGTTTATGGTTGGCGAGCATAAACAGTACTTATTTTAATTCATACAATTTTTTTGTAAGGAAAATGAGATGAAAAAACTCTTTTTGTTAAATTTTCTTAAGGTTTTTATTTCTGTATATTTGAAACGAATAAAATCATAAACTACTTAACCTATTTAAATTATTTTTGGTATACGGATATGGCAGTGGCGGAACTTCCATAGAAGCCCAAAAGCGTTAAACGTTAATTGTGTAATGTCTAGTTTATATTTGCTTATTGTGGGGTCTTTATTTAACAAATTACTTTTGTTAAATGAAGATTTAAACCCTAAAAAATATTATTTGGAATTTTGAATGGCAAACTGGGCTTTTGGGCTTCTATGGAAGTACCGCCACTGGGATATGGTATGGATTTTGGACATAAATGGGACATTGGGATAGGGCACAGACTATTTTTTTTAAATTAAGCTAGGCTCAATGACTTATACTTTATGTAAAGGTTATCGATAGGACTAGAACTGTTACTAACTGTCCAACGCAAATTTAAACTATGAGCATTCTCTACTGAATTGTCAGCATAGTTAACGCAGCGTATTACGGCAAAACCTAATGGTTGGATGTGTGTCAAAGTATTACTTTCCATTCCCGTAAGACAATTTTGTCAGGTATAATAATTTTGATTAAATTCTCTTACCTGAGATTTGTAAAAAATACGTCGAGCAAGACCATTCACTGTTTTTTCGCTACCATTAATTGTTTTGACATAATTTTACGAATTTTGAGGGATTAATTTTGGGGGACAGCCCCGTGGCGCAGTTGGCTAGACACCAGCTTGCGAAACGAGAGGCTGCGGGTTCGATCCCCGCACCGAGACAAATGTTTGTGTGATCCACAAATATTTGTTTCGGGTCTGGGTGTTTGTGAGACCGAAAAGTCTCTCGTAGTTTCTGATACCCACGACACAGGACTTGTATCCTAGTGTGGGGTCAGAACTATGTATGTGACTGTTGGGTGTATTTATTTATTTATTTATTTAATTAGGTGCGTGCCATTTTAGCAATTACGAGTCTTAGGAGCTAACAAATGAAAGACGCACTTAAACACTTTAAAGACACTATTATCTGAGACAATTTATTCTAATTATAGTACGTACACCCACCAGCTGTGATGTTGATGAAAAAAGTCCGCCTTAGAATTAACTGAAGCCGAACGGTTATCTCAAAGTCTTGAGCAATTACCTATAGGCATTTTTAAACGGATCATTATCCACGCGCAGAAATATATCAATTACCTCATTAATTCTTTAATTAAAACTTTAA
Source organism: Hemaris fuciformis (assembly GCA_907164795.1). NCBI lineage: Eukaryota > Metazoa > Arthropoda > Insecta > Lepidoptera > Sphingidae > Hemaris > Hemaris fuciformis. Next base: position 5,203,280 of record OU015440.1, on the reverse strand, counting down.
TTATTCTCATTTCAGATATAAGATTATACGCCTAGATAAATGAAGAATGGTCAAGTAATTACGTTTTACAAAGGACAGAATGCGCTCGAATGCCAGTTGGATTAATTTTGAGCCATTTAATTAGTTATTTTTGAAATGCAAGATACCGGCATTAATTATAATTTGTCATGCAATTTAATTAAGTTGGGAATTATTTTTTTGTCCAACGTATAAAATAATTTGTATAAGAATAAAGCAAGGATTCATTAGGATTATAATAAGCTGAGGTAAGTAGATATGCTACAAGTGTCTTGGTAATCTTATTGGTATAACCGATATGTGAGCCACGAAGTCATAGACTTGATCTTGTCCGGGCAATCTGATATGTAATGAAAAACGTAGAGAACTTACGATATTCACTTAATGAACAAACTTTTTGAACTTTTTTTGGCCCTATCCCACCACACACCCGCCACTGTAACTCCTGTGCTCCAGGATCAACAGCGGCACGCACAGTATTGACGCTGAGCAATGAAGGTCAGCGGATCTAAGGGGACCTAAATTTGTCATAATCCCGCAACGAAGTTAATCAGAAAGACAAAGTAAAGGAGGAGTTGGAAAACAAAGGGTTGTCCACTTCCCTCCACAGCAAAGCGGGTGACAAAAACAAAAAAAGGTTTCACCCTCAACTTTTTGAACTCAGACAATTAAATTAAAAGATCTTTACGAGATGTTTACAAGATGTTTCTGGATTTAAAATAAAGATTCACGGGCGTCAAGTTATGTCCAGTGACTAGGGGAGTTAGAATTCCACAGCGGTATCCTGTGCTTGCCGTAGAAGGCGCCTAAAGGGGCCCTTGGGGTCGCTGGGCAACTGCACCCCCTACAACTCCGAGACGGCCGAGACATTTTCGTCTCGGAGGCACACCGGGCGGCTGCGGAATAATGGTGGGCGCTTCTCGCTCACATATCGTTGTCGCCCCACTTGGCGCGAAGATGGCCACCGGGGGGTTTGGGTCGGTTTGCCGACATAAGGGTTTTTGTTAGGAACCCACCCTGTCAATTATATCTGCGCGGGCGTGACGTACCCGTGTGCCGGACTAGAAGGCCATTGATCCCGTCATAGACTTCCCGCCCATCTACCCCAAGGCCGGCGGGAAGAAGAGCCAAAATCAACTTTCCTCTCGAGAAAAAAATGGGTTTCAAGTTATTATAAAAATACTACAATAATAACTCATTGAGACCATTTGGATGGTATAATAATGGATGATATGATTAGTCATAAAATAAAATGGCTTTAATCTTATCCTTATTATTAGCAATAACATGTTCTCTCCTGTATTTATTTATGCCAAATATTTCTAATGTAAAAACTAATGTGAGTTTTTGGAACCTGCATCCGAATTTGTGCGATCGTCTTTGCAACCTCAGAAATTACGTATATCCATATATTTCTTTCTGATTTTCATAGCGGTTTTCCGGCTCCTTTCACTCGACACAAAGAATCTTTACGAGTCCCCTACGTGTGCATGAAAAGAAAGTCAGTATCAAACTTTGAGTTTCTCATGAGAGCAAAACGAATTCTCATTGATCAGACTACAACCTCATTTGTTGCGGTCCAGTCGGTCACGTGCGCTACAGTCATTACGACAATTTGATTCAATTCTTTAACCTAAACGGGGACTCTCACTATCGACCACAAAGAACGGCGAAATTTAATTTGATGATTAGGAAATTAAATTGGCGGCCGCTTTGCCGGTTTCTTTTGCTACTATTTGCTGTCAACTGTATAATTATTTTTACATTCCGACTGACAGGTTGTTGCGATGTGAATACTGTTGTCTTTTTTAGTCTGACTGTCGACAGACAGCGCTAGATATTGTATTTAGAATGAAAAGTTTGTATAAAAAAGCGTATAATCTAATTTTACTTTTTATTTGACAATGTTTATTTTAGTTCTTTGTTGAAATGAGGTTGTCTGTGTCTCTGTATATATTTAGCAATAGGTGACTAAAATGCAATTTACTAAGAAAAAAAAAAATTACTTTTTTAAGTTTAGATTTTCGCATACTATTAACAGTTTTTATTAACGAGAGGAAAGCGCCTTAAGCTTCTCGTTCGGTACCTCGGGGAAGGCCGAAAAGGGTATGTCGTATCCCGAACTTCCAACTCAGCACGCGGATCTGTTGTTCGCTTGGTCAGCCAACCAGAAATCCTACGCCGGCATACCGACTAAAACCTCTCGATGGCTGTTTTGCCCATTTTGAGCAGTACGAGATAAACAGGGCGATAGACGCCCTTAAATTGTTCCTCGCCGCCCAGCACTCTGTCCAAATGTGAACTCCTCTGTGAAGAAGGGACTCAAGATGTCCCCCACTTGGACCTAGTTTGGACGCTAATTTGGTGTGAGTGTCCGCGACAATCACGAGGCCACGCAATCTGCCGCCTATCTCGGGATCTTACATCTTCTGTAAAGGCGCACCACCCCGTAGCATGCTCGACATTCCCGAAAACCCCCATTAGTTCCTTCTTACGACAGGCAGGGGTTGCTGGGGCGAAATTCTTACGCCCCCAAACCACAGGGCGGGATATCATTAACAACTTTATGTTCAACAAAATAGCAGGGAATAAATTTAAATATTTTCTTTACAAAACCATCTTAACTATACGTTGTAGTGAAAAAACGATCTATTTTGCCGACGGTCCGCAACATGTAATAAAAAAGAAAAATGACACCTTAAATAAGTTACACTTTGAAGAAACACCTCTCGGATGGAACTAGGATCCTGGTTAAACACCGTACTGGCGCAGCGTGTACGTAATTGCAACGCTTAGAATATTAAAAGCAATTCGCCGGATCATGGAACTCCGCAACGTCAGTGCGAGTGATGCAAATGAAGAAAAATATATTACATTAAAGTCATGTGTTTAAACTGTAATTGCACGTGTTCCTAAGAAACTACACGCAGTAATCGTGGCGATCTGGGCCTCGACTTTGAGATAGAAACGCATTTGTCGTAGTGTTATCTAATGGGGTGTCTTCACTTCTTTTGAGAATCAACTTTGTCATCGTGGAAGTTCAAGTTTCTTCCTGCCCGTCGCTGTCAATCCCAAGTAGCTTTCCTTCGTTGTTGCTTGTATTCTCTGAAGGCGAGGGCAGAGGTGTATTTCTTTTAAACACGTTAAAATTTTAACTTAAATTGTCATATTTCACTGGGTGATACTGCTATACAAGATCGCGCTAAGTCTTGGATTCAGAGCCAAGCCGATTAATATATAGCCGGTTAACGGTTAATATATTCTTAAATATATCTTTGTAATTAAAAAACCAATCATCATAATTATACTTATCCTTATCTTATACTTAATACCATGTAAAAAGATATAAAAAAAATGATACGTGTGTGGTCATCTCGAAATTTTAATCATATATCTTACACTGTTGCAGAAACGGATTAATCTCGTCAGATATTTACCAAATTGCACAAACCAGGATATTTATAGGACGAGACAGAAGAGTGCGTAAATGGTCCATAGCAATTCCATTGGCGATTACATAGCGACTTGCGGTTCTAATGGTAAATTGGCAATCTAGCAATCTGCTTTAGTATCTGGTAGCTTAACACGTAATTTATTTATGTGTGTACGATGCCTATTACCCTCCCTTTGTGAAACACGAAGTTACTGTAAGTTTTTCTATCGGGATCTTTGTCTGGCAAATTATGTAGACTAGAAACTCGTTTCTGTCTAATAGGATCTTTGAATGTTTTTTAGTTAGGTTTGTGGGAATAGAAATTGAATTATGGTGCCGTCGTTTTATGAGTATTGCTGGTGTATTTTATTTTATATATTGTTTGAGATGGTGTGTCAGAAAATTATATTAATCAATATTGAGCTTCTGAAGTCACAGAATTACATATATTAAAAATAAATCATGATTACTCACAGTAATACGATTAATGCTCCAAGACTTTAACTTCTGACAGACAGAATATTAACGTAGAAACAACGAACACTCTACACGCTATTCTAAAGCACTGAATTTTCTTATTTATTTATTTATTTACACTTCCTTGTACAAAAATTATAAAGAAACTTATCTATTAAAAAATAAAAAAAGAGGCGGCCTTATCGCGCTAGGCAATTTCTTCCAGGCAACCTTAGGATGGAAAATAAAAGAGGAAAAATAAAGAGGGTAGAATAAAGTGTAAAGAAGGAAGTAAAAGAAAAAAAAAGCAACTAAAATAAATATTTTTTTTCTTCTTACATATTTCACCAGCTGTGATTTTAAATCAAACGTAAAGGGCGTTAGATATAATTGCCGTTTTGTTTGTTGAGTTTCCTAACTGATAATCCATTACTGTACGGTTGTCCCCACTCAGTCCTCGAACCCGAGATCAACAACAAACCGCATATATAAACCGCTTGAAAGACGACGCCGAGGAAATCAAAAGAAAGTAGCGTTAAACTACAACCGTTGTAAATAACTGGTCAAGAGATATTAGCGTAATATAAGGAAACAATGTGAAATAATTCGATTGCGTTATTTCTCGGAATGCTGTGTAAGCGCTGGATTTTATGGTCGTCGATTGAATGCGGCGAGTGTCGCGATTAAGCCAGCTCACTGCCCGTTCAGTACAAATATACCTCTTGGACATGCGATCACTGACATTCACATTGCTGAAGAGACTGCCCCGTAAATACAACAATTTCCTGTAAGACATGGCATACGACATGAACTGCCATGGAACGGCTGCCGAAAACCACAGTAGGGATGTACTTTTTCCGTTTCGTTTCGATTTATGAATGAGATTTCTAGAAGTACTATACATTTAATTTCTTCGATTTTTCTTTTCTTTTTCATTACTTAAAATATACATAAAGGTACATTAATAATGATTACAGGGGCATACTTATGACAGTAACTAACTGCATACTAGTTATAGAAGCAACAGATCATCTAGTTGACATTAAAGTAAGGTAGAGCAGTATTTTTTTATAGTTGCACGTTTTACCTAACGTTACCGAAGTTTTGTAAAGGTAAATGACAACCAGAATTCGCAGCAAAGACGTCATTTGTTTTTTCTATACACCGAAACAATCAACTAGACTAGTGCCAGACAAGTATAAAGGTTACCAAGAAAATCAAACAATTAGAGCAGACAGTTAATAACCCATTTGCGCTTTACTGGCTGTAACAGCAACAGCATTATCATTAGAAATCACAAGTAAGGCGCCCCACGTTTCACCACTCGACCTGAATCAATTGATACGTATAATTGAATAATGCAATCGTGATAATGAGAGCGATTGATTAAAGATATGTTATTTATTTGTTTAGATGGTTCGGCCACGTGGTTCGGTCAATTTAGACCGAGAGCTTGGTGTCGAAATTGACATATTTATTTAAAAACCGATTTTTAACTATTATAATATTGTATTGCATCTGCTGCTCGGGTGCTATTTTGAATTTCTTTTTCATCTCATTACGGCACATTTCTCCGGAATACCTAAAAGTAAAAAATATTATTTCCCAAATCGCATCTTTGCTTTTTTTTGTTCTTGAAGGGAAAGCTAATTATGGCCCTGGGGGAGGGGGGCAGGAAGCGAATGTCTGGGTCACCGGCCCAAAAATCATTTAAATCGTCTGATTAAATTTGACTTTATTAGTTTCAAACATACGAAAATACAAATCTTTCCTTTTTATAATATAGTACATACATAGATTAAATTCATCATTTAATTTGTTTATCTTATTATTTAATTTATTTGTTTGATTTGATGAATTTGATCTTATTTGATGAATTTGATCTTATCAGCTAAATGAAACATTTCTCTCGTTTGGCGATGGCCGATTCGATGGCGGAAAATGTGAATCGAATATTAAAATTTTAATTCCATACAATTATTATTATAGTGCAATCTATAATGGAAATGTTATATCACGGCAATGAAAAAGTATGGATTAATAAATCACATTATTATTAATCATATTAGTTCCGCCAGGGAACGCAACAAACCTATTCTAGTCTTATATTACAGATTTATAGTACTAAAAATGATTAATAACGCTTCACTCCCATAAAGGCTTAATACTTCCTTTAGGTACTAATAGTCGCAATTATATTAAAGTCTCATATGTGGCACTGACTTAAATCAATTGGTCATTCAAATGATACTATGAATTTCAATATTATGGGGGCTGTAAATATTTAATAATGATTGAATAATAATACAAATATTGATTTTATAACGTACATTTCGTTTTATTATAGTTATAATAAAAACAGTTAAACGTAATTTTGATTTATAGTATATATATTTTAATATGCCAAATATGGCAGCGTGATTCTGTTCTTCTTAAAACATAATGTACGTAGGTTTTAACAGTCCTTCATCATCAGCCCATACGTCCCACGGCTGAGCACGGGCGTCCTCTACAACTGAGAGGGTTTAGGCCTTAGTCCACCACGCTAGCCTAGTGCGGGTTGGCGGACTACACGCCTAAGAACTTTTAGGTGTGCTGGTTTCATCACGATATTTTCCTTCACCGTTAAAATACATGACAATTCTTTGTGAATACACACATAACTTCGAAAATTCAGAGGTGCCTGGGGTTTGAACCCGCGACCGTCGAGATTCTCGACCGCACGCCTAAACCTCAAGGCTATCATGACTTACACTATTTTTACTCTGAATCATTATGAAGTGATTGGATTCAGTTCTAATAATTTCTTATACTTTTTGATAACTACACATGAATTACGTAATTTTCATTGTAACTGAGTGCAGACCAAGCTGCAAGGCTCTTTATTTTTAAATACCCACGTCTTCCTTCAAGGACAGCCTACAAGTCAATCCTGCATCCGCCTTATTAAGATCTTTATCTGATGCTAACAAGGAACCTCGAGGGGGTCAAAAAACACATAAGCAACGCTGTCGTCACGCAGTACGGATCCAGCATAACAATATATCTACCGTATCAATACCGTAAAAGATTTTTATTACTTCTTGTCTTTTTTATTATTTCTGTCAATACTTACGCTACTGGTGAACGGAGTATTGTGGAATCAACTGTAAATGTTGCATGTGGTACGCAAGTTTTACTGAGAACTGATTGTTTAAGATTGCTTAATTAGCTTTTTTTTCATATAGTCACGCAAACGGTGAAGGAAAACATCGTAGACATTCCTAAGAGATCTCCACAAGTCTTTTTTTTAAGACAGACACATCCAACAACAGTCACATGTATGTAGTTTTGACCCCACACTAAAATCTTGTGTCGTGGGTATCAAAAACCACGAGAGACTTTACGATCTCACGAACACCCAGACTCAAAACAAATATTTGTGAATCACACAAACATTTGTCTCGGTGTGGGGAAGTAACACGCCGCCTCTATTTTCGTAAGTTGGGCTTTAGCCAACAGCGCCACAGGGTCTTTTTGTTTCATACGATACACTGCACCTGATGGTAGTGCAGTGCGGTCGAAAAATATCGTTGAACAGAAAGAAATGAATGCAAATATCTTTTAATAGAAAAAACAATGGCATGTAGGTAAAGGTCAGTATTCTGGTAGAGGAGACGAGAAAGATGATAGCTTTTTATAAGATAATTATTTTTTTAGCCTAAGTTACTCCTTATTACATCAGCTATCTGACAGTGAAAGTCCCGTGAAAATTGGTCCACTCGTGTCAGAGATTAGCCGGAACAAACAGACAGACAGACGGACAAAAATTGTAATGGTATATGTACCGTGTATACATCCATATGCATTTATTAAAAAGCGGTTATTTCAATATTACAAACAGACACTCCAATTTTATTTATTTATATAGAGTATAGATGTATAGATAGTGTAAAGAAAATGACATTAATATAAAATGTGTTTAATGTTTTTATTTCCTTAATTTTCTAAGTGCCAACACAATATATAGAAAACATTATTACTGCAGCCTTATAAGTTAATTATTGTATTTAATGTTTATTTTATTAGTTTAATAAATGTTCATTTATTTTCCCGCGCAATATAAATATAAATTACAAGCTTATTTACTATCGAATGTATCAAACATAAATTCCATATATTTCGTCATACAATAATTTATTGTTAAACCACCATTAAATATCCTTTTATTTCTGTTCATTTTAACACATAAGATAAAGTTATTAAGCTCACAATTATCAACGCTTGCACTAAACACTTACCAATACAAGTAAAGTGCAAATATATGCATTAGTTTTATCGTTTTTACCGTATCGAAGAATTTATTTATTAGCAGCTATTTTATACGGCAGGAATATTAACTTTTAATTACCTTTTTATGTGCGAAATAAATGTATGTTTTCTGTATTATTTGAAAAAAGCTGAGTATTTAGCGAATGTTTTGATCTATGAGTACATATTAACAGTAATAGATAATAATGTGAAATAAATAGATAAATACACCCCACACTTATATATGTCATCGTAAAATTGTAAACACCGTTAGATTATAATCTATCTAGCGAGATTGTAAACTATCGAAAGATTGTGAACCGTAATGGATATAAACGCACCTCGCGCGCTGATTTGTTGAATACTAACCTAACGTAACCTAACTCTATGGATATAGAATGGTCTACTGTAAGGCCAATCAATCAGGGACAGCCTTCGAATAATAACACGTTACATTGTAAGCAGTTCACAATCTTTCGACAGTTTACAATCTCGCTAGATAGATAATAATCTAACGGTGTTTACAATTTTACGATGAGATATACAATTCGTGTGTCATGAGAGACTTTTCGATATCACTAACACCCAGCCCGAAATAAACATTTATGGGTTCGAATTTGTCTCGGTGAGGGAATCGAAATTGCGGCCTCTCGTTTCACAAGTGCCTGGTCAACTGCGCCACGGTAACTGTCAAATAAATAAATTCTATAAGATCAAAAATTTGAAACTTCGTCTTGTTTTTGAATCAACGGATATCTATCAACTAAGGCGAGGTCTTAACAAACAAAATTTTTGCACTTCATGCATCGTTGGTTCCGCGGTAGAAATCGGCACGTGTGATCTGTAGGGACCACATTCAATCCTCGGATTAGACATTTGTGATTGAGTTCTTCCGTAAAGAAATTCTTTGAGCACGTCGTTCCGAAATATTCTCCCTACACAAATATACTCTTCCCAAATTACGTCTAATTAGAATCAAAGGTGACAAAACTTTGGCTGTATAAAAACTCATCTCTGTCAAAGGCGTGAATATGCATCATACTGATATAATTTCCTATTTTTAAACTAAAAACAATAATCTAGGCTACAAATTACATTATTGAATAGTTGATACCGATATCTGACTCCCAGACTATCGCGGCAGGGTGCCGGGTCACCTTGTTTACCGCACGTAAAATGAGAAGCTTGGCGAAATTATTTAATTAAACGCTATTTGATTAGTTTTGTGAGGCGATAAGGCTGAGATCGAATTACCCGGATACGTCGATAATCAAGTTTGCATTTGATTAATTGTATTTTGATAATTGTTTGATTGTGTTCAGATCTTTGTTTATTTAGTTCTTTATCTTATAATTTTGTTTTTATGCTTTAGGAAAATTTGTTAAAACTTAGCGGCTAATATTATAATATAAATTACTTACCTACTTGTAAAAAAATGTGTTTTTAAATGAAATATTTAATTTTATATTCTGGTAATAAAATACTTTAGATATACTTGTGTTTGTCTACACGTACATATAGCTTATAATAATTTTTACATGACTCATTACCGATTTACCAGACCCGAAAATCCAACTAGAGATCTCTTTATCGCACGCATAAAATTCCACACAACCAACGAAACAATCGAACTCTTAATACCCCTTACGCTTAATACTTAATATTTGCTAAACCTATTGTCTCAGTTTTTCACCAACCATAAAAACAAAACTATTCATATCCCGGATTGCATTTACGGTACTGTCACCAGCTAAATCTTCAGACTTGCGTGCAAAGAAATCGTGTTAACATCGCCTTACACTAAACAACTTCCAACGCTCGATTTAAATGTAAATATTGCAATTAGGCCCTCCTTACACGACTTCGGCTCCCAATCGGAGGAGTCCCGTTACTCGCTACGGATTAAAACGTCATAATGAACGTGGTCGAAATGTGATAATCCTTATATATTAGTATGGATGTTGTGAGATTAACCGCTTTATATAGGATCTGTAAATCCTCCTGAGTGCTGTCTAGTGATTCATTAAATCATCCGTTTATTAAGTTTATTGTACATGGAGGATAAACATTGCGAATAAATAAGATATGACGTATCAAGTACGGACTTTATGGACGAATCTAGTCTGTTACAACTGAGTAATATTCCTCTCACGATATGGGAAAATCAAAGTTCTATTCAGGTTGATAATACGTCATAATAATAAAAGGCAAATATGCATTTTTTCTAAGATTGTTTTTACAATATTTAAGTGTAGATACTCAAATGTGAGCATTTCTTCTTGAAAATCTTGAGTAAGGATCATCTCTTCAATCGCTTCTTTATTAGAATGGCTTCTTTATTTCTTTAAACTTTGTTGAAGTGTTATATTAGCACGACTTAATGGATTTCTCGTGACTTCTCTTTGGACCTACTGCATGCGACTTAATTCTTGAAAATTATATGCTAAATGATGATTTCGTGGCTCATTTAACATTTAACAGTAAAATTGAAGATTTTTACGTAAGGTACTATTTAGAAAACCGAGTCTTAGTGTCCTGGGGTCCTCTGTAAAAGGACCGCTTCATCTTCATTCCCGTTGCGTTTCTGTTAAGGAAGCTTTGATTTACTTTATAAATGCAGAAAATAAATTCTAAAATAACAAATACCGTGTAACTTATATCTCAATCCATTATTATTCTGAACCAAACTTAATTTGGCCGCTGTCCCTGTAAAGGGGCTGCATAATCGAATTAGTTCCAACACGGAAGCTACCTTATCAAATTGTAAATTCCTAGAACGTGTGTTGCATGAAATATTCAGGGCATCGTGTCCACCAACAGTGATATCCGTTGTTTAATATGGAAGGAGTAATTGGCTTCATCTATGAACATAAATAAAAGCAAGTATCAGTAAAGTCAATACACCAGATTATTATTAGAGGCATTTAAGTAGTGACATCACAAATGAGACTTGAGCTTAACATTTTTTTAAATTTTGTTTGTCGAAATTTTTGGCAAAATCTAGCCTGCTAGATAAAACGAATTAGGTTGTTTACAGACGCTGATCTTCTTTAACAATAACTACCGACAAAATAATAAGTTTGTTTGTACCATATTTGACATTATTATCATCAACAAAGACGTATACTGTGCTTACCATCAGGTACACTCCACTGTACACTGTACTTTGCCGTGCCAGTTAAAAAAAAAAAAAAAAAAATACTGTACTACTAGTCAAAGGCTTCTAAATACCAGTAAGAAATCTCTTGCATCCTGGCTCGTCCTGCAGCTTTATCGGGCCATCTGTCCTTCTAGAAATTCAACAATACCTAACCTTACAACAGTCTTTTCACGCCAGTGACCGTTGGATCTGCAATTTTATCATCATCATCATTATCAACAGCCTTTCTCACGTCCCCAGCTAGACATAGGCCTCTCCTATGGCACACCACTATACCATACCTAACGTTAAATATTAATGTCATCCTAATCCATATTTTTACACTAATATTATAAATATCAAAGTAGCAATGTCTTTCTATCTGTTACGCTTTTGCAAGACAAATTTGTATGTTTAGTTTACTTATTGAATTTTTAATAAAAAGATAGATGTGAACTTTTGCAAGGAAATTGGCTATTATTTTTTATAAAATTGTATCCGTGTGGAGCTGTTCCTAGTCGCTAGTATAGAAATATATGGCTGTATGCCTGTCGACTGTCCTGGTCGCAGCAGCTACGGTGGTGCACAAGTAACCGCTAATGGGAATCCGGTATTGCATTTATCCGTATCTTATCTCTAAGATTGCAGTATTATTGTTTGTTGTCTGTGAAATGGTGTTTCATTTCCAATATCGAGGTTACAAATTGCGAGATGGAATCTTCGCGTTGTTCTTGCAGTTAATGATTTGTAGTTAGATATAGCGCTGACAAAAATTACATCTCAGAAATGTGATGTCAATTTGCGTGGAACAGGGGTTTATACTTTAGCCCATGTAATTGAGCTGTAAATATTGTAGATTGTTTAAGTGATGAATAAATGTAAGTGTTTTGCCTCAACATCAAGCTTTGTTAGCGGACTAATGTTTTTAAGTTCTTTAATGGCCGAATACTGAAACGCTACTTAATCTGAGGGCGACTTATATTGAGGTGGCTGTTATAATTTAAGCGGTATTACTTAAAAAATGTCATGTAAAAGAACTTTTTGTGGTAATGTTGCCATTTATGGAAATTTAAGTGGGCATTAGTTAATCACAATCTTAAAACCGACAAATGATGTTTCAGATATACCGCTCAAATTATAACAGCCACTTAAATATAAGTTGCCCTACGATTAAGTAGCGTTTCAGTATTCGGTCATAAGAACGACAATCATAAAATTTAATTTAACGCTATCTATCGCCAAACACCTGAACTATTTCCAGTTTAAGCGAAACTCGATTAGCCGCTGATTTAACATTACAATTAAAACGGACTTACATGTTCCACGCGTCTCCGCGCTCTTGTAAAAGAAAATAAATATTATTAGAATCAGGAAGCGTCTGTCCTTAGTGCTTAGAGAGACTTCCTGCCTTAGACTATCGGTTTTATTACGTGCCATTATCCTTTTCCATATTCACAGTCCATTACATTTCCCCATGTTTGCAAGTTTACAGCCTGTATACGTGTTATTAAATGTAATAACCTCGAGTTGTTTTGCACTGTTTTAAATAGGCGTATATAATAGATTTTTTTTCAGTAAGTACCGATATTTTATATAGTTTTCTATGATGATTTACTGTTAGATGGTTTTTGCAAATATTTTTTGTGAGTTCACATGGTTACAGTCAACCAGGCATTTTAAAATTCATGAATAGTAGCGGTTGGATAAGGGCTGCTCAAGACCGGGATGGTTGGCGCCTACTTGGGGAGGCCTTCGTTCAGCAGTGGACGGCGATAGGCTGAGAGAGAGGCATTTTGCCTCTTATTGCGCATTGTATTGCTAAATGTTGTGAACTTTGAGGTACTTGGTTCTATTTCCTAGATCGTGAAATGCACTATTGTAAGCCGTGCTATGTATATATATATATGTGTATGAATGGAATGCGTTACTGACGCATTCCCACAAACACTTGTTTTTTTTTACTTTTAGTTTCTGTATTAATTCTCATACAGTCATGGTGAAAATATTGTTTTACTACTGTAATGGGACATAGGGATGGAAACTAGAAGCCCAGAGTTTACTAACGATTTAATCTGACTCAACTTATTAGGGACAATTAATCTTTGCTCAACGTTTCCGTCGGGACTTCGTTAGTAACTTCAATAAGTTTTACAGTTGTAAATTGTTGTAAATCTTTTGGCAGTTTTAGTATTTTTCATATATTTCTTGGGATGGTAATGACGCCAATTAGATATTTGAAAAACAGCCTATGTTTTTTATGTGAATATTTTTTCTTGAATATTGTGATTTTGTTAAAATTATTTTTTACAACAAAACAAGGCGACCGTTATTCAAAAAGATTATAAAACGTTTGAAACTAAATGTGCACTGGCTTATCCCGAAACGCGACCCAATTTCATCACCATAAAATGAATTATGAACCTCTCATAATATGTGTTTTATGTTGAAATGATCTAATATTCATGTTTTTTTTTCAGATCCACGCCTAACGTCTACTCTGCTATTATAAACAAAGGTATGTAACCCATCTTACTAAAAGGATAATTCATATGGCATACTTAGCCGTTCTGCTTAACTTACATTCTTCCACGCTCATGTTTAAGCGATTTCAGGGGGATTTCAGTATACCTAAGTCCAAAATTTCCCACCTTATTGCATACATTAGCAGACATATCAATTCACTCTGAATTAATCTTTATCCCTTAAAATGCGATAATCTAGTCTGCTATCGTTTTACTCCCAATTTCTCGAGGACTTATATCAACGTAAAAAATATTAAGGAACATTGGACTTGTTCTACACGACGTTCTATTTGGTAATGGAATCAAAACTTTTTTTGAAAGACCGTGGAATGCGACTTTAAGGAAAACCTTAAGCTTATTTTATAGAATTTTACAAAACAGCGTGCATACTTTCGAGCAAACTCCTCCCATTTCCATTACCTATATTTTTTCCTTTCTATTGACAATTATGGAGATATCCTTAACAAGAATATCCGGTTCGTTCTAAACCTAAGCAAGTATAATCAAAATCACTAAAGGTGAAATAAATATAAATATATAAATAAATAAATAAATAAATAAATTCAAATAGACTTTTACAAGTGCTTTTGAAATGTCACTTTAATAGTGACACTATTAAGTTTTTTTTACTATTGCATTTATATTCTTAGGCCCTGCCAATTATGCTGCTAATTCAAAGCATGTCATGACTTGTGTACCTCATATATCTTCGGGGAGGTTCCGAAGCATAAACAAATAACTCTGCAACAATGTTGAATCTTGGGCGTCTAATGAAATATTCATTATAGTTTTTACTTCAGCTTGTCGTGTCCAACTATTCTGTATTATCTTAAATGAGGCTAAGTAATTATTCGTCTCAAATATAACGTAGTTGTTGTAGTTCTCATACACGTAATGTTTTAGTTGTGACTACCCCTTAGGCGGGTATTTAATGCAATGATAATAAAAAATTGACTCTTGAGCTCAGTTGGGTACAATTCATTTATACTTCATAGTCAGGACTGTTCGTTAATCTGTTTGCTGCCCATAGGATATTAAAACGCATATATTTAATTATATTTTTTTGGCGTGTGCCAATAATAGACAGAAATGTAATGTTATTTTATACATATTATTGGGTGTGTAAATACCACTGCCTTCTCGTTCGGAGACATAGGCGTGAATATAAGTCGAGTTTAAAGAGCATGCATACACTTTTATTGTTTTTACATTTACACACGGAAGAGATGTTGTTATCAAATAAGAAATTAATCATGATACAGCAAGATGACAGTGGATAGTCACACTCCGCGTATACTTTTATAGCTCTTGTTTGTAATATCGAATTAATTGTTTTCGTTCCGCTTTCTAGCTAACAACATGGTTCTCCACGTTCTCGTGATGAGGCCCGATTTTGGAATCAATTTTGATAATAAGAAAGCATGTAACCGTGGATAATGTGGGTATTTTGTAAAAGAATAGGGTTATTGTTGCATTGTGTTGTTCGTAGTGATTTAGATTCGGATGATTAATGTTAACAATTTATGAATTTGTGTGCATAGTACATTTCAGTATTCGAAATAAGAATTAAATTTAAATGTTAGTGTAACTCTACCTTTCTGTTATGTTTTTGCGCATGCAAACTGCTGAACGAATAATGATAAATATAATAGAGATGTATGGGATGATTGAGAACGACATGGAATAATTTTTGTTGCAAAAATGATAGCTAAAGGCAGTGGTAACCTTTTTATCCGGTTTTTGCCATATGTACACTAAAACGGAAAAGTCGTAGAGCATTAAAACAAAAAAAATTGTACTATAGCTCACACAGACATAAGTCTCGGTGCGGGGGTCGAACCGGCGGCCTCTAGTTTCGCAAACTGGCGACTAACCAACTGCGCCGCTGTCTCAACATTTAAGATGTACGTTTTGGTTTGTATTTACCAATATGAATCATAATACTTATATGCAATAATTTAAATTTACTCAATTCCATTCGTTCTGGTGTCTGAACACATTTGCATACGTACCAACTCCGTAATGGCGTTTTGATAATGCTTTTTTATTAATGATAATTACCGTGCGTTTTATTCGCTGAAAACAACAAAAACTCGTAAAAACTCATAACACTGTCACGAATAAACCATTTGCTTTTTTTCGCGAGATTTTGCACCTTTTTTTGTTCTTTTATTTAAAAACGCAGTAGTTAAAGCGTTTTTGAAGCGTTTTTAATGGATTATTAATCTGCTACTTGATTTATTTTAAAAATTACATACGCTATTTCTTTTAGAGACTAAGAATTTCTCAAGCATTCACGAGATGTTTTTTGCGGTTAGTGGTGCGTCTTTAGAATCAACTAGACATCAACTTTTTAATACTGGAACGGCAAAGTGATAATATCTCATTAGATTGCAATTATAGTGCAGTCCAAAAAGCAACATTGAACATTCCACAAGTCCACATAATTATGTTTTACACTTTATGTACGTTTAAGATAATGCCTTGATACATATAAAACTTAAACTTCCATTAAATATTCTAAAATTGATTGTGATATAGATAGATAGGATTTGGCGTATATACTTCTACACCAATTCTATCCTTGTCAATATAGTTAGCGCAAAACTGCCTTTATGCTACTTTTTCACGCCAATTCAACCAAATTTGATTAATTGAAATTGGTACAGACACAAATGGGATTCAAGACGGTCATAAGCCATGTTTTATCCCGGACAAAAATGCTTCTTAGGTATTATATTTTTATAAAATTATTGATAAATCTACCATGAGCAAAGACGCGGAAAATCGCTACAGTTGTAGTCATCATCATTAGCCCATACACGTCCCACTGCTGGGCACGTGCCTCCCCTACAACTGAGAGGGTTTTAGGCCTTAGTCCACCACGCTGGCCTAGTGCGGGTTGGCAGACTACACAGCTAAGAAATTCCTAAGAACTTTTAGGAGTGTAGGTTTCATCACGATATTTTCCTTCATCGTTAAAGCTAGTGATAATTCATTGTGAATACATACATAACTTCGAAAAGTCAGAGGTGTGTGCCTGGGGTTTGAACCCGCGACCGCCGAGATTCTCGACCGCGATCACTGCTTTTTCAGTTGTAGTATTTAATAAAAAATATGCATATTTCTCTATTAATCTATTTCGCGAAACCGATGTGTCCGGTTGTAGATAATCGTAAAAGCGTTTTCATACCAATGGGTGACCAGTGGTTTGAAACTGAATTTATTTATGCGTTCCAACTAAACCTATAATGGAATACGGGCGAATGGTTGTACGCAGAAAGCAATTTTAGATTTGTGACACTGTTTACATATAAATTTATTGTTGTTAATACATTTTGATATTCAATGTTGCGGGTTTGTATGTGCTGTGTGTTCTGCGTTTTACTGTGCGGTTATTTGTAGATAAATTCAATAATTTGTTACTGAATAAATGTTTCATTGAGCTGCATGAAATTGTCATTTTATTTTGTATTTCGTTTTATTTATTCTACGTTATTGGGGCACGTGGTTGTCGAAGTTTGGTCTATAGACTTAGGCCTTCCTATATCCTATCTCTCATGAATATAATGAAGGTGTTTTGTAACCGAATGTAGAGGGTATGTGAATTTTGTTCACTCACACTACATTACAACGATGAACATGACCCAAAGTCTTTCAGAAGAATAAGACGCCTGTCTCTAGCAATACACATACACACATACATAACCTCACGCCTGTATTCCCCGACGGGGTAGGCAGAGGTGCATTTCTGCACCCACATTTCAACAGGTAAGTATATATCAGTCCCACGTAATAGGGGGCGAGCCTATTGCCGTTTTTCGGGCACAATTCCAGATTCCGTGCTGCTACTGAGAATTTCCTAATGGAAAAACCCAATAACACTTTGCCCGACCCGGGAATCGAACCCAGGACCTCCAGATCGCACGGCACATACTTGTGTGTCTAGCAATAGATTTACATATATGTCATATATGTATTATCATAGTTATAGGTAAAGAAGTTAATCGTGATAATCAACAAAGCTACACTAAAATAGCGAAACTTATTAAATTCTCACTGCTTAATCGTAGAGTTTCTAATATTTTAAATAAAGGCATAAATTACACAAAATAGGCTACGTATAACAGAACTGCGCGCAGTAGGTCCGGCTAGTTCAATAAAGCTAATTTTCATTATTCAGATGTAATAAATTAATAGTATCTGTTAGTATTTGTCATTATTAACTTCAGTGCGTAACTCGGGCCCGCACGCTGCCTGTTAATCGGCGTCGGGCTATCCATTAGCTCACTATGATTGCATCTCTAAACAGGAGCTGTCTACGCGCTTTGTCCGATATGCTGTCGATATCTTGGCATATTATTACCGTGCTTTCTATTAAGTAAAAGTTAAAATAAATCAGGGTTTAAATGCTTTTCAATAGAAAGCGAGGATCTTACGTGAAATCGAAGATATACAGAATTGGTTGAGGATACAAATCATTTATGTGATTGCGTAGGCTTCTGGCTGGATGGCAACCATGACACTCGCAGTCAGGTCAGACGTGACGCAGAAATTTCTGAAATTAGTATTTTTGCAATCAGAATCACCAAATCTACCGATTTTATACAGTTTTGAATAGCCTTTTAGAATCTTAGTCATAGAAGACGTATCGACGTCTACCGAGCAGCATCGAGCATTGAGTTACAAATGGTTACAAGTCACATTCTTGACAATTGAATATAGCAAGTTTGCTACCACACCGCCACTTTAATACACATCCAACTCATTTGAGAGATATAGATAAATACATCCAACAATCTCATACATAGTTGTGACCCGATACTAAAATTCAAGTCTTGTGTCGTGGGTAACAGGTACTATGAGAAACGTTTCGGTGTCATAAACACCCAGATCCGAAACAAATATTTGTGAATCACACAAACATCTCGGTGTGGGGATCGAACCCGCGGCCACTCGTTTCACAAGCTAGAAATTGGACAACATCGTCACGAGACTAACTATAACGCAAAATGCTGTAACAACACGTCATCCATTCAATAGGTCACGAGTTTTCTTACGCAAAAGACCAACAAAACGTTGATGTACCGTAAGGAGCCTCATCTCGGTAGCGGTAGCTGAACTAAGTTGATTTAGCCACAGTGGCGAGCGGTACCACGGTTTTATCCGCCTGATACCCGTCGCCACGGCTACTTGAGATATTGTGGTTGGAGTTGGAGGTTCGTTGATAAGCGCAGCGGATCTCGATTTGCCTCTTATTAAATTATCAATGGGTGTTAGGCTTTGTTACGGTCAAAGTGATTAATATAAATTTTATGGCTGATGATTTTTATTTGGCGTTGGTAATTGTATTTGACGTTCATTCTAGCGGGTTTTGTTGCTGTGTTTCGGCAATAATAATAACATAATTAGGTTATATAAAAATTACCACCTATTCTCTCTTACTGTTTAAATTCTGTGTTAATCAAACGGTAAATACGTGTTAATATGAATCATTACAAAAAAAAAGTGATCACTCGTTATATTATGTAATACAGTATATCAGCTTTTATTCTTTTGCATTTATTTTGAAGTTAATTATACCTACTTTAATTTCGCTAATCAGTATTATGTTAATGAAGGCGCCTGTATCTATCAGACGCAGGCTGGTAAAAAAAATTAAAAAAAATAACCATACCAAAATATCTGAAACTCCGCTGCGCCTATAAACTATACTAACCTAAAGTCAAGGTTATCGTTGTGGGGCACTCGCTGCATTCCTCTCAACCGCTTAATATATGAGCCCCAACTGTTCCTGGTGAAAACGTTACGAAAGCCTAAGAAAATTAAAATAAGTATATATTAACTTCACTTATCATGTTATCTCTAGCGCTAACGGAAAACGAACAGAACACACACTCCCCACTTAGATATTTTAAATTGTTTACTGTTGTTCTAGATTTCTGTAGTCTTTCGTATGTTGTCTTAGCCTTAGAGGGCTGATTTAAAGCCTGCAGTGATGCCATTTTTAGGCATTTTTTTTGTAATATCTTTGAAATTCGCCAGGCAGCTATAGTTTATGGCCAGTTACAAAAAAAAAAATTTAATTAAATTAGAATTTTTTTTTCTGGCATAGCTAGATGTTTCCTACCTTGTCACTTCAATATTATTATTATTAAGTTATTATGCATTAAATATATACATTTCAGGCTAAAAATATCCCGGTAAAATACATTTACCTACCTATCTATTTATAAAAAAAATATGTTAAAAATATATTTCACTTTTAAATTTTTCATCTTATTTCTATGTAACTATAAACTTACAAACACGTCTATATCCGTAAGGGGATAGATAGAGGTGTATTTTGAAACTTTTGTTTCTTCAACTGTTAAGTTCTATATCACGGGGCGCAAGCCTTCTGCTATTTTTGGGGCAAATGTGTATATTCTCCGAGCTGCTGCTAAAATTACGTTTATGCAAAAAAAGACAAAACTGTGCCTAAACCGGGAATCATACCCTATTAATAGCACGTCTTACATTGTGCAACGGGACCAACAAAAGCCAAAATTTTGTGGAAAACTGAATAACTAAAAGTTTTTTATGTATGAAGAGACTATGAAATTATTATATGTGGTACACAACTATAACACATAAAGGCGCTACATAAGTCTGTCTGGTGAATAAAATAAATCAACTTAAAAGTCATAAATTCCATTATACCTAAGTGACTTTACATTCATGGATTCCCTACTTCTGCGTGCTACATGTCGCTAAAACGCCATTTGCATAGAAAATCTTCCCCGCGATCGCATTTAGTACAACCAACGTTGGAATATTTCGAAGCGAAAATGTGGGCAATTTTGTTAGATATTTTCATTCACAGTAATGGATTCAGCGAATAAAATTCATATACTATTGTAAGAGCTTGCAAATACAATAAGTAGATGTCGCTTAATTTGGTGAAATTTATTTTATATGGTTTTCTGAAGAGCTAGATCCAATTTTGCGGCATTAGATAGATCCATAAGTCCCAGGTCGGGAAAAGTGTTATATTAAGGTATTTCCATTAGGAAAAAATCTCAGTAGCAGCATATGTGCATGCATAAGTTTTTTTATACGAGAGGAAAGCGCTTTAAGCTTGCCTTTCAGTACATTGGGGGAGATCGAAAGGGGTATGTCGAGGTCTCTGGCCTTCCCACTCGGCGCACGGGATAATTATCCGCTTAGCTGAGTTGTATATTGTTGTTATATATGTACTAGCTGTTCCCGTGACTTCGTCCGCGCGGAAAATTAATTATTAATAAGAAAATTTATAAACTAAAAGTAGCCTAAGTTACTCTATATTCATATATACATGTAGTAAAAAATGGTTATTTCAATATTACAAACAGACACTCAAATTTTATTTATATGTACGTAGCCTAAGTTACTCCTTACTACATCAGCTATCTGCCAGTGAAAGTCCCGTTAAAATCGGTCCACCCGTTTCAGAGATTAGCGGGAACAAACAGGCAGACAGACAGACAGACAGACAAAAATTGTAAAAAAACGTACCGTGTATACATCCATATATATACATTTATTAAAAAGCGGTTATTTCAATATCACAAACAGACACTCCAATTTTATTTATTTGTATAGATAAGCTAAGCACGAGAAGCCAAATTATATTTTTATCGTTGAAAATATAAAAACAGATGGTATGAGGAAAAATAAGAATGCATTGTATAGTAGTGTATTGCTCCAACACTCGATAGCTGCTCGATATCTGCGTTGTATACGAGTATTTCACCTTTTTTTAATAATACATACATACATACATAAACTCACGCCTGTATTCCCCGAAGGGGTAGGCAGAGGTGCATTTCTGAACCCACATTTCGCCAGGTATTTATCAGTCCCACGTAATAGGGGGCGAGCCTATTGCCGTTTTTCGGGCACATTTCCAGACTCCGTGCTGTTACTGAGAATTTCCTAATGGAAAAACCCAATAACACTTTGCCCGACCCGGGAATCGAACCCAGGACTTCTAGATCGCACGGCACATACTTGTACCGCGAGGCCACGAGGCAGTAGTAATAATACATTGGGTAACAATAATATAAACCAATATGTCGTATAAGCTCGAAAGGATATAAAATTGTTAGAATACAAATCGCCCGCTTTGCAATAGCATTTAA
Source organism: Hemaris fuciformis (assembly GCA_907164795.1). NCBI lineage: Eukaryota > Metazoa > Arthropoda > Insecta > Lepidoptera > Sphingidae > Hemaris > Hemaris fuciformis. Next base: position 5,181,260 of record OU015440.1, on the reverse strand, counting down.
CATCACATGCATAATAAGTTTAATAGTTGGGTGAAGTTTTTACCACTAGGCTCACCTGCCGTGGCGGGTGTTTTATCTTCTACGCGTGCAAAGGGTACTCGCTTTATTTGTCGCCTACTTGAAACGAGCAGATAGTCAACATTTTCACCCGCATTATTTCATTATCAACAGCCTTTGTCACGTCCAGTGCTGGACATAGGCCTCTCCTATGGCACGCCACTGGGCTCGATCGAATTTTTTAAACTTAAAATTCATAATAATTGCATGCTCTGGGAAAATTCGTTTTGTTCGCATGCCTTTGTCTCATTTAATATGGCATGGCATTAATTAGGTGCCGTGTGGTCCCTGTTGTGCCTAATGTAAATAAATATATAATTAGTTTCTAAAATACAACTTTTATTAAATATTTGACTGAAATTGTATGTTATGTTATAAATAAAATCATCAGTAACGATCTCTTTAAGTAGACCGAGCTTTACCCCTAAGTTCTTCATAATAGCCCTAAGATTTAATCTAATAATGTTCTCAAAAATAATTTGAAAATCTGACTTGTCATTACAATACGACTACAATCTATGCCTCCAATATAAAAATTCCAAATCAAACATCGAAATAACTACTTAATCTTCACAATAAATAAAGTGCGAATATCGTGTACAAGAATGTTGAAGACATCTGCCCAGCTAAGGTACCGGTGGCGCCTGCGTGTTTAATCGGAGACAAGTCTCAGTTACTAGCTCATTTAAATAATAGCCAGTTCAAACTACGAACAGTGAAGTGTTAGCTTTAGCACTTGCATTACTTATGTAAACATACCATCACTTGACTTGTGTCTAACGCACCTTTATTTATAAAAAAGTAAATTATAAGGTGAATGCGATTGGACTAGTGTTTTTTATAGCATGTCTGTAGCTAATTAAACAGGCAATTGACTGGACTTAAATGTTAATATGCAGTAGAACAGTTAATTCCTATACTGAGTTGTATATTTCTTTTTATCTGGATAAGTTACATGTTGCATTGCTGTACGGTGTAATCAGCATGTCGATTTTTATCATATTGTTGTTATATTTATATTATAAAAAACTTTGTAATTATTATTAAACATGCATACTTATAAGAACATTAAGGTTTCTTATCGGAATCTTTTTTGTTTTACTACAACTGTACCGATGCTACGACGTAGAAACTTTTATACAGAGATTAAAATCTAATGATTAAAAATAATATAAAAAAAACAGTACATAACCATGTACATGGCTAGCCAGACATGTCACGATGTTAATATTTATCACATTATATTTGATTACATCTAACGGCCTGCTCATTGTAAGAACATTGTCCATTTTATCTTAATTAGTCAATTTGCATACTGTCAATCTGTGCTATTAAGAATAGTTAACATATTATTAGATATTGAACGTCCTTCAATGTTGAGAGATAATCTTACATATTTGTAAGTCTTTTTTATTTTTTTGGCGATAATTTTAAAATGAAGACAGATGGAGAAAATAACAGAATAATCCTCCTAATTAAAAGGAAAGGATGTACAATCTGAGTATTGCATCTTCGCTTTAAAAGTGAGTGCGAGGAAGAGATACTTAAATATCTCCACTACGCACCCACTCCTAACTTATAATTCATCATCATCAGCCCACATACGTCCCACTGCTGGGCAAAGGCCTCCTCTATAACTTTTAGGTGTGCACGTTTCCTCCCGATGTTTTCCTTCACCGCAAAAGTAAGTGACAATTCATTGTGAATATGTACGCATAACGTCGAAAAGTCAGAAGTGTGTGCCTGGTGTTTGAACCCGCAACCGCCGAGTATCTCGACCGCGCATCTTAACCTCGAGACCATCACTACCTTTTATTTTCTATACTGTATGTCTACATTTCAACCAACTCCAATACATTATTCCACAAAAGTTTATTACCATAGGCTTTCGATGTAACGTACAATAGTTACAAGAAACTACCCAATATTGCTCCTAGGGTATGCCTTAATAGTTAATAGTACAAAATACGTCACTTAAAAGCTAGGTAAATCACACGGTCCGTGCGAAATCGTATTAGAACCACAAATAGGCCTTTCCTACTTGACTAAGCTATGTTCTGATGAAGTCTCGTTAACTCGCAAATTGGTACTTATCTTTTATACCCCTCTTGATTGATACGATGTCGGGCGCATGCGCTTCCTCGATGTTCACTATCTTAATTATTTATTTACGTCGATACTTAACTTTTAACGGTAAAGGATGCATATTACCAACATTAATGTGTCATAAATTTTAATCTATTAAAATAACTGTTCGACCCACGTGCTAGCTATTTAATTGAAGTTCTCATCATGAAAGCCTATAATTTTGAATTGATTCATAGCAAGCTTTTGAAAATGATATTAAGTGTACTGACTTTTCACTCAATTTCATGTCGACCAATCAATGATTAAGATCGATTAAAAGTCGATTAACTCACATACTATATTTTGCCTTCTTTTGTTCATTTTATTACGTACTATAAACAAATTGTGTAAAAATATACTCACGCGTCTATTCCCCGAAGGGGTAGGCAGAGGTGCATTACTGCACCCACATTTCGCCAGGTATGTATCAGTCCCACGTAATAGGGGGCGAGCCTATTGCCGTTTTTCGGGCACATTTCCAGACTCCGTGCTGTTACTGAGAATTTCCTAATGGAAAAACCCAATAACACTTTACCCGATTCGGGAATCGAACCCAGGACCTCTAGATCGCACGGCACACACTTGTACCGCGAGACCAGACAGCCTCGTGGTCTTGCGGTACAAGTGTTATTTTTCAACGTTTAGACAATTAAAACAGTATGAAGTATAGGAGTATGACTCGATATAGTAATATATGGACCCAGTAATTCTCTATCAAATCTGATTTAAAATAGTGTTTTAAAGTATTTGTACACTTTCAAAATCTTGTAAATGTTTATTCTTTTTACCACCGTCTATTCAATTTTTAAGATGCAAGTCGTATGTTGGAAGACTTGAACCAAATATTTGTGGTTCATTGAATTGCATTGCTCGTTTGCCTCAACTCCAAGTATCGTAGCTGTGTTTACACGCTTTTAGTACGCAAAAGTCGTAAGAATACATAGACGTCGAAAATTAAGGAAAAAACTACAAAAACTTACCTAAATACAGTCGAATTGATAGCATTGGATGAGCATTACGTAAGTCAACTCTTCTGTTCCTTAAGCATGTTCACAAGCTTAATGATTATCACGTTTTGGTCATTATAAAAGAATCGTGACACGCCATTTCGCACTCAATGTTTGTGCGAATCGGTCCTAATAGACTTGCTTAAAATCACTCATAGCGTAATCACAATGCGAATTTTGGCATTTTTATTACTATGCATATGCATAGTAATGCATATGTTCATCGTGGCTTCTATGCTAGAAGCGTTTTAGGCTCTATAATACTGAAATCATAATCTATCATATTATCACGTAAAAACACTTTATGTCAGTACGAGATACAATGAATGGACCAAGTGTTGTTAGGCTGAAAATAAAATAATAATTATTAGTCGGCAATGTCTATGAGCTAACAGGTAAAGGTAGAGAAGAGAGAAGGAACAAATGACGAGGATGAAGAAAGGGCAAACAACGAAAAAGTGGTAAGAGAAAAAAAAAGGAATACTCAATAAGATTTGATGATGGGTTTACAAATTACAAATTTACCGCGGTATTCATCGATGAAGTTGAATTTAGCTTTTTACCAGATTTAGATTACCTGGTCTACAGAACCCAATTTTAATCCAATCGGAAATTGACTCTCACACTTCATCCGAACCGTTTCAACGCCAATGAGACTATAAACACTACATTTTCCATCATTATCTCTCCGATTATGCTTATTAAATCATAGCAATTTGAAGATAAAACGATTTGCATTTAACACCATCGATTACGAATCATTATAACAAGCTCCATTATAGTGGGCGTGTGACCAAGTTTTTATTTGTAATTATTCTAAGTTGTAATCTTTGCAAGCATTAGGTACATTAAATGCTAAATTCGAGTTATTATCTGTAGGTGCCAATCATCTGACATAGGCGGTTATTGACCCTGTATCAAAAAAATGTTACAGATAGGTATTATTTGTCATTATGTCAAATTAACCGCTAAGTAAATGAATAATGAGTGTATTCGAAAAGCAACGCGTGGGCTGTTTGCGACTCGCTTTGATTGAACTTAGAATTAAAAAAATATGATTAATTAATTGTCACTTGGATAGATGAAGCGTAAAGTTATTTGTTATTGAGGATATTTTATAGGCTTTGCCTCAGTTGCAAAAAATGTCTCGATAAATCAGATATGATTTTTGTAAATAGTTATAACAGTAAAAAAACCTTAATGTGACATTAAAAAAGTGTCAGAAATCACGGGACGTTTCGAGCTGACCTGAGCAACACCAAACCGCAACAGTTTTTTATTGTCAATGAAATGTGAACTTTTGTTCCAATTCTTTTTGATTAATTTCCTTGATATATTGATTCGAGATAATGGCATGATATTGTCACGCAGCGTTACCTACTGCAATTTAATAGTGTTATGAATATTATTTAATGAGAAACAGGCTGGTAAGTTCCGGGGCTCATCAATGGATGAGGAACCCAAGTATAAATCATTTTTTCTTACTTACCCGGTAGTTTTTGAACATACATACTGCTGTATCATTCCGGATAAATTATAAAGGAACGTTATACTGAATAAATAAATTTAAATCTAGCACAATTTTTTGTGCATCTTTGTTATGGTAAATATATGGTTATTTAATAAAACTTTTTAACGACCGAAATATGTTTTCTGTCGTTTATGGACTATCATAAACAAAACAAAATTACTTATACTCTATGATTCCGTTAGTAATTGGAATTCGTTTAAAAATAAGCCTAAAATTTATTGAAACATAAACAACACTATAGAATTGATTCTCTGAATCAACCATTTCGCTAAATCAACCATCCTTAGTACTATGTTACAGCGCAATTTTATTCATAAAATCCAAAAATACCGCATGATTCAGCAAGTATGGGATAAACTTATTTTAAAGGACACAGGAAAATAAAATTTAAAAATAAAATATTATAAATGTATTAAACGCAAATGCCGCTGGTAAATAACTGTTTAAAGCAGTTAAACCTCCATTATTGATATTGCTAAATGCTTTAATGATATTAAAAACTTCACAAGACTAATAAGCTTCGGATTAAGTTTAAAGGTTCTACAATAGTATGTATTCTGTTATTTTATGAGCTTAAAATAATGTATTCAATTTAATTTTCTAGTATTATTTTATATTCACCAAAATAAAATGCCAATTAAATGTGCTTTTGTAGTTTGTTTCTCGGGGCTGTGTAAGTCTATCGACAGACATAAAATATGCCGCCTGTATCTCTAAAGGGGTAGGCAGTATTGAAATGTTACACCCACGTTTCTTAAGCTGCGTGTCAGCTCCCGCGTAATTGGAGACGAGCCTATTAGAGTTTTTCGGATTTCGTGCCGCTAATGAAAATTCTCTTAAGGATAACACTTTGCCCGACCATCGAATTGAAACCGGGACTTCTGTAACGTGCATTAAAAAGAGTTTTTCAAATAACTTTGACGCCGAAGCGAGAGCATCCAACATAGCGTTACATAACACAACTAGAACAACCGTTTATTATAATTTTATTACCGGTAAAATATCGTATACAAATTGGTTTAAGTACAATGTTATGTGTCAGGTCTCGCCTAATGATAATGCGAGCAGCGCGATCATTAAGGTTGGCAACTCTACGAAAATTCCTTTCATACCTATAATGTTTTTTTGACTAATATATTTATTAGCGTAGCTAATATTTTGATAGATGTGTTTAACTTATACTTATGAAATCAATATTTTAAATGTGAATATGTTGAACCGAGAGGAATGAAGAAACCTTACACACATTTAGGTTTGCTTTGTTTGGAACTTTAAAAATGGAACTTTCTAATAAATCATAATTTCTGAATAAGTTTTCCTCGTTATTTCTGCGGTCTAAATTGCTTTTTTTAATTAAATAAATTCTGAATAGCAACAAAGTGTTGTAAAATGTGCCTAGAAAACCGCAATAGGCTCATCACTACAACGTTGTATTTAAAACATCGTTGGGGAAACTTTTACGTGGAAAAACATCTGTACCTCGTGTGTCTCTGACTGCCTCGTGGTCTCGCGGTACAAGTGTGTGCCGTGCGATCTAGAGATCCCGGGTCGGGCAAAGTGTTATTGGATTTTTCCATTAGGAAATTCTCAGTAACAGCACGGAGTCTGGAAATGTGCCCGAAAAACGGCAATAGGCTCGCCCCCTATTTCGTGGGACTGATACATACCTGGCGAAATGTGGGTGCAGAAATGCACCTCTGCCTACCCCTTCGGGGTGAGTTTATGTATGTATATCTGTACCTATCTCAATTTCTTTTTTATACAATACGGAAACCTTATCTTTTTAATACTAGCTTTTCTAAAAAGTGACGACCCTAAAACCGTTACGTCATACACAACGAGCCGAACAAAGCGGCCGTCCCCGGTACATATATTAATTTCGGTACAAACCATAAAATGTGATGTGATTACGGTGCACAGTAATTTTGATGGGCAATTTAGTGTACCTGATGAAAAGCAGTTGCACTGTTGTGAAACACTACGCACCTAGGTAATTATGGCTATGAATTATGTGTAATTACATCGGGTACGAAGGCGTTAATGTGCACGTTGTCGATTATCAAAATTTGATTTAAATGCTTCAAGATCTCATTTAGTGCATCTCGGCGCGGAGTTCGAGCCCGCGGCCTCTCGTTTCACAAGCTGGTATCTAGCCAACTCTGCCATGCGGCTGTCAATAATTACGAATTTGGTAAATGTCTAAGTCGGAGCATTCTTTGCCTTGTCCCTAGCCTTGGTTGCTATCCCATCTCTAAGCGACTTTCTTAGATATCGCTTTGGGAGATGAAATAAAATGTGTTACCTAATCTTGTCAGTAGTTTTTGTTTGTTATAAAAAAATAAATTACCATGTGCAACGAACCATAATATTTAACATTTTTGTTAAAGTAATTTAAATAATGGAAGGAAAGGTAATGTTTTGTAAGGTGACAAAAAAAATTTTTGTATTTTTTATAAGAAAATGATATAATGCTCTACAAACGATTACCGGCAATGTTTTAAGTGAGCAATTTATGTTGCAAAATATTTTTCGCTTTCATATCCGATTTCATGTAAATAGCATTTTAATGTCGCCACTTTCCTTTTCGTCTAATGTATCGCAATTTGTAGCGATTACTTTTATGCGAAAATAAAAATATGTTATGCGTATTGGCGCCTTCATTCAAAGAAAAAATATAAACTTTTTATTGACTAATTTGTATGAGACGGTCGTAAAATATAGAAAGCGTGTTTAAATGGTTTCACTAATTATTCATGTAAATTATTCGTGTAATGAGTAAAATCATTTAATTCGGTCTTCAACGAGCAATTATTATATAAGAATTTGTAAGTATGAAAGCAGATAGAAAATTACGGCTTTTTAGAAAATACTCGTAAATAAACGCTAGAGAGTAAATAAAAACCAGTTGAAGGAGGCTCACTCATATTTTCTGCCCGTATCTAATGTATTGAAATATACATTAAAACAACATTAGTCGCATAATATGATATTATTAAAGAATATATTAACTTCTTCTCGTCCGCCAAGCCGTACTATGCCAGCCAGCGTGGTGGACTAAGGCCTAATCTGTTGCAGAGGAGGCCCGTGCCCAACAATGGGACGTATATGGGCTGATTATATCTTAGTTATTTTTTTAGATTTATAATAAATATAGCCTAATTTTGATTTTCTGATAGCAAAATCGATTATTATATTGTAAAAATCGATAAAAATTTTCATCGATTAAATTTCATGTATTTCTTAAGTAAACATTAAAGAGAAATATATTAACTATCGGTTAAGTGGTTAGGGTAAGGACCGACCTTGGTGCAACCACAAGTAATATGAGGCGTGGTCATCCTTTTTTATCATATCCTGTTTATTCTCTAGTTGTCGGCTAAAAATAGATAGCCAGTGACACATTTATACTACTCGGTTATACTTAGACTGAAGTTAAGGGCAATGTTTTGTGTAATTAATTAATACTCATGGAAACTTGTTCACAGTATATATGGTATTCAGGCTCTCTATTTTCATCACCGCATTGAGACAAATAATAAATATTCGCAAGGTGGCTGGCAGCGGTTGGATGAGGAGGGCCGAAGATCGAGCCCAGTGGCGTGCCATAGGAGAGGCCTATGTCCAGCAGTGGACGTAAAAAAGGCTGCTGATGATGATGATGATGATGATTGAGACAAAGCTATCTCTTAAATTGTTTCGGGTCTACGTGTTTAAAGAATCTTTCGTAGTTTGTAATACACAAACCAAGACTATTCAGTACGCGTAGAGAATTAAAAAAAAATTGATAATTACAAGTCGTGATGGCCTTGAGGTTTAGGCACGCGGTTGAGAATCTCGACGGACGCGGGTTCAAACCCCAGGCGCACACCTCTGACTTTTCGAAGTTATGTTGGTATTCAAAAGAGAATTATCACGTACTTTAATGGTAAAGGAAAACATCGTCATGAAACCTGCACACCTAAAAGTTCTTAGGAATTTCTTAGGTGTGTAGTCCGCCAACCCGCACTAGGCCAGCGTGGTGGACTAGCACTAGGACAGCAGTGGGACGTGTATGGGCTGATGATGATGATAATTACATTGTTGATTGTATATTTCTGAGTTTGGGACAGTCGATGTATGTTTGTAACACTTTAACGTTATAATGGCTGAACAGAGTGGGATAATATTTCTATAACCGTGTATTAACTAGAATAACTCCAAATTAAGTTTTTTTATTACGCTACTGGTGTAGTTTAATTACGTACATGAACTTGTCTAGGAAAAAATTGGTAAATATATTGCTCATCGACTTTTGGTGACGGCCATTTTGATTTTTTGACCTGGATCTAATTTTGCAATCAATGCAGAAGAATCAATATCAACAAATATCCGTAATTTTGTCTTAAAAACACCTACTTATTTACCGAAAATGACCAATTACAAATCTTGATGCTGGAATCAAACTTGATGTTTTTCGTTCCAAAAGCAAATCAATACCTTACTAAATATACACGCAATAAAAAAGTAATGAAGTCGGTATACACGAGCGTATATCTTTCGAAACCTTTTATTCCCTTATCTTTTAAAACAGCTGTTTAATCTAGAACGACACGACAGCATACTAAGAGTATTTTGCACTTGTAACAGGGGTAAAAAAAAAACAAAAAAAAAACAATAAAAACATCTTGTGGTGTAAATGAGATGTTATTGCATTCATAACAACGACCTGACAGACCATCCATCTCGGGATACGTAGTAATTTAATTACTGTCTCTATTAGATACATATCTCTGTGTTATTGATGTCGTTTGTTATAAAACGAGGCATGTTTGGAGTCGTTTTATTTTGGACATTTTTTTTCCCATAAATGGCTTTAACTGACTTCAAAAAAGGAGAAGGTTCTCAATTCTTTAGTTTTTTGTAATATTGGTTACCTCAGAACTTTCGACTGGATGAACCGATATTTGTTAGTGTCATCTGACCAACCGACTGCAACGGATTGTTTATAAATTATTCTTTTAAAAATAATGTCCAATTCTTTATCATCCTAGCAAAAAGTCTGAAATATTTTCTTTTGTAACACAAACGTTTCTATGTGACATGTTATTAATTTTGTTTTACTTTACTATCCAGGCTCCAGAAAGGTCTAAATTCAAGAATTTCTTGGTATAACAAACCACCATAAAAAGTATTATAGGTAATTTGGACTATCCGTTCTTCGGTCAACTAGTTCCTTCATAAATCCAAGTCACTAGTCATATGTGATGAAAAAGGCAATAAATCAATAACGCTACAATAGTAATAGTGAGGATGTCGATACTTCTCCTTCATGGGAATATCTAGAAATTATTGTCAATACGTAATAACGTTGAAGTCAACCGGATTGAGTCAATTCCACAAATACATGACTATTTCCCATCAGACAAACAGGTATTATAGAATTATAATACCGTTTCTGTCCTTAATGTCAGTGTTCTCGCAGTTGCTACCCACATACGCCTCGAGTAGATTGAATTGCAAAAAAATGCAGTGCAAATGTGTCATGTAGAGGAAAATTACTTTATTGGCGAGTTCTGTTCAGATGGAGTATGATTATCGAACCCTTAATTTCTTGAATGTTTAAAGTATTTCAAAATATAAATATTCTCGAGAATAAAAAACTATTAAGTTAATTTATAATAGGTAGGTACTGTTGTCGCCTACTAGTTTCTTCAAAGCAAATACCCTCTCTATCAACAATTCACTGTTTGAAGTTTGAATAACATCATTAATATTATATTTTTTTCTTTTCCAGACTGAGAATGGAATACTCCAGCCATTTGCTCCTGACCGTGGTCTTCGCAACCCTCGTCATCCACTCACAATGTGCGCCGACTCCGAGAAGATCACGGGCAGCCACGCTACCAGAAGACACAAGCCGGGACAGCAAGCTTCAAGACGAATTTAAAGAAGCTACTACTACCACTCAAGCAGCCCCAACGAATAGGAGAAACAAAGCATTGAATTTGTTCGGCTACTACCCCTCGTTCTTAACATCAAGTTTCGACTATGCAGATGATGACGATGACGTCAATTTCACAGTCAACGACGAGAACTTCGAAGACGAGGAGATTTCGAGAACCATCCCTACAAGACGCCGTCAACAGAACAAGAAAAAGAACGGCAATGGAGACGTTTACCCCAACGACAATATCAATTCTTTGCAATATGATAACTCGCCTATCTTCTATATTAGATTACCCCCTACTCCATATATGTTTGTGCCTGGCTTAGGATACGTTTCCCAACCCCCCAGTCTTGGTCCTCCGATGTCTCCTTTGATGCCTCAAGTTTCAGCCCAAATGGGTGACCCGTTCATCAATTTGCCAATTGATTTCGTTTCCAATGGAAAGCCAACTGGCGTGTACCAGTGGAGCGGCGCTCCTGCTTATTCTCAAGTTCCACAAATGCCAGTCGATCCGTTTGGATACGGACCTCAGCCCATCATGCCAGCCCGTCCTAGTTATAACATGCCTACTTACCAACCTAAACCCAAACCTGCTCCGACCAATTCCAAAGTAACCAATTTGAAAGGCCAGTTCATGTTCAATGGTAAACCTGGTGAAAACGTGTACGTTCTAAGAGATACGTACAACTCAATTTATTCGGATGCTCTTCAAAACTTCTATCCTTAGAGCGCCTCTTTTAGATTAGGAATTGTGCGAATGACTCGTATCGAGTCGACGTAGGCTAGAAACAATATGGGGACCAACTTGGCTTGTAAAAATAAGAGAGTAAAGAAAGTATGAAAATAAATTACTTAGACGAAAGTCGTGAAATCCGTAAAACATTGTAGGCTGTTTAACGGCATTCGAAATGAAATTACACACTTAGCTGTGAAGAGTCGATAATTACTGCCAATTCTTATGACAATCGGTGCTTTTGGGTTGGGTGATGTGCAAAATACGTAGCTTATTGTGTGAGTCCAAACTTATGATTAGCAAGGACTTCATGTAATATAATAATGGAGTTACCCACGAAGTAAAAGTTACATCGTAAATAGTACCTTAATAACGATATGGCGATTGAGTTGATTCAAAACTTTAGTGCGACAAGTTACAAACATCATGTAAAACATGTAGCTTTTATTTTGTGGTTATCTTTACGACATTATGTCGTATTTTAATTTTGTATGCTTGCAATATTATTTAATATTTAATGCCTGTGTTACTTACAATTTAGTTATACTGATAAGAACTAATTTTGCGTGCATTTATTTTACTGTACTTAATTAGTAAGAGAAAGCCTGTCCGTGCCGAATTATGAATACTATTGTTTTACTTCCTATGTAATTAGGATCGAATATTTGAATAAATTTGAGTCAGCGCTTAGTTAATTATTAATTTATTATTCTAATATTTATTATAATTTATTGTAAATTAGTTTTAAGGTTTTTCTATTTACCAACAAAATGCATGTTTATAATAGATAGTTTTATGATTTGTAAACTAAAGTAATTTAATGTCCCGATCACAGAAAAATGTCGTGGAAAAAAATGCAATACTTATGGAATTAACGAAAACCCATAGAGCTACTTCAAGAAAATAAAATAGCTTTCACTATTTATAGCCTTCAACAGAGCTTAGTGGCCAGCTTATGAGAAAAATTACAAACAAGTCATATCAGCCCATCGTTCTATTGGATCACTAAAGAACATAATGGAAAAGGCCCTCCCCAGGCCATACTCTACCATACTGGCTCAGTTTGATATCCGATGAATCGTGTTTCATACAATTTGGTCCCTGAACAAAATTTGCTATGTATGAATATATTTATATAATTTTGTATATATACAAAAAGTGTTAATAAATAAATAAATATACTTACTACAAAATACCAATGTACAACAGTTATTCCAATTGATCATTGCTGCATTGTAGTGTAATTGTACATGGTATGCAAATATTGGAATATTTATTTAGATCAGCTTTAGAACATCCAATAGTACTTTTGTAAAAAATACAAAATGACCACAGTTTATTTGATTTATGATTATGATTGGGTGATTGAGAGTATATAAGTACACCAGAATACTAATCGAAAATTTTTAATTATGAAGTTTTGGTGATAAATATCCCTCGAAGGTAATATTAGATAGTACATAATATCTACATATTTGATGTTAATCACTAATTTATATGTTTAAAGTAATGATTGCCTCAAAATTTATGCGCGTGGTCGAGACAAATCTCAGCGGTCGCGGGTTCAAACCCCAGGCACTCACCTCTGACCTTGACTTAACAAACCGCATAAGACGAGCGTCTCGGCCTAAACCCTAATAGTAAAGGAGGTCCATGTCAAGCAGTAGGACGTATATGGGCTGATTATGACGATGATTATTTTACTGTTATACAATACACGATATTTGATACGATGACAACTAAGATATACGAAAGAGTTGTATGGTACAATACACACAAGTTCGAAATCCTATTGCTTAAGGATTGATATAAATCAAAATACTATAAAGTATTTTTACACTAAAACACACGAAAACAAGCGTTTTGCAAACATAAAATAAATAGTGTAATAATTCATAACTCATTTACATTCCTCGATTTTTTTCGATCGACATTAGTGCGATTGAATAGAATCGAACGTCATGCTATTGAGTTAATTTTATTGTCTACGGAAAGTTCTAGAATAACTAGAATTTTGCCACGCAAAAAACACAAAAACTGAATGAAAATCTGTATTAAAAAGTCATCTACAGCTTGTACGTTATTTCCACAAGCGTAATCATACTAGGTATACCGTATACCTATCCTTATTTTTATAAATGGATGTGTAAATAAATACTTTTCGCTATTTATTTTTATTACGAATCCATGTATACAATAATGTTTTTAAGGTTTGCCTACGTTTAATGGATAGTCAATTAATGTCACAATACAATGTTTAGTTTTAAATAGTTTTAATGGCATTTTATATAATAAGAATCCGTCCGATAATTTAGTGTTTGGATATTAAATTAGAAATAATAAAATAAAAAATCAATAAAATATTTCTAACTGCCTTTACACACGTGTTTCATTCTAAAGCCTGTCATTATTAAAAACGTACATATTCTAGGCGGTCGGAGGTTAGAATCCTTTCGACTTCCTAATAAATTATCACGCACATTTATAGGGTGCGAAATCGTGAGGAAACACATAAGTAATGACAAATTTCTCCACGGGGAATAACTAAGTCCCGATAATAATTACAAGTTTAATGTTGTGGGCAATTCATTAATAAATAAGCGATGGAATGCTTACTTCAATGCCACTGACATTGTACCTACCTAAAATATTTTTCAAAGCTGACGTGTTGCTCTTTATATTTTTGTTTAGCGAAAGACTGTAATATATTTTTCGTATAATAAAACGCACTGAACTGTCAAAAACAGAATGATGGTCCTGTCAGCGTAACTGTCAGTATGACAAGTGTCAAAATTACACAGTCTAAGCACTCTGCACTGCATAAAAAATAAAAAAATAAAAGCATCCAAAACTCATATGAACAGTAAAAAAAAAATAAGCTGAACAACACAGATTTCTATGTTATAAATAAAGTGTTAAACAAAAGTAGTGTAACAGTCTTTAAATATTAGAAAACGAGACGATCATCTGTACCAATGGGTTCCGAATGACGACGTGCGTAAATGTGGAAAACAAGCAAAAATGTTTAGTGTTTTTATTATTTAGCCGCGTTGAGTGTTCAGTGCCGTGATGTTTCGAAGCAGGAGTTGGTTTGGCGCCACTTGGGGTCGGCCTAAAAACCCTCATTCTTTAGAAAGGTTGAAATATTTACATAACATTCTATGCAAGAATACAACAGTATCTGAGAGCAATCGAGGCACATTAGTGGAGTCCTTGAGGTGTATAGCCGAGATACTAATATGGGGTGACCAGAATGATAGCTCAGTTTTTGAGTAAGTATCTATTTGTGATAAGAGAGGCATGTAGTCCCTTATTATTACTAAGTGTACAATGTTTTTGATATCAGTGACATGTAATTACTAGTCATGCATATAAATTACATTTACTCATTTATGGTATTCAAGATTGATAAGTTTATTATAAAATAATCTGAGAATAAATTTTACATTAATTTGGCAAAGTATTTTAAACAAGATAAACCTAAAAATGAACAATTGATATAATAAACATACCCTTCACTATGTTTTACAACTGAACTTATGTATAAAATTGTTTTAACTTTCTAAAATCTAAATGAACCTGTTTCAGAAAATGAATGGTTAACAATAATATTTTTACCTGGTTATATTACCACCTTATTTATGTGGTTTAGGTATTTTAT
Source organism: Hemaris fuciformis (assembly GCA_907164795.1). Classification (NCBI taxonomy): domain Eukaryota; kingdom Metazoa; phylum Arthropoda; class Insecta; order Lepidoptera; family Sphingidae; genus Hemaris; species Hemaris fuciformis. The sequence continues at coordinate 5,166,218 of OU015440.1, read as the reverse complement.
AATACTTTTCTTTTAGCTTCTTCCTGGAGAAGAATATGCTGTCATATTTCTTGAGAATCATGAGACAGAAATGTGGTGGATCATCTTATGTGTGTGTGCAGTTATTACAAACACTAAATATACTCTTTGAAAACATCAGGAATGAAACGTCTCTCTGTGAGTTGAACTGTGTTAATATTTAACAACAAAAAAAAAACTTAACATCAAATGATATTCTCTATAGACAAATTTCACCTCAAAAAAATTAAAAGTTTAGAATAGGAAAACTTATCCTAGCCCTGAAGCATAGGTATATGCAGTCTTTTGGTAAACTTTTAATATGTTTGAGAAGAAAGCTATTTGCATGTTTGTGTATGGGACAGGACATTATTTATTATGTCTATTTATTTTTTTCTTTATCTTGGAATTATATGAGACTGTCTGAGAATGTGTTGTATTTCCAATAACAAATATAATTTTTAGAGTTTTATTCAGATCATATCACCATTTGCTTGTAGATAATAATAGTTCCGTGGTGCATTTAAGTTATTATATTATCTCAAGCCAAACTGTACCATGTGTTTCTATAAAACATTCTTAAGATTGCAATTGATCACTTTAGTTATATATTTTGTGATCAATATGAAGGTACATGAAGCTAGCGTTTGTTAATTGCTATGTACAGAAATAAGAAATTACAATTATAAATGTTAAAACAACATAATCATATTTCCAGTGTATTTTTTTAGTAAACAGTTTACAAAAATATGTATGTTTTTAATACTGATTTATTTACCTTCATAAAAATCAAATATCCTATAATAGATATTCGAATGAGGGAAATTAATGAAGTGCCTGATAAAAGGCCATTGTATTAACATTAATGTTTTGGCTTGCATATCAATTCATGTTTGAATACATGTGTTAATGTTAATGTCCGTTTAATATACCATATTGACACTATCTTGTATGATAGTGCAAATAAATGGCTACACAATAATTAACACACAACACACTGGAGAGTGGCATGAAAGTATTTTCTGTTCAGACACAAAAGCAACAATTGTCATATGAGATTCTTATCAGAAATAATATTTAAAAAAGACATACTTATTTCATGTTATATTTATCTATCAATTAATTACATGACAAGAAATATATTTCTGTGTTATAATATAGCTCTAAATATAAGATAATTGCAAAAGTATGCACTGAAATTTGTGGTATTAAAAATGTAACAGCACTCAAATCAAATTTGGGTATTGTAACCTACACTAGTATGTCGGAATCATTTAAAAAATGGTCTAGACTTTAACAGTTTTAACAAATGTATCCCATTTCATTCTATTTTTCTAAGTGTTGTAATTACTTTAATATATTTTGATTTTACAGATTATTTACTAAGCAACAACCATGTGAACTCCATTATTGTGCATAAGTTTGATTTCTCCGATGAAGAAGTAATGGCTTATTACATATCATTCCTCAAGACGCTCAGTCTCAAACTGAACAATCACACCATACATTTCTTCTACAATGAGGTATGTTTTATGCATTAATTATAAAATTGAAGTATTATTATAATGAATATAATTGTTTTCATACTAAACTAATTTAATGACTGCCTCGTGGTCTCGCGGTACAAGTATGTGCCGTGCGATCTGGAGGTCCTGGGTTCGATTCCCGGGTCGGGCAAAGTGTTATTGGGTTTTTCCATTAGGAAATTCTCGGTAACAGCACGGAGTCTGGAAATGTGCCCGAAAAACGGCAATAGGCTCGCCCCCTATTACGTGGGACTGATACATGCTTGGCGAAGTGTGGGTGCAGAAATGCACCTCTGCCTACCTCTTCGGGGAATACAGGCGTGAGTTTATGTATGTGTATGTAATTTAATGAATATATAATAAGTTTCCTTTAACACTCCGTTACCCGCGCCCCTATTTGGTACGTGAGTACTCGCGCGCTCTACATATGTAGAACAATTTCATTTCTAATTTTTATTCAGGAAAGTTTAACTGATATAAAAAACGTTTTAATTATATTAAATTATACTTTATTCCAAACCTTTAACAAACAAAATAGTTGTAACAAACTTAATAGGAACTCAGTATCAGACTTTATGGTAACTTAAAGGAAAATTACACATATTTTTGCTTATCTTCATGTATTAGTGTTTATATTTTATTTACTCATTTCTTCTACTTGATTTTCGTTTTGCTGAGAACAGTCAGGACATTGGAGAACTTGATGTGCAGGAAAAATCCACTTGTGGCATGAAGAACATGGCTTCCTCGTAGATTTATTACGTGCTCTGCCACAGAACGAACATTTTCCAACTCGACCAGTAATTGGGGGTTGTGGTGAACATTAAGGCAGCTGAGATGGATTTTCTAAATCTCATAGCATGTTTCCTTTCATTTTTAAGGATTTTGGAAAACTTGCTATGGTAATTCTTAGTTTTATGCATGGAGTCACTAAGTTGAAACCAATGTAATATAAATATTCTTTTCTCTCCCTTTTGTTGGTATACCCTTTTTTATTATGTACAAAACATAACCATTTATGGCACCTATATTTATTATACCAAAGAAAATGGTAAGTGGCCATCGTCTTAAGTTTCTGGATATATCATAAGCGCTACACATTTTATGTACTATATCCACACCCCATTTAGTTTTGTTGTAAAATGTTATTATTTCCGGCTTACGTTTTTCCTCCGTTTGTTTATCAATACATCCATCATAATGCATAGTTGAATACACTAACACCACTTTATTTGGTTTTGGCTTGTAAGACACCAAAGTACCTTGTTTTTGAAACCCGAAACCTACAAAATCAAAATTTCTGATTCCTTCATTCACGCCATTATTCTGTGTAAGAAATTAAAGAAAACTTACAAATACAATATAAAATATCGTTATATTTAATAATATACAAAGGCTCATATCAAATAACAACAATTAAAAGACTCACCTTATATAAACACAATCACTAACTCCCGACAACAAAGTAACGTGAGTGCTCGCGCGCTCTACTATAGTAGAATTAAGTTTTTGCAGTCCGATTTTTCACACGTGCGCTCGCGTTGCAAGCCACGCAATGCTCTATCGTGTTCACCAGTTCATAGTGGCAGCATACTGAGAGTTTGTGTGCAGTCTACCCTCAATTTAGGTTGTTATTATCGAAAACGCAAGCCTGTTCTACTATAGTAGAACGCGCGTGTAACGGAGTGTTAAATAATGTCTTGTTAAATCTTTACCAGATTTCATTCTGATAAATATGTCCGATTTAGAATTATATTTATTAGAACTTTTAAAATAAACTGTTTTAATTTTAAGTGATAAATATTAATTATGGCTAATAATGCATTAAAAATAGAATTATCTTATTGTCATCTAGTTACGTATAAACAGGTGTAAAACCCGATATATTGACGTCCATGTGTATTCTGTTATAAGTAAACCGTACTTGTGTCAATGAGAAAGTCTTTTCGCGCCTAATAGGACCATCGTAATTATACTGCCTTTGTAATTGACGGCCCCGTGGCGTAGTTGGCTAGGTACCCGTTTGCGAAACGAGAGGCCGCGGGTTTGATCCCCGCACCGAGACAAATGTTAGTGTGATCCACAAATATTTGTTTCGGGTCTGGGTGTTTGTGAGACCGAAAAGTCTCTCGTAGTTTCTGATACCCACGACACAGGACTTGTATCCTAGTGTGGGATCAGAACTATGTATGTGACTGTTGGGTGTATTTGTATTTATAAAAAAAGGTCTGATAATAATACGCATACACATATACTTAAGATCATAGCCTCGAATTTCTACTTCGTAATAGCTATGTTTTTAACTCCCGTGTATTAGGATACGGGCGGATCACTATAAAACGGGAATATTTCTACACTACGTGCTGATACTGGGAATTTCCTTTTAATTTAACGGGTAAACCCTATAAAACCTTGCGCGACCTGAGACCTCATGATACCACGTGCCAATTTATCCCATGATGCCAATTAAGGCAAAGTTATAATTTATAAAGGATAAAATATCAGCGATTGTAAATATGTACATGCGTTAAATTATACGTAATTTCAAGGTTATATAGAAATAAAACAAGTTTTAAGTTGCGGTAATCTGCGATGATTATTTACTACCAAAGTGGTAGGCAGATTTGTATTCCTATCCACGTTACGTCAACTGTGTTTATAGTTCCGCGTAGTAAGGTGCAAGACTAATGGTATTTTTCCCTACTCGGGAATCGAACTCTGATCCTCTCGATCGTACACTTATGCCTCGAGACTGAAGAGGCTACCTTAAAATAACATTAAATAAACCGTGTTTCAAGTTAGTGTTTTATTCGTTGCTTTTAAAAATGTGTTGCAATGTATTTTGTTTAGCTAACGTTAAATAGATGGTGAAAACGTGTTTTGTTGTTTATCACTTCGTACGTGAATAGATTAAGAAATGCCAGGAATAATATTAATACTAGCCTTTCAAGTTTTATCAATAGACTTAATAAATATTATCTGGGTGTAAAAATATAGGTATACAGATGTTTGCTGTTGTAAACGTATCAGGAGATGGAATGATGTTGTTTTTTATCAAGAGTACTTATTGTAATAAAGACACAATATCTTTATTTGTTAGTGAAGTCCGAGCGATCCTTTTTTGAATAAGAAATTCAATAAAAGATTTATAAAGTGCTAATGTTAGTTTTTACGAACAGCACCCGCCGCGCGCCTACCGATCTTTATGGCGCCTATAAGTCGTCTTTTATCACAGGCAAAGTAAACATATTTACAATTAAATTATAAAAAAATTATTTTTACAGAAAATTGTGCTATGTAAAAACCGGTTTCATTTCATATAATAAAAAGAGAATTAATTTGTTCTATTAATACAAAAAAATGGCATTGCCAATTCAAACAGTCGTCTTCACGAATATATACTTGGCTCATTTAAATAAAACGATAACGGTATTTTTGTATACTTATATTTAGATATTTTTAATAATATTTTCTTTTGTATTTTCAAGATATTCGTCATCAGCCCAAATATATCCCACTGCTGAGAACGGGCCTCCTCTACAACTGAGAGGGTTTAGGCCTTAGTCCACCACGCTGGCCTAGTGCGGGTTGGCGGACTATACATCTAAGAAATTCCTAAGAACTTTTAGGTGTGCAGGTTTTATCACGATGTTTTCCTTCACCGTTAAAGCAAGTGATAATTCATTGTGAATACACACATAACTTGGAAAAGTCAGCGGTGTGTGCCTGGGGTTTGAACCTGCGACCGCCGAAATTCTCGACCGCGCGCCTAAACCTCGAGGCCATCACTGCTTTTCAAGATAGGTTGTGTGTTTTTTTTATGAACTATAAGAACCTATAGCGAGCCTCAATAGTTGATAGGACTATGGTATTATAAATTGTTGAATTACAAACGTTAACCCGTCGGGTTGACCTATAGAAGTGTAGGATAAAGGCAATCAAGTGATACGACGTAGCATTTTATTAACGACGGAAATATGTAGGTTCTTTAAGGCCGATATGGCTGGTAGACCCATGGGACAAATTACGACACGCCATGTCATCGGTATTCATTTATTGCACTGTAATATAAAAGCTAGACTATAATTGTCTATGCTTGATATATTTATCATACCGTGCACTTTGGCTGCACTGATATCACGCATAAAGTGAATCTATCGTTTGAAATAATTATTAAAAATATGTTTATAAATTTATAGGTAGAACAATTTAATCAATTTATAGATCTATTATATAGTCGTATACAAATACTATTCTTAGATGTTAATAGTCATATACCTACAGACCAATAGGCAGAGGATATCTTTTCTAGGGCTACTCTGCAGTCCATCGCTCTGGCTTATTGTTGATCTTTAGCCTAATTGCATTGAAATGCTTTTATGTTTGCTCAACTTTTTTTTTTCTTGTGAAGTTAATTGGCATGTGTAGCCTCGAGGTTTGGGCGCGAGGTCGAGAATATCGGCGGTCGCGATTTCAACCCCAGGCACACACCTCTGACTTTTCGAAGTTATGTGTGTATTCATAAGGAATTATCACATAGGTACTTTAATGGTGAAGGAAAACATCATGAGGAAACCTGCACACATAAAAGTTCTTAGGCCAGCGTGGTAGACTAAGACCTAAAAACTCTCTCAGTTGTAGAGGAGGCCCGTGCCCAGTAGTGGGACGTATATGGGCTATATACGTCATATATGGGACGTATATGATGACGATGATGATGATGTAGCTGTTGGCACAAGTCGCTGATGTAGGAGTCCGGGTTCCGATTCTCGAGTATAATTTTTTTTTAGTAACATCACGGAGTCTAGAAATATTCAGAAAATGAGAATAGGCTCACCTTCCATGGACATAACGTAGTAGTACTTAAAACATAGCTGATGAAACGTAGATGCGGATATATAACTTCGTTTTTTCCTTCGGAAGTACAGACGTGAGCGTGCGTTTTATGCATGTGCTAAAATAAAAACGAAATTACGTCTCTAAAATGGAATGCTGTTCAAAATCTATCCGACTGAAACTTACAATAAGTAGTTCTATTCACTACTCAAGTAAAACTTTTTTTCTTTCCAGCACACAAAAGATTTTCCTTTGTACACGGAGGCTATAAAGTTCTTCAATCACTCGGAATCAATGGTGCGAATTGCAGTGAGAACTCTGACACTAAACGTTTATAGAGTTCAAGACGCGAGTATGCTTAGATTTATAAGAGACAGGTAACATTATCGACCCTAAAATGTACCTTTATATATATATTGGTAATAAGCAAGTCTTTTTTATTGGCCCCATTAAGGGACCACAAGTACCTGACCAATTATTGTCTCTTGATGTCGTCCCAACCTCACATTAAGATACAAGTCTTGTGTCGTGTGTATTGGAAAATAATAATTATTTCGTGATAATGAAATGTATTTTTTTAATATTTTCAGAACGGCTGCACCGTATTTTAGCAATTTAGTTTGGTTCATTGGAAAACACATATTGGAATTGGACGCGTGTGTCAGAAATGATGCTGAGTAAGTATGAATATTTACAGATAACATTTTTGTAGATGTTGATATAGACCAGTAATTCCCAAAGTGGTCCAGGTGGACCCCCAGCGGTCCACGGGGGTCTACGTTGGGCGTGACAAAAAATGGAGGTCCACAATGGTGATCCATCAAAATTTATTTGGTTTCGAACTAAAATGTTGGCTCGACTTCGCCTGTCAGCGACTGTTAGTTGTAAAAACTTGCGTATTCCATAATCAGTGCAACGCGTCTTGGTTTTTTTTTGGGGATTTGGAAATTGATAGTAATGAAGCTGCAGGGGGTCCACCGGATCCATCAAAATTTTGAAAGTGGTCTATGAAACAAGAGTTTGGGAACCTTCGTACAGTAGTAACTGCATCTAATAGGTCACCCTGAAGATTTTTGAACCAGGTCCTTATATAGCACTGGATTTTATTTCCGATAATGATTCATTTAACATAAAAGTTGGTAAAATTAAAGCGCTAATACATCGAATAATTAAATGCTAGAATTAGTTGATTATAGTTTCCTTCGTTTATAACGTATCGAACTATCTTATAAATAAATACACCCAACAGTCACATACATAGTTCTGATCCCACACTAAGATACAAGTCTTGTGTCGTGGGTATCAGAAACTACGAGAGACTTTTCGGTCTCATATACACCCAGACCCGAAACAAATATTTGTGGATCACACAAAAATTTGTCTCAGTGCGGGAATCGAACCCGCGGCCTCTCGTTTCGCAAGCTGGTGTCTAGCCAACTGCGCCACGGGGCTGTCTAAATTGTACTTATTCTCTACAAACTTAAAGTATTGTTCTTACTTATCGAAATTATATTTGTATTCGTAACGAATTATCATACGCTTTATCGGTCAAGGAAAACGTTGTGAGGTCACCTAAGTAACATAGTATGGTGTATTAGATTAATGCCTTATCTTAATTGCAAAAGAGGTTAGCAAGGAGATAATATTATTAGTCTATCACAACTCAGGATTGCTATTATCATGTTGATATCATTAGCTACCTTAGATACAAGTTTTTAACTTAGCAAACTTTTACTTTTACCTTCAGTGAAATCTCCCTAAGAACTTCCAGACTGACCAGTTTATATATATAATCTTAAATGTGTCAATCATAGACTAGAATTTTCTAAGCCGTTATTTCAAATATTATTTTAGTTTTCATGACAAAACTGATATTGCAAAAAAACTATCCAATTCTTCATCAAAGTTATTGCAACAACTTATTACTATGATACGGTTTGTACAGTATTAATATAGGAGAATTTAACACTTTTGTCGCAGCCATCAGTCTCAACAGAAGCTGGACGACCTCGTGGCCGAACATTTAGACCATCTTCACTATATAAACGACATACTGTGCTTGAACATTCCTGATTTGAACGACGTCTTGACGGAGCATTTGCTGCACAAACTCTTAATACCTCTTTACATCTACTCTCTTACCTCGCCAACTACAAAGCGATCTACCACATCCTCCCCTTACAACAGGGATCACATACAAAGCATAGAAGTAATAACTCGAAACCTAGAAGCTATACTAAAAGGGAAGAACAGCGAAGTGTCGCCAACAAGGATGACCTTCGCAAGGCAAAGGGCAGAATCCGAGGACGAATCGAAGCCGTCAGTATCATGCGTTGTCGCCCTATTTCTCTTATCGCAAGTCTTTTTGATAATAACACACGGGCCGATCGTGCACGCGCTGGCCTGGATAATATTGCAATCGGACTTATCGGTGTTCGAGGACGGAGCGACCAAGATATTGGAAATGTACATACGGAACGCTAAAACTATGGTCAAGTTAGAATTCTCAAAGCCCCAATTAAGTCTAGAGAAGGCGTTAGAAAATACTAGCGATAGGGATTACACCACACCAGAGTATAGCGGGAACAAATCCTTCGGCTATGACGATAAAGATACTGATCATTCGAGTTGCGATCTCGATCCGGAATTGGTGTCTACATCGCTACCGTCCACTTCTCATATTAGTGAGACTTCTAGTATCGGACATGATTCAACTGAAGATCTGGTAACCCAAATGCATTCAGTCAAATCAAGCGTCACTGTCGCCCAAAATATGCCGGATTCGCCGCTTCCTGATTCTGGTATAGAATCGAGTTCATCGAAAAGTGGTCCAGAATTTAATAATATTACTGATGAAGAGAAGCAGAAATTGCTTGGTGTTACTCCTAGCACTTCTAGTGAAAAGACGGCGACGCTTGAGAAAATTATAGAGAAAGAAAATCGAGATATCGAGAAGAGGCCGTTTTTGAAAACGATTTTCGATTCGCTTGACTGTACTGAGAATGACTATAAGGCTCTATTCGCGCTGTGCCTATTGTTTGCGTTAATAAATAACAAAGGTGAGTGATTATGTTGTTTTTTTTCAATGTTTGAATTTATGTATTAGGTATATTTTTGAAATAAATAAAAATAAATCTTAGCCATATTAAATAGGACTACAATGAACGAAATATTTTCTCAGCTTAATCATTTATCCTTTGATTCTACAATATACTACTTTTAGAATCTTTCACTAATACTATTTACTTCTGTTCATTTACTCGCTTTCTGGTGATTGAAGTGGGTAAGTAACACATTCCTTAATATTTCTATTTCAGTCGAGGACAGGAATAATGTATTGAGTATTTATTTAAGGTGTCAACACGGAGCTTTTGGACACTCTGTTGTGTTCATCTGAAGAGATTAACACATCTGAGGCGCCGAGTACGAGCGCTTCAACCAGCAGCCAACAAGATGAAACAGATAGTAAATCGGATGTGTCATCTTCGCCGATCAAGAAACCAAAGCAAAGTTTCAACGAGCTATTGATCTCTAAGCTAATGACCATCGCTAACTTAAGTTGCAAACCTAGTAAGTATATTTAATAATTTTTGTTTGGGAATTATGGTAGTTGATTTAATGGAATTATTTCTTAATACTACACTAGTAATTTTGACAAACCACTATTAACATTGTTTTAATGAACTTCTCCTTAAAAATTATTCGAATCATTCACCTCTCCTCACAAATTATTCGAATAATTAGTTCTCAAATACCGGGAGTAAGAACAACACTACCGATTATCCCTCATCATCAGTCAACTTATGTATACCGTCCTGATGATATTCGGATAAAAAGTTCTTAAGAATTTGTTAGGTGTTTAGTCCACTAACCCGCACTAGGTCAGCGGGGTGGACTAAGGCCTAACCCCTCTCACATGTAGAGGAAGCCCGTGCCCAACACGCTGGATGTATATGGACTTTTAGTGTAGATGTGTAGTCTAGGCCAACGTGATAACCACCAACCCCTTTTGTAGAAGAGGCCTGTTTAAATGTTGCGTAGTATATGCATACCAGATAGGATATACCAGAAGCGGCACTTCCATAGAAGCGTTCTAGTTTATATTTGTTTATTGTCGGGCCTGGACATTCTCATTTATATCTCAAATTGCTAAATATAGATTTAAAGCTTAAAGATTATTGGGTATTTGGTAAGGAGAGCTGGAATTTATAAATTCTTTATTATTATCTTTGTATAAATTTACTATGAAATAAAGAACAAAACAATATACAAACAGAATGAAGTACAATTGGCGGTCTTATCGCTTATGGCGATATTTTCTCTAAAAGTCTAAGTCTAAGTTTTATTTACAATCATAAAATGGACATAAAGAAGTGATAGAAGCCCAAAAGCCCAGCTTGCCTTACAAAATTCCGAATAATAATCTTTAAGCTTTAAATCTTTATTTAACAAAAGCGATATGACGTATAAATGAGAATATTATACTGACCTCACAATAAACAATTATAAACTAGACATTACACAATTAACATTTTACGCTTTTGGGCTTGTATAAAAGTACCGACACTTGGACTTATATGATGAGTGATGTGGGAGTACGGGCACTGGTATATGGTAGTACGGTGAGTGATGTGGCACACTGTGGGCGCGCTTGCAGCGTCCAAGGTCCGTCTGGTGACGCTGGAGCTGAGCGTGACGCTGGTGCGCGTGGCCATGCAGGGCGCCGCGCCCCGCGCGCCCGCGCCGCACCGCGCCGCCGCCGACGCGCTGCGGGCCCGCGCCGCCGCGCTCGCCAGGAACTTCTACAAGTGCGACGACATCTTCCTCGATATGTTTGAGGATGAGTATGTACTGCTTTTGATACTCTTGTAGAATTTCATGTTAAACTTTCTCTTAGATATATTTTACAGGATTATTTAATGGAAATTTTTGACTTTTGTTCGGATTTGTTGAGCTTTATGTAGGGGTAAATGTGCATGGATGTCGTGAATTGTGAAGATGCTCGGTACAAGATGGTCAGGACGAAAATATGTCTGCCTAGTTATTACGGGGCTTAATAATCTAAATGGTATGAAATGGAAATACCAGGTGGCTTATTGACTGTGGCTTATCTCGAGTTTTCCAACACTAGAATCTCATGCTCCACTTCCAGCTGTATTAAACCCACCGAGAAATTATAGTTATAAGTCTTTTGGTATAGATCAAGCCTGACTGCAACATTCATGTGCGTCGTAGTCACTTAGAACCCCAGGGAAACCGTCAGAAATTTCCCAATCACCCTCGTATCACTGGTTTCAATGTGGTTGGTTACTTAATAAATTTTGATTATTCGCAGATATTGTGAGATGAGTAAAAGACCACTAAACGTGGAATGGTTGTGTATGGACGCTGCTATATTACTGCCGCCCACGAGAACGCCCATGTCGGGAATTGCGTTTGCAAAACGACTGCCTGGTGGAGAGGTGAGTTTTAATATCTCTTCCAATGTCAGTAGAAATTATGTCTACAAGTTTATGAATGATTGTTTTGCCATTTTCTATAATATTATTTAATAAAATTTGAGTGTGGTATACGAAGAGCGGAATAACGAGGTTTCATCTCTCAGCAAAAAATGAAGGATAACTGTATCAAAGTGTAGGGCAGTTTCTAGGTTTAGGTTCGCATGAAGAATCGCTGTCAGGCATAATTTCTTAAAAGAGAATACTGAATTGGGCTGTTCGTCCTAATTCTGCAATTGCTTCGACCGAAGTTTAGACTAGTCTAATCTTGTCGCTTCCGTACGATTGACTTCATATTACGATGACTTGCATATTAGAAAATGCGCTAATTCCATAACGCTTGTTTCTTTTCAAATCAGCTAATTCCTTTTCAAATAATATTAAAGTTATCTACAGAATGAAATGCCAATTTTACAATACTGCTGATGAATTAGCTTCTGAAATATTGAATTGCGATATTCGTATAACTCATTTTTTTTATTAAGATGGAACGCGCTCGACGAGCAATAAGAACGTTCTTCCTCATCCGGGATCTGTATCTGAAATTGAGCGGAAAGCAAGAGAACCAATTACCGTTGACAAACCCAGCGCCTTTTGTGCAAGTTGGAGATGTACTGGACCTTAGTAAGTACCAACAACTTTATAATTTTCTTCTTTCACTTTATAAACAACACTTGTACTCTTACTATCACTGTAATTACAGATGCCATGAAATTTAATATGTAATAATATAGATTTTATATCGACTGGAAACTCTTCTGAATTTCATCACCAGTTAACAATATTATGGCGGGTAGTTTACAAAACAGATGTATCAGGCTGATTCTAAATCGCTATATACATTTTTCACTATTGCAGATTATTTTATTGTGGTCACTAACAGGAACTAAATATATTGACGATCCGTCATTTTCAAACCAGTCTCCTCAAAACAGTTTCTGTTATTCATCATCATCATCGTTAGTCCATATGTGTACGTCCCATTGCTGGGCACGGGCCTCCTCTACAACTGAGAGGGCCTTAGTCCACCACACTGGCCTAGTGCGGGTTGGCGTACTACACATCTAAGAATTTCCAAGAACTTTTAGGTGCGAAGGTTTCCTCACGGTGTTTTCCATCACCGTTAAAGTACGTGATAATTATTACTGTTATTATATACCCATAACAATAATGTTGTTTAGCACGAAATTATTTTGTCTCGCGGTAATTCCAGATGATTCTGACCTCATATCGTGCGACATTATACAAAAGGACGGCACGTGGCAGCACAGGTTCCTAGCGGTGGACAACATTCAGATAATACTGGTGGAGCCGGACAAACAGAGGCTGGGCTGGGGCGTGGCCAAACTCGTTGGAAGCTTGCAGGATTTGGATGTGAGTATTTATTTATTTATAAACTCTTTATTGTACACTAAGAAATAATGAACAAAATAATATACAAACAGAATGAAGTTCAATTGGCGGTCTTATAGTTCAAGGCAATCTTTTAGAGACAACCATAAGATGGACATAGAGAAGTGACAGAAGGGAAGGACATCAAACCCAGCGCCTCCAGATGACCGGCATACGTTTGACCTAAAAAATCTCTTTTTTTAGTATAAAATTACCAACAGCATCAGTCAAACCAATCAATTTTCACCATATCGACCTATTTTCAATCGTAACTTTTTTACAGACTGTTATTCTCGTGAAATTATCGGTCAAATTGTGCCTATCAATTACGTATTACTTTTGTTGTCGTCCTAGCAAAATACAATGATAAAATTCAATCTAAAACATGATCTATAGGTTAAATGTTGTTTTTTTTAGATACAAGGTGACAAAGAAGACCCGAGATGTTTACATCTGACGATCCATAAACCCCGTATTGGCGCAAGTGGTGCGCTACCCCGGACGGTGCTCTTACGTGCTAAGTTCAAATTCGACGACCATATCAGAAGTATGGCAGCTAAACAGAGACTGACTAAGGTACTATGGTTTTTTGTAAAAAGTTAAAAAAATATCTTTCAAATCACTAATTATTTTAAAGTAACTTATGGTAAGTGAGCGATAGTGATACTTGATAGGTTTGTGGACTGGAGTGAAAATTTGAGAATACTAAGATTTTACTTGAACCAATTATGTATTTATTTAAATTTAGATTTATCTACAATTATTTTAGTTACTTAGTAGATGATGGTCTTAAATAGAAATATATAAACATCGATTTTTGTATCCAAAAATAGATTGATCTTCAACCAAGTTGGCTCTCACAAAAAAGTTCTATTGAATTTTAATTTCGACATCGATTTTGATTTGGATCGATTAATCAAATTTTAATCGATATTCTTTCATAATAAAGGGTAACATTCGTTGAGAAACAAGTACGTCTTCAACTTTTATATTTCTAACAATTTTTATATTTTAAAATATTAATCCGTCTTGCACTTGACAATTCCAACGACTGAGCTCGACCTGCTCAGCGACACCATTTTTATACACATCAATTGACGGTCTTATTTTTAAATATTTTTACAAAGTCCAATAATCAATTTATATTAATCAAGATTATATTCTCATTAAAGTTATTGACAATTTTAATTATACTTATAAGTAATAAAATAATCATTATGCAATTTTACTATTACTACAATAATTATTAGTAAAAGGTCTGTACGCATAAGATTTAATAATTTAAAAATATAATATTGTAAGGTATTATAATGAAATACATTTATAATTATTAAATATTACTATTTAGGCTAACAATAAGTATCTACATCCCTATCACTTAGTGGTTGAACACCAATAAGAGTATGTTTCCCCCCCGGTTGCAGGGCCGCACGAAGTCCCGGCAGAAGAAGATGCAGCAGATCGGTCGGCTGCTGGAGGTGTCGGGGCTGTGCGCGCCCGCGCTGGCGCCGCGCCCGCGCCCGCTGTTCGCGCGACAGCCGCTCGCCGCGGTGCGACGGACTGCAGGTGCGCTCAAATACTTATGTGGTCAATTATTGCACCTATGGTACATTTTTTATACATACATACATAACCACACACCTGTATTCCCCTAAGGCATAGGCAGAGGTGCATTTTTGCCCCTACGTTTCGCCAGGTATATCAGTCCCACGTAATAGAGAGCGAGCCGTTTTTCGTTGTCGTTTTTCGGGCACATTTCCAGACTCCGTGCTGCTACTGAGAATTTCGTAATGGAAAAAACCAATAACACTGCTCGACCCGGGAATCGAACCAGGACATCTAGATCGCACGGCACATACTTGTGCCGTGAGACCACGAGGCACTCTACTTTTTTATGTGCATGGCAAAGTGACAACACCGTATCGTAGATGTGGTCATATAGTGTCGATTGGTAAGAATCAATCGTTATCATCATCAGCTCATATACGTCCCACTGGGCCTCCTCTACAACTGAGAGGGGGTTAGGCCTTAGTCCACCACGCTGGCCTAATGCGGGTTGGTGTACTACACACCTATGAAATTCCTAAGAACTTTTAGGTGTGCAGGTTTCATCACGATGTTTCCCTACACCGTTAAAGTATGTTATAATTCTTTGTGAATACACACATAACTTCGAAAAGTCAGAGGCCTGGGGTTTGAACCCGCGACCATCGAGATTCCCGACCGCGTACCTAAACCTCGAGGCCATCACGACTTATTATTATTTCATAATAATTCTAACTTATTTTAATTTCTTATTATATTTAATGGTGAAAGAAAACATCGTAATGAAACCTGAGTAAAAGTTAATAAAAGTTCTTAGGAAAGTCTTAGGTGTTTAGTCCGCCAATCCGCACTAGGCCAGCGTGGTGAACTAAGGCCTAAACCCTCACAGTTGTAGAGGCGGCCCGTGCCCAGCAGTGGGACGTATATGGGCTGATGATGATGATGATGTGATGGTTTTAATTTCTTTTAAAAAATATAAAATAATATATCTCTTCCAGGTGGTGATGGTGATGAAGTGGAGCGACGGCTACGAAGACCAAGCGGCCACCTGCTCAAAGACGGCATCGTTGTGTACAGAGAAAGGACCACCAGTAGAGAAAGGTTGGTTCAATGTAATAGCAATGTATCAAGTAAATATAGCGATGCTGTAGCTAATAGGGATAGTGAAAAGTCTTGAATGTTTGAAGCTTCGGCATACACTTCTAAGCTGGATATTGACGCTTGATGACACCAGATTGCAAAACAAGAGGCCGTTAGTTCCATCCCTGTACGAGACAAATGTTTGTATGATTGTTTCGGGTCTGGGTGTTTGCGAGACCAAAAAGTCTCTCGCAGTTTGTGATGCCATCGACACAAGATTTGTATCTTAGTGTGAGGTCAGAACTAGAACTATGTATGTGACTGTTGGGTTAATTTTTTTATACTGACCGTTAGATGTCGATTAAGACGATGGTTCTTGCGCTATTTATTTGACAACTACTCGTATAAAACTATTTATGATATTACCATCGAAATTATCACCAGAAAAGTTTCATGTTCATTCTCTATACTCATACAATGAAATAAATAAATTATTGATAGTAATTGAGCACTATACTCAGCGAGCTATGGAGAGGGCTATGCTTGGTATGTCCCTACGAGATCAAATCAGGAATGAGGACATCTGTAGGAGAACGAAGGTTGCTGACATTGTCCAAAGGATTAGTAAGCTAGTGGCAATGAGCAGGGCACATAGTTAGAACTGTGTGCCGGTGGGGCAGAAAGGTTCTAGAGTGGAGGCCGCGTACTGACAAGCGAATCGTTGTCGTACCTGGACTGACGATCTTTCGAAGATTGCGGGGAGTCGCTGCTTATAACAGAGCGCTATGGAAGTCTTTGGGGGAGGCCTATGTCCATCAGTGGACGCCTTTCGGCTGATGATGGTGATGATGATTGATACTAATATTGTTGATATGATTCTAACAGAGCGCTATCTCCATAGCCTATGTCCATCAGCGGACGCTTTTCGGCTGATGATGATGATGATGAGGATGATGATGATGATGATGACAGTAATATTGTTGATGTGACCTTGTGCCCCCAGCAGTGTGTCGCGCAGCAGCAGTGCGCACGGATCCCGCTCGGGGTCCCCGCGGCGCACGGCCGAGGACATCCCGCTGGAGGACATCCGCAGAAACGCCACTACCACTCCCACACCCACTGCGCCACTGGTAATCACCACGCTCCAATGTAGAGCCATCTTAAATAGTATACATTTTTCACCACATTGGTTATGATTGTAGGTTATTTTGTCTCGACAAAACATACAAGTTAAGGTTAGTTTGTGATAATATTGGTAGCTGTGGTCTCTGGTAATCGTTAGGTATAAATTATTTAAAAAACCCTCTATAGTTGCCTACACAAGTGCGATGCCTGACCAGACCAGTTAAGGTATAAAAGTATTACTGCATCGACTGGAGAAGCAGTCATAACCGCTTTTCGCCAGTTGCTACTCTGCAATAATTTTTCATCACAAATATTATATACCATCTAAAAAAATATCTGTAGAATCTGCAGCCTTTCCAGCCTAGAAATCTAAGTTCTTAATCCTGAGATCAGGTGCTCATGCAATTAGTTAGTTGTGGAATAAACAATTATATTTAGTAGTTTGAAAAAAAACAAGTCGTGATGGCCTCAAAGGTTAGACACGCCGTCGAGAATCTCGGCGGTCGCGGATTCAAACTCCAGGCACACACCCCTGACTTTTCTTAACTATGTGTGTATTCACAGTGAATTATCACGTACTTTAACGGTGGAGGAAAACATCGTGATGAAACCTGCACACCTAAAAAGTTCTTATGATTTTCTTAGGTGTGTAGTCCGCCAACCCGCGCTAGGCCAGCGTGGTGGACTAAGGCCTAAGCTCTCTCAGTTGTAGAGGAGGCCCGTGCCGAGCGGTGGGACGCATATAGGCTGATGATGAAGATGATGATGAAAAAAAACAATAAGTTAACTAAAACAGCTTATTTTATTCTCAATTCAGACTCAACCAAGCACATCATCGCAGCTGCAGAAAGTAACGAGCACCTCGTCAGAAGAGACCTCTTTCATATCGGGCGAAGCGCCCAGACCCAAGCGGAAAGGACTCGTGGAAACCATATGATATTAACCTCAATGAGGTAAATCAGCGTTATATATTTCCCAGCTTAGGACATGTCTCGTACCGTGCTTAAATAACACTAATACAGTGACCCCAGTTATAATTTTATCATTTTGAATTAACTAATGCCAATCATATGTCTGTATTACTATTACAAAAGGTTAGTCCTTATTCTGCCATACTCGACAAGTTTGGCTATCCGTTGGTATACATATACCTTAAAAATTCTTGGAAAACCATAGAGATATGCAGAATATTTTCTTACATCATTAAACGAGCAATATTACCAATATCTGGATTAAAGAGTTAATATTATGCGCCTTGAGACTATGTCTGTATAATATCGATGTAGAAAATATCGATATACAATATATCGACTTGATATTCAATATCAATCATTATTTTCCAATCGATAACTAAATTGTATGATTCAATAATAAATTGATATTATTGCACATAAAACAAAAATTATATTTATCGTATAATTTTTGCTTCTAAATAAAATTATTAAAATAATTATTTTAAAACATCTTGGGGTTCAGTAAAAACATAATAAATCGAAACGACAAAATACATCCACTATTTACTACAGATACGTTGGTTTCATAATAATGTTAAAAATATTTAAAAAAAAACAGATAATTATATAATATGTGTAAAGAGAATGTAAGGCGTAAGTGTTTTGGCTTATGGTTATAGTCAGAGTTGGGCATCAATCAATTAACTTTTAATTGAACTAATCAATTGACTAAAAAATTAATTGCAATTAAATTAATTGCAATTGAATTAATTGCAATTAACCATTTAATCGCGCGTTACAATTAAATTATTTAAATTAATGCACATCAATTGTAGCTCACAATTAAAATAATTGCAATTAATTTTTTTAATTGTTTAATGCAACAATTAAAACTAACAATTAATTTTTTGGAAAACTGTTCAGAAGGGTGGTCCGAAAACGTAGAAGTTTAACGCTAATTGTTTCATATACCCTTTATAACTAGGTAGGGATACTAAACTTAGTTAATAAAATCTCTCAAAATCTGCTATTTTCAAAGCTGTGGGGGTTAAAATGGGGACGAATAACCGAATATCTGCAAATATATTCGAGTGGAGTGTCAAATGAAAGCGCACTGGTGAGGAATATTGATCTGACTGACTTAATCGTAAGTGAAAAATTAAGATTAGATTATTATTTTTTTACTTTTTAAATGGAATTTAGGTTTTGTGTCGGGGGGTTTTTAATCACAAGCTTTTATTTAGTTTCACCTGTCTCATTGTGTGTCTGTAATCAAATCTTGCAAGTTAGACAGCCCCGTGGCGCAGTTGGCTAGACACCAGCTTGCGAAACGAGAGGCTGCGGTTTCGATCCCCGCACCGAGACAAATGTTTGTGTGATCCACAAATATTTGTTTCGGGTCTGGGTGTTTGTGAGACCGAAAAGTCTCTCGTAGTTTGTGATACCCACGACACAGGACTTGTATCCTAGTGTGGGGTCAGAACTATGTATGTGACTGTTGGGTGTATTTATTTATTTATTTAAGTTTCATTTTATCAACTTTCCGGTTTCCGGTTGAGCTAAAATTATGCATGGTCTGATGATGGAGCTGGAAGGTGGCCATAGGAACTTCTTAATAAAACGACGCAACCCCATCGAGTTTGGGCTCATTTTAATCGTCTTGACGAGCACTTTGATACTAGATGGTAAACAGGGTCTGAGGATGGAGCTGGAAGGTGGCCATAGGAACTTCGTAATAAAACGACGCAACCCCATCGAGTTTGGGCTCGTTTTAATCGGCTTGACGAGTACTTTGATACTAAATGGTAAACAGGGTCTGAGGATGGAGCTGGAAGGTGGCCATAGGAACTTCGTAATAAAACGACGCAACCCCATTGAGTTTGGGCTCGTTTTAATCGGCTTGACGAGTACTTTGATACTAAATGGTAAACAGGGTCTGAGGATGGAGCTGGAAGGTGGCCATAGGAACTTCGTAATAAAACAACGCAACCCCATCGAGTTTGGGCTCGTTTTAATCGTCTTGACTAGTACTTTGATACTAGATGGTAACCAGGGTCTGAGGATGGAGCTGGAAGGTGGCCATAGGAACTTCGTAATAAAACGACGCAACCCCACCGAGGTTGGGATCGTTTGATTCGTCTTGATGAGTATCTTGGTTGCAGTGAATATGTAACTCCAATAAAGAGCAATGCCCAATTGACTATAGAACTTAGTATCGGCACAAATATTTTTGTGCCACAATAAAAACTTGTGCATAGTGTTATAATTAACATACCCTATCAATAAAACCCTCCTAATAACATAACCTCTCAGTTGTAGAGGAGGCCCGTGCCCAGCAGTGGGACGTGTATGGGCTGTAGTAGTAGTAGTATCAATCAAACTAAATAGTACTTGCATAATTTGCGGGGTTTTATGGTAACTATAAGGTCAATGTATAATAAAACCACATAATTAGGCAGTCAAAGTAAAGTTTTATTATCATTATTATACCATGTTCTCTTCTTCAAAAATAATGTCTAGGAATGGCGCTGGTTGTAGTAATATTATTATGCCATCCCAACTCAAGTACCAAGCAATAGTCATTATGTGGGCACAACAGCCCACTGTGCGTTTGCCCACTAAGCAGCTACAATAGTAACCAGGGATAGCCCTTAGTGTATTGGCTGTATTGACATATAAAAACTGGCACATCTTCTATTATTGGAGCATCTTCAGCATGAACTAAATGATTAGCATCATACTGTAATTGTCGCTGTAGTGTTCTCCTAGCTGCCATCCAACAAGCTTTGCACACACTTTCTAGATGTGAGATCTGGAAAATGGATATAATTGTTAGTAATGTGTAATGTGAAATTATGTATGTGGTGCACAATAAAGCATATTAAATAAAATAAATAATATTTCATAAAATTTAAAAACAGGGATTCTCCTTTAACATTGAGAAAGAAAATCCCTTGAGACATTAGTTATTTTTAACACAATATTATAATTACTTACCAAGTGACGAGATATCCAATTAAGAATAATGTTCCTTTCTTGACAATTGGGAGGTACTCTTGATGATATGCATACAGCATAATACAGATATTCCACATACAAAACATACATTTCAATGTCCTAATATAGGAGCTTGAAATGAGTCAAATTGAAGAACAGCATAACATTCCATGCAGAGAATGCCATCTCGTGAAATCTGTGAAAATATATGTTTACAATAAGACTTTGTATTTAAATTCAAAGGCTAGTAATATACTGCCTCTGTGAAGCAGTTGAATGTGTATTGCTTGTTATGTCTGAAATTCCAGGTTAAGTTCCCAAGTTAAAGCTACTAATAGGTAGCAGTTTAAGTGTTTGGGATTGTATATCCCTGTGTCTTAAACAGCACATTAAAGCAGGCAATTAGAATAGTTATAAACATCACAGTAACAATAGTTAAAACCTGGTCTAACAATAAAGTATTAAAAATAAAAACCTGAACATCTTCATTGGAGCATATACCAAATATCTGTGTTTACATGTAATACAATGTAGCTGTTAGCTACATTGACAATGAGTGTGTTGAATCCACCACCTCCATAGAGAAGACAGAGTTCCAACAGTTTAAATACTAATAGTAATACATTTTTAAATTACCTAATATTTAATAAGAATACAGTTTTGAATTCACTTACCGGCGAGGGTGAAATCCACATAGATAAATTATTGTACATGATTTCATTGATTTCTCTCAATGCCTGCGAAGGGTACAATTAACACACCGGCTTATATTACGATAATACAGTGATATAAGGACTTTTCACAATAAATTGTACAACTAGCCTCTATCTCGATTATAAAGTAAGTTACCTATATGGAGTCTCTTTCTGAAAATCACTACTTATTATATAACTAATAACCACACTTGGGATACGAATAACATTAATATGTTAACTTTTGCGAAAAATAAAGGTAACGGCCGTTCTTCCATAAACATAATAATGACATTATCCCGTCGGTAGTGATGTGAACCGGTTTAATGTATAAGAAAACCTTTTTTACGGTTTTCGAGAAAAAAATTACTCATATCTATTATTTATCTTTAGGAATAAAACGATACGAGTAAATACAAGTACATACTCGATACTTTTCTCCGATTACAAGTACTTTTAGTATCGATACTTTACTTCGGTCAAAAGTACTCAAATCAGTATACCAATGTCACTATTTCATTTTAACATCGATTAAAAAATCCATATCCTAAATTGAAGTTTTTGAACGCATCCTAGTCTTAGTTTTGTGTAGTTGGCATACAAGCACGCATATATTTGGACGTGGTAGGTACCTCTGTACCTTGCGAAAGGCGCTTTTCCAAAGAAGGCGCAAAAGTCACTGCTTCCAAAAATCGCCTAACCGGCAAACATTTGAAAAAATTAACATTTTTGGGAATTACTGCAAAAACAGACTTTTTTCATAATTCCTATAAATAAATAAATAAATACACCCAACAGTCACATACATAGTTCTGACCCCACAATAAGATTCGAGTTCTGTGTCGTGAGTATCAGAAACTACGAGAGACTTTTCGGTCTCGCAAACACCCAGACCCGAATCAAATATTTGTGGATCACACAAACATTTGTCTCGGTGCGGGAATCGAACTCACGGCCTCTCGTTTCGCAAGCTGGTGTCTAGCCAACTGCGCCACGGGGCTGAAAATCCTATAATTTTGTACTTATTAATAAAAAATACCAATACATTTTAAGATTTTTATTCTAAATTTTCCAAAAACGATTCGATACGAGTAAGTCGATATACTTGACGACCGATACCGAGTAAGTATCGATACTTAACGACCGATACGGTATCGAGTAGAAGTATCGATTCCTTAATGGTAACTGTTATCAAACTATTTTTGTGCATATTATTTTATCACTATTTTCTATCGTTTAATTAATAAAAAAATAAAACTTGTGAACCTAGTAAACATATTTGTTTTAGTGAATTTAATTATTTTTATTGATTACATTGTAAAAGAAATGTTAAAAAATATTATATATATTTAAATGTGTTGTAGGTGTTTTAAGAGTAGTTTATTTATGATCGATTAAATTTATATATTAAACAACTAAGTTTAGGTGTCAGTTTAGCCATCTGTATTCTACAAGTATAGTTGATAATTATAATCAATCACCTGTTCTTTACTTTCGTCATCATTATCGGTTTATTTAACTAGTTCGTTCCCATCCCTAGTTTGTTCCCGGTTCTAGTAACGTACTGCGGGTGTCGTATTCCTACCTAAACTACTACTTACTTTGTGATTTATTTTGATAAACGTATATATATATACACTGTTCTGGAAAATGTCGTCGATGGAGGATATCACCATCAATGAAGATAGCAACATTTCAGTAAATGTTTCGGATATTACTGAGTCGTCATTAGAACACTTTTCACCACCAACTGACTCCGCTAAGAGCTCGTCTTCGAGACTTCTCTTGCTCGATGGGACATATTTTAAGTACTTGCCTGAAGAGTCTACGGGTAATAAAATCACAGGAGTATGTATGAAATGTCCAGTAAATGTTAAGACTAAAGTTAAAGGATATAACAACTGTACATCGAATTTTCTGAGTCATTTGAAACGTAAACACGGAAAACAATCCGTCGACGAGTACAAAACCTATGCAAAAAAAAAGAAATCAGACTTTAACAAAAAACATGCTACCATCAGTACACAAACTATTAAAACAAAGAAACTAAATAAGAATAAAATTACGCAAGACCAATTCGATGAAAATATTTTAAAGTATTTTATACATTCCATGATCCCATTACGAGCAGTTGAGGATTTCTATTTTTCAAAATTATTTACTGATTTGGATATTTCTGGGATGGGCTTAACTTTAATGAGTCGACGTACTTTAGGTCGTCGTATCGAAATATATCATGAAATGGAAGTGACGTCGATAAAATTACAACTAAAACAAGTTGATTATGTGTGCACAACAATAGATATTTGGTCCAGCAAAAAAAGAAGTTTTATCGGAGTTACAGCACACTGGATCACACATGATTTACGTAGAGTTTCGGTGGCTTTAGCTTGCCAAAGATTCAAAGGTGTCCACAGCTATAATCGTCTAGCCGAAATTATTCAAGAAATAAACGCTGATTTTGAACTTAATACTAATAAAATTATTGCTTCGGTTACGGACAATGGTTGTAATTTTGTTAAAGCTTTTAAAATATTCGGTGTCAAATTAAGCAATCTTGATATTGTTGATGACTCTACGCTAGATTGCCAATCATCTGAATCATCGTCAGAAACAGAGATTGATGAAGACGATTCGTCAAATAAACATGTTCCCGAATATACGAATTTACTTCCGCTTCCGGCTCATTTACGATGTTGTGCACATACGTTAAGCTTATGCGCAACTACAGACGCGAACAAAATTCTAAGCGAGGAAAACACTCCCTTGTCAGAAATGCACGCTACAGTCTTAAAAAAGTGTAATGCTTTATGGAAAGCAGCAGGACGTCCAAAGAGTGCTGAAATAATTCAGGATGTACTACAACACACTTTAAGCCGACCAGGCGAGACAAGATGGAATAGCCTTTTTGATGCGCTTCATCAAATTTACAATATAAGAAAAAAAAGTTTGGCTTTACATAGAGCATTAAACATAAAAAATTCTATAAAAGAAAACGAATTTGAATATCTAAATGAGTACTTAATCTGTGCTGCGCCAGTAGCAGAAGCCCTTGACATAATGCAGAGTGAGAACAACGCATATTACGGGATAGTGATGCCCTGCCTTTTGGCATTAAGAAAGAAACTGAAAAAAATTGAAGCAGTAAATAACTTTTCCTTTTGCAGCTCTTTGATCAGGGCATATAAAGAGAGCGTCGAAAAAAGATTTGAAAAAATGTATGATTTAAGCACTCCCGAAGCGGAAAATGCGGCTATTGCAGCATTGTCATACCCGAGATTTAAAAATAAGTGGTTAAGTTGTTTGGAACCTAACGATCGTACAAAAATTGTTAAAGTTTTCAAAACCTGTATATCAAAACAAATGAATGATAAAAATGTGGGAGAAATATCAGTGGCATCAAAGAAAACTATCAAAGAAAGTACGTTTTTTAATTTCGATTCTGACTCAGACTCTGACATGACAACGGCAGAATCAAGTTCAATCTCGTCCAATGCGCCACTGACTAAAGCTGAACTTTTAATGCTGCACTTTTTTACCGAAGAAAGCCAGGATTTGCACCTTCTGGATAGATATCCTGAGATAAAAAGCATCTTCATAAAATACAATACACCTTTACCGTCTTCAGCGGCAGTTGAACGACTTTTTTCTTTTGCATCTATGACAAATCTGCCGAAGAGTCACAAATTGTCTGACAGCTTATTTGAAAAGAGGGTTGTGCTAAAATGCAATTTAAACTATTATAAGAAATGATTACGTTCTCATTATTGTCCATTTAGTTTTAATTAAAATAATTGTATTTTATGTGTTTTATTTTTTAACCTAATAAACCTTCACATTTATAATATTAGTAGGAACATTGACAGTATTAATGCAATCAGGTGTAAAAAATCAAAAATAACACTAATCATACCAACACTTTTTAGATACCTATTTCTATCATAGCGGGTCAAATGACCCGACCTCACGTTTCCTGCTTAAAAGTATGAATATGGATGTTAGGAAGGAAATAAATATAATAATAATTATTATTATATTCATAAAAACTACTACAAACGTAAAAATAAGACTTTTCAATTATTGCTCATCGCATTTTTTACATACGTACGTGTCCATTGTACATTTTCCGCAAACATTTTTTTTTACATTTAGAGCAAATTTTGTTCGGTTTTATTTTCTTTATAGTAGTCCTATTTGACACGTTTACGTTGATAAGCATCTGTAGGAGACTTAGGCAACGATTTTTTCGTATTTATTTTTTCTTTTAGTTGTTCATGGGCTTCTCAAAAATCGGCGCCAAGTTCTACTGCTAGCTTGAGTAAAAAATCTTGTCTCGAGCTATTGTCTCCTGTCGTTTGCTTGTACAAAATCTAGACATTTATTCCAGCTACATCAAAGATATTGAAAAAAGTTGCTGGTGAAGAAGTTGTCTGTGGTCACAGTTCTTTCGCAACTTGTAAATGACTCCATGAGTTTGAGTACAACATATTCAGGGAGTTGTACTGAAGTGGGCCTATTTCCATCTTTTCCTAGATATGGAAGTGCATTTATAATAGATGATATTTGCTATCGACGTCCGATGCCAACCAAAATTTAATTCTAAATTTATCCGGCTTGTTCGGTATGTATTGCGTAAATCTACATCTTACTTTAGTGGGAAATAGCTGTTCGTCTATGGTAATATTACCACCCGGTTTGTAACTGTTTTGGCTGTTCTCAATAAAAATATTCGAAATCGTAGATACCATAATGAATTTGTCTTTTTTGCTACCTTTTCAAACACTAAAGGGCTACGTCCAATCTAAAATTTTAATATTTTCTTGAAATTATTCTCAGGTAATTTGATTGAACTACTTTACGCAACAGTCCCTGCAGAAATGTGCAACTAAAACGATAAGCAATATGACTCGATAAGCTTATAAAACTAATGAATGCTCTCAGGGTCAAATGAACCGTTGTGGTAGATAAACGACAAGTATTACTCAAAATACACAAAACAAAAAAATAATACTAAATTAACTGTAGGTTAATTAGTTAGAAAAAGTCATGAAGTCAAGTGTGCAAAAACAATAAGACCATACGTGCATTTCCAATACAAATGCTATGGTATGTTTACTGATAAACCAATTTATAATTTCTTTACTTATAAATTATTTCTATAAATATTCCTTGCTATTTTTTTCATGCCATCTACTTGTTCAAAGAAAATATATTTGGTACCGTAAAATCCGCACACGCACGTACCCAATACTAAAACTAATACTTGGTAAAAAAAAAATTAATTGTTAATTGTTAATTATTTTCCGTAAAAATAACTAACAATTGATCAATTGTTAATTGTATAAAACCACGATTAACAATTAATCAATTGTTAATTGCTGCTACTGCAATTAACAATTAATTAATTGTTAATTGTCATTTTCACAATTACAATTGATCAATTGTTAATTGTTTAATTGTTAGTTCAATTAAAATTTGCCCAACACTGGTTATAGTATCGTGGGCGAATATGTGGTGTTGCATTATGAATGTTTATGTCTCGTAATGTTTATATATTTATATGCGTTTAGTTGAATGTGATGAACAAGCATGTGCCCCTATGTAAATTTTATTTTGATAGGATAAATAGAGAGGAGGTATAATTTTATCGACATTATTTTTAATTATATTTTTTTTACATTGGTCTTGAATATTAAAAAGTAATTTTCTAATGTGTGTAAACACCGCATTTAAGTATCTAATTATTTGGAAAATATTAACATGGTAATGATTAAATTTTGTTCTTTCGAAAAAAAAGCTTTTCGATCTTCGTCTGAATATGTTATATAATTTATTAGTCGTGCTGTTAATGGATGTATGTATATATGAGAATTTTTATAAATAAATATTTTTAATGATAAAATCAATCATTTAAAAGGATGTTGTCGGTAATGAAACACGGATTTACAGTCGATAAAAAATACCAATTAATCGCTTTTGATACTTCTATTTATACTAAAACAGTAAAATGTTTAAAATGTTAATTTTCAAAATAATATTTTGAATGGCACTGTCTACTATATTGAAATTTTTGTTAACTTCTGCTAACCATAGAAATTATATCGACTATTTGACGAATCGCCGTGGAATTTTAAAAAGGTACAGATTTTGAAATTAATTTTGATATCGTACTGTACTTCCGATGTTTAGAAGCTCGTATTCGAGACAATAAGGATGTATTCCAATGGTTTAGGATAGAGGACGTTGACGGAATGGGATAAATAATTAAATTTCTTAGTTTTCCTACTTCGGCACCTGATAAGTATTATCAGTTACCAAAATACGTTAGTTTAGGGTTCCTGAGATATCTATGTCTTTAAGCTATTTTAATACTCTATAAAAGCACAAGGTTTAAAATCTTCAACCAGTATCTTACACCTAGTCATTCATATCTATGGAACAAAAAAATAAAACGTATTTACTAATCGACTTTAAGAAATTCTTCTAATGAATTTGTATCGATAATTTTAGGCGATTATTTTATGGAAAATAAAAATTCAAATTTTCATTTAGCAGCAATTTAGGCCGCTTGGCAATAGAAGTCACATTCCAAAAAAATATATATGTGTTTTATCAACATTTTGGAAATTCGTTGAAAATTATCGATACTAATGCACTTATAATGTAGTGTAGTTAGACAAATGAATATAAAACGATTTTATTTTTCTAAAAATTGAAAATATGGATCTCTATTAACGTCCATGTAATTAATAAATATCTAGTAGTAAATAAGAGACGGTCTCACAACACAAGTAGCTTTCGGTGTTTGGATTTGTTTGTGTGAGCGTCTTTATCGATGGAGTTTGTGGCATTATAGTTATTTTCAGTATAGTAACTACTAACTACAAATAATGCTATCAATAAGGAACAAAAGACTTTATACCAAAACAAGACAATTTATCCTAACCTTATGTCAACTGGACATGGACATGTGAAATGAATATATTTTCAAAATGACTTACAATATTTGCTAATACTTTTAACCCATCCGCAGAATAAGTATAATACTAATACTGGCAACACTAAACGATTTTAATCGATGTTATTAATTTTAACACAAACTCCATGTATTTTAAAAATTTGTATTTATTTTTTAGATTATTTATTTGTGTATTGTGATGTTTTATTTATCAGTGCGGTGGTTTATTTAAATCGAATAGAATTGGTTGTATTTGACCAATAATTTGTTAACATCACATGTGATGCAAATGTTCGTTTGTTAAAATAAGCCACCGCGGTCTATGTTGTGATGTATCTTTATTATTTTAAGAGTTGCAATAATTTTGTATGTAAATATATAGTATTTATATGTTCAAAAATTTTAAAAATATTGTAGAAGTTTAATAAAATATATCTCATGTTGGCATATTGTTTTCATTTGATTTTGTAATACATAAATAGGTACATGCGTAGAAGCGTGTTCCTGATAAATATTTTCAACTATCGTCTCATTCCTGGTCTGTACTCAAAAAAAAACTTGTATATAATCTACATGTTTTCCTATAACGTCGCTCTCAGTTGGTGCCTAATCTACATGTTTTCCTATAACGTCGCTCTCACTTGGTGCCCATAAAGTAATTCATAGTGAAAATAATTGAGCTATAATAATCATAGCAATCATAATTATACAATTATGATCTTTCCATAATTGTACTTCGAACCACCTTTTCATATCCGGAACATTTTTGAGTTTCAACGAAGGAGAAGAAGAACTCATTTGAAACTGAATTTCCATCATAATTTTATTGAAGAGATAGTATTAAATAAAACATTGTTGTCAACTATATTTTTGTTCTAATTTATTTGATTAATCATCTGCTCTATACACATGATATGCACCAATGCCTATAAATAATACAAACGATGTCATGAACAACTCGGCTATGACGAAAATTATTTACATTAAAACACAATTCAAACAATATTACATACCATTGCTCTTTTTAGTTATAAAAAGTCTATCATATATTCACTTTTTAGGTAACTTTGAGCGCAATGACATCAAATTTCGATATACGAAATCAAACAACATTTTTTTCTCAACACGTCTTACATAATCTTGCCTTTGAACAACATTAAAATCACAGTGATCAATCTATCCTTTCGTGTTTGCACCGCTAACATTCTTACAATTTACTATAGATACAGACACCGCCTCTTCGATGTTGAAACGCAGATAGTCGATACATAGATAATCGAAAACCGAGACTAATCGATGTAGTCGATTTTCTTGAGAGTTTAATAAAAAAACAAGATTAACAATAAAAAATACTATAAAAAACCCTTTTTAATTTATCATTTTTAGAAATAGATTTACAGATTACAGATTTTAAAACATTATTTCGGTTAGTTTTCCTTCTTCCCTTATTCAAAAATTCAAATCAAATTTAAAAAAAAACAACTAGCCGATACGATTCCAAATCGGGTTCTTGATAATCGACTCAAAGACAATCGACTACGTTCGTCAGACCAAGACATAGCAATCAAAACCAACCGCAAGTTGTAGTTTTCAAATACCCAGCTGGTATTCCAAAAAGATCGTGTGACAGAAAGAATTATTGTTACATTCGCACTATACTTAAATCTATTACCATTGAAGAATAAAGGAACGTCTTTACATTACAAATTATGAACTAGTGACTTAGCATATTCCACGTATTTTGGTCGGCGCAAATTATTCATAACACCACTTAAGTGAAGGGATATTCTATTTTAAATTACCATATTAATTAAATATTTTTACGCGAAATAGCAATAATTTGAAAGTTTTTACTTCGTGTAATATTCTCTTCTGTAAATTTTTAATTTTTGTTGTATCTTCATAACTTGGCAAAATATTTACTTACATTATCGGTCTTATAAGATATTTAAGAAGCGCGAAGGAGAAATATGAGACAGCGGTATGGATAAATCATATTTTAATTATAAGATTCCATAAACAAGTGTCTGAGCACAGGAAATCGAAGACATCCAATCAACCTAGACAAGGACGCTGTCAATAAACTGAATTTTCAATTATCGTTTAAACATACTATTACAAATTAAAGGATCTAAAGTGACAGTAAAGTTGATCCCATTATATAGGTACTTTCTCCTCTAGTCAACAAGTTTCAAAGGAGTTTTTACACACGTCTGACTATCTACCAGTAGAAAAATTGGTAATATATAATATTTACACCCCTTCATTCAAGTGGTTTCCTATGGCATAAAACTATCCCATTTAATATGTACAAAACTACATTTACATTTGGAATCATCAATCGGATTTCGGCATGTTTCGTGTTCTGACTCTATGTGCAATTGTCAGAACATTAGGCCCTCGAACTTAAACTTAGCTTACAATAAACTTAATACAAAGCTATGAAGTAGCACTTATTAGGAAACACGGAAGCACGTATACAAGAAAATGTAATGCCAGTTAAATTATGAGAACCTTATTGATTTACTTAAATATATTTATTATATAGCCATTGGGTATACTTAATACGTCTAAATTAAGGAACACAAAATGCCTTCCACTGGTGTTGTAGGCTGTAATGGCCGAGCAGTCTAGGACACACACGTAGTTTCTTAATCAAAATCTCAAGAAGAGCCTTTAAAAATGAAATTGGAACAAGGAAATATTTTTTTACATCATATAATTATTGTTTTCTCAGTACTACAAGAAACTTTTTGTTATCAAAGAATATAAGTATGCGACACTGTAACACTGTAACACAAAAGTAAGACGTTGAAGCTGCCTATGAGCTCCAATATAATTGACAGATTGAAGGTGCCTATGCGGCATTTTAAGTGAAGAGGACAAGCAAAAAAAGTGATATCGTGAATTTTGTTTATATTGCGGTCAGTTATAGTGTTAATAGATGTAAACATGAATACACATTTTTATTCTCGTGTGATGCTTATTTGCCCAGTTATGGGCTTCTGAAGATTTGGCAAAATTTAACACAAGGCTTTTTGGACGTTGCGGTTGGTATCAAGAAATTTATAAAAAAATATAAATAGAGTTGTTTCAAATAGTAAAAAGGATGCTCTTTTAAAGTTTTTAGGATTATTTTTTTTAGTAAAGAAAACCGGAAGTCAACATTTCATATAAGATTTTGACAAACTTCGATCCCTTTATTTTTTTATATTTTAACTTTAAATTAAAGCGTCACGATTATACATTATTCACCAACACTTGTAGAATGGGATCACCATTAGTTTAGAAGTTACAACAAATAAAGTACCATCATAGAGGTGTAATACGTACGGTGCGCCCTATCCAGAGCTCACTAAAGTGAGCCAGTATACACAATAACATAATACAATGCCGGATATGAGGTTGTATACATAAATATACACATGGGCTACATGAACCGATATTGATTTTGAAAAAAAATATTTAACAAGTATTGTTTATTTTAAATTTTTTACAATTTCATAAGAAAACTGCTATGTGTTGTAGACGGCCCTCGCCAATTAGCCCTCACAACCAACCAGAAGGCGTTACATCGAATTGTTTAACGATAAAAACTTATTAATACTCAATGTCCATTGCTTATGTACAAATTGTTTAGAAACTAATTTTGAAAACATTGGTGTATTTGGATCGGTGAAGCGAAGTTTCAATGACGATTTTTACAAAACGATTTATATATTTTTAAAAATACGCAGACGAACTCTCGGTCGTAAAATAGAATTGAAGATATTTGTTGAACAATCGTGTAATTGGTAAATGAAAATTCGCCTGCCAGTAGAAAATTAAATGAACCCTGTCACCAGTTGTATGTGCGCTTAGTTCGTATCCAAATGGGAAAAGAAAATAAACGAAATTGTTTACAGTCAAATTAATTGTTGTCCGAAATTTGAATGGAAACATGAGTGACACGATGTTTACCTATTTCGTTAACGTACACAACACTTTGTTACATAAGCCAGTTAGTCTAAACGAAGCTCATAATTTTTCTTATAATCTATTCATGTACGTCGATGATACTATTCCGGTGTTGAAATTTTGGAAACAATATTAATTTTGGATTTTAAATTGTCTATTTTTTTACAAATCAGATTTGATCAAAAGAGTAATAATTATAGTGCCAGAATAATTGTGTTGAATAAAAATTTTAATTTTGAATTTTCGGCAAGAGTCACACAAAGTACAGTGACAGTATAGATATAGCACGCAAATATAAAACGCGTTGTCATCAGAAGCGTTAGATGTGGTGCTACGTGCGGTTAGCAAAAAAATAAACAGCAAAATCTTACCACGAAAACAATCATTAATTGACAATTCTTAGATTTAAACAATTCAAAATAACTACTCATTAATTTGATTACGAAGGTATAATTGACAAAAAACTAATCAAAAACGTTTACAATAGGTATATATATTCTGTTTCGTCTATAGAAACTTAATTTTCAAAATATTTTGTCGATGACACATGATTGAGTGTTGCCATCAAGTATTCTAGCTATCTGCGATATACATGTTAATATTTCACTACTAAAGGTGCAAATATTTCTAAAATATATTATAATATATTTATAAATGTATTTTTCTATATTGTGCCATATACAATGCACGCGTAACACACATTATATTACCGTACCTTACACATAAAAACATCACTGTTAGACAGTATCACTAGCTATACACATACATTTATGTTATTAGCTAACTATATAAATATTCATATATTTTTGGTGTTTACATGTAGTTCATACGCCAAGTTAAAATTAATTCAGTCGATCAAATTAATGAAATCAATAGAAACATTACAAAGTTTGTTATTTTGTTTTTTCTATAGTTATTTGTACACATTCAAAGGTAACACGGGCAATGCCTCATTGTGATGCCCTGGTGCCATTGGGCACACAAGTTAAATCTTTATTTGGGCACCAAAATTTCCATAAACACGGTAAAATTCGGTTCAATAAATAATATAACATTTTTAAGTTCTGTGTTGCAACTTTAAGTGTTTTTTGTGACATTGTTTTATTTTCAATAAACTATTTATTTATTTATAAACTAAGAAATTTTCTATTCTTTTCCGGTATTTATTGCTAAATAAAGGAATATGTGAAGTATGTATAACACATACTCATAAATTATAAAGAAGTTGTTTAAACTGAGCTTAAAATCTATTTTATTTTATGTTACAGAGAAATCGTTAAATTTCAAGTCAAAATAAAGTCTTGTTTAAACTAATAAAAACACCACGCACAATCAGCTGAAAGAATTATTTTTTAAATTTCTATATTTAAACTTAATTTTGTAAAGTATCCATAAGGCTAAACTACTATTAATCGTTCTGTATTTTATATTGTTAATTTCTTTCATAAAAAAATATATACTAAAGATAATACTTTTTATGTAATTTATAAGCAATAAATTATTGCAATAAAGGTACTTTATAAATGAAATACTATAAAATAATTCATACACTCGGCGCGTGAACTACTCAAATACAATCAGACGTAATTAAAATAAAATTAACGCACATACGCCATAACATTTTATACATCAGTTAACAATCATTATTGTCAGTTATAAATCTATTTTATGATTTTTTATATATTTTAAATATAAATTCGCATCTAGTAGGCAGTTTTAACACAATTTTTTATAATATTTAATTCCAAACTGCGACGAGGTACGGTCTTAATTTTTATAATGGCAATATTGAATATAATTATGAATTTATTTTGACTATGTTCACAGCCGAATGGACTGAGGCGATTATCCATTAACATTACAAAAATGAAGGACAGCAAAAGAAAAAGTAATAAATATTCGAGCGCATTTTGCAACTGACGAAGAAAAACCATACCTCGTTCAGATGTGTCTAACAGTTGGCTTCAATATGGATGAATCTAGCACATTCAGTATTAAATCGCTACAGAGTTAGAATAAACGCTTACAGTTAGGTTATGATACGAGTACTACGGTAAAAATAGTGAAGTCGCTGACAGACCATTTGCACACAGTTCTACACGACATATTGGTCTTACAGCTCCTCGAAACGATCATTGCTCCATATCATGCAGTCGAAGCAGTCTGGCACGGAACTGAACGAGAAACTCATACTGACATTGAAAGCCAACTTCCATCTAGAGGTAAAAACAATCGTTAGAAATCGCAATAAGCGTCCACGGTACGGTCAGATCGGTCCTAGCAAAATATACTTACGAACATCGATAGGAGCTTGCGAGAATATATCCAAACGTGCAAACAATCGACAATCTCGTAGCTTAATAGAAAAATTCACTTAAAAACCTTTTAAAATAGAGTGTCACGATACCACATAACCAATACTCGAATCGATTGAGTCACATAGTCCGGAAGGGGAAGTTTTAGGTTAGGATCGCAATTGCGCGGGACTGAGGACCAGCTCTCCGTCTGGTCCGCCTGCGAAGGAGACGTTTCGCGGCGGTGGTCGGCGCCCGGACGCAACGCTTTGGGCCAGTGCGCTCGGCAGCGTGGCACTTTGCGGCACGCGCTGCGCCCCGCCCGCGCCCCCCGCGCCCCCCGCACCGCCCGCTGTACCGGCCGCGACCCCCGCACCACCAGGTCCCCCCGCGCCACCTTGTGGC
This sequence comes from Hemaris fuciformis, assembly GCA_907164795.1. Classification (NCBI taxonomy): domain Eukaryota; kingdom Metazoa; phylum Arthropoda; class Insecta; order Lepidoptera; family Sphingidae; genus Hemaris; species Hemaris fuciformis. Next base: position 5,130,963 of record OU015440.1, on the reverse strand, counting down.
GGTGGAGTCTGCCGGGCCGCGCTTGCTGGTGATTGCCACTGTTGCGAGGTGCCTTGCTGCGCGTTGCTTTGGTGTGACGTGACCTGCAATCATTCATCATGACGTTTATGGACTTGCTGTGTAATGTGGTTCCGTAGCTGGAGATATTCAAACTTCCAAAGCGACCTGTTAGAAATCGACTGATGGACCCGTATTATTTATTTCTGAGAGTTCTTAAGCTGTTTTTATCTTCACACGGAAAAAATATATCGATTAGCTAGCGGTGATGGTAATTTAGCGTAAATGCATTTTCACGCTCAGCTACAAGGATTATTTGCAGCAGGGAGCGAGGGTATAGAAAGTTAACAATATACAGATATGGTAAAAGAAATAAAAAATAACGTAGACATACAAAAGTAAATGGGGACATATCCGAAGAACCTTCAGCCAGAAGACAAAGATTTGCGTCCAAGTCATGCCTGGGGTACTGAATATTCCCCAATGGAACAAATGCGTTATTCTACCATTACCTGATGTACAGCTGGGGGCTGCAGCGACGCGGTGCGGTATCTGCGCATGCGCTCGTCCTCTTCGCCGCTGGAGAGGCTGGACACGTCGCAAGAGGAGGCATCGAGGCGGCGCGCGGGGGAGCACTGCGCGGGCCCAACTCGAGAGCCCCCGCCTCCCGCGCCCGCCAGAGGCATCTCTTCCCCCTCCCCGCCCCCGGACAGTCTGCAATACAATATTTTAGTTTCTAAATTCGTAGCCTAAATGATAGTTACTGGAATAGCAAATTTATTTTTAGAGTGCTTAATCCTTACTATCCTTACTCCTTACTAATATTATAAATGCGAAAGTAACTGTCCGTCTGTCTGTCTGTCTGTCTGTCTGTCTCGCTTTCCTGCTAAAACTACTGAACCGATTTAAATGAAATTTGGTACACAGATAGTTTAGACCCTGAGAAAGGACATAGGCTACTTTTTATCCCGGAAAAGGGGTTTTAAGGGGTTGAAAGGTTGTATGGAAGTATTGTCATTTGTAAACCTAGAAGCTTGAATCTTATTTTTAGGCTGTTGATTAGATATAAATAAATATGACATTAAAAGTTTGTAAAAAATGTACCTTTAAGGGGGTAAAATAAAAATAGGGGTGAAAGTTTGTGTGGAAATTCGTCATTTTTGAAGCTAGAATGATGAAACGACGCGTAGACCACTGTAACTATGTATATGTAACTATATGTCTGTTATGCTTTCACGCCTAAATCATTTGACCGATGTAAACGATTTTTGATATGGACATAAATGGGACACTGTGGAGTAAAATAGACTACAACTTATTTTCTTTCTGAACCCAACCCTGTAGTCTAGGGCAAAAGCTAGTATTTTTATATTTTCATAGAGTAGTTTGCCTGAAATGTATATTTAGTGCTGTAGTGGTATGTATATATTGTGTCCAACTGTTGAATAAACTCTATGCACAGCGTAAAAACTACATATTTCAAAACAGCCAAGTAATTAAACTTTCGTAAAAGTTACATAAAAACAATTAGTTAATTAGTTTTCCTTTTCGGAAGTGGACACGCTGTTTGTATTTAAATACAATGAAAATTTAACTTCATTAAAAATATAAAAAAATATATTAGCGCACCTTCTGTTCTCCTTGTAATTTTTCCGCCGTCGACAACAAGGCTTTGCAAATATGCAAAAGCAAATACGCAGTACACAGCACGCGAGCCCGGCGACAATGAGCGACGGCCCCACCAGCCGAAGCGCTGGCGTCTTGAAGCCCTGGAATCATATTCAGTACAATTTTATCATACCTATGATATTGATACCTATCAACAGTGGCGGTACTTCCATAGAAGCCCAAAAGCATAACACGTTAATTTGTAATGTCTAGTTTATAATTGTTTCTTGTGGGGTGATGAATTTCTTATTTATATGTCAAATTTCCTTTGGTTCAATGAAGTTTTAAAGCTTACAAATTATTATTCGGAATAAACTGGAGTGAGAGGAGTGGGCCTATCCGAATCCTTATGATATAAATACACCCAACAGTCACATACATAGTTCTAATCCCACACTAAGATACAAGTCTTGTGTCGTGGGTATCAGAAACTACGAGAAACTTTTCGGTCTCACAAACACCCAGCCCCGAAATAAATATTTGTGGATCACACAAACATTTGTCTCGGTGCGGGGATTGTACTCGCGGCCTCTCGTTTCGCAAGCTGGTGTCTAGCTAACTGCGCCACGGGGCTGTCTGATGTATGATTTAACATAAAATAGCGCCAATAGTCGAGGATCCCCGCATATAATAATGGGTCTTAATGGTATTTCTAGAGTTAAGTGTTTCTAATAATCGGCAGTAGACATGCCCCCTGTTCCGTGAGACTAAATATTATGACGAGACGTGGTAGTAAAATACGCGTACACTTTGGAAGACAATTCTTCGGTATTACGACACATTGAGCCCTACTTCTCGATGCCAATTTTGCCTGTATTGAGTGTAGTTGGTGCCTCTGTAGTTGGTGAGTGTGCGGTATGGTAGTCCCTACCGATTAAAGAATACGTGTTCGGTAAAAATGAAACAAAAGGTAATAAAAAGGTAAAGAATTGTAATTAGTACATCGGTCTCGACTGTGATCATACTCTATCAATATGGCGGAATTGCGGGTACCATTAATTTAACGTAGTCAAGTTATGTTCAGTGGTCACGGATACGAACATCCTAGCACTCTACGTTGCTTTTATAGCAGATTGCGCGTACCTTGTCCCCAGTGCCGACGAAGTAAACGACCAGTCCCAGGGCGAGCGTGCCGAGACCGGCGTACAGTAGACGGGCCACTCCCCATGGCTCGCCGCCAGCCTCCAACTCTCCGTCCGAGTCCGACGACGAGCCATACGACGCGTCTCGTACCTGAAACGTGGAAAAAAGGAATAACCCTCTAATTCTCATAGCAGAAAGAGGTCTGGCTTGATGTGCCACAATTTCGTAGTCATCATGATGTAGTGGACAGTTTAGATATACTTGTATGTACGGGTTCGCTTATTTCTATTATTTCACGATTTTTGCTTTTCCATTGAAGTAACTCGTGTCTTGTTTTTTTTAGACAGCACCGTAGCTATATAGCATCAGATGCAGTGTGGTACTAAGAAACACTAAATTCAAAATTCTACCATTGTCATCTTGATTTTACCCAATTCTAAGTGCAACGTATACTACTCGAGCCTTCTAAGTAAATTGTCGAGACTATCTTTCATGTTCAGTCCAACGTTTCAAGTTATAGGTATACAATTCTTGTTGCAGTAAAAAAATATTTTATTTTTTCGTCTTAACAGCTACAGTATATTCGACAACTATAGCACAGCTTCACTATTGCTAAAAATGATAACGTTAACTTTGAATTTATTAAACCTTATTAGCTTGGTGTTAAATTTAATTTTAAAATTAGTGAATGTAAATGAAACATGCAACTCATACCCGGTTGTTCCTGTGCCACTTGCCCCTGGGATCCCGCCTGGAGCCGGGATGATCTCCGAGCACGGAGCAGCGTCGCGCGGCGCCTCCTGCGCCCGAGCCGCCGCCGCCCACTGACAACGCCGCCGCCTCCTGCCACGCCGCGCGCCCAGCCGCGCACTACAACCACATCATCATCATCATCAGCCCATATACGTCGCACTGCTGGGCACGGGCCTCCTCTACAACTGACAGGGTTTAGGCCTTAGTCCACCACGCTGACCTAGTGCGGGTTGACGGACTACAAACCTAAGAAATTGCTAAGAACTTTTAGGTGTGCAGGTTTCATCATGATGTTTTCCTTCACCGTTAAAGTACGTGATAATTATTTGTAAATACACACATAACTTCGAAAAGTCAGAGGTCTGTGCCTTCATAACGTATTAGACACCCGACTCTCAATGCTAAGCAGTTACGCTCAAGGTTAGAAAGGTTGTGTATATTCTTAGGTTACTAATATTCCTGCCTAAACATCTGCCTTCTGCTTTCGTTTCACTGCAGAAATCAAATGTTTGGTATTTTCTTATAAATTTATTGTTGACAAGTAATTAGTCAACGATTAAAACACACTCTTGAAATTTCAACCATATTATCGAAAAAAAAAAGAAATTAAGTCACCTACCCTTAGTTGTACAGTATTCCTTATAAAACCCAGTGAGCTGATTTCCTTAGTAATACTCATAAATGTTTCTTTACCGTTGGAAGACGTGAGCTAAATCTGTCAGTCATTTTTTTATTTAAAGAAGGCACCTAATAAATTTCTTTTTTTTCATTAACTCACAGGACGATTTGAAAATATTTTTTACAATATTTGTTATTACAAGGGAACAGGTACAAACATTATTATTGTAATAATTTTATATTTCGAAAAGTGTCAAATTTCTTCATTTTTATTTTGAACACAGTAAAAAAAAAATGATTGCCTTGATATTTAATTGATGGTATAATAATAATTATAATGGTACGTTAACTTGTGATACTTAATTTTTTAAACAATATCTGCACTATAAACGAAAAACATGTTAAATTTTTAATATTAGGATGTCATATTAAAAAGTTATTTGTACTATTGTGTGATTACATTCGAAGCTAGCAACATCGGTTCCATGGTGTAATGGTTAGCACTCTGGACTTTGAATCCAGCGATCCGAGTTCAAATCTCGGTGGAACCTAAACTTTTGGAATTTTGTTGTAAGTTTTTCTATCTCGTCTGCCCTAGTGCTCTTGTGCAAGAAAATACTTTTTAACATTTACAGGAATAAATGAAAACATTGTGCCTCATTTAATAGAATAGATTCTTTGCGTCGTTGCCAAGTTATAAGTGGATGCATGTGATTGAGTGATCGCCGGGTTTCTAGCTCGTGACAATGTTTTCTTTTCCTACTGCATGAAAGAGCTTGGTAAATAACCCTATATACGTTAAACGTGTATAAAGAAGCACACTTCTGTCTGCCATTTCGCGAACACACGCGCCAGTCTTTCTTCATCTCTGATAATTTTTTTGGATTTGTTTTTTTTTTCTTATTCTCGTATCTTGTTTGTGTTTATATTGGCGAACGCTGTGTTCAACACCCTGCGGTGGAAGTATCAATTAGCGAGAGATGACCGTCTCTCTCGTCACTTGACACAATTATGGCAGCTCGGTGAGTTGTTTCTTGACGCTTCGTTCAAAGGACGCAAAAATGTAGTAGAATGAGAGAATATTCCAGTTTATGGACACGGTAAACAAATAACAAAATCTTTCTTACCGACCATATATACTTTACATAATACGAATATTCCAGACTATCAGAATATTGCCTCGTGGCCTGCCTCGTGGTCTCGCGGCACCAATATGAGCCGTGCGATCTAGAGGTCCCGGGTTCGATTCCCGGGTGGGCAAAGTGTTATTGGGTTTTCCTATTAGAAAATTCTCAGTAGCAGCAAGTCTGGAAATGTGCCCGATTAACGGCAATAGGCTCGCCCCCTGTTGTGTGGGACTGATACATACCTGGCGAAATTTGGGTTCAGTAATGCATCTCTACCTACCCCTACGGGGAATACAGGGTTGAGGTTATGTATATGTTTTGTATGTAAGAGATTATTCCAAAGTTTATGGATACGGTAAAAAATAAGGTATTTTTCATATGTAGCCTTCTAATATTTTTCGACGAGTAAATCAAATTCCTATAATTGTTGTAAATGATCCCACAACAAATTCCTGTCACGTAGGCAATAAACAGAAATATAGATTTACAAGCCAATAGCAACGGCTATTGCACAACGGTGTTTTGAAAGGGTATAACACGTATTAGGCCATCGGCTGTATTTCGTGTCGCATACGGAACTGGGACTAATAAAAATCCTATAAAAGCGGTCATAAACAAGTCCGGCTCACAGGCATACGGCAACTAACCATCTGATGTCATAGGTACATACATCAAACGACTTGTTCCATTTGCACTTGTGTTCTGATTTGGGTAGAGTATTTTCTAGTAGCTACTCAAATGATTCTGGGATTATTTTAAGGTTAGTTTGTCCTGGTCATCATCATCATCATCAGCCCAAATACGTCCCACTGCTGGTCACGGGCCTCCTCTACAACTGAGAGGGTTTAGGCCTTAGTCCACCACGCTGGCCTAGTGCGGGTTGGCGGACTACACACGTAAGAAATTCCTAAGAACTTTTAGGTGTGCAGGTTTTATCACGATGTTTTCCTTCACCGTTAAAGCAAGTGATAATTCATCAAAAGTCAGAGGTGTGTGCTTTGAACCTGCGACCGCCGAAATTCTCGACCGCGCGCCTAACCCTCGAGGTCATCACTACTTTATCCTGGTCGCAATATGTTTATTTTTGATAAATAATTTCCACAACACATTGAATCTTGGTAATTTTAACAACAAAATTTTAAAGGTTTAAATTGGTTTCCGATGAGATGGTGGTATGATTCCTGTTGAGACAACTCATTTGTATCTCAGTCCCTTATGACAACGGAATAAATCAACTCCTTCAATATTTAAATATGAATACCGTGTATTGGAACAAGTTATAATGGAAATCACAGTGAAAACATAAAAGTTTAGTAATCACTTTATGCTGATGATTATAGTTTATAGTATTTCAAAATAGATGAATACAAAGGAGGGAGTTCTATAAATGCAAAGAAGGCATTAAGAAAAAACAAAGGAATAAGGAATATTTCACCTCAATTTCCTTGAAACAGTGATTACCTATTCATGAAACTGTTTTAGTAGTTTGGTAGCTTTAGATAACAACAGCATAGTCATTGTTCACAATATTTTCGCAACTGAAAATTATGTTCTTTATTGATAGAATCACTCAACAATCAAAGAGCGTATTGCACAAAATTACACTATTTATTTTTTTTGTAAACAGAGCCACGCTGAAGTAAGCTTCGAATAAAATTAAAGAGTTCAGCTCAGATTTTCTCATCAATGGTGTCAAAACATATTAAGTATCATTACCATACCATCAAAACCCACTCTGCTATAACTAAAATCATGAAAAGAAAGTTCATCCCCGTATTCCCATAGAGTGCCCTTGTTCCATCGTCAGCTATAACTTATTCACTCGGCGTCACGCGATCCACCGCCAATAAGAGTTAAAAGTTTTCGGTGAAACTTTTACCGTTAACACGAGGTTATTTTCGATACCATCAAGTTAATTGCACGGGAAAGCTTTGAGCGCATTAGTGGTATTTAAAAAGTGACCTAGACTTGTTCCTGCTTGTATTATTCTGTCATTAGAACAGTTTTTCTGACTCAAGCTCTTGACGGCAATGTGGGTTAGTCACTAATCCACGAATAAATATGTAGGCACCTTTTTGTGTGAGCCTTGAAAGTAGACTAACTAACACTAACATGTAGAACTTGAGCAAAGCTGAATTATTTTATATATTATTATTGCTAGTAATATTTGACTGGATTTTTCAAACGTAACGATATTCATGAACAAGAACAGAACATGACTAATGATAAATGACTTAGATATAATAATATTGGTCACGAGTCGAAAAATGAGATTGCATAAAGAGGTCAGCAGTTATTTGAATTAGAGTAGAAAACCTGAATTTCATTTCTTAAAATTGCGCGATATACATACCTATACCTACACGTAAAATTATACGTAATTATTAGTGGCGATACTTCCATAGAAGCCTAAAAGCGTTACGCGTTAATTTTACAATGTCTTTAAAATTGTTAATTGTGGGGTCAGGATATTCACATTTATATGTAAAATTGCTTTTGTTAAATAAGATTTTGAAGCTTAAAGATATTATTCGGTTTTTTGTTAGGCCAACTGGGCTTTTGGGCTTCTATGGAAGTACCGCCACTGGTAAATATATACAGGGTGTATTCAGACCGTGATCGGAAACGAAGGCAGGTAATAGCTAAGGTGATTACAAACCCCCTGGCGTTAAAGAAAATTCTGACAAAAATAAAAATTTTGACTTTTTCCATACAACCATCGGTATTAAATGTACGCGGTTTGTATGGAAAACGTATTTTTTATGAATACACCCTGTATGTCCTTGATAACTTTCTTGATTTAATCATCTCTCTGTTTACGTAAATGTCATATACAGAAATAGTTTGACTTGGTGAATAGTAGCTTTATTCTAATTTACTGCCGGCTGGGACTCGGGTTGTATGCAAATCAAGGATTTTATAGGTTCATGGGCCCATAAATTGGCAAATGATTGCGCGTAGTTGATATCCGAAGGCCGTGCGATATTAATTTGCGAAATACGGAAAGAGTGCATACCTATGGATATGTGTTTGTTGACGCTATCATGATCTTTAACCGTGGCGATCATTGATTGATTGATTGACATTACTATTTAAAACTTAATTTATGTTCCACGTAATCCTTCAATGATTATAATGTGTCTTATGTGTCCACCAAGTTTTAGGTGTTTTAACATAATAAATAAATAAATAATAAATACACCCAACAGTCATATACATAGTTCTGACCCCACACTAGGATACAAGTCCTGTGTCAGAAACAACGAGAGACTTTTCAGTCCCACAAACAAACAACATAGTTTTTAACTAATGAGAATCTGGCATAACGGGCCAATGGTTTCCGCAGGTGGGAATTCAAATCAAATCTCTATGGTTTATGAATGCACTATCACCAAAAATAAGTAGGTATTTTGTTTTACATGATAAAAAACGGATGGCACTTCGGAAGTGCTGGCAGAAGTGAAAACTTCAACATTAACGTTGTGCATCTTTGAATATTTTGGAATGGCTATATCGACGGCGGAAAGCGAAAACGTCGTAGTCCACAAAGTATGATTTTTTTTTGTTGCACTGCTCGAATCAGAAAAAAAAATGCGTTAAATGGTCCGGGTCACGTAAATCTGCGATGAATAGTTTATAAATTAACATTTTGAAAAATCAGGATTTAACTTAAATGCCTGCATACAAAAACGCTGGAAGTTACAGAAAAAAACAGTAATCATGTATACTATGTTGATTACATTTTTCGTTTTCCGTAAATATGATGCATGTTAGCAGTAATGTTGGCTCCAGTGCGGACCTACTACGTTTTTGTTGCTGGTATTTTTATAAGTTTTAATTTTCTGTCGAACAATTCGTGTAACACAATTTGTATTGCCCCAAACCAGGAATAATTTTAATTTACAGCATATATAAGAGATGGGATTCATTGAATAACCACGTTTATAAAGTACAGTTGAACAATCCTAGTTCAAGTATTGCATTTGACTCAACTCCATACAACTCAATAGTGCAATTACAGCTTTTAACGTTCTGTAAAAATAGTTCAAAATGTCGTAATCAGCAAATTTTTGGTAAATATTTTTTTAAATGATATTTAAAGATTTAGAATTACATTTAGTAAAAAATAATAAGTCTACTATCCAAAAATCGTGAGTCTGAGTTTAAAAACACGCTAGTTATGATTTTTTGAAAAATCATGCAAAAGTTTTTTTGGCTTTGATGAACATTTTCATTTTTGTGGATTACTACGTTTTCGCTTTCTGCCGTCGATATATGGTTATATAAATGGTTATGGAATAAAAGTATATAAATATCATTCACGTGGTAAAATACAATATTTATTGCGCTATAGTACACAAACATGACAATTTAAATTACATAATGCGTCTTACGCATTTTCGATCAGGGTCACGTGATCTGACGCGAGTTCACCATTTTTTACCCATCCCAAAAAGTGCACAGCGCCGCTAAAGAAGTTTTCACTTCAAAATCTAGAGAAATATACTAGACCTTGATCCTCAGTATTAGAAGCATCAATATCAATCATTTTGCCTAATGGAGATACATTCACAAGATAATTTAAACACGAAACGGGTAATTTCGAATTGCAATATTCTACATACATATATATATGTAGATAAGCTTATATACCCATTCAAATAATATTTGAATGAGCAAGTAATTTCCGCGATTCTCGGTTGATCTACAACCATATTGTTGATGACACTTTCATGAACAGTTAATTCGTTCAATACAGAATAATGTAAGGCCACCACCACACCGGAACTAAGCATAGATTACAAACATTTGGTTTGGTAGGATATTTAGATCGTTTTTTAACAGACAGATCGTTTTTTCTAAGAACTAGCCCGTCGTAGTTGTAGAGGAGGCCCATGCCCAGTAGTGGGACGTATATGGCCTTATAATGAAGTATGCAGTAAACTCAAAGTGTGGTGGATGGCCCAAGTAACGTCGACGGTTGAAAAGCATTACGATTTATCTCACCAATCGCCTACTATTATACCAGCCTGCAATGTTTTTAGTGGATGTAGGCTCTTTCTAATAAATGGCGCCGATTTGTAAGTCACTCTGGCGGAATTTTAAGAAAAAAATTAAACTTTGTAAATTATTACCCTCTATGTAAATCAATAATTACTGCAGATGCCTTATATGTGTGTTAATCTTGTTTAAACAAATGCTAATATTTTCAATCCCTTGGGAAATATATGATAATTTTGCTTAACTGAAAAGGTTGTCGACCCATGTGTTAAAGCTATTTAAAGTGAATAGTAGGGCGCGGCGCAAACATTAAATGATTTTTGTACTCGTTTCATTACAATATTCATTGTCCGCGAATACAATAAATGTTAAGCGTATGGACACAAAAATCGGCCTTCATTAAGAGGATTTCTCATTCATTTTTATGGAAAACTCATCTGAAAAAACATTCAGTTCGTTTGGCCACAATTATATTTCTCTACAATACTTAACGTAAGAGAATACACTTTAACACATCATCATCATCATCTTTAGCCCATATACGCCGCACTGCTGGGAACGGACCTCCTCTACAACTGAGAGGGTTTAGGCCTAAGAAATTCCTAAGAGAACTTTTAGGTGTGCAGGTTTCCTCACGATATTTTCTTTCTCCGTTAAAGTACGCGATAATTCATTGTGAATACACACATAACTTGGAAAAGTCAGAGGTGTGTGCCTAGAGTTTGAAACCGCGACCGTCGAGATTCTCGACTGCGTGTCTAAACTTCGAGGCTGTTACAACTTATAACACATAATAATAAAAATTAAATAAATGTTAATAGGTATTAAGTAAATTTGGAAATAATAATTTGAAATAAATACAATACGATATTAGATATATAGGTTGCAGCAATGTAACCTGTTTCTTGGTTATTACGTAATTTAATAAAGGTATTTATGATTAATCGATCCATTAATCCGAGTATCTATTGTATACTTTGTTTTAAGACATTTAAACGTCCAATAGCAACAGCACGTAGCGACCAGCGAGTAAACACAAAGAAATTTTAAAATTTATACCAATTATTAAGTCCTAAATGAAAGTCCGTAGCGGCCCATTGTTTGTTTTTGCTTGCACTATTTCAACAATACAACTTCGCTTAACACGAGTACAAGATGGAAGATTTGCTCGTTCTACACCAACAGCGAACCATGTAGTACGTTAATTTGGAGTCTTGCGCAAATTATTAAAAGTTGATTTATGCCCGACACACAACATTACACGGTGGGCGAGGCGCACGCCATCATGCGATTTCACTGCTGAATATTTTAATAGTGAAAAGCTATTATATCACTAATGAAACCATTAAAAATATTTTAAAAACTTTTTTATTTGTCCTTCATTGTCGAAAATCGACCAGCGGGTGACCGTATCGTTTCTCGCTGGTCGTTATTATTTTTTGGACTCCACTGTGCTTACCATCAGGTACAGTGGAGTCATTTTGTGGACTCCACTGTGCTTACCATCAGGTACAGTGGAGTCATTTTGCCGTGCCAGTATATTTTTTTTTTAATAAAAACCCAACAGGCACTTGTGTGACCAATACTCATATACGTTTAGTGTTGTGGGTTTCTAAACGTACATCTTCCTTTTAAAAACTCGAAATGCCGGTGTCTCCCAGTACATTCTTTCATCGTTACTAATATTATAAATGCGAAAGTATTATAGTAGGTAGCTAGGTATGTAGGGTTGTGTGTGGTTGGGTTGTGTTGTTTACTCCAGTGCACTTCACAACCCTAAGATGTGTGCAAAGTAATCTTTCGCAAGCTATGTGATGTGCAAGCTTAGTGGATTTTTTTTTATATGCTTTATGTAACATTACATGTATTGAATTTTTAGAACATCAGTCTTATGTCTGTATAAAAATTGTCTTATCAGCATTGTATTTCTTCATTATCATAATGAGCTCATATACGTCCCACTGCTCGGCACGGGCCTCCTCTACATCTCAATGGGTTTAGGCCTTAGTCCACCACACTGGCCTAGTGCGGGTTGGTGGTACATTACATATAAGGAAATAAAATAAAATAAAGTTAACTTATAGACTAAGTGTGCCACAAAGGGCGCTGTTATTTCTATTAGCGATAATTTTTTTGTCGTCTGTTTAGACGGAACCTGGAAAAGACTCGGCCTTCCGCCAGCAAATCCAATCCCTTCACAACAGTTATATAGAACAATGAAACTTAATCGAAAAAAAAATGAAACATTTCATAATCCACACGTATTTAGGTCGCACATTCTTGGGCCATGTTGAAATATCTACTATTAATTGTGTATTATTACTGTTATTTTGCCGTTCACCATTTGACACGAGGAAAATTATATGCTGGCGTTCGTGGCAACGTGCAATAAACGCGAGTATGAAATTCAACATGAACGTGTTTTGTTATGTATCAATAGGAATTAGTGCAGACTTTGTAAGGATAATAATATTTGCCATAGCATTCAATATAACAGTTTTATGTCGGAGTGTTTAAATTTCGCTATTTTATCTATTTTACATAAACAGCAAAAGTTGAATTGTACGTGGATTTGACTGCCAAACCAGTTGTTACATTTATTTACGCTTTATTGTACACCAAATTAAATGAACACAAAGTTAATAGTTACATTAAAGTGAACCTTGAATTATGTACATCCATTGACCATTCCAATAAAAAATGGATTATCAAAGTCGGTTGGCATGATATTGAGTTATTCCTCCATTTGGATGCCATTGTCACAAATGGACCAAATTGAAATGGGACCCCACTGGAAGTACCAGCTTTCAAGTAAAAAAGAATCATCAAAATCGGTTCACCCAGTTGAAAGTTCTGAGGTAACAAACATAAAAAAATACAGACGAATTGATAACCTCCTCTTTTTTCTGAAGTCGGTTAAAAATAAGGTTTTGTCACAAATGTCGGCCTTATCGCTATCCATTGGTTATGGTTGATTCAAGAATAAAACTTATATTTAACATGGTTTACTTTTCACGAGACAGTGTAGTTGCTTGTATTATTAATTAAAGCTACTGTGATGTATAGGAATATGGGAATACAGCACGTTCCTAGAGTCACCAAAATAATTTCTTAAATATTCGAAATCTACAGCTCCGGCCTACGCAAGCAAGATTAACTTATCATCTATGTATCACGGAAGAAGTAGACAGAGATCTATATCTATACTATAAGAAAGGGACGAGCCTATTTTCGTTTTAGAACCCATTTACAGACTCTATGCCGTTATTGAAAACTTCCCGACAAACAAATAAAATTTTCAACGGGAAAACCTAATACACTCTCCCAGCAACAAGAAATTTATCAATTTATAAGTTATTGACGTCAAAATAATATTGGAAAATGCAAAAGCTTAATACCTCATTTTTTATTTTTTTTAGTCGTCGCAAGTCGAGTTCCTGAGTAATTGAATTTGCCGTAGCGTCTCCGTTGTGGGTGGAAAATTCAAAGACGCATATTATTACCTATCAGTTATTCGATTGAAACAATAGGAAGCGTAATTTAAATCCAGACAAATGACATCGGCTGTGTAATTTTTATTCTATTTTTGTCTGAGATACAATTGTTGCGCATCTGTACCTATTAGTTATCGGAATAGAATTTATAAAGGAAGTCTTTTTTAATTATTAGTTTTATCGGATTTAAAACAAAAAGTCTTAGTACCAGTAAGAAGTTTTAAATTCTCGGTATGAACAACTCACATCCTGTATCTTAATTACTTTGGTGTGTAGTCCGTCAACTCGCACTAGGCCAGCGTGGTCGATTAAGGCGTAAACCCTCACAGTTGTAGGCCGTTGTTGTTTGGTGGCCCGTGCCCAGCAGTGGGATGTATAATCATCATCAGCCCATATACGTCCCACTGCTAGGCACGAGAATCCTCTACAATTGAGAGAGTCTAGGCGGACTACACACCTAAGAAATACCTAAGAATTTTTAGGTTTCATCACGATGTTTTCCTTCATGTAACGTTTTCGTGTATGTACACACATAACTTCAAAAAGTCAAAGGTGTGCCTGGGGTTTGAACCCGTGACCGTCGAGATTCTCGACAGCGTGTACGTGGGACGTATATGGTCTGATAATTCTGATAATGATAATGAAGAAATACAATACTGATAAGATAGACATAGTGGTAGTTTAATATAGACATAACGCTGACGTTCTAAGAATGCAAATACTGGTTAAAAAAGAAGCATTTATGTAACAAACAAACGAGTACCTCTTAATTAAGGGAAGTTTGTATAAAGGTCAGTGTACAATGTCGTGTTTGACCCACTTTACGTGACGCGTCCATACTGATAAACTAATCTACTTAAGCTTATCAGTATACCGGCCACTTTGTAACTTGATCGTGTAGAGTACACCCAGCTTTGAAATGACACAGGTTTGTTTCTGACAACATTTTAAATCCAGCCAGATGAGTGATATAGACTACGAAGGGTAGAGCTGTGATTTTTAAGGCATTTATTGGATTTTGCTTGATGAGGTGCATGCATGAAGAGGATAATCTCAGTTGAAGAAGCAAAAGAAGTGTGTTTGGACTATGGCATTTGAAGCTCTATAGTACCTACCCCAATACAAGACAGGCGTGAGTTTATTTTATGATTTTGCTTATGGATTATCTTGTGGATTCGCAGCACAAGTGGAGGTTTCTAAAGGTCGGGCAGTGTTATTGGATTTTTCTCAATAACAGCACAGAGTCTAGAATTGTGGCCGAAAAACGGCAATAGGCTCGCCTCCTTTTACGTGGGACGAAAAATAATTGGCAAAATGTGGGTGCAGATTTGTACCATTGCCTTCGGGAAATACAGGCGGGAGTAGTATGTATACATATGTATATGTATTGCTTGAATAATGTTTTTCATGAAACCCCAAATGTCACTAATATCTCTTGCAATCTATTATATTTTTTTCCTCGTTAAGTGATCCATTCTTTGCATTGTCTGCAAGAAAGGAAGGAAAACTTTTAGCCTCAAAGCCACAATAGAATTTGAAACATCCCCTCCAGCTGAATTTACTTTTTTGTAACCTCTACTATTTTTAAGCATATTTTTTTAAAAGGTAGAGACACGTATGACTTTTGTCGATTAATATTTTGGCTATTTTTGCAAGAAATTGTAATTGGGAGGGCCAATTTATTAAGAAGATTTTAACTGCAACGAAATAGACCAGAGACCTGCTATATAAATTAGCATATACTATAAAGGTACATACATACATACATACTCATGCCCAAATCCCATCTAGGTATGCAGATATTATTGAGTGCTAAAAACTACGATCCTGACACTTTCACTTCTACAATGTCCATCCATCCATATTATTTATTTTATATAGTTTTTCCAGGAAAACCTTGAAAATATGGTAATTATAATTAATATCTTGGTCACTATATCCACATTAGAAATAAATGGAGAAAGGGAACGCGGAGAAGAGATAATGAGAGTAGGGGCTGGCAAGACTATATTGTAAAAACATTTTCTCTTCGGCGTGAACAAAAAACTCTACAGCAGACTAGTGTAAAGTTAAAAAAAAAAACATGAAACAGATTAAATGAATAAGTCGAATTTCGAATGCATATCATACGCGTATTGGCCTTGGAGGAGGACAAATATTGTGTCCCGTTTCTAACATATGAGATCATTCAACAGAGCTAGATAATTTATATCTTATCTAAGAAGACGATAGAGAATAGGAGTGAGAGAGAAATTGGTCAACGCGACGGATTTGTGGATACCAATCGAGAATTTCCTTCGAGTAGACTACGTAATGTTTACAATTTCGAGGTCGGGTAAAGTGTTATACTTTTCCATTAAAAAAAATTCAAAACCCGTATAAAACATAGAAATAATCTGGGAAACGGCAAAAGACGCAAATAGTGGAATGTGGGGCGCAGAAATTCATCTCTGCCTAACCTTTTTCAAGTTATAAGAGGGGGTGTATAATATGTATGCGCTATTTATGAGTAACATCTCGATTATCCTGCGTGTTACTGTCTGCGCTACAAGGTCTAGAAGCAAGTAAGCCGGTAATAAATGTACAGGGCGACCTTTATTTGGTAACGGTCATTAATTATTACTTAATGAATTTTTTCCTGTAATCAACTCTCATAATGGCATTAAAATTTCAGCGCGACATTTTATTACTGAAACGTTTTATAATAATGAAAATTTGAAGGAAATTTTTTTTTAGTGATTTTTTCTCCTCTGCGATATAATTAAAGTTCATTTTATTATGAAACAAGGAGTTGATGAATATGACGTAAAATTGAAGTCCTATGTCTAGCAGTGTCATGAAACGGACTGTTAACAGCCTAAAATTAAATAGGAGTAACATTTTGGTGATAATATTATTAGTACTATTATAGTATCTATATGTATATACCTACTATCTTAGGATAACATAGAAAAAATGATTTGATACAGAAAAAAAACAGTATATAGTTATTATTTAATTCATAATCACCATAATCAGGCCATATACGTCACACCGCTGGACACGGGCCTCCTCTACAACTGAGAGATTTAGACCTTAGTCCACCACGCTGGCCTAGTGTGAGTTGGCAGACTACACACCTTAAAAATTCCTAAGAACTTTTAGGTGTGCAGATTTCCTCACGATGGTTTCCTTCGCCGTTAAAGTAAGTAATAATTTATTGGGAATACACACATAACTTCGAAAATTATTTAATTATATCGATGCTATTTAGCTCCGTTCGCTATCATGGAATGGAGAGAAACAACAAAACGCTAATTTTCTTTAAGTAAATTTAGACGCCAAACAGATAAAGACATTTTCGCACAAACAGCTAAACAGCTACAGCTACGTTCAAACAGCTAAAGGCGTTTGTTGGAGTAATATGGAAAACAATAAACAACCTCAGCTTTGTTACATTTCCGGCTTACGCGTAATTGAACGCAATTATGCAAATTGAAAACATTAATATATTCGGTCGGTTGTAGTCTCACTTATTAACGTAGCTAGTCGTAGCACCTCTACATAAATATTTACTACGCAGTTAGGGTCATCGGGCATAGTTAGCTGAATGTAGGGTTAATAATTAGCTAATAAGTGCTTACTGGCAATGTGAATGCAAATAGATGTTTGTTTGATAGTGAAATTTTACTTCTAAACGCACAACAAATTTTGATCAATTTCGTTTTAGAGATGGATGGATGGGTTTCAAAAGAAGGGTAGAGTGAGTGTGAAATGAGTCGAAGTGGAATTCAAACCACCGTGAAAAGTGGACTACAATATCCTACATAAATGAAAATATGTTTGTCTAAGAAATTGTGTGTCATGCGACAGCCCTTAACGTGATCGTAGCCGCTACGTTAAAGTGTAGCGTTCGTAGCCAGGTCAGGGGAAGGAAGTGAGCGAATGACAGAAGCAATCTAGTGCAAAAGGTAAAATCTTTTTATGGACTGTAGCGTTTTAAATATACTCAGAAATGCGCAAACTGAAATTCTTGTTTAAAACATATTTAATAGTAAGGAATTCTGTTTGATAATATGTTTTCAGTTTCTGTCATAAATAGTATGATAATTTGTTTTTACTGTTTCGTGTAGTTTTTGTTCTCATTGTTACAAGCTTCTGCTGAAATTCATAGTTTTATATTGTGTCGGCAACATAATACGTCTTATATTTGACGTCTGCCTTTGACGTCGATGTCATTGATTTTTAAAGACATCAATTTATTTTAAGAAAATTATTGTATAGTTTAATAATTATTTTTTTTGCTTAAATTTGCACGTATGCACGAGAGATGTCAATTTAGACATGTCGGGCCGGGCAGTGTTATTAGGGGTTTCTATAGGAGATTAACACTTGAAGTACGAACTTTGAAGAAGGGAAACGGGTCGCCCCTTTTAAAGCACACGTCCTTCGAGGATACAGATGTAGTTCCGATCACGGTCTGATACCGGGTGTATTCAGACCGTGATCAGAAACTAAGGCAGATAATATCTGCGGTGATTACAAACATCGTGACATTAAAAAAAATCCCAACAAAAATAAAATAAAAAATGGTTTCCTACCACATCAATTTAATGATTGTTAGGAAAACGTCATTTTTTATTTTTTGTCGGGATTTCTTTTAACACCAAACAGTTTGTAAGCACTGTTACTATTGCCTGCCTTAGTTTCCGGTCATGGTCTGAATACACCCGGTATATACGGATAATGAGCATTGTTACTACTTTTGTATCAGGGCAATTGAGGCTCATGCGAATATGTTCCTTAAATTGAATTTTGATTAGCCAGACTACACCATACTTTTTTTCTCGAGGAAAAGCTGATTATGGCTCTACTTCCTGCCAGCGCTGGATGGAGTGGGGCGGGAAGCGTATGTCGGGGTCACCGGCATTCCAGCCTGGCACGCGGCGACATCACTTCCGCTAGTCGGTATAAGCTACTACTATAACTACAACTACCGGTGGCTAGGTCCCGAAACGAAATGACGAAATGAAATGCCTATAACCCTAAACATATTATATAACTTGAGATATAATCTTATACCACTGTCGAAAGATCCATTAACAACAAATTTATTGTCAAATAAAAAATAATAATATGTACGCAAATAACTTCTAGACACTTCAAAACAATAGTTCAAAATTCCAAAATATTTTAAATGTTAGTAGAACACTGGTGTCAACACCCCCACGAAAGGTTAACGGCATTTTAAAGATGATCACGCGACCTAGGGTTATCGACAAACAGCCACGAGAATGAGGTGTAACCTCAAGAATATTCATACCTGTTCTTTGTACAGTGAATGACTCGGAATAAAAATAAAGATGAGAGCTCTAGAGATGAGTAGCTCGTGACTCACAGAGGATTTTTAAGCGAGCGTTTAAAACATAAATGATGAAAGGGATGGAAAAAATATGCTGGGAAAATAAACAGTGAATTTCTTCAATGCTATTTAGAACGTAGAAGCCACACGTTATAAGTTTAATTGAGTTTAATCGGCGTCAAAAATCTTGAGGGCAAGTCGGAGCTATAGAAAGAATTGTAGTTAATTTTCGAAAAATAACTTCTATAAATAAGGTAAATTTTTTATAAATAAAAATAAATAAGCATAATATTCGTATTCAGTACGATTAAGGGCCCCGGGTCTCGTTAGAGACCGACGAATTCGCCTCGAGCTAAGAAGCTAGGTTTTCTGACTACATCGTTTTGACCTATATACATATTAGTCCTTGTATGACTGCGTGTGAAATCTTAGTTATTACATGTCCAGGATATAGGAGAGAAAGAAAAGATGTCGACGAGTGAGTCGAGATTACAAAACTTTGTACTACCTCAGAAACTCAGTAACAGATGTTTATGAGTACGCACTAGTCTAGTATAGCTCTCCCCTCAATTATAGAGGAGGTCATTGCTCGCCAGTAAAGTATAGAAGTCGTGATGGCCTCGAGGTTTGGGCACGCGGTCGACAATCTCGACGGTCGCGGGTTCAAACCCCAGGCACACACCTCTGACTTTTCGAAGTTATGTGTGTATTCACAATGAATTATCACGTACTTTAACGGTGAAGGAAAACATCGTGATGAAACCTGCACACCTAAAAAAGTTCTTAGGAATTTCTTAGGTGTGTAGTCCGCCAACCCGCACTAGGCCAGCGTGGTGGACTAAGGCCTAAACCCTCTCAATGGTAGAGGAGGCCCGTGCCCAGCAGTGGGACGTATATGGGCTGATGATGAAAGTATAGATAAATAAAATGCAGCTTTAAAACCTCTTCAATATACATGCTGTGTAAATCTCATAATAGCCGTAGGCGTTGTTTGTTAACAGAACAGCTCGCACCCGTCCGAGCTGACTCTTCAGGTCACTGATATTTATTGTACGCGAGGGTGGGATGCTTTGATCTGATACACCCACCACACCCAATGAAGATTGTACCCTTTACTGTAAAGTAATTGATGAAAATACAGCATTTATAATAAAATTATCCAGATTTAAAATCAAATGGCTTCGGGAGAGAGTAGGGGAAATTAGAAAAATGACGTTGTTTTTTGAGTATGCCTCGTGGTTTCGCGGTACAAGTGTGCCATCTAGACTTCTTCAACTTTTACTAATTAAATCTATTAGGATTTTTTTCAGTAGCAGCATGGAAATGTGCCCAAAAAACCGCAATAAGTTCGGTAACTTTTGCGTTTTTTTTATCCTATTACGTAATACTTAAACATATCTCGCGAAACGTGGTTACAAAAATGCACTTCTGCCTGGATCTCCGAGAATGTGTGTGTGAGTCGTTATTTTATTAATAGTTGAAGTGTAAAGCAAGAACAAGTAATCCTGACGACCATCGTCAAGTGTCTAACGTGTGATGGCAATCTCTCACCACGTGTAGGTATTTAACTTTTATTTGGACTGCACCGTACTTAGAATCAGGTAATGTTACATTGTCTTAACATAAAAGAGAGACTTTTTTGTGAAGTCACATAATTTCTTTTTGGATTAAAAAAATACCTAAGTACGAGTATATTTTGCGATTCAAAAATTCAAAAGTATAACAGTGTTTTTAGAGCCTATTGGAGGTACATTTTCGATTACCGATTTACAAAATGGATTATTAATCACACAAATGACCACTAAATTTCCACAATGCCAAATTTAAATGTCAAATATTAAATCAATACGTTTATGTATTAAATATCTTTATGAAAAACTAATTAAAAATTCAGGTGAACAGCGGTTAACGTCACCCCACGAACTTGTACATGGTTACATTTCGGTTTCATGAAATATTAAATTGTTAAAATTATTTTAAACCCGTGAAATGAATTTATATTTATAATTAATTATTTTTACGAATATTAAATATTTTTACAAATGATTAATTCGAAACAAATGTATGCGAGAATTAAGTAAAATTTCGACAAAAAACGTAACCGTTTCCAATAAATGGTATTTAGACAAAGATCTGTTAGTCCCACGAAAGTTTGTCTCGATGCTACTCGACTCTTTCCACATCAGCTCATTCCAAAACTTCTTTGAGTTTTATATAAAAACCCTAGTCGGAAAATTACGTACAAAACGCGTTAATGACACGTATGACCGATTAATAAAACTCGAATGAACTAACATTAATTTTCATTCACTTTGGAACATGATCATTCACGTGAAACATTAAATGCATATACAAACAGGTAATACGAGCGTGCTGGTCCATTGTTTCGCCATTTCTCGAGATCCCATTAGTCATTGTATCCAGTAATGGGACAATACGCTGCAACGAGGCTTCATTATATCCCCACTACGTCATAAGTTAATTATGACGAGGGAATATACGTCCTAGAGGGCGCTTTATGTGCTAGCTTTTGACCGGTCGTGGTGTCAACTGTCACGGTGAATGAGTGTGTGATTGTATGACGCGTGAATGGTTGTATGAAAGATCGCATGAATGGTTGAATGAGTGAGGGAATAACCGGATGAGAGATAATGTTTATTAATTTAATATGTGTATTATTTTTTATTATATGCGTGGGAGTTTAGAATGTATTTGAATTCATTTGTGTGATAGCTACTTTGCTACTTAATTATTGAAAAAAAAGTAATAATAAAAATAAAAATGTTTTCCAATTCAGAAGTTAAATGGAATATTTAATTTGTAAGTATGATTGAACATTCTTATTACCAAACAAAAGAAGAACGCCTACAAAATTGTTTGAGAAAAATTATTTTAGAGAATGAATTAAATCGAACAAATATGTAGTATTTGTATCTGAATCCTATAAAAGATAAAATCTAGTATTGTTCGACAGAAATAGCCTAAATCTAACTGCAGATTAGAGTTAAGTAATAGACGCAGCTTAACGTGAGTGTACCGCTGGCCTGCTTCATACGGCTTGCTTGTCTGTTTTCATTTGGCTGATGCTGTTTGAGTTACTCTACTTGTGAGCCCAAATATAAATGTTATTCAAATTTAAAATATACACCGCGTGTGTGTGCTTATGCATTTGTTAAATATAGTAAATTTAATTTGCTTGTAAGGTCTTTGGAGCTTATCAAATAAAAGTGGATGTAAATTGATAGATTAGTAATAAGTTGTAAAATAGAATAGGTTGGCATAATTGTGTTGCCTGGCAAGTAGAATTCTCTTAAGTCTACGATATGCTTGAAATTTAGTTCACCAACTATGTATATAGCGATAGTACCTAGTGATGGCTGCGAGGTTTAAAGAGGCTTAAAGGTCGCGGGTTCAAACCACAGGCACACACCTCTGATTTTTCAAAGTTATGTGTCTATTCACAATGAATTTTCATGTAATTTAACGGTGAAGGAAAACGTCATGAGGAAATCTGCACACCTAAAAAGGAGTTCTTAATATTTTCTTAGGTGTGTAGTCTGCCAACCTGCACTAGGCCAGCGTGGTGGACTAAGGCCTAACCCCTCTCAGTTGTAGAGGAGACTTTTGCCCAGCAGTGGGACATATGGGCTGATGATAAACTATCTGACTGCCTCGTGGTCTCGCGGCACAAGTATGTGCCGTGCAATCTAGAGGTCCTGGGTTCCTGGGTTAAAGATATTGGGTTTTTCCATTAGGAAATTCTCAGTAGCAGCACGGAGTCTGGAATTGTGTCCGAAAAACGGCAATAGGCTCGTCCCCTATTACGTGGGACTGATACATACCTGGCGAAATGTGGGTGCAGAAATGCACCTCTGCCTACCCCTTCGGGGAATACAGGCGTTATATATATATGTATGATAAACTATCAAATGAATTGGTACTTATTCTCTGAAAATACTCTACAGTAACATACGCACATACAATTACGAAATGATTATAACGATAATTAGTTTCAGCCTATATTTTATGTCCATTTTAATATAATGAGTTTCCATGCGAAACGACATTATATAGTACGTATAAGTCCAATAACCTACTCGTCAGCAAAATCGCGATATATGAGCACGCATAAATTATTCGGAGCATTGACATTCGTTTAATTTAATTAATAATTACTCGTGATGTATTGAATTTTTCATGTGTGAAATTTCATTATGACCTCAGTGCTCAGTAGTGTATGCATTATGTATATCGTACAGATGTAAGCAGAGCCTATTATAATGCTATAGGAAGATTACAGGTTCGGGGTTGGTCATGGTGATATTGAGTGTATAAGAAAATTGCCAATAACAACATGGAGTCCGGATTTTATCGGAAAAACGTTTGTCTCTTTAGAATAGAATTTTAAACATTGCCAGCAAAACAAAGATGTACAAACCATCATCATCAGCCTATATATGTCCCACTGCTGGGTACGAAACTCTTCTACTACACTAGGCCAGCGTAGTGGACTAAGGCCTAAACCATCTCAGTAGTAGAGGAGGCCCATATATGCGTAAGTAAGCCTATTTTTAGATGTGAAAAGTAATATTTTAGCTAGTTGATTATGGATGAAAAGTATACCAAAGAGACACACATTCAAATCATATTAAGATATGAAAGCATATCGAAGAAGAATTACGATGTGTAGAGGTTCTTAAATAGCCGTCAATAGCGAAATATCAAAGTGTTCCACACAAGCCTCTTAAACATCCGAAATCAGAATTTAACGAGAAAATAATCGAACAAGTTATTAAGAACGAGTTCTTTGACCTAAAAGTTCGACTTTCAGAGAATGGGTAGTTATATTACAATGTGAGTGCCCTTTTGACACCTTGGTCAAATTAATTGGGTTAACTGCTACAAAAATAACGAAAACGCTACTTTTTTAGTTAGAATTTTTCGTATAAATATTGGCGTTTTTGTGTTGCCAATTAATAACTAATAAAAATGTTGATAATATTATTTTTGTAGGAAATATCATGTTTTCATGGCAGCACAGGAATACATTACCTTACCTAGTGGTGAGCATTCCATTTTTATTTTTTATTCTTTTATGCTAATACTGGTGATCTATGTTTTACAATATTATTTTTTATTATGACAATGCAAAAGGTAATCTGCATAAAATAATCCAGATGAACTGTGGTCGTGTTGTCGACATTAAAGGATCTAATGAGTGCCAACCCTTTTTTTTCTGCTGTTAAAACTTATAACTTTTGACGACTAGGTATATTTACTAATGCCGTGGAAAATCTTAACGAGAAAATATATTCACATTTTGTAATAGGGCGACATGATTTTGTCAACTGATAATTATTATCAGTTTTTGAGTTGTTGGAACGCACTTAATTTATGATAATAAATTCTGACTCTTGATAGAATCAGTCACGGCTTAGAAGGAATAAATAAATAACAAAAAAAGTACGTTTTTTTTGCTATGCATTTCTTATCTTCACTTGGATATATTAAGCTTAGCACCTTAATAGCCTACAGTTGCAACAACAACAATTTTCCAAAATAACTCAGGTCACTTAAAATAATACCTTCGTGTTTTTACAGCCATCTTTGCCCATTAGACTCAAACACCAGAACACACCACAAAACTATTAAAACACTTCGAACTGTCTACTCGAAAATTAACTTCTTGGTAAGCTCTCATTACACAGACTAATGCTTAAAAATCTAATGACGGCTTAATTAAAATTGTATTGTGATACTAGGTTAAATTAAAAAGAGAGAACAACATGTATGAGCTTCATTAAAATCGTTTACAAATATTGTACAATCTTCTATAAATAACATTCGGTAAAATGCCCTAATTGACGGAAATTGTACGCTACTATATTTAAAAACATGTGGAATTACTTCTTTAAATTAAGGAGAATCCTGCATGCATATTAATAATGAATACAAAATATTTAACAGGTTAGAAATTTGACACGTTGCGTCTAAATTCATAACAATTATATTATTTTATACGCTTTATATTAGCTTCATACGTATGTTAGTATGCTTGTATGTTTGTATGTTAGTATGTAACGGAATCTTTGAACATGATTTTGACCCCCTTCAAGACATCGGATTAACTCGAAATTTGGCATCCTTACTAAGGACCGATGACAATTCAATATTTCTAATAGTTTGACCCGTTATCTTTACTAGGATAACCAGGATTAGCGATTTTTTGTTTACCTGCGACCCGGAGTGACTGCGTCAAGCAGGGTTACCAACACCCAAAAAAAATATCCCTAAATGTAAAGTCAAAAACCCCTAAAATCGCCACAATTATTTGAAAACCCCCTAAAAAAAAACTACACATTCATGTTAGGCATTCCAATTCTAATTTATTAGCTATTAGCATTACGAATTAGAAAAAATTGGATGTGAGCGTGGCGCGTAAAGCCGAGGTCGTAGGTTCGAATCTCACTCGTATCATAATTTTTCGACTGTTTGCATTTTTTCTGATAATTATCTAAATAACATTTTGTAAAAAAAAAAAACAATAATATTCTGCAATATTGTATATTGCAATATAGTCTTTATAAATTATTTCATACGTCAAATATTATTTCATTTTATTCTGGTTCTGACTATTTCAATTCATACATGTTGACATTAAAGAAACTTAGCATTTAGGGGATGGATTAATCCCTAAAAATACCCCTAAAAATATAAAGCCCCTAAAAAAAATCCCAGTCCACATTTTCTCCCCCCAAATTTAGGGGGAAAACCCCAAGTTGGGAACACTGGCGTCAAGGAGCGACTACTAGAGGTGTGCGAATAAATCGAACTTACGAATTATTCGTTCCGAATCGAATGTTAATATTCGATTTTCGAATTATTCGAAAATTTTCGAATTACTCGTCATTTTTCGAATAATTAGAAAATTTACAAATAATTCGCGAATTGACAAATAATTTTGGAATTTTCGAACTATTTGTCAATTTTTCAGATATTAACATAAGTAGAGAAAAAGTATTAACATAAAGTCTTACAACCAAAAAAATATTAGTGATATTTTGAGTACAGATATTTTTTTATACAATAGAGTCAAAATCACAACAAATCACTTAAAGGCTCGATTTTTTTTTTTACGATTTATTGAGAATATTATATAATTATAAAAAGAAAAGAATTTTTCGAATAATTCGTAAATTCGATTCGAATTTAGAATCGAATAGTAATATTCGATTAGATTCGATTCGAACGATATTTGCACACCCCTAGTGACTGCGTCAAGACCAATTTCTTCCATACGTCGATAAAGAAGTTTCACTTTAAAAAGTTCTATTATTTGAGATAAGCATAGGACTACTCGCAAGTGACAGCACGTATTGTCAACGGTCACTCCATGTCATGCGCTCGAAGAATTACATATTTGCGCAATGATTCATGTACAATTGTGGGCAGTAGCGTGCACTCTTTCAGGTCCATAGATTCAACTTGAGTTCTTAACGGCAGTGAACAATACGTTCCCGCTTAAGCTATTGTATTCTATTACCTCTAAGCATTCATGTACGGGCGTTGCTCCTATTTCCTCCTATCCTATTGAAACGAAAACACAGAGAAGAAGGAGATTAGACAACAAGAGACGGAAGTTAATAGATAAATATTTAAAGTTCTCTAGTGAAGAAATAGAACATGACTCTTCAAGAAGAACAGGAGAGAGTATATGAAAAATTATAGAGCCTCACAATCTGGAGAAAAAAGACCAGCTCGCTTACATCAAATGCGTCAGCATAATGCCGAATACCGAGCTTCACAACCTGAAGAAGAAAGAACTCTTCGCTTACATCAAGCACGCGAGCTTTATGCAATAGCTAATAGAGATGTAAATATCATAAAGCTATTGCTAAATAATCACAAAAAAATGAAAAATAAATAATAGTTTAAAAAAACTAAAAAATACGCTTTCAAAGAAAGTTGAACTAAAAAATTAAAAATAAATAATACAATACAATAGTTTAAAAAAACCCGCTTTTATAGAAAATCCAATAAATAAATAGAAAATAAATTTTAATTTAAAATATTGTCAAAAAATGTATTTTATTGTACAAAAAGCGTGGGGTGCATGATGACAGATATGAATAGAAGGATTATCATTTTGATAATATCTTAAATAGCACCCCACGTTTTTTGTAAAATAAAATACATTTTTTGACAATATTTTAAATTAAAATTTATTTTCTATTTATTTATTGGATTTTCTATAAAAGCGGGTTTTTTTAAACTATTGTGCCTACATATTAGATACCTTTTATAGACAATTGCCCACTAAGCAATCACACCACTTTGGGTGATGCAATAATATCAATATTAGATTCATCATTAATAAGATTTGTAATAAGCGGCAGTCGCTCACAGAACGTTATACTGTGCATACCTAATATACTTTCAAAAATATAATACGTTTATACAAGTGTTCTTCATCATTTGTGTTCCACCTCACACGCACCATCATTACACGCCAACACCATCAGGCAAATTGGTGACCCCGACGTGATTCAATTGCCGATACCGACGTGATCTTGAACCTTGCAATATGACTACTGAAGGCAGATCACCTCCGGTCAGCGCAGCGTCCGAGCTGGCAACAGTAACCGTCTCAATAAAACTAAGATACTTTGGAACATGGAATCGGGAAACGCATTCCAGCAATGTAAGAAGAAATTACAAGAGGCCGTCATGCTGTCATACCCAGTCACCGGAGCGACTTTAGCTATAATAACTGACGCATCCACAACATGCGCAGGAGCAGTGCTTCAACAAAAAATCGATAAAATATGGAAGCCACTATCCTTCTTCTCCTGCAAATTCAGCGAAGCTCAGCAACGTTACAGTGCGTATGATAGAGAACTTCTATCCATATATATGGCAGTCAAGCATTTTCGGCACATGATAGAAGGTCAACAAGTGACTGTATTCACGGATCATAAACCACTCGTGTATGCTTTACACAAAAAGGCTAGGAGCTGTAGTGACACACCGAGAAGACTTCGACACTTGGACTACATTTGTCAATTTTGTACAACTATAGAGTACATCCAAGGCTCACAAAATGTTGTTGCAGACGCTCTATCTAGAATAGAAGAGATAAATATGCCATCGCCGCTTGACTACAACGAAATTTCAAAAAGTCAACAAAACGACGCGGAATTGAAGGAGCTATTGAAAGCAAAAAATCTCAACTTCAAAACAATTGCGCATCCAGATTGCAGCGAACCGATTTATTGTGAGATATCAAAACAACATGCGCGTCCCTATCTACCTAAAGACTATCGTGTTACAGCCTTCGAAGCGATTCACAATATTAGTCACAGCGGTACACGCGCATTCTTGGTCCACACAGACTCAGAAACTCAATACGTTCCGCCAAATAAGTCTAAGGAATTCACAACAAATCTCGGAGCGCATAGAGACAACATAAATGGATCTGTTAACAATAACAATCACAATCGAACCCGATCCGAACGCCTTATTAAGCCGACAGTGCATTTTATGCCTACTTGACAAATATTCCATTCCACAATCATTCACACTTCAGTATTTTGACAAACAACATCGATTTTTTATCCATTCCAATTAACAAAAAATGGGAAAAAGTCAAAGTCGAGAAGAAGTAATCATCGCTCAGAATGAACAAAATAACGAAGCCAACACAAGTCTCCTGCACGAAATCACGCACGAGAAACTGAACATTATTGCGATTATTATCATCGCAACGCTCATTATTACCATCTCTTACATTGGTTGGAAATTTTGCAAGAAGAAATACACCAAGCACCTAAGAAGAGAGCTGCAGGGATCGCGTGCTAGTCGCAGTAGACGCGACCCACCACATCCTGTAGCGTCATACTCCGTAGCCTGAAGCCGGATTGTGTGCATTTGTTTGTGTTATAAGTGATGTGCAGTTTCGATTATACATAGCGTATCTTTTATTATCTTTATATAATTAGTTTTATTCTTATTTACTTTTTTTACTTTTATATTTAATGTTAATTGATTTTTACATTCTAATTTAAAAAAAAAAAAATTTTAATGGAAGGGAAGTGATGTGCCTACATATTAGATACCTTTTATAGACAATTGCCCACTAAGCAATCACACCACTTTGGGTGATGCAATAATATCAATATTAGATTCATCATTAATAAGATTTGTAATAAGCGGCAGTCGCTCACAGAACGTTATACTGTGCATACCTAATATACTTTCAAAAATATAATACGTTTATACAAGTGTTCTTCATCATTTGTGTTCCACCTCACACGCACCATCATTACACGCCAACACCATCAGGCAAACTATTGTATTGTATTATTTATTTTTAATTTTTTAGTTCAACTTTCTTTGAAAGCGTATTTTTTAGTTTTTTTAAACTATTATTTATTTTTGGTCATAAACTCCGTTTTTCGATATAGTTAATAGTATATATTTTTTCATTGCTTATGCGGAAAATTAAATTGCAGTGACTAGTAATAAATAGTTTATTCTCATTACCATATCTATATGGCTCGTTATCAAAGTCGTGATGGCCTCAAGGTTTAGGCACGCGGTCGAGATCTTGACGGTCGTAGGTTCAAACCCCAGGCACACACCTCTGACTTTTCGAAGTTATTTGTGTAATCACAATGAATTATCACGTACTTTAACGGTGACGGAAAACACCGTGATGAACCGTGACTAGGCCAGCGTGGTGGACTAAGGCCTAAACCCTCTCAGTTGTAGAGGAGGCCCGTGCCCAGCAGTGGGACGTATATGGGCTGATATGATGATGATGATCATATATGGACTTGATATGGGCTCTTAAATGAAAAGAGAAGTGATTAATTTATTCTCCTGTTCAATAGCTTTACCATCAGCACTCAAAACAATATCACCGCACTTTAATTTCCTCGTCCTTCGAGGAATCTACTTCCATGCCATTTGCAACACGTCATGTCATATAATGGGAGATAATCAGTGTGACGTGACGGTGGGCCAGTCATCGAATCAGTCATATCGATCGCCACATCGATATCTGCATAGCGCAGAGCCTTGACACGCGCTCCAGTATCCTAGGGCTGTTACTTAACACTTAAGGCTTTGCTTAATGGTTATTTTTGATAGCTATTGTGACTGTTGGTGAGTTGGCCTTGAAGAGTGATGGCCTCGAAGTTTTGGTGCACGGTGAAGTCAAGAAACTCGGTGACCGCGGGTTCTAACCCCAAGCACACACCTCTGACGTTACGAAGTTATGTGTATATTCATAATTAATTACCTGGTAATTAACGGTGAAGGAAACATTTTGAGGAAACCTGCACATCTTAAAAAGTTCTTAGGTATGTAGTCCACCAACTCGCACTAGGCTAGCGTGGTGGACTAAGACCTAACTCCTCTCAGCTCTAGAGGAGGTCTGTGTCCAGCAGTGGGACGTATATGTGCTGTTGATTAGACTAGTGTCTAGTGTCTTTCTGCGAAACCAGAGGGAGCGGGTTCAATTCATGCAGCGCATATGTTTTCGATCCACTCATCCTATCACAGTGTTTCATCGATGAATGTCTCCTTTTTCCATGAAGTAACATCTTATTCGTCTTAAGTAAGAATAATAGCGCTGATGTGCTGTTTAAATTAGCCGCGGGATTTAATTCATATTTGCATTGCCACACAAAAAAAGGATATTTTTTTATGATGTTTGTAAATAATAATCTTATGAACCAAATAACTGCCCGAACCCACAACTATAAATCACACACCCATATTGCGAAATAAACGAGGAAGTCATCAACTTACTTACAGTAATGCCCAAGTATTAAAACAATATTTAACATGGTTCACTTTTTTTGCCACGGCACAAGTTGTCACTTTTGCATAACCCTGTACGGAAGGATACTCGCAGTGTTACAAGGTCAAGCTATTGCCGTATTCTTCATAAATAAAATATAATGAGGAACGTGGTAACAACATTAAAACTGTCTCAATATGAGGATTGCCGTTTTATGGCATTTATAGGTTTGTGACAGGTTTTTTAGTGCGGCAAAGTGACAGCACTGGCATTCTAGTTTAATTCGGTTTAATTGCAATATGAACCGAAGGAAATCAATTAGGAATTGGAATATCTCTCACCAGTATACTTTTACAAGTGCTTTTGTATCATCAATTTTAAGCTATTGCCGCTTCGGAACGTGTCATCGATATGGAGAAGAGACTGAAAAAAACTCTTTCAACATAAGGTGTACAATAAAGAATAAATAAAAAAAAGTAAGGACAAGGAAACCTCATCTTGCGACTGGCATTAAATCTTTTCTCACAATCCACATGACACATTTGGTACTGGCAATAATTGCTTTTAGCATTTCATACCAGTAAGGTATACATACATACAAGTAACGTGTAAAAAATGTGTTTGTGCTTATTATTTTTCTGGCAAATTCAAATCAGTGCTTAAACTACTACCAAAATTTTCTTTCACCATTTGATCTCGGACTTATCACGGTATCAAATAATAATTCTTCATTTTCATGGACGCATGAATACAAACAGTGTGTATTTATTACGTCACTACACATATGCCTATATGGCTATTATGTTTGCCCCATAATGTCGCCAGATCACCTTGCAATACGAGGGGAGTTAACAATTTACGACCGGTGAAAACGATGCCGACAGACCGTCTTGTGTACTTTGAGATTTTATAGGTGACAACATTATACGCGTGTTTCTTTGGGGTTGCCATAAAAAAGATAAACATTAGTAAAGCAATATATGTGCAGAATATGATGAAGAAATAAAGTTAATTGTAAGCGTGTCGCGGGTGAAGTTCAGGCTTTTTCGTTCATACAGGGTGTATTCAGACCGTGATTGGAAAAATTTTTATATTTGTCGGGATTTTTTAACGCCAATGGGTTTGTCATTACCGTAGCTATTACCTGCGCTCACGGTCTGAATAAACCCTGTATATTGCTTTTTGTGGTCAACACACAGGAAACTACAACAACAAACTTGAAATATTTTCCAAATAAATGGAACATATATATAGTAAGTCCTTAATAATGAAATGCCATATTTTACGAAATTAGTGAATTACCATTACCATTATTAGCTTCGTGTAAACCATAAACATCGAATATAAAACTAAACAATAATCACAAATTATTCGCACTAAAGTTAAATTGGCTTTAATCGAGAACTTTATTACAATCGATTTTGAATATTACGATTGGTTTTCTGAGAAACAAAAACGGCAGTTTTAACATCAATCTGGATTCATTACAAAACAATTACACAGTTTTTGATTGCCGACTGCTGAGTTTATTGAAAATTATTTATTGGCAACACC
The DNA here is from genome assembly GCA_907164795.1 of Hemaris fuciformis. Classification (NCBI taxonomy): domain Eukaryota; kingdom Metazoa; phylum Arthropoda; class Insecta; order Lepidoptera; family Sphingidae; genus Hemaris; species Hemaris fuciformis. The sequence goes on along the minus strand of OU015440.1, from coordinate 5,098,521 downwards.
AACTTCCTTGTTAAAGACTTTTATTACCTACCCAATTATTAAATGATTTGACTAAACACACTGACTGCCTTGTGGTCTCGCGGCTCAAGTATGTGCCGTGCGATTTAGAGGTCCTGAAATCGATTCCCTGGGTAATAATTTTCTGCTAAGTTAATCTTTTGGGTTCAGTAATCAGTAAATAAATCAAGTAAACAAACTCAACCCTCTAATACTTTTAAAATTTCATATTATTCGATTTACTTTATAATCCACCTTCAATAAATCGTTCCCACCAATAAACAATCATGTCATAGAAAAATGCTGGTAAATAAGTCTATAAGTAAATATTCCGCCGCGTCACCCGATCGTCGCTTAAGTAATCGAATACGTACCTTATTCCCAAGTGATAAAGTAGAAAATTTGAACGCTTTTATGCTTATATTACGTTCAGGGTTGGCAAGCTATCAAATTCAAATATTCAAAATGTATTCATTTCAGATGTAACACTTAATAGACACTAAAGAAGATGTATGATAGTGGTTATGTCGGTGTCTTTGTATTTTTATTTAATTTTCACTTAATATACACACCTACTTTACCGAATCTTTGCATCAACCAAAGTTAGACCATTAAGATCTTCTGTATAACTGCAATAAATAAAAGATGTTCAAGATTAAATGAAAATATCCATAGGTATTGTCAAATGGTAACAAGAATAATTATGAATGAAATAAAGAAACGCTTAGTCTAAATAAATAAACTCAACAATGTCAGTTTGTCATCCACAATTCTGAAAAACTTCTATTGTATCTTATAAATTCAATCATAATAAATATGTCCCAATTGGCAGTATGTAACTATTATTTTAAAAGCTGGCCTCATATTTTTCTATATTGTCTACGAAAAAAGTTCATTTACATTCCTAAGTCTAATCGCAGCCAGGCTAGTGGCGACATCTGGCAACCCTAAGGGAAGCGCGTGCGGGGCCGTCGAGGCGATAATAGCTTCCGTGTGATAGCTGAATGGGCCTGACAGACCCCACTTTATAAACTCACTACCCGAAATGAACGATTTTTAGGAGACCCCGATAGCTACAGACTCCTGATTTATAAAAAAACATTTTCAAAATTTGTGGGTTCGTTTAACTTTTATTTCAAAATTTTACTTCATATAATATTTTGTTGTTTTCTTCTTTTAAATGTAATTTAAAATCAATTAAATCAAAAAAAAAATTCATGTCAAGACAAAATATATTATGTGCACATATTTAAAAGTTGTTTACTAATTTATTGGAACATAAGGTTGACATAAACTCCTAACACTATAATGTTAAAGAAAACCTTAGTTTGTTCTGTTATTTCGTTCTACGAGAAATAGATTGTCAGAAGCCCAAAAAGTCTCTATCGTATATAAGAACTGACAATATAATGTATGAACATGTGCTGAAGGTCTCATGGACGTCAAAGAAAACCTTTTATTAGGTAAACCAGCCCGAACTTTAGAGTCAAACACTCTGTACGGGCTTCCTCCTATTATCAAGTTCTTCAATAGTTTTGAACTGTTTTCATAGCAGCGGTTGAGAAAGAAAAAGAAAAGAAAAAATCCTAAAATATCACTTCACGTTTGACATATAATACGAGAATTTTCCATTTTTTATTATACATAGTGTAAGAGGACCGTGATCGAAAACTTAGACAATAAATAGTTACGGTGATTACAAACACATTGACGCTAAAAAAATCCGATCAAAAATAAAAAAATTGACGTTTTCCTAATCACCACATACATTTAATACTTATGGTTGTTAGGAAAACGTCATTTTTTTAAATTTTCTTTCCAGTGTCTTTGTATTCACCGTAATTATTGCCTGTCTTAGTTTGCGATCACGGTCTTTTAACACTCTGTACAATCTGTCCTAAGCAATCAACCTCTGCGACAATGTATCTTAAATGTGCACATTTTTGCAAAAAAAAACTTTTACAGCCTAAATATTCATGTAGTTCTAATATTTTTTGAACATTCGCCACTATCTTCTGCATCACTGGCAATCGTCCAAATGCGAGCATGTACAGTTCAATAAATGAGGCGTTTATAAAACGTTTTGTGATTTAATAAATACATTTTCTATTTAAATGGAATTCTACTCTCACTAATTACTCGGCCTCATTTCGCTGGATGGAATATGCTGTGAGGCACGTCCTGGGGTGCATATACCTGCATACAACTAGGACGAGGGGCCCTCATTATAATGTCTAGTTATATTAATGCTATCTTGTATGCAGATTATACGAGATATATTTAATATTCCTTTTTTAATAGCTTTGATGAATTTGCTTATAGACTAACAAGTATGTACTTGTCGAAAATTATTTTGTAAAATTTTGAAAATTATTTGCAAAATATTTTTCAATATTTAAAATATTCGTTCAGTTTTGAGTATTTTTTACAAGTGAAATTTGTATTTGTAAACGCTTCGATCATAATTTAGGAAAAACCCTTCTAAGGAAAATCATGAAACATAATATAAAATATGGAAATTGTATTCTCAGAGTCAAAGTCAAAATATCTTTGTCAATTTATGTAGTCTTTGACAATATCTTAGCTTCTCTTCGCAATGTGCTATCGTAATGGAAAAAAAAACGGTGCAATATTCTCCCCCAGCAACATATTCAATATCAGTGTAGTAATATTTTTTTCATATCCTTTTTATTTCAATGTCATTAGTATTCTATATAGTCTAGTCAACAAGTTCAAAAACGTGTTAAATAGAAATAAAGCTCCTAAAAATATGTGCCATACCTCATTCGATTCGGAATGACGTCTAGAAAAATGTTTTTTAAGGGCATATTAGCACATAAAAAATTGCAATAGTTATTAACAAAATAAGAAAAAAAAACCAAGGTATTTAGTTTTTCGTTAATAACTTTTAAAATAATGATATTTAAGGAATTATGAAAAAAGATCCTGAAAGAGGAGGAAATTTCCAATAAAAAAGTCCTTACTCCCGAAACTCTATCTATATTATTTATAACTTTTATTTAACGCTGGAAATAGCGCTCCGCGAGGGCGTTACGACATAGGCGCGTCGTCTAAAAAGCCGGTATATCACCTAAAATAATTTATTTCTAATATTAAATAACAATTTAAAAATTTGAATAAATTATGGTGTAATCTAGACACTTGAACGAAAATAACCACGGCGAAAAATATTTTTTTTGACAACTTTTCAAAAAGTTACACCATTGTTAATTAACTAATGTTTTTCCAATCTCTGTTTTTATAAATTACGGCATAAAAGTTTCAAAAATTAGTCTAAAAATATTTCGCTTCGTGGAGCTCTTCTTACTTAGGTACTTAATAAAGTTATGCAAAAAAAATTATTAAACTTTATTATTTTGTTAATTATATTTTTTTTAAATAGACTAAAAATGAAATTTCTAAAAAATGTTATCAAAACATTTTTTTTTTGGTAATATCTTATTATTGCTGTTTTTGCATCTAATGTAGGTATTAATTAACATTGGAAAAAAAATTTTTACGTCATTTATTAAGAAATTGTTTATAAACAAATAGACTATTTTGCGATTTAAAAAAATATTTTTTTTTACTATCTTATTGCAAAGGTAAAATGATGATTTAAAAAAGAAAAAAAAATCTTAAATATTTCTTTTTATTGTTTATAATCGTTTTTTTTTATTTCAATTGTTTAAATAATTAGTTAAGAAATTATTTTATTCTTAATAATCATCATTGACCCTTTTCAATGGAATAACAGAGTTTTTTTTTTTTATAAATAATTTAATTGTTTATTAACTTAACAATTTGTTATAAACAAATAATATTAACCGTTATATTTTTTTTCGAAAACTTCAAAAAATTACAAAAACAACCATGTATAACAAAGTTAAGAAATTTTATTTTTTAAAAAATTAACAAAAAAAATATTTTTCGCCGTGGTTATTTTCGTTCAAGTGTCTAGATTACACCATAATTTATTCAAATTTTTAAATTGTTATTTAATATTAGAAATAAATTATTTTAGGTGATATACCGGCTTTTTAGACGACGCGCCTATGTCGTAACGCCCTCGCGGAGCGCTATTTCCAGCGTTAAATAAAAGTTATAAATAATATAGATAGAGTTTCGGGAGTAAGGACTTTTTTATTGGAAATTTCCTCCTCTTTCAGGATCTTTTTTCATAATTCCTTAAATATCATTATTTTAAAAGTTATTAACGAAAAACTAAATACCTTGTTTTTTTTTTTCTTATTTTGTTAATAACTATTGCAATTTTTATGTGCTAATATGCCCTTAAAAAACATTTTTCTAGACGTCATTCCGAATCGAATGAGGTATGGCACATATTTTTAGGAGCTTTATTTCTATTTAACACGTTTTTGAACTTGTTGACTAGACTAATAGAATCAAGTCAATCAATTCTCTAAACTTTTCGAAGCCACGTGTAAATTTTCTAGTCGATTGAATACGTGTTCATTAATACATAACATACATACGTAAGCCCACGCCTGTATTCCTCGAAGAGGAAGCCAGAGGTGCATTTCTGCACCCACATTTCGCCAGGTATACACAGGGCGTAAAACCCGCCATAGTGGCACATGCAAGTGTGCCGCGTTCCGGGATCAGCCAGTGTATATCCGGTTTTCGGGGGGGCTTCAATCATGGTGAAAGGATGACCGTGCCGGCAATTTTTTTGGCCGGTTTGTCGCGGTCGGTCCTTTGATCGCCATGATTGATAGTCCCCCAAACTTCTTCACAATAAGGTGAAGAGGTATTCGGCCGGCATGATTGTGTCGACCAACGGGAGACCATCATCTCTCGCTGGTCGGCACTTTTTCTGGACTCCATTGCGCTTACCATCAGGTGCAATGGGGTCACTTTGCCGTGCCAGAATAAAAAAAAAAAAAAAAAAAAAAAGGTATGTATTAGACGCACTTAATAGCAGGCTAGCCTATTGTCGTTTTTCGGACACAATTTCAGACTCCGTGCTGCTACTGAGAATTTATTTATGAAGAAACCTAAAAACTTTACCGGACCTGTGAATTGATACCGAGATCTCTAGACCGTACAGCACATACTTGTGCCGCGAGACAACGAGGCAATCCAGTATATAAATTATCTATTTTAATCCCTCTAGCTGTAAACGATTATAAAACGACACTGAATTCAATACAAAAAGTGCGTCACCGGAGCTAGATATTTCAAAGGGGACGTGAAACAGAATAGGAGAGACATAAAAGGCCACACAATGGCTGTGCAGTGATTCAATGCACTCGCTATGAATGGTTCGAGCGCGTAGATAAATTATTACCTCGCGTACCAAGTAAAGATGCATTAATCATTTTTATTGCGGCGCAGTTAACAGCTCAGGTCTATGTGGTTTTGAAGCGCGCGAGCAATTGAAGGAAATGTAACTTTGATTTGTCGCCCCGTATCGCTTTATCGCGACAAACATAAAGTGGAGTTCACTGTACATACGGAGTGGTTTTAACTTTAATTAATGGCATTGATAAAGTTTGTTTGTGCTATGTTGACATTTTAATTCAAATGAAAATTACGGAGTTTATGTTTGCAAGAAAAATAGGTCTTTTATAGTAGATACAGTTGAATTTGACGGTATTATTCAAGGAATAAAAATATAATAGAAAATTATGTTTAACTCGAAGCAACATATATCAGGCGTAATTGTGTTAAAAAATTGTATTGTGGCAGATCATTCGTCTCTGGATAGCAACGCATCCACGAGATATGGCCGTAATGACTCAAAAAAAAAATTCGTCACACATAAACTTCTTGCTTAACAACAAACAAAAAAGATTTTTTGTTGTATTTTAGATATTATAATTGTTACATTATTTATTTCAGCATAATCTTTTGTTTTAATCTTGAATGTGAAAATATCTTCTTTTTACCAGCTATAAAAGTAAAACATAATATTCAATTTATATTTAAATCTTTTCTTTCAATAACCTGTTTTGCCAATTACAATATAAATACATATAGAATACGACACCATAACAACAAGTCCATTAAGAAGGCAATAACATTTACTATACAATAAAGCCATGTCATGTCCACAGAACATCGAATGAGTAGCTACTAACAAAGAACATGCAAGATCGTAACATACCCATGAAGTAGGAGGATATCTCGGGAACGGTGCGATCGTCTTCGTGGCGACATTGCTCGGCAACTCGTGCTTGATCCCTCTCTTTATGCGCTGTTTTCTTCTCTCCCTCGATTTGGCTCTTAGCATAAGAGCTGCCTGCATACTTGCCAGGTTTGTGGCCGTGGGTGAGCGCGAGCGGAAAACTCAGGCTAAGGCCAAACAAGCGCGATGCTCGTACAGTCCAAAATCACCCACTTTACAGTCAATGTCACTTTATGGCGTATCGCGTTAACTAACCCTACCTCTAACCAACTAGCGTAAACTTTGAAAGACTATATACATCAAACACCAATATCACTCATATGTTAGTTCCATCACAGAAATTATTACTTTCGATTGAATTCTTAGACGTTTAGAATATCAAGATAGGCACAAGAAAGGCGCGAGAACTATATTAAATATTAATATCTAATTGAACATTTGATCGAAGTGGTCGTCGACTTAGCCTAAGATATGTATGGTGAGAGAAGAATTATGGAAGCGAGCGCTATTTGGCGTTGTATTATTTAATGTATTTACGGCGAACAATGTCTGTTACACACGTCCGACACTCATGTTTCATTCCGTTCGTCGAGTCGCAATCTTTGGATCTTCGACACCTGCCATCTGTTGCTACACTTTGCTAGGGGCTCTTTCATGGCCGGCCCACTATTGACACTTCACTAAACAACACTTTCACGTGGCGCATATTATTGCTGGATACTAAACGAACGTATCATTCACGCAATGGAAGGCAACAAAGTGATTACGCGTTGACAACAGCGGAATCAAAACAAATGGTACCAAAGTTGCATTGTCTCACATGCTTATAACTAGCTATAGCTAAACATTGAATACGTACCAACGGCTGCAGCTACTGAACTCTCAACGTCTACACACGCACGTTCGAAAACATTATACCCTTATATATACCATGCTTACACTACACACATTGAGACAACACCACAGGCAGTATACCTCGACCACATCGCATGGCGATGACGGCTCGGATAGAGGGGCGGAGAGGGGTCGCGACGACGGAGGGGCGAGGAGACGAGACTCCCAGTGCTGGCAGGAGTAGGCGCGGACGCCGGTGGGCGCCGGGTGCAGAGGACTGTGCGGGCGCGGGCTCGGCGGCGCGGGCTGGCGGCCGTGCTGGCGCGCCTGCGCACAAACGTCATACACTCACTGTTAAGTTCTGTTAACATGTTGATTGTATCTGAATGTATGAATTTTGTATTAAATTGTGGAAAGGATCAAGTGTATATCACTTATCACGTTATATATTTTAAATTGTTTTTAAAATAGGCCTGATTTTAAATTTTATTTCCTTAATAAATAAATATTTTTTATGAACAATAAAATAATTATCACATGCCATTTCGGTTTAGTATAACCAAGGTTGACTGGTCTCTACCTTCGTCAATACCTTTGTCAAGTGTATACATTAAATATGATTTATAAATAAATAAATGCTGGTTACCTTTCGGCCCGCGAGCGACGCGCCGCCCGCCGCCGCGTACATGCACCGCCGCGCACCGCTCACCTAGCGCGGCCCATCGGCTAGCGGCCGGGCCCGCACGCGCCGCGGTAGCCGGGCGCCTGCGCACCTCCGGCCTCGCTCCACCGCATCCGGCCCTTACTCACGCACACCTACAACACCGCCACCGTCAAACAACAACATAATCCTTCCCTCTTCATACAAAAGAAAAAAATACTACTTGTAATTGAGTCATTTGCCGATAACCCTTCTACTGTCTTCTTACTCACAAGATGAATGCATAATCAAAGAGCCCCATGATGGTTTAATTTGTCTACCGTCTACCGTCGTCTACTCGTAAAATGTTAAATGGTATAAATAATTCTTAAGCCATATCATGTTTCGACTTTCAAGTGTAATCTTTTCTTCAAATCTTCTTAATCATAATGTGAATTCACGTAGGGTTAGATGCCACATAGTGTGATTACTTGAATGTGTCCCATACATAACGATTTCTTTTACTTTTAAGATGGATACGCGTACTGCCACATGATGATTGAGATGGTGCGTGTGTTTGCTAGTATACGATCATTATAAAACAATAAAAATCTTAAAAATTGTATGTTGGTACTGTAAGTCTGAAGAAGTTGTAGATTAGAGAATCTCGAGGAAGGAATGCGGTGATCAATTAGAAAGAAATTATGTCAATGTAGGTACTGTGTGTTAGATGTCAATGGCCTAATCATGTTCTCTGCTTTTTGTGTTCACATGTCGTGAATGCTATTTAAGTGCCGATAATGATTATTATTCAAGTCGTCATTTCATCCATTTGTTATATAGTTGTGAAAATCTAACATATCAAATAAAGGTATCAGGGATGTTATGGAGCTCCGCAACCGTAACCGAATCTATCGGATATCCGAAATAAAAATATATCCGTAACCGTAACTGTATCCGTTTCAGAAGTTTCGGATAGTTTAAGAAAGTCTTGTGTTAATTACAAAATTGATTTTTATGTGAGTAGACAAAAGCGACCAATATCGACTTTAATTTGGACATTTTTTTTATCAAGGTAATGTAGATTGTGCAAAATGTAAACATTGTGATAAAAACTTTTCTTACAAGAGTGTCGAAAACAGTTATATTTTACTTCAATCTGATATCCGTAACCGAAATTATCCGAAACTAGCGGATAATCCGAAATTATTACATATCCGTAACCGTATTCGAAACCGATATAATTTAATTCCTATATCCATATCCGTATCCAGATCCGAAATATCATATCCATAACATCCCTAAAAAGTATATAAGTAAGGATTTTTTTAAACAATTTAATATTTAAAAAAAATATAGAATATTGTTTCAAATTTCACAATTTCTTTTATTAGGTGAACTTCTGGCAGTTGAAGTTACTGTTTGAATACTTGTTGAGATGAGATTATTTTAACATAATAACATAAATTGAAACATTTATTGAAGCAAACGTGCCAAAATTACGTTACTATTACTATTAGTCCTTGGTCATATTGGTTCTAATACAGCCCACTTTTGGTTTTTCATCGCTTCTATGCTTGCGAGTGGTTGGGCTTTAAATCCCCACGCTAGCTTAATAACGGTTTAAATCGAGAGTCCGCTTGCCGGATAGCCGCAAGATCCACAAATATTTCTGTAATAACGGCTTAGTTCTTAGAAAACAACAGTTCTTAGAAAAACATTAAAGTATACCCTTGTTTAAGACTAGCAAACATTTCTCCGAAGTCATTTCAATTTAGATTGATGTATAATGTGCTTGTCATCTATAAAACCTCGATTACGTTTTTATTAATAGTTATGTTTTTCTCAACCTCAAATTTCATTCTCATCATCAGCCCATATACATCCCGCTGCTGGGCACGGGCCTCCTCTACAACTGAGAGGTTTTAGGCTTTAGTCCACCATGCTGGCCTAGTACAGGTTGGCGGACTATACACCTAAGCACTTTTAGGTGTGCGAGTTTCCTCACGATGTTTTCCTTCACCGTTAAAGTACGTGATAATTTATTGTGAATACACACATAACTTTGAAAAGTCAGAGGTGTGTTCCTGGGGTTTGAACCCGCGACCGCCGAGATTCTCGACCGTTTGCTTAACCTCGAGGCGATCATGACTTTACTTGACAAAATTCATTCTAGAGAGCAAAATAAAGTACAAACATATACTTACGCCAGCATTCCCCTAAGGGGTAGGCAGAGATGCCCTGTACCCACTTTTCGCCTATCATGTTTCTGTTCTATGTAATAGCAAAGCAAAAACATTTTACATAAATTTTTAAGTTACATACACAATTTTTTTTTTATAGGTAGACCTGGTTTTAGCCTGATCGAACGCAACTAAAAACAAGAGGGTCATGTGATAGTTAAATTACTGGGTAGTAATGGGTATCCCGACCTAAAAAAGCGTATGATAAAAGTAAAAAAATTGGCACGTCGCCTCTGTGTTGCTGTTGTAGTTGTGTGGAAACTCGTGAACTCAGTGTTTACCGCTGGCGTCAAATTTATTTTCAGTCAAAGGATATTTCAGTATGTAGCGATAGAAATTAATCTCTTTTATATGAAACTTTCTTTTGGTTCTATGTTATTTTAATAGTTTTAATTCATATGACACATAAATACTTATGTAGCATTTTTTTATTTCGGTACCTTGAGATTATTTATTTAATAATAAAATTATTCCAATAATAAGTGCATAACTAAGGTTTTAAATTATCCAAAATTACACTTTGAAACGGCGCGGCGTAGTAAAACAAAACATACCTAACCTGAACCACTGGGTATTATACATGTACTGTTATTTATATAGCGACTGTTACATAAGGTATAAAAGATAGGTATATAAGACTGCTATATAAGGTTCCTGTGTTTATATTTTTCCTTTAGTTATTTTATTTTGTTATTTAATTTTAAACTTTATAAAAATTAAACTGAAGACTTTACCTTGTAAGCGAGTATCTAAAGAACATCTCACGATACAGGCTCAGGCCTAGTGTGAGATGACTCTTGAAAACTATCAAAAGTATTTATGTGATATGGTATATATTTTAAGAATTACTTTGTTTTGTAACACAACATACTGAAATAAATAAATATTAATTGATACAAATTTATGTTATCCGACAGAGAACCAAAGTTATCGACATAGCCCAAACGATTAGTGAGCTGAAGTGGCAGTGGGTAGGTTACATCTGTCGCAAAACAGATAACCGTTGGGGGAAACGTGTTCTGAAGTTGAGACCACGGCTCGGCTAACGTAGTGGACGCTCTGGCTAGGTGGGGTGACGATATCCGCAAGGTGTCTGGCAGCGGTTGGATAACGAGGGCCGAAGATCGAGCCCAGTGGCATGCCATAGGAGGGGCCTATGTCTAGCAGTGGACGTGACAAAGGCTGTTGATGATGATGATGATGATACAAATTTAGAAAATAGTCTCCATATGATAGCTTAAACCGTCACAAAGCTAAGCATGGACGTCTCCTACGAATTCAGTCAACAGCTACAGCCTTATAGTTTATACACGCACGAAACTTAAACACTTGCTCTCAACACATCAAACAGACGCCTCGAACTTTAAGTAGTGTTCGCAAGTGAACTAAAGTCCACGTAAGTATGTGAAGTGTAATTCAAACTAACCAAATTAAAACTATCCTTGCTTTGGAACTACGATATAAGTTTAATGGAATAAACAATCGAAGTGGGGTTGCGTGCTGGGAGCAGCAAACTTTAAACGCTTCGTTGTCTATGCATGGAAATAATTTATTGCATCGAGGTGTATTTTAGGAGAATCTCGGCAGTGGCGGGTTCAAACCCCAGGCACTCACACCTGACTTTTCGAAGTTGTGTGTGTATTCATAATGAATTAATAGTGAAGGAAAACATGGTGAGGAAACCCGTACACGTAAAAGTTCTTAGGAATTACTTAGAGGTGTTGCCCGCTACACTAGACCAGCGTGGTGGACTTAGGCATAAAACCCTCTCAGTTGTAGAGGAGACCCGTGCCCAGCAGTGGGACGTATATGGGCTGATGATGAGGTGAGATGATTTTTGATACGTTATCGTATAGTCAGCAATATTAGTTTTACCACTCGTTATGATTAAATGCTCAATTGTGATCATGACTGAATTTATGTATAGAGTAACGATTACAGAAAATAACCAATTAATAAATTTATTTATTTAATTTCATAGTGAATGTAAACAACACAAGAATCCATTTATGATACTTGGGTGATACTCGAAGACTTCTTGATGTGTATTTAATTAAATTTCCTTATCTTTTGAAAGCCTACGCGCTCCTTAATCTTAAACTTATTTGTACGCCCTAGAAATATCATTAAACCCAGCATTAGATTATATTATGAATTTCTCGCAACACCTGCAAACGTAATAATATCCAAATGGTGTTATAATTTACGTTTGCTGTATGTACAGCGGAAACGTGCTAAAACTTAATGAGGCCCAAAAATAAGCAACACACTATGAGAAACGTCAATTGATGCTTGAATTGTACTAGAATTGCCCGAATAGCGTGCAGTAGTATAAATACGGGTGCTCCGAATTAAAGTTTTATATTCAGGTTGGTGAATTTAGTTAATTATTAATTATCATGTATATTCTTGAATAAAAATAAAAATAATAGAAAAGTAAAATAAATTATATTTTATACAATTATTATACATTACAATGTATGTACATTCTTGAAAAAAAAATGCCTTAATGACTAAGATCAACCGGAAAATAAAACTATATTCTCTCTCAATGACATATGAATGTCAAATAACAAGCAAGATAAATAAGAAAGAAATAAGATAATTCACACACCACAGTTGTGCAACTCCTGGCCTACAATTAGTTGTTGCGCCGACACTCGCTAGCTACCGCCAATCTAAATTAATGACGAACTGTCGAGAGTTTACAGAATCTTGTACAATACCTCTGGGATAATTCCTAATTTAACATGTACGGGGACCCGTGACAAGGGACAGTTGACAGTAACACACAACATTACTAATTGTTACATGCCTTCGAGTTCTACTAAATGACACAATTCTGATCTCATAGTCAAAAATATAAGCCTTTGGTAAAGTTTTGGTATGGCAAATTGTATTATTTGAATTAGTAAAAAGTGAAAGTTATTTTTGTCTTTTCCTCACTACTCACTGCATGTCATAAGTAAAATGCGTAAAAGACAAGCTACATTACACAAACATTTGTCTCGGTGCGGGCATTGACCCGCGGCCTCTCGTTTCGCAAGCTGGTTTCTTGCCAATTGCGCCACGAGGCTGTCAAAATAGTATTGTAAATATATATTTTTTTTTTGTCATTTGTGCACGACGAGTGATGGTAAGCATGATTCCGATACTCATCATCATCATCAGCCTATACACATACATCCGTCCCACTGATGGGCATGGGCCTCCTTTATAACTGAAAGGGTGTATGTGGTGTATATGCGCGCTGGCCTAATTCCTAAGCGAAATTCCTAAGAACTTTTGTTGTGCAGGTTCTTCACGATTTTTCCTTCATCATTAAAGTACGTGATAATTCATTATGAATACACACATAACTTCGAAAAGTTAGAGGTGCCTGGGGTTTGAACCCGCAACCGTTAATATTAAATTCCGATATAATTAATATAAAACTGTGTGTCCTAGTAATATGTAAGAGAAAAATGTTTAACTACAATCATTTCTATGAAGTATCTAAGAAATAAACATGGGAAAGATTAGTTATTCTCTTCATTTGGAAAGAAGACATGTGATCCCATTAAAAAAAATAAATAAACAGTAGCTTAATAAAAAAAATTGAATTGATATTACTCGTATTACACATAATGTTTTATATATATACATCATCATCATCGTCATCATCAGCCCATATACGTCCCACTGCTGGGCACAGGCCTCCTATACCATTGAGAGGGTTTAGGCCTTAGTCCACCACGCTGGCCTAGTGCAGGTTGGCGGACTACATGCCTAAGCAATTCCTAAGAACTTTTAGGTGTGCAGGTTTCATCACGATGTTTTCCTTCACCGTTAAAGTACGTGATAATTCATTGTGAATACACACAATATATATATACGTTATGCATAAATTATATTTAGTATTTTTTTTATTATTTTAAGCCCTTGAGTCAAATTTATACCTTTTAATTATTAAATTGGTATAGATAATATCAATCTATATCAATATTATCTATGTCTTACACGGGGACAGAAAAGTGACCCCACTGACAGCTGATACGGAGTTCAATGAGACTCGAGAGGCTAATTATGAGAAAAAATTAAAATTACTTCGCACTGCTCAATATATGTGTAATAAATATGTCTACTTCTTGAAAATGAATGTATGAATGTATCTATACATACAATACAATACATACAATGTGACCCCTGGATACAGGCTTGCCTAGTGAGGGGACCATGTTAGACTGTTACTTGTGGGACAATAATTGATTGCATACGCTCTCATTGTATACTACTTGTATGTCTTGTACGTGTGTAATTGTATTAAATAAATCAATAAAATATACATAATATATATGTATAGATTGGTTCCAAAATGCGAAATCCCCTCGTGGTTCAATACAGTAATTCATCATCAGCCCATATACGTCCCACTGCTGGGCACGGGCCTCCTCTACAACTGAGAGGGTTTAGGCCTTAGTCCACCACGCTGGCCTAGTGCGGGTTGGCGGACTACACACCTAAGAAATTCCTAAGAACTTTTAGGTGTGCAGGTTTTATCACGATGTTTTCCTTCACCGTTAAAGCTTACTACCGCTTTTCGAAGTTATGTGTGTATTCATAATTCATTGTGAATACACACATAACTTCGAAAAGTCATAGGTGTGTGCCTGGGGTTTGAACCTGCGACCGCCGAAATTCTCGACCGCGCACCTAAACCTCGAGGCCATCACTGCATTGCGTACAATAATTAGGAAACACAATATGATAAAAAACGTGGGATGCATTTCTTAGTGCTTTGATTCACAAAGCAAAATGTAGCAGTAGATTTCAATCAACGCAAACTAGCGATTAAATGAATAGTGTTATTAAAAATATTTAAAAAAAGATAAAATGTATTTTTATTTATTTCTTGGACGTTAGTCATTTGACCATTCAAATTAACAAGACTGTACCGGCATATAAATAATATCCATTGAATTGTATGAGCATATTTTCTCAAAGAAACTACTCTCTGTCAATAATACAAAAACTAAGTTTAAATATATATTTTTTACATTTACACGTTTTGATAAAACAGAACACAATTTATATGTCATTGAATTTCTCACTTAACATATGACTATTTTTAATTAACTGCTTTTTCTGATCCACTCGATCGTACTCCATGCGATCACGATGATTTTTACACAAGAGCCATTACGTCTAGGGTGCCATGTTTGCACAAAAAATAGAATTGCAAATGCTGTGGAAATTGCTAGGGGAAACAAATTAGAGAGTTCAGAATCAACATTTACATTACTTTAGACTACACAGTGTTGTAATGAGGGCATCGCAGCTCAGTTGCAAGTGGGTTAAGCGCGTTCATCGTACCTAAGCAAAGTTGCCTGAGGTTGAGAATTGGATCCAACCTGTCGCCTGGGGCGGTTTGAGAATAAAGCCAAGGCATTCAATGGACGTTCTAAAAGGCAAGTGATTGTTAGGACCCATACTGAGCCTGAAATGAACAGCATTGTGACCTCGTTACTTCGGTAAGTTAGTCTACTGAACATTATATTATTTTTATATATTTTGTCAGAACACCTTTAGCATGGTTTGTTTTATATTTTGAGTTAAAAAAAAACATAAATATTACAAATACCTTAAAATAAATCTAAATTACAATATGACGACCAACACTAAAAATAAAAATAAAAATAAAAATTGTTAGTTCTAAGCCGTAAAATATAACATACATACATACATAACCTCACGCCTGCATTCCCCGAAGGGGTAAGCAGAGGTGCATTTCTGCACCCACATTTCGCCAGGTATGTATGTGTGTCCCACGTAATAAGGGGCGAGCCTATTGCCATTTTTCGGGCACAGTTCCAGACTCCGTGCTGCTACTGAGAATTGGAATCGAACCCAGGACCTCTAGAACGCACGGCATATACTTGTGCCGCGGGACCACGAGGCAGTCGATAACAGATGACCAATTTACGACGTGTATTTATAAAGTAGCCTATAATGGGTTGTATTTCTTTGATGCTATTAAAGACAGACAGGCATTTACTCTTCGAATGGTAAGTTACTGCAACGGCTACCATCAATTCCAGATATGACAGATATAAATAGACAGGATATACGACACTTATATGGAGAATATGTGACATATTATATGTAGGTAAATTATTTGGATAAGTTAACGACAGACCAATTGTCCAAGACTTGGATTTTGGTGAAATAATTGTAGATACATATATTTTACATATCCGTAATCCTTAATATGTCTAATAATTAAGAAAAATAAAACGATGTACACAAAAATTTGTTTTATAGACACTCCTTTTTTCCTCTCAATCCTTTTTTCTCTAATTTGTATATATAGAAAATATGCACGTATTCCTAAAACGAGATACATGTATGTCTGAAAGCCTCCGTAACGGATAATAAAAGATAAGGAAGCATAAACGGGTACAAGAAGAAATTGCGTAAGGCTCTGTAAGTGTACCAATTTTAATATTACTTTTATGTTTAGGAACAGGAATGGAATTCAGAATTGTTTTATAGCAACATTCTGAGGTCGGCAAAAGTTCAAAGAACGTTAAGATCGACCGATAACAAAGAAATATCGTGCAGCTACGAAACCGCTGAAAGTACGAGAATAAATTAATATTAAAGTAAATTGAGGGTTTATGTATTAGTCGTTACGTGTGATGGTATGATAGAAATTTTATTAATGTTACTTGGGTCCAAACAAGACTATCCTATAATTATTCAAAGGTAACAGGACTATTGGTGTTAAATTTTAGGCAAGTTAATCAAAACGTATTTATAATATTCGTGGTTTTGAGTCCAGAGTGTCGAAATGAAATTTAACCTTTAAAAATAAAACTAACACATAACATAATAAATCTACTAAACAAAATCGTATTATTGTTGCTACGACAATAAAATTGCTTTACAGAATTTGCGCGGTGTAGCACAAACGTAGCAGTGCTACGACGCTACGGTTGCTACAGGCTACACAATAGCTGTCTGTTGAGCCGTAGATTGTTATTGAGGCCGTTACGATTGTAGATACTGGTATTTATGTTTATGGGAGGTACTGTAATGTTCCAAAGTAGATTCTGGTTCATAGTACCGTATGGCGAAGTAAGAAATGTAGGTAAATGCTTCATACTTTTTTAATAGTTACTTGAGTTTGAGTATTTTTTATTAGAATTTCTTAAACTGTATCCATGTGTATTATTTAGAAATTTACATATTTTCTTTTATAAAATACTATACATTTATGTATTGTGGTGTATCATGTTCTACGTTTAAATTTAAGTCAGTATTATTCTAATTAATTTCGCTTCCTAATTATATTAAAGACAAAAGATATTACTATAAAGAAATGAACGTAGCATATAGATATACGACGAAATACGATAAGGACTTTAAAGAACGGCTCAGTACATGTTTTTATAATTTAGCTTATTAATCTGGCGCTATAGAACTTCAATTATAACTTCTACCTCGGTACAAGCTAAAAAGTTTGTTCGTTCTTTGCAGTGCCATTTAGCTGTGGAATAGTTTTCCGGTCTAAGTATTCGCTCCTTACAACATGGAGTCCGTGAAACGGAGCGTGAATAGGTGCTTATGTTGAAGGACGTAACGTCAGCGATCGGAGCTCAAATCATAATTTTTGCAGCAAATAGGAGCCGCAAAAATTTAACATAGCTATATAGATCTCTTTAAATTAACACAGTTATATAAAAATAGACTCTCTACCGGCTAGCAATGATTCATCATCATAATCAGCTGATGATTCAGCTGCTGCTGGGCACGGGCTTCCTGTAAAGCTGAGAGGGTTTTTTTTTTATACTGGCACGGCAAAGTGACTCCACTGTACCTGATGGTAAGCACAGTGGAGTCCAAAAAATTAATACCGACCAGCGAGAAACGATATGGTCACCCGCTGGTCGACACAATCATGCCGGCCTTGTGCGGGTTGGCGGACTACAATTTTCTAAATTCCTAAGAATTTTTAGATATGCAGGTTTCCTCACGTTGTTTTTCTTCACCGTAAAGTAAGTGATGATTCATTGTGAATGTATAACTTCGAAAAATCAGTAGTTTGTGCCTGGGACTTGAACTGCGAGCGCCGAGATTCTCGACCGCGCATCTAAACCATCACTACTTAGGCTAGAAATGGTTACACTTAGTCTTACTTACATTTTGGTAAACGGATATATACGGGCTGCTCCCGGAACGCAAAACATTTCCTTATATCAACGTGATCGATTTTTTAAGTACATAGTTTCTACTTAAAAGGCTATAGAAATTGTAAATTACCTATAAAAATACACAAAATTAATGAGAAACAGGAAACGTAACCTTTTTTGAAACACCAGCAAACAATATGAAAACAAAGTGACTTCAACAAATATGCTCCAACCGGAGTCCATAATTTTAAAGAGACGACGGTCCAACTTTCAAGCAAATGTTTGCACAAACTACAGCAAATATCAATTTGGAATGGAACTATTTCGCACACCAAAATTGATGCTGTGGAAAAGATTGTTATTAGCCACTGGCATGCTGAATTTTATCAGCGTTTTTCTTCAAATGAAATATAAAATCAAATTTCGAATTTAATTATTATTATTTACCTTAAAAATAAATCATCAAACCAACCTCATATAATTGACATAAAAAATTAGATTATAAAACTCAATTCGATTCCTTTGAAATGTAATACTTTTTATGTTACGAAAAATAATTAAAACTTTTCGTCGATGTGCTCTAATTATGCCATTATTTAATTTTAAAAATAAACCAGCAGTAACTGTTATAAAAAGCGTAAAGCGCTTAAAATAACATGATAACACCATTATATCATACAAACCTTATACTATAAAAGAAAAATCTATAATTCATATGAATTTTATTAAATAAAAGACGGAGTTTGTCGCGTTTTACTTTCGTAGCGATTGCGACGCGGAACAATACTCTACATGTCTCTATTGTTAAACTCTGTATGTATTATGCATTCATTTAAAACGCTTTTATTCGAAATTCGTACCTGTTTGAAAAATATAAATGTAATGGTGAAAATAACATATATGTGCGATTGAATGTAGTTGTCGAATGATTTACAAATAAATATAAAGGTGGATATTACATAAGTATATCGGTATTTTTATTCATACAAAAAATATTTATTATACCTATACATAGAATAAGGGTGATTTGTGATTTGATTTGCCTTTGCCAAAAATTCTTGGGTGTGATTTTTTAGGTGTTCACGTTTCGACAATATTGATTTTCCTTCGCTGTAAACGTGCGTGATAATTAATTAAGGCTAACAAAAAAAAAAAAAAAAATGTGAGCTATCGATTTGAACCCACGACTATAGATATGGTGACTCGTGAACTGCGCGCCTTTCCTCGAAGCAATCACGCATAACATAAAACCACAACTGTACTCAAACGCTACTTTTACATTTTCCAGCATCAAAATCAGCTTAATCACTGTTCGTCCTTTTCAACTCGATGATAATATATTAAATGATGCAATAAAATATTGGAGACATAGATTAGCGCAAAGGCTGCCGAGGGCCGGGCGAATGCGTGACCGCAGAAATAGGTTAAACGGCTAAACGGTTTCAAATGACGTCACTCGTGCCCGCCTGTGGACATCTGCCTTTATAGACGTCAATTTGACGGCTACAACACAATTTTTTTTCGCGTTTATTTTGGTATATGAGTAGAAAGATCAAGGTTATGCTTGTTCCAAATGTTTTGCAAAATAACTCAAATACATTTGAATAATGAGACATATTTCTTGATTTTCTTCGCCTTTAGTATTAAAAAAGAACAATTTTTTTTTATGACTAATGCAAAAGTTAATCTGCCTGTCTGTTACGATTTCACGCCTAAAACAATGGATCCATTTGGATGATATTTGATATTAAGATAGACGTGACATTAGTAATAAGTCATTATAAATACTTATTCATAAATAATTTTTAAAAAAATAACAATTTCATATTAATTCATTAAATCAGTAAATAATCGAATTTTAATTAATCAGTAAATAATCGAATAGTACACCACTAAAACTCGCTCTTACTGAAAATATGGGTCACATATTGATAAAAAGACTAAAAAATGGAGTATAAGAAGGCTTCATTCATTCGAGAGACAAAAGAAGGTTAAGCGGTGTCGTGTGACGTCACGCCCGCCCGTCCCCAAACATCTGCTTTCACAAACGCGATTTTGAGGAGCTCTACACTTTTGTTTCATGTCACTGACTTATAAGATCGAGGAAATCCGCTTCATACAAAGTTTCAAGATTTTTCCAATACTGAATATTTTAGGTCGCTTGTAATCATTATATGCAAAAATCTTTTGGATGTGATCAAAATCGTTAATACATCGGCACTGAAATTAATGATATAAGAATAATATTCCTTGGAAAATACCTACCTTATCATTATATGCATAAATTTTGGATGTGATGCAAATCATTAATACATCGGGACTGGAATAAATGATATAAGAATAATATTCTTTGGCAAATACTAACATATACAATTAATATTACCATCGTTTCATTGTTAAATGTGTAGCGAAGAAGCAGTGACAATATTTTCAATAACACACACCATGTAAAATAAGCCCATACCATGTCAAAAAAATCCTTGTAAGAGTTTTATGTAATTTAAGATCCATAAGTCTATAATTTTACTGACATAATAGGTCACAAAAAATAAGTAAACGCCGAAGAATGTGGCCAAGCTTTCAACAGGTCGCACGAATATGGTTGTTTTAAAATGAAGTTATTATTTATATGTGATATTTATTTTGCACGATGTTTACCTTTCAAATTGTATTTAATGGTTTATTAATTTTGAAATAATTTATTGCAAATATTTTCTCGACAACTGAAAGCAAATGAATATAAAATGAATCATACGTTTTACAAATATGTATTTGGTTTAATGCAATTATGGCCCAAAAATAAATAGCTGCTTTATAGCAATTTTTACAATAAATATGAGTGTATTTACCTTGATATTACAGGCAAGCAGCAAAGTAAACAATATTGTATTGTATTTTCTAAGAAAGGTATGAGAACACGTGGGCGCAGTGCGCGGGTGTGGGGGATTACGTACGTCGCGCAAGTCGTAAAATAAAATTAAGCATAAAGGTTACATAGCATACGCCAACCTTCGTAAATACTGGCTGTTAAGTATTTTATATAATTTTTATTTTATTTCTAAATTTAACTTTCTTGTTTGAACGGGAGTTTGCGTGCATAATATATTTTAATCATTAAAAATTGTTTTAAGTGTTTTTTTAATGATCACAGACACTTTGATACATAGGTATATCACATCTTAAACCCATTGGTATTATTATATGTGGTGAGGTCGTAAGGTTTAATTTTGCTTGTGTCAGTGGATTGGTCAGAGAAACACGTCTTTCCTTCGTAATTGTTTATTGGCAACTAACTTTATACGGGTTTACATCGTGAAATTACGTATACGTTCTTATGGTTCGATAGATAGATACAAAACAGAATCACCATAAGCCGCCCACCAAAGGACTACTGAAGTCCTTTCAAAATAAGTAAAATCAACAAAATGTATAGGTAATCACATGTTTTGAGTTTGCTTCTACAACAATCATTAAGGTATCGGTATATGGTCAGAAATAATTTATACAAAGAAAAATAGTAAAATAATAACTGTTAACAACTGTATAGCACTAATCTAGTTAGATGGGCAACGGACAAAGTTTGGTTACGCATCGCTTAGTTATATGATCTCCCATCAATTGTGTCTTTACTCTAGCCCCATGTCTAGCACATATCAAGCAACGATAAATACACTAGTAAAGCATTACTAGGGACTTCGCGGTGAGTATCCAGTATTTCGATCGCAGGTAAGTGCATTTGCATTCCGCCATGCAGCGTCTTCAAATGTGCTTCTGCGACCACTAAATAGGTAAGTCTACTTGCATGACCCAAAATGATTGGGTGCTTCACTTCATTAGCCAGTTCAGAGTTCCTAAGCCGACCGCCCACCTTCAGGATTCCATCTTCGTCAAGGTAAGGATCTAGTGCTTTTAGTTTGCTTGTTTTCTTAACTCTCTTTTTTGTTTTTAACGATTCTATATCTTCTATAAATTCTTCTTCTTGTGCTCTTTTTATACAGGTTTGCATCGATACGTGTAGTTCTTCAGTTGTGATTTTGCTATATATTCTGTCTTTTAATGTTTTTTGTTTCAGGAATCTTCGGCAGTATGTGATTGTTCTAAGTAGCTCTAATAGTGTATCAAATTCTTCAAATTGTGTAGATAGTCTCTTCGCTTGTTCATTTTTGTTGTAAGTTATTTTTAAATTTTGAATTTTATTATTTTTCCTTTCAATTTCTGTTTGGATAAATTTTGGTTTAGTGAACTGTATCTTCGATTGTTGTAACCAGTCTGGCCCATGCCACCATAATTCACATGTTTTCAGACTTTCTACTAACATCCCCCTGGAACCAACATCAGCTGGATTATCTTGAGTTTGGACGTGATGCCACTGACTGCAGGATACATTGGTTGTGATCTCAACAACTCTATTTGCCACAAACACCTTCCAGTTGTTTGGATCTCCAAATAACCACGACAGGACAATGGACGAATCTGTCCAAGCATAAATTTGAGTTGCAGGTATTCTCATTGCTTGACCAACTTGCTTAAGCAATCTTGAGAGTATCAACGCGCCGCAGAGCTCCAAACGAGGTAAGGATATTGTTTTCAACGGAGCCACTCTTGTTCTTGCTGCGATGAGCGTCGTTTTGTTCGTACCGTCTGGGTAAGTCACTCTGCAATATACTACAGCGCAATATGCTTGGATGGATGCATCGCTGAATCCATGGAGTTCTATGGACTCTCTGTTGGCGCACGTCGTACCTACCCATCTTTTTATGTAAATTCCATTCACGTGTTCAAGGTCAGATCGCAATGTGATCCACTTGCTGGCTATTTTAGAATTCAAGGCGTCGTCCCAGGTTATCTTTTCAAGCCATAGTTCTTGCATTAATATCTTTGTCAGAACGATGCTAGGTGCAATCCAGCCGAGTGGGTCAAACAACTTTTGGATATCAGACAGAATGTTTCGCTTCGTGATCACTTCATTGATTGAAGGTAAGTTTAAATTATACTCGAATCTGTCTTTTCCTAAATTCCATTGTACGCCAAGTGCCTTTATTGTTCCATCAATCTTCAATTCCAGATTAGCACTAGCCGATCTATCGCTAGGATCAACTGTTTCCAAGAATTCTCGGCTGTTGGATGACCATTTCTTCAGTTCGGATCCACCCAAATGAAGAAGCGCTCTAAGATCTTGACTGTTCTTCATTGCTTGTTGCAGACTGTCACCTCCAGACATTACGTCATCTACGTAAAAATCTTCACGCAATATCTTAGCAGCTTCTGGATATCGGTCGCCTTCATCTTCTGCCAATTTCATAAGGGTTCTTACGGCGAGATAGGGAGCAGAAGCTGTTCCAAATGTAACAGTCAACAACCTGTAGTCTGTGACTTCTTCTGATTGGTCGTTTCTCCACAAAATTCTTTGGTAATCTGTGTCTTCTCGGTCAACCCATATCATACGGTACATTTTCTGGATATCAGCAACAAAGCAAACGGCGTGAATTCTCCACCTCATTATCAGATTTCTCAGATCGTCTTGCAGTACAGGACCCGTCAACAGTTCGTCATTGAGAGAGACACCGTTGGAGCCCTTGCACGAGGCGTCAAATACGACACGAGTCTTCGTAGTTTCTTTATCATTACGGATCACGGCGTGGTGAGGTAAGTAGACTGATTTATTATTTATTTCTTCTGTAGGCATTTCTTCGATATGTTTTAGATCTATGTAGTCTTCAATTACCTTCTTGTATTCTTGCTTTAATTCTTTATTTTGATTGAACCTTCTTTCTAGTTGTATTAGTCTCTTCATTGCTATTTCTCTCGTATTTCCTTCTGTTGATTTAGGTTCTTCAATGTTGAATGGTAATTTGACAACATATCTTCCACATTCATCTCGCTTCTGTGTCTTAGTGTATATATCTTCACATAACTGTTCCCTTTGTGTAAGGTTTCTTTTCGTATCTTCATCAACTTCCCATATCGTTTTCAGTAAATCTTCTACATCAACTTCTTGTTTCATGACCGTTAAGGATTGCTCATGCTTCCTGACCTTGGTGTCAATTCCACCCATAAGAATCCATCCCAGGTATGTATCTTGTGCGCATGGTGTACCTGGTGGACCTTTGATCAATCCCTTCTTCATAATGCTTACATACTCATTGACACCCAAAAGCAGATCGATGTTACAGGAAGCGGAAAATGTTTCGTCTGCTAGTTGAATGCCAGCAAGGTGCGGCCAATCACTTCTTATTATTGTGTCTGAATGTATGTTAGAGGTCAAGGGCTTCGTCATCACGTAGGCTTTTATGGGTAAAATGAAATTGTTCCATCGTGATAATACCTTTACATTTACTTCATGCCTGACTCTAACCTTCGTGGACTCAAGTCCAGACACGATAAGATCTACTGCTGTCTTGTGTAGTTTCAGGATCTGAGTTGCCTTCTCACTTATAAAACATGCTTGAGATCCTGAATCTATCAGCGCCTTCAATGCAATAGTGTGTCCACGTTCATTCTTTAAAATTACTATTGCAGTGGCTAATAGTGAAATTGTCTGTTTCTGCCCTGCGTGATAGTGTGACGCAACCATTGCTTGAAATTCCCCTTCTTCTACATTTGCTTGATTGGATGACATCGGTTGATTAGCTACAACATGAGAAGCCGATGCCTCCCCGTAGTTAGGTAGGTGTAGAAGAGTGTGGTGACGTCTCTTACATACACGGCATGATGTTGGCAAACGGCACCTAAACACCGAATGTCCAACCCCGAGGCAGTTGAAACAGAGCTTGTTTGTTTTGACATGTTCTCTACGTTCGTTTGGTGACATCTTGGTGAATACGTTGCAATGACATAACGTGTGCGCATCTGTACATAAAGCACAACTTCTTTGCTTTGGTCTTTCCGTGGCTGTAACGTGAAGGACTCGTTCCTTGGCAAGCTTCGTAGTAGTGGGGGGGTTGACTAATTCCAACGTTCTAAATTTTGCCTCCAAAAACTTTTGCAGATCCCTCCAAGTCGACAAGTCCTGGGAATTCTCTGAGTAGGAATTTTGTTCCCACTCCTTCTGGGATTCTGGGTCCAACTTCTGTGCAACCAGAAATATTATTACTGGATCCCAAGAATCCGTCGACACCTCCAGATTTTCTAGACTATGTAATACTTCGTTGGTGGTGTCGAGTAGAGATTTCAGTTGGGTTGCGGCTTGGCTGGTACATTTCTTCTGGGCAAAAAGTCGCTTCAACAATGCGTTCACTATTAGACGCTTGTTCCCATATCGATGGTTCAGCGTTCCCCATGCTTGAATGTAGTTAGCACTTGTCACTGGAATGTGCTTCAATAAAATCGCTGCTTCACCTGCCATACTGGTTTTTAGGTAATGGAATTTTTCGACATCGCTTAGTGTCGTGCAATTGTGGACGAGTGATGAAAACAAATCTTTAAAACTAGGCCAGAGTTCGTACTCGCCCGAAAACATAGGTAAGTGTATAGCCGGGAGGTGAACTTTCTTATTTTGCAGGTCTTCTGGCGGCAATTGTTTACTTTTGGCAGACTCGACGGCCGCCAACATGTCTTTCAATTCTCCCAACATACACAAGTACAAATCTTCTTGTACAAAAAATTCCTCATTTTCAAAATATGGCAGCAATCCACGCTCCTCACGAGTGGTACAGGTCAATAATTTATTATGGGCTTCTTTGAAGGTCATCCAATATTCTTCAATAGTTTTTATTCTAGTTTGTAAGTAGCCCACCTTTGCCAGACGTTGTTTTGGGCATTTAGCCAAATTGATCTGGGTCTTCTTTAATAGCAGCGCTGTATTCTCCAGTATGCTGATCGCCTTGTCCGTCTCCGTGACCATATTTCACTCGTAACAAAATATTCAAACTGTCTTGTAACTACGTATTAATGCGTCGGCGCGAATATAACTCATTTACTTTAATGTTTTAATAACGCACTAAGCTTCAACTCCGGCTCGCTTATCGCTCAGGAATGCAGATCTTTTGTTCTTCAGGTAGCCGGTCCTCGATGTAATGTTGAACTTGTTCGGCTCGAAGTCGACCATATGGTGAGGTCGTAAGGTTTAATTTTGCTTGTGTCAGTGGATTGGTCAGAGAAACACGTCTTTCCTTCGTAATTGTTTATTGGCAACTAACTTTATACGGGTTTACATCGTGAAATTACGTATACGTTCTTATGGTTCGATAGATAGATACAAAACAGAATCACCAATATGTTGTAATATACATATTTTCCTAATTAAAATCTATGTAAATCTGTTATAATATCTGAATTAATTAATTAAAACACTATGTTCCTTTCTCAACGTGTAATATTTTCCAAAAAATATACCCATCTATGTATTACACGAAAATATTCCATTTTCGAGTGCAATAAGGGAGAATTACCTCGCTTGTGGCATTTGGTATTGTGGACGATACTAATAGGGTATTGCGTTGCTCTGCCTCGCAGTCGGCACCGTATTGAATTTTAAAAATACGCCTCGCTCAGTCGGTACTTCTATAGAAGCCCAAAAGCCCAGCATGCCTTACAAAATTCCGAACAAAAATCTTTAAGCTTTGAACCTTTATTTAACAAAAGCAATTTGACATATAAAGGAGAATATCCTGACCCCATAATAAACAATTATAAACTAGTCATTTGGCGCAGTTGGCTAGACACCAGCTTGCGAAACGAGAGGCCGCGGGATTATATCCCCGCACCGAGACAAATGTTTGTGTGATCCACAAATATTTGTTTCAGGTCTGGGTGTATGTGAGACCGAAAAGTCTCTCGTAGTTTCTGATACCCACGACACAAGACTTGTATCTTAGTGTGGGATCAGAACTATGTATGTGACTGTTGGGTGTATTTATTTATTAATTTAATTAACGTCTAACGCTTTTGGGCTTCTATGGAAGTACCACCACTGGCCTCGCTGTAGGTACCTATATCTGATTAAACATTCATGTATTTCCATTCGACTGCACCGCGTTTAGTTTAGACTCTTGCTTGTTTATTCATCGCAATGAGCAACAAAATGTATGGAGGTTTAATTCAACGCTCAGTGATTTGAAAATGTATAAAT
Source organism: Hemaris fuciformis (assembly GCA_907164795.1). Taxonomy (NCBI): domain Eukaryota; kingdom Metazoa; phylum Arthropoda; class Insecta; order Lepidoptera; family Sphingidae; genus Hemaris; species Hemaris fuciformis. The sequence goes on along the minus strand of OU015440.1, from coordinate 5,071,415 downwards.
TAGTTGAATGCGGGTGTCATATGGAATTGCTTTGGTTTTAAAATAGTGCTGTAGAAAACATAAAACAATGTTACCTTGAATTATGCTTATAATTTTAAAATTAACAATTACTTCATTTAAATAAAATTACTTTGAAAAATCTCGCGCGCATTCGCTGTAACGCAGTACACGTTTACACTTTATTTCATATTGCTATTTAAAGAATGATAAAATATTTTTAACAACCACATTTTAGGCGAATCTTTACGATTTAGAATTTTATATTTCTTTTTCAATTAGTATTACTTTTTTATTATGATAAAAATAGTTTTTATGCAAATGAATTACACGCATACCTTCTAAATAATACATTGAAACTGTGTAAAGGGGCTATACAACGCTAGATCTATCTAAAGGCGTATCAACACTGGCCAAAAGTGAGGTTCAATTAGGATTATGTTCGCCATGATTTTGATATCTGGACGTCACAAGCAATCCATAAGCCTATTATGACCTTTAGCTGTATTATACCAAGAATATAACGCCTTAGCTGTTATCATACAGGAGTTGGTAAGTGCAAGACAAGATTCTCGTCTAATTAATTCAGTGGTAAACACACTATGATTCAAAACTTACTGGTCAAATATGTGGCAAGAATTTGCGGCAATTTTATTATGCTATTTTTGTGATAGAATGCGTGTACCATATGTAGATACCTATTTTATCAATCATATTGTAGTATACATATGTAAGTGTAAGTCTGAAAGCCGCACATAGACAATTTTTTTTTAATAACCCAAGTATTTAGATTTTTTTAAAACCTGCAGAACAAGGTTTACAACTTTACGTTTACATGATGAGCATTAACTTAATATTAATTTAAAACTTGTCGCCCATTGCTAGACAATGCCTGCTGCATCACCACTAAAATGTCTTCTTAGAAACAGCTAAAGTTTCGCAACTGTTCACCATTTCAATAGGAATTGTCATAGCATTGTCACTTTGAACAAAAATGTAGCAAAATTTTTGGTGCATACAAACAGCCATTGTAAAACAAAACACTACGAGTTTGAGACAAATGTTCTGTCATCATACCTGACGTCATACGACACACACTGCTGTATATGAAACCTGTTGCAAGCTGTTTGCATTCGACTTTTATGGCCGTCATAAGGTTATCAGTCCATGTTGTATATGCTCATCTAACGGGGTGTTTACAAATACATGTAGTATTAGTACCGATTTATTTACTTAAATAAAAAAAATACATTTAAAAGTATAAAAAAATACTTTGACGTGCAGATGGCGGGGTTTACGACCCAAGCCACTGGTGGTTAGGTTAGGTTAGTACCTAGTACCTATTATTAATATTTTTAAGCTGGATACTATTGAACCAAAAAGCCCTTCTTAATGTTTGATGTTTAAAACATAATTACGTATTTCTTGGAGTTTTATTTTAACCTGACTGCCTCGTGGTCTCGCGGCACAAGTATGTGCCATGCGATCTAGAGGTCCTGGGTTCGATTCCCGGGTCGGGCAAAGTGTTATTGGGTTTTTCCATTAGGAAATTATCAGTAGCAGCACGGAGTCTGGAATTGTGCCCGAAAAACGGCAATAGGCTCGCCCCCTATTACGTGGGACTGATACATACCTGGCGAAATGTGAGTGCAGAAATGCACCTCTGCCTACCCCTTTTAACCTGGATTGACGAAGTTAGAACAGCGCACCTGATGTTAACTATGATACTCTCTAAACATAGATTAAGAGGCATGAGACACGCATCTCGAGTCACGCGACACATTGATGTAGTCTTGCCGAGAAACTTCTTCACGGCGCTCGTCAGGGATCCAGGATAATAGGAAAGTTTGACCATACTACTCCTCAACCTTATTATACGGCAAAAAAATGAGGTAAACCTTTTTGCTGAAAGCTCATACTATCATTACCTGTACTTAGTATACACAGCCTATGATGCACGCCGCATATAAAAGTTTTCAACTGTAAAAGTTAATGAATATTTTATGTTGATTCGATCGTCCGTCGCTGGCTTGTTGAAGAAACGAGTACTTATAGGACAATGCAGACATGCTAAGTTCCTTAATAATGGTTTTAAATAAACTAACACAATACTGATCGTAGTTACTAAAATAGTATAATGATTTTTATGTAACAAAGAATGTAGCTTAACTGAATGAAAGTTGCAGGTTAATTGTACTTCATCATCATCAGCCCATATACAGCCCACTGCTGAGCTCAGGCCTCCTCTACAACTGAGAGGGTTTAGGTCTTAGTCCACCACGCTGGCCTAGTGCGGGTTGACTGTTCTATTATAAAATCAACCAATCAATAATGTAACAGGACTGTCGCCGTCTTAATTTAACCAAGCAGTCTATTGATAAAACAAGTTTTGTTAAGGAGTATTTTTTGGCTCAAAAATAAAAAAAAATAGTTTAATTATAAATGAAAACATACTGCATATGCAGTTTATCGTGTGATGGTGATGATGCAGGTCTATACCCATAGTTATTGATTCATCATCATCATCAGCCCACGTAGCATACGTCCAGCTAGCTCGTAGCGTAGCCCCAGCATACGTCCCACTGCTGGGCACGGGCCTCCTACCATACTATAGAATAATCAACTCATGTGTAATAAAAAAAGTCTTAACAACATAATAAGCACATTACAACCGTTGGCCTTTTCAAAAGGCTTCCCTTGTATTTTCTTTTATTACTGCACAAGTGAAGTTTGAAAATGGAGAAAATATTTCCACATAAAGTTCGTAGTGAAAGAAATCACGATCCGACCGCACGCCATCAAAGCGTAGTTTGTAATTTGAACATATTACGGACAAATGGCGTTGCAGACTTAACAAATCACAAGGGTATGAAGGCACCTTTAAAATTTGATCACGTCGAGTGCAAAAGCTTGTGTTTGGATGCACCTTTTAAATTAATTAACTTAACATTAATTATTTCAATGCTACTGTATTATATTAGTATAAATTTGACAATAGGAAAAATCTTGTAAAGAATTCCTTAAATTCAGTTTTTTCTTGGTCATAAAAATATGAACAAAAATCAATATAAATAATACTGAAGTTACTCATCACTTACACCTGCTGAGCTTAATAATTAATTATAATTTCTTCGTGGCTTGGGTCTTGGGCCTCGCCATCGGAGGGTGTATATTTTTTTATAAATTTGAATGTATTTTTAGTCTATTTTAAAACGTTAAAAAATTTGAAATAAAGTGTATAAAATTATTTCTTTAATAATCGATATTAGAAGCGTGCTAATGGGGCCCTCAATTTACCTTAAAAATTATTAGGAACTATAGATTCTTCGCAATTCAGATGTTCACAGTAATTATTATAAGTTTATCTGTTATTTTGAAAAGCTGTAAATAAATGTAAGTATATTCTAATAAATCCCCGATCATAATCTCGGCCTAAATCAAGCTATCAACTTAAAAATATATGTGTATTAGATCATGAACATACCAATATAGGACTCATGCTATTTTTATTGTTGAGAAGGGTATGACTTTTTAGAGTAAGTTAGACTGACTTTACATCCATTCAAATTATTTCAAAGATGTCCTATGCATAGAAGTTTCTGCAGAAAATGTAACTTCACTGGAAAGTTATCATTTTAACAAGCATCTGCGTTCAAATTTCAAATAAGCCTCGTTTAAATAAAATATCTGCGATCAAAAAGCTTTAAATGTTTATCATGATTATTTCTAACGATTTCCAATATAATTATATCTATATATAATCGATTAAATCATTCAAATATTCATAATAATGAAATATTCCAAATAATAAAGTATTTCAAAATAAAATATTACAATAAAAAACTCAGAGATTAATTATTGATAGCGGAAATATTCCTCAATACAAACTTTTCAAAATAATAAACGAGTGTGCCTATTATTTTGGATGGTATTATTTGTATAACACGCCAATCGATAGTTAATGAGATTTTAATAATCACTTTCTGACATCAAAAAGCAGAGACTGTGTTAATGTAACCTATGAAGCATACTTTTCGATTCATCCAGAATTTTATATGAGCCTTGTTAATGTGACTGGGTTGACGATAGTCTGTAAAATAAAGGTTCATCATCATCAGCCCAAATACGTCCCACTGCTGGGCACGGGCCTCCTCTACAACTGAGAGGGTTTAGGCCTTAGTCCACCACGCTGGCCTAGTGCGGGTTGGCGGACTACACACCTAAGAAATTCCTAAGAACTTTTAGGTGTGCAGGTTTTATCACGATATTTTCCTTCACCGTTAAAGCAAGTGATAATTCATTGTGAATACACACATAACTTCGTAAATTCAGAGGTGTGTGCCTGGGGTTTGAACCTGCGACCGCCGAAATTCTCGACCGCGCGCCTAAACCTCGAGGCCATCACTGCTTAAAAATAAAGGTTGCGTCGTCGATACTCATATCGAGTTAAATGCTCATGATTCTCATAGAATTCAGGTCTCGGTTTTTTGGGATTTTTCTCGTATTTTTTGTTCGATAAGACTTGTACTATAAGTGGCTGTTAGGCAGGTATACGTATATATATTTAATTGTTTTATTTATTGTTTCAGTAGTGACTTGACTTGACTCACCTATCGTTGGATTGGTTGGTAGCATTTGGCGTCACTTTTTTTTTTTTTTTTTTTTTAACTGGCACGTCAAAGTGACTCCACTGTACCTGATGGTAGGCACAGCTTACGTCACTATTTGGTAAGACTTTTTTTTGCTAAATACAGACTATAAAGTGATCTTGTTGTAGATTATTTCGGTCTCCTATGAATTTTGCGTCTTGAATTCATGATTTTCATAGCTTCAATAATATATCAAACCCGACAGGTTGCTGTGAGAATCTGATCTAGATTTTATAATTAAACTGAAAAAACGTGATGTACACGAACTCCGCCAACTTTCAGAATCATTTAACGAGACATTAACAGATACAAAATTTGAAGTAGTTTAAAAATATATACTGATAGTATTGCCACTACACAGTATGAAAAAATTGCGCTACATTAAAACCGATTAGATAGTTGATAATTAATAAAATTTCATTTTCGTGACACACTCTGTCTCTGCGGACTGCGGTTGATGAATTGCTCATTGCGCTCGCTGGCAGATATTCGCGCGGTTTATTGTTGCAATAATGTCGGAATTACACACCACTGTAACACTAACCCAGTCCCATTGTTATTCAGCTTTTTTTTCTATCTCTATTTTGCGTCAGCGAGAATGTGTCCTATTTCTGATGACAATTCTCTACAACTCTGAAGTTTTGGCCTTGGTTAATACTGGCAGGCCTGTATGTTTTTTTTAATACTGATCGGCAAAGTAATTACACTACGCACAGGACGATGCAAGAAGATGGTGTAGCGGGAAATGTTCCTCACTTTTAACATAAAAATATATCCCATAAAATTAATTGGACAATAATGCCAATCATCATCAGCCCATAACGTTCCACTGCTGGGCACGAGCCTCCTCTACAACTGAGAACTTTTAGGTGTGCAGGTTTCATCACGATGTTTTCCTTCGCCTGTTTAACTTCAAAAGTCAGAGGCGTGTGCCTGGGGTTTGAACCCCCGACCGCCGAGATTCTCGACTGCGCGCCTAGACCTCGAGGCCATCACGACTTATAACGCCAACGCGGTTTGATATTTTACACGTGTTCAAAAGATACGACAAACTTAAAATGTATTGCAACTTAAAATATAATTGTAATTTTCATTTACTCCGCGAAATAATAAATTAAAACCGACATGATTTATTTTCACTGCAACGTTACAAGGCAAGAACGTGACAAAAGCAAATAAAATCTGACTACTTGTTAGTGTTATCTGAAGAGAAACACGAAAGTCATGTCACGTGATAACTTCGAAATTATATTAACGTTGAAGGAAAACATCGTGAGGAAGCTAATACATTAACAATGTGCATTAGATCATGTAGGACCTAACATCTTACCTATGTTACCTAAACAGCACCCAAAAGAGCTATCTTTATTATAATGGAAACTGTGTTCTATGTACCTACTTTAATTAAACCACAAACAATTTATTTTTTTTGGAAATACACAGAACAATCACAATCAAAAATACAAAACAAAAATATAAACACAATCCAAAACAATTTCCACTTATAGGTAAAGCACAAAAAAGAAGAAGTGCACGACTAATCTAACAAGAAATTACATTATACAAAAACACCTAAACTAAACTAACACTTACTTACACTAGAAAAAAGTAATTTTTTATAATTATCTAGCGACTCAGAAAATATGTCGATGTTGGAGAAATGTATATTATAATTATTAGTCGATACTAAAATGTAAGAACTTTGCACTTTCCCATAACTAGCAAGGCAAGCCCCCTTTTTTTGCTTTTGACGAGGTTGGTAAAAACATTCAATGAGTGCTTTGATGTGATTGAATGCACTGTGCTGTTCATTTTGTGATTTGGTAAAGAAACAACTTGGTAATCTAAAATATACAATCAGAAACTTTCATATAAATATTACGCCAAAGTTGTAGACGAGGCCCGTGCCCAGCTGTGGGACGTATATGGGCTGATGGTGATGATGATGATGATTACGTCAAATCCAAGCTTTGATGCTAACATCGCATACAGCTAAATAGATAGATGCAAATCTTTTGAAAGAGCTGAACTCAAGTTAGTTAAGTATTGGGACAATATTAAACATAATAAAATATTATTAAAATGCCTAAAATATTTACAAATAAAATGGTTCATAAAAGAAAGTTTAATTCAATTTCGTTAATTATTCTTTCGCGCGAAAAAACATATTTATCATGAATATGAGCGTTGAGAAGCGATAAAACATACATAAATACATATGAAAAGCCTGCTAAATATTTTACTATATTAAATAACCAATACACTTATGGTAATCTATACAAATAAATAAAATTGGAGTGTCTGTTTGTAATATTGAAATAACCGCTGTCTAATAAATGTATAAAAGGTACATATACCAAACAAACGTTTTTTTTTACAATTTTTGTCTATCTGTCTGTTTGTTCCGGCTAATCTCTGAATCGGGTGGACCAATTTTAACGGGACTTTCACGGGCAGATAGCTGATGTAATAAGGGGTAACTTAGGCTAAAAAAAATATTAAAGAATCGGCTGTTAGGCGGAACGAAGTTCGCATGGTCAGCTATACAAAATATATGTAAACATTTATACAAAATATTCAACATTCAGAGAATCATTATTCCCGTAATTTTATTTTTTAAATGCGATGTCGAGGTCCCAGGTTTGTTTGCCGTGGCGGGTATTTTATGTTAGGTTTTTTCGATAGAAGAGTTTCAGTCAAAAACATTGGAACTAGAAATTTGTCCGAGAAAACTGTTGTTGTTCCCTACTGTGTGGAGCTAAGGAATATTTGGCGAAAATGGCGTGGAAGTACATGTCTTCAATCAGGTGAAATCTGCGTATTTTTACTAGTTGACAAGATGCCCACCGGCTGATCTAGAAACGCTCCCACAATGTAGTAGTTTTAAATTTACTGACCCTGATGAGTCCAAGAATATGACCCGCTAAGTGCTGTCTGAGTTAAACTTCTAAAAATAAATAAACATGTTTTAAATAAATACTTTAATGGTTTTAATTAAGTTTAAAATTGGTATTAATATATACATATTCATAATAAACAACTTTTACAGAATTAAAACGTCAACCCGTACACAAAATAGGAGCGCGGGAAAATAATCAAGCTCTCAAGTGACTGTCCGCCATATTGATTCAATAAAATAAATTGTTTTTTAAAACGCGATGTATTGTTCATGACGTCGCATTATCGCGCTATTATCTGTTTTACTATTTAATGAACGATGCTGAAAATATGACAGTGGAACGCAATTTAATTACGTTCAGAATAATTAAATTAGATTAATTGTAAATTAAGAAGGTTTTATAGTCTGTATGCACACCCGATCACCATTAGTTTTAATCTGTCTTACTGAGACAAACTACATTCTTTATTTTTGAATATGTGCCAATTAGTAAACATTGAATAATATTATAATCATGAACATGTTTTTATTGTTATTAAAATAATATTCAATATTTACAACACAAATAGCAGTTACCTAAAGATAACTTACACGTACAGTGAAATATTTTTCTTATTTAACTTACTTCTTTAATATAACAAAGAAGTTTGCGAGCTTGGTCATTTGGGATGAAATGTTTGTGTGCTGCCAATATTTGAACCAGATCTTTGTGTTGGCTCAAACTTTCTCGGATTTGTTGATAAACTAAGTATCTATTTAGTAGTTTAATATTGGGCATGATATCATTTAATGTTTACTTCATCATATACCTACAAACTATTTTACAAGTTCATGTTTATCTTCATAGTTTAATCAGCATAAAATTTCTAATATGTAGATATAAGGTCTATATAAAAAAATCGAATTTAGCAATTCTGTAAAAATAAAGCTGTTTATTTCAAACTTATGCATAAGAATATTAAAACAAACAAAATAAAAAATATACCGTCTTATTCACCAAGAAACCTACTTTTAAATTAAAATTTTAAGTATAAAAGAAAGGGGTGAAACGTAGTCAGTTTAATAAAGAAGTTGTTTAATGTCCAAAACAAGACAAAAACTCAACGCTTTTGTACGGGAACAATGTTGATGCACTCAAATGCAAAATTGCATACACCCGGTTCATTCTTGTGTTTATTTTTTCTATTTAAATATTCTTCGGAGCTCACAAAATATTGTGGCCAGTGTTACTTATTTCTTTTGTGCAAACTTCACAAAACGAAATGAATTAAAGTTTCAGAATACTTTCTCGAGTTTAAAAAGTATATTAATGTTTCAAGCAAAAAGTATTATAGTCTCAATTCGTATTGAAGTTGCAATAACATAAAAAGAAACTTGCTAAACATATTTTTATTATCTTATTGTGTATTAATCCGCTTTTCCCTTGCGATACCATACGAAATAATAAGGGTTGTCTATGCCATAAATTCATGTTGTATTCAACAGATTTGGCAACCAACGAATAGCGGTTGGTCGTTTTTTTTGCAGACATACGCAATGGAGGCAACGTATAATTGTTATTCGGCATGAACATTATACCGCTGTATTTGGCTTCAACGTATCGCTCGGCGCTCCATGCATCAATTTTCTATTCATTTTTTGAATAAAAGACCAAAAAATAATTGTGTTTTTTTCAAACTTAAATCTAAGAGCACTTTTTAATGGCGGGTTTTTGATGAATGAAAGAACTTATTGTTAGAGCCAATTAAATATAACTTACAATCTACTTAATGATATTCAAATAACTATACCTGTAATGATCGCCACAATGGAATGGTATGCAAATTGATCATAAAAAAATGATACATAGCATTTGTATTTACTTTAATGACTTCGCAACAATCCTATGTTTAATAATCAATAATAGGCGAAGGTCCTCTGATTATATTTTATGCTAAGACATCACTACTTGGCGAGTGAGACAATGCAACAACTTTTTTTTCATTAAAACATTTTAATTACACCACTTTAATGGGGCGCGATAATGACGTCACCTTAAAACGAAGAAAGCACGAATTTATATGTAACAAGCTGACCCGCGATCGGGACGGCCGTTGCCAAACCCATAATCCCTTAATTAGCCCACCATGTGTGGTAACTTTTTAATTCACAGAACACGACACTGGCTGTTTTTTTTTTAAAGTAATGGCGCGACTTTAAACTTTTGAATTTGGAAGTGGGTGCAGATCGCGGCGTGCGACAGTGCACGGGTGTCGTGGGCGCGCGCGGGCGCTGTGTGCGCGATGTTAGCGCCGCGCCGCCTGAACGTCGACTGCCGGCATGGAAATTCGATTTTTCTGACGTTTCCTCCGCGCCTTGCTTCGCCACGATCGAACTGCACGCCACATAAATAGTTGCCGTACGCTGATTTTGCACGTCCATTTGGTACAAATCGGCATGTTTTACGTCAGTTTTGGTTAAAGCAGACGGTATCAATGCCTTAAATTTAAAATGGGCACGAACACGCAAATTTTGATTATCATTCCGCGTTACGCATTTTCTGTTGAGACCTTGATATTTTTATGAAGTAGCTTAGATTCTGTATATAGCCTAAAATGGGTCGGCGGTTATTTAAATGTAAGAAAATACAGTTCGACAGTAACTTGAAACTTTTTGCGAGTTATGCTTAACTAGAGACTCCCTAATAGATCCTCTTGACTTCGAAACTTAAGTTCAAATTTCTCAACAAAAAGTTTTTATTTAACATGAAAGTAAAATAAATGATAAACATGTAAAAGTCCAAATGAAAATGAGCTGTAATTAGCTCAAAAAAAGTCAGGATCAAAGTACGGTCTATCTAAATTAAATATATTTTTTAATCGGTTCTACCGTTAAATGGCAAAATCGAGGTAAAAAAACTACTAAACTTACCTTTTTTAATGATAATTTTCATTTGGACTTTTACAATTGTATTGTAATCAATGCAAGATATAAGATCCCAAAGCAAGATCATATTTAAACAAAATCTGTACTATCTCGAGCGAAATCGCAGGAAAAAGTATGTAATATTTTAATTATAATAAATTAATTTGAGTAAAAATGCAGATGAGCAATCATATTAAAGTGAAAGTCAAAGTCAAATTATCTTTATTCAAATAGACTTCTACAAGTTCTTTTGAATCGTCAATTTTACACTTTTTAATATTTTTTAAACTATTGCCGCTTCGAAACGTGTTATCGCTGTGGAGAAGAAACGGCAAGAAACTCCCTCAGCAACACGACATGTATTTTTTTTTTAAATAGCAATAAATGTCTTTTTTTAATTACGTTATTTAAATTTTACATTGTAAATGTCATAACGATACAAACTATAGCAACAAAACATAACTCCGATCAATTTACATTACTCCCAGGGCTTATTATCTTCAATAAAATCTGAAATTTTATAGTATGCTTTTTTGTAAAGCTTATCTTTAATTGATTTCTTAAACTTTGTCAAGGGAAGCTCCCTAACAGCCCTCGGAAGTTTAAGGCCACATTCAATTAAATTTACTGCAATGTTTTTAGTAAAACGTGGCCTTCGATCTGCATTAGGTGTTTCGCAATTAGCGAACACGTAAGCGGGTTGAATCATAATATTAGTAAAATCCTCATGGCGGTCAAGTGTAGTTAATAAAGAAAACTGGTTGCCATTAGGTAAAAGTGACGTAAACACGAATAATTTTCGTCACGAACGCCCGCTCTACCATAATTTGGCGAACACGAAAATATTTTAATCCCATTTATTGTTGCAGAGCTATCGATAACTCAAATTTAAAAAAAATCAAGAAGCGATTACTTTTATTTTAGGAAAAGTTAGGTATTATGTAAGGTGTTGTGTTATAGGGGAAATTTAAAGTTATAAAGCCTTGTTCACAATCAGAAACAATATACTTCTCAGCAACAAGTAGGAAATTAAGTTTGCGTACTAATTGTAAGTACTAGCAAAATTTCATTGAAGTCGCCTTATGTTAATAAAGTACAAGTGGGCTACTTATTTTGTGAATTGAATTCTTACTGAACGTGATTATTGAATTAAAACATTAGTGGCGGTACTTCCATAGAAGTCCAAAAGCCCAGTGTGCCTGACAAAATTCCAAATAATATCTTTAAGCTTTAAATCTTTATTTAACAAAATAAATTTGACAAAAAATGAGGATATATTGACGTCACAATAAACAATTTATAAACTAGACATTACATAATTAACGTGTAACGCTTTTGGGCTTCTATGGAAGTACCGCCACTGGTTTGTATGGTTTCGGGGATATGAGCGTGAATTTGTCTATTTAGAATTACGTTTGTTTTTAAATTCGGAATAAAATATTATGTTAATAATATTCATAAAATTTATACGACGCTCTTTTGCCTTCACTGATTTAAAAAAGAAAACATAAGTTTTATAAAAGGTTCTGATTAAAATCTAACATTCTATAATAAAGATTTATTATTTATAAGATAATATAATTAACAATTAAACAATTTCAAACCGAATGCAAATAAAAAAATCTTTACACGTAAACAATATTTATTTAAAGGCTATTATTAACGAACGTAGAAGGTTTAAAGTTCCTTCTTTTATTTTAAATAAGTAATAGTAAGAAAAAACCAGAACACTAAGGTCCATGCTTAAATATAAAGAAAATAAAAGAAAATCAGGCAACCCTAACTTCAATAGAAACTCAAAACGCGTAGTGTTAAACTGTAACGACATTTTAAAACGGCTCGAATGAGAGCCAAATCTTTCGTGGTGTTAAGTGTTAGTTGGAATGTCTTGGCACCGCTACAAGTTGCGGTCCCATCGGCACGCTGTTTAACCCGTGTTTAGTTTTATCATTACATTGTACAATATTGTGCCAGATTTGGTACTGTTTTTTGTTGTACAAAGAGGCAGGGTTGCCAGTAATCAAAGTAAAAAAACTCTTAAAAAAATTAACGGTGTTATTTTTATCATATGTTTATTAATTTTTGGGAGATTAATCTTAATACATAATATAACATAACAAAGAAATACAGATATCAAACGGAGCTGAACTATTTAACATGGATAAATAAATTTACTTTGGTAATACTGCCATGAGTCATATCGTAAAACAGTTACCACAGCACAGAGTTAAATAAATTGTACTTGCTCGTTTTTCTCCTTTCCCATTAAAAAAAACATCACTTATTTTGTGTTCCTCACTAGTGATTTAATACGTAAAATTTAACATAAACATCCCTCATTCGCTTCCTTAGTAAATTATATAGTAACAAAAAAACTTAGAAGTCCACAAGGTAGAACTTGATATATGTAGGTAGCAGAAAATCCTGGATATAGATCGCATCCAAAAAAATCGTAATAAAAATTTCAGTGTGGAAAAACGAAACACTCAGTTATATTAATGGCTACACTTTTGTAGCAATTACATACACCATAGTCACAGAAATCAAGTATTAATTTATTATTCATAAGTAAAAATCACTGCACAAAAATTCAAAAGCAATTTCCGTGCATGAATTCCCTCCATTATTACGCGGAATAACACATTACTTATGGAAATGCCGCCGCCGCATTTCACCTTCTCGCGTCGAATTAAAAAGTAATGAAGATCGTATACGTCTTGCGGATATATAATGCTATATTCTACGTAAACTAGTACCGAGAGAAATACCTTTTAAAATAAATATCGCGGTATTTCAATTTAGCGGACGTTAAATATTTAAAAAAATATTTTTTAATATAATATAATATATTAATTATCTTTGGCTTAAATAAGCCAATATTATTGCGATGCACGCCCATCAACTGTTAAATTTGTGAAATAGGAAACGAACACCTACAGACAAAAAAATGTCCGTGAATAAGTAACTACTTTTCAGTTGTAAGACAATTAATAAACTCGAACTTGTCTATGAATTTTTTTGCTCGACTTTCTTATGATATCAGAAAATATTCACGATTTACCTACAATACTGTTTTATAGTTTTAAATTTGTGTTTCATCACGCCCTCATGCAGTTACTTAGTATAAAAAATTAAAATAACGTTTCAAAATTTAAAATAACAGCATGCGAATAAAAGCAAATTGTTGCTCGCAGCCGTGTACTTAGTCTCATTGCTATCAATAGTGCATGGCTTCAGCGATATAGCCGGTTTAAATTGTTCCTTGGCACATCTCCAACAGCACGGTGTTCGGAGTATGATCGCTCATTTTTTTTAACTACACAAAACATCCCCGATGGAAAATTTTATCGCCACCGAAGTTCACGTAATAAAACAAAAGTTTATTTTTGCGAAAACTTTCAAAGGGAATTCGCGTTTTATTTTTTTGTAATGCATATTCCCGAATTTTCGTTTGGCATATTTTTGCTTAGAAAAATGTCGGGTTTTTAAAAATGGTATTTTATTCAGTGCCGTTTATGCTTTCCGGGTCACGCGAAATTTAAATAACAACATATTCAAAAACTGTTTAATGTAACTACTTTGTGGCGTTACATATTACACATTACGAATGAATAGAAACTCTTTGGTGAAATAAGAAATCACGAACGAAATTTTGAAATTGGAACGAAACGCCAAATCAAAAAGACGATGAAAGGGATGCTTTGAACATAAGAAACAAAAATTTTAAGCCTGACATCAGCAGTGCCTACTTTTTATATTAATACTTATTTTATTTATTTAGACGAGAAATTTAAAACACGGCCTATAAATTATATCATGCCCAATTACCTTTATGATAAATTTTGTTTTATGTTCCGTGTGAATATATAAATTTCAGGTCATTCATATCGCTAATCGAAGAGGCGCTAGCAAAGCCGTCGGATGCTGGAATGTAGTAAAATGCAGGCTGGGGGTGGATTAGAAAATCCGAGGATTGTGTTCAATGGCATACGGTTGGAAAAGCCTATTTCCAGTCGTGTATTTGGACCAATGTTGGCCGACGACAGAATATAGATCATAGTTAGGAGATAGACACTGTCAGACGAAAGCATCTAATGTTTGTGTTACAGCTTAATGTACTTATATTAATAAATATGGAACCTTAAAATAATCATTTTTATTACTTGGTCAAGTAAATCGTTAAATTATTTAACACATACACAGCATCGGGCCTGCATTCCTGATGGATAGGCAGAGTAGTCTCATCTATTCGGGGGCGAACCTATTGTCATTTATCAAATTTTAATTTTGAAAATCTAATCAAACTTCATGCAGAAACCAATTCCGAGACCTTTATATCAGTGGCGGTACTTCCATAAAAACCCAAAAGCCCTTACAAAAATCTTTAAGTTTTTATATAAATCATTATTTAAAAAGTAATTGGACATATAAATTAGAATATCCTTACCCCAAAATAAACACTTATAAAATTGACATTAAAAAATTAACCTGTAACCAAATTTTAATTTTAAAAATCTAATCAAACTTCATCTAGAAACCAATTCCGAGACCTTTATATCAGTGGCGGTACTTCCATAAAAGCCCAAAAGCCCTTACAACAATCTTTAAGTTTTTATATAAATCATTATTTAAAAAAAGTAATTGGACATATAAATTAGAATATCCTTACCCCAAAATAAACACTTATAAAATTGACATTAAAAAATTAACCTGTAACGCTTTTGGGCTTCTTTGGAGGTAGCGCCACTACTTTATATCGCGCGTCATACACTTGTCCCACGGAACCAACGGGACAGTCATATTTATAAAATTAAATATGGTATTCATCATCAGCCCAAATACGTCTCACTGCTGGGCACGGGCCTCCTCTACAGCTGAGAGGGTTAAGGCCGTAGTCCACCACGCTGGCCTAGTGCGGGTTGGCGGACTACACACCTAAGAAATTCCTAAGAACTTTTAGGTGTGCAGGTTTTATCACGATGTTTTCCTTCACCGTTAAAGCAAGTGATAATTCATTGTGAATATACACATAACTTCGAAAAGTCAGAGGTGTGTGCCTGGGGTTTGAACCTGCGACCGCCGAAATTCTCGACCGCGCGCCTAAACCTCGAGGCCATCACTGCTTTTTAATATGGTATTAACTTCACGGAATGAGCGACGCCCAAGCTCAACCTACTCTTTCATAATAATTGTTCAGGATACTGTAGCCTCTCGCTTCATCCGCCCACAATGGCAGCTGCTACCTACAGACGGCTTTTGTAACAAGATTGGGTAGATAAGCGAGCTCAAAGCGATTTGTCTTGACAATGCGATAGCATGAAAGTCGTTGAACATTTTAAGGCAACGATAAATCATATTCCGGCGATTTCCATCACACAACCTACTAAAATACATCATCATCATCAGCCCATAGGCGTCCCTCTGTTAGTCTTGGCCCTCCTCTACAACTGAGAGGGTTCATGCCTTAATCCACCGCGCTGGCTTAGTGCGGATTGGCGGACTACACACTTAAGAAATTCCTAAGAACTTTTAGATGTGCACGATATTTTACTTCACCGTTAAAGTTCATGATAATTTATTAGGAATACATACATAACTTGAAAAAGTCAGAGATTCTCAACCGCCTAATCCTCAAAGCCATCACTACTTCAAAATACACCTTATTTTATTTGAAAACGAAACATACGGACTACAAGTCGTTCTGTAAAATCAGCGGTGCTACTGACCTTACTGACCTTATTTCACCACATTTTCTTTTTCTTTTTTAATATGAGATGACTGTGCTTCTTCGAAGGCTTATAAGTTTCTAACCGTATAAGCACAACAGTTTCCCACGCAAAGTTCTATACGTAAATAGAACTAAAATACAAAGGGAATATTTCCAAGTATTTGTGTGTCAACGAAGCCTCTTTAAGTTTCTGATATAACTTGTTTAGGAGTAAGAAGTAAGAACTTTGTGTGTGCAAGCTTGATGTATTTTCGCTAAAGTTATTTATTTCTAGCTACATAATTTTCTGCGTACTTTCTAAATGTCCCGATTCCCAGATCTGAGAAAATGAACGGGTTTTTTAATAAGGAAAATTTTAGAAGCATCAAGTGTCTAGAAATGTCCCCGAAAAACTATAACATTTCGCTCCCATATTTTAATGGCGTAAATAGCTGACGAAACGTATAAATTAATTTCATTTAATTTTAATTTACATTTCCATAAATATGTCGCAATAAAAAAAATATATATTGCCCACCAAACAACTAGTTCAATAAAGAACAAGTAGGTTGTAATCATAAAGTTTCGTATCACGAAGCGGTCCCAGCAGATGAGAGCTCGCGATGTCCAAGTTGCTAAGCCGGCGGAACTCGAGAGCTACTCGACACGAGCCGCGATTAGCCGAACGTGACCACTCCACTGTTCTGCATGAATTTGAATATTTTATATGTTCGGTCGTCAATAAATAAATATGATGATGTTATTGGTTAGCGCTTTCTGACTTAAAAAAATATTTAGTCAGATTATAATTCATTTTAAAACTGATAAATAAGATCTTAAGATTATGGTAATTTAATTAAAGTTCGAATGATTATAACTATTTATGATTATGGACCAATTTTCTTTCAAAAATAAATAAATACATACATAGTTTTGACCCCACACTAAGATACAAGTCTTGGGTCGTAGTTATCTGAAACTATATGATACTTTTGGATCTCACCAACACCTAGACCCGAAACAAATATTTTGGGTCACACAAACATTTGTCTCGGTGCGGGGATCGAACCCGCGACCTCGTGTTTCACAAACTAGTGTGTAGACAACTGTGCCACAGTCAAAATATTTATTAATTAATGTTTTCCATTAGTTAACTATAAAATATTGCAGTTATCGTCGCATATTTATATGAAACAAAGGACTGCCACTACGATCCTACGCACGGACATTTTGATTCTACATATTTTGTTGTTGGTCCAGTAATTTCTGATACCACAACATTCGGCTTGTATTATTGTGAAGTCGGAAAAATGTATATAACATATCTTTGAAATTTAACTACTTAAAAAAGAAAATCTGTAAAATTATAAAACGATGGAAGGTCGAAAAATAAAAGATTCCCACCTCGATAACACGGAGTGAAATGTCATCGACAAAGTCATTGTCAGGCTAAGTGTCATTTACGCGAGTTTTTGTGTGAGTCGACAGAAATATAGTACTTGTGAAGTACCTCTCAAAATCTCCAAGAGGGTGCATTTAAGCAATACTACAGCTTTACCTTCGTCGCTTCATTGTATTATTATGTGAATGGTTTTGTCTGTTTACAAGCCCAGTGCTTATTTTAAAACCAATTTTAAGTTGAAGTTACTATGTCATACTGATGTAAATGAAATAAAGTCATATTTAATGTTATAAAAGAAATAATTTTCTTTTACTAGCAAAATAATTTATTATATTGGTTAATGTTAATGAAATTGTGTTAAATTTGCACACAAATTTTCATGCAGCTATGTATATCAAATAATTTTACGACAATAGTACGGAAAACGCAAAAGTAGTTATAACTTTAGAGAAAAACTTTCGTGCCTTCTTCCTAGTTTTCCTTTTTACTCTCCTTATTTTAGATTTAGATATAGATAGATATTTTTTATAAAGTGAAAATCTCTTGGAAACGCTGTTAGTGTAAAATCAAAACCTATTTTGTTTTTTTTATCTACAAATAGAAAATGCTATATATGTAGTCTATGGTCCTGATATTAATTAGTTTTCTAGCACTAAAAGCCTGAAATAGACGCGAGGTCGCGATTCTAAAGCCACAAAGTCAGGGTAACTCGAGGGCTGCTGAACAAGAATCGCGATTATCAAACGCGATCGACTACTACTGATGTTGACAACTCTATATCAGTGTTTCAAAGTGGACGATAACGCCCCCTCTGTATGTGGATACTCTGAAGAGTTGTTCAGCCTTATCCCTTTCCCCTCTTCTATAATGGAACCACAAATCAAGTTTGTGAGGTCATAGTTTTGTAGTCACTTTCAAGCTGACCAGAACTAATAATAATCTAAGATTGCGTCTTGCCGTACCTTAAAGTTTTGAAATAGTCTCAAGGCTCATACATATGTGAGTCTTATGAGTGACAAAACCTCTCAATAGGCCCCCTGACATCTGAATATTGCGACGAAAATTGGACATTAACAAAAAAAATTGGATTGATCAACAATCAATAGGGACTCATTCAAATAGAAGTCATTCAGTATAGATAAATGTATTTATGAAGTGGAGTATCCTAAAAAATCTTAAAACATTAGAGTCACTTAATATACACATACAGATGATATTATGGCCAAATACAAATTTTTGGACAGTTGAAATTAAAAAGGCGGAAGTTTAAATAACCTAATTTAAAATCTATATGAATTAAATGCTGAAAGGATATGAGCATGAGAACTTGTAGCATTTGATTATATTTAAATTATGCTTTAATTAGACGTGACGATATAACGAATGATAATTAACAGAATTTAATTGCATTCATTCAATTAAAACACATTTCACCATATATATAACTTAAATTTAATTTTAAGCGTTTAGAGCAAAATTGTAGTGAAATTAAAATGTACACGTTAAATCTTACGGCTTTTCCATTTAAGCAGGGCGCGTTCGCGGTCCCAAAGCATTTTCAATGATAAAATCTCGCAGAGCCAGTCGAACCGTCAGTCAAAACAATTTGTTGTTTAACAAACTGAATCGAAAACTTCGCGTGGATTCTTTTTGTTTCCGAAATTGAAGTTTCACACGGTAAAAAACCGGCAGCAGTGCTTTCGAAACGTGCAATTTATTTCCCGTTTCTAACACTGAATAATTGAAAAAGTGGCCAGTTACACCGTGGCGGCGTGGTTCTGTATGTCACTCAGAGAACATGAAAACTAAATTAAATTTCACAGCAAAAAGGTTGCATTCAATCTTTGTTTTGGAAAAACAGTTTTTTGTTTATTAATAAATTTTTGCTTCGTATTAAATAGTTTAATTTTAATTGACAATTTAATTTAACTTTGTCGTAGCTATTAAAGCTATTAATATTGACAATATGGTGCAGAACACGATTGTATTGTGGTCCAACTTGCAGATTACTTTCACCTGTTTGATACTTGGCTTTCAGTTTACGCAGATTGAAGTAATTGTAGACAGAAGTAATTGATATTTTTGTACATTTATTTTCTCTTTTTGATAATGTAAGAATATTTTGAGTAAGCTTAAAATGAAAGAAAACTCTTTAAATCACCCTTACATGTATAAATTTCATGAAGCAAAAAATATTGAAAAGAAATATAAGTTTACTTGAGAAACTCCGACTAGCTTTATAAAATTGACATACATACCTACATTTGTACATTCATACATAACCTCACGCCTGTATTCCTCAAAGAGGTAGGCATTTCTGCACCCACGTTTCGCCAGGTATGTATCAGTCCCACGTATTAGAGCTTATTGGGGTTTAATTATGCACAATTCCAGATTCCGTACTGCTACTGAGAATTCTCCAGTGAAAAAACCCAATAACACTTTGCCCGACCCGGGAATCGAACACGAGACCTTTAAATCGCACGGACATACTTGTGGCATGACAGCAATATAAAATTGAATCAAGCTTTAAACAGTCAAAAACCTCTGAATAAAAATTAAAACCACAGGCCTTCATTATATGTAATTTTATAAAATAAATATATTACTAATTTTATATTTTACACGCAACCCTACAAACTTATATTGCAGTGGCTTGCAATATCTAACGAACGGTTAGTCTAAAAATCAGCACAAACGTTTCAACAGGCGAGCTGTTGTAATTGGCGTTTTACGGTAGCGCTGTAAAACGGTATGCACTTTGGAATGGGAATGGTAGTTTTTTTCTCATGATAATTACAGCTTTTTATTTAAATATACTGGAAATAAAGCGATCATAGGGATCTTTTCTTCAACTAATTATAATATATATAAGGCATTAGCCCAAATACGTCCCACTGCTGATCATGAGCCTGCTCTACAACTGGGGGTAGGGCCTTAGTTGATCGTGTTGGCCTAATGCGGGTTAGCGGGCATTACATACATATATGTACTTTAGTAATTAACTATTTATTTACATAAATTCGAAAAGTTAGAGTGTTATACCTGAGATTGAAACGCGAGATCTGTTTCGACAACGCGTCTAAAACTCGAGGGCATCATAATAACTTATATTTGACAGACCCGTAGCGTATAAGGTTAGCAACCCGCCTGCAAAACCAGGCTGCAGGATTGATCTCCGAACCAAGACAAATGTTTGTGTGATCCGCAAATATTTGTCCCGGGTCTGGGTGTTTGTGAGACGGAAAGTTTCTCGTAGTTTCTGATATTTACGATACAAGAATTGTATAAAAGTGTGGGGTCAGAACTATGTATGTGACTGTTGGGTGTATTTATTATTTTTAATGCAAAAAAGGATAATTTCATAGTCCTACCCATAGCACTTTTCATGATTAAGAAAGACGAAATCCTTCAGTAGTGCAAGTGAAGCTGACAAAAACAGGTAGTTTTCAAACATGTGGTAAAACAGCTTTACTAAATATGCACACACTCGAACCATTTAAATTGTCCCTTGGTGTGGAAGCGCAACATAATTCGCGGCGGAAAATGTCAAGGATTAACGTACAATTTTTGATGTGACCCTTGCTTTTAATTTTGACCCTGGCTCCCTAAATATTCAGGTGGCAATTAAAAGGTACACTGTCGCACGTAAGGGTAGCTTTAGGACGTTTTGTAATTATAATTCTCGTAGATTATTTTTTTTAAGAATAGAAACTCAGATTATTTTATTTGGTCATTAATATAGGTATAGATTTTCTGATAAAAACAACTTTGTGCATCCTCAGTTTTCAATAATACATACAGATGTTACCGAATGTACGCATATTAATAATTCGCTTCACAGTAAAGGAATCCTAGCAAGACATTTCTGAATTAATATTTTATTAAACTAAATTAAGTAACCGTAATGGATCGTCGTTGCTTTAACGGTGAAGGAAAACATCGTGATAAAACCTGCACACCTTAAAGTTCTTAGGAATTTCTTAGGTGTGTAGTCCGCCAACCCGCACTAAGCCAGCGTGGTGGACTAAGGTCTAAACCCTCTCAATTGTAGAGGAGGCCCGTGCCCAGCAGTGGGACGTATTTGGGCTGATGACGAATGGATCGTCTATCTTAAACCAACCCTAGAGATATAATCATACCCAATAGCCTACAACAAAATTTCTGATATTTACAACCCACAGTTTTTGTAATCCACAAATATATGTTTCGGGTCGGTCTGTGAAACCAAAAAGTCTCCCGTAGTTTCTGATACACACGACACAGCACTTTTATCTTAGCGTGGGGTCAGGACTATCATGTGACTGTTGGGTGTATTTATAATAATAAATAAATAAATACACCCAACAGTCACATACATAGTTCTGACCCCACACTAGGATACAAGTCCTGTGTCGTGGGTATCAGAGACTACGAGAGACTTTTCGGTCTCACAAACACCCAGACCCGAAACAAATATTTGTGGATCACACAAACATTTGTCTCGGTGCGGGGATCGAACCCGCGGCCTCTCGTTTCGCAAGCTGGTGTCTAGCCATCTGCGCCACGGGGCTGTCGTTAACGGATGTTGTTATAATTATTATTTTTAAGAAGTATAAATAAATCAACAAAAATGCATTCTCCCATTTCCAACAATCAAAAGCACGTTACGACAAAACAATAGCCGACACATCAAAAGGCGCACAATCGCACGATAACGTCACACCAAACTCAGTTCCACAACTGGCCACTTACGTGCGCCATGTAATTGTATTACGCCTGTACAGTACTACATTCAGATACAGTTAAACGGTTTAGCTCCGGCACGAGTCGATCCGCTGTCGAGTTTACACCGCATAGGGACCCGTGCATCGCAAACAACTGCAAAATTGAATAAAGCATATTCTGACATCAATTAATTGGGACATATTAATCATGCAACATTTATAATTCCACTTGACTAAGGCGCTTCAAGCAATAAAAGCGCTTTAAGGCAATATTTTCAGCTCGAGTTTAGTTTGAGTAGTGTGTTGCTTTGGTATACACAAATATGTATATGTTTTGCGTACGATCATATCATAAGAAAAAATATTCCATGATAATTTTGTAATAAGTTTAACAAACAAACCTTAAGAAGATCGCACTCAAAATTCTAAAGAATATAGCACATGTTAGTCTTGCTTTGGTTTGAAACGGCAATGTGATCGCAATGTCCCTTGACTATAAGTAACCGAAACGGCTTAAATTGCACGATCCCATGGAAGAGCTTAATTATCAATACTTTAGTAAATGATAGAATAAATCAAAATCATTTTAAGCTAAAATCCTTTTCATTAAAATTGTTATTTGGTAATTGAAACCACTCCATTTTACACGTGTACACGGAAACCTCAGCAACTCATTCATTAATACATTTCGAACCAAAGCTTTTACGTTTCTATTCATGCTGTACGATAAACTAGTTTGGAAACTGCAATCCAGCAAAGAGTTCCATTTAACAGAAAGTTTACATGTATTTCACTGATTAATAAATGAAAATGGTCAGTATTTACGTGGATATTGACATCAAATCAGGCAATTATATTTCGTTTGGTTTTAATTAAACCGCGGTAATTTTAGAGTCAACGAAGTGTATTTCGCCATTAAAATCATACGTTATTGCCGAATATAAAAGTATGAAATAGATAAATACGAAAACTTACATACCTATATGACCTCGAGGTTTGGGCACGCGGTCGAGAATCTTGACGGTCGCGGGTTCAAATCCTCTGATTTTTCGAAGTTATGTGTGTATTCACAAAGAATTATCACGTACTTTAACGGAGAAGGATTACATCGTGATGAAACCTGCACACCTAAAAGTTCTTAGGAATTTCTTAGGTGTGTAGTCTGCCAACACGCACTAGGCCAGCGTGGTGGACTCTAAACCCTCTCAGTTGTAGAGGAGGCCCATGACATAGGTACATATTTACATTTGATGCCCTAAGGGGTAAGCAGACGCGTGATTCTACTCCAAATTATTGCCGCTGTGTTTTGTTCCCATAAAACTGGGGCGAACCTACTGCTGATTTTCGGACACATTACCTACTCAGTGGCGCTACTGAGAATTTCTTAATGAGCAATGAGTATGGTTTGTATATATTAATGCCTCTATGTGGCATTACAAAGCAATTTAATTTACATTATGAGGTACAAAGCAATTTAAACCTAAGTACCTGGATGACCGTGCTTTGCTCGGTTTTTTTTTTAATTGTGTTTTTTGGAAATTATATTTAAATACGAATTACTAATAAAAGGATGAAATATGAATAATGTTACTTAACAACGCCATCTGCTGTTGTGTCATTAAAGCAATTAGTTGCTCACAAAAAATAGTATTATTATTCGCCAATATATATATGTCAGGAAGAGTCATATTTTTCAGTTGAGACTACTCAAACGCCTCCTTTTTTTATTTTTCTTCCAAATGACATTTTCTAAAAATGATTCCT
Organism: Hemaris fuciformis; assembly: GCA_907164795.1. Lineage (NCBI taxonomy): Eukaryota > Metazoa > Arthropoda > Insecta > Lepidoptera > Sphingidae > Hemaris > Hemaris fuciformis. The sequence continues at coordinate 5,047,387 of OU015440.1, read as the reverse complement.
AGCTAGATCGATTTATCGCCCCCGAAACCCCCTATATACTAAATTTTATGAAAATCGTTGGAGCCGATTCCGAGATTCCAATTATATATATATATATATACAAGAATTGCTCATTTAAAGATATAAGATATACAAGAATTGCTCATTTAAAGATATAAGATTGCGTTATACCTTGCATAATTTGATAGACCTACTATTATTCATTAAGCTATAGGATATTGCAATGAAAGCTAACCAAAACCAAATCTAACTCCACTTGATTACATCTATTTGAATCAGTTCTTATGCATTAGCCAAGCGTGTAATGCCCCCACAATTTGATTCATTAAGGAGGCATACAATATTTTGTCTAGCGCATGAAGAATTCAGACGCCCCGTGGTAAGGCGAGTGAGAGGCCATCCCTTAAGTCGTTTGTGTGAATGGCTTAATGAAATCTCATTTGTGTGAATGAAAATTTCAAGAATGACACAGACGATGCATTTTCTTACTGTAGTCTATGTACATACACACCCCGACATATCCCAGAAGGAATGAAGTACGTATGGAGCACGAAATATCTACATACATAACCTCACGCCTATATTCCCCGAAAGGGGTAGGCAGAGGTGCATTTACTGTACCCACATGTAAACAGGTATGTATCAGTCCCATGTAATAGGGGGCGAACCTATTGCTGTTTTTCGGGCTCATTTCCAGACACCGATGCTATTGAGAATTTACTAATGAAAAAACTCAATAACAATTTACCCGACCGAGAGTCGAACTCGGGACCTCTGAATCGCACGGCAAATACTTCCCCAATTAAAAGAATTAAGTTTTCACAATAAAAATATGTGTTTTTAATGACTATGAAGTAAAAGAATAATTTTATATTACATTATGCATATGTATATGAAATAAATATCGTATTATGAAATAACTTCAACGTTTCATATCTGCCAGGTATACGTATACCGCGACAGCTTACAATTATTTTTTTAATAAATCTACACGGCGAAAAAAAATTTATAATGTTTACTATTGTTAAAGCAATTATTTTTGAAAAAAAAGTCGCGTTATTTTTGTACTTTCTCGTGTTTTTGTCACCTTAAAAGACTGTATTTCTTCCCTACTCATTACAAGAATAAATAAAAAAGTGTTTGTAAACAAAATGGCAATTAAATTTTATTTCGAAATGCAACGTAATTCTAATTAATTTGTCGGTACAATTCAGTAATTGAATGAGAGTAATTATCGGTGAATATTTGAAGGCATTGCGTGATGCTTGTGAAACGGTCGTTTGCTTTTAATAACATCCCTGAGTAATTGCAACAACAAAACACACACCACTGTAATTGGCGGTGCGGTAACAATTTGTCTATGGAAATAGGTACCTTTGTTGGTAATAGGAATACATACATATTATATATCTGCCTCATGGTCTCGCGGCACAAGTATGTGCCGTGCGATCTAGAGGTCCTGGGTTCGATTCCCGGGTCGGGCAAAGTGTTATTGGGTTTTTCCATTAGAAAATTCTCAGTAACAGCACGGAGTCTGGAAATGTGCCCGAAAACGGCAATAGGCTCGCCCCCTATTACGTGGGACTGATACATACCTGGCGAAATGTGGGTGCAGAAATGCACCTCTGCCTACCCCTTCGGGGAATACAGGCGTGAGTTTATGTATGTATGTGTATATATCTTCAGAGTATATTGAATAGGATAATAAAAGATACAAAAAATGAATGATGGCCTCGAGGTTTATGTACGTGGTCGAGAATCTCAGCGTTCGCGAATTCAATCTCCAAGCACACACATCCGACTTTTTTAAATTATGTTTTGAAAGGATCGTGAGGAAACCTGCACACCTACAAGTTCTTAGGAATTTCTTAGGTGTGTAGTCCACCAACCCGCACAAGGCTAGCTTGATGGACTAAGGCCTAAATCCTCTCCGTTATAGAGGAGGTATGTGCCCAGCAGTGGGACGAATACGAGGTGGTAATGATATTAAATAGGATATGTGCTTTTACACCTAATTTATCTAATTCAAGCCAAACCACGAGGGCAAGCCTATTGACGTTTTTCGGGCTCATATCCAGAACCCATGATGCTACTATTTGCCCGAAACGGTGATCGAATACGAAAACTAGATTGCATGAAAAAACCTTTAGCAACGAGAACATGACGCAGTGAGGTTCTAATGAAATAAAAAATATGTCCACAGTCCATACATGTAAGAGCAATTCTTCTGACATTTCATAATGAACATTTTAAGATTTTTCAATCTTGTAAAATCGTAAAATTTCTATCGCACACAATTTCACTTCCATACAGCATAGTTTCTCTAACACCCACAATATAGGGGCGTTTTGTGTCCCTTTTCCTCGTATTATATGACCCAGTTTCCCTGTATATATTTTAATATGGAAAAATATGGAAATGTATGCCGGTATGGCTTGAAATTTAAACCTTGAATAACCCACTGCCTATGTATCCTGCAATTATTTTCGACGAGGTATAAAGAAGTCTCCGGTTCAATTCTCAAGTTCGACAGTTTTATTTGTTTTTTCCTTCTCAAATTCACAGTGGCAGCACGAAATCTGAAAATATTTCTAAACAACGCCAATTTGTTTACCCCCTGCTTCGTGGACGTAGATCTTGTTACGTAGATGTACGTAACGTGGATACGTATACATATACATTAGATATTAACATCACTTGCGTGGACGTTGTAGGTACATCAAGGGTGAAACTAAGCCAGCTTTTGCCTGAAGTAATCATCATCATCATCAGCCCAAATACGTCCCATTGCTGGACACGGGCCTCCTCTACAACTGAGAGGGTTTAGGCCTTAGTCCACCACGCTGGCCTAGTGCGGGTTGGCGGACTACACACCTAAGAAATTTCTAAGAACTTTTTAGCTGTGCAGGTTTTATCACGATGTTTTCTTCACCGTTAAAGCAAGTGATAATGCATTGTGAATACACACATAACTTCGAAAAGTCAGAGGTGTTTGAACCGGCGACCGCCAAAATTCTCGACCGCGCGCCTAAACCTCGAGGCCATCACTGCTTGCAGAAGCAATACGTAATAATATTACAGAATTTTAGTAACAATGACGACAATGACTACAATTCAACCTTAAAATTTATGGAGTCTACGTTAATATAATCAGTTGCATAAATATCAGACTTTAGTAAAGCCCTTTAAATATGACCAAACCTAACTTTGGTCTATCTGAGGTGTCAACATTCAGTATCTCGAATCACTCCTAAAACATTCTAGATAAATTATACTCATTTACGAACTAAATCAATAAAATACCTGTAAAGATTGAAGATAAATAATATAATCCTACACTAACAGCACCGAAAAGGCGAACTTTCAATTCACGGTAACGTCAGTTAGGACCTTTCAATATTGAATGAAGCATGCACCGAAATGGCAACGCAATGATTTGTCCTAGCGTTGAATCCGGACCCAATTTCAACACAGACCTGTTGTTGTCTCTCTGCTTCCCAAATCAAACCGAAACCACTATTGATTAAAATTCACCATTTGCGGATGGCTTTGACGCTCTCCAAAATTGTCTATATTTTAGGTTGAATTTTGCTTTTCATTGGGACTGTTGAAAAGACATAGGCCTGGTTTTAGTTACATTTAGCCTTTTCAAAACTAGGCTAGGATGTTAGTGAAAAATAATTATAGATAAGCGTATAACCTCTTTTTTTACCAAAAACACTCTTTACAAGTTTTTAATTGATTTTATTTTATGTTTTCTTTATGTTAATAACTTGCAATACTACATTACTACGGAATATTTTTAATAAAAATTATAAACTCATACATAGTTTTGGAATATCTATTGACATTGCGTCTCATAACCTAATACTAACAAAAGACTGGAACAGCCAGACAAGTTAAAATGGTTCTAAGTTGCCTGTTACAATTATTATTTTTCCACAGATTAAAATGGTTTCAAAAATTCAGTATAATTTAGCAGTATTTGAAACCATCTATTAAACATTTGTGAAAAATATCTGGATGATTAAACTATTAAATCTTGTACGCATACTCATTTAAATCGGGCTGGCTGGCCGCAGTCCAGAAGCGGTCTCAACGAGCGGCGAGAATCCCATTCCACTCGGATAATCTCAGTAATAAGCCTTTTTGGTCCACATTGGTTGTTCTTCCTCCTGGACTTCATTCATTCATTTTGAAGCCCTTAGTCGTTGGACGGCCAATGAGATATATATATATATATATTTTCAAATCACTATGTTCGTGCGGTTTGTAATTCGAAATTCGAATATTATTCAACCCCTTAGAAATTTAGAGACTAATTATGGTATGGATAATGCAACTGGCTTACTTATTTATTACAATGTCAATTAAATTGATAAAGAAAACAATGGTTTTATACTAAAATGATATGGAGAATAATTTCGAGTATAATGGACAAATCTCATAAGTGCTGGGAAAATTAATACTCAACAATAAGACGACTTTTAAATCTTTCGACAGTGAGGTAAACAATCTACAATTAATATAAAAATGTTGTTTAAAAAACATAATTCGATAGAAACATACGCAACTCATAATAAGACCATGAATGGCGTCCTCATCCTAAAGCTAATATATCTAACTGTTATCAGTAAAGCTCCTTAATCCACATAATCCAATTTAACTTGAGCTCTCACTCTTCCATCTTAGCATAAGTGCGTTTATTCCAACAAGCTTTATTAAGGTCGTTCCACGCACGATTACGCGTAATTTATTGCGATGCCTCAATCATCATCATCATCATCATCAGCCCATATACGTCCCACTGCTGGGCACGGGCCTCCTCTACAACTGAGAGGGTTTAGGCCTTAGTCCACCACGCTGGCCTAGTGCGGGTTGGCGGACTACACACCTAAGAAATTCCTAAGAACTTTTTAGGTGTGCAGGTTTTATCACGATGTTTTCCTTCACCGTTAAAGCAAGTGATAATTCATTGTGAATACACACATAACTTCGAAAAGTCAGAGGTCAATGAAGCCTGATGATGAATGATGGTGCCTCAATGAAGGAATAAATTTCGCTCTTGTTTGTTTTGATTTAAGGCATTAATCCGAAAAAGTTGCGGATTATTAGTCAAACATTAAATATAGATAGATAGATAACTCTTTATTGATACCCACATTTACACTGTAATTCACATAGAACTTATCAATATAAGGTGGAACAATAGGCGGTCTTATCGCTGAGAGCGATCTCTTTCAGACATCCTTTGGATGGAATGTAAGAAGGAAAAGTATGTATAAGGGTACACATAAGAATATAAAGAAAAAATAAATAAAAATAAAATAATTAAATTAAACAGCAAGATATAATAAGATACTATATGTTTTTAAATATACATACATGTACACACACACACACACAGACATACATCATCATCATCATGATGAAAATATACATATGTATATCTAATAATAATATACTAGTACATAAAGTATTTATTAATTTACATACATAACCTCACGCCTATAATCCTCGAAGGGGCAGGCAGAGGTGCATTTCTGCACCCACATTTCGCCAGGTATGTATCAGTCCCACGTAATAGGGGGCGAGCCTATTGCCGTTTTTCGGGCACAATTCCAGACTCCGTGCTGTTACCGAGAATTTCCTACTAGAAAAACCCAATAACACTCTGCCCGACCCGGGAATCGAACCCAGGACCTCTAGATCGCACGGCACATACTTGTACCGCGAGACTACGAGGCAGTCAGTGTATTTATTAATTTATATATAGGCAACTATGCTATTATGTTTACATTATTATGTATTAACGCATATAAGTTTAACAGCAGCAAAGTTGCTTAAAACTGTTGTTGTTGTTGTTATTTGCACTAATAGTGATAAATATTGTGGTTTCATGCAATTGCCAAGTCAAACTACTTAATTTTATAGATAAAAGATTTTTAATATTGATATGGTCACTATAAGATGTTGTCTGGTAAGCTGAGTGCATAATAACTTAAGACAGTAGGTACCTTAAACGGGATCTGAATAGATTCATCGACTTGATATCCCATGGATCTCACAACTTCTTACGTCAGAAGAATTGAAATGAGAGACTTGTTTATTTTATTACTTGTTTTTAATGGCTTAGGTATTATGTACCTATATAGTTTAATTATTTATTTATATTGTAAGATCAAAAGGGTAAAAATAAATAAATAGCCTGTATCTCAAAGTCGAGTTAATAACACATGATACTACGCTACATCCAGCCGGTACCCGTAATTTATTATATAAATCCATACAGCATTTCTTTACGTCATTGAAGAAGTGACTTATTTCACTATTAATCCTCTATTTCATAACACTGTAATTACAATACTATACTGTCTTTTATTCCTTTTTAATGAACAACAAAATAGCCAATGGACCAAAGTAGGCCATGTATCAAACAAGTACAATGTTGTAAACGCTCCAACAAGTCAACAATGTATGCATTCTATCCGTGTCGATATTCCACAGAATGGAATGCTATATGAAGCGCACCGATGTGCGAAAATCGAATTGTACCCGAGATAACTCGATTGCATTTTAATGCATACGCACACGGGTACCCGGATATTTCTGTTCGCGGAAAATCCATCCATGTGATTTCATTTCCATTGATTTATGGCACGATACTGAAAATCATTTATGGCCTCGATTATAAATGTAAATATTTATCAGTTTAAATTTGTTTTGTCTCGCTCCTTCTTTAGTCACGGGTCAATCAAAAGAGCAGAACAAATCATGTTTTAGCTGTAAGATATTTAACTAGCGTTGTAGCGTTGTAAGGCGTTATTTTTTTTACAGAAATCCTTGGAAGCTGGTCAATTCCAACTAGGAGCATTGGAAATAACATCTTAATGAAATCCAATAAGGCTCCTTTTTATACCGCATGCCAATCAGACGACATTAACGCAATGATAATATCATTTTTATGTGTTCCCATTTATCTTGATTAATTGGTAATTATTATGAACAAAAACAAAGCATACAATGGAAACCTGGAAGTGGTAACATTAATTTAAGGATACTGATGAAGTAAAATGAATTATTTTGATATCCAGAATGAAGAATTACCAAATTATAACTTATTGTCATTCTCTTCAAGAGACCAAATACGTACATATTTCACGTTAATATATGTACACCTACATGGTTAAATGTGGGTGTTAGTTTCTATGTTTGGTCTTTCAATACCAAAACATTTCATATTAAAAATCGGGTTCTATCACCTTGTCGAGATTTTTTTGTAGAACATACGTATTTAAGAATCAAATGTTTGTGACATCAGATCATCTCTAGTAATTTCCGATACCCATGACACAAGTACCTCAGTATTCGTCAGAAATAAGTATTAGAGTTGGATGAATTTAATTAATTAATGCTTGCAAAGTTCCATACTATGGCGCAGTTGGCTAGACACCAGATTGCGAAACGAGAGGCCGCTGGTTCGATCCCCGCATCGAGACAAATGTTTGTGTGATCCCCAAATATTTGTTTCGGGTATGGGTTTTTGTGAGAACGAAGTCTCTCGTAGTTTTTTAATACCTACGACACAAGACTCGTATCTTAATGTGGGGTCAGAACTATGTATGTGGCTGTTGGGTGTATTTATTTATTTATGAATTACCTATAACTTAACCAGTAACGAATCAAAAGCAAACAAAAATGAAAAAATCCTAAAACCAATACAAAAATATGGCTGATATCAAATTCGAACATTTTAGACTGCTTTAATGACTAAAATGTCTGTACAATCAGTAACAAGCACTTGTCAATAGGTACAAAAGGACCCTCCGTCAATGGACGCCATTTATCATTTTCCCCATTCATGGAAACGTTACCGGGGGAATTTTCAATTTTAGAATGGACACCTATCTTTAGTAACTGAATGACAGCTGTGATTGAGATGATAGGATATATTCTATTGAACGAGCACTAGCAATTTCATTGAACAAAATTTACATTGGGTCAACTCGCTATGTACATGTATGGCAGTTATGCATTATCATCAGCCTATATACGTCCCATTGCTGGGCACGGGCCTCCTCTACAACTGAGACGGTTTAGGCCTTCGTCCACCACGCTGGCCTAGTGCGGTTTGGCGGACTACAAAACTAAGAAATTCCTAAGAAATTTTAGGCGGGCAGGTCTCCTCACGATGATTTCTTCACCGTTAAAGTAAGTTATAATTCATTGTGAATACACACAAAACTTGAAAGACAGAGGTGTGTGCCTGGGGTTTGAACCCACGACGGCCGAAATTCTCGACCGCGCGCCTAAACCTCGGCTAACATATATTTCAGAAAATATCTTGAGGATATTATTTCCAATGCACCTAATTGGAAGTTACCAACATCCAACGCTTTCTATTAAAATAAATTAAAAGTTAGAACTACTTACTTACTTTACTTATTTACGATACTTAGAACGTTAATTAAATATTTTACAGCTTAAACATGTTTTGTCCTGATCTAGTGATTGAATCGTGACTTAAGAAGAAAGTATGAACGAAAAAAAAAATTAATTGCTGGCCAAATTACATAAATATAGAAACAATAAGTAAGTAAGACTGCCTCGTGGTCTCGCGGTACAAGTATGTGCCGTGCGATCTAAAGGTCCTGGGTTCGATTCCCGGGTCAGACAAAGTGTTATTGGGTTTTTCCATTAGCAAATTCTCGGTAACCGCACGGAGTCTGGAAATGTGCCCGAAAAACGGCAATAGGCTCGCCCTCTATTACGTGGGACTGATACATACTTGGCGAAATGTGGGTTCAGAAATGCACCTCTGCCTACCCCTTCGGGGAATACAGGCGTGAGTTTATGTATGTATGTAATAAGTAAGTGTTATAATTTACACAACCAACAATAACCTTCTAACCCCCTTCATTTCGCTACATGCTGCAATGCCGCTTGCACGGAATTGCAACGCTGATTTTCAATGAGGGACCAAGTGACAAAAGAAATGTCTAGAAGTGATCCAAAGCTTATTTAAATTGTTAAATATTCTATCTTTAATAGAGACTAAACCCACTGAGAAGTTTTAAAGATCAACAAATTTTATGATTGAAAAACATACTTAAGCTTCTTTTATATGCAACAGGTATTACTAAGCTTACGCTTTATATTCTTGAATAAAAAAATGGTATTCATTTTTATTTATGATACAAATCTGCAAATTTATACATAAAGTGCAGTGTATTTAAATATTATGCTGTAATTACAAGCGACAAACAATAATTATCCACACCAATAATTACCCATTATTACTGTTATTATTCACAAAACAATAATGTTGTATTTATCAGTAAATTCCAACTGAATAATCAGCCGAATATTTGCACAAAACTCATTATTTAACAATAAAATCCGGAATTTACACCATAAATTAAATCACGCCTACCAAAACAGCTGGATTGAGCACGCACGCCGAGATACAACAGTATAGTCAATATTTAATTTAACAAACCACAGCAATTACAAGCTTTAATGTGACGCAAATTGCACGATCGCAACTCGGCAGCGGATTATGGAACGTGAGATTTGAAGCGTTATTCAACCCAGTGTTACACTGATGATCTAATTCGTATGTGTGATACTAGACTGTAGTCACTTAGTAACTTTAAGTGTATGTGTATAAATATGAATGAATGTGTGTTTTATATATTTTTATATCATTTTATTTATTCAAAGTTTTCTTTTTTCTATAAAAAAAACTGCCCCGTGGTCTTGCGGCACAAGTATGTGCCGTGCGATCTAGATATCCTGGGTTCGATTCCCAAGTCCGGCAAAGTGTTAGTGGGATTTTCCATTAGGAAAATCTCAGTAGCAGCACGGAGTCTGGAAATGTGCCCGAAAAACGGTAATAGGCTCGCACCCTATTACGTGGGACTGGTACATACCTGGCGAAAAAAGGGTGCAGAAATGCACCTCTGCCTACCCCTTCGGGTAATACAGGCGTGAGGTTATGTGTGCATGTATGTTTTCTGCCTGGAGCAATAAGACCGCTATTTGTAGTTTATTTTAGTTTAGTTTCACCATTTATTTATATTGTAATGATGTACAAAAAAGTGTAAATAAGCAAATAAAAATATATTACGAACCAGCTGTGGGGCTCAGCTTAATCCGCACGCAATTTTATGAAATTAAGTGCTCTTCCCCAAGATCTTATCTAGGCCCTATAACAAAATTATTAAAAATATTTAAGCAAAAAGCGTAACAGACAGGCAGAGTAACGTTCACATTCATATTAGTAAGGATAAGATAGTGTTTTGTTTTTATTAGTTGATTGACAAATGGTGATGAGAAAGTGAGGTTAAACACCACTTATGTAGTAGAGACAATTGCTTAGGTAATGCTTATAATCGTCGGTCACGTCTGTTGATAATATAGTGGACTATGGTACGTATTGTACATACTAAGTCGGCCTCGTCGTCTCGCGGTACTAGGTATGTACCGTGCGATTTAGAAGTCCTGTTTCAGATTTACTGATCGATCAAAGTATTGTGATATTCTATTAATAAATTTAGTGACACTGAAACTGGAAATATACGCATATATAAATAGGTGATAACAAAATATACGACAGATTAGACAGAAAAGAACTACGGCTGAGATTCTTGGCGTTTTTGCTTTGATTATAGGCATTTGCGAAACACGTATATAACGTATTTTGACATGAACATATCAGTGGCGGTACTTCTATAGAAGCCCAAAAGCCCAGGTTGCCTTACAAAATTTTGAATATTTAACTTTAAGCATTAAATATTTATTTAACAAAAGTAATTTGACATATAAATGAGAACATCCTGACCCCACAATAACCAATTATAAACTAGACATTACAAATTAACGTGTAACGCTTTTGGGCTTCTATGGATATACCGCCACTGGAACATAAATGTATGTGCATTAATAATACAAGAAAATGCAGAAAGAAGGAAAAATCCCAGAATTTACGACTTAATTAAGCAAATATATTCCAAACTTGAATAATACAACTATAAAACCTCGAACATTATATGTTGTAAAAAAACATTCGCTACAAAATATCTTGCTACAGACGTATACAATTTTTTATTGCCCCGAACAACAGCACTTCCCAGAGCAATAGCAGAGTACAACTCCTAAAATTGTTTTATTTGCTTTTGATAAATGGCTGACATGTGTTACACAACACGATGTCACGTAAAATTTTAACAAAGTAAAAAATGTGGGACAAAAAGGTATCGTAAAAACGCTTAAGCGCTGGAGTAGGGGTCACGTTATGTTGGACGTCCATTATGAGATGGATAGATGAATTGATAAAGACTGTAAGGCGTCCTTAGATACAGATTTTTAATATGCCATTCTGGTTATTTAACGGAGTAGTCTTTGGACAGTAGAAAAATTCATGATTTTTGTTAAATAGCATAATATATGTAATAGGATAAGTAAGAGATAGATTGGCTCAGATTAGAAACCATAGAATGTACATTTCACTACTATTTATTGGATTATCGCGACTAATCTGATATACGTCGCAAATATTTTTGTACAAAACCCCTTAGTACTAAATGTAGATGTACACAGCAGATGGATAGAAGAGAAAACTAGACTACCTGTTAGTCTCGCGCACAAATGAGTGCTGTGCGATCTAGAGGTCTCAGGTTCGATTCTCTTGTCTGGCAAAGTGCTATTTTTGTATTGGGTTTTTCCTTTAAGAACTCCTAATTACCATCAAACATCCTGGAATGTCATATAGGGTTTCATAACATGCTCATACCACGACAGACAGTTTCCTTTCAGCTCATCTATCAGGAGCCACTTTCAAACTTCCAAAATTAAGCATTAATAGTCTATATTAGTGAGACATAAACTTTCCAACATTATCGAGTACACAAACTCTACTTAAACATCCAAAACAATCAATAAAATCATTTTCACACATAGTCGACACCCTCCCCAGTTACCCGCTTTGTAAACAGTCATGAATCATCAATCAGAGCCGGCGTTAACAGCGGGACACAAGGCAAACTTACTGAGACCTCCGCGCTACCCATAATCAATTCATGTTCGACTCTATACCGATAACAGTAATGGCTAGCGCTCGGAAATTACCCCCCAATTCACTGTTAGCAGACAAAAGGTAGTCCACCCGTATTGTTTGTGAAAGCTAGGCTTCCGTGGCCCGCGTTCGCTCTAATGATTTATGCATTGTCTATAGGTGGCGTGTGGGGTGGCGCGCTGATCACAGCTCTCAGTATATTGGATGTCGAATTTTGTCGCCTCAGTTGTCACAATAAGCTTGCTGGAGTGGAGAAAAGCTGGTTTTAACGACTTTAAAGGGCCAAGTATTTATGTGTAGTTTTAAATTACTTTTTTATGGAAAAAGGGAGGCAAACGAGCAAGTGAGCCACCTGATGTTCTAGTAGGTAATGTTTGGTGGCTTACTAAATAAGCCAAGTAATAAAGCACGTGACTTTTACTCTATTAAAGTGAACGAATGGTATAGCCACACTTATTGATTTAGATTAGAGTATGGCAAAGATACTTAGTAATAACTCACTTGACTAAGGAATATTAAACCATCAGCATCAGCAAAAAATACTAATTGAATTTAGACAAAATATTATTTACAAATGTAAAAAGTTTAGAAATATGCGATGTACCACATAATACAAATTCAAATAAGCTTCAAAATATTTCGGTTCGCCAATGTTGGGACAAACATTTGTATAATCCTTAAGTATTTATTTCCCGTTGGAATAATATTGTTGGATAGTATTCAATGTACTCGTATAACAATGAAGGGTATCCGAAACGCTAAATCCGGTGGTTTAACTTTATTGTACTGTTTGAATTTATTACACAATGCATATTATGTTATTTCAACTGGGTTTCGCCCGCGATTTCATATTCGTCGATTTCGAAATAATTTCCACAGAAAAAAATCTAAATGTGCTATAAAAATCTTGATATTTATTAAGCGATTTTCAACTATTTTAATCTTGAAGCCATATATTTTTTTTAAAGTTGTTTACAAGACGTGAGAGTAACTTCACCAATACCAGGCATGTTACTATGAACCTGCCGACTTTTCCTGCAATGAACAATACTTTAATAGCGAATTAGAAATACATAACAAGACCTTTATCGCCCACGGTTCATATAAGCAACGAGACCAACAAATCAATCGATTTACACAATCGTATACAAATTATAACAACAAAGACTTATAAATATCTAATCTTATATTTATAAATAAAACATAATCGATTTAATTCGAATACATTCCCAGATGTGGGTGAATCAACAGTTGCCAGCACCATCAATCACCCGATTTCAACGGCCAATCGGCCACGGAGTGTTCGGCTGTTAACAACGTCTGGGATGATGATACTGGCTGGTTTCTGCTGAGCAATCGCTGTCTTCACTAAATAGAATTTCCAGACAAATGTATTGATGTGTAATTAAGATGTGTGTTTCTTGGCAGCCTCAATATTATTTACATACAAACATTATGAGGCCGTAAATTCTGTTGCAAAAAAACAGCTATTAATTTTTGTTAAGATTTATTTCAAATGTTAAAGTGTGTAATTATTTCTTGTCTGTTTAAATTGTCATAAAATAACAATTACCTATAATATAAAAATGTAAAAGGTTTTTTTTTTTACCTATCCCACTACATACTTGCCACTGTAACTCCAGTGGTTCAGGATCAACAGCACGCACAATATTAACGCCGAGCACTGAAGCTCAGCGAATCTAAGGGAATCTAATTTGTCATGAACCCACAACGAAGAAGAATGAAGAGATCGCTCTCAGCGATAAGACCGCCTATTGTTCCACTTTTATTTTTTATTTGTAATATTTATGTAAATTACTGTATAAATGTGGGTGTCAATAAAGAGTTATCTATCTATCTAACGAAATTAATCAGAAAAAATATAAAGGACGAGTTAAAAACAAAGAGTTGTCGACTTCATGCACACTGATATAAAGTATGCTTTATTTATTCTCCGGTAATAGGTTTTTCGGTGAAAAAAAAACATAGAAAGTAATCAGATCAATTTACGCAACGCCTAAACTTCTAAAGAAGTCAATAGAATTTTATACTTAACTACTTCCTCTACGAACGAGAAAAGGATAAAAAAAACCCGCCTAATTGACAAATACACTCAATATTTAAGGATTTCAGGTCGGTTGCCAAAATTTGAAATAAATGAAAAATTTCCATGCTCTTCTAGTTTACACAATAACACTAGGATTTCCCAAACTGCCTATTTAATTTGTTAGTTTTCCTCGCAAATATTTAATCACACAATTAAATCATTTGATAGTTAACATCGCGCGCTAAATATTTAAGAATATCCCTTTCCATCACATATTTAGACCTAATTTATTCTACCGTAATGATGTTGGTAACACACGAACTAGCCACAAAACTTGTATATTCATCCGTATTATTAACATATCCAACGAAATAATTAAAATTAATCCCATTACTTCAATTCTATAATCACGATAAATTTTTAGTACACCATAAAGCCTTTTATACAACACGGATTACTTTAAATGTACACTATTTCCGGTTATAAAATAAATTTTACAGGCGATTTAACCCTAATTGCGGCGGTTTAATGCTCATCGATAGCAGCACGCTGTTTGTCTGACCGTAGCCTAATAAACCCCGGCCTCCACTACCCGCCTATATAACTGCCAATTACGCGCTCCGTACGGTTGGCACCCCTGCATTCATTAGGTTGCTTTCACACGAACGTAGCGGAGCGTGCGATGTAGCGGATTAGTTTGCCAAGCTTTGCTTGTTACATTTTGTCTGAGAACTTTTTGGCATCAAGTAACAGGATGTAACTACAAGAATTGTTTGTATGTCATTGCGACTATGTATATAAATCTTTTTTCTTAACCAGAATGATACAAGTAGCGTCGTTATTTCGGGAAAAGTAATCCTTTTCACGAGGGACTACTAAGACTACACCGTTCTTAGTAAATAATATGCTACGAATGAATATAGTGATATTCAGACGAAATATCTTTCTTCTGTGGACTCTGTATGGTATTAGAACACGATATACTTTTATAAAGCAATAAGGTTTTACATTTTGTGTATGGAATAATAGAACATCTCAAAATATAAAGCCCTATCAATGCTAGCATAGTACACATAATATAATAAATATTGATGCTTTACTCAATAATAATATCGACTTCAGAAGAAGTTGCGTATTCACAAAGATATGTTTTACGGAAGCATATAACTAGTGAAGCAAACTACCGTTCAGATTGAAAACAGAAGTGTGACCGAGCATAAATGGGAATCGTTACAGAAATTATTGGCTTCGTTACACATTTCATACGCCTCGCAGGCAACCTTTGTGCTCTCGGTGCCCCACTTAAAAGCAGAGTGAAGATACCTGCTTTATTTCTTGTATTTTAAAATATAATCTGAATATTGATTCGATTGAGACTCGTCGAGCCATTGACTTTCTAAATACTGAGTGACAGTAGTAATCGAGTATTGTTTGACATCAGAGATTGAAGGAAACAATTTTTTGAATTGGAATGATCCAATTTTCACTTTAATATACCGATTTCTCCCTACATATTTTCAACTCAGATAATGTATAAACGATATAAGTTTAGTTCAATATGGTAAAATATTCCTAACTTCTTTTCTGTAGTTTGGAAAAGAAATCGAGATTTAAAAGCACATAATCATAAACACGCCTTACAGTAGTAAAAAGGAAATTTTAAACAAAGATATAATAAGAAGCCGGTAACAATCATAATCGTGGAATAAATTTGATATCCTTATTTTATAGGTTACATTAAATCTATTCTCGTTGAATATGAAAACATTTATCGCAAAACCCACTCAAATAATAACAATTATGTCACCTCTGTGTAATTAGATATCTATTTATCTGTGTAATTATGTATAACTGATCTTTTAAATGCAGAAATACTGTATAAATTCTTTGTAGCATAACATTTAGCTATGTTAGTTACTTTACGAAGTATTTTTTCACTATTAAAAATAAATAAACATTAAATCGCTCCGCTACCATCACCGCACGCTAACAAAACCCATCATGAACTACATTCGAGGTCGCGTTACACACAGGGCATGCAACAGTCGACGATAAAGGGGAATGGCATTGTGCTCACGTCAAAGAGATCACAAACGTCTTCGTGTTCACTTGGATCGTGTCTCCTGTTGTTATATATTTTTTATAGATCCTATAAAGATGTTCTTTTGTTTACATTAACGTATTAGTTTCATAAAAATAACTTTTTTTTTTTGTGTTTTATTAATGCAGCTTCAAGCTTCATCATCAGCCTATATAAATCCTACTGCTGGGCACGGGCCTCCTCTACAACTGAGAGGGTTTAGACCTTAGTCCACCACGCTGGCCTAGTGCGGGTTGGCGGACTACACACCTAAGAAATTCCTAACAACTATTAGTTGTGCAGGTTTAATCACGATGTTTTCCTTCACAGTTAAAGTACGTAATAATTCTTTACACACAATAATACACACATAACTTTGTAAAGTCAGAGGTGGGACTTGAACCCGCGACCGTCGAGATTCTCGACCGCACGCCTAAACCTCGAGGCCGTCACGATTTCTGCTCAAAGGACAGATTTAAAGCAAAACGCCGCGCGTTGGATATCTGCATCGAGTATCAAGTAGATATTGTACTGACCAAACCGATGAATATTAATTAATTCATAAAGTGACCATCAGACCACACTCATTTATAAATATCACACCACAGTGATTTATAAATACAGACTCGTGCCTACATCCCCGAAGAGGTAGGCAGAGGTACATTTCTTTACCTGCGTTTTGCCATTTGTTAATAGTAGAAAACCCAATAACACTTGTTTATTATAATAACAATCTTTGTTATTGTATAAGAGATCGCTCTAAGCGATAAGACCGCCAATTGTCCACTGTATTTTAGTTGTTTTTTGTAACGTTGTTTTTATGTTTAAATGGTGCACAATAAAGTGTTTTTTATCTTTATCTTATAACACACGCCCGACATGCGGATCTAATTCGGAACCTTCGCAGATCATCACTTTTTTTCGCAGATCATTTCTTGAATTTATGTAGCTTATAATATAGACTATGACATACAAAAAATATATTCTAACAATGTATTTGGACAAAACTAGAATAAAATAACTTCTAAGTATATGTCAGGTTTTGAAGTACTGTGGTCTAATATACACATAGTTGGCAGTCCTAGGATTGTAGGTATTGATACCTGATCATACTTAAACATACCTACATATCTAGGTTTGAACTTCCATTAATATAAATTTTACAAATATATTAAATACATTTCCTGCCATCCAAATAATTTAAAGTGCTCCCGCCTGACATCGAATGTGAAGCGATTGCTTAAAATCGAAATGAAAATGAGTTTCCGATAAATGAGCCTCGTTATGATCTTCTCGCGGGATAAAAATTAAAAGTCGATCAATATGTATATAAAAATGGAACATGACAGCTTAGGTGTATTGCTATATGACATTGACAGATACATGACATTGTCAGCTCTATGTGACATTTCGACTTTGACTTTGACTATAATAGTCCTTGGCAATTTTAGTAAATTGGACGCTCCAAGCACTTCCCGGACGTAATCAGTTTTAGAGGCGGCCCGTTCCCAGCAGTGCGACGTATAAGAGCTGATGATGATGATGAAAAGTGCAACATACAAACAAAATAAATTATTTTATAGTCACATATATTTCGTTTCTACCCATATACCCAAAAATACTCCTTATAGTAACCTAAACTTACGTCATTTTTCACCAAACAAGATGGACTCTTATAAAATATATTACGAGCCTCGTGTTAGTGAAGCTACACTGGGCACAAAGTGAAGAGCTCAGTCCAAAATCCGTGAATATCTACCAATTAGAGCACACCTTGAAAGTGGATCATTCCCACCTTTCCATTTTTCAAGAGCGCTTAATTTTCCTTTCGTTTGCGGATTCTTCCATTACTTGCAGCTGCGCGAGCATATTCAATTGTGTGGCATTGGAAAATGGACCCTGATGCCTTTCATATATCGCCTATTTTCCCTTAAACTGTTTGCATATTTAAATTAATTTACATAATTCTGAATTTTTCTCATTGTTCTAGTTTCTCGCGTTGTTTGAGATGATATGTTGTATTTAAGTATTCCATTTCAATGGTAATTGGCTTAAAGATAAAACTGACTACAGCACTTTTTGTTGTTTTATAGTGAGCAAGCAGTTTACTTAATAACAAATAGTCGTGGATAAATGTAGTATTTTGAACCTGACAAAGCAAAGATATATTTACTTTAGTTTCTCATGAAACAAATTGCATATGCATCTTTAAATCCAAGCTTGTAAGTCTGAGGGTGTAAAGCTTAAAAGCGTTAAGCAGTTTTATTAAACATTGTATCAAATACTACCGTCTACCAAAAGTTGTCTCTGTATGCCATGTATAATACATCCATACACAACCTCACGCCTGAATTCCCCAAAGGGATAGGCAGAAGTGCATTCTTTTCCGCACCCATATTTCGCCACGGCATCAGTACAACGTAATAGGGGATTGCTTTTTTCGGGCTTGTCTCCAGACTCCGTGCAGCTACTGAGAATTTCCGAATGAAAATAAAAAAACAATAACACTTTGCCCAACCCTGGACCGCTAGATCGCCGTCGATCATACTTGTGCCACGAGACCACGAAACAGACGTAACAATATCGCTCATTCGGTGCGACAGTGACACAACTGCAAAGTAAATTTTACACTACAGTTACAGTTTTAAGATTTTTTCTTGACATATCTGAAGATTCTTAATTTTTTGTAACGAGTTTTAGCTCTTTAGAGGGCGTCTCGTGAACTAATAAATGCGACGTTTTCACCACGAACGTAGAATGAATATGAGTTTAGTTTGATATACGAGTAATTGAGTCAGTTCTGCGATTTTTTGCAAATGTGTCACTGTCGCACCGGATGAGCGATATGATCATTGATCAATAAAGTGACTTCGTTATTATAGTGACTTTTTAATGGTATTTCGAAATCTAGTGAGTGTACAGCTTTAGAAATGGAAAATCAACTGTCGGAAAAGTAGGGTGAATACGGCCAGCTTAAAAAAAAGTGATTTACTCATCAGAGACAAAATAGACTATTAACTTTTATGTCCACGTGCCATCGCAGGGCTTACTATAAAATGGTAAAAAGAAGGTGGTTCAATGATCGGATTAGGAAAATTTTATGGGATTCTTTTGTTTTTCAGTTGCAACACTAATTTTGTTTGTATTCAAAATTAGGGACTTAGTGATAACAAAAATAAATATATCTCTAATTATCTTTCATACTCACACGGTTGTAATAAAATATGAATAAAGACATGACGGCTGATAGGTATCTTTGGAAGGAGAAGATACACTGCGCCGATCCCAAAAACAATTGGGATGTAAGAAGATGATGTGTAATAAAATGTGAATAAAATCAGCTTAAACCCTTAATTCTGAAGTTTTATACAGACATACGACCTTTCGTGGTCGAAAACATTGACAGTTATGCATAAATTACACCAACGAGGCCAAGAAAAAGATCAGGTAATGCAAGGAAGTGTTGAGTATGGGAGTCGTATATTTTCATTTGAAGGTCTACAATATAATGTATAGTTTGAAGGCAAGTTAGTTTTACATAATGACAGTATTTAAGGCAGAAATTAAGAATCATTTGCTTATTAAAATTGTTCTTGGCACAGTCAGATTTGTTTTTTGTTATTGGTGGTTGCCATTTAGTGTTATTTGTAAGCACCGCGTAGCGATCACCTCACATTTGACTGCTTTACGAATTAACTGAATATAAATGTTATTTTAATTTGTTATTTTTATTGTATTTTACTTCTTTGGGAAACATACGGAACAAGTACAGCCAAAAATACACAATCCAAAACAGTTTTCACTAATAGTCAAAACATAAGTACAACAACAACTAATAAAAAAGGAAACGATATATTGGATTATTTAAAACAAGAAAAAAACTATATCATACCTGATTAAACATTTTTTTATTAAATTCCTTTATTTTATTAAATAACTAATCTATTACTAATGTAATCAATCGAAAATTCTTGTAGTAATCAGCACTAAAAAATACTTTGCTGCTTTGTAATCGCGATAGGCAATCTTGTTCTCATTAAAGTAACAAAGCTAATCGATTATAAATACATATTAATACTATCTATCGCAAATTGTTTGAGTTTGCATTACAAATTCAAAGCGCCCGGAGCCGATCCTAATCGCTTGTCTGCAATTATGTGTAACTAGTTTTTATCTGTGGCTTCATTTACACTATTTTGCATTTCTTGATAATAACGTGCTTGTTAAGTTGCGAATGTCTTGAGGTTGAAGTACGTGGTCAATTTTAAAGTCTCGACGGTTTCGGGTTAAAACCCTAGCACACATCTCAGACTTTTTAAAGTTATTTGGGCATTTACAGTGATGTATCAAGTACTTTGGCGGTGAAGGAAATCAGCATGAGGAAACATTCACATTTAAAAGTTCTGATGAAAATTTTGATGGACTAAGGATTAATCCTTCTTAACCACACAGGATAGATAAATAGCCTTACTTTTATTGTTTATTTAAAAACTATTTAATGTGCACCATTTTCAAAAAGCTTATGTACATTATAAAGTCGTGATGGCCTCGAGGTTTAGGCGCGCGGTCAAGAAACTCGACGGTCGCGGGTTCAAACCCCGGGCACACACCTCTGACTTTTCGAAGCTGTGTGTGTATTCACAATGAATTATCACGTACTTTAACGGTGAAGGAAAACATCGTGATGAAACCTGCACACCTAAAAGTTCTTAGGAATTGCTTAGGTATGTAGTCCGCCAACCCGCACGAGGCCAGCGTGGCCTAAGGCCTAAACCCTAACAGTTGTAGAAGAGGTCCATGCCCAGCAGTGGGACTTATATAGGCTGAGGATGATTTACATTATATCTTGCATGGTTTCAACAATTGACGATCGCTTAAAACGATCTTTTCTAGATAATCTACAGCTGCTAGATTTAACCGTCAACTCAATATTTATAAACAAAAGTATGAAAAGACAAGTCCCCGAAGTTATAAGCCGTGAAGCCATAAAATGCTTATACAAATATGTAAAGCTACGTAAATGTCACGCAATGGTATTTGGTATCATAAAGGAGCCGTTATAATATTCTAAAGGTCGCATCTGATATATGAAATTGTATGTAGTGCCTTTTAACATTAGAAGAAATGTATATGTTTATAACGTAACTTATGCAGTGATTGGAATACTGCCGTCCAATTTCTGAAGAGCCGCTGAGTGATAAGCTCATTTGAGTATAAAAATACGTAAGTATATTTAAATAATTAAAGTTTTAGTATACGAGTATATTTCGTTCCGTAACTACCTACTACGTAAACTGGTGTTTAATGGTGGCCGATGATCGAGCCCAGTGGCGTGCCATAGGAGAGGCCTATGTCCATCAGTGGACGTAAGAAAGGCTGCTGATGATGATGATGATGAAACTGGTGTTGGCAGTGAAACAGTCTTATTTCCTGTCATGGAATGATGTCCATTTAAGCGGTCAATAAATATGTAGTAAATCAATCAATTTAACCGAAACTAAAAGTATTCACAAAGTGTAGAACAATATTTTGCTTGTTTTGACTCGATCGACCGGAAAAGTCACTTGTAGCTTCTGATGCCCACAATACAAGACTTTAATCTTAGCGTTAGATCAGAACTATGTATATGACCGTTTGAAAAATATTCTCATATCACTTTGAATAAAAGTTTGTTTGAAAATGGAATTCCATGGTGCATATTTGTTACGGGCCATTGTTACTATAGAGTTGGGCGCTTGATATTTGACGTGAAACTTTTTGTTTGTTTCGTACAAACGTAAAAGCCTATTGTTACAGTAACTCCATCATGCTATGTACAGCGTTTGAATAGAACGTTCGCATAAATAAATAAAAACTTTCGCACGAATACACATGTATATTTGATTTCAATTTCTATACCCAGTGGGGTTCAAGTCTCGTGTCGTATTCAAAGCTACGAGGAAGTTTTAGGCTGTTAGTATTAGCTGTAGTATTAGCTATTACTGCCTCGTGGTCTCGCGGTACAAGTATATGCCGTGCGATCTTGAGGTCCTGGGTTCGATTCCCGGGTCGGTCAAAGTGTTATTGGGTTTTTCCATTAGGAAATTCTCAGTAACAGCACGGAGTCTGGGAATGTGCCCGAAAAACGGCAATAGGCTCGCCCCCTATTACGTGGGACTGATACATACCTGGCGAAATGTGGGTGCAGAAATGCACCTCTGCCTACCCCTTCGGGGAATACAGGCGTGAGTTTATGTATGTACGTATTAGCTATTATGGCGCTTGTCTGTAAGTCAACAGATTTTAAAAAAATCTATGTAATTGTGGCTATAAGAATACTTTTTTAATCTTCCAAAATTGGAATTTGCCTTATCTATTTAATAGTCAGTACTTAGAAAAATTGTCTGTATTAAAAATACTATTGATACCGACCTCTATATACTTGTCTAATGTCATCGTTAAAATATACACGTAATGCAACTTCAACGCTTAGAAAACTGCCAAAAAAAGCAGTGCTTACAATCCGAGTAAGCACTGTTGCTGCCGGTAATGTTATCGTTTTTATTAAGGTAGAGTTTGTGTTTATATACGCAGAGGTTCTGATCTTTTTTAAATTTTTATGTGTCACAATCGCATATTAATATTTGTCACAATATCAGTTCTGTTTTTAACGTGACATTTGTATCAAACTGTGCATTTGATGTGTTATCGAAGTCTAATGACAGCGTCCACGGCGCAGATGGCTAAATACCAGCTTGCGCTACGAGTTTCTACGGGTTCGATCCCCGCACCAAGACAAAGGTTTGTGTGATCCACAAATATTTGTCTCGGGTCTGGGTGTTTGTGAGGGTTAAAATTCTTTCGTAGTTTCTAATACCCACGACACAAGACTCGTATCTAAGTGTGGGGTCAGAACTACGTATGTGACTGTTGGGTGTATTTTTTTATTTAATGTAGGTAGTACATATACATGGAATAGCGATAAGACCGCCATTTGTACGTGCATTCTATTTTTGTATATGTGTGTTTATAGATATATATTTTTTCTTCCTTTTGTTTTGTTGAGTGTGTGCACAATAAAGTTTATTTCTATTCTATTTCAATAGTACATAAATATAAAGTTTATTTCTATTCTATTTCTATAGTAGATTATTATTACATAATAATCAGGGTGTATACAGACCGTGATCGCAAACTAAGGCAGGTAATAGCGACTGTGATTACAAACCCATTGGCGTTCAACAAAAAATC
The DNA here is from genome assembly GCA_907164795.1 of Hemaris fuciformis. Lineage (NCBI taxonomy): Eukaryota > Metazoa > Arthropoda > Insecta > Lepidoptera > Sphingidae > Hemaris > Hemaris fuciformis. Next base: position 5,023,954 of record OU015440.1, on the reverse strand, counting down.
CCGAAAAAAAATAAAAAAATGACGTTTTCCTAACAATCATAGATATTAAATAGATGTGGTTATAAGGAAAACGTATTTTTTTTTTTTTGTCGGGATTGTTTTTAATGTCACGGTGTTTGTAATCACCGCAGCTATTATCTGCCTTTGTTTCCGATCAAAGTCTGAATACACTGTATATGTAGATCAAACAAATTTACTTGAAGATTATCGAGGCAAGCTTTATGTGGGTTTAGTGATTGTATTCGGCTTATCAGTACCTACATGATGAATATCTAAACGCGGCTCTACAATAGAACATGCGACTACACCGTCCATTTGTATTCAATTGACTTTACAAGTACTATGCATGTAACATCACGCTTTCGCATATATTATGAATCGTCTATTCCCACGAATCATCGTTAAATAGAGGCATGAGACACGATATGATAAGGAATCACCACTTATTCTGTGAATTGAGAGCGTAAGAGTATCCCTTGTCGGTCGTAAGAGAATATCGGTACACAATAACTTTATTTAATAATAATCTTGGTCTTAGTCCACCACGCTGGCCTAGTGCGGGTTGGCGGACTACACACCTAAGAAATTCCTAAAAACTTTTAGGTGTGCAGTTTTTATCACGATATTTTCCTTCACCGTTAAAGCAAGTGATAATTCATTGTGAATACACACATAACTTCGATAAGTCAGAGGTGTGTGCCTGGGGTTTGAACCTGCGACCGCCGAAATTCTCGACAGCGCGCCTAAACCTAGAGGCCATGGACTAAGACCTAAACCCTCTCAGTTGTAGAGGAGGCCCGTGCCCAGCAGTGGAACATATTTGGGCTGATGATATAATCTTGGTCTTAATATACATTTATTAGGCAGATATCTAGGCGGCACCGAGGACAAATTTAATGCGTTTTTTTTCTCTCAATATTAATTAATCCTCGCAACAGCCAATTAGAATTTGGTTTTAACGTTAAACCGATTCTAACAGACCTCTTTTGGCCTTCGTGCATATGTTTCTCTCTATTTACTTATTTTTGTTTGACTTGTCTAGATATCGACTTTAATAAATTTTTAGTTAGTTTAGTTTTTTAGTTTTTATCCTTATCGAAACTCATTTTCAATCGATACTAATCCATAATACATATGTATATTGACTTATAGAGCATGCCATATTTATCGATAGCGAATTTAATATAACTTAAATGCATCGAACTATAACTAATCCACCCCGATTGCAAAAGCAATAAAGCTTATGACGCGAAAAACAAATTGTCTCTGGTCAGCTAAACAAACGAAACAAAACGGACGTAAACAATCTGACGTAATAGGGCACTTACGACCATTTGCAAATGTGACTGCGGCATTTAGCCGTTGGATGCGATTTAGCTGATTGAATTTCCTTAACTTTTTGTTGGGTTAAAAATTGGGGTCGTGATAACGTGAGGCAAAGATATATTTATGGCATCGGTCAGACACTAATTTTAAAATGTCGTGATAATAGAATTGTATTTTATAAGTGAGAATCAGCAAACTTATTTAACTTTTATATACTTACTTTTTTTCGTTTTAACGATATCTTTGAATACAATGTTACAGAAATGAGTAAACTGTGTGAACTCTAATGCTAATTTCCGAACTTCGTGTCAACTAAACGACATGAGTACTACGATAAAAATCTATATTTAAAGTTGCGAATTAAATTTTAACCCTAAAATAAGAACATCTTGTGTTGCAAGTGTAATAAAAAATAGATCACATCCTGTCTAAACCGAGAATTGCGGAAAAAAACATGCTAAGCCACAAGGTCTATACAATGAAAAAGAAATTCTACACGAAGCTGCAAATGTACAAATTTTTGTTTCTATTTTCAGTTTATTGATGCCCAAGAATTTCTATTTTAATCTTGGATTTTTATTCCATCTATTTTCTCTTTAGCTGTCGTTCGAATGAAAAAAGATTAAATCGTCAAAGCTACGACCGACGACGCCAGCTAACGGTCGGCGGAAGCCTCACTGCAGCCTAATCACATTGGAGACCGCTATCCAAAGGACTGGCCGGTTTATTATTTCTATTTTATTAAAAAAAAACCTATGATTTCATTGAGACGTTTTGTAAAAAATATTATTTAAAAAAATTTGTTTAGTACAATAATATGTAACATTCGGTATAGTTTTATTAAGTGTGTGAGATTTGGAGTAGTCCGTTTACTTAATAACGTTTGTCTGTCTCATTCATACCGCGACAAAAGAGCGCGCCAATTTTGGATTCTATTCCTGAGCCAGGCAAGGCGTTAACGAGTTTTCAGTAACAACTAGAAGTCTGGAAATGTGCCAGTAAAACGGCACGTATTTACTACTTGGAACTTAAAATAAAACATAGCTGGGGAGACGCGGGTGTTAAGATACTCCTCCGTCTATCTCTTCGGACTTATACGACTGAGTCTACATCGGTTTGTGCAAAATTTCGTAAAGTCTAAAGCATTTCCACGCTACGTTAACAGCATGTTTCGTACAAATTGAAACAAGGAAACTACTTACAAGGCTGGAGTATTGACACCCACCGCTGAGTCATCAATTGACTCCTAAACTCTACCACGACAATAAAACCAGCGCACTCTACTTTAACAATGTAATCAATGTTAATGTATATACACAAGGCTGTATGACCTAAGGCGCCTTTGCCTTGACAAAAAAGGAGATTGAAAAAATAAATACAAAAGGTCTGGCCGTATTATTATTCCGTAATTTTCTTTTTAAAAATAAGATGGCCGCTTTAGCTTTTTGCCATAATAGTAAATTCAATTTTGCGGCGACAAAGAGGATGATGAAAAATTTAAGTGCAGCGCAATCCCAAGGGAAAGTTGGTGCACGAAGATACTTGTAATTTATTTGTTCGCGAAGAATGCTTCATAAAAAATAAAGGCTCTTGCAGTTGATTGAAAGATGTTTTAAACTGTTTGCAATGAGTTTTTGTTCGATACTTCAACGGTAGCTTCAAGTACATTTTTACCCTTTTCCTTTATAATGATCGATAATAACTTCCCATTGTAGTATTATTATTGCATAATTATTAATACTAATAACAATTACAAATTTCATAGCATGGAAAACCAGCAACTTAACAGTATATAAAACAACTTGTAAACTAACAGTCAATTAAAGTTCATTTTTTTTTTAAATAATAAGTATCGACGTTTACATCAGTAATATATCGTAGGCCTATGCCCATAAGTGGGCGAATGTGGAATTAGAATAATGAATGATGATAACGAACACATCGTAATAGTAATCAATCTGCTGATCCACACGCCATCACGATATTTTATTTATTCATCATTAGCACATATACGTCCCACTGCTGGGCACGGGCCTCCTCTAAAAAAGAGGTTTAGGCGTTAGTCCACCACGCTGGCCTAGTGCAGGTTGGCGGACATATATTATGTTATTATTGCGGTTGGGTTATATTTATTGAATTAACGAAATAGCCTGCATGTAAGACTTAGCATATTTATATCGGATGGTTATTTATTGTCATAATCCAGGCGGCATTCTATTTGGACGTCACTTAATATAAAGATATAATGTAGTAACTTTCCCGTACAAGTAAATTCAACAAAAATGCCAACACACAAATCCAAAACAAAGTTGTTTTGAAACACAAAAATTGCGCAGTTTCACAAGCATAAATGCATTGTTAACAATTTTTCCAAGTTCATTACAGCGAGTTTCAAAGAAATATGAGAAACTTGGGCCGTTGTACAAATGTCGGAATTCCTAAGAATGTTTGAATTTGCTCCGCTGCAGCCCCTATGTGAAGTTGCGAGTTTGTGACTGCACTTTATAAAATATAAAATGATGTGCACGAATACTTTTTAAACTACACGTGAAATAACTTAAATGTCTAACTCCCGTATTCGCAGTATTCCTTACTACTTTCGTACTAAGGCATAACCCCTATCAACATGTATATGGGCTTACTGGTAACGATATACAATGTATATATAGGTATAGGTATATACAATAATATTCACATACATACATACATAAACTCACGCCTGTATTCCCCGAAGGGGTAGGCAGAGGTGCATTTCTGCACTCACATTTCGCCAGGTATGTATCAGTCCCACGTAAAAGGGGGCGAGCCTATTGCCGTTTTTCGGGCACAATTCCAGACTCCGTGCTGCTACTGAGAATTTCCTAATGGAAAAACCCAATAACACTTTGCCCGACCCGGGAATCGAACCCAGGACCTCTAGATCGCTCGGCACATACTTGTACCGCGAGACCACAATAATATTCGCCAAGTGGGAATTTGTGTTGTAGGTCTTACGGCTTAGCGCGGGAGACTCACAAATTCGATTCTTGAATTATAAGCCCACACATTAAAATTAAAGATTGATAACTGACTTCCCTTACGTAATAAAGTAATATAGACCATCTCCGTTCCCTTGCTGGGCACAAGCCTCCGGTACAACTAATAAAGATAAGGCGTTAGTCCACCACGTCGGCCTAATGCGCGTTGATAAATTACACACCTAACAAAATAGTTGTGGAGAACTTTAGATGAACAGGTTCCCTTGCGATGTTTTCATACTCCATAAAACCGCGTGATGATCCATTGTGATTACACGAATAGTAGATATAAGATCATTTTAGAAATTGAATATGTGAGCGCCAAGATGCACGACTTGTAAATAATAAAAATCATCTTAATCCCGATTTGATTTCGGTTCTGCGTTGCATATTTTTTTCTCAATTTTTTCCCTGTCAACTATCACACCCGTTCTCAAGTTTTAAATACTTCAAATTGTCATAAATTGTATAAACATGTTTAATCATTTATTTTATCACTTTATAAATCTCTCCAACGCAACTTAAAAACAATTGAATAAAAAACAACAGCACACTTAAAGCTCAACTGCAATCCCGCTACAAAACGACATTCTCCAAATGTGAAAATATAAACGTCAACAATTTGTGTAAACATTTGTAGGGGAATTATTCAAATTCCAGCGGGAGGTAATAACTCACATTTCTGAGAGCACCACTCGAGATGTAAGTAATCAAGAAATGAGCAAAAAATCTCTTTACATAGCAACAAACAGCACTGGCGCGTTTAAAAAATGTTTAACGTCAAAAGCTTCGGAGTTTTTAAGCCCAGATAATGTGAATTTTTGTTGCGAAAACTGCGCTTGCTTTAAGAACTGGCTTAAAAGTTGTGAGCGATTTTTTTTACCGGCGCAAAGAGCCTGCAACCGTGCGTTATTCTGAATGCATCGTTAGAATGTCGAGAGCCGTGAATGAGGCGCCGATTTGTTCCACCTGACATTTCTATATCTGCTATTATTTATAGATGCTTTTGTCGAGTGTTGTTTTCGGTCACAATCGCGACTGCAGTATTTTAGTAGCGGGAAAAGTGGCTCGAATAATATATAAAGACTCTGTTTGTGACACTCTAGTGCCTTGCAACCTTCTTTATCAAACTTACACACTGGCTGATGACACATTTCGGAAATAGAACTTATTTTTGTTTAGTTCTATTTTATTTTTTAAATGAAACATTTCCATGAAGATTTTTATATTACCTAGATGAATACAATTATGTTTAATGTTACTTACAAGTAGGTCCGCGTTAGTTTAGGTTGATCACAGCACAATTTTAATACAGATTTTTCCCACATAGGAGGGGACTGCCTCGTGGAAACGCGGCACAACTATGTGCCGTGCGATCGATTCTGGGTTCGATTCCCGGGTTGGGCAAAGTGGTATTGGGTTTTTCCATTAGGAAATTCTCAGTAGCAGCAGGGAGTCCGTAAATGTGCCTGAAAAACAGCAATGGGCTCGCCCCCTATTACGTGGAACTGATACATACCCGGCGAAATTTGGGTACAGTATTGCACCTCTGCCTACCCCTTCGAGGAATACAGGCGTGAGGTTACGTATGTATGTATGTTTAAAACTCACTTTTTGACTTAATTTTTATTGCTGTTATATATAATTTGATTGACTAATGTCAAATCAAAGGATCTGAAACTTTACAATAGCGATATTGATATCAGACGACGATTGCTTGCTTGCTATAGATTAATTACAAATAAAGAGAAACATGACATGTTCTTCATCGCTATAATTGAAAAGTCACTGGACATTTGAATTGTTTGTGGTAGTATATTCGTATACGAAGGTTGGCGACCCCCGCACATGTATAACCTGCCATTGCGACTCATACATATGTAATATGTTCCATTCCGGGACCAGGCAATGTATATTCAGTATGGAGTATATATTCTCAACCTATCGCCATCCACTGCTGAACGTAGGCCTCCCCAAGTAAGCGCCAACCATCCCGTTCTTAAGCAGCCCTCATCCATCCGTTTCCCGACACCTTTCTCAAGTCGTCGGACCATCGTGCTGCAGGATGTCCCACACTACGTCTGCGTAAGCACGGTTTCCATTTCAACACTTAGCTGCTCCACCAGGACGGACGTCCAAGTCGATAGTGGTAAAATATAGTCGTCATTTTTACCAGTCAACTTGGACAATACTGCACTTATTAGTTGCTAGTACGTTCACCAGTACAGAGTACGGTAATACCATCACATAAATGATGTTTTAAACGTACGGTTTAACATCCTTGTGGGCACGAGGCCACTTAGATATCGTTTATTCATCGCACTGTCTCCAACACAAATGTTTGCAGGGCTCGTAAAATATCGCGGCATTTGTTTGATGGCTGTGAAAGACCACGCGAGTACTATGTTATGCTCACGCATGGTTGTTTAAAACTAGTTATTTAATTCGGCTTTTTTGCGTGGACTTTAAATTTAAAATTGAGTTTTAGAAATAAAAATATGTAAAATCAGTGCAAAAAGCTAGCTAAAATGAAATGCAAAATGCATAAATATTATACAATGTCGCGATATTAACGACTCTTGTGGTCAAGTCTAATATTTCGGATCCCGAATCCGATTCCCGGCTCTCATCGAGCAAACAATAATTGGATTATTCTGTCAAGAAGCTCTTTGTACGCACACCATCTATTACGCGAGCTTAAAACCAGCTCGTGAAACATGAATGTAGAAATCCACCTCAGCTTATCCTCGTTCATTATCCGTTATTAATCCTGATTGTAATGTATAATTAACATTCATCGTCATTATCTTCATCATCATCATCATCAGCCGAAAAACTTCCACTGCTGGACATAGGCCTTCCCCAAAAACTTCCAAGCGACCTGCATCCAGCGGTTCCCGCGATTTTGTTATATCGTTAGTCCACCTTGTTAGTGGACGTCCAACGCTGCGCTTTTCGGTAAGCGGCCTTCACTTGAAAACCTTTCTGCCCCACCGGCCGTCAGTTCTACGAGCTATGGTGCTTCATAATTAACTATTTGTAATTTATTTATAAAAAAATCAACCCATAACATAAAAATGCTTTCATTATTTTCATTTCACAAGTGCAACAACTAATAACTGCATTACCACGCCCAGAGAAACTTATGACAAGTGTAATTTCAGAAAAAGCATCGCGCTTGTGTTGCTACCAAAGTGACGTCATTATCTTAATGGCCGCCGAGAAGGGAATATTCCGTAATCTAATAGGCTGAACAGTGAAACTGAATAAATGATGCTCGTGTACAGTACACAGATAGGAGCGGTAGCGGGGGCGAGTGCATTTATTATTATTTTTGGACACTATTAATTATTATAGGTACCGGTTGACTCGTATCTCATTGCCGGCTGGACACGTACCTCCTCTGTGGCTGAAAGAGATAATGCCTTAGTCTACCACGCAAGGCTATTGCGGCTATACTGTGACTATTATTAAATTGTTTCTTATTATTTTTTATGTTAATTTTTCAAATAATCTTACTAATATTATAAACGCGAAAGTTTGTATGTCTGGATGTCTGGATGTCTGGATGTTTGTTGCTCTTTCACGCAAAAACTACCGAATGTATTTCAATGAAAGTTTACAATAATATAGCTTATACATCAGAATAACACATAGGCTATATATTTTTAAGATAGTGTGTGAATTGTCCAAAATATAACGATAATTGTCAAGTAAGTCGGGAAAAACTGCATCTGCGAGCTATTCTTGCGTACGCTGCAAAAACTGTAGAGTTTACACGTATATAATGTATAAGAGAAATGTTTATCTTAATAAGTCCTACAAAAAAGTCCGCGACAGCATGTAACTATCTTTAAAATTACGAGGAATATGGTAAAAACAACAATTTCATTTTCTCATATAAACTGTTCTACCTAATTTCCTGTCAAACATTTTATGTTTATCCCGTCAATACGGTTAATGGTCCCCTCAAATTAAAGAACGTTTTTAAATAAAGGTTTTGAATCGACAACATATATCCACAATATTCGAACAATTGCGTATTTTTCATTTTAAAAATGCAGAATAATCAGTAATGAAAAATGAGTGACATATTTATTAGTTGTCAAAAATGTATGCGAGCGTTCAGAAATTCATTTTTAAACTCCTTGGTTGTTACTGGCTTAAAACAAACGAATGCAGGCTTGGTAGTCATCACGCTTCGTAATCTAATTAATGATTTCACTGATCCCAACGGATATACCCTTTGATTTTAGCATATATTGTCAATGCGAAAGTAACACTACTGTGTTATACTTTAACGCCTAAAATATTTGAGTTATTTGGATGATTTTCGTTATGGATAAAAACGGAAACATAAAAAGGGACATAGGTTACTTTTTTTTAATTCATTAAGTGTAATTTGGGCACTTGGGAGACGTTTAATAGATTTACTTATTATCTTTCTGCACCCAACCCTGAAGTCTATGCGGACGGAGTCGCGGGCAAAAGCTAGTATATTATAATTCCGACTGAACTGCCCCCATTAAAAATCAGCGTGGCAGTATTGTTCAACCGTTACTGCAGCATTTGGCTGAATGGTTTTATTGGTTTTCTTCTTTTTTTAATATAATTTATTAGTTGTAATTGTCCTAGTTATAAATGTTTTTTTTTCATACGCAGTGGCGTATAATCATTATATAATCAACTTTGAAAATTTTCAATGAGGAAATTCACAATTGCAATCCGGAGGATAGAAATAGTCCCTAAAACTGCATTCTTAGTCGCAGATCCGTAAATGGCTTAATCTGCCTCTTTTATGTATCTACCTTGCTATCAGTGGCGGTACTTTCATAGAAGCCCAAAAGCGTTACACGTTAATAGTGTAATGTGTAGATTATAATTGTTTATGTGGAGTCAGGATATTCTTATTTAAATGTCCAATTGCTTTTGTTAACCAAACATTTAAAGCTTAAAGATGATTATTGGGAATTTTGTAAGGCAGTCTGGGCTTTTGGGCTTCTATGGAAGTACCGTCACTGCTTTCTTTTCTATTGTATGATGTGGATACTCAAGTTACAAAATAAAATAAAATCGGCAATAGATTCACCACCTATAGCATGAATAACTATGTTATTTAACTTTGTTATGCTTTCATGCTCTAAATAATCATAAAACAAAGCATACACATTACCAGGAGTACATAAAAGAACACAGGCTATAAATAACCCGAACAGTCACAGAATAAGCGCATAAAAATTATTATCGTAACATAAAACAAGCCGCTTCCTCCCGGCGCAGCGTTCCGGCCTTAAATCATCGGGGTGCGCGATGATCGCCCACATCACATCTCAACCATTCTGTTTGCATAATGCCCGCTTAAATAAAGCCACTTGTTTTTATATTTCCCTTCTTATATTAGAGCAAACAGAAGTTACGACAATTCCACTGAGCCCGGTCATATTTCCGCTCGTTTCCTACTGCAAATACATTTTAATAAGATATAAATCAGTAGCCTTTCCGCTTTTTGTAACGCTTTTTTTCTGTTTTTCGCAGTTCTGTTTCTGTGTTCTAGTTTGATGTATAGATCTGTTAGAGACATGATTAGTATTATAGATAGCTTTTATAACTGCGTTTTTAATGTAGTCGTTAAAAATAAGTGGTTTAAGCATTGAAGTATTTTTTAAATAAAGGTAAAATATAGTAAAATATTAATATGTGTGCAAGAGATTCCAGGCATTTATTAACGAAATTATAACTTAACATATTAAGTGTAATTTATTCGAAATTTGATCTATTTAATTTATTTCGATAAATTTTGGTACAGTTTTTGTAAATGGGAAGAATTGAAACATCTAAAATATTTACGGTCTATGGATAAATTATTTCTCTTCACCAAAAATTTGACCAAAGTCGAAATTGTTTTGCACTTGAAAAAGAATGTACCATCTCATAATAAATATTTATTTCTGAATAAAAAAATAAAATAAAAAAAATAGAAAACTCATACTCAAAATAATAAATAAACAAAACACTTCTTATGAATCTAAACATCTCATCAAATCTTTTAACTATACATAAATATTTTAATAAACAATATCCAATAACAACTTTCTCCTAACAGAATATTAGGTTTGATTACAACAAACGTAAGTACTATCCGGACTTCTTGTGACAATCATAAATACAGGGGTGTTCCGTAATACACAATACGGTATGATGTCATAAATGTACCTGATCTCAATTCTGTACAGGTATGGAGCAGAGCGATGAGGGGATTAAAGCCCACGTGAAATATTTTACATTTTGTATAAAACTTTTATACTTACACAAGAGCCGTATTCCTGAGACGATAGGCAAAAGAATATTCCTACAAACAAGTTTAGCCAGCTATCAATTCTAGTTTAATATAGGAAAAACGTTAACATTGTGTATTCACAGTGAATTATCACTTGCTTAAACGGTGAAGGAAAACATCATGAGGAAACCAGCACACCTAAAAGTTCTTAGGTGTGTAGTCCGCCAACCCGCACTAGAGGCCTAAACCCTCTCAGTTGTAGAAGAGGCCCGTGCCCAGCAGTGGGACGTATATGGCCTGATGATTTTGATGTATTACATTTACTAGGCACAGTTCCAGACTCCGCGCTGCTACTGAAAATATCATTAAGAACTCGAAAAAATATAAAAGCCTAAACCGGAGATTGAACTCGAAGAAGCCCAATCGATAGTTTAAGCCACAAAACAAACGAATACAGATATCGATTACTTAAGTAATTAACAACATACGAAAAACATCGACCATTAAACAAGTTAATACCGATATATGTACATTATTTTTACTGTCCATCATAGTGTAATTATTGATGTAATGGCCTCCATGACATAATTGTATACGGAATAAACAAGCCTATAGTGGTAATTAAGAAACAGAATTATGCAATCTGCCAATCGAAGACTGGCTTTCCAATATATGCGGTCAAAGTGCTCAATCTAAGATGGGTGATGATCCAGATTCTGTAGATTGGAGTTAGTAGGCGCGCGGTCCAGTTAAAACACGGCAGTTGAAGACTTTGACTTTTAGGAGTTCTATGTGTATTCACAATCCTTACTTAATATTATAAATGCGATTGTAACTCTGTCTGTCTGTCTGTCTGTCTCGCTTTCCTGATAAAACTACTGAACCGATTTAAATGAAATTTGGTACACAGATAGTTTGGAGAGAGAACATAGGCTACTTTTTATTGCGGAAAAGGGGTTTTAAGGGGTTGAAAGGGGGGATGAAAGGTTGTATGAAAGTATTGTCATTTTTAAAGCTAGAAACTTGAAACTTTTTTTTTAGGCTTTTGATTAGATATAAATAAATATGACATTCAAAGTATGTAAAAAAATTACCTTTAAGGGAGTAAAATAAAAATAGGGGATTGAAAGTTTGTATGGAAATTCGTCATTTTTGAAGCTAGAATGATGAAACTTTTTTATATGGCTTTTATTACATCATTATATCATATATATGATATAAATGTACACAATATAAGAATTATATTAAAAGTTTTTTTTTTAAATCCCTTAATATGTTATAAATGAGAAAATAACTATATGACTGTTACGCTTTCACGCCTTAATCACCGATGTGAACGATTTTTGGTATGGACATAAATGGGACTCTGTGGAATATAATAGACTACAACTTATTTTCTTTCTGAACCCGACCCTGTAGTCTACGCGGACGGAGTCGCGGGCAAAAGCTAGTTAATTATATATCACTTACATTTTGGTAAAGGAACACATTCGTTAGGAACGCGCACATTTAAAAATTCTTAAAAATTTCTTTGGTGTGTATTCCGCCAACACACACAAGGCCATCGTGCTGGACTAAGACTAAAACCATCTCTACTGTAAAGAAGCCAGCAATGGAACTTATACGGGATGATGATGATAATCCTTGTAGGCGCACTTCTATGTATGTATACACATTTTGCTCATTATCAAGTCGAAATAAATAATGTTTTTAGACAGAAAACACTGCTATCTTACATCGCAGAACCAATGAGATAATTAAAAAGAATTTTAACTGCTATACCTACATACGAGTATATGATGCCATACAAAAATATGCTTTATAAATTCATGACATAAGCCATATTATATTAAAATTACCAATAGTCTTCCCATAAAACTAAAGACACACACACAAGCAGCTGATCTAAAACACCATTTGCTGCCGCTTGCATCCTCCTTTTTAATTAAAGAGCCCTTGATAAAGCATTTTACATAAAGAAACTCTTAATAAAGAGCTTTAAATAAACTATAAAAGCATCAAAGGCGTTGAACAGCTCTTTAAGATTAGACTAAGATTAAAGACAAAAGAAAATAGGACGCAGATGCTACTATGCAGCATCCAATATGGCTGATCGAAACAATGCTATGAGAAAATACATGTATTATTAATACCTCAATAGTAGTTTCACAGACGCGTACAACAATATCTACGTACCTTAATTTAAGAATGTAAATGTATAAAATTCGTGAATGTGTTATAACAAAACAAAAAACATCAACCCAAATTAAAAAAAATACACACACAAATAAGGAAGTATTATTCAGCCTAATGGTATCTATTTCTATTGCAGGAGATAAAAGATATGTCCTTACAGAGTTCGTCCTACACCGCAAATGAAATTGACGCGATGTTCTGTATATGCTAGTTCATCATCATCATCATCAGCCCAAATACGTCCCACTGCTGGGCACGGGCCTCCTCTACAACTGAGAGGGTTTAGGCCTTAGTCCACCACGCTGGCCTAGTGCGGGTTGGCGGACCACACACCTAAGAAATTCCTAAGAACTTTTTAGGTGTGCAGGTTTTATCACGATGTTTTCCTTCACCGTTAAAGCAAGTGATAATTCATTGTGAATACACACGTAACTTCGAAAAGTCAGAGGTGTGTGCCTGGGGTTTGAACCTGCGACCGTCGAAATTCTCGACCGCGCGCCTAAACCTCGAGGCCATCACTGCTAGTTGATCGATAATTTTTCCTTGCAATTATTTCTTTCTTCTTTCTATCTAGTCTTCTATATTCCTCCAAATACAATTAGTATTGATAAAATAATAATTCATATATATATTATATCATAATGAAAGTACCGTACTAATAATTGTAATGGCCATAATCCAGACTGACGTCTCACCAAACAGTACACAAAACCCTTGCCACAGAATTTCGTGACTGTATAGAAATATCATTAAATATTCAGACCCACTCGTACACCTCAATACGATCCTGTAACAGTCTGTTTACTTGGAGTGTTTGACCTCCCAAAGCGAGTGTTACAAGTAAATAAAACGAATTTGTCACAGCCATCAGCAAGTTATTTGATTACGCAATCCTACGGCATAGGGGATCACGCTCAGGACATGTGAGGCAGTGCGAAACAATTTCTTTATTGAAGTTACATGAATCTCTGGCCGGATTGAGTTTACTGTCCGTATAAAGTTATGTAAAATAGGGGTTTATGTTCTGCTAGTGCCTTACATAAGGCGGATGCCGGCCATGGTATATTGACGATAAAGTTATATTTAATAAGAGCCCAACAAATAACCAAGTAACATATTATATATTTTACTATGAAATTGAGATAATTCTGTTTGAGTCTATTATACGAAAAGAATATCACATTAATTCAGGGATTGTCACCACCGCTTTTTATTTCACAGTTTCCTACATTTCTTTTAGGTTTGCATTGGTTAAAAAAATTTATTTTACAAAGCGACACGAAATTTCCTACACACAAACAAACCATATACACATACATACATATAAACACACCTGAAGAACTGCACAAATTGCGCAACAACCAAAATCTGCGCGATCATCACAACTACGGGGATCGTCGGAAATCAGTTAAGCGGAACTGTCCACTCATGTGAACAATAACTTGGGCCGGCCATCCATCATGCCCATCCGAAACTGGGGGCTAATATTAAGCCAATCCCGATCGGCTATTTCATTAGTCCGAGTAAAGAATTATCATAACACGAGGTAAACAACTAACAACTTCGCGATTGCCTCCAGAAGCGTTATAGTCGATAACGGTATTTTGTTTCGGTGCTTCGTTCGCGATGTGTAATATGTTGGGCGGTTATTTATTAGTTTGTTTCTTCTCTGTTTTATCATTGATTACGTCGGTAGGAGGAACTAGATAAACACGTTTCTATAATTATTTTATCAGTGCGAACTTTACCTTTTTGTTTGTGTGTATGTATGTGACGTTTTGAGGTCTAAGTCTTTGCTTTAATTTCAAATAATTTTAACAGATAAGTGGGACATTATCCCGTCACCTACAAGCTCTTACCCAAAATGTTTCAAGTAAATTTTAAAGTATAAATGATTAACCTATCATAAATTTACACCAATATAATATAAAGTTAAGATTTATAAGTGAGCAGAAAAAGAATCTACTTTTAAAGAAGCAAATTAATATCAATCTGGCATACACTTCGCTTAAACTATCGTCTCTTTGTTAGCGAGTTTCCGTAGCATAACCGCCGATTATGCATACCTCATCAATCTCCCTGTAAAATACCCCGGAGTGCATTTTAAAGTCCTTGGCAGGGTTTCTGTGGCAATTTACTAATATTATACAAGTTTTACCGGTAAGAAAACCGATGGAATTTTCCAACTGACTTAAGTTCATGCAAGTTGGCCTATGAATTGTTCAGTCAAGGTTGAAGATTAAAACTTATTTAGTGAATATTTGAAGATATATTATTATCTATTCTTGCAAAAATACCCAAATTTAAACAAAGCAATCATGTCCGTTTCCTATTTTTTTAACTAAAAATTGTGCCGTGTTGGTCAATTAAAAAAAAATTATAACTGAAAATTAACTTAAATATTCAGATATGACATCATCATCATCAGCCCATATATATCCCACTGCTGGGCACGAGCCTCCTTTATAGCTGAGAGGGTTTAGGCTTTAGTCAACAACGCTGGCCTAGTGCGACTACATGCCTAAGAAATTCCTAAGAACTTTTTAGGTGTACAGGTTTCCTCACGATGTTTTCCTTCACCGTTAGTGTAAGTAATAATTATGTTCGAATACGCACATAACTTAGAAAAGTCAGAGGTTTGTTCACCCGCGTTTGAACCCGCGACCGCTTAGATTCTCGACCGCGCGCCTAAACCTCGAGGCCATCACTACTATTCAGATATATGCTATTTTGATATCTTTAAACGTTCAGCAGGTAAAAATATAAATATATTGAAACCTATAATTACTGCATCATATCGAATAATTCGATGCGCATTGCTGTGCAGTACTGACACAGGGTCATAGCATCATAATTAAAAAAGAGCTTGTAATACGTAAACCGCTTTATCCACCTCAACTATCAACTATGTACGCGGTACCTACCACAGCGGATTTGGAGCTCGGCCAACTACACCGACCCTCCCCGACTCGTGAACGGATGGACTTTATTACAGTCGAGAATGTCACGCCTACAAAATCTGCTATGCATTCCGCGCCTAGACTGGACGACAAGCACGTAAAAGCTACAAACATCGCAGCTGGTTGGATATGTTTATCATAGAAACAGAAGTGTATTATAAAGACATATACAAATTTACGACTGGTCCCAGCTTGGCCCGGTTAAATTTTATAAAAATAAATCCACTTTTATATGCTATACCAAAGCTATTATCAAGGGTCACCATATTAAAATTCTTCCAAATCATTTTAAAGAAAACTCCCAGATGTTATTATTTATTACACTTTTTTTGTTTCTTAGATCCGACGCAGCACAAGCCCCCTTGATAATTATTAGACTATGACTTCACAACAAAATATTTCATAAAATTTTAATAGAACCATGTATAAAATAAAAGATTGAAAATATTGCCAGCGAGCTTGACTGAGAAATTCCACTGAACAGTACAAAATTAAGAAGTATTTGTAAAATAAACTCCACATCTAAAAGAAGCAGTAATATCGTTGAATAAGACACGCTGAAGACCTATGTCAATAAGAAATATATTCCAGAAGCTGTGAACGCCGCAATTTCCTACAACTAGCGAAGTGCATTACATAAGAGTCAATGTCTAAACTCATATCAAAGGAGCCATCGCATCCGCGCTTTTAATATGTATGACTTTAAACTTTCACGACACAAAAACTCAACTGTGAGAACATGCAAGTATTATATAAGATTCAGTTGCAATGTTAAAAGAAAGAAATCGTGAAACAATTTCGTCTTAACGCGCATACTTAGAATAATACTTATTTTTGTATTAAATCGTTTTATGATAGGTAATAGTACAATCCTTTAAAGGCTGTGGATAACAATTGCCGGGCTTTTAAATGATACGATGAAGGAAAAACACGGAGACTTTCTCCGCAATGCAAGGAAATTGAGCCCCTGGCAACTCTGTATACCATATAACTAAACTTTTGTTGCATATCATTTAAAAACATATTAACAAATTTATATTTAGTAATACCAAAAAAATCTTAACGATCATACGTTGTATTCACCTAACCTTGTATTTGCAAAAAAAATACAGATAAGTAAGTGAATAATAATACAAAAAAATAACAGTCAAGTTGGGTACGAAACTCACAAGAAACTTAGCACTCTGGTAGACTCTTAAATTCGAGTCATATTGTGGATCAGAGTAACACCATGATATCAACGATATGAACACTAGGCCACAATTTTTTAGTGTAGCATCCATTGAGCGGAGAAATAATATAAAAAAATACACACACACCTTGTAAACACAATAAAGCCAACATACCGAATCGCCAGTCGCAAACACGGTGACGTATAGCCGAAACTATGTCCGCGGAGAATCAGGTAGTTTGTCCGAGTGGCAGATAAACGTCTGATTCACATCCGTCGCTGCACTATGTAGGTCAGTGTGTGTCCTTATTCCGCTATGCAAGTGGGGTGACCACGTATTTTGGCTGTGGCAAGCGCGGTCACGGCGTCGGCTGTTTAAAATTTCTAACGCAAACTCATTTAGGTTACGTATTAATGGTGTAAACACCCGTAATGTGGGAAGTGGGAATGTGTGGCACAAAAATTCGTGAAATAATAACTGGCGAGCTCGAGTCAGTAAACGCAGGATGCAAACACAAGGTCGAAACGTGTTTTTTTTATTGAGAATGATATAGAAAGGGCTGCTTTTACTCGCACGTAAATTACTCCTTACCTATTGGAAAGTTGAATGCGGTTTAAATAAAGTGTCGACTTGTTAGAAACGATTAAGATCATCTGAGGATAATTAATGCCATCATTCGTGATGGCCTCGAGGTTTTGGCACGCGGTCGAGAATCTCGACGGTCGCGGGTTCAAACCCCAGGCATACACCTCTGACTTTTCGAAGTAGTGTGTATTCACAAAGAAAAATCTAAGAGTTCTTAGGAATTTCTTATGTGTATAGTCCGCCAATCCGCACCAGGCCAGCGTGGTGGACTAAGGCCTAAACCCTCTCAGTTGTAGAGGAGGCCCGTGCCCAGCAGTGGGACGTTTATGGGCTGATGATGATGATGAAGTATAATTAGTCTACATGAGTATATCGGCCTATTGCAGACTGGACGTACAATAGCTGATCCCGGAACACGACAAATTTCAGTTAATTAGTCTTGAGATAAATTTAACACTAGTGGTCTAGATCGGCTTCATACGGGCGCAGTTCGATATAGAAATGTTATCTATAGTCGTCTCCTGGGTGCAATCTATGTCTGTATAAAAATCAGTCTAGTGATTTAGCCGTTAAATCCTAACATTTCTCAATCATTTTATGACACTGGGAACATAAATATGACCTGTATAAATGCAATTATTCCGTCTAAATGAGGCCCTATCTAAAAATAACCTGAAATCCGTTGTTAAAATAAAATAAAAAAAATTGCCATTTCTTCCATATTCTCGACCCGGTATTGCAAAGGAAATCCGCTAATTATAAAATGGATGGAATCAAAGCGACGCGCTTAGTTCTAGAATAACAATAGGAACATGTTTCAACACATCTGAAATCCATGGCATAAACGCAAAAGAAATATACATTTTATACTCCTTACGCTACCAATCAGGTCTGCAAATAACACACTAGGTATATATGTAATATATAGAACTGAACTTTAACCCGCGCTGGTAAATATTCTCAACAATGAGTATCTTAGGTTATGTGTACCCCTTTAATCCACACTAGGCCAGCGTGGTGGACTAAGACAATCCATCTCAAAATTTGAGTAAGCCCTCGCCAGCAGGTCATATAAAGGCTGACAAGCACAAGACATAAACCAAAATGTCTTTTTTATATTTCTATAATCGGTCATATGTTCTCAACTTCCACGCAAACAATAGCAAGCTTTTAAAAAGTGATCCACGCTCCGAGCATGTTAATAATGTTGGAAACTAAAAGTCTTTTAAAACTAGACACATGGTTGTCCTACATTCGATGCGAACTTATTGTATACTACGGGTACATAGTTGGAGTTAAGCCTGCTAGAGTCTGTCTTCTCAAGAACTGAGTCGGAGCTCGCCTTACTGTACTGTACAATACGATGCTCCGACAATCTATCGCAATTTGTCCACTTACATGTACCGAACAGATATTCCGCACAAATTCGCTACAAGGATGAAGTTTTGCAGAGTAATTGGATTTCAAATAAGGTAAGAACGTATTTTGAAATAAGAATTCCGATAAATATGTATGCTACTTTAGAAATAAAATAATGATTTTGCACAAACTGGCAGCAAAGATACAGTTTTAAAGAATAATTCAATTTCAAACAAGGAAACTTGTTTGTTTTGCAATTCGAATGAATAAATATAAGGGTTTTTTTTTTTAATATTACGGCAAGTTTAGTTTATCTTAAGAAAATAATTTGATTTTATCGACCTACGTACTCTATGATCATTCTATATCTAACATACTTACATACATATACACCAACTTTTATGACCTACTCCTCAAATGAGAGCAGGTTAGGTCTTGTTGGTCACAAGCGTAGAGTGAAAAGTGCATATAAGCTGGCCGGAAAAAGTGACGAAACATGAAACCTTATCTAGTCACAATGTGAAACCTTCTTTTTACTTTGTCGTACCAACAAGAAAAAAAATAGCTATCTTGATAGTTTAAACCAATATGTCCTTTTGACAATCAATTTGTTAAGGTTAACAATTATTACTTTTAGAAAGTCAACTATTTTCTCATCCATTAGCTCTACGCTTTCACCAAAAATCTTTAAAGCACTCACAGTATACAATGAAATTAAGAATATATAAACTGTAACATTTGTCAATGTCCACACCTATAATCTTAAAATATTCAAGGTAAGCGTGGTAAGTAAAGTATTGTTTTTAAAGAGCTGTATGAACAATTACACAGTAGTAAGCAAAATTATTATAATAAAAATGGTTTAAATTGGAAGACACACGCACACACACTCGGGCAAAGGACAGGCGTGAGTTTATATATGTATAGTAAAATTGTCTCGAAATCAATTGCAGTTACTAGCTATATTCTATGTATATTTGAATTTCTGCATCAAGAAAAAAATTAGTTAGCCCTAATAAGAAGAAAACTTTCGGCTCTATGCTTCCATAGGTTGCACTTTCTTTGCACTAAAAGTAATACAACACAAAACAGTAATTCCAACAAAGTGCACACAAAAGTGTCAGTTGGAAAACAACGTTCTTTGTGTTAGTTTAATCGGGTTATTTGTAGCGTAGGGTTAATTTTGTGAGTGCTACGTTACCTGCCCGTGACAATGGAGGTCGGGACCATCACAATCAATAAGCCCTTCCAATCCTCACAAAACCTATGCGTGAATGTCACGTTATTTATAAATATGGGTATTCAATATATTCAATTATATATTCTATGGTAGATGTGTTGCTCGCACGCGAAGGGGACTGTGTGGCGATGAATTTGTTCTAGAACTTTCTAACGTATCGAAAAGATCAGCAAAAAAACAAGCATTTTTCATATTCATTATCAGTTTCCCCTTTTAAAACATGTTATGCAATAATAATTTGCAAGTATATTCATACGATTTTCCTTTGTTCGTAATGTTTTATACCTTAATATTTATTGCTACGATGTCGACCGAACAAATATTTTTACCAATGCCACTTATCACATATCAGAAATATTTATCCCGGGAAAACTTAACTATATAGTCTCACCTATTTCTGTACCAAAATTCATCAATATCGATACACTGTCTTAAGCGTAGCAACTTAACAAACCAATTACCTCACTCTCGCCTTTATTATAGTGTTACGAACGTTCAGTAATTGCTATTCAGCCGGATATGAATATCCTATCTTGTCTATTGTTGAGATGGGCTAGGTATAAGTCCTTCGTTAAATAATATCCACAATATAAACATATGTAGCTGCCGAAAACTTTGCAATAATTAACATTAAAAACTAAAACTATTCTACGTTAATAACCCTGTATTTAAACAATATTAATTTGATAAGAATGAGTTGCTTAATTGTAGAGTTTAATGGTTTTAAAATATGTATGTATATAACTTTTGATAATTGATGAATAAAATACGTATTTTAGCTAATGGCCTCAAGGATTAGAAGCGCTCTCTGTCAGGAAAAAAATTAAGCGGTCACGCTTCTGACTTTTAGAATTATTTATATTGTTAACGACCACGCATTTTAACGGCGAAGTATACATTTTGGGGAATACCTAAGAGTTCTTCACGAAAAATTAAAGTGTTTCACCATAAATGGGCTAAGATATAAAGAAAACAATAAAAACAAAATATGCGCTCGTACAATTTTTTTTCTTAAACAAAGTATATACATTTTTAATTTAAAATGTGAAATCGTACTGACACTTACCTGCCTGTAGCACCGACAGAGCAGGCAGGTGCATTTTTATTGTCTACACTCACGTTTCACCAGACTCAAAATGAGATGAAACATGTAATATTACCGAAGCCGGGTCGAAAAGCTAAAACGTTATAAGAATGAAAAGTTTTTTAAGAAGGTTGAATCGGTGAGTTCCAAAAATATTTAATCTGTTTTATTATATCGCACAATGTTAAGAAAAATTGTATTGAAACTCGTTAAAACTTAGTTTGGGTGCGCGTATTTTCGGTTGCGCAAAACGAGGGACTCCCATTTCTCTTTCGAAAGGGAACGAGGCAAAATAACCGATACATTAAGTGTTGTAATACCCCCTTTTATAACTCATACTTTTATAAGTAAGAAGTGTTTATTGATCATTTGGGATTGCATTTTCGGGAACTTACACACTACAATTTCTACGCGTCTGTAATCGACATAACCTATTTTTGATAAATAATTAAAATGTACCTTCTTTGTATTTAACATATATGTAACTCCTTCCTATTATGTTATCTGAAACAACGACAAGTCACATATGATTTAAAAGAATACTTTTTTATCCAATGCTTTTGTAACCTTCAGTAAAATACATAAAGTAAAGGAAACCGCATCCCACATTAAAGCAACTACGAACTACGAACCCCATCTTAGCAAAAAATGACCTATATCCACGTCTGCAATCTCTAAATCTTTTTAATTACGAAAGAAAAAAACACAGCGACCCATTTCAAACAGACGCGCACAAGAAAATGCCCGACGCAGATCCTTTTAAGGGGGAATTAACGTGCTCTCTTTGACAACGAGTGGAGATTGAAAATGCCTCTGTATCGTGCGCTTCTTTACAAGCACGGACAAGTGTGTGGAAATGTTGGGTTTTAAATGTTTTGTAAACATCGCAAGGTTTTATTCGTGCAGCATAAAATACGGGTAGTAGCAATTTATTTTAATGCAGTATTTTTTATTTAGCTATTTCATGCTATCTGCACTCAAGTGTGTTTAATTTAAAGGCCCCGTATTCGATTTCTTAGCCAAGCAGTGTTATTGATTTTTTATATGAGAAAAATCTCAAGCTCACTCCCTATTACACTGGACTTAAAACACAATTGATGGAACGGTGTGCAGAAATTCGTCTATTCCTACCATTTCGAGGATGTAGGCATGCGTGTTCATGTACATATGTATGAAATCTTTTGACTGCGTCTTCGTCGTGAGAAATTCTAGACGGGTAACACAGTATAAGAGAGATACATTAAGAGTTATATAAAACAATTAATACTAGTTGCTAGTTTCCGGTAATCCTCCACGGATCGAACATATTTTTTAGGATAACCTATAACCGTCTAAAGTTTAAAAACCAACAATCGAATTTTTGTATTTTATATAACAACTGCCTTTATTTATTTCACCGCAGCTCAAAAGTTAAATCGATACGTAGCAACAGCAAATGCTCAGATATTTATTACAAAAATATTGTATGCATAAAATGAATGAATGGAAAAATTCTGGCAAAATATTTTATGCTTTTTACCAACTCTTTCACCGTGAGCTTTCAATTTTTGTACTTCAATATTATAGTGCCAATTTGAAAATTTAAATAAATTGTTATTTTAATATAACTAGATTTATTCCGTGCCTCGTGGTCTCGCGGTACAAATATGTGCCGTACAATCACGGGGTCCCGGGTTCGAATCCAAGGTCGGGCAAAGTGTTATTGGGTTTTTCCATTAGAAAATTCTCGGTAACAGCACGGAGTCAGGAAATGTGCCCGAAAAACGACAATAGGCTCGCCCCCGCCCTGTGGATTGGGGGCGTAAGAATACCCTGCCTGTCGTAAGAGGCGACTAACAGGGGTCCAGGGATTGCTGGGCGTACGTTGCTGCGGGGGCGGTGCGCCATGACTAAAAGCAACCCCAAGATGTGCGGCAGAGAGCCTGGCATCTTGACTGTCGCGGACGTTCCTAATAAGTGAGCGTCCAAAATAGGTTGAGTGGAGGGCATCTCAAGCCCTCCCAATTTTAAGGAGTCCATGACTGGCCAAAGCGCCGGGTGGCAGCGGAAAGTAATGCAGGGTTCCCGCCCTGCGATGCCGTAGACCGCCCCAAATGCGCGCGACGGCCATCGAGAGGTTTTAGTCGGTATACTGGCGTAGGATTTTGGCTAGGGACCCAACTCAGGTAAACGGACAAATGTTCCGCGCGCTGAGTTGGAAGGCCAGAGATCCCGACATACCCCTTCCGCCCTACCCCGAGGTTAAGGCGCTTTCCACTCGTTAAAAAAAAATAGGCTCGCTCCCTATTACGTGGGACTGATATATAAATGGCGAAATATACCTCTGCCTACCCCTCCTGGGAATACAGGCGTGAGATTATGTGTTTATTCCGTGGTTTTACTCGCGTAGATACATATATACTATATTGTTTATAAAAAGGGACAAATGTAAGACTATAGGATTCTTTTATCTGTTTGTGTGGCATTAATCGATAACCACGGTAGTCTCTATGTGTACCATATACTGAGACATATTTGAGTATTCGCTGATTCTCTGAGACATATCTGTCACTCCTAAAAGACTTGCATGTTAGAATGAAATCAGGTGGGTTTTTATTTATTTAAGCTTTATATACAATACTGTATACAGGCGGACTTTATACCGCAGGAACATTCTCTAATAGTCTGCCTTAGAGTGATGGAGAAATGAAGCATAATTGGTCTAATCAAAATTTATTATTATTTTTCTAATTTTTATG